>CM056995.1:6280538-7605538 GCA_029891345.1 Dryococelus australis | reverse complement strand
GTCAACCTGTCATGGAAGCAACCTCAGCCATGAGATAGCAGTATATAAACAGTCGCTGGTTTCATCATACTGAACAGTATTGACTGTACTCTGACATCGTGTGAGTGAGTGTGTCTTAGTCATGGCATTGCACTGTGGACTTCACGTACCTCCACAACAATGGCATATTACACTGTGTCATTGCACTCCAGTTGTCCAGTATTTGTTCGAGGAGCATTCTGGAGAGTTCCGATGACTTCTGTGACCACATTGCATCCGACTTGTGCACGTGTGAAATGTGGTGAGGTGCCGCTGTGGGTAGATGGTTTTCTCGGGGTGGTCTCTCTTAATCCACCCTTGCATTATGTCGCAGTGTCTTCTCATTCCACAGTACTATCGGACGATGATAACATTTTCCGTACAGGCTCGGGCAGAAGCTTCCACGCAAGCAGGTATGAAGGGTTATTTAGAATAACCTAATGAACGACACTTGTTGTCGCACATGTAAAGACGAGTGTATTTTTGTTTATGATGCTACTTCTGCACCTGTGGTTCAGGAACAATGTTCACTCACAAATTTCAGCATTATGTGTCTATGCATGCACACAGCCTATTCGTTCCGTTCTTACAACTGGAACTTTTGTGTTAAATAAACACTTTACCATAATTTTCACACAATGTTGTTTTAGAATTAGTGAACATTTTCAAGTATTTTTATTTACTATTTATTCGTATTTAATTTGTAGGAAACCTTCCATCGAAAATTGCACACAACCAATTACGAAAACGTCAACGAAAATGGCCAATGGGTGGCCAAATCCTCCATAGCACCATCCATACAAGCGGCCATGCAGACTTGCATTAAACCATCCTAGGAATCTTCAATTGTGGCATACACACTTAACGACTATCTACAGAAACATTTTCTGTGAAATCATTGTTTGTGCGAGAATACGTATATTTCGGTAAATAAATGTTCTGGAAAAAACAACTTTTTTGCCAGAAAAGGTCCCTATCTTATTACTTTCATTATACTAAGTGTATTCATGAAGAAAAAAATTCGTGAAAATGGTCAAATAGCACATTTTTAAAGCACTACTATACAGAAGTATGATTGTACGAGAGTAGTTTAATGTTTGGGCTCCCATGGTGTGTAATAAAGTCCAACTATTACAGATAAAATTTCCACAGTACAGGGTCACGACGGAAACATTGTACTCCTTGTACGTAGGAGCGATGAGTCGCTAGGGGTGTGTGCTAGTGTCACCCGTATTGCTCCCTCACTTAGTGAACTTGAACTCGCAGCTACATACAACTCTTATGATTCATCACAAGGCTAGGCATGAAAGTAAGGTTGTATCGACCAGGTACTCTATCCAACCTGCCCCAGATGGCATCCTGGTGTGCATGGTATCTTAGGATGCAGTTATCGAGTTCTTTTTTTCCAAGGTTAATTTCAAAAAGTGTTCACCTTACAGTGAACAGTCTTCAAGGGGAATCAGTCCCCGCCATCTTGCACTTTCGGCAGCTTTTGCTGCCAGTCACTAGTCAAAAATTAATGATGACTGTACAGATGTAAACTTTAGGAGTTATTATTTATGCCATGTCGTGCAAAGAATATCATTAAGCAGTCTTAAATGTAACTTACGGAACAATAGTACCTAATACTCCAAGATGGCGAAGACAGACCCGACCCGCCTTAGCAGCCAACAGGAAGCATGGTCGCAGTGCTGGTAACAGGACAGAAGAATATTCATTTCTACTTTTCATTATGTTGGAAGTGTGCAAACAATGCAAACATAACATTACAAAACAAACTTTCGCGTATATCAAAGAAACTAACTTAGCACCGTAATCCAATTTCTGTTGGTTTACAAATACTTTTTGTTTGTGTGTATTCAAATACTGTCAAAATATCACTATCACAAGATTTTTAGTCATAAATATAATATATTATATGGGTGGCCTGCCATTTTGGAATTTAAAAAAAAAACCACGTAGCCTGCATCACTTGTGGGACAGACATCATCAAAGTATTGTAACAATGAATAAACTGTCATATTAAATTTCATCGTAATATGACAATATATTTTTCGAAAATCGTTTAAATCGACTTTAAAAAAAACTATTTTAGATCAATATTAAGGCTGCGGATCTTTTTTCAGTATCAATACATTTCTAGTAGAATTGGCTATTCACTGTAAAGTAAGAACTTTTGAAAAACCTCCCGTCTGGAATAATAGTTGAAAATTTGTTAACGTCTAAAGCTAAAATAATATATACTTAATATATTTTATTTTAATCTTAGACATTAACTTCTTAAGGTGGTGGTATATACAAATTGTGTTTATTACTTACATGGCAATATTTATTTTAAAAAGTGGTTAAAGGATAAGAAATGACTGAGAGGAAACAGTAACTAGGGCCTCAAAAGTTCTCACTTTATTTAGCATTTAACGTAACGAATTTTCTTAATATCTGGATTTGTCATTTTTATGGATGTCTCGATTTTTATGACACTTCGTCTTTAGGCAGTTTTTATTTTATGGGATTTTTTTTAAATAGCATATCTGGGTTTGGTCCCAAGGCCATGGTACATCCTAGCCCATAAACTTGATGTTATGTTCGTAAAACTGGCCTGTACAAGATCGAAAATGGATTTGTTGGAAAGTGATTTTTTTTTCGTCCGGTTTTCTATGCGCATCGATATTCTGTGCCTCGATCTATATCGATCCGATAAATCTATTAATTAGGTAATGATTAGCATGCTTGTGCTATAGCGACTCCAGCATTAGCCAACCCACGATTCCAGACGTGCAGGGAACATAGATCTGCGCGTGACGCAACAACAACACAACGCTGCAACGCGAGTTGCGGCCTCGCTATCGTCAGGCGCTGGAAGGACTCACTCCCTCCGGCCAATGCTTTTGTGTTCGTGCATGAATGACGATACCTATCTATAGTCCATTCGCAGTTTCTTCACATTTTTTTGAAGAAATCTTTGAAAAATCACTCCACGTAGGAAGGCGTGTTTTGTTTTTTCCAAGATATGACATGTATCAATCACATGCGCTTTGTACTTCTGTTAACATAAAGTATCTTATTTTTTGTTGAACTGAACTTTTAATCATATTTTTATTTATAAAATAAAATATTTAATTTATAATCAAAACATATAAAAACAGCGAGAACATAGGTGTGTTGGTAATAGTGGTAGTAAATATATTGTTCTCATGCAAAATATTACTGAAGAGGGTTGCGCACGAATGGGGTGCTTTGTCCCTCCGGTGTAATTTTCTAGACTTGGTTACGTTTTGTTTGATTGAGGCGGAGGAATATCATAGATTTGTATAGACTGTTCACGGTAAAGTGAGCACTTCTGCATCCCAACCACAGAGCAAGTAAGGAGACAAGATCGGACACTTCCATGCTGTAACGATCTTCTTATTTTCAAGTCTTTTTCAGGGGTGGAAGGTACCTGGATTAATACCAACAGCAGACACGCCTTACGAAAAATATCGACCTAGTATAATAAAACACAAATAATAGTTTTTAATGATAATTTTGTGGTAAATCCGCTTAACTGAAATAGTTAATAATCAAGTTGCGTCCAATGTTTAATAAAATAGCTTATTTTCAAAAAAGAAAATTTTATACTCCCCCCCCCCTTTTTTTTAGGCTATTGCTGGGTAGCATTTTACGGCATGTTTGCAGTTTACATTATTCTTAAGAGGTTTAATACCGAAGTTATAAAATTACATAAATATAATCTACTTGACTAACACCATTTAGTTGCCGTATGCTGTTTTCAGCAATAATTAGATATACACGTGCTGTTTGTGTTAGCTCTGTCTCTTAAAATATGTACGTTACCTTCAAATGTGACCAACAGAATGGAATGAATCTTGCACAAGCAGTGCAAAAAAAAACGGATTTATATACAATCGTTTTAAAGTTATTAAATCAGCACCTAAAATATAAAATATTTGTAGGTTAAATCAGTATGTTTGAGATACAAAACACTCACAGTTTTGACTAAAAACCGATGTGTTCCACAAAATCATTAATTCTAGCGGTGAAATGTCTATGCTGGTATTTCCACAGGCACTTACTCCATATAACACGTTCGTAAGCCCTACCTAGTGTCACCCCTCTGGTGGACATCTCTCGCCCGTAGCGTCGCCCAGGACCTGAATGAGGACCAATAAGAAATGAGAGCGGCTTTGGAGGGGGACGAGACAAGAGGGTGGGAGCAGTCGACAACCTCCCTTAGCAATGTGCTGGGTATCTGGCAGTCCGTACAGTCGTAGTGTCTCTCTCTCTCTCTCTCTCTCTCTCTCTCTCTCTCTCTCTCTCTCTCTCTCTCTCTCTCTCTCTCTCTAACAACAACTATAAGGATGATTCATTGTAAAGGATATCCACGGTAAATTGAGCACTTTCCAAAGTCTTCTCATTTGGAATAATAGTCAATAAAAAACTTTACTTTAGCCTTAGACGTCAACTTCCAAGTGCGGTGTAATATACACGCTGTGTTTATTACTTCCACGGGAATATTCATTTTAAAAGGGTGGTTAACGTATAAAAGGTGGTTGAAAGGTAAAAGTAACTATAGCCTCAAAGGTACTCACTTTACCGTGAACATTCTATGAGTAGAAAGATAAGTATAGTCCATTCCCCATTGGAAGCAACTTTCTCGGAGCCCTACGAAATATCTACTTGCAGGCCCGTTTCGTATCATTCCGCCAAATGTAAACAAACATTGCCATGTGACTGCCATGTAGCAGCTGTCAAAATCAATGTTTGCATTCTATCGCGTGTGTACATATGTTCGTATACTTTCGCTACACCTAAAAATAAACATTGAAATGTGACTTCTACTTTTATACCTGTCAAATGTGTTGTTTACTGTTTACAGCTTTTCAAAGAATTCTGTCATATTCCAAAAACCATTCCGTATGAATATTCACAGTTTAGGCCTCTAACATTATTTAGGTCAGCTTTATGACGTTTTAAAGATGCCTAATTGACGACAGTTCTTACGGTTATTTTACATTAACATATTAGTTTTCCATGACATAGCACAATACATGTAATGCACGTTAATATGTTGCCACGGCTGTGTTTAACACTGTTACAACTGATAGGTAAATGGCTGTATTAATTATCCTTTTGTTATTGATATGTGTTGGGTTATTTCTTTAAAAGAGGTTGGCCTCAATTGGAATAAATATTAAAACGAATGAACAACCAGTGAAAAAGACACATTAAATTCAAGCACGCAACTCGTGTTGCTCATTGTCATACAAACTTAAGAGATAGCGGTGAACATGCACACAAATAAGCCTACGATAACTTTTATTCCGCTCATATTTCTATGTATTGCTACTTACTGTTTATTAGGTTTATTGGAATTTATCGGGCTGGGCTTAGTATATTAGTTCCGGGATTGTGGCAAATTACGTTACACAACTGTGTTTCAAACCCCTTAGGGCAAAGGTACAACGTTGTGATAAATAAACAGACGTGGATGTAAATAAATAACTTCGTCATAAAAACAGTTCACATTTACAAGGTATAAATAGTGCTAATCAAATATTTGAAATCACGCACACACAGGGCCAGCGTATCGACCACGATTCACAAAGGCACGCCATTTCACAGACGCAATGATTAACGAAACACACGTCAAAGTATATTTATTAGTGCCGTGGAAATACAGAATTACCACAACATCGTAACTTGCCTAGTCAGGTTTAAAAAAACACAACGTCTACAAACGTGATGTATAAATTTGAAGTATTTTTCGGAGTAAGAATAATTTACGTTTAGTTTGGCAAAAAAGCAACACGCCATGTCATGGCTCGCCACGTCTGCCAACTTCACTAGGTAACTGCGCCGCCATCGTATCTAAATATATTAAAATACGTATTCAAACATTAAAATCTCTTTTCAGTTGTAAATTACAAATTAAAAAATCATTATTTTGCTGTAATAAGTATGAAATATGCTACAATTGAAAACATATATAATTTCCTTGTTTACTAGCGAAGTGAAATTTCCCGAGTGTGAAAGAGACGAAGAAAGAGAAAGAGAGCGACAACCATCTACAGCAGACAGTTTTTCAATTGCTTTCTCGCTCGATAAAACAATACCTTACCATTACGGTCTACTCACGATATTTCCCACTATTATTTTAAACTGTAAAAATGTGATATGTTGCCAACGGGGGTACTTAAATATTTAAATATTCCAATAGACACCGTTTAATTTACAAATAGTACACTAAAAAATATGTTAAAATAATATTTTAACTGTGAACTATTTCTTACCGGTCGTTGCCAACACGTCGCTGCTCTCGCTGTTGTTAATTCATATTTAAAAAGAAATAAATATTACAAGTTATAGAAGATATTAAAGTAAAGATTCATTTTTTCAATAATACAGTACTCTAAAGTTAACCACAGTGTTATATATTTGTGGAATACAGGTTATTGGAAGAACAGGTGACATGTTATGCCTGGAGTGTTTTTTCAAAGGTTGATTTCCATAAGTCGCTTCCAATCGGGAATGGACTACAAAAGGAGTCACGATTCCAACCAATGGTAAGTTATTTATGACGACACCCCTTCCTCGCCCTATTATTTAGAACCTACCAGTTCACTGACACGATGTTCTATTGTCAACTTGTCCGGGAGATTTACAGAAAAAACCCGCCGACCAGCGGCGTCGTGTCTCTGCCGGGGATTGAACCCGGTTCGCCTTGGCGAGAGGCGAGTAGGATAGCCGCTCAGCCACCGCGGCCCCTCGGCGCCTATGAGTAATGAGAGAATGGGTGGATGGGGGGAGGGAGAGGTCTGGAAGTGGATGTATATGCAGACGGCCGGGCGCATACCAGAGGCGGGGTCCGGCGAACCCGTCCGGTCACAGACTGGACCCCCCCCCCCCCTACACACACAACCCCCTTCTCTTCGACCGCAACAAGCTACTTCTGCCCCGGCAACACGCGAGTATATGCTGTTCACGGTAAAGTGAGCACTTTTGAGGACCCAGTTTTTTTTTTCTATCAGCCACTTTTTAACCTTCCGCCACGTTTTTTCACATAGATACTACCACGTATGTAATAAACAAAATGTATATATTACACCACACTCGAAAGTCAACGTCTACGCGTACAATAAAATACATTTATTGACCATTATTCCAAATGAGAGTGTTTCAAAAAGTGCTCACTTTGCCGTGAATAACCAATATTGGTTGTTCTCGGTCAACTGAGACCATGTTCAAAATGGCATTTTCAGTTCATTAGAAGGTCACCAGGCCAGAATTAAGCTAGACTCACAACCATGGACTAAAAATGAGGTAGACCGATTATTCATCTTCTGTGTATGTACCCGACATTGACCTACCCCAGCAACGTAACTGTCAAAGTCACGTGGTCAACGGTAATGAACGGGTTTGCTTATATCTTCATTTTCAAAATACAAGCACCGTTGTATAAATTTATTCACACTGCATTACAAAGTGGTTAGAGGAAGTGTATATAGTCCATTCCCCACTGTGACTCCCATGTAGCATCTGTCAAAATAAATGTTTACATTCTGTCGCGTGTGTACATGTGTTCGTATACTTTCGCTACACCTAAAAATAAACATTGAAATGTGACTTCTACTTTTATACCTGTCAAATGTGTTGTTTACTGTTTACAGCTTTTCAAAGAATTCTGTCATATTCCAAAAACCATTCCGTACGAATATTCACAGTTTAAGCCTCTAACATTATTTAGGTCAGCTTTATGGCGTTTTAAAAATGCCTGAATTGACGACAGTTCTTACGATTATTTTGCATTAACATATTTGTTTTCCACAACATAGCAGATTACATGTAATGCACGTTAATATTTTGCCGCAACTGTGTTTACAACTGCGAGGTAAATAATTGTAGTAATTATCCTTTTGTTATTCATGTGTGTTGCGGTTATTTTTTTTTTTTAAGGACAGCCTCAGTTGGAATAACTTTTAAAACGAAGTAACAACCAAACGAAAAAGGCACATTAAATTCAAGCACACAAATTAGCCTACGGTAACTTTTATTCCGCTCATATTTCTGTGTATTGCTACTTACTGTTTATTAGGTTTATTGAAATTCATCGGGCTGGGCTTAGTTTTTTTTTTTTTTTTTTTTTTTTTTGCCAATCACGTTACACGACTGTGTTTCAAACACCTCTAGCAAAGGTACAACGTTGTGTTAAATAAACAGACGTGGATGTTAATAATTAACTTCGTCAGTAAAACAGTTCACAGTTAAAACGTATAAATTAAGCACATTAGTTTATTTGAAATCACGCAGATACACATGGCCAACGTAACTGCCACGACGCAGCCACGCCACGCCCTTTCAAACGCAATGGTTAACGACTCACACGTAACAGTATATTTATTACTGCCATGGAAACATAGATTTACCACAACATCATAACTTTCCTAGGTAGGTTTTAAAAACACGTTTTCAAACGTGATGTGGTAATTTGAAGTATTTTTCGGAGGAAGACTCCGTTGAGCACACAGCAACAAAACGCCTCGTCATGTAGCCACTCGGCATGTCTGCCAACCTTAAGATTTGTAAGCCACCCGCCATTACTTATAAGTGCCAAATGTATTAAATTAAGTATTCAAACAAAATCTATTTTCAGTTGTAAATTCGAAATTCAAAAATCATTATTTTGCTGTAATAATTATGAAATATGCTACAATTTTAAACACGTATAATTTTCTATTTTCTGGCGATGGGAAATTTCCGGAGAGAGACAGAGAACTAGGGAGAGAGAGGGAGAGCAGTAGGCTCCACCCAGCCGACATTTTCGTAGGTCGAAAAATCAAACACCGCGTCACTACGGCCTACGCATGTTATTTTGCGCTGTTATTTTTAACTGTAAGAATGAAATATATTTCTATCGCAATATTTAATTTACAAACAGCATATCAAAAAAACTACGTTGAAACAATATTTTAACTGAGAACTATTTCTTACTAGTCGTTGCCAATAAACTGGGGCTCTCGCTGTTTTTAATTCGTATTTAATACGAAATAAATATTACAAGTTATAGAGGATATTAGAAAAGTTTCATTTATTCAAAAGTACAGTACTTTAGTGTTGATCACAGTGTTATATATTTGTGGAATACAAGTTATTGAAACAACAGGTTTACATGTTACGCCTATGGTGATTTTTCAAAGGTTCGTTTCATCAAGCCTCTTCCAGTCGGGAATGGACTGTATAAACATCTAAAAGTACTTGTTTACTAAATCAGTGTTCTAACTTCGAATCCAGTCCACGCTGTTTTTGCTATACGTGTTGGCAGAAAAGCAGTTCAGTTTTGGAAACGGGAGGTCACGTGATCTTCAACCAACAGCAAGGCGCCTTTGTTGTCTATTCATCCAGCCGTCAAATATTTACCAAACTGTAACTTTCGACGGACGGTGAACCACCGCCTTCTGGAGACATTCCTTAGACGGAAATACGCACTTTGAAATAAAATGCAAGCCGGTAGATCTGTTTATGGTAAATTCAAGAATTTTAAATGTAAAAAAATTCCAGATAAAGTCTTATCAAGTGAAAACATTATTACCCCAAAATATTCCTCTCTTTAAAATTTATTTCTAACCAAAATATATCTCCAAATAAAGGAAAATCATGAAGTTACGTTGACACACTGAGATTTTGCCGTGCAGATGGACGACGGTTTGTTGTGAATCGCTTTCAACTGACGGACGGACGGACGGACGGACGGACGGACGGACGACTGGCGGGTGTGACGGGTGGTTGTGATCCAGCCATTTTATTTTCAGTATGAAACAAAATTCACTAAAATACTAACTTATCAAATCGCAACCATCCTTGAACAAGTGACTCGACGGCGTCCGAGATTGAACACTACAAAATACTACAATATGTACAAACATACTACATTGACAATTCGAATACACCCTGGGCAATTTTGAAAGATAAAATAATGTTACAATTTATCTCAAAAAAAATTTTGTGGACTAAACCAAGTTCGTTAAGAGATGGAGGTCTTAGTTAAATAAGAGTTAATTATAAGTTCGTAATTTTTTCGTAATTTTATTTACAATAACTACAAACAATATTCTCTCGACTCAACGTTCCATGATAATTTGATATCAGTTAATTGTTTAAAAGTAATGACTTCAATTAATACGATTTGTAAAAATTACCTCAGAGGTTTCAACGAAATTAAATAATTTTAAGTCAGTCCTATTAGGCAGTGTATCAAAACCTATTCAGTTATTTTATAAATTATGTTTGACAGTTCCAATATTTACAATTAAAAATCCGCATTACGTGTCCATTCCGTTTAGTCCATGTCCCAGCAGTCTGCAATATCTTACAGTCGTCGGAGCGCCCTCGCGCACAGTATGCTTCACTCGTCGGGTTTCACAACATCTCGTCCATTCACACCACGAATCCGCAGTCGTGCCGCAGATAACTTCGCGCCCGCACTCAGCTAGATGGCCTTCGCCAAAGACTGCCGGCCGCTGGACCACTGCAGTATTTATACGGTCATAGGCCACCATTCATAAATTTTACTAATTCCGTAGTTGCGCCGAGTGTCCTAGTTCCCAGGAATATTCTTGTGCCTCCTCTAAGTTTGTCGGTTCCTCAACAGGGGGAGGAGGAGGGGCTATGACGTCAGCCAGGAGACGGGCGACGCGATAGCTGTCCGCTGGGGGGGAGGGGGGAATGGATGAGAGTCGTGGGGTGTCAGCCCTCCCGCAGCGCCGACCCGCATGTAACGGGAACTCGTAGCAGGCGTGAGCTACAGCACGTAACAATAATTGCTGTGGAATCGATCGTTTGCTACAGTGTATCTCGGTAAATATATTGTCTGGGAATTAGACTTTTTGTCAGGAAAGATAAAAACCAATAATCTGACACTGTATGGTTTTGCTCTTATCATATTAGGCCTAAGTGTAGTAGAAGAAATGGAGTGTGGTTGTGTTGGGGACACGGCCGTTAGTTTGGCGTGAATACGTCTACGTTGACGCGCTCGGACGCCTTGATGTTTATTTTACGTTCCCAGCACCGCTTCACTCGATCATATGGGGTTTTATGGGTATCACTGGATAGCTTTTGAGATGCTCTTTCCAACCGTATACGATGTATTTCGACTTGGCTTTTTGACGAGTATGGACTGACATTGTGTAAAGTTTTCTTAATTTTTTTACTTTTAACTCATACAATTTCACCATAACCACGCCACGCAAATGTTTTTATACGCCCAATCGATTGATCTTGACGAGAGCTGTCGATTGAAACTTAGACGAGCGTCGTAGCTTTTTCTAGTCAAAAGTTATACTACGCGGAAGTTGAGACGCGGCGGAACAAACCGAAAATTGCCCCCCCCCCCCCCCGCCCCCCTTTTCCCACCGAGTTGCTTCGCAATCCTCACTCAACGTAACATATTATTTGATCCTTTGGTAATCGATTGGTGAAATTGAATTTTGAATGTAGACGATAGATTCGGAGCTGCTGCAGCCAAACTGTTATCGTCGGGTTTTCTGGACTGCCTCCCGCTATGGTTATCATCGGGTTTTCTGGACTGCCTCCCGCTATGGTTATCATCGGGTTTTCTGGACTGCCTCCCGCTATGGTTATCATCGGGTTTTCTGGACTGCCTCCCGCTATGGTTATCATCGGGTTTTCTGGACTGCCTCCCGCTATGGTTATCATCGGGTTTTCTGGACTGCCTCCCGCTATGGTTATCGTCGGGTTTTCTGGACTGCCTCCCGCTATGGTTATCGTCGGGTTTTCTGGACTGCCTCCCGCTATGGTTATCGTCGGGTTTCTGGACTGCCTCCCGCTATGGTTATCGTCGGGTTTTCTGGACTGCCTCCCGCTATGGTTATCGTCGGGTTTTCTGGACTGCCTCCCGCTATGGTTATCGTCGGGTTTTCTGGACTGCCTCCCGCTATGGTTATCGTCGGGTTTTCTGGACTGCCTCCCGCTATGGTTATCGTCGGGTTTTCTGGACTGCCTCCCGCTATGGTTATCGTCGGGTTTTCTGGACTGCCTCCCGCTATGGTTATCGTCGGGTTTTCTGGACTGCCTCCCGCTATGGTTATCGTCGGGTTTTCTGGACTGCCTCCCGCTATGGTTATCATCGGGTTTTCTGGACTGCCTCCCGCTATGGTTATCATCGGGTTTTCTGGACTGCCTCCCGCTATGGTTATCGTCGGGTTTTCTGGACTGCCTCCCGCTATGGTTATCGTCGGGTTTTCTGGACTGCCTCCCGCTATGGTTATCGTCGGGTTTTCTGGACTGCCTCCCGCTATGGTTATCGTCGGGTTTTCTGGACTGCCTCCCGCTATGGTTATCGTCGGGTTTTCTGGACTGCCTCCCGCTGTGGTTATCGTCGGGTTTTCTGGACTGCCTCCCGCTATGGTTATCGTCGGGTTTTCTGGACTGCCTCCCGCTATGGTTATCATCGGGTTTTCTGGACTGCCTCCCGCTATGGTTATCATCGGGTTTTCTGGACTGCCTCCCGCTATGGTTATCATCGGGTTTTCTGGACTGCCTCCCGCTATGGTTATCATCGGGTTTTCTGGACTGCCTCCCGCTATGGTTATCATCGGGTTTTCTGGACTGCCTCCCGCTATGGTTATCATCGGGTTTTCTGGACTGCCTCCCGCTATGGTTATCATCGGGTTTTCTGGACTGCCTCCCGCTATGGTTATCATCGGGTTTTCTGGACTGCCTCCCGCTATGGTTATCATCGGGTTTTCTGGACTGCCTCCCGCTATGGTTATCATCGGGTTTTCTGGACTGCCTCCCGCTATGGTTATCGTCGGGTTTTCTGGACTGCCTCCCGCTATGGTTGTAAATTTAAATACGTATTCACGTCTAAAACCCTGTTTCCGAAGTTTCCTGCAAAGAGATATGCAGAAACTATACTCCTGTTCTTTAAGCTGCGATCTTTCGTCGCGTGTAATTAAGTGCCAGTGTCGCAGATAGAATTCGCACAGTACAGCGCAACGACTGAGATGCTGCAAGCCCTTTCAGCGTCTTTCGCGTAGGGGCGATGGGGCGTTGGGCGCACATAATAATGTGGCCCGTATCGCCCCAACACTTCTGGGCTTTGAACGCATAAAACAGCTTCAGGTACATAGCAGCCTTAACATCTACTTTGCATGCACATTGTAAATCTTGCCAGTACTTTATTCGCCTGTCGATCAAGTACAAATAAGATAGTATAGTCTATTCGCGGTTTCTTCGTACTTTTTGGATCAAACCTTGGAAAATACCCAATTCATGACGTGTATGATGGTTTCCTAAAAACTCCAAGTATTTCAATTTTTTTTTTTTTACTTTTGTTTACATAAAGATACCTTATTTTTGTTCAGTTGGACTTTTTCTTGCATTTTATCTATAAGTTATATTATTTCATTCATAATTAATATGAGATAAAGCAGAGAGAAGATAGACATATTGATAACGCCTAGTAAAGAATAGTTCTCATGCAGAATATTATTATACAGAGTGCGCAAGAATGCGGTGTGTTGTCCCTTTGGCGTAATTTCCTAGACTCGGTTAAGATTACTTGTGCTACAGGTTGGGAAGATCAATGTAAACATTTTGGCAAAGGGAAATTTTTCGCCACTGGGTAAGCTAGTGTCCATGTGGACAAGATTTTCTCTATTATCTGCTTTAAGAGTGGGATGTACCCCCCCCCTCCCCCTCGGTTCAAGGTCAATAAGCGAGGGAGCGGCGATAAGGGCGACAGTTACACGCACGCCTAGTGCCTCATCGCTCCTACGCGCAAGGCGTGCAGTGTTTCCGTCGTGACGCTGTACTCTGCAAATTACATCTGTAACACAGCGGTTTTTTATTACACGCGATGAAAGACCACAGATTAAACTACGCATGTATCTTTGCACTTTTCTCTTATCGCGTAAGGAAATCGCATAGGCACGCTTTAAAAATGCGATATTTAACTATTTTCACGAATTTTTTTCTCCAAGAATACACTTAATGTGACAAAATAGGGGCACAGATAATTGTTTTTTATCTTTTCTTACAAAAAAATCGTATTTGCAGATCATTTATTTACCGAAATATGCGTATTTGCACAAATAACAATTTCACAAAAAAAGCGGGGGACCATCCCACTCTTAAATAACGGGATAATTACAATAATCATAAATAAAACATAAAATAACTCCGTAACTAAGTAAAATCCTTCTCTTTTATAATTCACGTAGCTTAAAATTTTAATTAAAAATTACCATTTGAACACAGCGCACCTAGCGGCGGAAAAGTTCCGTATGGCAAACTCTCCCACAAGAAATGCCGTTTTGTTCCTAACCTGAGGAGCATAGACCTTAACTCGGTCAAGCTTTGTTTGCACGAGGCGGATGAATATCCTGAGTGTACTACTTTGTTAGGGCTTCTTCAGATAAGTTGGAAGTAACTATGAAGTAGCCTACTATTTTAGAGAAGAAAATGTTTTCCAAGTTTGCGTGCAATTATAAACAATCAACGGAAATAATTTTAGTTACCACAAATGTTTAAGGTGGATTCCCACCCGCCATCTTTGATTTGTAGATTTTTTTGCCAAAACTTCTATTTCAGAAGGTGTATTGAAATTTCCCGCACGACATATCCTAAATAACAGCTTCCCAAACATTATCGAACTGCCACAACTTTGCTACATTTATTAATTTTTAGCTGGTAACTGTCGAGGCGAAACGCGAGATTAATTTCTTGCAGACGATTACTAAGGCGACGATATCGACAGCAATCAATAAATACTGACCTCAGACAATGCTCGAGGCAATGCTCTGTGCTCTGTCGTTCCAAAAAAAAAACATGACATTGAAAATGTATTTCCAGAGTATAGCAAAAATTCCATAAATCCAAGATGGTAGGTGGGAATCTTTGATTCAACTTTAGGACATGGAATTATTCTGGTCTACGCCGTTACCAAGTTTATCGAGCACACGTCAGTCAATTTGACAGTTGAAATGCATGCACGTTGGCGTTGCGGCGGCGAGGTACGCAGTTAACCGTGGACGGCATATAGAGACGGCACTTCCAGATATTGCGTCGAGCTCTTACTCTCAGCTGCGAAATGCAAACACGTGACGCTTCCATTGCCAACATAAAATCATTCGTCAAAGCACATCAATACACTGAATCCAGGTTACCCTGTTCCAGTGGCCATGAGTAGTCAACACGCCGAAAGAAGTGCACAGCTCCAGCAGAAAACATTTTATTAAAAAACTGTGCGACATGTCTGAGTGAGGTCTGCTTACTATACGCTGTTTACGGATAAGTGAGTACTTTTGAGGCCCTAGTTACTTTTTCCTTTCAGCCATTTCTTAACCACCTTTTTAAATAAATATTGCCATATAAGTAGGTTAAAAACACAGTGTATATTTCACCGTACTCGAAAGTTAATGTCTAACGCTACAATCAAATATATTTATAGGCTGTTTCCGGTCAAATGAGCACTTTTGAAAGCCCTCCTTAGTATCTACTTTAATGCACATTGCGTATCCTTCCGCCTTATGTAAAATTAACATTGCCACGGGTCTCATCACTTTATTTTTGCTTCGGTCACGTGAAACTCTGAAATTATTAGAAAAGGAAATATTGCACAAATCTGCTCATTTTTACACTTCGATGCATTAAACTAAAAACAGTGAGCGAACGAAATAACTTAGATGGTCACAAATGGCTACCTAACACGTTTAGATATGGAACTACTTTCCATCCAAACTTTACTGGGCGCGGGAAGTGGTTTTTTTTTTTCTAAGGTTGAGTTCAAAAGTGCTCACTTGACCGTGAACAGCCCAGCCTAGCCTATACTGTCAATGTATATATCTGCAGCCACCTATGAATAGCATGAGCTCGGGCAATGACGGCGGGCGGGTAGGCAGACAGCTGTAGTTGAAAGAAAGGCAGTGAGTGGATGGCTGGAATAGTGGAGGGAGGTGCAGGCAGATGGAAGGACTGGCGACGTCTGGGGGGCTCCTCCTCCCCACCCCCTCCTCCTTCCGACTTGAACAACCCGTGACCCCGACACATGACACACTGACAACGAGGAGGGGAGGAGACCAGCATCCGGTCACAGCCATATGTACGGTGACGTCACCGCCAGGGCTGTACACACACACACACACACTGCTCCTCTGCTCCTCCATTCATTCTCCGCCCACTCCCCTTCGTCTCCCCCCTCATCATCCTTCAAAACAACATCAGTCCATTTCTTCTAGCACACGCTAATATAGGCCATTCGCAGCTAAGTAAGCATTTTTGAAAGCCCTCTCATTTGGAATAATAGAGAGTGTGTGTGTGTGTGTTATATATATATATATATATATATATATATATATATATATATATATATATATATATATATATATATATATATATATATATATATATATATATATATATAATTTAAGCCTTAGACGTTAACTCCCGAGTACGGTACAATATACAAACTGTGCGATATTTATTTTAAACGGTAGTTAAAGAACGAAAATTTGCTGAAGGGAAAAAGTAACTAGTGCCTCAAAAGTGCTCACTTGACCGTGAACAGCCTATACTAAAACTATACTCTGTTAACGTTTGTGTGCACGAGGCGGAGGAATATCCTGGACGTAGAACTTCAAGCAAAGTTTCAGAAACATGTAGTAACCGTGAATGGTCGCCAATGAGATCCAACTGGCGGCCCGCGGGGCCATTTTGTCTGGCCCGCGATAGTATTAGCCATTTTGTCTGGCCCGCGATAGTATTAGCTATTTTGTCTGGCCCGCGATAGTATTAGCTATTTTTACTTTGCTAAATGCCTTTAACAAAATTCTCATGCATTTTCTGTCAACTTTCCATTATTTTAATATTTTTAAGTGTAGAAATGAGATATTTGTAGGTACAATTCTAATAATACTAATATGGTTAACTCTTGAACTGTTATGTCGGCCCGCGGTGTATCTTTTGGCCTGCGATTGAAAAATAGTTGGGCCACACTGGTCTAGACGTAGTGTGTTACAGTCGAGGTCCGAGGTAGGTAGCGACAGAAACAAAGCTTGTACTGGGCCACAGAGTAAAATAAGTTCACAGAGACGGGGGAGAAGTGGTCAGACTACTCGCCTCCCACCAAGGCAAACCGGGTTCTATCCACGGCCGGGTCACTCCCGGACGATGCCGCTGGTAGGCGGGTTTTCTCGGGGATCTCCCGTTCCTCTCCACCCTTGCATTCCGGCACTGCTCCATATCCACCTCGCATCGTCTTCCCTCACCGACACCCCATGCCTCATCGCCAGTAGCTGGCCAAAGCTCGTCACTGCGCGACAACTAGAGAGAGGCCGTCAGAGTAGACACCATAAAAATTCTCTCCACGCGCAAAAAAAAACTGTAACGATCAAGCAGTAAGATTCATTATAGTCGCACCGTCCTGAGAACGGACTTGACTCCGCCTAGCCAAGTGAAAGAGAGCGGCAGAACGACTTGCAAAGCACCAAGCACTCCCTCCCACCTGCCGTACAACCGTTGTACAATTGTTTACTTTCCCGGGGAGAGAAGTGGCCCGACATTGGCATAGCTCCCTAGTCCCGCGTCACAGTGGCGCTACTATAGTAATAAGATACGGGACACAAGACAGTCAAGGCTGTATTGGCAAAGAGTTGTGTGAGAAGCAGTGTAACAGTTCGAGAGAGTAAGGGCTGTTGTCATACAAGCCCACATGTAGTACATGGACACGTGGTTCCCGCCCCAGGCTGCCTGTCCCACCCGAGATGGTTACTTCTACTCACATTAGGAACAAAGCAAGTTCCCTTACGGGAGATTTTTGCATAGGGAAATTTTCCGCCGCTAGGTGCGCAGTCTTCCAAAGAGGGCACTTTTCATTAAAAGTTGAAACTACGTGAATGATAATAAATAAACTATAAAAAGAATCTTTTTAACAAACCTGTTATTTGTAAATGCACTAAAAAGAGAAAAATAATTATAGTAGTGACAGAATTTGTAGAACATGTAAGACGTGGTCAAACAGCCGTGATAAAATTTACTACAAATAAATATGTTTGTACCAATTTATTTCTAATATATAAAAGCTTGGCGCAATATAGAACGTTTGCCTCATTTGCATAAGCATTGTAAGTACATATCTTGAGAAAGGCTTTTTAACTATTCACAGTATCAAATATATAAAATTCATTTGCGTAAGCGTAGTAAGCACATATTGTGTGTAAGGCTCTTAACTATTCGCAATATAGAATGTATAACTCATTTTCGCAAGTGCATTACGAACATATCTTGCTTAAGGCTCTTAACTATTCGTGCCAAGCTTTTATACATTAAATATAAATTGATACGAACATATTAATTTGTAGTAAAGTTTATTATGGCTGTCCGACCACGTCTTACATGTTCTACAAATTCTGCAACTACTGTAAATATTTTTCTCTTTTTAGTGCATTTATAAATAAAAGGTTTTTTTTAAAGGGTTTCTTAAACTTTATTTATTTTTCGCTTTTTAGTCTCCACAATTTTTTTTTGGTAAAACTATAAAGGTAGACTATTTATAAGCCTATATTCATTTATACACACATGAAACTAAAAAGACTAAAAATGTGTAGTTAAAGACTGGTGGCCACTTCCACACTTTGGGATGCAACCTTACGAACAGCAATGCGCTGCAGGCAGACTGCACGCTAGTTCAGTGCATAGGGGTCGGACAGACACCGTACATACAAACAATGCAAGTTAAATAAAAACTTGTAAAAGAGAGAGATTTTACTTAGTTAGTAGTTATTTCATGTTTTATCTATGATTTTTACAATTATTTTGTTTTTCTTTAACATAGAAAAGAGAGAAAATCCGAAGCACATGCGATATTAGCGCTTACCTAGTCGCGAACTATTTTTGTTTCCAAATTAAAAGCATTGAGTTTCCCAGCCTGAGTAGAGTAAACTTTACAGAGGGGCAGACTATCGCCCTGGCCAGGCCGAAAAATGGACGAAGTGAGACGAGGTTTGGGGCGGAGATGCAGCAGGGTGAAGAGAGGAGAGGAAACAGTATAACCCCGAGTAAACACCCACACCACTGCAATTTCCGCCATACAGCCCCTATGAGTACCCCACAGCCCGGAAATTTCCTTCTTGGAATTGGACTCGGGGCTCCAGAGACGAGAGTCCAGATATTTAACTAAAGGTCCGTAGATCCTCATATAAAAAAGAATTACCAAATTAAATTAAAAAGGCCATAGTTTAATAGCCTTGCATATTTTAAACGTGGTGCACAAAAGCAAAATGAATGGAGATTTAATATCGTCTAGATTCAGACCAGATATTCAACAACTTGTGCCTTTGTGTTACTTTTGAAATTGGCCCACAAAGATTCGCCTTGCCCTGCGGCATTCCAATTCAATAATACACGCGCAACAAAAGAAGGAAAGAACAGCCGAATCATGCGCATCCCGGTTCCGAAACAAAGTAAAGAAACTGGCTCCTTCCTTTGTGGGACGCCGGCAACCAGCACCGGTTACACCATACATATAGGCTATTCACGGTAAAGTGAGCACTTTTGAAAGCCTTCTAATTTGTAACAATAATCAATCAATCGATTTTATTTTAGCCTTAGAAGTAATCCTCCTAGCGCGATGGAATTTATACCCTGTGTTTATTACTTACACGATAGTATTTATTTTAAAATGCGGTTAAAGAATAAGTGATTGTTGAAATGAAAAAGTAACTAGGGCCTCAAAAGTGCTCACTTTACCGTGAACAGCCTATAGAACTGTGAAGTCTTGGCAACGCGCCCAACAGTCCAAGTCCTGTGCGCGAACAGCTAGGACTTTGATATCGCCCGCGCACATTCGCGTCCTTTGGTCATTGGTCACGTGTCTTTGGAGGAAGACATCTCGCATGACTGCGCGAGTTAAGGCGTCTTCTTCTGCCTGGGGCTGTATTCCATGTTTGAGGCTGAGAACCTTGGGAGCGATAAGGCGACGTTCCTGCGCTCATCAAGTGCGGCATCGCCGCTAGGTGCAAAGGTTTTGAACTGGAATGCAGTGTCGTGCTGTGTGTACCTAATGGTAGTTTAAGCAATGAGCCTGTACTCGACTGGTAGAAAAGTCTGTCACAAACAATGCAGGGCCTTATACATACTCGTTTCGCAGGAATTATACCATAATATTCTTCAGTTATAACAGCCTGAAAATGTCGTTTTCTGGAAACGTTAAAAAGAGCTTCAAAATACTGTTTGCAATAAGTGTAATCTTTTTGTGTGCAAGCAGGTTGTGCACGCGTGATATAAGCAGTTTATTTTAGTAAACGTTTATTAGGAACTTACTGCAGCTCTTAAGTTAGTAGCCCTGACATGGTTGTCTCCGTACTATTGTTTTGTGCGGTTACGTGTATCTCAGTACAAAAAAATCTCTGGAAACACGAATTTTCGTCAGAAAAAAAAAATTAATTACCTAAACCCGGATGGCTTTACTTCCATCATATTACGTATATTCAAAAAAATCGTAAAAATGTCATTAAAGAATTGTATTTTTAAAGCTTGCCTGCAGTGTTTCCATAAAAGACAGGAGTAAAGTACAACAATATGGACGTAGTTTAATGTGTGTGCTTTTATCGCGTGTAATGAATTCCCGCTAAAAATGTCTAACTTGCAGAATACACCGCGCGGGCGGAAACACTGCATGCCAGCCTTGCTCGTAGGGGCGATGAGTCGCCGAGCGTGAGTGGTAGTGTCGCCCGTATCGCACGCACCCTCACTTCTCTGCCATCGAAGAATAAAAAAAGCTCCGTGCCCATGCCAGGCATCGCCATGTATATGCGTATACAGAATTAAATTCTAAATTCCGACAAAGATCTCTCTGTCATTTTTTGTGGTAGTATTTTAAACTAAAGAATTTTGACGTGAATACGTCTTTAAATGTGCAATCATAGTGAGAAACAATCCTGAAAATCCGATGATAACAAAATCGGGAGATACAGTTTGGCATTGTAGCTCCGAATCTATTGTCTTAATTCAAAACTAAATTACACCACTCGATTACCAAAGGATCAAAGAATATGTTACGTTGAGGGAGGACTTCGAAGCATCGTGTTTGGCGGGATAGCGATGAAGAAGGGGGGGGGGGGGGCGCAATTTTGAGTTCGTTTCGCCGCGTCTCTTAACTTCCGCGTAGCATAACTTTTGACTAGGAGAAGCTACGACGCCCGTTTAAGTTTCAATCGCCAGCTCTTGTCAAGATCAATCGAGTGTGTGTATAAAAATATTTCTGGCGTGGTTATGGTGAAATTGTATTAGTTTAATGTAAAAAAAAATTAAGAAAACTTAACACAATGTCGGCCTATATTCGTCAAAAAGCCAAGTTGAAATACATACATCGTATACGGTTAGAAAGAGCATCTCAAAAGCAATCCAGTGATACCCATAAAACCCCATATGATCGAGTGAAGCGGTGCCGGGAACGTAAAATAAACATCAACGGCCGTGTCTACAACACAGCCACACCCCATTTTTTGTTATAGATTGAACGCTTCTATATTTGTAAACCGTTCAAATTTTAATGTTCTAGTTTTAAATTCGCGTTTTCATTATTTATAAAATGCAGCCATTTTATAAATAATGGAAAAGTGCATTTATAATTAAAAAAAAAAAAAAAGATACGTTCGATCTCTAACAAGAATTCTTTAGTTGAAAATACTACGACAAAAAATAACACAGAGATCTTTGCCGGAATTTAGGATTTAACTCCCTATACTCCCATGCATGGGAGTTGGCCTGGCCCGACAAACCAGTTACTCCAACACTGAAAGTCTTTGATTCGTAACGAGACATCCAGGACGCGCAGAATTATCATTCTCTACCAAAGTGGAGCCGAGCTTGGTTTTCTTTTAATACCAGCGACGGAAATTTTTTTTATCGAAGATAAGGTATGTATGCGAATGACTTACGTGAAACCAAGGTGGACTTGGGTGGCGAAATACTTAACGGAAACACTCGCGGGAAATTTAGGAACGGCTCGAGGTACCGTTAGACCATGTGGTAGCATTGTAACGGCTATGGGAGACAGCATACCGCGTATTCGAAAAATTCATCGACGAATTCACCAGTGGTTCGAGCATTTTTCGAATATCCGATTGATTTTTAGCGGTGTTTTCGTCTGCTTTCAGACACATATTAGCACCATTTCAATCGCTCATTTGTAAAACTCTACATCTGAATTATTTTGTTATATTTTGGAATGCTTGAAAATTACGAGTTGTGCATGTGTAAACTTTTTTTTTCTTCCGAGAAAGCGTTCGATAATTCCTCGGTTGATGTTTTGGTGCATATCCACCATATTCTCAAGCCGGTGGAGCCGATGGATACACCTGTTCAACCGGACTCAACCAAACGATTACTTTTCGAACGTCCGGTGTACATTGGTGGATGCAACGGTGAATTTTCGAATACGCGGATAGACGCGCGTGATTTGTTTTAAGCGCTCACTTCAAGGTTTCAATACAGCAACCTGCTCAGAGAAGACACAGCATTGTCACTATAGTAAAGAATAAATACCGAAAACAGAGGCTGGGCTCCTTACAGCGGGTTTTCCTCACTTTCGCACTTTTCAACGACCACATTTCCGTTTCAATACCCAAATTTATGAATGGGCAACAAAATATCAACTTTCATTTCTGTCCTGAAAAATGATTTACGTTGAAATATTCCATAATCTTAAATAAAAAAAATAAAAATTGACAAAACTGCTTCCATTGAGGCCTATATGATGACTTGGGAAGCACCTTGACCAGTATAGATGGAGACATTCGCCATTGCGAAGCAGATGTTTATCCAGGAAAAACAGGACAGAGTACGAAAAAAAAAAAAAAAAAAAACTTAAATAAGACAAGTAACGAGTATGGACGAGAAAATAAATATATGTATACAAGACTGGAAAATTCCAAGAGGGAATACATTCAGAAAACAGAACAGCAACTAATTGCAAAAAATTGTGTGTGTGTGTGTGCGTACGTGCGTGTGTGTGTGTGTGTGTGTGGGGGGGGGGTGTGACCAAAAGATTATATATGGAAACCAACACAGGCTAGACTTTACCTGCTGAGGACAACATTGACAATAAAAACAAGAACAAAATAGGACAACACAACAAAGGAACACACTCAGTTTAACCAGACACGACAGACAGAATACAAGCCAGGAATCCTGTAGTCAAGAATACATATGCACAAAGTCAGGAAATTCCTTGAAGTAATCGAGCCAAATAACAAGAGAGCAAGCTAAATGCGGACTATGCACGACCAACAAACAAC
The DNA here is from genome assembly GCA_029891345.1 of Dryococelus australis. NCBI lineage: Eukaryota > Metazoa > Arthropoda > Insecta > Phasmatodea > Phasmatidae > Dryococelus > Dryococelus australis. The sequence goes on along the minus strand of CM056995.1, from coordinate 7,582,208 downwards.
ATACCGAGGACGTCGCAGGCTAGGCCTAGTTATCTACTGACACAAATACAACGAAGAAACTCGCACAAACGTAACAGTATGCTTGTGTTTTGGGAACTGCTATCTGTTCCCGTCTTCAGGCAGCGACACACAGGTTCCGAGAACACATGTTCGACAGACATATGCATTGCAATGGCGAATGTCCGGAAAAAAAACTCCCATCTAGTCATTCTCTCCCATTGCACTATTCAGTCAAAGATCGCCCTTCAATGGGGCGATCTTTTAGAAAGTATTCAGTTAAACGAGAATAACCTATATGTATAGTGTGGCTTGGAATATGTAGTCGATATACGTAGGGATATCCCATTTTCGCCAGAAAGAGTGTCTCTAGTTGTATTTCAAGAAACGTGTCTTAAATGCAGCTCGCGAATCGCAGATGTTAACACCTGAGTAACCAGTCAAGTAGGAATATACCTTCTCACAAGTGTTTAGTTAGCTATCTATCAGATGCGCTTTGTATTTCTCTTTATAGGCTATTCCCGGTAGAGTGAGCACTTATAGCCCTAGACATTAACTTCCAAGCGCGGAGGAATATACACACTTTATTTATTACTTCCATGGAAACATTTATTTAGAAAGGCGGGTACAGGATAAAAGACGTCTGGAAGGAAAAAGTAACTAGGGTCTCAAAAGTGCTCACTTTACCGTGAACAGCTTATACATAGAAATATCGTATTGTCAGTTAAATGGAAGTTTTACCTATATTTTATTTGTTAATTATAATATTTCACTTATAATTAATATGAATAAAAACAGTGAGATTACATGTGTTGGTAGCGCCTAGTAGGAAATAACTCTCATGCAAAATACACTACGTGCGCACCAATTAGCGCGTTGTCCTTTGGTGTTATTTTATAGACTCAGGTAAGCTTAGTTTGTACGAGGCGGAGGAATATCCTGCCAGTAGAACTTCAGCAGGATTTCGGGGAAGTGTGAATGGACTATAGGTGTCTCTGCATGCGTGTTACAAAGAACTTTGCGAAACGGCCAAATATCAATCACGAAACAATATTTTATAGACTCAGGTAAGCTTAGTTTGTACGAGGCGGAGGAATATCCTGCAAGTAGAACTTCAGCAGGACTTCGGGGAAGTGTGAATGGACTATAGGTGTCTCTGCATGCGTGTTACAAAGAACTTTGCGAAACGGCCAAATATCAATCACGAAACAATATTTTATAGACTCAGGTAAGCTTAGTTTGTACGAGGCGGAGGAATATCCTGCAAGTAGAACTTCAGCAGGACTTCGGGGAAGTGTGAATGGACTATAGGTGTCTGCATGCGTGTTACAAAGAACTTTGCGAAATGGCCAAATATCAATCACGAAACAATATTTTTTTTGTGATACAGCAACTGTACTGCAGTTCAGTAATTTTCGTGATATACGACGTTGGCGATATATCGCCATCGAATATCAATACTCTCTGGAAGAAAAGTATATCGCCGTTATCTGCACACTTATATTTAAAATTGATAATGCGGAATATGATACATGTTATCGTGCTATTGCAGATAAATACTATTGTGCTATTGTGATTTTTATTTTTTGAAGCATTCATTTGTCTCTAGTCCTGCTCAATATATGTAGGTACATAATTAGAAACCACAGATATTTTTTTTTAGTTTAATCTATTTGATCTATCATGTTCCTATTTAGCCTTTTGTTGATTTGCCTTTTTTTTTTTTATCTTCATATTTAAAGGCTATTCACAATAAAGTGAGAACTTTTGAAATCAACCTTAGAGAAATGTCACTGTCCCTACCTGCATATATTTTAACGGGCGCACTGAGTGGCATGCGCTCAGTAAAGTTGGTAACGATGGAGGGAAAGTAGTTCCATACCTTAACGTCAAATAAAAAGTGTTAGGTAACCATATGTCATAACTTAAATTATTTATTTCGCTTCCTCTTATTTTTATACATCGAAGTGTAAAAATGAGCAGATTTGTGAAATATTGACTTGTCAAATAATTTCACAGTTACACTTGACGGACGCATGAATAAAGTGACGAGGCCCATGGCTATGTTAATTTTACATAAGGCGGAATAATATACAACGTGCATACAAGTAGATCTTAAGCAGGGTTTTGAGAAGTGCTCAGTTTACCGTGAACAGCGTATACAAATGTGTATATTATGTTATACCTGGTTAACTTCGCCAGTATAAATTAGGCCGAAATAAATAAATAGATATGACGAACATGTTTGGAAAAGATGTTGAAAAGTGTATGTATGTCGAACAGCCCTAGCTAGCTAGCGTTACAGCGACGGACCAGAAAGAATCATTTTGGAAGGAGAACGGCAGACGTGAGTGCGAGTGTGTGAAAGTAAGAAAGGGGGGGGGGGGGTTGTAGTCGGGCGGGCGTGCAGGTAAGTTCCCACGGCCTCTTGAATAGCAGGCTTGTTGTGCTCGAACTTATCTCTGCACAAAGACTTCCCTTTGTGTGCGGCGCTATCCCCCCATCCCACAGGTTCTTCCCTCTTCCTCATCCTGCGTCGTGAAGAGGTGGGGAGGCTGGCAAATTCGCACATTACCTCGCCTCACCCGCGGTCGAACAAAAATTCGCACTTTCAATGCAGTTGCTATAGCGCATACCAGAATTCTCGCGCGAGCGCCATTATTTCGGGTCTACATACGACGTAGGGTTGAACAGTGATTCTCGTACGTGTTTGCACGAGAATTTTCCAACAGTGGCCAAACGAAAGAAACTTTCTCTTCTAATATTTCGTTGCACGTTTGATAGAGACGTCGTTACCCCTCCTTTTTGTTTATAAATCCTATTTTATAGATTCTAAATTGCACGCAACATTGCAATTATTTCTTGTAGATATGTTTTTACGGATTATACGTCGGTTTATCTATATGTTCCGTTCTTAAAGACCGTTCATAATAAAGTAAGCACTTCTGAAATCAACCTTAGAAAAACGTCTCTGCTACTACCTACATCTATTTTAACGGGCATACTGAGTGACTTGCGCCCAGAAAAGTTGGTAACAATGGACGGGTTGTAGTTCCATATCTTAACGTATAATAAAAGAATGTTAGTCAACCATTCGTGATAGGTTACTTTTTTTTTTTTTTGCTTTCTGGTTTTTTTTTTAATGCCTCGAAGTGTATAAATGAGTAGAATTGAAAAATATTTACGTTTCAAATAATTTCATATTTTCACTTGACCGACGCGTTAATGAAGTGACGGGGTCCTTGGCAATGTTAATTTTGCATAAGGCGGAAGAATTCTCCACGTGCATACAAGTGCACGGCTTCCAAAGGTGCTCACTTCACAGTGGACATCCTATAGCATGGTTTGGCAAGTAAACAGGAGGTTTTGATGGCTGCCCAATGCCAGCATTGCTCAGAAGATCGCTCTACGTAAAGTAGCCTACATTCTCCGTTACTTCTATATTTTCTGAAGCCTTGATATTATTACTCTATTCCTCTGCAACATGTAAACCCAGTTTAACTAAGTCTGGACAATCTCACCAAAGGGTCAACGCGCCACATTTATTCGCAAGCACGTTAGTAATATTGCCCATGAGAACTCACTTTACTAAGCAATAACAAATCACCGATTTTCTCCCTATTTTTATTCGTACTAGTTATAAATGAACCAAAACTATGAAGATACTGCCAATAGACTATACTTAGAAGTTTAAATTCTCGGAGCACAGATCGAAGATAACAAAACAAACTTTCTTTCTTTTCTTCCACCAGTCCTCTGAGAATGACGACAGTGAATATCTAACAACGTAAAAAGGCGTTGAAAATTATTATTTGTGTCTTGTCAAGCCAAACATTTTGACAAACCCTTTGGAAAACTAGTTATATCGAAAATTGGGTAAATGCACTGCTTCCATGCGCCATTCCCCTTAAGATAGCGAGAGACTTACACCTGGCGAAGAATAATATACTTTTTATTTGCGGTAAGTAAAGATAATTATTTTGTGATATTGAATACATCTTGCAAGAGTCCGCTTTACTCGCGCGTTTCGAGACTTGGAACGCTCAAGGGCGGCGGTGGTGTAGCGGTCAGACTGCTCGCCTCCAACCAAGGCGAGTCGGGTTCGATTCCCGGTGGGGCTGCCCTCGGACCCTGGCATGTGGGAACCGTGCCGGGTAATGGAGATGGTCGGCGGGTTTTCTCGGAGGTTTCCCGTTCCCCCCTCCCTTGCATTCCAGCGCTGCTCCATACCTCGCTTTATCATCGGCTCTCAAGACCTCGAAGTTTAGAGCTCGCGTTACCCACCGCACAGTATTTTTTATTTATTTCCTCGTAAATCAAATTAAGAACGATTTATTTTAAAATGTGACAACACAATCTTAGCTAACTGACTTACCCACCATTACGGGTATAATATATGAACTACAAAGGCGTATATATGCGACAATCTCGATACAAAATGTTATATATTAATTAATTTTCACGTTTAATGACAACCAGGGGACACACATTAACTATCAGGTATAAGTAGTTGCACAGGACTGTGAACTGTAATGCTTCTCTAATGAAACATTTTCAGTAATTACCCTGGCGCTTCTGATATGACACTAAAACGAATAACATCTTTATAAGGGGTGATACAGCCTCTTATAAAGCGGTGTGCAGAGCTCCAGCAGACAACATTTTGTTAAAAAATGAGTGAGTGTTTGTTTACGTATAGCTTTTAAGAAACGTCAAGCATCTGTATACGTTTTTCAGTTCCTCCGTTTCTCTCTAAAGCATGTTTTTGTGATAGTGAAAATGGCTCAAGTGGGTGTTTGCACGGTCATTTATAGATATGAACATTCCTGTGCAAAATATTAAAAGAGGAATAGGATCGTGCACCAAACATGTCATACTATGTCATAAAGTGTTACGGTCTCCGCGTTATCGACGGCAAGACTGCGCTTTGCGCGTAGAGGCGATGAGAGAGTTGATGCGCATGTCTCGGCCGCCCCTAAGAGTTCCCACGCTTTTAGGCCTCAGACGTGCAAAATTACTTCAACCACGCGGCCCCCTTAAGAACCGCCTAGATCTCACCACTCACTCGAGCGAGCAGCAGGCGGGATCTGTGTAAGGCGCTACGTAAGTCAGTTAACTAGCGCCGGAATTACTGCAGGAATCAGCTGACTTCCGTCACTGCGTGTCAGCACTGAGGTTCGTCAGCACCTAGTTAGCTTTCACTCACTGCCAATATTTCTACGTGCCAATAAGCTGTTCTCCTAAACCTTTGCAAAGATGTCCACTACAGGAAGGGAAAGAATAGTTTTACTCTGAAAATAGTTCAAAGCCTACTTATGACGTAGACGAAAGGCGAGGGAGCCGACTCCGACTATCGTCTTCTACACGATTCCCCAACACGACTCGGTCATCGCCGAAGCATTTGTCGTTTACGTTTGAGTTTTCAACGGATTCGCATGTTTTATATGAATAACGCCTGTAGGCTGCTCGCGGTAAAATGAGCACTTTTGAAAGCCCTGCTTAACATCTACTTGTATGCAAGTTGTGTATTCTTCCGCCTTATTTAAAATGAACACTGAGAAGGACCTCATCACTTTGTCCATGCGTTGGTCAGGTGAAACTGTGAAATTATAAGAAAAGTAAATATTTTACAAGTATACTCATTTTTATACTTTGATGCATTAAAAAAAGAAGGCGAAAGAAATAATTTAAGTTATGACAAATACCAACTTTACTGGACGAATGTCACTCACTGCGCCCGTTAAAATATATGCAGGCAAGAGCAGTGACTTGGTTGATTTCAAAAGTGCTCACTTTATCGCGCTCTGATTTCCTATTGGAATGTGGCAGCTGACAGACAGCAGGCAGTGTGTGATACCTCCTGTTGTCGGAGCGATGCATGTGTGAGGAGGGGGGGAAGGGGGGCAGGTAGAATGCCAGGAATGCTGAAGTGTGCCGAAGTAACCAGAGGCTCCAGCTGACGAGATGGCCACAGCCGCAGGCCGCTCGCTACCTGGAATGCTGCCGCGGGCGACCCTAACTCACTGTTGCCAACCGAACCTCGCCACACTTCCTTTCCTGCCTCTACAGCCTCTTCACTGTAACAGCTCGCTCGGTTTACCATCAACAACGTCCATCTATAGGCTGTTTGCGGTTAAATGACCACTTTCGAAAGCCCTGCTGTCTGCACGTTGTGTATTCCTTCGCCTTACATAAAATTAACATTGTCATTTCCCTCATCACTTTATTCATGCGTCGGTCAGGTGAAACTGTGGAATTATAAGAAAAGTAAATATTTTACAAACATACTCATTTTTACACTTCGATGCATTGAAAAAAAAAAACCGAAAGCGAAATAAATAATTTAAGTTATCACAATACCAACTTTACTGCGCGAATGTCGCTCGCTGCGCCCGTTAAAATATATGCAGGCAAGAGCAGTGTTTTTTTCCTACGGTTTACTTCAAAAGTACTCACTTTATCGTGAACAGCCTATATAGGCACTGAAGCCAACTTTCCTGGCGCCCTGCTGAAGTCCTCGTTCAGAGCTAACCGCTGCGTATATACCAAAACGCACACGAGTCAAGAATACGAAGGAATAAATATCTGCCCGTATCTGTGCGCTGGGTAAGCTAACAAAAATAAACTTAACTTTGAACGTTATTGGCTGTGGACGGTGAACTGAACTCTGATGTTGAAAACCCTACTCAATATCTACTTAGGGCATTCAGTGAGTATTATTCCACCACGTGTAAACTGAATATTGCCGTGGACCTATCCAATTCATTCCTGTGCCAGTCAAGTGAAACTCTAAAATTATTAGACAAGAAAATGTTCTGCATACTTGCTCATTCTTACACTTATAGGCATTTTTAAAAAAAAAAAAGCAGCGGTATTATTGCCATTTTATTGAGATCTATGACATGTCTGAAATACGGGCCATCACACTTTGGAGTTGATAATAATCTCAAAAAGTGGCATTGTAATAATAAATTTGTATCTGAAGGTATAACTACGGTTATTATAGCTTTGATTGTTCTTGATTATATTTAATTCATTCCCGCGTAAAGATACTTGTTCACAAAGAAAATATTTTTATAAGAAGGAAAATAATACCTTCCCGTTAAAAAATTATATCGGATTATTACGAAACTTAAGTTCGGATAAAGGTATTAAATTCTTGGAGTGGTATTATTGTCTGCTGAGCTGCGCCAGTATCATCGACATACTGATACTAAAATAGTTTTAGTAATGGCGATAAAAAATCTAGATGTTTTAAACTAAATACGAAATTAAAACAAAACTCCTCGCGCTTAGTAAACACATAACTGTTTCACTTATAAAAACTAAATATAGTACAGTTTACTGGCACACTGCATTTGATTACGTGAATAGCACTTGCCTACCGCTTGCAGCCAGTCAAATTCCATAGCAAGAATTATAGTCATGTTATGAAATGAAAATTACTTACACATTTCACCATGCGCAGTTGCTAGAAACAACCTTATGTTAAAATAAAATAATTTAAATTAAACTTTTACTTATATTTTCTCTATAAATAATATTTCATTTACAATTATTATTAATAAAAATGGTGAGAAAATATGTGTGTTGGCAATGCCTAGTAAGAAATAGTTACACTGAGAGCGCACGAATGCGGCGCATTGTCCCTTTGGTGTAATTTTCTATAGTTGGTTAGGCTTTATTCGTAAGAGGCGGAGGGACATCCTGGAGCGGGGCTTCAGAAACACAAGCACCAGCCATGAATGGAGTATACGAAGTTAGTTGGAACACATCGTATAGCTTGCAATAAAGAACAACTGCGAGTAGCTCACAACGATATAAGGAAGTAGATACTCACTACGCCGCCTGGCCAGTAAAGTTGGTCACGAATGATGGTAATTAGTTCCGTATTTTAACGTCGAATAGAAAGTGTTGGGCATACAAGTAGATGTTAAGCAGGGCTTTCAAAAGTGCTCATTTGACCGTGAATAGCCTTTACACAAAACGCAAGTTGTAGTCGTGTGTGCCCTGCAATGGTGCAGCATCGCAAACGCTCATGACAAACACAAACCACAAGCAACACATCTTCGTTATTCTTGCAGTACTGCACCTGTTCCATGTGCCACGTACTAAATATATATAACGATCAAAGAAAAGCATTTCTTCCTTTAATTAAAACGGAAGGTTGAATAATATTAGGTTTACTGTTATTAAATGGTTTTATAAATTTTTCGTTTTATTGCAATATTAATTTTCTTTATTGCAAAGAAAAAAAATTCCTTGAGATTGTTTAGTTTACTGCAAAGACATGTTGCTGTATACCAAAGGAAAGTATTAAGTAATGTCACGTGTCGCTTGTCTGCGCTGCTGACCTTGGCCCGTCCGGCGCGAGCGGGCGGAAGAGAAGAACATAGTAGTGACATGATAGCGGGGTGGTGAGTCACTAGGGGATGTTTTAATGATAGGCGAGCGATAATCCTACCAGCGTTTTTGACGTGAATACATCTTTAAATTTGCAACCATAGTGGGAGGCAATCCAGAAAATCTGATGATAACAAAACCGGGGGATACAGTTTGGCATTGCAACTCAGAATCTATCGTCTACATTCAAAATTCAATTACACCACTCGATTGGCAAATTATCAAAGAATATGTTACGTTGAGTGAGGACTGCGAATCATCGGGCGGGGCAGAGGGTGGAGGACGCAATTTCGGGTTCGTTTCGCCGCGTCTCATAAAATCCGCGTAATATAACTTTTGACTAGGAGAAGCTACGACGCTCATTTAGGTTTCAATTGACAGCTATCGTCAATATCAATCAATCGCGTGTATACAAACATTTGTGTGGCGTGGTTATGGTGAAATTGTATGAGTTTACTGAAATAAATTAGGAAAACTTAACACAATGTCGGTCTATAATCGTCAAAAAGCCAAGTAGAAATACAGAAATCGTATACAGTTGGAAAGAGCATCCCAAAAGCAATCCAGTGATACCCATAAAACCCCATATGATCGAGTGAAGCGGCGCCGGGAACGTAAAATAAACATCAACGCGTCCGAGCGCGTCAACGTAGACGTATTCACGCAAAACAAACGGCCGTGTCCCCAACACAGCCACACCCCATTTTTAGTTATAAAGACATTCCGCAGCGATAACTATTTGGCGGCTCGGCGCTCCTGGCCTTCAGTGGATAGAATTTCTGCGTTTATCTGAAGAATGCTCTGGATTACTGACCTTGTTTCTCTCAGCGTGACTCGGGGTGCATTGAACATTCCAGAAGGTCTGGACGACTGATATAAAAAGCGCATCGGGCGCCCGAGCCGAGACTGGATGAGTGAATGCATGGCTGGAGCATCGAGCTAAGGAATACGAGCGAGAAGAGAAACAAGGGGCGAGAGATGTGATCAGCGGGAGGGAAATCTGCGACTGCGAGCATCACCACAGTGAAGGGTGCGGCTGGCAGACTGGACAAATGGACTAGGTGCGTGAGTGAAAGACATTACAGACTGAACGTGTGTTAAGGCCATGATCCTTCATTTCTACAGCTTTTGTGAGAATTAATTTTTTGTACCCAAACGGGAGCCGATATTGTAAAATCCTCTCATAATTTTGCTAGGAATTTTTTTTATTATGTAGTGTAAAGTTTTCAACACAAAAAACTGTATCATTTTATCAAATTATTAAATAAACAAAATTTTCGTTAATGAATTAATTAGATATACACTAGTATACACTTTATTGTGCTGGAAAAATTAGACTACATAATAAAAACAATTTGTAACAAAACTGTAAGACGGATTTTAAAATATCGGCGCCCGTTTGGGTACAAAAAATTAATTCTCGCAAAAGCTGTAGAAATGAAGGATCATGCCCTTAATGATGAGTATGATTTAATTGACTAAGACCAATCATAGGCATTAAAAAGGACGTTAATTAAAATTAAAATAGAAGTTAAATATTGTGCTTACTGAGAAATAAAAAGAGCAATATTAGAGATAGATAGATTAATGCTGTAAATAACAGGTGTGTGAATAAACTAAAATCAGATTTAGTTCTTTTAATTTTATTAAGACCTCCACCGCTCACAAACTCACATACACCCCCAAAGGCGTCCATGTAACAGTAATATTAAAACCATTCATGCATTACAGTTTTTAGGACTAAACGAAAGTTTATAAATGTTACATAACCATGCATTAGATTATCGACATAATGGTTTAATCTTCAAAATATAGTAAGTGAATATCACAAAGGACTGCTAAACTATTATAACGAAAATGCAAGGTTATCGTTACTATTTCATTTATGGATGAAAAAAGACATTTCTTTCTGGCAAACCTACTTTGCAGTGGTCCATATTAAACGATAAATATTTTTGCAGCAACGAAACTTGTGTTGCAACAAATTAAGTGTTTTTAGAGTCCACAATGGAAGTTCCATGCAATCCTGCGTGGCCACTATTGAGGATTTTGTAGACTGCTGGATGTCTTCACGGGCGTTTAAGTAATTGGTCGTGTGGAATTTTCGATGGAAGGTAACTACAAGACTGGAATTTGAAATGTTTGCCAATCAGGGAGAGGATGGTGAAGTGTGGTATTGAGGATAGTTGTAATGTTTGCCAATCAGGGAGAGGATGGCGGAAGTGTGGTATTGAGGATAGTTGTAATGTTTGCCAATCAGGGAGAGGATGGCGAAGTGTGGTATTGAGGATAGTTGTAATGTTTGCCAATCAGGGAGAGGATGGCGAAGTGTGGTATTGAGGATAGTTGTAATGTTTGCCAATCAGGGAGAGGATGGCGAAGTGTGGTATTGAGGATAGTTGTAATGTTTGCCAATCAGGGAGAGGATGGCGGAAGTGTGGTATTGAGGATAGTTGTAATGTTTGCCAATCAGGGAGAGGATGGCGAAGTGTGGTATTGAGGATAGTTGAAATGTTGTTTATTTTATTTTGAGAAACAGCGATAAGACCATTAAACAAGCATAAACAGCACACAAAAAACCGCGAAAATGTTCACTGCAACATAGTCGGTATCTTTTACTTGTCACTGTTCCGTCAAATAAGAACGGTTTCTAAAATTCTCCACGATGTTAACTCAGGAAGATTTGCAGCTTGCTCTACCGCTGTGTGAGGATTTCCACCGACCCAGTTAATACACTGAAGCGTATTGACAGTTACATTTCATTTAAAAATCAGCTATCGGACCGAACAATTACGTTTGTCAAGTGGGGACACGGTGACTGAGCGATTAGCACGCTCGCTTCCCACCAAGGCGAACCAGGTTCAATACCCGGCCGGGCCACCGGTTTTCGCAAGTGGGAATCGTGCCGGACTATGCCGTTGGTCGGCGGGTTTTCTCGGGAATCTCCCGTTTCCCCCGCCCCATCATTCCGGCGCCGCTCTATAATCACTTCAATCACACTCGTCGGCTCTCAAGACCTCGCTGTTAAGAGCCACCCAAATCTCTTCACTCACTCACCTTTGTCAAATGTTCGTTATAGCTGCACACGTTCACAGCCCACTCTGGGTTCATTCATAGCAAAGTGTGAATGTAGGGTCTCCACTTTACGTGCTTGAAAATGCGATGGACACTTGATGTACGAACACCTCACTCCAACGCAGCTTGTCTTGCGGACTTCCGCTTCTCAGGGAAATGTGTGATTGTGTGCAACACAGACCTCACACTTCCTCTGTCCATCGTCGTCTTCCTGCAGCGCCGTACTTTCTTCACATCACACACAGTTCCGCCCCTCTCTGGAACTTGTCACGTTAGCGAGTCATTGTAACTCGTGGCGGTGTTGGAGTACTGGACTCCGCCTTCCAGTGTCTTTGCGCCTCGATATGTTCTCGTATTTCCCATAACACTTTAGAACCCACTTCCGTTGCTCCAAAGAGAATACAGTCACCGCCCGCCGCCATATCCTCTACAGCTGTAGTAGTGCTGTCCGCTCACGGCTGCAAACGGAACTGCCGACACCAGAATGGCTAATGCCCGGTTGCACCAACATCTTCCCCGATCCGAGATCGAATAATCCTAGTTCAGAAGCAGGATCCAGTTTGATCTTGGTTCCAATGTAAAATTGTTGCACCAACGAAATTTCATGATTCTGGATCTCCGATTCGTCGATCTTGGTTCCAAAGTGAGAGATCGAAATTAAGTATGAGACAAATTTTGCTATTGGTTTGTAATATATGACGTCATGGAAGTAGGCGTATTTTTCACTATAGACAGAGAACTGTAGTCCATTCACGACTGGAACTGACTTTCTCGGAATCTTCCCTACTTCCATTTTTAAGCAATAGATTTAAAAAATACGTGAAAACGTTCAAACTATATTCTCTGTCCGTGCTGCTAAACTAACTGTACCCGCGCCAAACACTGTTTGTAGTAACGATGCATGCAGCTGACGACTAAGGTGTGTTTCAAAAGTCTGTTCCAGTCGTGAACCGACTATAGATATGCGATGTTTTATCTGTTTTAAGCGAATTATTGTTGTAAAAATTTTACAGGCTAATATTTAAGTACGTATAATGTTGTTTTAATTTCCCAAGAAAACAATCGAACGTGGTTTTATCTCTTGGCGTATTTTCAAACTACATTTGTCGACGATGGCGGCTGATCTCGGATCGATATTTCGAACCGCCAATTTCGGCGATTCGAAATGAACTTCAACTCTGAACTCGAACGGTGCAACAGTTTTCTGTGTCGATCTTAGATCCGATCTCGAATCTAGTTTCGAACCACGACGGTGCAGCAGGGCATAACACGCGCTCCCACACACTCAGCGTTGTCCTTGTCACGTCAAATACACGCAGTCCGTCCCATCAGATTGTGTTTCATAGTTTCTCACGTATTTCCATTCTAACATTACTTTGGGCCATCCACCACATTCAGCAGCGATATTATCTTGATATTTACAAAGACTTTCCCAATTTATCCTATTCAAGACATTGTGACAATTCAGCCAGACTGACCTGCTGAATCCGCTATTTCGTTACGCCGTTATACCCCGGAACAAAACAACAAATTTAAATATTTCAAAGCTGCAAGCAAATATTTGACGTAAACTTATGTTTGTATTGCTTTTTTTTACACGTTGTACAGATCCTTAATATGCATTAACGGCTGTTCACTATAAAGTGAGGACTTCTGAAATCAACCTTAGAAAAAAGCCACTGCCCCTACCTGCATATATTTTAACGGGGCAATGAGTGGCATGCGCCCAGTAAAGTTGGTAACGATGGAGGGGAAAGTAGTTCCATATATTAACGTCGAACAAAAACTGTTAGGTAAGCATTTGTGATCACTTAAATTTTTTCGCTCACTTTTGTATTTTTTAACGCATCGAAATGTAAAAATGAGCATATTTGTAGAATATCTACTTTTCTAATAATTGCATAGTTTCACTTGACCGACGCATGAATAAAGTGATGAGGCCCATGGCAATGTTAATTTTACATAAGGCGGAATAACACACAGCTTGTATACAAGTACGTATTCAGCAGGTCTTTCAAGAGTGCTCCTTTTACCGTGAATAGCCTATACCTTTTTTATATATATAATGTTTTTTTAATGTTTTATGTTACGTATTTTTCTAAACACACTATCACTGTGTAAAGTATCGTACACTTCACTGTAATGAGAGATGAAGAGAGCAGCTTTTGCCGCCGACGTCAAACGCTGTGTGAGCCAGGGCAAGGATGTCACTGCATCTCTGCCGTCAGCAACACTGCTTATCGGCGTAGCACAAGACACAGCACAGTAGCTGTTGGTGCAGGTCAGTTATGAGGCCGTCCTTGCCTCGTTGTGTATATGCATACAGGATATTGGAAAATCGCATGACAATACTTTAGGGAAACATTCATCAAATATGGAGGATGAAAAATTTTATATGGACATACGGACAAACGGCTTCGTTTCTTTACTACAGCCCATAGTGCATAACGTACAGCCCAGGGCTGGATCATGTTACTGTGGAATGCCATCGCAGCTGTAATTGGCAGCCCCATACCAACACCCGAGGTGCCTTGTTTTGAATCCACTAGACTGTTATTTGTGGGGACATTTAAAGTCACTTGGGTATGCAACCCCAGTGGACAATGTGGGCACCCTCCGTAATCTCATTTATTGTGGCAGGTTGTGAACCAAACAATGAGGAATTTTCCAGGGATTCATCAACGCATCCGGGTGTCTATTGAAACAACTCCCTGCCTCCTGTTTATAAAATGCACTTTCTCCTTCGTTCACAGTTATCTCTTCGCCTTAAGAAGAGGTAAGGGGTGTCTAGGGGGATAGCTCATAGGTAGCTGAATGATAGAGGGAATTATAAAAATATATATTTAATAAACAACAACTAATCACAATGAACAAGTGCCAATTACAAGAACACAACGGGATACCAAATCTTACAACTCTAAAGACTTTTACTTATTACAGAATAGCAGACTACGTAATGATCAATTACACTATTGTTACAATTCCTCTCTCGAGAAATTAAGTGAGCTATACCAAGTTCGTTAAGGGATGGAGGTCTTAATCAAATAAAAGAATTAATTATAATTTCCTTATTTTATTTTCAATAACGACAGCAAAATTCTCTGAACTCAAATTCTCATAATAAATTGAAATCACTTACTGTTCACAATTGACACAAATTAATAAAATTCATAATTACGACAAAGAAATCAATGAAATTAAATAGTTAAAGATCAGTCCCAATAGACACCGTATCAACCTATTCAATTATTTTATAATTTATGCATCCATATTTGACAGTTCGAATATATACAATAAAATCAGTACTACACTTCCATTCACTCCCACCTCAGTTCAGTCCATGTCCCACTAGCTGCAATGTTCTAGAGTCCTCCAAGCGCCCTCACGCACAGTAGGCTTCAGTCGTCGTTTCACACCCTCTCGGCCATTCAAGCCACGGACAGCTCACTCGCCGTCATCCCACAATCTCCAGTCGTCGTCCACACTAAGTTCACTCGCGCACACTCGCCAGGTGGCCTCTGTCAAAGGCTCCCGGCCGTTAGGTTGAAGAAATATATATAGTGTCTTAGTCCGCCACCTAGAATCTTCCCCAACTCGCGTGATGCATCGCGGAGGGCTGAGGCGCCAGCCAGTCTCACCAGAACATTCTTGCATCGTCACTAAACGTATCGGAAACTCTAGCAGGCGAGAGGAGGTCTGTGACGCCAGCAAGTCTCGCCGCTGTCGGCATTCACGTGATTCTCAGAAGGAGGGCAGACAGCCACGAGCGCATCTTTCCAAGAAGAGGAGAGGGCGAGGTTGGTCTCCGATTACGACACGGGGCAGCTGAGTCGGCGCCAGCTGAAGCACGTAACAATATGGTAACTCTGATAACCACGACACAGCTAATCCCTGTCCTTGCCAGTATTACAAAAGGGGGAATAAGGAGGATGTCTCGGTACTAGAATTGGTCCTTACCGCTACACAAATTATGCTCACCATTATCTTCTGCTTCAGTTGACCTCGGAACCCCTCTGCCCATAGGTAGGTAGGTGCTCTCCCCTTCAGCCTCGATCACACACACACACTCTATACTCCTCCAAGTCTCGTGGTCAGCTGGCCGGCCTCCAGGCCTCTTATATAGCCAGGCGATCTAGGGCATGTTTGTAAAACAAACCCACCAGACTATAGTCCGTATTGCGCTCCACCTAAGGTGGTGTAGCGCCGCCATATGACGCTACACTATGCAACGGCGGATTGAAGCATGTGTTCATCATTTTGAACATTTCCTCTAGTGCCAACGATAAGCTTTCACACATGTGTAACTACTTCCTGTGTGGCTCCCACTGTTCTAGGTGTGAGGTGCCGTCCATCATGCACACGAAACCTGCAATGGCATTCCACAGTAACATGATCCAGCCCGTGGGCCATACACTGTACGGTATGTATTATGGGCTACAGTAAAGAAACGAAGCGTTTGCGGACCTATGCTCACATCAATTTTTCATCCTCCAGATGCGAGGAATGTTTCCCCGAAGTATTGTCATGCAATTTCGCAACTTACTGTATATTTTAAACTCTTACTACAATTTGTTCAATGTTTATCCATGCTGTTACGTTTCAAATAAAGTTCACTTACACTTGTGTTTTGAAATGAAGCAGATAATTAAAATAGTGGGCAATAGGATTTTCATTTTATTTTCCCATTCAGTTTAAATAAAGTGACGAGTGATGCACCTGATATGAGATGGTTGTAGCAAGGAAACTGTACGTTTCCGGACATGGGCTCCTATTCAGAAGATAGTCTACCTAATCCCCTCTACAAGTCCTAGGGGTTTGTAAAAGGAATTTCCGAGCATCCTGTATATATGCGTGTGTGTGGGGGGGGGGGAGGATGGGTGCGTGCGTGCGTGCGATTTTTATTTAGTCTCTACAGTTCAATCACACCAACATAATAACATAAACTCACCATTGCTAGCGCCACCTGTTTTTCGCGAAAAGATTTACGTGGAGACTAGATTGCAAATCTTCATTCTGCTATTGGTCACTTGGCTTTGTGTGAAGACAGTCTGTTACATGAGTGAGCCAACCAGAATTAAGTTTCTTCTATACCGACCACCCGTGTTGCGCGGACAGACAGATAAGACGAGTAACAATTCGAATGCTCCTATAACGAAAATGGCTTTGAACTAAAGTCTTTTGCAACACAGCCTGTCCTGGAATCTTTTAGCCAAAAACAGGTGCACCTAATCTATTAATACTGGCTCTCGTGTAGTAGCAAGCTTCTCCTCTCCAAAGTGCACAAAGTTATGTGTCTTGTTTGAGAGCGATCCTGCAGGAGTTAGTTGCTGTGTAGCGCCAAAAACCATGTAACATGTGAAAGCCTATCTCTTCTCTAGGCCGGTCTCGCTCTCGACAACGCCCTAGAGTGATCTTGATGTACCTGCGAGTTCAAGGTCACGAAGCAAAGTAGCGACACTAGCACGCACCCCTGGCGACTCGTCGCTCCTACGCGCAAGGCGTGCAGTGTTTCCGTCGTGACGCTGTACTGTGCAAATTAGATCTGCGACAGTTGGACTTTATCACACGCGATGGAAACCCACACATTAAACTACACTCGTATAGTTGCACTTTTCTCTTACCGCTTAAGGGGGATGGTGCAATGAATCAGTATATTTGCCCGATTTTCGATATAAGTCGTTTTCCGAAGTGTTTATCGACATTTTTGGCTCGACAAGACGTAAATAATAATTCTCAACACCTTTTTACGCTGTTAGATTTTCACTGCCTTCATTATTCTTGGAACATTGATGGAAGAAAAGAAAAGAATTTATTTTTCTTACGTTCAATCAGAGGTCCGAAAGTAACGAACGCAGAGAAAATTTAACCATGGAATAAGGTGTTCAGAATTGTTATTTACGTCTTGCCGAACTAAAAATTACGGAAATTCCACAAATGGGGACAAAAATTATATAAATATACGATTTTCATGCACCATTCTTCGTAAGCAAACTGCACAACAAGCCTTACAAGTGCGATATTCGACTATTTCCACGATTTTTTTTTCTCCGTAAATACACTTAATATGATAAAAGTAAGAAAATAGAGGTACAGATTATTGTTTCTTGCCTTTTTTTTTTTTTTTTTTTTGGCAGAAAGGCGTGTTTCAAGAACACTTATTTTACCGAGATAAGTGTATTCGCACAAACAACGATTTCACAAAAATGTTTCAGTACATAACTAACTTCTCTTGAAATCCGCCTGAATCTCATCGAGTGATTTGGGGGGGGGGGGCACAAACACACGTGGGCAGCCTCGTGGAGGAGGAAGAAGAGATTTGGACGGATATTAACATCGAGGTCTTGAGAGCCGATGAGGATGATTGAGGTGAGTATGGAGCAGCGTCGGAATGAAATGGCGGGGGAAACGGGAGATCCCCGAGAAAATCCGCCGACCAACGGCATCGTCCCGCACGATTCCCACATGCCGAAAATCCCCGGGGATTGGATCCGGATCGCCTTGGTGGGAGGCGAGCAGGCTAACCGCTGAGCCACCGTGGAGGAGTAGTGTACATGTGTGTGTGGTACTCACCGCACGATGTTGGGATGCTCGTACTGGTCCAGCTGCTTGAGCAGGGCGATCTCTCGCATGGTGGACATGGGTATGCCTTCCTCTGTGAAGGGGACACGAACCTTCTTCATAGCGACCACCATGTCGCTGGCTACGTTCCTTGCCTTGTACACCGTGCCGTAGGCGCCTGCACCAAACCAACACCAACACCAACACTCAACACTTCCCGCAACGCTACCTCACTTGCAAACTACAACACTAACATCACGGCTTACATACACAGGCCGTATCTCAACTAGAGTGTGTGCTCATTCTCACTCTAGCGAACTGAGACTTGTGTCCTCTGGAAGCCTTCGCCATTATTTCTCAGACCGAAAAGGCGATAAACAGTGAAAAATAAAATATTACTGGCATTTCACTTTCCTCGAAGAAATGTACCGTTTTCTACGAGATAGCGACTTATTTTAATTTGTTACATTTTTACATGATTAAAAACATAATTGTTATATGCATTTAATGAACCTAAGTGAAACGTGAAGATAATAAAATTATAATTTGTTATGCTTTATATCAAACGGAATGTTTTTGTTGTTGCACATTTCACAATCGCAATGATTGAGTTAAGTCGTTAAAATATTTCTATCACTGCGTTAGAAACAACAAAATATATGTCTGGATATTCGATGTTTGGACTTGAAAACAACATGGCTGTCAGAGAGGGTGCGAGAGTGAGCACCGAATGTACATCGTTGTTCACTCTCCCTCTCGCGCTCTCTCCTCGGAGTTGGGACAGTAGAGAGTACTCTCGGTGACGTCAAGAGTGAGAGAGAGTACTCTCTCGGCGAATCGGGACACGGCGACAAACAGTTGTGCTATAGGCTTTTCACGGTAAAATGAGCACTTTTTAAAACCCTGCTTAGTATCTATTTGTATGCACGTTGTATATTCTTCCGCCAAATGTAAAATTAACATTACCACGAGCTTCATCACTTTACGCATGCGTTTGTCAAGTGGAACTGTGAAATTATTTGAAAAGTTGATATTTTACAAATCTGCTTATTTTTTACACTTTGATGCAATTAAAAAAAAAAACAGAAAAAGAAAGAAATAATCTAAATTAACACAAATGGTTAACTAACACTTTTTTATTTGACGTTAAGATATGAAACTACTCTATATCCATCGTTACCAACTTTACTGGGCGCATGTCTCTCAGTGCGCTCATTAAAATATATGCAGGCAGGAGTAGCGACTTTTTATAAGGTTAATTTCGAAAGTGCTCACTTTATCGTGAACAGTCTTTAGACCGATTATTCGTCTTGTGCGCATGTGCAACTGTCAAAGTCACGTAGCCAACACTGATTAACACGTTTGTTTGTATCTTAATTTTTAAAAGACAAGCACTTTTATATGAATAAGATACTATTACCAATTAAACTAACTGCTTTACAAATTGGTTACAGTGTCAAATCACATGTTCATTAGTGTTCTAAACTGAAATCCTATGCCCACGCCAATTGTGCTAATCGTGTTTGCAGGTGAGATGTCCAATACTGGAGCATGGAGACTGGACACTGGTTGTGCGCAGCCAGCGAGATCCCTCGCCCTCGTATATATTCTATGGTGGTTTATTCACACTTTTTGAAACACGCTTTTAAAAACTAACCCCCATGAATGATTTTTTTTTTTTTTTTTTTTTTTTCATATTTCCTAAATATGCCATGTACCACAAGTAGTTTATACTTCTGTTAACATAAAAGTGCCTTATTTTCGCTGAAAATGAACTTTCACTTACATTACATCCATAGATTATAATATTTCATTCAGAATTAATGTGAATAAAAACAGGTAGCAAATAGGTGTATGGGTAATGACTAGAAATAAATGGTTCTTATGCGATAAATTATTAAACTGAGTGCGAACGAATGAGGTGTGTTGTGCCTTTGGTGTAATTTTCTAGACATGGTTACTTATTTTTTTAATCTGCAGGTCTTCTTCAATTATGATTTTTGGGTATCTTGTAGAAGGCTGAGCAAATTCTTGTATGGTAGTAAGCAGCAGTGCTCTATGAAGAGCCACACAAATCACAGGGTCGCTAAGAAGACCATAGGCACAAACAGCAGCAGCAGCAGTCCTTGACTCCGAGTCACCATCCATCACATTATCATTGCAGTGTAGACTTGACTCCTTTTTGATCCATGGCTCTATGATACTAGTACCAACATCCGGCTCATCGACACCACATCTGTTGGTAGCAGAACCACCATCAGCAGCCTCAGGAGTACACATTGCTGGATGTCGACGAGTGGATGCAGGTTCATATCTGGAACCAGACGCAGAATATAATGAGTACTGACACAAGTACCTGGCATCGGCGATGCACTCGGCTGTGTCTGGTCATCTGCGTGGCAGCATCCTTCTTGGACCAAGGTTGCTGAGAGTGGACCGATGGTTCGTGCCCTGCCTGGAGCGAATCTACGTCACAGTCTGGCACATGGATGGTAGCATGAGTCTGTGTCAGGACGATGATTTGGTTCACAGTGCAGGGAAGCTGCATCTGCGACCTCATGTGGAACACTGCGCACGCCGATGCTCCTGGACAGTCCAATTGAAACTGCACTGTTTCATAAACAATTGGAAAATGTGCGAATTACCAGTACTGCATGCCACTACCATCGTAGGTCTCAGTATAGGTGCGCAGATATCCATTTTCTGCGATGAAACTATACTCCATTCTACCATAATCTGGCTTGGTGCTTGCATAAATGTTTGTAGGACAGAATGGAGTCATGGTGACGATCAGACCTCTAGGCATCAACTAAACAAGCTAGTCGATTTTTCCACTTATATATAATATGTACGTCAATCAGGTGTACGACCATACGAAAAACTAAATTCTTTCTCGTTTTGAGAAAATAGGGTCACTCGTGTCTAGTCGTAGGCAGCCGATTCCTGGTCCAGTGCAGGGCACACCATTTGCACAGTATCATCAGGTTCTTCAGTGTGCAGGTCCAGTCAGGTTCTATTTACCTAACCTATCCAGTGTGCACCAGACCCGCTGTGTCCAGATTAATTATGGCACATGCGCCTCTCTTGGGTTTAGGGGGCAAAGCATCCCTCATAAACACTCCCCTGAAATGTGGTATTTCCAATTTGCGTGCAAACAGTTCCAAATCCCTGTTTGTGAGTGTTCGTTTCAGTAGAGATTCCATTAATGCTTCTTCCTGCTGTGTTGTTTTTGCACACTTCCAACTCCTACTGGATATGCCCTTAGGTAGAGGCCTTGGCAATTTTCATTACCCATGGCGATAGCTTCCATATTTGCATTGTGCCTCTGTGCCTCGGACAACTGCTTCTGTTCGTTTCATGCTGTGTTGACGGCTTGGATGATAGCACTCGTGGCTCCGATTAGGCATCCAAGGACCCCGAAAGCAGGCAAATGCAATGGAAAAAAATCCATTGGTAGATGTTTTCTTGGCCTTGCATGCTTTTCTTCCTTTTTCACTGATTTTCATTTCACTTGTACCTTTCTCTTGATCTCTGCACCTGATCCTATTTTAACCTGCACATTTCTCTTGCTCTTATCTCCCATTCCCATTGTCACACCTTTCTCTTGCTCTTATCTCCCATTCCCATCTTCACCTTGGCCTTCATCATATTGGATACACCCCAGGCAGCTATTTTTTTTTTACTGAGTCCAGTGACTGATGATTTTCTTATCTCGCCGGCCTTCTGTGCAAGTATCTTGTCCGCCTGATGCCTGGTTTGCAGATCCTTGTGCTGGTAATAGGCGATGTCATGCTGCTTTCATGCTTCGTCCAGGGCATTTATGCCCGTGTCGCTGTGTAACAGTTTTTTTAGCTAGCTTGGTTCCTGGCCCGAAAAACCTGTATCTGTGAATGTGCAGCTCGGCGATAGATTGTTGATCAGCATATCGATTATCCCACTTCCAGCTATAGTCTTACCTCTTCGAGGCATTGTGGTGAACTGAGCGATAAAAGTATATACACTCCTTTTATACTTTTTTCAGTTTCATTAAAAAACGTGGAACAGTATGGATGTAAAATGCTAATGATGCATCGTTTTATCGCTTCTGCAGTAAAGCATTTACAGCTCTGCGCAGCATGCGACATGAAATAACGACCTGCAGAATGAAAAGTTCAGGTGTGGCTTTTGAATGCAAAATCTGCTAGAGGCAGTTTACTAAGAGTGATATTCTGAAGAGACATTCTAAAACTTGTAGCACTAGTTCTCTGCAACTGCAATCAGTACTGCAGTTAGCACTGCATGCACCACAGTTAGCACCGCAATTAGCACTGCATGCACCACAGTTAGCACCGCAATTAGCACTGCATGCACCACAGGCACCTATGAACTATTCCCCCTCCACGCCGAGTGGAGAAAAACCACAGTAAGCACTGCATGCACTACAGTTAGCATTGCACACACTGTATTTAGCACTGTACACACCACAATTAGCATCATGTGCACTACAAGATAGTAGTGGTAACATGCATATTATCAAGCAAGATGTTACTCTACCCATACATGCATGATGAAGATGAAGCTATCTCCCACGAATCTCGACATGGAAGCATATTGTAGAATACAGTGTGCTGCATCATCACAGGACCATCAAATTTCAGGGAAACATACATTATCTGCTGAGACTGCTGAAAGACGTGTCCCTATATTCAAAATCGCTCCAGAAACCAAAATACCAACGACTGGAACAAGTACTGCAGGCCATGAATGGTGTGGGTTATTTCCCTTGCAGTGACAATGAAGCCATCGCACCACGGAGTGAAGCAGTGCCATACTCGATATTTGTCTTTGATGGCATTGCCTGCAAGAATAAAAAGTGCATCTAGTAGTATTTTAGTGTGGGACGACATACAAACGTAGACTGTGTGTATCTACACCAGACTTATTAGCGCATACCCAAACTGCTGCTCCACGACAATGCAAACATGTTGGTGCTGTTATTTTCGCATGGACGATATGAATTTGCGGCATGTTTACGATGATCGCGTCAATACGAACATGACGCTATCAGATTTCAAGAGTCCGTGTACTTTGTGGTGGGAACATAAATACGGATTTTTGATTATTGTTACAGACTGACCCCTATATTATGGAAGGTACCGACGAGGATTCGATCAGTTCATCGCCGACTGTCGAGAATGAGTTACAGAATATCGAAGTTGGGGCAAGGTAGCTTCAAGCTGCGTCTAGACAAAGACGAAGATGGATGTTGTCTCTTACCAAGAAACGATGGAACTTGTGATGGTGGTAGAAGAATAATTCGAAATGTTGGCGAACCCGAACGATCTGAGC
Organism: Dryococelus australis; assembly: GCA_029891345.1. NCBI lineage: Eukaryota > Metazoa > Arthropoda > Insecta > Phasmatodea > Phasmatidae > Dryococelus > Dryococelus australis. Next base: position 7,558,847 of record CM056995.1, on the reverse strand, counting down.
ATGCTGCTACTAAACATTTCATCCTCGAAACTGGTAATGGCATCATCACAGAATTGTACACTATATTGACCGAACAAAACACATTCATTCAGAACTACCTGTCCGAGCTCGGGGCAAAGATGGAGCACATGAAGACTGAGATCATTCAAAGGCACGTTATCGACAGATTAAATGTGGCATCTGAGCAAAATGAAGAGAATCTGAATAACCTGGAAGCATATATGACATACATTCACCACCTCGATGTCCCCCCTCACAACAAAAACGGATATTCAAAATTACAGCACGGACATATTGGCTGTCTGCAGCGAATGCCTGGGCAAGATCGAAAGTATTTTGGCAGAGACCCAAAACTAAAACTATAAAAGAGAGCAACAGTAACAATTTTTATTCAGTACGAAATTGGACATTGCCAGTGACCTGTGTTGAACAATACAGTATGTCCACTCGAAGTATTTGCTCGCCAAGAGGGCCAAGATTTCACACGCCATTATAAATGAAGAGATTTTTAAGCCCATTACTTGTCTCGATGCGCTCAGCGAGAGTGATGGAGCACCCGTAGCCGTGAAGACCGAAATCAATGATACTGCTGTGACTATGAAGAAGTGAAGATATGATGTACAGACAGATCGGGATGATGGATCGGATGCGGATTTGCCACACACGGAAAAAGTACGTAAGAGAGTCTTCAAACTTAATGCGCTGATTTGCCGGTACCTACCATTATATACATTTCGCAATAATTATACGGCATACTTTGTATACAGGCATAATGATAAATGGTTCATCTGTGCTGATGAAACAAGAGTTTCTGCCAGGTGCGATCATACAAGTACGTGATTACAAGACATGTGGAACCCTTGGGCTATATGAACTTCTACTTTACATGGAGCCTAGGGAGTTTACAGTATCCGACCTGCTGGAATGCAAGACATTGCTCAAAGTCACTTTACCAACATAACATTCTCGAGACCGGTGCTTATAAGGATGAAGATCACAAAAAAAATCGACATTCTCGTAGACCTTTTCAGTGGCCTAGAACTGAGAAGTGGCGAAGGTTAAAAGAATATAGGCGACGACAAGAACACCAACTATGTATTCTGGGATGACCTGAACAAGCTGGTCGATAGGCTGCAGCTACTACTCACTTCACAAAGGGTTGGAAGTTAATGCCACACTAACTAGATCATTTCAATCATCGAAGAACTGAAGGAGGGAGGCTGCATAGAATGAGGCGAAATTCGTGCATCTGCGAGACGGCAACTACAGATATCGCAAAGTCGTGATATAGTGGGATAAACTGCCTTTTTCAAGCCAACCTCATCGTAATACCATATGCTCAGGTCAACAAGGGCTACAAATACATGTTGGCAATTATCGATGCATATAGCAAATTCGCCTGGGCCAGGCATGTCAAGTCGAAGAATTCACATGTCACTGAGGCCATGGCTGACGTATTGTGCGAAGGACATCCAGATTAATCTACAAACCAACCACAGCAATAAATTCGTGTGCGACATATATGCAATTATGTTCTGAGGACCTACTTTCTCCAGGATCTGAATAATGTTCCCAGCATGATGGTTTCTACGCAGAGGAGATCTAGTCTACAGCATTTCCAGATTTGTGTTTGGTCGCGAAGGTGCTGAAACAGCATAATGGACAGTCGTATGTCAAGTGGTGGGGTTTTCCAGCCTGCTACAATTCCTGGGTTGACGATGCGGACATCGAGTGATGAACACAGAAGATTGCAATCATTAAACCTCCGTGTATGTGTTTACTCACGTCGAACTAAAATAAGTTTTTTTTTATATGTTATGTTTCATTTATTTTTAAAATTCTCCTCTTGATATAAAAATTATTTTTAATAAAAATACTTATGTTGAAAAATAAAACAAAAAAATTAATATGCTGGTTTACGTACTTAGCGGGAATGGTCAATGTCACCATTCAGTACAGCCGATAGCAGGCAGCATAATCTAGAAATTAATATCACCTATGTGTTGAAAATAGAATACAACACAGAGGGCACCAACAGCGTAATCTACACTTTAAAAACATAAACAAATATGGCTGCCACATGGTGGCTAAATCGACAACTCGCCTGGTGGTGATACCGATTATCAATACACTAGCGCCCCCTACGTTATGTAAAAGTAAACATATGATATTCAAGATGGTGTCCTCCAGCAATGTATAAACAAATGACAAACGAAAAAACCAAGATGGCTGCATACGATAGAATGAGTATAGATGAGGGATGGTGGGGTGGAGACCTGCGGACTAAGCAGCTAATATCAATTGACAATGGGGATCAGTCATCTGTTGGGCGTGCAAACTGGGGAAACCTCCAGAAACGTAAGTTTTTATTTTTAAAAATATAATAATAAATTTTTTAACTATTTTATAAATACATTTTTTAATAATTATTTTTGTTTATTTTTTAGATTTTCAAGGTCAAAGGTCACCGGGTCAATGTCGATGTCACCAACATCCAACATAGTGGACAAGATGGTCAACGGACGACCGGAATGACAGCGAATGAACAGCTCCGAGCTCCGGGCCAATTGTGCAAGAATTCTCTATTTTATACTACTCCCGAGAAAACCCGGACAACCTTGTCCGCTACACTCCCACATCCCCGACAGCATCAACAGCTTGATTCATACTTGCAGGAAGCTTGAAATAAGCTAACTCATTTCCACGTGTCAAACTTGTAGTGATGTTGAATAGTTACACTTGCTTTGGCAAGCTGCCATTTTTGTGCCAGTCGTGAGAAATCTGGTTTGGATCAAGCTTGAAACACACATGGTATGAATCTTGGTCGGCGAAGTAAATTCAAGTCAAATGACAAGCTTGCTGAAAGCTTACATGGAGTAGAGCCAAGATTCATTCTGGGGAGTAGTAGACTTCAAACACTTGTTCTGTTCTCCTGCCACTGTGATTGGATGGCAGTTGTTTATATACGCCGTGTTTGACTGTGAGCCAGTAGTGCAGTTCACTCATATAGTGAACGTTGAATAGTCCTGTACCAATGCCTCACGTGCTGGATCGCAGAAACCAATAAGCAGACGACAGTATCTCGAGTGTACTCTCTGTCTCGTGTAACTTGGCAATATTTTGGCAGACAAAAGTAGCGCCAATGTCTACTTTTCGTTTATGTATCCTTTTGCCATCAGCGGGTACGTCAATTGGCGGCTGTATATTTTACTAACACGCTCTCAGCTAACACACTATAATGCTAAACAAATTTTAAGGTATTTTTAGACTGTTACCTGTCTAAAAAACATTCGTAGATTATAAAAGTAAACAAGAAAACCTTGGAAAATATTAAATATTTGTTAACTTTTTTTTTTTAACTTAGAGACAGCGGATTTGGGTTAACATTTGAGAGACGGTAATTTTAGTTCTTATTACACTTTGGACGTTACAGCTAATATGTTAAGAATAGAAATAAAAGTAGGCCCAATTCGAAGAACTTGCTTGACAGCGCACTTTCAATTTCATTCGCCAACAAAGAACGCACCAACGACTTTTGCAAAGCAGTTATTCTGATATTACTGATACTAAACAGCTTGAGTTGGAAATGGGGAATAACGTAGGAATTGTTTAAAAAATTCCCACGAAGAGAACACAAGAAATTTGTTCTTTTTTTTTACAGACGAAAGCTATTTGTTCTGACTAGTAGTATCCGGGAACTCGCTGACAGATGGCGTGGCAGGGCGTGTCGTGAGCCGAACGCGTTCTTCAACAAGTAAAGACTGTTCACGATAAAGTGAACAATTTTGAAATCAACCTTAGAAAAAAGTCACCATCCCTACCTGCATATATTTTTTACGGGTGAACTTAGTAACATGCGCCAAGCAAAGTTGGTAACGATGAATGGAAAGTAGTTCCATATCCAAACGTCGAATAAAAAGTGTCAGGTAACCATTTGTGATAACTTACATTATATCTTTCACTTTTTTTTTATGCATCGAAATTTAAAAATGAGCAGATCTGCAAAACGTTTTCTTTTGTAATAATTTCACAGTTGCATTTGACTGACGCATGAATAAAGGGTCGAGACCCATGACAATGTTAGTTTTGCATAAAGGGGAAGAATACACAACGTGCATACATGTAGATCTTAAGCAAGGCTTTCAAAAGTGTTCATTTTACCGTGAACAGCCTTTAGCAGCATGCTGGCCTGCCTCTTGGACCCATCAGTTAAAAATTCTCTCGTTTCCTATTACTAGCCCGAAACGACACAAATGTGAAATATAGTTCGTTAAATAATTTTAACATTACCCTGTGATGTTTCCGTAGGCTTTTAGAATTAATATCAAACATGTATATATTTGATGGCGACTGGGGATACGGCATACTCCCAATGTTTGAAGTTGCGTTTCATTTGAATACGAATCGTTTTAATTTGCATGTCAATTTGAACACCTCTACATTATTATTTTAGCACAACGTTCAGTTTGCAACACTAACAACAGCTGCTATGTGACCATGTAAAATAAAATGTATTAATTAATCTAAGAACTCTTACTTATCAGCGTATTTCCTGCTTGTCTGATACGCGTCGGCAGTGGAGTCAGAATAGCCAACGTAATATTAATTTTTGTTCGTTCGTGCATTACCTGACACAGGATTTTTGTAAATGTCATGTTTGTTTCGTATACGTTAAGTTGCCACTCATTGACTGTCGTGACCTTGCCAAGTTATATGAGACAGAGTATAGAGAGGACTGTCATGACCTTGCCAAGTTATATGAGACAAGAGTATAGAGAGGACTGTGATGCCTAACCTGTTACCAAACCAACCCACGGAATACTCGCAACTCTTATCTATCTGGGATGAACTGGGTTGGAAGATTTATGCGGCTCCTAACAATGAGGTCTTGAGAGCCGATGAGGGTGAAATGAGATGAGAACGGAGCAGCGCCGGAATGCAGGGGCGGGGGAAACAGGAGATTCCCGAGAAAACCTGCCGGGGTGGGAGGCGAGCAGTCTAACCGCACAGCCACAGTCCGGTCCCGAAAACATCACACCCGCAGGAAACTGAGATGGAACAGTGGACCACTTCCCTGAGTCACTGAACAGACCAGGCCTCTGCGAAGTAAGCAGCTTGGAGGCCGTGTATGTAGAGAGGGCATGGTCGAGGCCAGTGTTTGAGCTCAGATACTGGAGGAATGTGCAGTCTCCCCTCCTGGACGTGACTTTCTCTGAGGAACACTACCACCGCGCCACTTCCTGTGGTAAACATAGTATCTACACTATGTGTTTATAATTCACCAGGTAAAGGCCACTCACTGCCTTGCTTCGTCGCGCCCTGCCAACATGATTAGTGGAGCTGGGCTGGAGTAGTAACCGAGCGCTGCTGCAGCAACTATTACAGTGAACTCCGAGCAGGGGAATATTTAACTACAGTATATTCGCGGTATCTTCTTCACATTCTTTTTTAAATAAAAACACCTTTGAAAAAGTGTTTGGTTGTTTCCTAATTGTACCGAATTCTCGAGAAAAAAAATGTGAAACTCCACAGCGCCCAGTGATTTATTGCGGATGAAATCGACGGCGTCTTGGGGTTTTCTTGTCAGCTGTCGCCTGAATGCGAGACCCGCGATGTCTTGTTACTAACGAGGATTACACTTTCCAGGTGCTGAACGTATGTGATTCGTCTTCAAGTATCTAACTAAAAGAAAATAAAACAGGAACATTTGAACCAATAATAAACAGGGACGCTCGATTTCCGCAAATTATACTTCAGTTTCCTGCATGCGTACTTGCAGAGTAGAGCCAATCAGAAATAAGCGAGCAGACAACATGAACGCGCCTCAAATAAAAACATACAATCACACAAGTGGAAAGTGGATCTGAGCCAAACGTACCCTGAAATATAATACCGTCGGTGACTTATTATTACATCAACTTACTGCTTTATATATATATACACACATATACATACATACACACACAACCCAACACTCACACCCTTGACATCACATACAACAGACAAATGACAGTGAATGCTTACAACTAAGCTAAATACTAACTAACTGCTACGCCGGGAGTAACAAGTGTGCACTGCATGAATTCAGTTATAGATACAGGTGTCCCTAAACGGAGCAAGAAGCTGCATTGTTTGTTGGTACAAAAAGTAAGATTCTCGCGTCACGTGACAAGCCGGTAATGGACGAGCAATTGTGGCACGCAATAACACATTGCGATATACGCACATTTCCTGGCAGTGTTTAAGATGTAAACCGTACGAGAATAACCGGACGGACACATTACAGCAACCAGACAAATGCCGACTATGTAAGGTCGCCGGAAGGACACTAAGACTTCGTGTTTTGTCGCGGTAAACTCGATTTCGATCGGCTATGCAACTCGTCGAACGACGAAATAGACATGCAGAAATAACTGAAAGATGTCCTAGTCTCTTCGCGTACATCTTCAAATGGAATGGGCGCCTTACCCAGTTGTTACCCATTTCGGAAGTAAGTGCAGTCTACGCCGTTTACTCTTACGGCGACGTTGTACACACAGCATAGCTATAGGCAGTTCACAACTAACGTGAGCACTTCTGAAGCCCTAGTTACTTATACTTTCAGATATCTTTTAACCTTTAACCACATTTCTAAATAAATGGTATTATACAAGCAATAAACACAGTGCGTATATTCCTTGGCATTGAGAAATAAAAGTGTAAGACTACTAAATAAAATATATTTATTGACTATTATTCGAAAAGAGAGGGCTTTCAAAAGTGTTCACTCAACCCTGAATTGCCTATATTAAATTCCACTCCATTGCATATCACAGCACTCCCGCAACTGACAACTGACTGTTACTGGACTGGAAGCTGAGTGCCTAGGTAGTGTTTTTGCCACGTCCGTGTGAGAAAGAGGCCAGCCAGCAGGAGGTGTGAAACAGTGTATAGAGGGGATGGGGGGGGGGCACTTACCATTGCCGATAACGGCGAGCTCCTCGTAGTCTGCGTGGTCCTTGAAGTGCACGTCTGGCAGGTTGGCCGCCATGGGGCTGGTGGCCCCCCCGGAGTGCGGCAAGGCGTGCATCGTCGCCTTCACCACATGTCGCCTGCAACACACACACGACCCCGCGTCTCAGCACCAACACACACTTCAACAACACTGAATGAACCGCGACACTTACACTACCAGCACACAACATACACTTCAACACCACTGAATAAACCGCGACACACCAACACACACCACACACTACAACAACACTGAATGAACCGCAACACTTCAACACCAACACACACCACACACTACAACACCACCGACTGATCCTCGACACTTCAACACCAATACACACCACATACTTCAACACCAGTGACTGATCCTCGACACTTCAACACCAATACACACCACATACTTCAACACCACTGACTGATCCTCGACACTTCAACACCAATACACACCACACACTTCAACACCACTGACTGATCTTCGACACTTCAACACCAATACACAACAAATACTTCAACACCACTGACTGACCCGCTACATTTACAGCACCAACACACACCACACACTTCCAACACCACTGACTGACCCGCGAGTCTTGAATACCAACACAACACACACACCAAAGATGAGCAGCTATACTTAGGGGCCACCTGTTTTTCGCGAAAAAAGTTTATGCACAAGCTAGGCCTCAACTTCTTGCGTGCAAGCTTACACAATTCCTTTGGTTATTGGCCGCATGTTCGTGTGATAAAAACCATATTCTACCCGACTGGACCAATCAGAATAATGTTACCCTAACAAACACTGAACGCCCATGATTGGCTGACAGACACTTGGACGAAAGCGAGTTGAAATCATCTAAACACGGTGTTGTTTCTAAACTGACGTATTTTGGAGTAGTCTACAACTAGTCTTCGAATATTTTCGCGAAAAACAGGTGACTCTAGCTGCCGTCTATTCGCAGTTTCTTCACACTTTTTTTTAAAGCAAACCTTTGAAAAATCACCCCGTGTATGACGTCTGCTAGTTTCCTTAAATGTCAAGAGCCACATACGTTTCACACATAAAATTATCCTATTTTTAGTTATAATTGAGATCTTACTTTACTTGCAATAGATTATAATATTTCACGAATAAAAAGAGAGAGAAAACTATTACGTTGGTCATACCTAGTAATAAATAGTTATAATGCAAAACATTACTTGAACTGGGTAAGTACAAATACAGTGCATTCTTCCTTTGTTGAAATGTTTTAGACTTGCTTCAGCTTTGACACTACTACTTCACAGGAAAGAAGAAGAAGAAGAAATCTACAGCTGCCACTTTGTACAAATGTGAATACCGGAAATGGTTAGAAACAGCATGTTTATGATTTCCTATGCGGCAGTTCCCTCAAGGGGAAGGAAATTGGCAGCCCTGCATCGACTCTGATCGCGTGTTGTAATGTTTTACTGCCACAGATCTGATTTGTGAGTTATTCAGGTTCCCGTGAATGCATGTCGCTCCATGGCGTCGCAAGCCTTCATTATGGCGTGGCATGAACTTGAGGCGCTTAAACTATTTTACTAGGGACTCACCTTGAAGGTGTTGGGAGACCCCCAATAAATGGGTCATTTTATATTTTAACATTGTTCGCCTTGTACGCATCGTACGTGATTACATTTTCCTCGAACAAAATTTTTTTTACACTTTAATATTTTTCCAATAATTTGATGTCAAATACAGAATTTTAGTGTTTCGTTGCAGCCGTCATATCAAATACAAGTTGTACACGTGAAAAAATTTTCAAAGTAAACAATTACTATGGACTGCCGCGTGACATATATGTAAATCACCAAATAACAAACCATATACATGGAAAAAAAGGTTAAATATAATTTTTTTTTTTCATTTCTTAACATTTTTTTAAATGTATGAACTGTTATTTGGTGATTACATATAGGTGAAGCAGTAATCCACAACATTAGCAAATGTTGTCAATTTTTTCATCTGCACAACTTAGTATTTATTATAATGGCTGCAACCAAACAGAAGAATTTTGTATTTGACATCAAATTATTTTAAAAAAACCATGTAGTGTAAAAAAATTTTATTTCAGGAAAATATCTTCACATAGAAAGCGTACGAGTTGAATGATAGTTCATGGGTTTCATTATACGCAGATGTGTCTGTAATCACTAAAAAAAAACTATGTATGCCATATCTGAATGCTAAAATTTATTTCAGGAAAATATCTTCACATAAAAAGCGTACGAGTTGAATGATAGTTCATGGGTTTCATTATACGCAGATGTGTCTGTAATCACTAAAAGAAACTATGTATGCTATATCTGAATGCTAAAATTTATTTCAGGAAAATATCTTCACATAGAAAGCGTACGAGTTGAATGATAGTTCATGGGTTTCATTATACGCAGATGTGTCTGTAATCACTAAAAGAAACTATGTATGCATATCTGAATGCTAAAATTTATTGGGGCGTAAGTGAAAGTCTATATTTCGTTGCCCATCCTGAACGTTGGGAATTGAATCATAAATGTGGACGCCGGAAAAGATCAAAAAGAGCACAGATCGTTGTTAAGTAGCACTCTGTTTACTATGTTTATTGCTCTGTGAATGAGTGTTTTATTAACTACAGAGATAATGCTGCATCCTTTCCGAAAGGATAGCTGTATTGAAACCCTATATTGACAGCCTTCAATGTCTGAGGAAACATAAAACAGGCGAAGCAATATTTCGTTGCGGCCGGATGTCAACAATATTGTTTAGTATAGGTTAGCCGCGGTAAAGTAAGCATTTGGATTATTAAGAGGGAGACCGGAATTTCGCAGAAGGATTTCATGACAAGATCCATTTGAAAACACTTTAGCACCGATCTGTTTCCCTTATTGTATAATCCTGATAGATCCCTGGCTTACGTATATGTCCATTGTGCAGTACCGCAGTAGCCTTATTCTGATTGTCCAGCATTTATTCCAACACGCACACACGACCCGTCAACAAAGAAACGTTTCTACTGTGTTCGTAAAAATATTTGAATTTACCATGCGCAGAAATCTTTTCACGGAGATCAGGAGTCCATAGATATTAGTCAATATATTTTATTTTACCCTTAAACGTTCCAAGTGCGGTGGAATATACACACTGTGTTTATTACTTACATGTCAAATATTGAATCAAAAAGTTGGTACAAAGATAAAAATTAAAAAAAATGGGGTGTGGCTGTGTTGGGGACACGGCCGTTTGTTTTGCGTGAATACGTCTACGTTGACGCGCTCGGACGCCTTGATGTTTATTTTACTTTCCCGGCACCGCTTCACTCGATCATATGGGGTTTTATGAGTATCACTGGATTGCTTTCGAGATGCTCTTTCCAACGGTATACGATTTATGTATTTCGACTTGGCTTCTTGACAAGTATAGGCCGAAATCAGTTAAAGTTTTCTAACTTTTTACATTAAACTCATAAAATTTCACCATAATCAAGCCACACAAATGTTTTGATACACGTAATCGATTGATCTTGACGAGAGCTGTCGACTGAAACTTAAAACGAGCGTCGTAGCTTCTCCTAGTCGAGAGTTATACGACGCGGGTTATGAGACGCGACGAAACAAACAAAAAATAAATAAAAATTGCCCCCCCCCCCCCCCTCCAATCCCTCCGCCGCCCTCTTTCCCAACACGCATACAAACACGATTCTTGGCAGTCCTCGCTCAACGTAACACATTCTTTTTGATACTTTGGTAATGGATTGGTGTAATTGAATTTTGAATGTAGACGACAGATTCGGAGCTGCAATGCCAAACTGTATCTCCCGATTTTGTCATCATCGAATTTTCTGCAATGCCGCCCACTATGGTTGCAAATTTAAAGAAGTATTCGCGTGAAAAATGACTTGAATAAAAAAGTAGCTAGGGCCACTTGGCTGTGAACAGCGTATAGGGATTCCCCTCGAGTAGGAAAGACCCCACAAGGTTGTGGACAGGGCACACTGCAGCAAGACACGATACTCTGCTGAAGGTGGACCGCACTATCTGGCAGCCATAAAGTAGTGCAACTCTACCCTGGGGCAGCCTCCAGTAGCGTGCGAACCTACACATACTAGGCCCGAGTTACGTTGCCTTGCCTCCATTAAGCCGGGAGACCACAGTGGCTGAGCGGTTAGCCTGCTCGCCTCCCACCAAGGCGATCCAGGTTCAATCCCCGACCGGGTCACTCCGGATTTTCGCAAGTGGGAATCGTGCCGGACGATGCCGTTGGTCGGCGGGTTTTCTCGTGGATATCCCGTTTCCCCCCGCCCTTCATTCCGGCGCTGCTCCATACTCACCTCAATCACCCTCATCGGTCCTCAAGACCTCGATGTTTAATAGCCGTCGTCCAAATCTCTCTACTCTTCGCTAAATTACAAATTGGTTAGAGGAAGTATACAAACATCTCAAAGTACTTGTTAACTAAGCAGTGTTCCAACCTCAACTCCAATTCCACGCCGTTTTTGCTACTCGTTATGGAACAAAAACAGCCAGTGAGAGTGGTCCACATCTTTAGTCTAGGGTCATATCTCGACGATAATTAGAAGCGCCAAAAAACTAATATTTTAATTACACCTGCAGTGCTTCTGTCTACGTTTATTTTATTGTTAGTAATGTGTTCATAGTTAGTTAATTATTTGCCGGTTTAAAATAGATAGCTATTGTACAGTTTTTTATGTCAACAGTTTCGCAATTGCATATTTTTATTCTCATTTTCAAAATACATTCATTTAATATAAGTTTTTTTGAATAGGATTAACGTCTACGGTTACGCATTTCACTATAAATGCCTACTGCAGCTGAAATATTCAATATTACACGTTTATTATAAAAGAAATCTGTGGCACAAAATATGTCAACCAACCAACCAACTGACTTCTGGGAACTACTGTACCAGCGAAGTTTGGTCTTTCACCGAGCAGAAATTCCAGCGAGAGTTCATCTGGCAAACGAGGATTAGGATAGGCTATTGCTTAACTGTTCGGCGAGGCTTTCACAAATTATAATCTGTTGATACTGATTTAATAAAAATTGGTACCACAATGGAGTTAGTAAAATATAGTACAAACATAACGACGTCAAGTTCTTTTGGAATCGTGGTACTAAAAACAATGAACTAAACAGTATGGTCATGAACAGTCTGTAACCAAAGAAAGAAATGGTAACGCCGAAAAATCTGCTTTCATTTTAACAAGCATAGGTTCTGCCCCCAGCCCTCGGTTTGTCCGTCCCGTGTGATAGACATAAACGTGAACACTTTCCGCACCAGCCTACAGTGAGCGTGGAGTAGAGTGTGCGTCCAAGGTGCACCTTAACTCCGTATCCAGACCACAGAGTTAAGCCTGTATGTGACGATAAAAGATTCTTTACAAAATTTCCTGCAAGCCTACATGGCAGCTTGTATGAAAGTTTCTATGGAAGACGTTTAGATATGACAACTGCACAATTGAGTGTTTTATTACTATTATTATTGTTATTGAAATTAGAAGAGAACAATTTATAACGTAGATTTCGTATACACAATTGTCTTATAGCAAATTCTGTATATTGTGTGAAAAAATTCCGTCCAAATAAAATCTTTCTTTCTTCCTGTAACTGTTTCTACGCATACTTTACTTCACTGAAGCAGATACCATAGAGTAGACAAACCCGAAACACATGCCTGATAACATGCAAGGACTAGGCCAACAGAAGCGATGTATTCGGCAATTCCAGTCTTCTAGGTTTGTTCTTGCCTACTATCTAGGTGTAAGTGATATATATATATATATATATATATATATATATATATATATATATATATAATATATATATATATATATATATATATATATATATATATATATATTCCACGAGCGGCAAAAAAGCAGAAACATCAGTTAGTCTACTCTCTGCAGCAAGACGCGAACAACAGCAGAAAACTAACACGTCAAAAGTAGATAAACAAAATGTTATTTAAGAAACGTTTATAATCATTATTGTTTGTGTGTAATTTACGTGTGTTAAAAATGTTGGCTACTCTAGATGAATTACTTTCGAGAATAAATATATTATTTATTTTTGTTTCCTTTTACACTTCTTGCAGGATACGAGGATACCCAGACATATTTTCTTCATTAATCTGCGTAAAAGCAAATTACTATTCGCAATCATCACTCTCAAGACACTTCGACGCATGTAATTTTATTTTGGCAGTCATTTTTTCCCACCTTGCTCGTTTTGATATTTCTGCTGTACCTCGGCGAGCAAGAACAGAAATAGCTAGCTGCTTTTCGTAGCTTACATAGCAACTGCGACCCCCACCCGAACAGCGTACAAAAATAAAGTGATTCCTGTACGACGAACGGCAACTAGCGGAATAGTAAACCCACGCGGACACACCTAATGATACAGAAAGTGTCTTGCCACTTCGTAACAGATGCCTATTATGTTTAAAGCTTCTTACACAATACAAAACTTTAGCATTTCACTTTACGTTTCCATTCCTCTGACGAAACTACCAATACACAATACAATATCGTAAAGTCAGAGTTCAGACAATTGAACATCGGTTCCTCGAGCTTCGTCAAAATGTGTACTTATCTTGTTATGTAAATAATTATGATATCAAGGAATACGTTTATGTACCTTTTTTTTTTTAATTGGTTTAAAATGTATAATAAAAGTTTATTTCAAAACAAATACTCATTTGTTTATTTTTTAAACGTCAATTCATATATTTCCTCTTCGCAATATGTTTGTTTGCCATTTATTTAATTTAAGACGAGCTTTGTTTAATATACCGAGATTAAAATCGCCCTACAATAAAATAACGCACTTTCCGCATAACCTATTAGATTCTCGGCAAAATGGCTGCTTGACTTTACCTTTGACAGTTGTATTGTGTCGAGCGCGCAAGACACGAGCGTGCGAACACTCGTCATGGGAAGTGAGCTGGCGCCAACACAGCGGATCAGTGAGTCATCTGAACAAGTGGCCAGGACGCCCGCGGTGTGTCATGAGTTTCGCTTTCCAACTTTTGGAGACTTTTCGGGCTCCTCACAGCATCGACTCATGTGTGTGTGTGTGTGTGTAGCATTGCCAAGCCGCTAGCATACACACGCGAGCACACGTGTACATACACGGATCTTCATTTCTACGTCATCCACGACGTGTTACTCGACCGAGACAATTTTCCAACCTTTCCGTCTTCAGAGATGAACGTAAACTGTCACCTGCAGGCGACCAGTGTAGCCGCGACTGTAATATTTGTAGCACACAGCTAACATTCCCCAGGACTCATGAAGTTGATTCCTAGCTATATGCTGTTCACGGTAAAGTGCTCACTTTGTAGGGCCCTTCGAAAATTTTCCTTTCACCCAATTTCTATCTTCCTGCTGCTTTTTAACATAAACATTGCCATGTGACCAATAAACACAGTGTATACATTTCACAACTCTCAAAAGTTAATTCCTGAGGCTACAATACGATACATTTATAAGTGGTTAATGCAGTTTGGAAGGGCCTTAAAAAGTGTTCACTTTACCGTAAATAGCCTATAGGTAGCTGGGCTTGACGTCTCGTCGACAGCGAGGTCATTAGAAACGGTGCAAGTTGCACAGCGAAGAGGGACTGGGGAAGGAATCGGCCGTGGCCTTTGTTAGGGACCCAGGAATCGAACCCGGGTCCTCCCGAATGCGAGTCCAGTGAGTTACAACTGCGCCACCTTGCTCGGTTTGATTCCCAGGTTAGTGGGGGAGAGGGCTGCGGTGGTGTAGCGGTTAGACTACTCGCCTCCCACCAAGGCGAACCTGGTTCGATTCCCGGCGGGGTCGCTCCCCGCAGAAATAGTGCCGGGCAATGCCACCGGTTGGCGGGTTTTGTCGGGGATCTCCCGTTTCTTCCACACTTGCATTTACTGGCGCTGCTCCACACTCAGTCCACTTCACCTTCATCGGCTCTCAAGACCGACATCCGTTTCACTCTACCCCACTCCTACGTTTATGCTCTGCATCCTGTGCAGGCGGATGGACATGTGCTAGTGTAAACCGCTATATGTTATTCACGGTAAAATGAGCACGTTTGAAAGCCCTCCTTATGATCTACTTGTATACACGTTGTGTATTCCTCCGCCTTAAGTAAAATTAACATTGCTATGGACCTCATCACTTTATTCATGCGAAATTATTAACGATGTAAATACTTAACAAATCTGCTTATTTTTCCACTTAGGTGCATTTAAAAAACAGAAAGTAAAAGAATTAATTTTAATTTATCAAATGGTTACCTAACACTTTTCATTCGACGTTAAAATATGGAACTACTTTCCATCCATCGTTACCAACTTTACTGGGCGAATGTCATTCAATGCGCCCGTTAAAATATATGCATGCAGAGGCTGTGACTTTATTCTTAGGTTCATTGATAAAGTGCTCACGTTATCATGAACAGCCTTTATCAGTCATGTATTTCTCTTATTTTCCAATTATGGTAACTTCCAACTTTTCTGAAGCCCTGTTAAAGTTCTACTTCCAGGGTATTCCTCCACATCATGCAAACAAAGATTAACTTAGTCAAAAAAATGAATTGGTTGCACGTGATACGATCACATTACTTCTTCCTGTTTATATTGGCTAAAGAGTTGGACATGTCAAAGTGTCAAAATGACTGTAGTCCCAACATGAAAGGAACACTTTTTGAATCAAACCATTGAAAAATCATCCCATGTATGACGTGTTTGGTTATTTCCTAAATATGCATGTATCACAACATTTTATACATTTGTTAACATACAAGTACCTTATTTTTAGTTTAATTAAACTTTTACACATATTGTATCAATAAATTATAATATTTCATTCATAATTAAAATGAATAAAAAACAGACAGAAAATAGGTGTGTTGGTAATGCCTAGTAAAGGCTGTTCACGATCAAGTGAGTACTTTAGAAACATACCATATATCCACTTTGCCACTGCGGCCCCACTTGGAATCGCTCTATCCACTGGGCAACTGCGGCCCCACTTGGAAATTTCTCAACATTGAAGCGAGACATTTAAAGTAAACAAAAATGATATTCCATCACCTTCACTATCTATATGCAATATTCTCTATGCATTAATACAAACTTTTTCATAGGAAGAAAGTAATTTAAAAATGAGTTTTTAAGGCAAAAGTTAATGATTGCGTAAACTGATCTTGCTGAAATTCGAACTTGACCTGTATTTTACCCTGAGGATTCGCTCTGCAAAATTGGAAGAACTTCCGTTGATTTTCAAGGGACTTAGAAGTATTAAAGACGGACAGACAGGCAGAGATCGTCCTATTTATAGTAGATGGGCGCCCAGTAAAGTTGGTAACGGTGGATGGAAAGTAGTTATATATCTTAACATTGAGCAAAAAGTGTTAGATAACTATTTGTGATAACGTAACATGACTGCTTCGCTTTCTTTTTTTTCTTTTTCTTTTTTTTTTTTTTGCATAGGAGTGTAAATATTAGCAGATTTCCAAAGTATTTCCTTTTCTAATGATTTCACAGTTTCACTTGACAGACGAAAGAATAAAGTGATGAGGCCCATGGTAATGTTAATTTTACATAAGGCAGAGGAATACACTACGTACATACAAGCAGATCTTCAGCAGGGCTTTAAAAGTGCTCATTTTACCGTGAACTGCCTATAAGAAATAATTCTTGTGCAAAATATTATTACTCTGAGTGCGCACGAATACGGTATGTTGTTCCTTTGGTGTAATTTCCTAGACTCGCTCAAGCTTTGTTTGCATGAAGCGGAAGAATATCCTGGAAGCAGGGCTTGAGGAAAGTCGGAAGTAATGGCAAAGGGTCTATAAAACGTATTTAGCAAGCGTCCATAATACGTTGATGGCGTAACTATGTCGTTCCAAAACCGCACGGTTCACCAGCCCGGGCGGCACTCATTGCCTTCCTACAGGAACTGCACAGTCTCTCCTAAGCCCCTCTCACACTCTCTCATTTTTCCGTCAAACTACTTCCAATAAGATTGGTCAAAAAAATTTTGCACAGTTATTGCGTCATCGAAACGTCATAAACACCGCCGTTTTTGTCTGACAAAGTTGGATGGCTTCACTTTCCATCAAACATTTGAAAATTGGCGGTCTCAGCCAATCAGAATCATGCACGACAAAAATGTACGTCAAGAAACTTAAAATAACGAACGATTGCTGGAAACTAAGTCAGTTATGAAGATAACTAATTTATTTAAAAGCTGTCTGAGCATGAATGCTATTTTAAGTGAATGTTGCACATGATATTACGGAGTCAGGGGCATTAAATTTCATTTTGCAGGAATCATATCTTATTAATAAAATTTTAACTTAGTAAAGAATCGAAAATAAACTACAATATTACTTACATTTATTCCTGTAATGAACCGCATGGAAAAACAAAAGAAATATCTCACTATAAAAATAATTTTTAAATAATATTTCAAATTAACTTCTCCCAATAAAATAAATTTGACAGCGTGGCACATTTTCAAACACATACAAGATTATTTTATAAAATTTGTTGGAAGTAAAAATTTGATGGCCGTATTTTGTCCTCAAATTTTATTGTCAAGGATAGTCGAAGGCACAAATTTGATAGTATGACCGGGGATTTACGGCATCAAACTGGAACTTTGCGTACATAGTCATCAAGCACGGGATCTTACATTTCTAAACAGAGCGTCTCCAGTTTATCTTATTGTGCTTTCAAGACTACGTGATAATTCCGTGCAAGTCTGGCAGAGTTGCCTGGATGAGCCGTTCGGCACAGAGGTTAAGTGAACCTAAGGATGTCCTGGATGCTCACAGAAATAGCTTATCTTATCATGCAGCAGCAAATAACGGAGAATAATATATACGTGGATGTGAAGTGCGATATCGACAACCATCCGCTAAACAGATCACTCCCACCAAAATAATAACTGTCTGTGGTGAACTTACTGTAAAGTATAAGCACACAAAGACAGGAACACAGTTGAAGCGAATAGTCGGTTGATTTGTGATTTCAAATTGTCCGCTCTACCGTACTAGTTACGTTGATTGCGACTGCTTCATTTCTCTGAGATGAGTTGGTATCGCCCACATAGTCCGTTAACCGTTATTTCAAGGTCCCAGACAAACACGACAGATGATGAACTACGGCTCGTTCGCTTGTATAGCCTATGACATACCTGTACTTGCTTCCAAACTATTGCAATAACGTGAAAGAAAAAGTGCTTCCAGAGATAAGCACCGATGACCTATAATAGACAATACATGTTCACATTATAACGTCACTAGCTTTCTGTCCGCGGCTTACGCCCGTGTGAGGTACACGAAGAAGCTATAATTTCCTTTACCAAGGGACTTCCTTGCACACCTCACCACATTAGTGGTTCTGCCATCAAGTGCATGTGGTACCAAGGTGGCTATAGGATGTTCACGTTATACTGAGCACTTTTCAGATCAACCTTAGAAAATGTCACTGCCCCTGCCGGGCATAGACTGGCGACCTGAGTGACATGCGCCCTGTAAAGTTGGTAACGATGGATGGGAAGTAGTTCCGTATCTAAACGTCGAATAAAAAGTGTTGTGTAACCATTTCTGACAATTTGAATTATTAATTTAGCTTGCTGGTTTTTTTAATGCATCGAAGTGTAAAAATTAGCAGATTTGTAAAATATTTCTCTTCTAATGATTACACAGTTTCACTTGATCGACGTATTAATAAAGTGATGAGGCCCATGGCAATGTTAATCTTACATAAGGCAGAGGAAAAATGCCCAACGTGCATACAAGTAGATCTTAAGCAGGGCTTTCAAAAGTGCTCATTTTACCGTGACTAGCCTATAGGTGAGTTTACTCTGGATCAGGGCACGTAGAGCCGCCCAGGTGAGAAGCAGTCCTACATCCTTGCCTCTCTCCACGCTGTTTCAAGCGATCAAGCATTTATTGAGTTCAATTGAATCAATTCAATTTATTGAACTAATAAATCTCTTAATTTGCTTTTCAACGAATTGCATTCAATAAGCTTTCTAGTATCCACATGAAATCTTATCGCAAAATTTTTAATAAAACCAGTTTTAAAAGAAATCACAAAAGTGAATTTTCTGAAATATCTAGGACTCATGCACGACACGAAATTAATTGGTTAAACCACAACAATTTCTTTTTTCATATCATGGTAAATTTCCTATTTAAAAAATGTGCGTCCTTATTTTGTTACAACTTTAAATGTGTGCGTTCGATTGAAGAAATTATAGAATATGTTCTAAACGACTAACTTGAAGGAAAACGAGACATTAAAAAAATTTAAAGAGAAAATGGCCGCGATTATGACGTTCGTACGACTTCATAACGCATGCAATGAATTAAATTAAATAAAAATTGGAGGTAATTAGAAGAAAAAAATAAGATCGTGTGAAAGGGCCCTTGGCTGCCCGTACTTTATGATCATCGCAAAACCGACTTTTACCCCAGTGAAATTCATGCAGTTGAAAGCCGGAAGTTGATCGTTGGCTCCATCGCCTACTGCTGCCCGCAATTCACTGCCCTATTTAACTACAATGGAGCGGCGGTGGAGAACACTAGTGCGCTGTCGCTATAGAGGAGATAGAATACCGCGGGAGAAGTTGACTGTTTGATAGGACTCAACGTACTGTACACATGTTCGACTGTTTTATTTCCTTATTGGCTGTCATGCACGTATGAAGTTACTGTCCCATTTCACTGGGCCAATGAGGATTCCGATACTATAAGGCAGAACGTTTGTGATTGGTCTGCAAACAACTTAGCCGAGTCGAAACCTTGTTCATCCAAACATGAAAGAAGTTACTAGTTTGAGTTTTATAGAAGATGTTTCGCGAATTTTCATCATCTCTAGCTATCACTCTCCTTGCCCTCTCAATTTGGGACGATACTCTCTCTTTTTGCTACGATAAAACACGTCGAGGATTTCAAATACACTTATAACAAGTGCAAACATGTGTGGGACAATAGTATTTAGGTCCTAATAAAAACCAGCCTGTACCTTGGTTCAAAATTTCAGTTCCTTTTTAGAGCTGAGATCAACTAACTGTATCACATTTACGTAGATATTGACGAACAAACATAGCGGACATAGCTTGTGGTTGTTCTGATGTGAGCAGATATTTCTGTGTTACCATTTTGCTGTCTGGTTGCATAATGTTTATGACCACGCTGTTTCGATCGTTATTTTTAATACCAAGACTCCAAAATAGGGGATGACGGATATAACAAACTACGCGCTTCCTTTGTTCAATGCTATTTTATTAATTCCGCTGTGGTGCGAAATTCTAGTAAATGATATTCACGATGTGGTAATTATGTACTTTAAAAAATACTTTACACTTTAGTGCAACCTATCAGATCATTTACAAACTTACGTTTATTCAATAATAGTGTTGAATATAATAAAATAAACGTTTATGTTCGCGTAATTCGTTATAAATAGGGCTACATATATTGAACTATTCAATATTCTATATTATATCAATACACGTTGATCATCGAACAAATTAATGGAAACATCTGCGAAGTCTTCTTCTTTCGGCGAGCAGAAATTTTGGCGTTAGCACAACTTTTCAGCGTGACTTGTGCGGAAAACGAGGACGGCTTGTGATTGGCTGTTCTAGTTTTGCGCTCTGTGTCTGTTCAGCGTTAGCGGGCGGAATAAACACATGTTGCGGCCAGAACTATTACACGTTATCACAAACTTAATATAAAGTGGAATTCAACAGGTTTGCCACCTTTTTTCCATTGAAAGTTCCTGACATTTCCCTGTTTTTCATGGTTCTCCACATATAAGTGGCCGTCGTGTTTATATAAGTACTTCCATTGAAAGATAGGGTGACTTCACTAAGTTTAATCTATCCACCGTGTAATAAAACCACCGCTCATAAAATAGATGGGAAGGGGGAGAGGGTGTAAACCGGAGAGTATGAGAGAACTTCGTGCCCAGGCTCTCTCTCTCTCTCTCTCTCTCTCTCTCTCTCTCTCTCTCTCTCTCTCTCTCTCTCTCTCTCTCTCTCTCTCTCTCTCTCTCTCTCTCTCTCTCTCTCTCTCTCTCCGACAAATAGGGACAACCACAGAGCGCTCTCTGGGACAACTGAAATACGACCTACAAGCTGCTACAGACAACTCGATCTACAGTCTGGCTGATTTATGCAGAGGGTGAGCGACGACAAATTGGGTTTGTCACAAAAGTATTGTTCTGTCGAAGCACAAAAAACACTATAGATTAGTGTGTAGACGGCTGTAGTCTCGCCCGTGTGGGAAGGGAACTCAGTCTGATACTACGTAAGGGTTATGTGACGGCTAAAAACGTAGGAATTACTTACATTTTAACAGTTCTCTAAAACCCTATAAACCCTTCCCCACCCCCTCCTTTTCAGCACACTAATTGTTGCATTTGTTATGTGCCTCTTTATTTATACACCTCGTGAATGATGTTAAATTCATCACAAACATCACGCATTCCCGTTGATTTTTTTTAACAAATGTGGTAAATCTTCACACAGCTGTCTCGAATGTAATCGTCCATGTCAAATTCTCCTTTACGTTCATTTGCAAACATTGACTTGGCCAATATAATACGCACTGCCATAACGACCATGCACATGTGGTGCATGCTCCACTCTAGCTCGCTACTCCGGGTTAACTGACAACACATCGCCCACAATGCAATAACGACCATACACATGTGGTACATGCTCCACTCTAGCTCGCTACTCCGGGTCAACTGACAAGACATCGCCCACACTGCAATAACGACCATACACATGTGGTACATGCTCCACTCTAGCTCGCTACTCCGGGTCAACTGACAAGACATCGCCCACACTGCAATAACGACCATGCACATGTGGTACATGCTCCACTCTAGCTCGCTACTCGGGTCAACTGACGAGACATCGCCCACACTGCAATAACGACCATACACATGTGGTACATGCTCCACTCTAGCTCGCTACTCCGGGTCAACTGACAGACATCGCCCACACTGCAATAACGACCATACACATGTGGTAATGCTCCACTCTAGCTCGCTACTCCGGGTCAACTGACAAGATATCGCCCACACTGCAATAACGACCATACACATGTGGTACATGCTCCACTCTAGCTCGCTACTCCGGGTCAACTGACAAGATATCGCCCACACTGCAATAACGACCATACACATGTGGTACATGCTCCACTCTAGCTCGCTACTCCGGGTCAACTGACAAGAAATCGCCCACACTGCAATAAACGACCATACACATGTGGTCATGCTCCACTCTAGCTCGCTACTCCGGGTCAACTGAGAGACATCGCCCACACTGCAATAACGACCATACACATGTGGTACATGCTCCACTCTAGCTCGCTACTCCGGGTCAACTGACAGACATCGCCCACACTGCAATAACGACCATACACATGTGGTACATGCTCCACTCTAGCTCGCTACTCCGGGTCAACTGACAAGATATCGCCCACACTGCAATAACGACCATACACATGTGGTACATGCTCCACTCTAGCTCGCTACTCCGGGTCAACTGACAAGATATCGCCCACACTGCAATAACGACCATCACATGTGGTACATGCTCCACTCTAGCTCGCTACTCCGGGTCAACTGACGAGAATCGCCCACACTGCAATAACGACCATACACATGTGGTACATGCTCCACTCTAGCTCGCTACTCCGGGTCAACTGACAAGACATCGCCCACACTGCAATAACGACCATACACATGTGGTACATGCTCCACTCTAGCTCGCTACTCCGGGTCAACTGACAAGATTCGCCCACACTGCAATAACGACCATGCACATGTGGTACATGCTCCACTCTAGCTCGCTACTCCGGGTCAACTGACAAGATATCGCCCACACTGCAATAACGACCATACACATGTGGTACATGCTCCACTCTAGCTCGCTACTCCGGGTCAACTGACAAGAATCGCCCACACTGCAATAACGACCATGCACATGTGGTACATGCTCCACTCTAGCTCGCTACTCCGGGTCAACTGACGAGACATCGCCCACACTGCAATAACGACCATACACATGTGGTACATGCTCACTCTAGCTCGCTACTCGGGTCAACTGACAAGATATCGCCCACACTGCAATAACGACCATACACATGTGGTACATGCTCCACTCTAGCTCGCTACTCCGGGTCAACTGACAAGATATCGCCCACACTGCAATAACGACCATACACATGTGGTACATGCTCCACTCTAGCTCGCTATCCGGGTCAACTGACAAGATATCGCCCACACTGCAATAACGACCACACATGTGGTCATGCTCCACTCTAGCTCGCTACTCCGGGTCAACTGACGAGACATCGCCCACACTGCAATAACGACCATACACATGTGGTACATGCTCCACTCTAGCTCGCTACTCCGGGTCAACTGACAAGACATCGCCCACACTGCAATAACGACCATACAATGTGGTACATGCTCCACTCTAGCTCGCTACTCCGGGTCAACTGACAAGATATCGCCACACTGCAATAACGACCATACACATGTGGTACATGCTCCACTCTAGCTCGCTACTCCGGGTCAACTGACAAGATATCGCCCACACTGCAATAACGACCATACACATGTGGTACATGCTCCACTCTAGCTCGCTACTCCGGGTCAACTGACAAGATATCGCCCACACTGCAATAACGACCATGCACATGTGGTGCATGCTCCACTCTAGCTCGCTACTCGGGTCAACTGACAGAATCGCCCACACTGCAATAACGACCATACACATGTGGTACATGCTCCACTCTAGCTCGCTACTCCGGGTCAACTGACAGAATCGCCCACACTGCAATAACGACCATACACATGTGGTACATGCTCCACTCTAGCTCGCTACTCCGGGTCAACTGAGAGACACGCCCACACTGCAATAACGACCATACACATGTGGTACATGCTCCACTCTAGCTCGCTACTCGGGTCAACTGACAAGATATCGCCACACTGCAATAACGACCATCACATGTGGTACATGCTCCACTCTAGCTCGCTACTCGGGTCAACTGACAGAATCGCCCACACTGCAATAACGACCATCACATGTGGTCATCTCCCTCTACTCGCTACTCCGGCAATGAGGACAACCGCCCACTGCAATAACGACCTACAATGTGGACATGCTCACTCTAGCTCGCTACTCGGGTGTCACACAAGATATCGCCAAGCAAATAAACATAGACTGTGGTAAGCTCTCGCCGTTGGGGCAACTATGATATCGTAAGTGATACGGCTAACAAGTGGAATTACTTACTCTTACCGGTTCAAACTAAAACTTCCCACCCTCTAAGACCTATGTTCATTGGTATGTCCTCTTTTTATCCGGGTAATGAGTAATCATCCCACACGCATCACCATAACATGTGGTACATCTCCACCTGCTCGTATCGGGTCAAATCCTACGTCATTTGCACATACTGCAAATAAACGACCATACGCACATGTGGTGCATGCTCCACTCTAGCTCGCTACTCCGGGTTAACTGACAAACATCGCCCACACTGCAATAACGACCATACACATGTGGTACATGCTCCACTCTAGCTCGCTACTCCGGGTCAACTGACAAGACATCGCCCACACTGCAATAACGACCATACACATGTGGTACATGCTCCACTCTAGCTCGCTACTCCGGGTCAACTGAAACATCGCTCACACTGCAATAACGACCATCACATGTGGTACATGCTCCACTCTAGCTCGCTACTCCGGGTCAACTGACGAGACATCGCCCACACTGCAATAACGACCATACACATGTGGTACATGCTCCACTCTAGCTCGCTACTCCGGGTCAACTGACAAGATATCGCCCACACTGCAATAACGACCATACACATGTGGTACATGCTCCACTCTAGCTCGCTACTCCGGGTCAACTGACAAGATATCGCCACACTGCAATAACGACCATAACATGTGGTACATGCTCACTCTAGCTCGCTACTCCGGGTCAACTGACGAGAATCGCCCACACTGCAATAACGACCATACACATGTGGTACATGCTCCACTCTAGCTCGCTACTCGGGTCAACTGACAAACATCGCCCACAATGCAATAACGACCATCACATGTGGTACATGCTCCACTCTAGCTCGCTACTCCGGGTCAACTGACGAGACATCGCCCACACTGCAATAACGACCATACACATGTGGTACATGCTCCACTCTAGCTCGCTACTCCGGGTCAACTGACAACATCGCCCACACTGCAATAACGACCATACACATGTGGTACATGCTCCACTCTAGCTCGCTACTCCGGGTCAACTGACAAGATATCGCCCACACTGCAATAACGACCATACACATGTGGTACATGCTCCACTCTAGCTCGCTACTCGGGTCAACTGACAAGATATCGCCCACACTGCAATAACGACCATGCACATGTGGTGCATGCTCCACTCTAGCTCGCTACTCCGGGTCAACTGACGAGACATCGCCCACACTGCAATAACGACCATACACATGTGGTACATGCTCCACTCTAGCTCGCTACTCCGGGTCAACTGACGAGACATCGCCCACACTGCAATAACGACCATACACATGTGGTACATGCTCCACTCTAGCTCGCTACTCCGGGTCAACTGAGGAGACGCCCACACTGCAATAACGACCATACACATGTGGTCATGCTCCACTCTAGCTCGCTACTCCGGGTCAACTGACAAGATATCGCCCACACTGCAATAACGACCATGCACATGTGGTGCATGCTCCACTCTAGTCGCTACCCCGGGTCAACTGACGAGACATCGCCCACACTGCAATAACGACCATACACTGTGGTACATGCTCCACTCTAGCTCGCTACTCCGGGTCAACTGCGAGACATCGCCCACCTGCAATAACGACCATACACATGTGGTACATGCTCCACTCTAGCTCGCTACTCCGGGTCAACTGACAAGATATCGCCCACACTGCAATAACGACCATACACATGTGGTACATGCTCACTCTAGCTCGCTACTCCGGGTCAACTGACAAGATATCGCCCACACTGCAATAACGACCATACACATGTGGTACATGCTCCACTCTAGCTCGCTACTCCGGGTCAACTGACAAGATATCGCCCACACTGCAATAACGACCATGCACATGTGGTGCATGCTCCACTCTAGCTCGCTACTCCGGGTCAACTGACGAGACATCGCCCACACTGCAATAACGACCATACACATGTGGTACATGCTCCACTCTAGCTCGCTACTCGGGTCAACTGACGAGACATCGCCCACACTGCAATAACGACCATACACATGTGGTACATGCTCCACTCTAGCTCGCTACTCCGGGTCAACTGACAAGATATCGCCCACACTGCAATAACGACCATACACATGTGGTACATGCTCCACTCTAGCTCGCTACTCCGGGTCAACTGACAAGATATCGCCACACTGCAATAACGACCATACACATGTGGTACATGCTCCACTCTAGCTCGCTACTCCGGGTCAACTGACAGATATCGCCCACACTGCAATAACGACCATGCACATGTGGTGCATGCTCCACTCTAGCTCGCTACTCCGGGTCAACTGACAAGATATCGCCCACACTGCAATAACGACCATACACATGTGGTCATGCTCCACTCTAGCTCGTACTCCGGGTCAACTGACAAGATATCGCCCACACTGCAATAACGACCATGCACATGTGGTGCATGCTCCACTCTAGCTCGCTACTCCGGGTCAACTGAGGAGACCGCCCACACTGCAATAACGACCATACACATGTGGTACTGCTCCACTCTAGCTCGCTACTCCGGGTCAACTGACGAGACATCGCCCACACTGCAATAACGACCATACACATGTGGTACATGCTCCACTCTAGCTCGCTACTCCGGGTCAACTGACGAGACATCGCCCACACTGCAATAACGACCATACACATGTGGTACATGCTCCACTCTAGCTCGCTACTCCGGGTCAACTGACAAGATATCGCCCACACTGCAATAACGACCATACACATGTGGTACATGCTCCACTCTAGCTCGCTACTCCGGGTCAACTGACAAGATATCGCCCACACTGCAATAACGACCATGCACATGTGGTGCATGCTCCACTCTAGCTCGCTACTCCGGGTCAACTGAGGAGACCGCCCACACTGCAATAACGACCATACACATGTGGTACATGCTCCACTCTAGCTCGCTACTCCGGGTCAACTGACAAGATATCGCCCACACTGCAATAACGACCATGCACATGTGGTGCATGCTCCACTCTAGCTCGCTACTCCGGGTCAACTGACGAGACATCGCCCACACTGCAATAACGACCATACACATGTGGTACATGCTCCACTCTAGCTCGCTACTCCGGGTCAACTGACGAGACATCGCCCACACTGCAATAACGACCATACACATGTGGTACATGCTCCACTCTAGCTCGCTACTCCGGGTCAACTGACAAGATATCGCCCACACTGCAATAACGACCATACACATGTGGTACATGCTCCACTCTAGCTCGCTACTCCGGGTCAACTGACAAGATATCGCCAAACTGCAATAACGACCATACACATGTGGTACATGCTCCACTCTAGCTCGCTACTCCGGGTCAACTGACAAGATATCGCCCACACTGCAATAACGACCATGCACATGTGGTGCATGCTCCACTCTAGCTCGCTACTCCGGGTCAACTGACGAGACATCGCCCACACTGCAATAACGACCATACACATGTGGTACATGCTCCACTCTAGCTCGCTACTCCGGGTCAACTGACAACACATCGCCCACACTGCACCACGCAGCTACCAATGTGCATGGACTGGCATCCACGTTGGACCTTATAGACTGGGTGGTCCGAAGAGACCTCGAGGGTGCTCAACCCCCAAAAAAATGGATAATTTTATATTTGTACCAAACATTGTTCATCTTGAACGCATTGTATGTGAAGACACTTTTCTCGAATAAAAAAAATTTTGCACTTTATAGTTTTGGAATGATCTGATGTCAAATACAAAATTCTTCTTTTTCGTTGCAACCATTATAACAAATACTAACCAAGTTGAACAAATGAGAAATATTTACACAGTAAATGAATCATATGGACTACCACGTGACACATACGTAAAATACAAATAACAAGCTATATATATGAAAAAAATGTTTAATATAAAGATATTTTTTGCATCTTTAACGGGTTTTTGTATATGAACGGTTATTTGGTAATTAGAGTATTAGTATATGTTGTAAAAATTTTAATCTGCACAACTTGGTATTTGTTCTAATGGCTGTAAAAAACAGAAGTTTTTTGTATTTGATATCAAATTATTAAAAAAACGTAAAGTGGGAATTTTTTTTGTGGAAAGTATCCTCACATAAAATGTTCTGTACAATTATAAATAATTGATTTTTTTGGGGTCCAGCACCGTTAAGGTGGCCGCCTGGTTGAAGGAATTTTGCACGTCTGAGGCCTAAGAGTGTGGGAGCGCTAAGGGTGACCGAGACATGCACATCAACTCTCTCATCGCCTCTACGCGCAAAGCACTGAACTGGCGTGCAGTCTTGCCGTCGATAACACGCCTCTGTGAGACTTCCAGCGGAGACCCATGTTATGACGTAGTAATACAAAACGAAGGTTTCTTGTACTTCCGTATTCCTTTTTATAATGTTTTGTACAGGAATGTTCCTACCTAAAAATGACAGTGAAAACATTCGTTTGAGGCATTTTTACTATCACAGAAACATGCGTTTAGAGAGAAATGGGGGAACTTAAAAACGTATACAGACGCTTAACATTTCTTAAATACTGTTCGTAAGCAGCCCTCACTCAGACACGTTGGCGGTTTTTTAATAAAACGTTTCCTACTGGAGCTCCGCACACTACAAGCGTGTTGCCTACCTGCCCAGGCGACTTGTCGCTCAAACTGCGGTGTAATGTGATGAAACCCGCAGAGTTTTTATAAACCACTTAACGTATTTATATAATAGCGATACACAAAAAAACTTTAGAATAGGGGCGAATAACACTCAAGACATCACGCACATTAGAAATACTATTCTAGAGCCAACCAACATACTAGTGTATTTCAAAATATTCTGGTCAGAAACATGTGAAAATATCATAAAACCATGCACTGAGCTTTGCTGCATATTTTCCATTAATAAAATGGTAGGGTCACTCCTGAAAGTACCACGACGTGAAACCGCCAGTTCAGAGCCTTACGGATAGGAGCGACAGGGCACCAGGTGCGCGTGTCAACTTCGCCCTTATCGCCGTCCTTAGTGGTGTGCTACAGGTGCGGCCGCACAGGGCCCCAAAGAAAATCTAGCGTTCGTTTGTCTGTGAGTTACATGGATCACGATAAATGTATATAATTTCAACATGTTCATTTATACAATGTTAGGCGGGGACGCTTGACAGCAGAGCACATTGTTGTATTGTGGGAGCCCCCGCCACCGATATTCGTCATTGGTGGGAGCTGCCCTCAGCGCTGGGGAGGTACAAGCCCTTGTCCTCCCAATGGGTTATCATTATGAAACCACCAGGTTAGAGGGGGGGAGGCCCCCCCCCCCAACCCACGGTCCGGTTGACCTTCAAACTGTGATACCCGCAGCAGCGCCAACAAGTATTTATTCCATGTCCACCCACCAAGTTACCAACATGTTTACCTCCCACCCCCTGCCAACCGGAAGGGGGGGGGGGAGGGAATAGCGAACTCCCGCCTGTTTGTTCTATAAAACCGGAATTTTGAATATTGCAGGTCTTGTAATCTTCCACCATCAAGCTCACAAGTGGACTCAGTGGTGGTTAAGTTTCTTAAGTACTGCAAATTATAAGAGCTCAAATTTGTTGTGAAGTCAATGTAAGTGGTGAGGGCGTGGCCAGGGAAACGTTTGAATGGTTGAACTTGAATACTATTTTTAACTGTTACTGAAGGTAACTGGTACTTGTTAAATTGACTAGAAGGTGCAGGTAACAAGCGTAGTGAATTGTTATTAATTACGTTATATTCATGTGTCAGTGCTACTCTGACGAGCGACTCAAGTGGGCAAAAAAGAAACTTGATTTTACATGAATATGTTAGCAAAAATACACTGAAGGCGCGTAATTTGTAGTTTAAATACAGTGTTTTGCTAATATTTATTTGAGAAAAACCGCAGATTTACTGAGCGAAGCTTGAAAAACGAGCTGGAAATTGTAACTTTGGTTTTACTTGGTCGAAGGTCTCTGATTGACCGAGAGGTCTCGCGGGATCTGCTATTCAAGACACGGCAGCACTGTTGTATTCTTCGTCGAAGACATTTTATAAGAGAAAAATTGCATCGAAAAAATTAAAAATCGAGCATCTTAGTTGACTTCATTTGATATATGAGTATAAAAATACTTTATATTGGATTTTCTGGCCAAGTTATGGAGTAAAAATATAATAAATATCTGGAATTCTAAGATTATTCAGACTATTTTGAAATAAAGTTTATTTGATTATTAAATATTTTTAAAACATTTAATAATATTTTGGTGGCCAGTAAAAATTTATTTAGGATCTGTATTTTAATAAGTGGGTGGTTATTCGTTCGCATAGTGCAAAAGATATTTTAAATTGCAAACAGAAAGTTCTGTGATGAGTTTATTTTGATGAAAATTCTCGTTTGTGTCACCCGTCAGAGATTGTATTTGTGTTCAGAATACCAGGAATTCTCCGAAACAGCATGGTGAAGGGTAATTTAGGTTTGCCTGATCCCGTGAACCGATTAAAAGACGCAGAACGCACTTAGCACCTCCAGGAGAAGGCAGGATTTTTTCTTGTGGATGAGTGAGTGCTTGGGTTTTCGCAATGTAAGGGCGGAAATACGCCATGATGGCTGCGAGGTTGAACTCCAACAAAAACTACATGAGCGTTTCCATGTCCTGTAGTGTCTCTCGGAGCCCCCTGGCGCACTTGGGATAGTGGATTAATTGGCTGGCATTGTAATTGTTTGGATGGGTAGGGCAGTGTATTGTGTGTAGTTACCTGCACCACAAGGGGTTAAATTCATTATGATCTAATTTTACCTTTCATTGTCGTTACTTTTACAAACTTTGAACCAATTACCTATTCAAATCTCTGTTTTGTGAATTGTACTGCAAAATGTTGCACATGCACACACATAGCTTCATTCATATAACCTCATTGTTCACAAATACGTTTGCTCCGTCCCTGTACGCTACTCGGCATGACAAGGAACAACTGCCTCATGCCTGCGCATCGTATGCACTAGTGCAGTTAGCTCACTCCTCGCTGACAATAAGTGGCTTGGCTATCGACAGCGCCGGTCGTTCTTCGCCACGACAAGAATCGGCTTGGGTAATGACAGAGCCGCTCGTTCCTCGCCGCGACATGAAGCGGCTTGGCTAGCGCCAGCGCAGGTCGCTCCTCTCCATGACAAGAAGTAGCTTGGCTAGCGACAGCACCAGTCGTTCCTCGCCCTGACAAAGAAGCGGCTTGGCTAGCAGCAGCACCCATCGTTCCACGCCCTGACAAAGAAGCGGCTTGGCTAATGACAGCACCAGTCGTTCCTCGCCCTGACAAAGAAGCAGCTTGGCTAGCGGCAGCACCCATCGTTCCACGCCCTGACAAAGAAGTGGCTTGGCTAGCGACAGCACCAGTCGTTCCACGCCCTGACAAAGAAGCAGCTTGGCTAGCGGCAGTGCAGGTCGCTCCTCTCCATGAGCAGAAGTGGCTTGGCTAATGACAGCACCAGTCGTTCCTCGCCCTGACAAAGAAGCAGCTTGGCTAGCGGCAGCACCCATCGTTCCTCGCCCTGACAAAGAAGCAGCTTGGCTAGCGGCAGTGCAGGTCGCTCCTCTCCATGAGCAGAAGTGGCTTGGCTAACGACAGCACCAGTCGTTCCTCGCCTGACAAAGAAGCGGCTTGGCTAATGACAGCACCAGTCGTTCCTCGCCCTGACAAAGAAGCAGCTTGGCTAGCGACAGCACCAGTCGTTCCTCGCCCTGACAAAGAAGCGGCTTGGCTAGCGACAGCACCAGTCGTTCCTCGCCCTGACAAAGAAGCGGCTTGGCTAGCGACAGCACCAGTCGTTCCTCGCCCTGACAAAGAAGTGGGTTGTCTAGCGGCAGCGCAGGTCGCTCCTCTCCATGACAAGAAGTGGCTTGGCTATTGACAACGCCAGTCGCTCCTCTCCATGACAAGAAGTGGCTAGGCTAGCGACAGCGCCAGTCGTTGCTCGCACTGACAAAGAAGTGGCTTGGCTAATGACAGCACCAGTCGTTCCTCGCCCTGACAAAGAAGCAGCTTGGCTAGCGGCAGCACCCATCGTTCCACGCCCTGACAAAGAAGTGGCTTGGCTAGCGACAGCACCAGTCGTTCCACGCCCTGACAAAGAAGTGGCTTGGCTAATGACAGCACCAGTTCCCGTTCCTCGCCCTTACAAAGAAGCGGCTTGGCTAGCGGCAGCACCCATCGTTCCACGCCCTGACAAAGAAGTGGCTTGGCTAATGACAGCACCAGTCGTTCCTCGCCCTGACAAAGAAGCGGCTTGGCTAATGACAGCACCAGTCGTTCCTCGCCCTGACAAAGAAGCAGCTTGGCTAGCGGCAGTGCAGGTCGCTCCTCTCCATGAGCAGAAGTGGCTTGGCTAACGACAGCACCAGTCGTTCCTCGCCCTGACAAAGAAGGGCTTGGCTAATGACAGCACCATCGTTCCTCGCCCTGACAAAGAAGCAGCTTGGCTAGCGGCAGCACCCATCGTTCCACGCCCTGACAAAGAAGTGGCTTGGCTAGCGACAGCACCAGTCGTTCCTCGCCCTTACAAAGAAGCGGCTTGGCTAGCGGCAGCACCCATCGTTCCACGCCCTGACAAAGAAGTGGCTTGGCTAATGACAGCACCAGTCGTTCCTCGCCCTGACAAAGAAGCGGCTTGGCTAATGACAGCACCAGTCGTTCCTCGCCCTGACAAAGAAGCGGCTTGGCTAGCGGCAGCACCCATCGTTCCACTCCCTGACAAAGAAGTGGCTTGGCTAATGACAGCACCAGTCGTTCCTCGCCCTGACAAAGAAGCGCTTGGCTAGCGCAGTGCAGGTCGTCCTCTCCTGACAGAAGTGGCTTGGCTAACGACAGCACCAGTCGTTCCTCGCCCTGACAAAGAAGCGGCTTGGCTAGCGGCAGCACCATCGTTCCACTCGCCTGACAAAGAAGTGGCTTGGCTAATGACAGCACCAGTCGTTCCTCGCCCTGACAAAGAAGCGCTTGGCTAGCGGCAGCACCCATCGTTCCACGCCCTGACAAAGAAGTGGCTTGGCTAGCGACAGCACCAGTCGTTCCTCGCCCTTACAAAGAAGCGGCTTGGCTAGCGGCAGCACCCATCGTTCCACTCCCTGACAAAGAAGTGGCTTGGCTAATGACAGCACCAGTCGTTCCTCGCCCTGACAAAGAAGCAGCTTGGCTAGCGGCAGTGCAGGTCGCTCCTCTCCATGAGCAGAAGTGGCTTGGCTAATGACAGCACCAGTCGTTCCTCGCCCTGACAAAGAAGCAGCTTGGCTAGCGGCAGCACCCATCGTTCCTCGCCCTGACAAAGAAGCAGCTTGGCTAGCGGCAGTGCAGTCGCTCCTCTCCATGAGCAGAAGTGGCTTGGCTAACGACAGCACCAGTCGTTCCTCGCCCTGACAAAGAAGCGGCTTGGCTAATGACAGCACCAGTCGTTCCTCGCCCTGACAAAGAAGCGCTTGGCTAGCGACAGCACCAGTCGTTCCTCGCCCTGACAAAGAAGCGGCTTGGCTAGCGACAGCACCAGTCGTTCCTCGCCCTGACAAAGAAGTGGGTTGGTCTAGCGCAGCGCAGGTCGTCTCCTCCATGACAAGAGTGGCTTGGCTATTGACAACGCCAGTCGCTCCTCTCCATGACAAGAAGTGGCTAGGCTAGCGACGCGCCAGTCGTTGCTCGCACTGACAAAGAAGTGGCTTGGCTAATGACAGCACCAGTCGTTCCTCGCCCTGACAAAGAAGCAGCTTGGCTAGCGGCAGCACCCATCGTTCCACGCCCTGACAAAGAAGTGGCTTGGCTAGCGAGCAGCACCAGTCGTTCCACGCCCTGACAAAGAAGTGGCTTGGCTAATGACAGCACCAGTCGTTCCTCGCCCTTACAAAGAAGCGGCTTGGCTAGCGGCAGCACCCATCGTTCCACGCCCTGACAAAGAAGTGGCTTGGCTAATGACAGCACCAGTCGTTCCTCGCCCTGACAAAGAAGCGGCTTGGCTAATGACAGCACCAGTCGTTCCTCGCCCTGACAAAGAAGCAGCTTGGCTAGCGGCAGTGCAGGTCTCTCCTCTCCATGAGCAGAAGTGGCTTGGCTAACGACAGCACCAGTCGTTCCTCGCCCTGACAAAGAAG
The DNA here is from genome assembly GCA_029891345.1 of Dryococelus australis. Taxonomy (NCBI): domain Eukaryota; kingdom Metazoa; phylum Arthropoda; class Insecta; order Phasmatodea; family Phasmatidae; genus Dryococelus; species Dryococelus australis. The sequence continues at coordinate 7,524,387 of CM056995.1, read as the reverse complement.
CGGCTTGGCTAATGACAGCACCAGTCGTTCCTCGCCCTGACAAAGAAGCAGCTTGGCTAGCGGCAGTGCAGGTCGCTCCTCTCCATGAGCAGAAGTGGCTTGGCTAACGACAGCACCAGTCGTTCCTCGCCCTGACAAAGAAGTGGCTTGGCTAATGACAGCACCAGTCGTTCCTCGCCCTGACAAAGAAGCAGCTTGGCTAGCGGCAGCACCCATCGTTCCACGCCCTGACAAAGAAGTGGCTTGGCTAGCGACAGCACCAGTCGTTCCTCGCCCTTACAAAGAAGCGGCTTGGCTAGCGGCAGCACCCATCGTTCCACGCCCTGACAAAGAAGTGGCTTGGCTAATGACAGCACCAGTCGTTCCTCGCCCTGACAAAGAAGCGGCTTGGCTAATGACAGCACCAGTCGTTCCTCGCCCTGACAAAGAAGCGGCTTGGCTAGCGGCAGCACCCATCGTTCCACTCCCTGACAAAGAAGTGGCTTGGCTAATGACATCACCAGTCGTTCCTCGCCCTGACAAAGAAGCAGCTTGGCTAGCGGCAGTGCAGGTCGCTCCTCTCCATGAGCAGAAGTGGCTTGGCTAACGACAGCACCAGTCGTTCCTCGCCCTGACAAAGAAGCGGCTTGGCTAGCGGCAGCACCCATCGTTCCACTCCCTGACAAAGAAGTGGCTTGGCTAATGACAGCACCAGTCGTTCCTCGCCCTGACAAAGAAGCAGCTTGGCTATCGGCAGCACCCATCGTTCCACGCCCTGACAAAGAAGTGGCTTGGCTAGCGACAGCACCAGTCGTTCCTCGCCCTTACAAAGAAGCGGCTTGGCTAGCGGCTGCACCCATCGTTCCACTCCCTGACAAAGAAGTGGCTTGGCTAATGACAGCACCAGTCGTTCCTCGCCCTGACAAAGAAGCAGCTTGGCTAGCGGCAGTGCAGGTCGCTCCTCTCCATGAGCAGAAGTGGCTTGGCTAATGACAGCACCAGTCGTTCCTCGCCCTGACAAAGAAGCAGCTTGGCTAGCGGCAGCACCCATCGTTCCTCGCCCTGACAAAGAAGCAGCTTGGCTAGCGGCAGTGCAGGTCGCTCCTCTCCATGAGCAGAAGTGGCTTGGCTAACGACAGCACCAGTCGTTCCTCGCCCTGACAAAGAAGCGGCTTGGCTAATGACAGCACCAGTCGTTCCTCGCCCTGACAAAGAAGCAGCTTGGCTAGCGACAGCACCAGTCGTTCCTCGCCCTGACAAAGAAGCGGCTTGGCTAGCGACAGCACCAGTCGTTCCTCGCCCTGACAAAGAAGTGGGTTGTCTAGCGGCAGCGCAGGTCGCTCCTCTCCATGACAAGAAGTGGCTTGGCTATTGACAATGCCAGTCGCTCCTCTCCATGACAAGAAGTGGCTAGGCTAGCGACAGCGCCAGTCGTTGCTCGCACTGACAAAGAAGCAGTTTGGCTAGCGGAGGCACCCGTCGTTCCTCGCAGTGTCAAGGAGTGCTTGCTTCACGCCTGTGCCATCCGTTCCTTTGTCATTAACATGAAAAGCTTTATCTAAGATGTGCGCAGTTCCTTAGGGCAAGGAGCGAATTGCGCCAATTATACTTTACATTATCGTGTTGTGTACACGCCAAAAAATTAATCATACAAACGACTGCGATACAATTTTTCATGATAGAGGTTTTACATTGCATAGTAGTAGTATACAATTTTGCTTCAGCATGAGAATGATTTACGTTTCACTAATATTAATTTACAATCTAAAAAATTTAAATTTTAATGTTATTAGGGCAGATTTTATGCTCTAAATAAATATTGAAGTTTGCCATAATATTCACTACGTTATTATATTAAAGTAAATTTTTTGTATAAATAATTTCTGACAAGTGATTTAGTATCATACTTTTTTTTTTACTGGTTAGCGAATTTACTATGAAGTTATGCATATGATGACGTATCCCTAATGCTTACATGAATACATATTGAAGTGACAGAGTACTGCTAAATATCAAAGTGACAACTGCGTCAATGTTACCGTCAAAGACTAAGGCTGAGGTAGACCGATCTCGCTGGCTGCGCACAACATATCTCAGTGTCCCAACACTGAACTCGTTTTCTGCCAAAAGGTCTAGCGAAAACGGCATGGTTTGGATTTTAGGTTAGAAAACTGATTTGTAAACAAATGCTTTGAGATGTTATGTATACTTCCTCTAACAAATTTGTATTGCGGATTGACTAAATTCCAATTGGTTAAAGTATTTTATTAAAATAATTGTTGTCAATTAAAACTTCAGATATAAACAAACACATTCATCACTGTTGACCATGTGACTTTGACAGCTATGTATGATTGGAGTAGGTCAATGCTTGGTACATGCGCAGAAGATGAATACGCGGTCTACCTAAGCTTTAGCCTTATGGTCACAGCATGTCACAGTTCCTACATTTTGTCACCTGCCCCATCCTTGTCCCTGGCTGAGCTTTCGTTAGGGATAGCGCTGTGACCGCGCCTCGTCTACGGAAGGCTTATGGCAGAAATACTAGAACATTTTCTCGTGTATAATACATTATTGCATATATACTTACAATTACTTAACATTTTTACAATACCCCGACAGCAGCATTCATGCCAAACAATCTTCTACTCAACACAAAACACAACAAATAAAAAAAATGCTATTTCAAAACACGGATCTAGTGGAATAGATGAGTACTCAACGGAAACAAAATGAAACAAATTAAAGCAGGAAATACGTGTAATTAACCTATTTTCAAAGATGGCAGGTATTGGCGAACTAAAATATTTCAGACCAGAAAAAGAACTATAATACACAACCGCGTCGTGTCATGCCAATTATTTGCCATTATGCATATATTGAATTTTGTGATCCAGCATATTAAGATTTTTCGAATTCATTTTGGTCAGAAATAATGTGCCGAGAATTTAGGGTGATTAATTCGAACGACTTTTAGCAGCGCTGCTAATATTCACTTCTTTATTATGTAGATAATAGTAATAAAATGAATTGTAAACAATTTCATTGGAAAAAATAATTAGATGTATTTACTCACTTAATTATCGATGCCCTTAAATTAATACGTTTGAGACGGTACTTTTTTTTTTCTTCAGAAAAACATACAAAACAGCCAAAGACACCCGACACAAAAGAATAAACTATATAACGAACAAAATAATATAGAAATACTTTTACAGTATTTTTTATTTCCATTTTGGTAGAAATTTACTGTTATGGCAAAAAAGAAAAAGCTACAAAAAATTGCATTAGCTCAGCAGGCGCTTTTGCGGAGACATGTGTAAGGTATGATGTCTTCCAGATGAGTAAATATGTTCCCACTTGGCATCATTCATTTGGCATACCGCCTAAATACCAGAGGGTGTGATGAGTTAGCAATGTTTGCGTATTTTTGTCGATTGACGAAGAGTCATGAGGACAAAAAATAACTTTGGATGTCGAAACAGGAACTTCTGAACGGGAGATATTTTGAGGGAAATATAGTTATTTTTAACTTTTTGATAAGAACTTACATTTTTGTTAATATGATGGCGTGCCACTTCCCGTACAACCTGAATTGCCTTCGATTACTGTTATTGGTATACCTGCAACTGGTTGAGAACTGGTTCGGGCTTCTACTAAATCACGGGGTCAACTTGGGGCACTAAATAGCAACTTCGAAAACAGTTTACAGCTAAAAATACAGTTTTAAAATATTCATTGTTTGAACAAAGTATAATGGTAGATCCCCCTGTTTAACTGTCCAAACACGCACACAATGAAAGATCCGTGATTGTGAGCGACGAGAACAAGCAGGTGTTACCTGAGCGCAGTGCGGGTATCCAGTGCAGCGTCGCGAACACACGAGTGCACACAACGCAGGAGACAAAACAAGCCTAGTACCGGATCGACAGAGGCGCCGACAATAACTGGCGGAAATGAGCCGGTGGCTGGCGGGCCAGCTGGTGGAGAGGAAGTAACGGCTCGACTGGCAAGACAAGTAGGGGCGGGAGAGGGGAGGGCTGTTGCCATGCGCCATCTGCCCCCACCCCCTCGCTCATTTCCCCCTCCACTCACACCCGAATCAAACTGCCGAACTACAGTCTCCTACATTATTGCAATTTGCCGCAGCGTTAACTACACTCTCATAGTTGCCAACTTGGTGATTTTCTCACCAGATCGGGTGATTTCAACAGATGGTCTGTTCGAGCGACAAGTCTAAAAGTTAGCGTTTTCAAAAAAATAAACATCTGGTGGTGGCTCTAGTGATTTGAAGAAAGATTTTTCTTTCGTATTATTATATTATTGCGTTTTGTGTCTTTAGACTTGTTCATTTCCCCAGAATTTACTAAGTAACCACCTTGAGATGCATATGACATGTTTCATTGCTAGTATTTATCTCCTAATATTCGACTGGATTGCATGGCCAAGGGAAACGGGAAATCCCCGAGAAAACCAGCCCATCAACGGCATCGTCCGGCACGATTTCCACACGCGAAAATACGGGAGCAACCCCGCCGGGAAACTCTTACGTGGGAGGCGAGTACTCTAACCACTACGTCACCGCGGCACTTAACATGGTTGTATTTTTTTTATTCTAATCGTTATTTTTCTTAATTCTAAGTATTCCCATGTGTTTTGTGGTTCATTTATATTTCATAATAAAGTTTTAAAATCTGTTTGTACAATATTAAAGACAATATTTCGTTTCTAAGATTTTGTTTCAAATTTTGTCTTGGAATATGTATTCTCCGTCCATAGACTGCGAACGGAAGCTGTTCTTTCAGGGGAAAAACATTCAAATAAGTTAACAGACAAATACCGCCACGAACTGGACAGTACTCGAATTCAAGTTGTGAGTGAAAGTTCTCGATTCTCACAAGTATTCGAATATAGCCTGTGCGTGGTTTCATGGCACTTCTTTAAACAAACCATTGAAATGTCGCCCAATTATCCGACGTGTTCGGCTGGTTCCTAAATATGTCACTTAAAACAAGCGTTTTAGCTCGGTTAAGTTTTGATCGCGTGGGGCGGGAGAATATCCTGGAAGTAGATCTTTATCAGTTCTTCAGAAAAGTTGTAAGTAATTGTGAAAGGACTAAAACAAAATATTCGATTGAGCCCATCGCTAGTGTGTAGGCTGTTCGCGGTAAAATGAGCACTTTTGAAAGCCCTGCTTAAGATCTACTTGTAAACACGTTGTGTATTCTTCCGCCTTATGTAAAATTAACATTGCCGTGGGCCTCAGCACTTTATTCATGCGTCGGTCAAATTAAACTGTGAAATTATCAAATCTGGTAATTTTTACACTTCGATGCATTAAAAAAAAACAGAAAGCGAAAGAAATAATTTTAAGTTGTCACCAACGGTTACCTAAGACTTTTTATTCCACGTTAATGTATGGAACTAATTTCCATCCATCGTTACCAACTTTACTAGGCGAATATATGCGAATATATGCATTCAGGGGCAGTGACTTTTTTCTAAGGTTCGTTTCTAAAGTGCTCACTTTATCGTGAACAGCCTTTAATAAGCAGTCTTTTTTTTTTTTGTGGTAGTAATTTCAACTAGAGATTTTTTTGTCAGAGATAGAACTCATCTAGATTTGCAAACCTTCCAAATTTTAATTTTTTAATTTCCAACGTACATTTTCATTATTTGTAAAATTGCGACATTTCATAAATAATTAGAATGTGCATTTAAAAGTTAAAAATTAAGATTTGAATTGTTAAAAAAAATGTGAATGCCTTCAGTCTTAAAGAAAAAAACCTTAGTTAAAAATATTATCACAAAAAATGACAGAGATCTTTGTCCGAATTTAGCCTTAGTTTCCCTATACACCTGGCCTTAACGTCTACGAATAAGATAAAATTACTCCGAATGAGAGGGGTTTTGAAAAGTGCTCTCACTTGGCCGTGAACAGCCTGTAGTGTGGGTTGTAGGGGCGGAAATAGGAAGGCGTGTCCAGCAGGGGCTAGTGTGTGTCATCACATGCGTCGCTCGCCCGGCCCTGCGTGTCGTGTCGTGTCGTAGCGCGAATCCACAAGGAGCCTCCCCCACCCCCCCAGCTCACAGCGGCACAAAGACTGCGTGCCTGTGTTCCGACACTACGTCATCACCGGCCCTCGCACTCCACCCTCCGCCACGCCTGCAGCTTACAGGCCATCCACGGTAACGTGAGCACTTTTTAAGACCCTGCTGGAATTTTTTTTTCGTCACATTTACATCTTCCTGTCACTGTCCTGTGACTAATAAACACAGTGTATGCATTTCACCACTCCCAAAAGTTAATGGCTGGAGCTGCAATTAAATTTATTTATTAGTGGTTATTACCTGTAGAAAGGACCTTAAAAACTGCTCACTTTACCGTGAACAGCCCGTACAAGCCAGTACTATGCCCGAATGTGGCTCGGGCGAAATAAATCTCGATATATCTCGATAGATAAAAGCAAAAATCGTAAGATTATAATTTCAATGTCTTCATAGTTTTTTTTATCATGATTTTACATGGACACTTCGACTCACCAACCAACATTTTTTGTACAAAATACAACATTTTTTGTATGACTGCGGGAATGGAACACGATGGGATGTGAATGTTGTTAGGAGTGAAAGAACATTTGACTGGAGGACTGTAAACTCGGCAGTCTATTGGCTAACAGCTGGCCAGTAATGCATGTAGTACAGTAGGGTGTGGTGTAGTCTGGTGTAGTTTGTTCCAGTAGGAGAGTGGAGAGTGAAGGCACAACACATCTGGTGTTCATGTAGAGCTGAATATACGTCTATCACTTCTAACGTGGCTTGAATATCTGTACATGTGGCCAGACCTCAGTGTGTTAAAGGCTGTTCACGATAAAGTGAGCACACTAGAAACGAACCTTTGAATAAAACCAGTGCCCGTAAGTGCGTATGTGTAACGATGTGTGTCGCCGTACAGGCTGGGGATAACCGCGGCTTTGCTGATCTGACTGGCGGGCTGTCTGAGTTGCGCCGGAACGTGCAGGGCGTCCTGACCTCTGGGCTATGTGTTCTTTACGGTCTGGAGAGGGAAACTTCCTCAGCCCGCAGAGAGATACCGTCTGGGTGGTATAAGGGCCCGAGCACATCCCCCGCTCTGAGCTTCGGCAATGATGAGAGAGAAGTCAATAGTTGCGCCAGGACAGCAGGGCGTCCTGACCTCTGGGCTATGTGTTCTTTGCGGTCTGGTGAGGGAAACTTCCTCGGCCCGCAGAGAGATACCGTCTGGGTGGTATAAGGGCCCTCACAAGGGCCCGAGCACACCCCCGCTCTGAGCTTCGGCAATGATGCGAGAGAGGTCAATAGTTGCACCGGGACGTGCAGGGCGTCTTGACCTCTGGGCTATGTGTTCTTTGCGGTCTGGTGAGGGAAACTTCCTCAGCCCGCAGAGAGATACCGTCTGGGTGGTATAAGGGCCCTCACAAGGGCCCGAGCACACACCCCGCTCTGAGCTTCGGCAATGATGAGAGAGAGGTCAATAGTTGCGCCGGGACATGCAGGGCGTCCTGACCTCTGGGCTATGTGTTCTTTGCGGTCTGGTGAGGGAAACTTCCTCAGCCCGCAGAGAGATACCGTCTGGGTGGTATAAGGGCCCTCACAAGGGCCCGAGCACACACCCCGCTCTGAGCTTCGGCAATGATGAGAGAGAGGTCAATAGTTGCGCCGGGACATGCAGGGCGTCCTGACCTCTGGGCTATGTGTTCTTTGCGGTCTGGTGAGGGAAACTTCCTCGGCCCGCAGAGAGATACCGTCTGGGTGGTATAAGGGCCCGAGCACATCCCCGCTCTGAGCTTCGGCAATGATGAGAGAGAGGCTGGGGATAAACACACCCCAGTTATGTTGGCAGTGGAATATATTGGAAGCGATAACCATTACTAAGTTCAAGTCACATAATATGATGGATGGCTCAGTTCGATGGTGCAGTATTGTATTTTTTAACCTGAATAAAATTTTTCGGTCACTTACATAACATTTCTGATTTCAAGCCTACGTTAATATGTAAACCACTCACTCAGGCATTCTGCACACGTGTAGGACTGAAAAACTATTGGGAACTGTCACGCAAGTTGCATTTAAAAATTAATTTCAGATTCCTATTGTTACAATTTCTCTCTCAAGAGTCAGTGGCCTAAGCCAGGTTCGTTATTTGTAACTACCTGTTCTCGCCACTTCATTCGCCTGGACTCTACTATTTGTAACTACCTGTTCTCGCCACTTCATTCGCCTGGACTCTACTATTTGTAACTACCTGTTCTCGCCACTTCATTCGCCTGGACTCTACTATTTGTAACTACCTGTTCTCGCCACTTCATTCGCCTGGACTCTACTATTTGTAACTACCTGTTCTCGCCACTTCATTCGCCTGGACTCTACTATTTGTAACTACCTGTTCTCGCCACTTCATTCGCCTGGACTTTACTATTTGTAACTACCTGTTCTCGCCACTTCATTCGCCTGGACTCTACTATTTGTTTACATATTTTTTAAACTAGAAATATGGCGTGAATAGTTTCAATCGAAATTTACACACAATAATTTCTATAACCTAAACAAAAAAAAAAATTTAATTTTAAATATTAATTAAATAGAATTCACACATGTCTTCTTTTGTTTAGATGGAAATTAATGCAGTTCCTGCGACGACTTAGTTCGTGTGGACTTTGCTATTTGTTTACATATGTTTAAAATATAAATTTCGCTTCGCTTAGATTTTATGGCGTTATTAAAATATAGTCGACCAACGCTTCGTTCAGGTTTTATGTTTAAAATAGAGATATCGCTTCGTTCAGATGATCAAAATTGCAAGTATAGAAGAGAATAATTTTCTCAAATGTGTGAAAGGGCGCCACTTTTGTAAGGGTTCCTCTAAGCCATGCGTGGTGTACTACGAATAGATTTGTCAAATGAAACAGAAAGAGACAGAACCTGTATTTGTAATGAAATATTGCCACCTTTCACCTTAGGTAGATCACCTTTTAGACACGAACTCTGCAATGCTTAGGAAAGACGAACTCATGCACATGAACACACTGATAATGTATTTCAATGAAAACAAACCACTGGGATAAACTGATTTTAATTAAATAAACGTTAATGCTGTAGAAAGTTCACTGCTCTTTAAAAGCTTATTGGGTTCGTCAAATCATTAATTACTTCTCTTTGCCCCGGTGCTAGACTTATCAGTAGAGCGGGACTACTGGGTACTACGTCGCAATAATACGACAAAAGAAAAACAGACGACTTAGATAATTGCTTTTTTTTTTTTTAATGGCGAAAACTCTTGCTCCTAGAATATTTATTTACAGAGAAAACGTATTCGCTCAAACAACGATTTCACAGTGGTTAATCCTCTTAGGGTCTCTTGAAAACTGCATTGCAATTTGTTTGAAACACACGTTTGCCTAGTAAACGAACATCCTGTGTGCTGATCTGCGAAAAGAACACACACTTCAAACGTAGCCCATCAAGTGCTTCCAAGATGACACGCGCAGTAGAAACACCATTTCAGAGCACTCCAGCGTAAATAAAAAACTGGATCTTTTTTTCAAAGCACTGTGTCTCAAAATATGCTAGTCGAAATGCGTACGAAAATATCTTAGGGCCATGCATTGAACCTTGCTTCAGACTTCCGAGCAGGGTTGCCAGATTGAGCGATTTGTCACCGTTTGGGCTACTTCAAGGCAAAACTTGGACCAAAAATTACGAAAATGCGACTATCGCAATTTGGACGATTTTTGTAATGAGTTTGCAATATTTGGGCTTCTTGGAATAATTAACTTAGTATTGGTATATATTATTATTTACTTAGTATTGGTATATATTATTATTTACTTAGTATTGGTATATATTATTATTGTGAACAAGATAGTTAAATATAGTAAGGAAGATCAGTATTTCAAACGGCAACCACTGTGGATACAACTGAAGAGGATATCTTGTTCAGACTCTTCTTACTCGCTGCGGACAATGAATATGCGAATTCAATATCACGTGATTGTTTATGCGTTTGAATTTTATTTTTATTTTTGTGTAGACCGATATCATTTTTAAATTATAAACAATTCGTATTTCATACATATAAAATATTACATTTAAAAAATGTAATATATATATATATATATATATATATATATATTAGACGACTTGAACAAAAGCAATCTGGCAACCCTGCTACCGACCAATAAAATGATAGGATCAGCGGACTTTACCCCACAGTGGTACACGAGAACTCTTCACGCCCAGTTCAGAGCCTTGCGCTTATAGCGGCGATGGTGCACTTGATGTGCGTGTAAACGTAGCCCTTATCGGTCCCCTAGTTCTCGACCTCAAGTAGCTCCAGACACGCGGCCGCTTTAACACACTACGTGGACTTGGCAATAAAACACAGAGATCAGAATTATTGGCACTTGTTGCTCTAACCAGGGAGTTTTCGGGCGAATTCGAGATACCGGTCGTGGTTCACAATGCTTGACCAGCACAGTATCCGGTGTACAGGAGAGTGCAGTAAGGACCTGTCTTCTATTGCGCTATCCCAACATGTGTCTTAGCACGAGGATGCGCTGATTGGTGCACGTAACCCTCTGACGTCACGGCGCTGTCCCAAAACAACCTGTGTCCCAAGTTGAAGCATTCGGAAAATTGAACTTTTGTCCGAAGTTGTCTCCTAAGCTGATGGAAAAAGAAGAAGACTTCAAATACTTTCACGGGCATTCCTAGAATGTTTGCGTTATTAATGTAAACAATGGATGTGCAAGGTGGGCTTTCTCAAAACAAATATGACGAAATACTAATAAATAATTAGTGATGTCTTCATTCGGTCTGGAAATTTTATTTGAAGGCCAAAACTTTGAAACGTAAGTTAAAAAAAAATATATATATTTTTTTTAAATTAAACCGTTAAGGCGTTTATTATAAATAAATATTCGCATCATCCTCTTCGTAAATATTAAGTAATCAATAATTCTATAAATGTAAACATCACTACGTAACAAGAAATAATGTGCCGAATTTACTGCGACCTAGCGTCAGAATCTGAAAGCTCACATCAGACAACGCATTTGCAGACCATGTTCGGACTGCGTCAATGTGACGTCAGTCGACGCCGAGTTTTGGAGACGTCCACGTTGTAGTAAAGTGAGCTACAGTTGGTCTCACTGATAATTTTGGAGCCGTCCACGTTGTAGTAAAGTGAGCTACAGTTGGTCTCACTGATAATTTTCTTCCTACTGATTACGCTTTTCTGAATGTTTAATTGTCTTAAAATATATTTATTTGATTATGTATATTTTGAGCCCCTCCAGAAACTATTGTAACCATATATAAAGTCTTATACTACTTTGCATTTTGGTTAAATAATATAAAAATTTAAGATAAAATATACGGGACACTAACCAATTTTAATAAAACTAATATCTTTTCCAGTGTAGGTTAAATCGACATTTTAATAGAAGATAAGTTTAGTTGTCATATTTTAGAAAAGAACCATAATAATAATCGATATATATATATATATATATATAATGTACAGCTGTTTGATGTTTCCAAAGAAATGGGTGTAATGAAAAAAAATGATCATAGCATGGACGGAAAGAATATCTATCCAAGTTGACAATGAACATAATGAAAGTTTGTGAGAAGCCAAAAGAGGGGTTTTTGTATGGAATGTTGTAAGAGAGAGTTGTTTCACGTCTGAAGTCATTGGAGACGTCACGATAAGACTGCCTGCTTCACAGTTCTGGACCACCGTGGAGAAAGACCGTCTTCATGGGACTACTTGACTGAACGTAGAGGCGCATCTCTAAGTCTGGGAAGATCGACACTATTTCGACACAGGAATCAGATTCCACTGTTGAGTTTTTATGTGCGAGAATTAGCCGCAGAATTCAGCGTCGCCTAATGTTTTCAGTGTCATTATAAAGAAGGATATGATTAAATCACATTACCTGTCAGTCACTGTTTGGTATTCAGAAGAATTATAATCCTGGATTACAATTAATTGAGTAATTATTCGTCATCGGAAGCTATTTGATGAAACTATGATAAATCATAATTTATACACAATTTTGAGAATTTCCAATAATTTTATGTGCGGACACATAATGCCCAGAGGTCCCAGTGCAAAATATAATTTTTTTTCTACCTTGATCTAGCCGTCATAATTAAATAGAAGTGAAGGTCACAGACTCAAGAAATCCATATTAAAAGATTAGCTACAGAATTTTAACTTTACGAAATTGTGTTACCTATTACCAACATCCGAGAGCACATTTTCAGGTTAGGTTTCATTGATGTTAGGAAATTCCTGACAGTGATTGATACGTCTGGCAGCAGAGTCCTAATTATTTGTTATTTGTAATATTCATTTCTAGTGTTATTGTTGAATTCTCTTATGTTCTTCCACGTTTTTCCTAATTAAATAGTAAGTGAAATTACTATGTGTCGATCTTTGATATATTGTAGGGTAGTTAATGTCTTCTTATTTAATAAATATATTGTTTGAATCGTTGCCTGTTTCCTGTACTTAGAATGACGTGGATTTCTGCTCTGGTCGCAAAATAATACCTGTATCATCGGAATGAATAAATTTTCTATGTTTAGAGAAATATGATTGCTTTACACGTTCTTAAAATTTCGATTTTATTCCTCTTGCGTTACCGAGTTTGCTAGGTCCGAACCAACTACATAATATAATAAATAAACAAATATAATTTCTCAGTGAGGTCGTATACATTATTCAGACTACACCTCGACGGAAAATAGAGGTAAAACTTAGCGTGCAGGACTACGCTAGGACGCCCATAGGAGCGGCGGATTGTCGACACGCCTTTGTGTGGAGGGCAGTTGGTGTATTGTGGACGAAGTGGAGAGAGGTAACGGCAGCTCCCAAGAACGTTGCACGGTACACGCAGCTGTCTCGAGCTGACACCTGGCCGGGCCAGCTGCCTTCGCCCCTACCATCCACCTCCTCTAGGGGACTACCTGAGGGGCACGTGGCGACCCCCACACGCACACGCGCTCCCTGAGATAGGTGAGGTGCCTTTACCAACCGAGGATAACGCGACAGTAATAGCCGATCGCCCGAGGCTTCTCTATTTGCCTGCCAGCAAGAAGTACTTGGCGTGTCCACCAGAGCGCTAATACGTCATCCATTCCCAGGTCGCGGCAAAGATAAAACATTGCCAATAACAGACATCGCTATTTTGGAAGTAGTGGAACTTCAAAACTATTAACAACGAAGTCCTTGCGCAATTCCAAACTAAGAACAATGAAAGCACGACACTGTCAGAAGAAATAGACGTGAAACATAGACGGGAAGTACACAATTAACTATCTAAGTTAGTGATAGAAAGAAAGAAAGAGGGAAGAACCAGAGAGGACGAGGGAGACTGAACTACTTGAGCAGAAGCAGCTGTGTTGAATTTAAAAAGAAGGCTGGGAAGAGGCATGCGTGGACAATTGCTACAAACCAATCCTTAGAATAATAACTGATATTATATACACACACACATACACCTGCTCACCGCGAGCTTAATTCCAGTCAATGGGACCGCGCTACAAACATTTCCTCAATGCAAACAGTTAAAGGCTGTTCACTATAAAGTGAGCACTTTTGAAATCAACCTTAGAAAACAGTCACTTCCCCTGCCCAGTACAGTTGGTAATGATGGAGGGGAAATAGTTCCACATATTAACGTCAAGTAAATAGTGTTAGGTAACCATCTGTGAAAACTGAAATTATTTTTTTCCTCTCTGTTTTTTAATGCGCCTAAATATAAGAATGAGCATATTCGTGACATATTTCCTTTTCTATAAATTCCACAGTTTCACTTGACCGATGCATGAATAAAGTGATGAGGCCCGTGGCAATGTTAATTTTACATAGGGCGGAAGAATACACAACATGCGTACAAGTAGATCTTAAGCAGGGCTTTCAGAAGTGCTCATTTTACCGTGAACAGCCTATAATAAAGAAACTGAACTTAAATCCAGCCTTGGCTACGTTATTGACTCGCATAACATTGTGAGTGCGAATGATATTAACAAAAGCATAATCGCGCAAACACATTACCTTTTTTAATGCTCCAATTAAACACTTTACAAAAAATACACTTTTCCTTCAAAAATGTATATTTCCGTGCCACGACTGGCTATTTCGTATGGAGAACAGTTACCTATGATACAAATGATCACTAAGACACTTGAGGAAATTCCGAAGCGCATTCGACTTGCTATGCTGTTGTCGATTAATGAACTGAACGTCCCGCTTGTGTGTCAAATGCACGTAATAATAATAAAGTTAACGGTTAATTTTCCAATAATTTATCCAACCTTACAAGGAAGTTAGGAGACTTCGACGCGCGGATGGCACAGATATTCATGAGTGTTTAAGTTGAAGTAGGTTGGCGGTGAGGTTTGGGTAGTGGCGTGAGGTAACTAAATGTAAGCGTGAGGTAGGTAGCTGTAAGCGTGAGGTAGCTAACTGTAAGCGTGAGGTAGTTATAAACAACACAGGAACTTCACATTGCCGTGGACTCTGCACCGCGGGTCACAATTTTATAGCGAATACGTGATCGACGCTTGGTTTATGGTACAATTTGTGCGATATATCTTATACCATCGAGCTTCAGACGTTACAGCAAAATGGCGTCACTGGCCTGCAACATGCTGGAACGCCGTTCGCCAATCAGAGTATGGTAAATTACTAGTCAGATGGCAGGCCAGCCAGCCTTTCGGCAGCATGCAGTAGCCAATCAGACACAAGATCCGTTCCCAAATTCTCGCACGGGTAGGCCTGCATCAAAGGAATCACCACGCCAATGTGTACGACACATCACTTCTCTGAGGTGAGTACAGAGCAGTGCAGGAATGAAAGAGCGGGGGAAACGGGGGATCCTCGAGAGATAACCCGCCAACCAACGGCATCGTCCGGCACGGTTCCCACATGCCGAAAATCCGGAGTGACCCGGCCAGGGATTGAACGGCCAGTGATTGATGGGAGGCGAGCAGACTAAACACTCAGCCACTGCGGCCTCCAAGTGTTCTCCTCGCACTGCGTGTACCTATGGGAGTTTCAGCGGTGTCCCTGTTATTATTTTATTGATGGAAAGTCTGTGGGAAGGTTCAGTGCGGGATCCTTGAGTAGTTTATTGTGAAACACAGCGTTTTGAAAAGGCCGTTTTCAGCCATTTCGGTGTACTCGGAGATGGTGTTTATAATGTGCTTGACGTCTTTTGAAGTGTGTGTTCTTTTCGTAGATGAGCTCGTTGGACGCACGCTTAATAATTTCGTTGATAGACGAGTGTTTTAAACACTCTGCAACTCAGTTCGAGCATGATATCTGTTGTACTAGCTCACAGTACAGGATGGTCCACTTGTCTTGTCACCCCCTTAGAATCTGTCTGATTATTGGAATACCTTATGATGTATTGGATACATTGCGTTATTACTGATTACGTATGTATGTATACCATGTGGACCACCCTATACTTTACAGCGTGTCATAAGAGCTGTGATCGAGGTACAGAAAGGGGAAAGGGTTAGAAGTCCAGTCCAGACTGACAAACTGCAGGCGCGGCGAAAATGCGGGCCTCCCTGGACATCGCCTGCTGTCCAGTTTACCTGCGCGCACGAGCGTAACCACGTGACGTGGCCACGAGCACGCCCAACTGGAACCAGCACACGAGAACCGTTACCAAAGTTCGTGAGCAGGTGAAGCCATACACACAGATATATACCGAGATGCTCTGTTTCAAATAACTTCAATAAAATTTGACAGACATTGTGACCAACCTACACAGCGTGTAAATAGTAAACGCCCCCATTTCCAAAGTACTGTACCAGCTGATGGTTGTTGCAGGATGCGTGTTATTATGTTGGCGCTCTTGGCGATGATTGTAAAAGAAAATAGTACTCGGAATTAAAAATTATAATGTGGAAAATTAATGATAATTATATAATTTATGGTTAAAATTACTTTCATAGACTAACACACAATTTTTCTGAGTTATAGAGCAAGGGCTTTAAAAATATTTAGAAATATTATGGCAGAGCATGCGAACAACTCGGTTATGTGAAAGGTCTCCACCAATCTCCGTTGTCTATTGTCTATGGTTTCCACCAGCCCGGTGATAAGCCATAGTTACCATTGTGCTCTCTTCCGTCATAATTTATCAATATACGAGAATTCCTTGCTGGTGATGTCGGAATATTATATATGCAGTTAATTAATTTTGTACTTGCGTATTTCAATAAGTGTAGTTCGTCGCAGGTGCCTTTTTAGAACAGTCTCCTCAGTGAAATGAATTATCGACGCGTGTCCGCCGATTTGTAAAATGGTTTGTTGTGTTGTGTGCTGTGGTCCGCCATTTTACGTGACCATCGCGAAGCGCGAGCGGAAAATTATTTTCGTTTTGAAGCGTGAATTTGTTGGTTTCAAGAAATAGTTCAAGTGTTTTGTTAATTACATAAGTCAGCAAATATATTGTCTCGTATCAGAAGCCGACACGGAATTGAATAATCATCCAAAGTTCGGTACGTGTTTAGGAATTACGAAGTGAACAGTAAGTTTGTGTGTTTTGTAAACAATGTTGTCTTTAATTGTTGTTAGTATATTTTTAATGTATTTGGACTTTTATTTGATTGAAACTCTAACGATTTTTACGTAGAAGTTAGATTTCACACATCGGTATTAACAGTGGCGTATTTATTACGTTTTGTTCTTGCGGGAGATTTTCAAATGTACGTGGCTTAAATAAGCGCCCTTTTAGTGTAGTTCATTGTATTAAAAAAATGCAATTATATCTGTTGAGCATTTCTCGCATCGGTACGAACATCGACACATTTATCGCATTTAGTTCTTTCGATGAAGTAAAAAATGTTGTATTACAGTGAATTGATTGCTATTTCCGTACGAGCAAAATTTTCCAATGCATCATCAAAACAATGCAAGTTGCAAGCGCCACTCTCATAAGAAGAACCATTAAAAAAAAAACACGTCTCACGAAAGACGTAAAACTATAGTTCCTCACCCCACCAATAAAATAAAACCTTAACTAGTGTAGTATGTGATCATGGCAAAAATAAAACAGATGGGAATGGCAACCAGCTATAGCAGCCTAATTACTGGACAGAAGTTGTCGGTCTTTCAATGCCTGCCATTGGATTCGTAGTTTCTTTACAAAGATCGGTTTCTTCACCGGCAGAACAGCTGTGGCGGAGGGATACATCGTGGCCGCACTTATTTTCGAGAACTGAAGTTATATGAAACAGAGTATCTCCATGTCTCAACGTAAAAAAAAAAAAAAAAAAAAAAAACCCCCACTGTTTTGGGGAATGAACCCGGGGCGAGGCAACACTCGCCGAGTGACGGACTTTCCAGCTGGGACCCATAGGTGCCTGTCATTCCCGGACATGACATGAAGCGAGGCCCTAGAATGGAGTGGCACTGGAATGCAAGGCGGGGGAAACTGGAGTACCCCGAGAAAGCCCGCCAGCAAGCGGCATCGTGCAAAAGTCTGGGAGTGACCCCGCCGGGAATCGAACCCGTATCGCCGTGGTTGGGAAGCGAACGCGCTAGCCACTGCGCCACCACTGCCCCATCGTTAAATTGCTTGTAACAAAGCAGATTCTGGGTATATTTATATTTAGTCGTAGACATTTTTTTTATTATATATAATTAAATAGTACTTGCTTATGAGGTTATTTAGTTTAGTATAATTTCCAAATTACGTTTTATTGTATGAGTTAAGAGTATAATCTTTGGTTTAAATTAATAGTTATTTACATAGAGATTCATTTGTTTTACCCAGTATTCAGTATTAATGTTTGTCATTTTTCATTTCTTCCTAGAGGGTATAAGTAATTAAATGTTTATAAAACATAAAACTATCCTGGTTGTCTCTCGTCTCGCCATTACTGATTGGCTGAGAAACGTGTCATGGTCAGACGACAGCCAATCAGAGAACATGAGACAACATAAGTAGGCCTAATAAAAAATAGAACAAAGGTTTTCTTTAGAATCAATTCTCACCACACCCAGGATGGATGTGTGTTTACTAAAATGAATAAATTAATGATTTAATAGATAAAGAAATTATAATTGTGTAATAAGAATAAATAATTTGATTGTTTGAATGTGAATAATGTCATAATGATTGTAAGAAGCTGAAAGAATAATTGTGTCAATGGTTTATGTGCGAGAAGATGTGAAAGGAGAATAATTTGTGTAATTTGAATGAGAATATTGACGGAAGATTGAAAAAGAATAAAGAAATTATTTCGGCTTTCTATTTCTATATAATTACCCCATGTTTAATTCTACTGAAATGTAACATGCTATTTTAGGTTAGAAAACTGATTTGAACACAAATATTTTGAGATGTATGTATACTTCTGCTGATCAATTTGCAATGCAGTTCAATTAAATTCAAACTAGTAAAAGCATTTTATTCACATAATAGTGCTTGCCACTTCAAAAATTAAGATCTAAACAAACACTTTCATCGATGTTAAGATGAGACTTAGACAGTTGCGTTCCTTTCGAGCAGGTCAGTATTGGGTAGATGCGCAGAAGAAGAAGAAAGGCCGTTCTGCCTGGGTAAAACTGCGTACAGTTTATGTAAGCAGTTAGGTGACAGTTATCCTTCAACATAGTATGCGAGTAAAGACACGCGCGGAATTGTGAGTGACATTCGCCCAGTAAAGTTGGTAACGATGAATGGAAAGTAGTTCTATATCTTATCGTTGAATAAATAGTGTTAAGTAACCAGATAACTTAAAATTATTTCTTTCGCTTTCTGTTTTTTTTTTTTTTTTTTTTTTTTCAATGCACAGAAATGTAGAAATTAACAAATTTGTAGGCTAAAGTATTTCCTTTTCTAATAATTTTACTGTTTCATTTGACCGACGCATGAAGAAAGTGATGAGACCCATAACAATGTTAATTTTTGCATAAGGCGGAAGAATACATAACGAGCATACAAGTAGATCTTAACTAGATGTAGAGAGAGCATCGCGCGACTGTATGTAATGCTCTACTGGTAGAGC
Source organism: Dryococelus australis (assembly GCA_029891345.1). Classification (NCBI taxonomy): domain Eukaryota; kingdom Metazoa; phylum Arthropoda; class Insecta; order Phasmatodea; family Phasmatidae; genus Dryococelus; species Dryococelus australis. Next base: position 7,505,328 of record CM056995.1, on the reverse strand, counting down.
CACCCACTCACTCACTGCGTTAAGCCTACGTCACACTGTCAAATTTTTGCCTTCAACTATATTTGACAATAAAATTCGAGGATAAAATACGGTCATCAAATTTTTTCTTCCAACAAATTTTATCAATGATCTTGAATGTGTTTGAAAATTTGTCACACTGTCAAATTTTTTTATTGGGATAGTCTAATATGAATATTATTTAACAATTATTTTCATAGTGAGATATTGCTTTTGTTTTTCCATGCGGTTCATTACAGGACGAAACGTAAGTAAACTGTAATTTATTTTCGCTTCTTTACTAAATTAAATTTTTATTTGAGTTCGTAAAATTATAAGCAATATTCTCATAAAATATCATTCATGCCCATACAGCTTCTACGTAAATTAATTATCTTCATAACTTACTTCGTTTTCAGCAATTGTTCGTTATTTTAAGTTTCTTGACGTCAATTTTTGTCGTGCACGATTCTGATTGGCTGAGACCGCCAACTATCAAATAAATTTTAGAACCTGTCCAATCTTCAAGTGTTTGATGGAAACTGAAGCTATCCAACTTTCTCAGAAATGAAAATGGTGGCGTTTATGACGTTTCCATTACGTAATAAATGTGGAACTTTATTTGACCAAACTTATTGGAAGCAGTTAGACGGGAATATTTGACAGAGTGACAGAGCCTTTTGGTCGCGAAAATTACACCAAAAGGACAACGTACCACATTTCTGCGAACTAAGTATTGTAACATTTTGCATAAGAACTATTTCTTAATGGGTCTTACCAATGTACTTATTTTCTCCATGTTTTTATCAAACTAATTATAAATGAAATATTATAAACTATGTACAGAATATAAGTAAAGTTTCGTTTAATCTAAAATAATGGACTTTTATATTAACAGAAGTATAAAACGCTTGCGATAACGTGGCATATTAAAGAAACAACTAAATACGTCATACGTGGAGTGATTTTTCAAAGGTTTGAATCAAAAAATGTCTAAAAACCGAGAATAGACCATAATACGTTGATTCTAGTATCGGCGGCTCTTAACATCGAGGTCATGAGAGGCGATGACTGTGGAAAGAGATAAGTATGGAGGAGCGGGAGAACACCGAGAAAACCCTGCGACGAGCGACATCGTCCGGCACGACTCCCGCCGTGCGCCGTGGAGGGAGACGACTGCTCTGTCCACTACACCACCGCGGCCCCATAGCCAAACTAAATAAGAGCCAACATTGATAATGGTTTTTGCCAATACTGTGCAAATATTTTGCCAGTGTGATGTATTTATTTGGCATAGCGATAACTTCTTGTGCAGGAATGGCTTCTAAACATGGTCTACAGAAGAACTGTAATCGCTCTAGTAAAATATTTTTTGAGAAAGTTAGGAGAAACAACTATGAAGGATTTGCCTTTACCTTTTACGAGTTAGTAGTTTAGTCGTTATGTGTGAAGTGCAGTGTAAGGCCAACGGCTAATTTGGTGAGGTACTTCTCAAAGTTCGTTTTTAAAAACACAAACAAGCTTGAGGGTGGGGGGAGTTCCCCTTAAATACTCTGTAACTAAATGTAATGGTAATTTTTTTTTTATTTAATTTATTTTAAAAGAACACGTTTGCATGTTTTCACAAATGGGGCAGTCGCGATTACTGTGGCTGTCGAATGGTGTGCACAGCTCCAGCAGAAAACGATTTATTAAAAAACCGCCCAACATATCTGAGTGAGGGCTGATTACGAACAGTATTTAAGAAATGTTACTCGTCTGTGTAGGTCTGTGTACGTTTAGGTATGAACATTCCTGTACAAAACATTAAAAAATAATCGGTAGCCGTGCATCAAACATTAATTTTTATTATTCCGTCATAGAATGGCAGGGTCTCCGCTGAAAGTCTGCACGCCTACGCGCGTAGAGGCGATGAGAGAGTTGATGCACATGTCTCGGTCGCCCCTAAGCGCCCGCGCGCTTCCAGGCCTTGGAAGTGCAAAGTTCCTTCACCCAGGGGACGTGTGTTTCTGGCGTGCAAGTGACCTTGTAGGAGAGAGTAGCGTGTGTTCGACGAGGGCAGCTGTCCCTACACCTTGCCACACCTGTCTCTTACCGCTACGACACTCGCCCCATCCGCTATGCATTCTCCTCAACTTCCTGAACACCCCCCCCCCCCTCCCCCCCTGCACACTAACTAAACTGGCTGCTCCGGTCCGACATACCCAACTTTACAACTTCCTAAAGGACCATCCACCTTACCACTGCCGGGAGTGGCGCAATTTTGCGAGTTGTATTTCAAAAATAGACCCGTTTACCCATCTTGATTGGCGGAATTAGTTTTTGACACGTGTTAACTGTCTGCACACGAATCACGTACGAGCCGTGCTGATGTTGTCGATTCCTGAGTGGCTCCGGTCAAATAAGAAGACGGCTCTTAACATCGAGGTCTTGAGAGCCGATGGGGTGGAGCAGCGTCGGAATGAAAGGGCAGGGGGAAACGGGAGATCCCTGAGAAAACCCGCCGACCAACGATTTCCACATGCGAAAATCCCGAGCGACCCGGCCGGGGGATTGAACCCGGGTCGCCTTGATGGGAGGCGAGCAAGCTAACCGCTCAGCCACCGTGGGCCCCGTCAAATACGAAAACGCCTTCTCAAGCAGATAGTGGCCAATAGCAATAGACAATCTGCTGTTGGGTGCTTATATTGCTCAATTACACCATGTACTCATATTTTTTCGCGAAAAATCTCAAGCTCTAACCATTGCATAGTGGTAAACTGAGAACTATACACGCGTCAGTTCTGTATACTTTTTTTTTTGTCGTAGGTAGGTGCTTTCACGACCTTGCCCGAGTGTAGTTCGGGTTGTGCTAGTTCACAGACGAGCATTTTTAAACTCGCTACGTCAATAATTACTGACTAACGGCCAGCCGGTAATGACCGCCAAGCTGTGCAGTGGCTGGTGTATTGTTCGCCTCACTACGAAGCTGCCCACATTTCGACAACCGGAACCACCAGCATTCTAACGGCGTTACAACGAAATATAAAAACAATACAGAGTTTTCAGACACATAATTCAGTTTTTAAAATATTCCGGTGTTTATTCTCTAGTACTTGCAGAAAGTTTTGTCATCCCTGCCACTCGTCGTGACACCATGAGTTGATAAGGCGACGTGGCCTTAGGCGGAGTATCGGGTAGAATGCGCGTGCTAGATGCACACAGTGACATATTCACTCTCCGTATCACAACATTGGGCTCCTTTGTTTGAAGGCAGCAGTACTGTTTAAACAAACGTGGATAGTATTTCAGGTTAGGAATCACTTACGTACTCAAATAGGCATGCTTACTTTGAAACGCTTTTTTTTGCAGCAAATCGAATGTACTCAAGTTAGACGAAATATTTTATTCATATTGTTACAATTTCTCTCTCAAAATCCATGTGGGCTAATCAAAGTTCGTTAAGGGATGGAGGTCTTAATTAGAGTTAATTGTAATTTCCTAATTTTTATTTACAATAGCTAGAAACTAAATTTTCTCGACTCCGCATCTCACTATAAATTTATATCACTTAGTTTTTACAATTAATCGCTTCGATTAATACAATTTATAATTACCTCATATATATCAATGAAATTAAATAATTAAAAATTCGTCCTAATAAACAGTGTATCAAACTCTATTCAATTATTTTATAAATTACGAGTCCATATTTGGCAGCCGTACCGCACATCATTTCACGCCCGCATTCAGCTAGATGGCCTTATCCAAAGACTGGTGGCGGCTGGACAGCTGCAGTATGTATAGTGAGGTCCAGAAGTTTCTATAAATCACGAGTTGCTCCAAGTGTCCTAATTCGCAGAATATTCTTGCGCCTCCTCTACGTTTGTCGGCTACTGGGGAAGGAGGGGTTGTGACGCCAGCCGAAAGACGGGCTGAACAACCTTGGGAACGGTGAAGAAGGGGAGGGGGTCAGTCCTCCCACAGCGCACGATCTGTGCGTAACAGTATAAGAAGGTGGCTCCGCTGAAAGACCACGCATTGACAAACACGTTCATCACTGTTGACCACGTGACTTTGACACCCGTAGAGGCGATGGGTGGATCCAAAGAGTATGGAAGGGAAAAGACATTTCACTGCCAGGCTGTACTTCTTTGCTTATTGTCGCTCTACGATCGGGCCACTAAAGCTTCTCTTGTGACCAACATAAAAATAAATCATTATTTTGTCGTGGCTATTTTATAACATTAATATTGATCAAATATAATTTTAGAGGACATGGTAAGGATTTTTTTTAGCATTGAGAATTACCAAACTGATGTAATTAAATAGGATTGTTTTTCTTTTTTCTTTTGCTCTGCAGGGTGGGACCTTTATCCGAGATTCTCAGCAATCCAAAAAGTAAAGTTTCAAACCAATTTTGTTTGTTTTGACAGTTAACTGTAGTATTTGAATAAAATAGAGATATAGTTAGGCAAAGTACGGACTATTATAGGAAATAATTGAGAGTTCGTAACCAGATAAACAGCCCAAATCTAGATACCAGTCAAAACAAACAGTATTTCACAAATGTGTTTGGCTTCGCATTTTCACAGTGAGGAACCCAGCATCTTGTTACACGTTTCTTTTTCATTTTCCCCATTTCAAAATTGGAATTCAATTCAATTCACGGACGAAGCTTGTAAACAACTTGGTCAAGAACGCCAACTTGATGGAATAATTACAACATAGACAATTGAAAACATGTTATTAAATTGTTTGTTTAATGCTAAATGTGTGTACGATTAAAGTTGATTTGATCTTAAACGTAAAAGAGGATAACTCTGGTTGGTCGCCAATCCGATGAATAAATTATTGTACAATTGGATGACTTTTCGATGTAGGTACAAAAGGAACTGTTAGTGGTCGATAAGAGCCGTGAAAGCCCTATGTAGTGACTGGCCGCTGGGTGGATCCATTATAGGGGCAACAGGCTCAAGTGAGCGAGTGATTCGATACACTGAGTCGACTCACCAACATGAAAGAGTGATTCGAAACATTCCTTTGCTGGTGACTCGATACTTTCGCCAAGGCCCTGAGTTACGATACGTGCGCGATCTGTTCCGTACGTTTTGAAACGAGCCAAAGGTTTTTCTATTCATTCGCAATGGTTCTATGGCTCGAACTAGATGGCGGTGATGTGTCAAGACACTGAGTCGTGAATAGTTTTGAAGGATAAATTATTACATAAAGACGTACTCAGCTGTCACACACAAAAGTATCTAAAATGGTTTTCCTATATTCCAATTTACAGTGAGTCTAAGAACTAACGATGTATGCTTGCTTTTGTCAGGTCACGAGGTATTAATTATATTTTTTTTATAAAAGAGCAATGTTTTGCAACACTTTTTGCTTTTTTTCTCAGTATTAATGGCGTTTTTTCATGTACGAGAATTGTTTTGAAAATACCTTTTGTTTATGTTTGTTATGCAAGAGTTTATTCTAGAGTATTTTTTAATGCATTATCCATTGTTAAATACAAAACTTTGAATGAAAGCAGTAGCGATATTTTTTAAGTACATCCTCATATATATACGTGTTATTTTTTTAGATTTCTGCTAAAAATTCGAAAAATAAATAAAATGTTTAACCATACGGCAGCCATTATTTTAAAAAGAGTGTGTGTGTGTTAAAATAAGCATTTTGAATATCGTTAAATCTTGTATTATTACATTTTAATATTTTTACTTCAGCTTTTCTGCAACGATCAACGATTCTCTGTGAGCCATGGTGAGCCGAACCTACTGTTTCGAGTTGAAACAGCCACGCAAAGAGAGAGAGAGAGAGAGAGAGAGAGAGAGAGAGAGAGAGAGAGAGAGAGAGAGAGAGAGTATGTGAGTGAGTGTGTGTTTTTTATTGAATCAATACAGTTCAGAACCCTCGAGATATCTCGAATCTTGAGAGTCGAATCAGTGAGTCGACTCGTCTAGCAGAGTTGATCCAAATGTTTCGAATCAATAAAATGACTCGTTTCGCCCACGTCTACTCGCCAGCCAGGTGAGAAACTGCATGAGTCGGAGCCGGGCATCGAATTCTGGTTACCGCGGGTGAAGATAAACCAATATTACTCCCATCGGGCAGCCTAGCGCTGTCATAAGCACACATACCACCACTTATACCTGGTTCACATTGTTAGGATTCAGTACATGTTGGCAAGCCCAGCGAACTAGAGTTGCATCGGTAGACAGGCTACGAGAAGGATCCATAACACGTTGCAAAAATAATAACTCCAGTTTGTAAAACATAACATCAGCGAAGCGTCAGTGGACACCCCCTCCCCCCTCCCCCAGCGGTACGGGATTTGGGACAATTACTCCACCAGGAAACTATATATATATACACACCTGAAATATAGTTACCACTCATAAGGAGAAGCGTCAGGGAATTTGCCGGGGCAATCTGGGAAATGTCAGGGAATTCTGTGATATGCATGAGTAAAATGATCATGGCGATTCGGGCATAATGTACACTATCTACCAAAACGTAATTGGGAACCTGTCCACGATGTTTGCTCGGTGGTTGTCGCCCCGTTATAATCTCGTAGGGCCACCTCTTGCGGCTATAACAGCAGCCACCCTGTCTGGCATGCTCTCTACGAGTGTTTGCAGGACATCCACGGGATTTGTCGCCATTCCTCTACAAACCATTCCATGAGTTGAGCAATGGATTTTGGCCGCGCCTGACGAGCCCTCGCCCGGCGATCCAATTCGTCCCAAAGATGTTCTATAGGGTTGAGGTCGGGGCTCTGGGCGGGCCAGTCCAATCGGCGAACATTGTTGTCGGCATAGTAGCCCTTGAAACACGGCACCTGGCATTGTCATCCTGGCAGTAACACGGGTCCATTCCGTAAAAACGCCACAATGTTGGGAGCATTTCATTATCCAGAATGTTACACTAGGCCTCTGTGTTCATGCTACCACGGACAAACACCAGCGGTCCTACGCCGAAGGTCGTGAAACACAAATCAACTGACGTCCTGAATTACCTATCTTCACGGATGTCCAATTACTTTTTGGTAGATAGTGTACTTTATATGGGACATAAAGGATTCAGGAGTAGGCGCCGACCACATGTTGTGACGTTACCGAACCTTCATCTTGAATCTAGGTTGCCTTAACCTTGACTCATAACCTTGACCCCATGCCCGTGACCTTGAATTTAAATATTCCAAAAGTATAAAAAAAAACCAAAAAGGTTTTACTAATTCCCAAAAAAAAAAAAAAACCGCTGACACTTGATTCAAGAATCAAGACTCAAAGCCCAAGATTCAAGACCCAACACCCAAGATGTGATGATGTTTTGAGACGATAAAACGTCTGGAGTCCATACCATGAACAATATATAATATAGTTCATTGTAATTTGTAACTCGTAATACATAATAAAAAACTGCAATTATGTACATCGTATTTTTAACTCGTACGTAGCACATAATAAAAAAAGGGATAGGTTTACATGGATATAAATTTAAGGTATTTAATACTGTACATAATTCGTATGCACGGCGAGAAAAAAAATTAAAAGGACTAGTTAGTTAAAACGCTGAAAAACGACTGTTAATTTAAAAAAACTAGACCATACCGGAATAGAACTGACGAAAGTCCTGCGTGGAGTATGTAAGCAGCAGGTCTATCTACTACGCTACAGCTCACTTGGCAATTATGTACGTCACAATAGTTGAATATAATAGTTCTACATAACTGTGTGACACGGTGGCTTGAAAATGTACGTACTAATTTTGAAAACAAATAACACTTTCTTCTGTAATCTTTAACTAATTTGGAAATAAAAGTGAATACTTTTTTTAACACTAAGCTCCATTGTTTCATTACAAAAGTTTTTGTTCACGAAGTTATGGCCACTCATAAAAATTTCCCCCATTTTCTGTTGCTGCGCGAAACGCAAAGTGGTTTGCGCAGTGTATGTCTCGCGCGTTAAGTTTGCGGCCTTATTATCGTCTACGCAAACTTAACGGTCGTAATCAGAACTAATGTAAAGAACTACTTCGCGTCGTTTCCTAGCGTCGGTGTCATAATAGACCCGCTGGTGTGACGCGGCACACAGCCTGTGACGCAGACAGGATACAAGGGCACGTGGCCACGTGTCCAGCACGTGACACGAGCCAAACTGCAGGCAGCAGGTAGGGGCCAGTTACAACGCCTCTATATGATGTTCACTGTCAAGTGAGCACTTTTGAAAGCCGTCTCATTTGGGATAGTAGATAATAAATATATTTAATTTTAACCTAAGACCGTAACTTCCGAGAGCGTGGAATACACACACTGTTTATTACTTCCATAGCTACATTTATTGAAAAGCATGGTTAAAGGAAAAAAAATGACTGAAAGGAACGAGTAACTAGGGTCTCAAAAGTGTTCAATTTACCGTGAACAGCCTATAGCTCTTTGGTTGTCCCAAACACTCTCTGAGCGGGCTATATGTTTTACTAGTGTTCCAAACACTCACTGAGCGGGATATATGTTTTACTAGTGTCCCAAACACTCACTGAGCGGGCTATATGTTTTACTAGTGTTCCCAACACTCACTGAGCGGGCTATATGTTTTACTAGTGTTCCAAACACTCACTGAGCGGGCTATATGTTTTACTAGTGTTCCAAACACTCACTGAGCGGGCTATATGTTTTACTAGTGTTCCCAACACTCACTGAGCGGGCTATATGTTTTACTAGTGTTCCAAACACTCACTGAGCGGGCTATATGTTTTACTAGTGTTCCAAACACTCACTGAGCGGGCTATATGTTTTACTAGTGTTCCAAACACTCACTGAACGGGCTATATGTTTTACTAGTGTCCCAAACACTCACTGAGCGGGCTATATGTTTTACTAGTGTTCCCAGCACTCACTGAGCGGGCTATATGTTTTACTAGTGTTCCAAACACTCACTGAGCGGGCTATATGTTTTACTAGTGTTCCAAACACTCACTGAGCGGGCTATATGTTTTACTAGTGTTCCAAACACTCACTGAACGGGCTATATGTTTTACTAGTGTCCCAAACACTCACTGAGCGGGCTATATGTTTTACTAGTGTTCCCAGCACTCACTGAGCGGGCTATATGTTTTACTAGTGTTCCAAACACTCACTGAGCGGGCTATATGTTTTACTAGTGTTCCAAACACTCACTGAGCGGGCTATATGTTTTACTAGTGTTCCAAACACTCATTGAGCGGGCTATATGTTTTACTAGTGTTCCAAACACTCACTGAGCGGGCTATATGTTTTACTAGTGTTCCAAACACTCACTGAACGGGCTATATGTTTTACTAGTGTTCCCAACACTCACTGAGCGGGCTATATGTTTTACTAGTGTTCCAAACACTCACTGAGCGGGCTATATGTTTTACTAGTGTTCCAAACACTCACTGAGCGGGCTATATGTTTTACTAGTGTCCCAAACACTCACTGAGCGGGCTATATGTTTTACTAGTGTTCCAAACACTCACTGAGCGGGCTATATGTTTTACTAGTGTTCCTAACACTCACTGAGCGGGCTATATGTTTTACTAGTGTTCCTAACACTCACTGAGCGGGCTATATGTTTTACTAGTGTTCCAAACACTCACTGAGCGGGCTATATGTTTTACTAGTGTTCCAAACACTCACTGAACGGGCTATATGTTTTACTAGTGTCCCAAACACTCACTGAGCGGGCTATATGTTTTACTAGTGTTCCCAGCACTCACTGAGCGGGCTATATGTTTTACTAGTGTTCCAAACACTCACTGAACGGGCTATATGTTTTACTAGTGTCCCAAACACTCACTGAGCGGGCTATATGTTTTACTAGTGTTCCCAGCACTCACTGAGCGGGCTATATGTTTTACTAGTGTTCCAAACACTCACTGAGCGGGCTATATGTTTTACTAGTGTTCCAAACACTCACTGAGCGGGCTATATGTTTTACTAGTGTTCCAAACACTCATTGAGCGGGCTATATGTTTTACTAGTGTTCCAAACACTCACTGAGCGGGCTATATGTTTTACTAGTGTTCCCAGCACTCACTGAGCGGGCTATATGTTTTACTAGTGTTCCAAACACTCACTGAGCGGGCTATATGTTTTACTAGTGTTCCAAACACTCACTGAGCGGGCTATATGTTTTACTAGTGTTCCAAACACTCACTGAACGGGCTATATGTTTTACTAGTGTCCCAAACACTCACTGAGCGGGCTATATGTTTTACTAGTGTTCCCAGCACTCACTGAGCGGGCTATATGTTTTACTAGTGTTCCAAACACTCACTGAGCGGGCTATATGTTTTACTAGTGTTCCAAACACTCACTGAGCGGGCTATATGTTTTACTAGTGTTCCTAACACTCACTGAGCGGGCTATATGTTTTACTAGTGTTCCTAACACTCACTGAGCGGGCTATATGTTTTACTAGTGTTCCCAACACTCACTGAGCGGGCTATATGTTTTACTAGTGTTCCTAACACTCACTGAGCGGGCTATATGTTTTACTAGTGTTCCAAACACTCACTGAGCGGGCTATATGTTTTACTAGTGTTCCAAACACTCACTGAGCGGGCTATATGTTTTACTAGTGTTCCAAACACTCACTGAGCGGGCTAAATGTTTTACTAGTGTTCCAAACACTCACTGAGCGGGCTATATGTTTTACTAGTGTTCCAAAACTGCAGATTAATTACTATGAACATCTTTCCACAGCAAACATTTCTCACGCGCTATTTCGGCGAGTAAATAGGGTAAACCTAAAATGGCGGGGGAGTGTTAATTGGCCAAAACGAACTAGAAGAAAACGTGCACGCTCTAGTTAGTTACAGACGCAGATAGAAAAGTAGGGATGAGGGATGATAACATCCGTATTTCTTATTTAATAGGTAAGCTGCATGTGTTTGAGATATAATTTTCATTATTGGGTTATAGTAGGGTAAGCTTGTTGTGTAGTCTCTTTCTTTTTAAGGGAAAAAGTTTTCGAAAGATATATATGTATATGTGTATGTATGTGTATATGTTTTATTGTTAGTGTGCCCCGCTGGTAATAATCTTGTCTGACATTCGGCAAAACCCGTTTGGTTCCAGCATTTAATGCATTCTGGCTAATTTTGTTGGATAATTAATATATATGCCTATATTTCTGTCAGTTACTCTTACCGTGTTAATTTCCATTTTATGTACGTGTTTGTTTGTGTGAAACAGTAATTTCAGTCTTTCGTTTTCTTTTTAATGTGCTGCATGTTCTGTCAAGTTAAATAGTGATTTTTTTTGTTTGTTTTGAATCTTTGTTCGCAGCAAATAAGTTTTAGCTTTCTGGTAGTTCAACAGTAAGATAAACTAATTATCACTATTATTTGTATAACCTTTTAACTTATTTCGCTAAATTGTTGTCGTTAATTATTTACGTTTTTTTTTTTAATGTTCAACCAACCGCATTGAAGTGTTCGAATGGTTTTATTCGGACCAGTTGTTCGTTATCACACGTGTCAAACTTTTAAGGCATTATTTGAAGTTTGTCCTACATTCAAAATTATATATAGTTTCGTATAAAGTTTTGTTAAATAGTAAGCATGAGTAAGTTTGTTTTCTAATTTCGTTTACCCAGATATTTCTCAAATGTATTCTTAGAGTATTTCGACTGTAATTGTCAAACTGTATGTATCGATTGTTACACTCGAACGTCGATACATGCTTCGCTATGACTTCACGCTATGACACTTTCTTTGACAAGAACATGAACATCTTGAACATGAACAAGAACATCTTCATGTAAGATTTATTTGGTATCTCACCGCTGCGGGCAAGTTACTATGTTTGCTTGATGTACTCTTCGTGTTTTTATATTTGTTTGTTTGGATATGTTCGCCGATGTATCAGCTTTGGCCTGGATACCTGACCCTGTGATGGCGAGCTTGACTGCTCTGGTCCTGGCGTGGGTCTAACTCTCGGCTTCCCCGCCTGATTCTAACTTACCCCATCACTCGGCTGTGATTTTCTCGCCGCTTCATCAGGCCATGCTATTTTATTATTTTTCAAGCATGTGGCTTTGCATGCAAGCCATGTAATTTTCGATGCACGAACTTTAGTTTGGTCGCAAGCATGTATCGACCTTAAATGAACAAAAAAATAATTTGTAATGCCCTTTGTAACCTAATTTGTATGAAATTATGAAATTTGGTGGCAACATAAATTCGTCGTCTTGGCCTCCTAAGGTCAATTAGGGCAAACTGCATTCTGAAAACCTAAAGTGAACAAATATTAAGATAAAAAACCATTACTCGTTAAGTTGTTAGGGGATCCCCACTACAGTATTTTGTTTTATTTTACCCAGCATAACATCAAATAGATCAATACCAAAATGTAATATATATAAAAAAAACTAAACGAAAGTTTTACTCAACTTAAATGATATTAGTCATGTAGGCTCTGCTTTTCTTATGTTTATGTCATATTAATTGTTGTTACTGATATTGTTATTGTTAAAAAAATATATTGAGAGAAATCAAAATAAAAAACTCGTTTCGAATGTTAATAGTTTTCACTTTACCCTTGTGGTAATCCTTTTATTTTGAGTAAACTTATTGCCCCATGGGAGGTTATGAAAATGTATTATTTTTAACTGATTGTTATGCACCTATGCCTATACTGGAGCGACAACTTTTTTGAGCCAATTAATTTGGATGCTGAATACCACGTCAAGGTAAGGCCTTCTGCTTTCATTATTGTTTGTGTGGTAACTATGCACTCTGGGTCGCAACCTCGTCCTCGTGTTTGTGTGGTAACTATGCACGCTGGTCGCAACCTCGTCCTCGTGTTTGTGTGGTAACTATGCACGCTGGTCGCAACCTCGTCCTCGTGTTTGTGTGGTAACTATGCACGCTGGTCGCAACCTCGTCCTCGTGTTTGTGGGGTAACTATGCACTCTGGTCGCAACCTCGTCCTCGTGTTTGTGTGGTAACTATGCACTCTGGTCGCAACCTCGTCCTCGTGTTTGTGGGGTAACTATGCACTCTGGTCGCAACCTCGTCCTCGTGTTTGTGTGGTAACTATGCACGCTGGTCGCAACCTCGTCCTCGTGTTTGTGTGGTAACTATGCACTCTGGTCGCAACCTCGTCCTCGTGTTTGTGTGGTAACTATGCACGCTGGTCGCAACCTCGTCCTCGTATTTGTGTGGTAACTATGCACTCTGGTCGCAACCTCGTCCTCGTGTTTGTGTGGTAACTATGCACGCTGGTCGCAACCTCGTCCTCGTGTTTGTGTGGTAACTATGCACTCTGGTCGCAACCTCGTCCTCGTGTTTGTGTGGTAACTATGCACTCTGGTCGCAACCTCGTCCTCGTGTTTGTGTGGTAACTATGCACTCTGGTCGCAACCTCGTCCTCGTGTTTGTGTGGTAACTATGCACTCTGGTCGCAACCTCGTCCTCGTGTTTGTGTGGTAACTATGCACGCTGGTCGCAACCTCGTCCTCGTGTTTGTGTGGTAACTATGCACGCTGGTCGCAACCTCGTCCTCGTGTTTGTGTGGTAACTATGCACTCTGGTCGCAACCTCGTCCTCGTGTTTGTGTGGTAACTATGCACTCTGGTCGCAACCTCGTCCTCGTGTTTGTGTGGTAACTATGCACGCTGGTCGCAAACCTCGTCCTCGTGTTTGTGTGGTAACTATGCACTCTGGTCGCAACCTCGTCCTCGTGTTTGTGTGGTAACTATGCAAGCTGGTCGCAACCTCGTCCTCGTGTTTGTGTTTTTCTTATGGCCTTGTATATTACGCACAGAAGTGGTGAAATTTCGCGAAAAGTTCAAGATAATTTGTAGTTCAAAAACTGAAAAATAGTACACCCGTCTTGATTGGCTGAATTACTTTTTGACACGTGTTAACTATCTGCACACGAATCGCGTAGAAACCGTTGGGTGATTATAGTATTGAAGTCTACTGTGAACTCGTAATTTTTTCGTGAAAAATCACTAGCGCTGACGATGCAGAACGAACGACGAGTCGCTACTTGCAAACACATTCCAGCGCCTTGGATTCTCGTGAATTGTGCACAAAATGTTGAGATGTCCATTGTCTGGCACGCGTCAGCTGGCTGCGTGTGCGAAGTGAAGGTGTGAAAACGTGGGTGAAGGGGGGGGGAGGGGGCAGTACCATGGATCAGCGGCCAGGAAGTGCGTGGGTGGTAACATACTAGGGGGGATGGGAGAGAGGAGTGCCAAAAACACGTGGCGACTGCGACTATGGCTGGTGGGAGGCAATGCGACGGCATGAATGGGAGGCCCCGTCCTTGGCGGGCTACACTGCTGCCAACCCTCCCGCCACAACGCGCTCTAGCCCACACACGTCCTGCTCCCTCTCTCTCTCTCTCTCTCTCTCTCTCCCAGACACTATAGGCTGTTCACGGCAAAACGAGCACTTTTGAAAGCCTGTTAAAGATCTACTTGTATTCACTTTGCGTATTCTTCCGCCACATGTAAAGCTAACATTGCTATAGGCCTCACGACTTTGTTCGTGTGTCGGTCAAGTAAAACTGATATTATTAGAAAAATTAAGATGTTACAAGTCTGCTCATTTTTACACATTGATGTACTAAAAATATAGCGAAAAAAATAATTCAAGTTTTCACAAATGGGTACCTAACACTTTTAATTCGACGATAAGATATGGAAATACTTTCCATGCACCGTTTCAAAATTGACTGGGCGCATGTCACTCAGTGCGCCCGTCATATATGCAGGCAGGCGCTGTGACTGTTTTCTACGGTTGATTTCAAAATTGACTGGGCGCATGTGACTCAGTGCGCCCGTCATATATGCAGGCAGGGGCTGTGACTGTTTTCTACGGTTGATTTCAAAATTGACTGGGCGCATGTCACTCAGTGCGCCCGTCATATATGCAGGCAGGCGCTGTGACTGTTTTCTACGGTTGATTTCAAAAGTGCTCACTTAATCGTGAACAGCCTCAAGGAGCGTGTGACGTCATTGACAGCCGCCCACGCGTGTGGTTCTGCGACGGCCATCAGGTTACACGACGCGATGTTCTTGTAGCAACGGTTCGGGGCTTGGAGGGAGAGGAGGGGGTTTGCAAATATCCTTGGTGATGCGGTTAACAACGAGAGGAGCGTGGGAGGACGAGCCAACGGCCAGCGTGAACATATCTAGAGGACAAGACTACAACCGCCCAACGTGTCTGAGTGAGGGCTGCTTACGGATAGCGTTTCAGAAACGTTACGCGTCTGTATACTACTTTCAGTTCCTTCGTTACTCTCCAAGGCATGTTTTTGTGATGAGAAAATGTCTCAAACGTGTGTTTTCGCGGTAATTTTTAGGTATGAACATTCCGGTACAAAACATTTTAAAATGAATAGGGACGTGCATCGAACCTTTATTTTTATTATTATTACGGTAGGATCTCCGCTGAACGTCTCATATAGGCGCGTTATCGACGGCAAAACTGCAGCCAGGGAGCCGATTAAATACACGTTTCTATGGGTGCAACGCAAAATTTGCACTTGCGTTGCACCAAAATGGAATTAAATATGAAAAAACATAGCTGCAAAAAGTTGCGTACCGACGCAAAAGCAGAGAAATCTGCGCCTCGGCGAATACCTCGGCGCAAGTGCAATTGCTCTCGCTGTAGCTAACGAGCAACATGGATATAATTTAGTAATTGTTAAACAAAAAAAAAAATATGTCTAGGTTAAATGTTGTCGGTGACAAATTGTGTAAATTACGAAAGTAGAGTTATTTCAGCAACAAATTGAAGTGGGTTGAATGGAGAAAGGGTGTTTTCTGAGGGTGCTTCCGGCTTAACTTAAGTGCTTACAATTTTTTGCGTCATATTTTGGAAGGGCATTTGTTATGGAACACAAAATAGTCTTGTTTCATACTGTCAAAGGGTGCAGCGACGATTGGAGATAAAAATGCTTATGGCACGCCATGCAACACGAATATTGTTAGAAATCTGCGAATATAACATAAACTACAAACACAACTTAGGCCTACATAAACCTAAATATTCAACTTGAGCACTGCACCGATTGGAATTGCGGAGAAAGGTCAGCCATATTGGAATTCGTAATTAACTGAATGAAAAAACCGCCATGGAGCACAGCATGTTTTCTAAACAAAAAAAAAATACTAAACACAACATTAGGTCGGTTACACTTCAAACACAGTCACAAATCGTATTAACTCTTATAATATAACGTCTCTTCTTTAACGTTAATAACATCAAACACACAATCTCAAGCGTATCTGATATTATATTGCATCATTAAAATCTTAATTTCTTGTCTGCCAAAAATATGTAGTTGTCCACGCATTAATCACCAAACGTCACACTTCATCAATTAGTGAAATAAGCGGCTCTCCACGTCCAAACATCACAGTACAAACATAACACCCGCTAGTTGTCGTTAGGTTGTAAATACTACAAAATATCAACAACTTATAGGCACGAAAAAAAGAACATTATTCACGGTCACTTAAAAACACAGTAGTGCATGTAAAAATGTAGCAACTTATGTATCCGTGTGGCCGTGAACACCTTGTAATAAATCGTTTCATTGGTCACTGTAGTCCGGGTAGCAGGAGTGAAGATGTGTGGTCAGAGAAGTTGCGTTCCGTGTATTTAATTATAATTGCACCTGTGGTTGTTGGTGCAAGTGTAGCGGAGTAATATTTGCGTTGCGTTGCGCCGGTGCAAGTGTTAGGTACTTATATTTAGTCGACCCCCAGTTGAGTGCTTTGGGCGTAGAGGCGATTAGAAAGTTGATGCGAATGACTCGATCGCCCCTAGCGCTCCCACGGCTTTAGACCTCAGACGTGCAACCACGAGACCAACTCAACACTTTCCGATGGTTATGCCTGGTTCACATGTGCGCCTATCGCTTCGAGCAGAGAAAGCCGCGGTGGCCGAGCGGTTAGGCTGCTCGCCTCCCACCCAGGCAAACCGGCAGGGCGAGCATGGTAGCAATGTCATAGGCGCGACATATCGTTGCTGTGACGCTTCGTGTGAAAAAGCGCGTCTTCGGGCGTCGTAAGAACGGCCCGCCCGTTATTCGTGAGGCGCCATATATATCAGTCGTCTCGACTGCAACACGCTGATGGCTATCGCCCGAGAAATATTCTCAAATCGTATACGTCCGTTTACGAAAAAATTACGGGTTCTATAAAACGTATTTATGTACAAATTGAAACTTAACGTAAGTATAAGTAACGGTAAACGTTTCAATTTGCCCCCAAGATCATAATAAAACAATAAATACAACTTAAAAAATACGTGATGACTGTGGACTTTTATGTTTAATTAAACCTTTTACACGAGACATATTACAAGTTGTGTGTATAACTCAGTGCGTTAGTGCGCGGGTTCGCGCCTCGTAAATTTTAGGATAGTTCAAATCTCCGTGTACCGAAAGTTTGTTACTTATTTTATGTGTTACATTATTGGTTTGTATAATTTATGTTATTGACAGAAAACGCTTATTTCTATAATATATTTGTCTAATAGCAATAATACAAACCTAAGGTAAATAAAAGAAGGAACACGGGCAGCCGATTACACTGCACGTAAAGTTACTTACGTACAATTGCTTATATCAAAGAAATTATAGAAATAGACTTTCTCAGAAAATAACATAAATTATAAACAATAATGTATCACACGAAATATCTAAAATTACGGAAATTCTAATTCTTACACTTCTTTTTATACAAGGTCAATAAGCTGATCACAGTGGCGAATTAAATATTATATTTATTGAGTGTAGCAAAATAATAACGTGAAGTAAACATATTTACGATAATTTACTATTTATACTGTGCAACTGAGCGTAATTTAGAAAAGTAAAAGCTTCTACAGAGGAGTAGGAATGAACCGCACACCCGGCCACTCTAGGCCAATACCTTGCCACCTGCACTACCAAGCCAGGATTAAATAATACGAGGAAAATATATTACTTACTGTCTCACTTCTAAATCGTGGAGATCTAATTTATATGTACTTACTTTTGGTTTTTCGTTTAATGGGTGCCATTAGGATCGTTCAAACAAATAGTACACATGAGTGCACTCTCTTCAAAACGGTATATACAGTTTAATGGGTGCCATTAGGATCGTGCAAACAAATAGTACACATGAGTGCACTCTCTTCACCACGGTATATACAGTTTAATGAGTGCCATTAGGATCGTTCAAACAAATAGTACACATGAGTGCACTCTCTTCACCACGGTATATACAGTTTAATGGGTGCCATTAGGATCGCTCAAACAAATAGTACACATGAGTGCACTCTCTTCACCACGGTATATACAGTTTAATGGGTGCCATTAGGATCGTTCAAACAAATAGTACACATGAGTGCACTCTCTTCACCACGGTATATACAGTTTAATGGGTGCCATTAGGATCGTTCAAACAAATAGTACACATGAGTGCACTCTCTTCACCACGGTATATACAGTTTAATGGGTGCCATTAGGATCGTTCAAACAAATAGTACACATGAGTGCACTCTCTTCACCACGGTATATACAGTTTAATGGGTGCCATTAGGATCGTTCAAACAAATAGTACACATGAGTGCACTCTCTTCACCACGGTATATACAGTTTAATGAGTGCCATTAGGATCGTTCAAACAAATAGTACACATGAGTGCACTCTCTTCACCACGGTATATACAGTTTAATGGGTGCCATTAGGATCGTTCAAACAAATAATACACATGAGTGCACTCTCTTCACCGCGGTATATACAGTTTAATGAGTGCCATTAGGATCGTTCAAACAAATAGTACACATGAGTGCACTCTCTTCGCCACGGTATACACAGTTTAATGGGTGCCATTAGGATCGTTCAAACAAATAGTACACATGAGTGCACTCTCTTCACCACGGTATACACAGTTTAATGAGTGCCATTAGGATCGTTCAAACAAATAGTACACATGAGTGCACTCTCTTCACCACGGTATACACAGTTTAATGAGTGCCATTAGGATCGTTCAAACAAATAGTACACACGAGTGCACTCTCTTCACCACGGTATATACAGTTTAATGGGTGCCATTAGGATCGTGCAAACAAATAGTACACATGAGTGCACTCTCTTCACCACGGTATACACAGTTTAATGGGTGCCATTAGGATCGTTCAAACAAATAGTACACACGAGTGCACTCTCTTCACCACGGTATATACAGTTTAATGGGTGCCATTAGGATCGTGCAAACAAATAGTACACATGAGTGCACTCTCTTCACCACGGTATATACAGTTTAATAAACCTTAACACAGATCGCTGCGATGATTACATGACAACGAAACGAAATACGTGCACGCGGAATGAAAGGTTGTGTGTTCATACTACCTCGTAAAATACCGTTTTGAAAGAGGAGACACATTTTACTAAGTATTTTGTATTGGTTATATTAGTTTATTTGTTGTCACTTTACTTGGTACACTTTTACCGGCGGCCATTTTATTTTGAAAATTAATAGAGACGAAGCAAGATGCTAGAGAAGTAGAATGAAGTGACTGATGGATCAGTCAGATTCATTTGACTGATTGACAGCGAAACTATCACTGATTCAGATTTACATTGTGAATACAATAAATACTTGCACTGTGGACATTGCTTTATGTCTGTTGCGCTGGAAGAAAAATCTCAACTACAACACAGCGTTATCGATTTCTTTTTCTTCTTTTTGGCGGGCGTTTTCTATTGGCTTACAATTGCCGACAGATTATCTTATTTCAAAAAAACCACACGTCTGAGCCGTCATGATAACGACGCCTTAGTTAACGACTGGAGATATGACAACACGATCCGTGCTCGTATTTTCGTGCGGCCGTCACCACATTGCCATCGTCCCTATGACACGTCATAACTGTCACAGTGTCATGTAATAGAAACATGCTCTCTCACTCACTCACCACAACAGCCAATCAGAAACCACCCTCGTTTTCTGCTCGAACCACGCCGAAACCTTGGGCTCACGCCTAAATTTCTGCTTTTTAACAATTATTCATATACAAATAAAAAATTAATATTTTAAGGCTCCATCCCACCCAGAGTACTTTTTTCGCTTTTGAGGGCACGAGGCACGGAAGAGATAAGGACGACAGTGCTACGTGCAGCGAGTGCCCCGTCGCCTCTAAGCGCAAGGCTCTGAAATTCCGTCGCACTGCGTGTTACCGATGGGAATTTCAGCGGTGATCCTATGACTTTATTGTCTGCAGGAATGATCATTATAGGAGTCTACTCTTGAGTAGGTTCGTAAGTATTTGGCGCGTACATTCTGAGATACAGTGCTTGAGAAAATCGTTGTAGCGTTTTTTGAGAGCTATGGAATGTTGTTTATAATGTGCGTGATGTATTGAAAGCATTCAACAGCCCTCAGTGTATGTTCTTTTCGTAGATCAGCACATTAGACTCATGTTTAATAGTTTCCGTTAAAATTTTCAATTACGAACACACTGCAACGCATCTCAGGCGCCAGCTAGGTGGCGCCGGGGCGCCCTCAACGAGGATCCAGTATTTAGCTAATAGTAATATTTTAATTCGGTGAAATTTAAGGATATGTTTTTTTTAAGATTTTCACGTAATTTTCCATTTTGTATTCTCTTTGTGACCATTGTAGTCGTGCATGATTGTTTTATATATATATATATATATATATATATATATATATATATATATATATATATATATTGTAGCTTTATAGGGGCATTTTTATAGAAAAAACTGTCGTAAGTCCCAAACATATTAAAAAATATAATCAGTGTACCAACTTGTACATATCCTACCACATAACCTTTTTTGACACCTAGCCTGGGTGGGGGACTCTGCTTTTGGGAAATTTTTTCCTCTGAAGGAAGAAGAGACGAAAGTTGCTGTTTCCATGTGTCGGATATAGATAACTAAAGGCTGTTCGCGATAAAATGAACACTTTTGGAATAAACCTTTGAAAAAAATCACTGTTTCTGCCTGCATTTAACGGACGCACTGAGTGACGTGCGTCCAGTAATGTTGGTAACGATCGATGGAGGGAAAATAGTTCCATATCTAAACGTCGAGAAAAAAGTGTTAGGTAGTAATTTGTGACAACATAAATCATTTCTTTCGCTTCGTTTTTTTAATGCATCAAAGTTTAAAAATGAGCAGATTTGTAAATATAATTTCACAATTTCACTCGACTGAAGCGACGCATGAATAAAATGATGAGACCCATGGAAATGTTAATTTTACATAAGGCGGAAGGGCCGCAGTGGCTGAACGGTTAGCGTGCACGCCTCCCACCAAGGCGACCCTGGGTTCAGTCCCCGGGCCATGTGCGAATCGTGCCGGACGATGCCGCTCGTCGGCGGGTTTTCTCAGGGATCTCCGTTTCCCCCGCCCCTTCATTCCTGCACTGCTCCATTCTCACCTCAATCACTCTCATCGGGTCTCAAGAATCGATTTTACTTTCTCACTCGTAAGACGGAAGGATAAACAACATGCATACAAATAGATCTTAAGGCAGAGTCCCACTCGCCATCTTGGATTTGTCGATTTTTCGCCAAAGCAACTCAACTAGTGTCACAGCGCTCAGCTACATACGGAGCAGGTAGCCTCAGCGCTGTCAGTAGGGGAAGGAATGCTGCACTGAGCGACGCCTACAGACCGAGCAAGGATCAGCGACCCAGCGACGCCCTCCTCCAGGCCACGTGACCTTGACCGCCAAGGCGCATTCCCCATTTCTCCCGCGCCGCCGACCTTGGACCCAGCCTGCCACAACTACAACAGCCCGCGCCAGACTGTCGCGCGCGCGTGCAGGGCGTACTGGAACTACGGCGTGTGTGCGATAACTATAGTACGCGTAACATAAATATTGTATGTGCATAGTAAATTATGTGCGCATACCAGAGCTGTGGTGCTCATGCCTGAATTACTGTTATCACTGTCTAGCTAACTGTGTCGAGAATTGTAGTACATATGCCGAGGAAGATGGAAAATACCATGTCTAAGCTTTTGTCTCCTGAAAATTTCTTAACAACAAAATTTAATTTATAATATACAAAGTTAACACCGACAGTAAGCGCGGAATTAACATTGTTTACTTGGTAACATTAACGTACGCCTTTTTTACTTTATGAAGGATCAAGCCAACGTTCGAATATACACGATGGCGTCACGGGCTATAATGAATATATAGAAGAAAATGCGTGCTCTTTGGAAGATTTCGGGATTGACCTAGGTACGGTACATCCAAATATTTTGAAGGGTAAATATTACTTCTCATCAGGTAACGGCATCATCTTGGTTGGCGGTAATACCTCAAATAGTGACAACCAAAGGTTTTCTTATTGTGTCCAAGAGGCGTAAATGCCGACTTTCCGGGGTTGCAGCACTAGCGAAGGGCAATTGTCTAAATTATTTTTATACTTATTAAATAATTAAAATAAAAAATACCAGCTTCTGAGTTTTCACTCCAATGGAAATACTGGGATCCCGTTGCATTCACAATCATAAGGGAGTATGGCGGTCAGGTTACTATCGCACTTGTCAGGTACAAACTATACATGGAGGGTCATGTATGCCCAGAAGGGACACATCCGCGGAAGCAAACCGCATTGAGTCTGAGGACTAAAAGCGTGGAAGCGCTAGGGGCGACCGAGACATGCACATCAGCTCTCTCATCACCTCTATACGTGGTCTGACGTGCGGTCTTGCCGTCCATAACGCGCCTCTATGAGACTTTCAGCGGAGAACCTACAATTTTCACTATTAGAGAAAACTGTGGGAACTGAAAAACGTATAAATACACGTGACGTTTCTTAAATGCTATATGAAAGCAGACTTCACTCAATAAACATTGGACGGTTTTATAACAAAATGTTTTCTGCTGAAACTGTGCAGACCGTATGGCAGCCAAACCCAGGCGACCTGCCACCTCACACGCAAATGGACACATGTCGGTCGGGCTATGTATAACAACACCGCGTGGCAACCATTGTCTTTCTCGCGCGATTCCTTTATGGTAATCAATCTTTTTTGCGAATGAGTGTATTTGTTTGGCCACATACAAACCAATATATTGTGTACTCAAACCATAGGCGTATCCAGGGGGGGGGGGGGCCTGAGCGGGCTGCACCTCCCCCCCTCCCCCCCCCACACACACACACTCCGAAATGACATTTTTTTTTAAACCTTATTATCAAAATGTCAATCATTATGTTTATATATTTGTTATTACTCATATGACTTTTTTTACACCCTAAATTATATTGGAATTTTTTAATGCTTTAGTAAGTCATAGTACTACAGAGCAGTTTAGTTCTTTGACTTAGTAAAATACTCAAGTACATTTTTTCTTACTTTTAAACATTTTAACAGTTACTTTATTCATGTGGCTGAGGGATGTAAATTATGTTTACGTATCGCAGAATTTGTAGGTCTATGCTTGGCTGATGAAGTTAGTTTCGCCGCTCATTCGTCAACCACAGTGCTGTCCATTGAGAACGCCACGACTACCGATTGCCAATTCAACAACAAACCATACTCGCTTCGGGCAGTCACGTGGTAGTTGCACTTTTCCAGTTTTCGGAGCGCACTCGGGGCAGTCGATTGGAAGCAATTGGAAGACGCTACCAGGGCCTGTCTGTGAGTACAATTTGTATTTTATAATGTCTTAAAGGCCGCTGGGGGAGGCAGTGTGTTCTTTGATACCAAATAGGACATTCTGGCTCCCCTGGTCTCATGCTGGGGACATACGAATGTAGACATAGTTCGTACCTGTCTACAATTGCGCTATCCCAACCTGTGTCTTAAGACAACGACGCGCTGATTGGTGCTCGTGACCCTCTGACGTCATGGCTCTGGTCCAAGCTGCCGTGTCCCAAGTTGGAGCATTCGGAAAACTGAACTTTTGTCTCGAGTTGAGTCCTAAGCTGATGGAAAAAGAAGACTTCAAATACATTTTAGTGTGCATTTGTGGGATGTTTACGTTATTAATGTAAACAATGGATGTGCAAGGTGGGCTTTCTCAAAACAAATATGATGAAATGGTAATAAATAATTAGCGATGTCTTCGTTAGGTCTGACAATTTTATTTGAAGGCTAAAACTTTAAAACGTAATTTAAAAAAAATGAAATTTGGATGTCAGTTGCCGAACATTTTAAAAATTAAACTGTTAATGCGTTTGTTATAAATAAATATTCAAATCAACCATTTCGCAAACATTAAATAATCAATCATTCAGAAAATTTAAATATCAGTACGTAAAAACAAATAATGTGCCAAATTTACTGCGACCTAGCGTCAGATTGTGAAATCTCACTTCGGACAACGCATTTGTAGATCATATTCGGACCGTGTCAATGTGACGTCACTTGACGCCGAGTTTCGGACACGCTCGTCTCACTCATAGATTGCAGTAAAGATGCATGACGCGCGCTGTTTCCAGGTGGCTAGCGATTATCAACAGCCAAGAAGTTGTGCTGTGCTTACAGAATAATTTCATACGTGCAAAAATACGTAACAAAAATGGTCAAATTGTACAGTAGTGTATAAATATAAAGTTGTTTGATTAGGTACCCACTGCAGTCTAAGAGTGAGATGCACTATAGACAGGCCTTCTTCAGTTTTCCGTGTGAGTGTGTGGGGGAGGGGGAGGGGGGGTCGGCGAGGGCACAGGAAATACTGACCCTGGTGGGACGGCGCTAGTTGACCGTTGTACTGGCCGTGGCGGGGCTTTCAGCCAGATACTCGAGCCCAGCATCCCTGCTACTGGAGGGAGGGAGGGAGCTACGTTACATTGCTTCTCCAACACCTCTCCGCTGCTCTACGAGGCAAAGCTCTGTTCGAGTAAGGGGCGTATCAAGAAGTTTAAGGGGGGGGGGGGCTGAGGAGTACATCGTTCACAAGTCACAGTTGAAGGATAGAAAATGAAAGGAGGATAGAAACCATTTATGCAAACTCGCTCACATATAGATACACAAATTTACAATAGGTCAACACAATAGTCACATGAAAATCGCATCACCGTGTCATTTAAATATCTTACATTCTAATATATAAATATAGCATTAATATTTTCGAATATGTAAGCTAATCACCGCCACATTTTATTTCACTAAGAAAGTAACACAGTATAATTATTTCACATGTATATATGGTACCGTATCATATATGCATGTGAAATAATTATACTGTGTCACTCAATAAACATTGGACGGTTTTATAACAAAATGTTTTCTGCTGAAACTGTGCAGACCGTATGGCAGCCAACCCAGGCGACCTGCCACCTCACACGCAAATGGACACATGTCTTTCGCAAGACACACTATCATTTCTTCTTCTTCTGAAGTGTCACCGCAAGTAATTTTGTCCTGTTAATAACATCGGGCGCCGTCGTATTGCACTGAAACAGCCGCATTGACTCCAGAACCAGTGCAGAAATATTGCACGGTGCGAGTTCCGGTAATTGCAAGATGCGGCGCGGCGCTCGGCCAGTACGCACCGAGTACAGTCCGGTGCAGTGCAGCCATTGGAAGACGCTAAGAGTGAGCACTTTTTAAGGTCTTGCTAAATTTTTCCTTTCCGCCAGTTTCTATCTTTCCGCCACTTTTTAATATAAACATTGCCATGTGACTAATAAACACAATACTCACATTTCACTTCTCTGTCTAAGGAGTTAACGTCTGAGGCTGAAATAAAATATACTTATTAGGGGTTCGTGTGTGTTGAAAGGGCTGTAAAAATGCTAACTTTACCGTGAATAGCCTATAACTATGAATCTATTACCTCTAGTTGAGTTTCAGTGGCTAGCAGGGGGCACCTTTTGGGCTGTATGTTGCTAGTGATGAGATAATAACATCCGCACTGTTATAGGG
Organism: Dryococelus australis; assembly: GCA_029891345.1. Lineage (NCBI taxonomy): Eukaryota > Metazoa > Arthropoda > Insecta > Phasmatodea > Phasmatidae > Dryococelus > Dryococelus australis. The sequence goes on along the minus strand of CM056995.1, from coordinate 7,479,452 downwards.
ACAATAAAATCTCGCGGATTCAGTGAACAGTTGGCTATACTGAACAATCCTGTGTATACTCGAGCGTCAGCTCATTGTTTATTGGCTGCTGCGGCAGTGAGTGGCCAATTGTACATTAGAACAAGTAGCACGGTATTGTGCGCTTTTTCCCTTGAAGGTCTGCTACCTGGAAAGTCCGAGAGGGCCTATATTATAAACACATATCACCTAAGTGTACGTTTATTTTGACTTTAGCTTGTTCTAATATTTACTCGCGAAATTTTCCTGACCCTAGTTACATCTGAAACTACCAAGGCCGTGTTAGAATTTACCAGCCAAGGACCCTTACTTGGCTTCGTGTCCTTGAAAAGTGCATCCCGGATGTGACGTCACATTATCGCTGTCCGAACTTACAGCAAGGGCACATTATGCACCCTACAATGTCTCCTTCAGGCAAGGGCACATTATGCACCCTACAATGTCTCCTTCAGGCAAGGGCACATTATGCACCCTACAATGTCTCCTTCAGGCAAGGGCACATTATGCACCCTACAATGTCTCCTTCAGGCAAGGGCACATTATGCACCCTACAATGTTTCCTTCAGGCAAGGGCACATTATGCACCCTACAATGTCTCCTTCAGGCAAGGGCACATTATGCACCCTACAATGTCTCCTTCAGGCAAGGGCACATTATGCACCCTACAATGTCTCCTTCAGGCAAGGGCACATTATGCACCCTACAATGTCTCCTTCAGGCAAGGGCACATTATGCACCCTACAATGTCTCCTTCAGGCAAGGGCACATTATGCACCCTACACTGTCCCCTTCAGGCAAGGGCACATTATGCACCCTACAATGTCTCCTTCAGGCAAGGGCACATTATGCACCCTACAATGTCTCCTTCAGGCAAGGGCACATTATGCACCCTACAATGTCTCCTTCAGGCAAGGGCACATTATGCACCCTACAATGTCTCCTTCAGGCAAGGGCACATTATGCACCCTACACTGTCCCCTTCAGGCAAGGGCACATTATGCACCCTACACTGTCTCCTTCAGGCAAGGGCACATTATGCACCCTACAATGTCTCCTTCAGGCAAGGGCACAAGCAACTTGCCCTTCTCGATCCCTAGATTGTTTTCCGAAGAACAACTGTTTAAAAAGTTTAATTTCTTTGTTTGGTTTGTGTTTACAACTCTGCAAGGAAAACACTTGATGACATCACAAAGACAAATGAAACTCGCATTGAGTGAAATTACGACAAAGTAAAACTCGAAGAGGAAACGAATATTTCTCATGAAGGGAACAAGGGTTCGTGAAACGAGAACGGATTAACGGTTAAGCGACCATGGGCACGTTGCACTGAAATCGAACACAGCCTCTAAGTATTCTTAATTTAAATTTTCAATAGTTTTCCCCTCCAGGGCTAGATGGATTCTGATCTGTGTTACTAATTGTGTCAAGCACCTGCGCCGCTCCAGTTTGGCGCCGAGCGTGTAGAGGTGATGATGCATTTCATGAGGGTGCCAATGTCGCCTTTGTGGGTTTCGCTTCGGAAAATTAAAAGCTGACGTGTAGTTGAGAAGTGAGAGCAGAACGTCTTGCGTTCACGCCCACAACAGAATCACTACGCGGCGCGCGGAAGTGGAATTGTTATTGTAAAGGGCTTTTTAACGGAAGCATAGCAGGGGACCGCTTATATACTGACTTACAATCTAACTTAAATTAACCCAGGATTCGAACCCATAGCCTCCCGCACCCCAAATCGGTAGCGCACCAATCGACTGCGCCACGGGAGGTTGGCTAATGTTTACTTGAGAATCATTATGAATTATTGTAAGTTATATATTAAGCAAAAGTTTGGAGAGTGACTGGTTAGCGCGTCAGGTGCAGATGATGTGGTTGGCCAGCTTCTCAGTTCCGTAACTCGCAAGAGCGCAATTTAGCTTACTCTTCTTATTGATGCGTTCATCTATACACTGTTCGCGGTAAAATGAGCACTTTTGAAAGTCCTTGTATGCACGTAGTGTATTATTCCGCCTTATGTAAAATTAACACTGTCGTGGGCCTCAACACTTTATTCATGCGTCGGTCAAGTGAAACTGTGAAATAATCACGAAAGAAAATATTTTACAAATCTGGTCAATTTTACACTTCGGGCATTAAAAAAAAAAAAGCATAAAGCGAAAGAAATAATTTAAGTTATCACAAATGGTTACCTGTCACTTTTTATTCTATGTTAAGATATGAAACTACTTTCCTTCCATCGTTACCAACTTCACTGGACGCATGTAAGACAGTGCGTCCGTTAAAATATACGTAGGCAGGGGCAGTCACTTCTTTTCTAAGTGTGATTAACAGCCTTTATAGTCCAGTGACGGTTACTTCCAAGTTTTCTGAAGCCCTGATCAAGTTATACTTTCTGGGTATTCCTCCGCCTTGTGCAAACAAAGCTAAACGTAGTCTAGAAAATTACACCAAAGGGAATGGAAAGTAGTTCCACATGTTAATGTCGAATAAAAAGTTAGGTAACCATTTGTGATCATTTAAATTATTTCTTACGCTTTCTATATATTTTTTTAACTCCTCAGTGTGTAAAAATTAGCAGATTTATAAAACATTTACTTTTCTAGTAATTTCACAGATACACTTGACCGAAGCTTTAATAATGATGAGGCTCATGACAATGTCAATTTTACATCAGGTGGAAGAACACACAACGTGCATAAAAGTAGATCATTTTATCGTGAACAGTCTATACCAACATGCATGTGTTCTCCCAGATTTTATTCATAAAAATTATAAATGAAAAACTATAATGTATAGATAAAATATAAGTAAGTTCAATTTAACAAAACACGAGGTATTTTTATATTTACACAAGTATGAAACGCTTGTGATAAATTATAATTTTTAAATCAACAGAGTAGGCTACGTCATACATGGGGGTGATTTCTCAAAGGTTTGATTCAAAACGTGTGAAGAAACCGCGAACAGAGTTCACCTTGTACGCGAGATGTGTTGCAATGTGTTTGTTAAACACGTTCTTGAGACTATTTCGCGTGTTCTCATTCAGTCTGCGCACAAAAAAAAACAAAAACTGTACGCCACGCCAGGGCGTAATGCAACTTTCAACGCATGATGCGTGCTGCGAACACTCTTCAACACAGCACGAAACGAACATTTCTGTTATAGCTTGAAATATTCTGAGCGAATTGCTCTGGAATTTGAAGAGGTCTCTGCAGTGAACCGAGCTACACACTTTCCGCCAGTAAGTTGTAGGGGTCGTTACTTAAAAAGTTCCATGGCTATATGCTATTCACGGTAAAATGTGCACTTTTGAAAGCCCTCTCACTTGGAATAATAGTCAATAAACATAGGCCTATTTTATTTTAGCCTTGGACGTAAACTTCCGAGTCCGTTTAAATCTACTCTCTGTGCTTATTACGTATAAGGCAATATTTATTTTTTAAATTAGTTAAAGGTTAAAAAATGGCTGGAATAAAAAAGTAACTAGGGCCTCAAAAGTGCTCACTTCACCATGAACAGACTATACACGCAGCAGGACGAGAACCCTGCACGCCAGTTCAGAGCACTGCGCATAGAGGTGAAAGTGCATTTGATGGGCGTGGTAATGTCACCCTTGTAGCTCCAGTGCATCCCGACCTGCCACTTCTCTTCCTCACGTGGTGAAATACAGCAATCGTTCTGCCAGTTCCGAAAAACACGATTCCCCCGCCTGACTCTTCAGTAAAACGAGCACTAATTAAATGTATTATAAATGCGTTCGTGTGCGCATTGCTGCGAGTTTATGAATGTATTTTGAAGTAAACAAGATGTGTAGCCAGGATGTGGGTCTTGAAGAACGACGTGAAGAAATTCGGGCGAGGTTAAGTTTGTTTATCAACGGGATAAGAAGAGGGCGGGCGTGTCGCAAGTTTTCATTTGCTGGAGTTGTAATCATCATTTGAATATACAACACAAGACTTTGTTCCAAGTGCGAGATCGGCGCTTCGCTCCAGTGCGTATACGCTGTTCAACGCTAAAATGAGCACTTTTGAAAGCCCCGATAAAGATCTACTTTTATGCACATTGTGTGTTCTTCCGTCTTATGTAGAATTTAGAATTAACACTGTCATGGGCCTCATCACTTTATTCATACGTTGGTCAAGTGAAATTTTGAAATTATTGTAAAAGTAAATAGTTAACATATCTGCTCATGTTTTACACTTCGATGCATTAACAAAACAGAAAGGGAGATGAATAACTTCTATTTATTACATAAGTTAACGCAACACTGTTTATTCGTCGTTAATATATGGAACTACTTTCCCTCCATTGTTACCAACTTTACTGGGCGCGTGTCACTCAGTAAGCACGTTCAAATATATGCAGGTATGAGCAGTAATATTTTTCTATGGTTGATTTCAAAAGTTCTCACTTTATCCTGAATAGCCTTTAACCAGAGTTGAGATGGCGGGGGGAAGGGGGGGGGGGGTGACAATACATTACTCCTCAGTAAATTTCGTAAAGGCCGCTAGAGTGAGAAAAAAAGGGGCACCAAAACTGTTTCTGTTCACCGAGATACGGTAATATATTATAATTTATAGTGAATTTGTGGGGGCAATGAAATTTCGCGAAAATATTTCGAAATAAGATACATTTCAAAACGCAGTGTGGCTGTTTACCTTTCCCGATTGGCTACATTAACGTGTAACTCTTAGCACGCGAATCATCTTGGTTCACTGCCAAAGTTGTTGAACTTTGATTGGCCCAGTCAACAACAGAAACGGCTTCTCCTGCAGAGGGCGACCAATGGTAAAATAAACATTTCTGTTGGTGCTTAGAGTTTTGAAGTATACCATGTGCTCAGATTTTTGTTCGCGAAAAATCACTGGCTCTACGAATTTGTTATATTGAATTTTTGTTATATATTCGTTTCTGAGTTATATACTTTTGTCAATCTTTTATGCAGCACGTAATTTAGTTTCGAATCGCCCTAGCGAAAGGTGCGACCCTTCTAATTTGGAGATGTTTCGCTACAGGCTGGTCTGTTCACGGTGCATGCGGGCTTTTTTTAAATCAAACCTTTGAAAAATCTCCCCATGCACGACATGCTTCGTTGTTTCTTAAATACTTCTAACGTATCGCAAGTTTTATACTTCTGTTAGAAATGATAGTATCTTATTTTTGGTTAAATTGAGCTTTTAGTTATATTTTATATTTTAATAGAATATGTAATATATAATTATTATGAATAAAACATCGAGAAAATAGGTGTGTTTCCTATTAAGAACTAGTTGTCATGCAAATATATCATTGAAGAGGTGTGTAAGAATGTGGTGCGCAGACCCTTTGGTAAAGTTCTGTTTGCGTTAGGTTGGAAGTTGGAAGGAATCATGAATGGATTATAATTATAGTGTGCGTGAGTAAAGAGATTTGGACGGCTCTTAACAGCCAAGTCTTGGGAGCCGATTAGGGTGGTTTGTGTGAATATGGAGCGTTACCGAAATGAAGGGTCGGGGGAAACGGGAGATCCCCGAGAAAACCTGTCGATAAGCGGCATCGTTCGGCACGATTCCCACTAGCGAAAATCCGGAAGTGCCCTCCCCCCTCCCTTCCCGGTATCGATCCCGGTTCACCTAGGTGAGAGGCGTGTAGTCTAACCACTAATCCACCGCGGCCCGTTGGTTTTAAGTCATGGCGACGGAAAATTGTCCAAGCACGTAGTACTTGCGTAACACTCTTCAGGCGTCCAATGACTGACTACTTCTGGCCACACTGACAGGCGCGGCCAGCCAATGAACGCACAGCTGAGTCTCGAGTGTACACAACACTGTGCAGTCAGGTCGTTGAACTCGCGAACTTTCCTGTGCCTTCGCATAGCAACAGACACGATAAATGACTCCGTTTATAAATGTTTATCAGTGAAGAGAGAAGAGCAGCAGCAAAACACGCAGCTCGAGAGGCGGAAATAATTTCATACAGCCGAGTTATTTACAGCAGCGTTCGGCTGGCCTGCATCTTGCCTCGGGCAGAGTTTCCATAACAACCCTGTGGCAGATAACCGTGACAAAAATATAATTACCGTCAACGAGGGGTGAACAAACAAGAGTGACTGAAAGGCGCCGACGACGATTACTCAATGGATATAAGAAACGAATGGCGTAAATAATTAGTGTTTGCTTCAATGGCGTTTTCGGTTAGGTCAGGAGAAGCTGAATCATGCTCTTATTTTGCAGTGCAGCGCGTGAACTCCACTGACTTGATGACCCAAGTTCAGTTAACCAGCGCCGCTAACAAAGGACTCCCTCTTACAGGAGAAGTTGCAAGGTGGACGACTTACATAAACTTACATTGTCCTTAGAGTAAAAGGAAACTTTCTCTTCTCAGCAACTGATTGGTACCTTACAGGTGAAGCAGTATAATCCATTTGGGGCCACGGTGACCTGAGCGGATAGCACGCTCCCTCCCGCCAAGGTGAACCGGGTTCATTCCCTGGCCTGGTCATCACCGGATTTTTGCAAGTGGGAATCGTGCCGGACGATGTCGCTGGTCGGCGAGTTTTCTCGGGGATCTCCCGTTTCCCCGCCCCTTCTTCATTCCGGCGCTGCTCCATACTCACCTCTCTTCACCCTCTTTGGGAAGATCGCCTCCCCCTCCAGGACCGTATGTCACTTACTTGTTCGTGCTCCAGGAATGTTGCGTACACCCCTCGTACTAAATACGCATTTATCGCCGTCCAATTACGTTTGCAACAACATTTTCCATTAACGCATAATAATTGCCTGCATTTATATCATCAATTTCCGGTCAATTATTCGGAGAACTATCTTGTAAGATCCCCCCTTCCACAGCAAATTGGCAAGAGATGGGCCCGAGCCCCTTCACGCCTACAAGGGAAGGAAATCATGCAAGGGGACATGCATCGCGGCAGAGAGGGATTGGGCAGCCATGACCAGCGATTGGGGCTATGACTACCTCCCTGTGTATATTTATACCTAAAGACTATAACTAAGAAGAGACTGGGAAAAACCGTCAAAGACAACGTAAAAACCCAGCCGACAGGAAATAATTCAAAATTATTCATGCATTAAATAGAAATGCTACGGGATACATAAGTTGGAACTCGTGCTTTATTAGTAGAGATGAAAGACTAGTAGAGAGAGGGCGCTGTATTTAAGATTATTCGATTGGTGCTGGTTTCAGCCAGGGTGATGCAAGCAACGCCCCCGGGTGAGGGTGCAACGGGGGGGGGGGGGCAGGGTTGAAGGGTTGAAGCCTCCCTGGCCGCAACATGTGGAGTGGTCAGCGGCCTCCTTCATAGTTACAAGTGGCTGGATATTTAACAAAATTCTTACAACTGAAACCCTTTTTACTTTGTTAAAAATAATGCAATATTCCAGTACATGACGAGTTGCGGTAAAAATCATATAGAACAATAAACTATAAATGAATTATGAACAGTACCATTTAAATTGACTGTAACATAATGTATTGCCATCACAAAATACTAGTTGTGAAATATCGTCGCGGAAATCAGGTACGTATTTAATCTGCAAGTGCTTATTGTATACCTGTCAACTTAGTTTAAGGCGTTTAGCGATCGTCTATCTCTGTGTTCAGACGTCGCATTTTCCAATTACTTTCTTTGTAGGTTCTGCATACTCATATTTATGTTTGTTAGAGCGGATTATGTAAGGTATGGTAGTGCTAGAGTAATTTTAATTTACTTAGACATTCGCCCGCCGACCTCCCGTGCCGCATTCGGTGGGTGCGCCGCCATATTGTGGTGCGGGGGGTTCTGGATTCGAATCCTGGGTAAGGCATGGGTGTTAGTTTAATAAGCCCTTTACAATACAATCCAATACAATTAAACATTCACACATCTCTTGTCTTGGTCAAGATAGGTATATAAGTATAAACCACAATTTTTATTTTTTTTTTGGAATTTAATCTATTTGCATTGTATTTCTGATTCGCCTCCTGTTAATTTAAGTCATTGTTAGAGCTAGTGATTTTTCGCGAGAAAGAAATCTGAGTACACGGTGTACTTCAACACTATAGGCACCCAACAGCAGTTTGTCTATTGCCATTGGTTGCTGTCTGCTTGAGAAGGCGTCTTCATATTTGTCCGGGCCACTCAGAGTTTGGCAACATAGGCCCGGCTCATACGTGATTCGTGTGCAGACAGTTAACACGTGTCAAATAGTAATTCAGCCAATCAAGATAGGTCAACGACCCTGCAGTGTCTTGAAACATAAATTGTCTTGGAATCTTTTCGCGAAATTTCACTACCCTTATTCATCGTTCTAGTTTTTTTTTTTTTTTTTGCAGGTACTGATGTGTATGGTATGTACACGTTTGAAATTTGCTCCAGAGTTGCGGAGATGTATAAGGTCCCCACTCCCCCCTTCTCACCCCCCGCCAACCTTACATACCATCTTCCAAATGTGTTCCATGGCGCCTTTTAAAATAGCTAATGCAACAAAGCGCCATCGCCTCACGTAACAGCATACCAGATAATCGCTTTTAATACAAACACTATAAAGTAATTTATATTTCCGGCCCACAGGAAAAGGTGGCATTTAAAATATCGTAGGTAAAAAACGGCTGTAATTTGGAACGACCGTAAAAAGGAAGAACAGCCATTCTTTAAGTCCTGGGTGGCAGGATCATGGATAAGGGGACGATGAAGGGGGGGGGGGAGTGAAAGTAATTGTTCGGAAATGTAAGCAACAGACATCCGCTGCACAAGAGTCATGGTGGGTTCACAATTTAAAACAAAAACCTAGGCGCGGCATAGTACATAACAGCAAAACCTAGGCGCGGCATAGGACATAACAGCAAAACCTAGGCGCGGCATAGGACATAACAGCAAAACCTAGGCGCGGCATAGGACATAACAGCAAAACCTAGGCGCGGCATTGGACATAGCAGCAAAACATCTCACCCGACGAATCTTGTGCCAAACTGATTCACAACTGAATACTTGTGTACTATTTTTAGCCAATGAAACTGCGAGAAGAATGTTACGTCAGTCGGCAGTGTTTTAATGTTTTGGCTGTCAGGACATACGTAAAACTTATTTTAGTGCCAGATTTAGTGTGGTATCACGTTGAAAATGAAGAGTGATTTTAAAGGGTTGGAACATTTGCTTGTCTTTAATTGCTTTTGCAATCGTAAAGACGAGGATAACATTTTAAAATTTCTGCTATTACACTGTTCCTGTCCTTTCCACTAAATTTATGTATTGCGACATTTCTTTCGATAAATCCTGGTCCGTTTCTGCAGCATAACTATTTCCCTCCATTCTTACAGCTAAATAAACAACTCCGTCCAAAATATCCTCTCTCTCCTCTAGCTCTAATTGACTGTTGTTTCGGCTTTTCTGAAGCACTGCTGACGTTCTACTTCCAGGATATTACTCCGCGCCTCATGCAAACTAAGTCTAGAAAATTACACCGTACATACAACGCAACTCATCGCAGCGCCCTCAGTTTAATAATATTTAGCGTTAAAATTATTTATTACTAAGCGTTATCAACACATCTCATTTTTCAATATTTTTATTCGTATTAATTATAAATTAAATATTATAATTTGTGAGTAAAATAAAAGTAAAAGTTGAATTTAATAAAAAAAACCGTATTTTCATGTAAACAGAAGCAAGACATGCTTGTGATACATGTCATATTTAGGAAACAGCTAAACACGACATACATACATGGGATGACGTAAACCGACCTCTATCCAAGCTGCTACAAGTTGTTACCCGACATCTGTGCAATGCCTGGTCCACATGTAAGCCAATCATATCGAACAGACAGCCCCGACCTACTTAATCGCTAACTGGTTGTCGCCAATGTCGATTCTGCGATCGAGTTTTCACCTATGTTCAAAATGCTCGCCTGCATGAGAGAGTGGTCTGTACGAAAGAGTCTTTTTTCACGCGATGACGACCAATGGCGAAGCGTGGTGGGAGTCTGCTGTGACTCTGGCCACTTTTATTGCAAAGTGTAAATACAGTTTACCCAGGAAGCGATGACATATACCAAGGTACCTGGATACATACTTTTTTAAAGCGAGATTATAAAATAAAATGTTCGCATTTCAGCTTTTGGAGATAGGATTATATCATTTTATTTTAAAATACAAGGAATTTTTATTCACTTGCGACCCACGCACATACACACACACACACCACCGCACACAGCACCATAATCACAATCAGCACTGCACTTAGCACCATAATCACAAAACAGCACTGCACTTAGCACCATAATCACAAACAGCACTGCACTTAGCACCATAATCACAATCAGCACTGCACTTAGCACCATATATCACAAACAGCCCTGCACTTAGCACCATAATCACAAACAGCACTGCACTTAGCACCATAATCACAAACAGCACTGCACTTAGCACCATAATCACAAACAGCACTGCACTTAGCACCATGATCACAAACAGCACTGCACTTAGCACCATGATCACAAACAGCACTGCACTTAGCACCATAATCACAAACAGCACTGCACTTAGCACCGTAATCACAAACAGCACTGCACTTAGCACCATAATCACAAACAGAACTGCACTTAGCACCATAATTACAGCACTGCACTTAGCACCGTAATCACAAACAGCACAGCACTTAGCACCATAATCATAAACAGCACTGCACTTAGCACCATAATCACAATCAGCACTGCACTTAGCACCATAATCACAAACAGCACTGCACTTAGCACCATAATCACAAACAGCACTGCACTTAGCACCATAATCACAAACAGCACTGCACTTAGCACCATAATCACAAACAGCACTGCACTTAGCACCATAATCACAAACAGAACTGCACTTAGCACCATAATCACAATCAGCACTGCACTTAGCACCATAATCACAATCAGCACTGCACTTAGCACCATAATCACAAACAGCACTGCACTTAGCACCATAATCACAAACAGAACTGCACTTAGCACCATAATCACAAACAACACTGCACTTAGCACCATAATCACAAACAGAACTGCACTTAGCACCATAATCACAAACAGCACTGCACTTAGCACCATAATCACAATCAGCACTGCACTTAGCACCATAATCACAAACAGCAAATGCACTTAGCACCATAATCACAAACAGTACTGCACTTAGCACCATAATCACAATCAGCACTGCACTTAGCACCATAATCACAAACAGCACTGCACTTAGCACCATAATCACAAACAGAACTGCACTTAGCACCATAATCACAATCAGCACTGCACTTAGCACCATAATCACAATCAGCACTGCACTTAGCACCATAATCACAAACAGCACTGCACTTAACACCATAATCACAAACAGAACTGCACTTAGCACCATAATCACAAACAACACTGCACTTAGCACCATAATCACAAACAGTGCTGCACTTAGCACCATAATCACAATCAGCACTGCACTTAGCACCATAATCACAAACAGCACTGCACTTAGCACCATAATCACAAACAGCACTGCACTTAGCACCATAGTCACAAAAAGCACTGCACTTAACACAATAATCAAATCAGCACTGCACTTAGCACCATAATCACATCAGGACTGCACTTAGCACCATAATCACAATCAGCACTGCACTTAGCACCATAATCACAAACAGCACTGCACTTAGCACCATAATCACAAACAGCACTGCACTTAGCACCATAATCACAAACAGCACTGCACTTAGCACCATAATCACAAACAGCAAATGCACTTAGCACCATAATCACAAACAGTACTGCACTTAGCACCATAATCACAATCAGCACTGCACTTAGCACCATAATCACAATCAGCACTGCACTTAGCACCATAATCACAAACAGCACTGCACTTAGCACCATAATCACAAACAGAACTGCACTTAGCACCATAATCACAAACAGCACTGCACTTAGCACCGTAATCACAAACAGCACTGCACTTAGCACCATAATCACAAACAACACTGCACTTAGCACCATAATCACAAACTGAACTGCACTTAGCACCATAATCACAAACAGCACTGCACTTAGCACCGTAATCACAAACAGCACTGCACTTAGCACCATAATCACAAACAGAACTGCACTTAGCACCATAATCACAATCAGCACTGCACTTAGCACCATAATCACAAACAGCACTGCACTTAGCACCATAATCACAAACAGCACTGCACTTAGCACCATAATCACAAACAGCACTGCACTTAGCACCATAATCACAAACAGCAAATGCACTTAGCACCATAATCACAAACAGTACTGCACTTAGCACCATAATCACAATCAGCACTGCACTTAGCACCATAATCACAAACAGCACTGCACTTAGCACCATAATCACAAACAGAACTGCACTTAGCACCATAATCACAAACAGCACTGCACTTAGCACCGTAATCACAAACAGCACTGCACTTAGCACCATAATCACAAACAACACTGCACTTAGCACCATAATCACAAACTGAACTGCACTTAGCACCATAATCACAAACAGCACTGCACTTAGCACCGTAATCACAAACAGCACTGCACTTAGCACCGTAATCACAAACAGAACTGCACTTAGTACCATAATCACAAACAGCACTGCACTTAGCACCATAATCACAAACAGAACTGCACTTAGCACCATAATTACAGCACTGCACTTAGCACCGTAATCACAAACAGCACTGCACTTAGCACCATAATCACAAACAGAACTGCACTTAGCACCATAATCACAAACAGCACTGCACTTAGCACCGTAATCACAAACAGCACTGCACTTAGCACCGTAATCACAAACAGAACTGCAGTTAGTACCATAATCACAAACAGCACTGCACTTAGCACCATAATCACAAACAGCACTGCACTTAGCACCATAATCACAAACAGAACTGCACTTAGCACCATAATCACAATCAGCACTGCACTTAGCACCATAATCACAATCAGCACTGCACTTAGCACCATAATCACAAACAGCACTGCACTTAGCACCATAATCACAAACAACACTGCACTTAGCACCATAATCACAAACAGAACTGCACTTAGCACCATAATCACAAACAGAACTGCACTTAGCACCATAATCACAAACAGCACTGCACTTAGCACCATAATCACAATCAGCACTGCACTTAGCACCATAATCACAAACAGCAAATGCACTTAGCACCATAATCACAAACAGTACTGCACTTAGCACCATAATCACAATCAGCACTGTACTTAGCACCATAATCACAAACAGCACTGCACTTAGCACCATAATCACAAACAGAACTGCACTTAGCACCATAATCACAAACAACACTGCACTTAGCACCATAATCACAAACAGAACTGCACTTAGCACCATAATCACAAACAGCACTGCACTTAGCACCGTAATCACAAACAGCACTGCACTTAGCACCGTAACCGTAATCAGCAACGCAATCGCAATCTGCACCTCAATTAGCACCGCAATCAGCACCTCAATTAGCACCTCAATCAGCACAACAGCGTCGAAGCATCGCAAGTACAGATATAAAATAAATATAGTTAAACAAGTATTGTGAAAAGTACTGTTGTACTGTAAGTACATTTACATATAATTAATTTAAAAATTTCTTTTTAAAAGTGTATAACATAAAATTTTTAATAACAAATACACATTTAATAAATTATGCATGTAGTCAAAGCTCCACATCATGCTTGTAGGTATACTGCCGATTGGAAACATTTTTTAATAGGGTGGAAAATAACAGATTTTTTATGCCTATAAATCTAAGGGCCTATATCTCGCTTGGACTCCAGCATACTAACTGTAACGAATTTATTCTCGAGCATTTGTTGTCAAGGTCATAGGGTCAAGTTAAAGGTAGTCTGCATACAATATGGCGACGGTAGTCTGTAATGAATTATGTTTGCTGACTTTTACGTATTTTTTCTGGTGTTTAGGTTTTCAAGGTCATTCAATATCATGGAGTCAAGGTCAGGGGTTATAGGTCACAGCTCAAAGTTCAATTGATAATGGGCATTGGCTTCCAAGATTGCAGACAAGTGATGTATACCAAGATGGTGGTTACCTACCAAGATGGCGGCCGCCTACCAAGACGGCGGTCGTCTACTAAGACGGTGACCTCCAGTAATGTATAAACAAATGACGAACGAAAAAATAAAGATGCCGGAATGAGTATAGTTGAGGGGAATGAGGTTGAGGGGAGTGGGGGTGAGGGAGTCAGTCGTCTGCTAGGTGTGGTGCTGGGGGGGGGGGAGAAGCCCTTCGGAAATGTAAGTTTAAAAAAATTGTAAATTTTAAATGATTTTTAAATAATTTTTAAAAATATTTTTTTTGGGATTTTTTGAATTTTTTTTTTAAATATTCGGATTTTCAAAGCTAAAAGTCAAGGTCAAAGGTCACCTGAACCCGAAATGGTGGACAAGATGGTTGACAGAATCAAGATAGCTGATGGTTAAGTCTGACTTAGATCCTGGATATCTTGTATCGATTTGACATACCCTATGCGTATAAAACCAATGTGGCCACCACTGCTCTGTTGGTCCTAAGGAAGCCTCCAAATTACTTAAATTTGGCGAAAATAGGATTTCTTGGGCTTCTTTCTGCACATGGGGGCCTTATGCCATTTCTGGGGGCTTTTTTTTAAGGAAAAAAGGGAAAATTTGAGGGGAGAGAATGAAATTTTTAAAGAAAAAGAGACAATTTTTAGGGTATTTCGTCGATTTTAAGGGGAAAAAGGGTAATTTTGAGGGGAAAAAAGGGAAAAATGGCGGGCGGGTGACGTAACAACATGGCGTTCCCCGGGCTCCGGCTCCGACTATCCATTCCCTTGGCCGTCAATGCCCATTTGCCTACTACGGATGTGTTCTTACGAATGCTAAACAAATGACAAGTGATATCACTGACACTGAAACCCGCCATATTGCAAGTTACATTGCGCCTAAACTTGCCGGCCATGGGCGTCGGCAGGAAAGGGATTGGAAACTGTTTTTTTTTTTAAATTAAATGTGAGAGACCCATTAGAACAATCGTTCATAAATTATTAGTGCTCGTAATCATTCCCGTAATTAAATTATATAAATATTTTATATAGTCTGTTCACAGTAAAGTGAGCATTTCTGAGGCCCTAGTTACTTTTCTTCGTGTCAGCAATTTTTAATCGATCCACCAATTTTTAAAATAAATATTGACATTTAATTAATAAACACAGTGTGTACGTTCCCCCGCACTCGAAAGTTAACGTCTAAGGCCAAAACAAAATATATTTATTTACTATTATTCCAAATAAGACGGCTTTCAAAATTGCTCACTTCACCGTGAATGGCCTATAACAAATAAATAGCTTATTAGCGATGCAATTCCGAAATGCAAGTTCCTTCTGGAAAGAATAACTGAGTACTTCCTGCCCCCCCCCTCCCCCTTGGCCCGCCACCTTCCCTTGCCAGTGATTATAGATAGTTTGATAATTGAATGTACTTTTTTATTTATTACTGTAAAGTATAAACTAGTTTATTTATATAACATGTAACATGTATTTCTTGCATTTATTTTGCTTAAAATCCAGCTGTACATCTCACACTAATAAAGAAAATCGTACTCATTTCAATCCTCTGTTTTGAAAAAAAAATTCCTGATGACGCCCATATTGCCAGCATAAATAAAACATTTGTAATAATACTAACAATAATGATATTCATTTATTTCTAATGGAATTTATTTATTTTATTTCGAATTTATTTATCCTGGCTAATTCAAGGCTTCAATGCTTTCTCTTAAACTTAACCAGGTATAACATAATGTACACATAAGTAAACATAATGAGCAAGAGAAAAATACACTTAAATACTTAAAATAACAAAAGACGAAACAGAAATATAATAGCTCAAATAGATTAAACTCTAAAAATGATCTGTGGTTTCCAATTACGTACGTATCTTGAGCAGAACTAGAGACACGGGATTGTTTAAAGAAATAAAAAAAAAATTACAATAGCACAATAATATGGATTTACAATAGCACAATAATATGTATCATAATCTGCATTACAATTCACGAATATAAATGTGCACAACCTAAAAAGTACCAGAGAGGAAAACAAAAGATTCAATCTCAACTCAATAAAATAAATAAACAGATCTATGAAAAGCACTTACAGATTAATGAAAATTGAATGCAGCAATTCCTTGAAATAATTTAAGAATCGACAGCAACAACTCGAAGAAAGGTAGGAAATGGTAGGACAAGGTACACGGTGTTATAGGTCATTCACGGTAAAGTGAGCACTTCTCAGAAGCCTCTCATTTAGAATAACAGTCAATAAATATATTTTATTTTAGCCTTAAACGTTAACTTCAGAGTGTGGTGGAATAAACACTCTGCATGGAGCAGGCTCCTACGAGGGTTGCTCAGCGTTACGTTGAGGTAAAGCGCAGAGCGACCTTGTTTTAACTAACAAATACCGGGGGGGGTTTGGCGCGAGGTCAGGCAGGTACTATATAAACTCAGAGCAATGGAGGCTCTGGGCGCCATCTTGCCTGCCGCTGCCGGAGGCTCTACCCGTGGACGACAAGACGAGAGGACCGCAGCCCGTGGTCCGCCTTCGATGCCCGACGAGTCCGCCCTCGAGAGAGCTGGGCGACTACGACGGCTAAGAGGGTAAATATTAAATCCCTGGTAAGACGACTTAAGGCATGATAGGGCGTGGTACTTGTGACGGCTTTAAGCTCCCTCCGAGCATAGTTAACCTTATAAACATCATGCTACTTGAATCTTGATTAAGGGCATCAGCGCCCCTGTGAATCGTAGATCTGCTGCTTGTGATTACTACCCTTGTTCCCCCTTTGTTAATGCACGGTCTGCTCCCTCAGGAGAAGTCACAGCAAATATTGAGGCGCTCGGCTCTCCCACCCTCCCGTTGAAGTAAAAGTAAATTAAGTTGCATGATTAAAGTAGAGATATTCGTAAAAATGTGTAGCGCCATCCACCTGTCTTCAGGGTTTAAATTCCCTCAAGTAGACCAGGTGAACGTATCCTACGTAGTAAACGTTTGAAAAGAATTGTAAGCACTCATTCACGCCAGCACATGTTATATCAGTGAGGAGAATATTGCGGCCGCACCAGAGCATGCGAGCGAGAACTGCCGTGTTGCGAAAAGCAGCCAGGCCGGACAGTCGCCCAGAGTATCCTGTAGTATAGTGTGTGTGCTTTGCCTAAAATGAATTAATACATGCTTAAAACACGGATCTGCTCTTCGGACCGTATTTTTACTTTTGCTTACTGCTAAATTCCACCCAGGTGTGGCAAATTGTGGAAAAAGTAGACTGTAGAACGCTTGCTTTATTGTTGAATGGTGTGTCAGTCACACATGTTACACAGGCATTAAACCACCACATTACATGTCAGATAAACCCACCCCCTCTCTTGCCAAAACAGCTAGGAATATTTTAAAACACGCCACTAAAGACTTAAAAGAAACTCAAAGAGAAATTTCAAAAGCAAAATACAACAAGTACAGAAAAATTCCAGCAACTGATAGCATCGGCAGATAAATTACTAACAGATAACCCTGATACAGTAGAACAATTTGACACATCAACAAGACTGACACGTAGCCTCATTAGCAAAATCACACATAACTGCCTTTTGCCATTCACACCCCCACCCTCACATGAAAATATAGAACAGGACACACATTATTTAACATTAGTACAAATCAGCACAACCACAGAACACGAATATTCAAACTTACATGAACTCACTACCGAACACACATATCAGAATTCACCCTCAGCTTCCCCACTAAACACACAAGAAAACAACATGGCTAACCCCCCAAACCAATTACTGTAATAGTACAACATCCCATGACAGTCACAAATTTTTGGGTGATAGTAGTGACAAATGGTCAGAGTTCCTGGGGAACAATACAACCACAAGGCCGAAAATAACAACTGGGATGAGATGGAGAAATTACGTAGACTGAAATACTACGTCACAGGTTCAGCCAAGCACACATTGGAAAATTACCTACAAAGTCACGTGGGCCAAGCTACTTGGAATGACATTTCAAAAATGAGAAGAACTTTCCTAACACCAGCAAACGAGGAACACTTTAAGAAATCTCCTATACGCGACAAAAAAAAAAAATTACATGAAAGCACTCAAAAGTATATCGAAAACTTATTATTATACGGGGAATTAATTAGTATCGTATGGCGATCACTCCTCCCGTCCATCGCGGACACGATAGTAGGCCTTATGAATGACACAAATGATGAACTTACAAACATACAAAGAGTAGAGGTAGGATTATTTCAGCATAACCAAACAATTACCGGACAACCCAGCCACACAGAAACGGATTTTTTAAGGGCCGAAATGATAAAATTGAAGGAGGAAATTGCTAACCTAACACTCCAAAACCAAAAGCCTTTTAACCACAGAAATCAACAAAGACAACACAATGCACAGACTCCTCAGTACGTAAAATACAATAAATACTGACATAACAAACAACCAGTGATTGTTGTTAAGGAATACGTGCAAACACCACCAAAATTTTACAACACAACAAAAGACCACAGAAAAACGGTAACTTTCACAAAACCAACAACTTCTGGGCATATCCCTCACAAAACAATAGCGCCCAAAATCATACCCAAACAAGAACAAAGTACTATTCAACACCTAAATATAACGAACAAAAAAACTCGTACATGAGGGGGCAATAAGCACCACCCCCACAGACATACCAATAAGTAAGGTGCTGCAAACTAAGCATTACAGGCAGGGTACTTAAGTACCGCAACAGTAAATAGCACATAATAGCGCCACAGCAGAAACAGACCCTCCCAAATAAATCACAGAAGCCAAACAAGCATAATCAGAAAAATAAATAAATTACGGGAGCAACACATATGGTAAGCCTAGGGAAAATGTGAAACCAGAAATACAGATAAGACGTGTAATCAATGCCTGCGAGGCGCTCTTTAGCAAGAGGATTTCAACGCAATATGCGGAAATTGCCAAATTCAACTCACGACCGATAAATTTTCAACAAACACAGGGACAGAAAATTCAAATTACAAAACAGCTTGCCAAACGCGATACCAACGAAACTAGGTCATCAGGTATAACCTTCAACGAACCGAATTGCAGGTTACGGAACAAACAGGGGAATCCCGACACTATACACAAGGACACTACATCACGTCACCACAACACGGCGCCCGTGAAACCCAAGACCTTAGACAGCACCAGGGCAAGCCAAGGTCGGTCGCGTGGAATGCACACAGCAGCGTGATCATGTCAGCTCACGAGCGGTCTTCATCGGACTGTAGTCGCTGGCAGCCATGACATGCACGTTGTTTTTTTTACCAGGGTCATCGAACCGGGGAATGGCCGCTCTTTCCGAACCAGACACAGAATTTTAACACAAATTTAAATTACAGATTTAAGAACTTCAAAAGACGTTTTGGTTTGGTGGAAGTAAAATTACGTATCCCGATAACAAATAGTAACAACATACTACATGGTAGCAACAACACAAACATGGAAATAAGTGGCAATGATGAAAAAGTGAAACTGAGCCACAGATCTGTGTTATAAAACAATAACATATGAGGGGCCCCGCTGACCGGCAAGAATGAATGTCGCGCAAGATACATGCAAATATCAACATCACGCGTCCTGTCCGGCTTGCGGGCAGGTCATATAACGCGTTACTCGACACAGGAAGCTCGCGTTCTTTCATAGCCACAACTCTTGTAAACATAACCGACAACCAATCACGGAACAGTTTACATTAGTGAGGGATACAACCGACATTGACCTACCTAAATACAAAACCAATTTAAACATTAATATTGCGGGCTAGAATTTCAATCAAGACTTCCTACTAATTAACAATTTTAAATTAGACATCATACTGGGAGTATATTTTATCAAGAAATATGACATAGTGCCAGTACTCACCAAATATGTCATGTACGTACACTCTTATCATAATAAAAGAATAATTTAAATACCAATCAACACAAATCAACTGTATTATGAAACAAACAATTGTATCATATACTATATTAACAAAATTGAATTATTAGACAACCCGAGTGATACTACGGCTACAGGTAGCATAAATGAAAAATTGCCCACACACATGAAAGAACAATTAAGAGAATTACTAGAGGCATACAAAGATTGTTTCGCAAGTAACATAACTGAACCAACAGAAACGAAAGATTATGAAATTAAATTGGAATTATCAATTAACGAACCTATTCATACCAGACCCTACAGAATAAATCCACAACTACACGAACAAGTACTGGAACATATCCAGCAGATGCTTGATGCACATATTAGCACTCCTTCAGAATCCCCCTATGCCTAGTAATAAAGAAACGCCAGGGAGGCATAATATTTTTAACAGACTTTAGGCTACTTAAACAAAATATAAAAAAAGGTCCAACATCCCATCCCCAGAACTGAAGACATAATCAATACACTGCAAAATTCAAAGTATATCTCACCTATAGATATGTTTAGCGGTTTTTATGCTATCCCAGTCAGGGAGCAAGATAGAGAAAAATTTGCTTTTAGCGTGGATGGCATAGGCTTATACGAGCATGCCCGTATGCCTATGAGGTTGGCCACAAGCCCAAATTATTTTCAAAATTTTGTGGAAATCATGATCGGGGCCCCTACGCTGGAACACAGCAGTAGCATATATTGATGACACCTTTATCGTAGGAAATACCTTTCAGGAACAAATGAACAACATTAGAAAAGTAATGGATAGGTTACATAAATACAATATTAAGATTAACGCCAAGAAATATCTCTTCACACAACAAGAAATGAAAATACTAGGGTATTATATAACTCCAGAAGAGATAGGAACAGACCCTGACAAAATCGGAAAGATAGTGCCCCTAAGTATCTCAAACAATTATGTAAATTTTTGGGATTAACGTCATACTTATGGCAGAACCCCTGACAGACATAATTAAAGAGTCAACTCCCTTCCAATGGAAAGAAGAACACCAGATAAGCATTAGAAAAAATTTCAGGAGAACCAGCATACAATACTAGCTTGTGATGCCTCTTAGACAGCGATAGGCGCAGTCTTTATGCAAGAAATACCAGCTAACAAAGACTGCAGTATTATCGCGTTCACATCGAAGAAACTATCGTTGAATGAAAAGAAATGGTCGGCGACGGAACGTGAGCAGTCGGCCATTAAATACTTTGTCATATATTTTAAACAATACCTATATGGGCGTAAATTCACATCCGAATACAAAAATGAGCAATAGCGCTGAATACGAATTCAAACCAAAGATAGTTAAAGGAAAATTAAACACATTAGCGGACGCTATGAGTAGGATTCCTACGACAGGAAAGGCTGAGCGAACACACATTCACGTAGAGAATCAATATTATTCTTTAAAAAAAAAAATACACTAACTGTAATTCCTTTTATAACGCACTCGCCGAAACATTATTACAAAATCCGCACAAGGATGACGAAGTCAAACACAATATAGCTAAATACGTCACCAATAATTGGCATGAGACAAAAAAACTTAATCAAACCAGATATCGCTACAACAGACAAAGCCCACGTTGCGAAGATGATTATACACGAGGAATATTTACCCCTCGAAGCACTTGCAAAAATCACAATAGACATGTATCAAGTAAACATTGAAATCCAAATGGAAGGGCATGCAAACACAATTAAACGAACTTGTATCGACCCCCGTTTAAATTGTAAAATTATAATTTCTATAAAGAACTCCAAACCGATATATCACCCCATTTATATTCACAACCAAGAATATATCAAGGTCGAAGATGACACACACTTATTTTTGGCATCCATTACACAAGCACAATCATCACTATTCTTAGCAAAATACACTAATGACTCTCGTATCACACCACTCATAACCGCCCTCACAGATCCAAACAACGCCATTCCAAAATATATACCACTAGCAAGGCGATATGGTTTCACCATAAATGGTGAAATCTATTGTAAAACTCACACCCTCAATGGTGAAAAATGTTTAATATTAGTACCTCAGTACTATGTACCAGAAATGATAACGGTCCACCACGATGTGTTACTAGGCGGAAAGCATTTCGGCCAGTTTAAAACATTACAGAAAATTAGAAACTAATACCATTAGGAAACAATGGCTAATGACGTCAAAAACTGCCCTAATTACCAGAAGGGCAAACACAGTAACCAGAAACCTATAGGCCTTATGACCCGCATTGAAGCCCCTCCCTTATTCCGTTCATGGGGCCTCGATGCCAAAGTCCCACTGCAAACAGCGGCATCCGAAAATAAATACATCCTAGTAATGACAGAGATTTGTCACGAGGCATGTGGTAGCCAAACCGGTAAAAACAATAGGCGCTAAAACTTGTGCAAATTCTTTCAAGGATGTAATTCTAAAGTATGGATGTCCCAAATCCATTTTGACAGATCCGGGCACATCCTTCGACAATGAGGTTATCGCTGAGCTGTTGCAAAAGCTCCAAATAAAGAAATTGCAAACGACAGCATATAGCCCGGAATGTAACGGGCTGACAGAACAAGTTAATAAGATTCTGTCGCAACAGCTCACAGCATACGCAAATGAAGCCCAGGCACATTGGGACGAATACGTCCAATATATAATTGTCAACTATAATTCGACTATAAATATAAGTACAAAATTCTCCCCATTTTTCCTAATGCACTGCGTTGAAGCGGTCCAGCCATGTCACGTCGTCGCTTACACGTTTTCGCAGCGTGCAGCAGACTGGGGTGAGGAACTTCACCAAGCCCGTGTGAACCTAATTGAATCTAAAAAACATCAAAAAGAAATTTTTGACAAAAAATTTCGCCCTAATGAATTAAAAATAGGACAACTCGTATGGGTGAAAAACCATGCCAGACAGAAGACACTCAACTTCAAATATCACGCCCCATACTGGATACATGATATATTAGGTCCATCGACCATTGCAATAGAAATTAAGAAACGACGGTTAACAAAAATCGACACAGTCAATACCCGAAACATAAAAATTGCTAATATAAGACATGTATGTTACAGGTAACATGACTCCACTATGGGAAAGTCGAGTATGGGGTTGCTGCTGTTGATCATGTGCTACACAATGTCGGCATCTGCAGGTGCCCACTTATTCAAGACACACAGTGGCAGCTATTTCCACGAACTTTCTCCAGATATTGCATATGAAGAGACCATTCCCCTGGCCTACAGTAAACCGCTGCACCAACCTGCCACTCCCAGCAACGTGGGCGTGTGGTATCACCAGGCTTGTACCACCACGAACTATACTGTCTGCAAAAACGCTGAGCATTTGAGTCAATATTTCAGTGAAACTATTCAAAACATTGTACAAGAATTTATGTCCGAGGTATTACCTTCCTTGGAGACGACGCAACTTGGTGTTGCGACATTGTCATAACCCGCCACCTTAAATCCCTCCTTTCTAATGAAGAATCCCTATCTTTACAATTTAAGGAATTGCAAAATAATGTCATCACATCTGACAACAACCTTAATATTATGATACATAGAATTTCAGAAATAAAAGGACAAGTCGAAAACGAGGTAAATGATCTCAGTAGAAGCATAGGGGCGATGTCACGCCAATTGAATAAGGAACGTAAAGAAATAGAGTCCTCACTAATTCAATCACGATTACTCTCTAGTATGGTGCTGGAAATTATAAATAATGTTGTTAACGAACTGAGACTTAGCACATATGTCCAGCGATGGCAACGGCTTGAAGCAGTGTCAAAAGAAATACTAAAGTCAGACCTTAAATTGCAGGCGCAAATATACGTCTTAGGCTTATGATTAAGTGTTCCTACCACAGAAATGTTAAAATATTATACAGGCCCATTAACGGAATGCATAATATCGCCTTTTCAAATTATAAAAAAAATAATACAGGTTCCTTTGAAAAATATTACAAGTACATGGCAATTGCTTCGTTCTACGAATGTCCCTTGCCAATATAATAATGATACATGTGTTGTAGGAACGCCTTCCAGTATAATAGCGATTGACATTAACACCCAAGAAACTAGGTAACTTGATGATAAATCAGAACAAATTAACGCCATTTCTTTCCTCTCTAAACAAATACTAATAGTTGACAATCCACAATCAAATTGTTTGAAGGCTGCAATTTATCTTAATGATCTTCAAAGTTTGTTCCACGACTGTAAATTTCAATGTGAGCCAGAAAATTCATTATAAGTCCACCCGATTGAACCCCCCTCCCCGCCACTTAAGTGATAACAAATGCATCTGGCGAACTGGTACTCAGATGTAAGAACAAGATGCTCAGTAAAGTAATCCACAGCCCTAAGGTAGGGACTATAGAAATTAACGTACCCTGTGGCTGTGAAATTACCTCAAATAAAATTATTATTATTAAAGCTACCCATGTTTGTGATATAAAGAGTCCTAAAATCGGAATTTCACACACGATCTTGCCAGTACAATGGTTACATAATAACGATTTAGAGGCACTGTAATTGAAAGCACGCGAAGGCATTTCCTTTTATTCAATAAATGATACTATTAAAGATAAATGGCAGTTCACTCATAGAGAACTCCCCACTATTACATATTCCGAAACTAGCTCTGCATTTCATCATACTCATTTGTTCTCTGTACTATCGCAGTATAATTATATCAGCTTTTCGACTATTATCATTTTAACAATAGCATTAGCAGGTATATATTACAAGCTGATAAAAATTGCGATACTGATGAATAAAATGGTGCAAGTGGCACAGCCGTAAAATTTTACGTAGTCCTACACAAAGGCAGGCAGCTTAGTGATAGCAGTGGACTCTTCCACTATGTAATTCAGAAAGCAAGGAAAATTTCATGTCCAATATGACATATAAAGAGTGTGCACACACGGCAGCACAACTTACCTAGACGTACAATGTTAGTTGATAACTTTTAAAGACTGATATGCAATCACGAAGCTATTGTCGAATGTTGTGTTCTTTAAGAGCGCTCTACCTACAGTCCCAACCTAACGTGTTCGCGCCGGGTTCAATATTTAAGGTTTCAATTTCTAAGGGGAGTCGAGCACTACCTTCCATATATTTTTGAACCAACAAGAAAACAATAGCGGCCGCCAAATCAGTTAAGTGCCGGCACAACACATTTTAGGAATAGTAAATTATTGAACTTCGTTGTATCTTAGGGTGATCTTATTATTGTAAATTAGTGAAAAGAAACTGAGATGTCCTGTCATTAGTGATAGCCCTTACGATGGTACTAAATAAATAAAGCATAGAACATATATGTGTACAGAACAGTACAAGGATACGAAATACTATACTTCAATACGAGTGAGCATGATAGTATACCATGTGATGAAAATTTTTCTGGAAATCCAGAACATATCAGCAGATGTAAATAAAATTTTAGTGTACATAAATATAACAAAGATATATTTTATGATATTCCATGTAAGTTAAACTGCTAAAGTATTAACTCAACCGAAACAAGGTTCGGATCACAAACTTACAGTTTGTATACCTTTTGATATGTATACGATTATAGTAAAACAAACCCATGTAATAAACGTTTATGTATGAATAAGAGATATTGTCATAAAGAGAAACATTCAATGGTCTAGCATTGCCATTCCTAAGGCTGCCAATAATGTAACACAAGCCCGACCCTGCGTGCCTGACACTGCCTTAGAGAATCTACTAATTGGGGAGAAGGAAATCGATCAGTCAGTCCCACTTCAATTATTGTCACCATGCCTACTTCAAATGCTCTTTCCGGCGGGCTCCACGACTCCAACTGGGCTTGGCCTCACTATGTACGGATCCTGTACGGATCATCTGACCTGACCCAGCCGATACCCCGCAACGTCAAACCTATGCTCCAGACGAGGGCGCCTGGATGATCGTGAGAGAGGGGTCTTTGTTGGGCTGGCTCCTGCGAGGGTTGCACAGCGTCGCACTGAGGCAAGGCGCAGAGCGACATCGGCCAGCCAAGCCTTGTTTTAACTAACAAATACCAGGGGATTTGGCGCGAGGTGCTATGGAGGCTCTGGGCGCCATCTTGCCTGCCGCTGCCGGAGGCTCTGCCCGTGGTCCGCCTTCGACGCTCGACAATCCCACCGTCCAGAGAGCTGTGTGAGTACGACGGCTAAGCGGGTAAATATTAAATCCCTATTAGGGCGACTTAAGGCACGCTAGGACACGGGACTTGTGATGACTTTAAGCTCCTTCCGAGCACAGTTAGCCTTATAAAAATCACGTTACTTGAATCTTGATTAAAGACAACAGCGCTCCTGTGAATCGCAGATCTGCTACTTGTGATTACTTTGGTGTAAAACCCTACTGAAAACTGAGCCACGTACTTGAGGCTTGTTTGTAATTATTTAGCTTTAATAAAAGTCGTATTTTTGTATCCGAATGCTTATCCTTCGAGCTACCCTTGTTCCCCTTTGTTAATTCATGGTCTGTTCCATCAGGAGACTCCCTCACGGCAATACTGTATTTATTACTTACATTGCAATATTTATTTAAATAACGTGGTTAAAGGGTAAAAAAATGTCTGAAAAGAAAAAGTAACTAGGGCCTCATAAAGTGCTCATTTTACAGTGAAATGCGTATAGTGAGAACCAGAGTTAGAGGTGTGTATACTCCATAGTTGTGAACACACACACTCAGGTTGTTGAGAAGCTGCAGGGCAGAAGAGGCAGGCGCGAGGGATGTTAACCAGGCAGTGGTTGGCAGCCGTGGATGAGGAATGCGGGCTACCTGGCCGGGCCTGCTTCTCAATGGAGCATGCCACAGAGGGTGGTAAGAATGATACAGATGTGGGGGGGGGGGGAGGTGGCAGGGTTGGCGCCAGGTATGCCGCCACAACAACCACCTGTCAACCTCCCTCCTACCTGCTTAGCGCCCTCCTCCAAGGCCTTTCTGTGTTACCTGTGCCGCCTACAGCTTGAATGGCCGGGCACACACCACCATCTCACTGTTTACCAGCGTTCGCCACGGAAAAATATTATTTTATATTTGAATCATATATTTTTCAACTTATAGACAATATCTGTGACTACCTTGTCCGTACATAAAATACTTTAACACTGCATGTTCTTTTTGCAAAATGACACGTCAAAGTCAAAATTTGACTGTTTTTGTAATGTACCGATAAAATAAACCATAGTGCAAATTTATATTTATGATTTGTAATGCGTATTATAATACATATAATTGTGCTACTGTAGATCCACATGATTGTGCTATTGTAATGTTTATTTATTTAAACAACCCCTTGTCTCTAGACCTGCTCAAGATACGAACATAATTAGAAACGACGATTAGTTTTTGGAGTTTAATTTATTTGAGCTATCATATTTCTGTCTAGTCTCTTGTTAATCTAAATATTTTTTCCTTGCTCTTTATGTTTACGTATATGTACGGTATGTTATACCTGGTTAAGTGTAAGCGAAGGCACTGACTGAAGCTACAACTTCGCCGGTATAAATAAAATCGAAATAAATAAATATTTGTAGATTTTTTAATAAAAAGGCACCTGAGAGATCTTGTCTTAATTTATTTTAAGGTGTGTTTAGTAAGAGTTCTTTTATAAAAATGTAGGGGTAGGTAGCCAAAAATGGAAAACATGCAAGAATTTCTTCATTTTCAGCATTTTTTTTTAAATTGCAAAAACATTTTCTTGTACAATTTTTTTGGACGTTTTCTTTCAATGTGAATTATCTTATTTCTGTAAGTAAGATGATTTCCATTATGTGTACCTTTCTAAAACAGTCAAATTATGATTTTGACTCATAATTTTGTAAAACCCACGCGCTCTAGAAATACTCCATCTGAGGAACAGGTAGTCGCAAATAATGTCTACCCGTTGAAAAGTGAGTGGTACAAATACAAAACAACATATTTTTCCGGGGCCAACGCCCTCAAGGATATAGGCTGTTCACGGTAAAATGAGCATTTTTGAAAGCTCTGCTTAAGAAAGGCCGTGTAAGTAAACATTGGTTTGAAATATTCTGCCAAGAAAGCCCCCGGGCGGTGAGATATAGTGGTGTGTTCATCTGAAAGATCAAGGATGGACCTGCAGGTATGTGGCTGGGAAATCCTTCACGCCAGAGGCAGGGTACTTGCCACGATTTTGCTCAGCCAGCTGGCTGTGTTGACAGCACAGTTTCGGGTCCTAAGGAGAAAGAAATGAAATCGACTATGAAACTGCTTGTGATTGTCTTCTGTTGTAGAGGTTGTAATAGATGAGATATATTTTCGTATCACTATTCACCTGTTGCAAATTATGTAAATTCATGAACGAAAGCAGCATCTAAGTCATTAATATGTAAAATAGCCTATCTGTTAGCATCACTAGTGGTATGGTACAATGTATAGTTAAAACTTGTATTTTATACAGTTTTGTCTGTAAAACTGCCAGCGATTTCACTCATGTTCTTATCCTGTGTATGTAAATAGCGTCTCTATCTTATATATGTATATCTATGTGTAATAGAGCTTGGAAATGTAATTTTGTATAAGCTCGAGGGATTAATAGAGTAAATATTATTTTGTGGAACTTAGAATTTGTCAACTTAATGCGAAAATGTGATCTATCAAATTGTCTTACTTTGTGTGTTATATAACTAATTTAGTACCTATATGTATTATTAATATTATTATTAGTCTACCTTTCTTGATACGTGATTCGTGAATACTACCATAACTGTCTTAATATTGTACAGGCATACCAGTTACTTAATTACATGGAATTGCTGGAATATTTATAGTTAGATTAGTATTATGGATTGTTATATTAGTGTAGCATCATAACAGCTAGATATATTGATTTATGTAATTTTCTTTTTTCTTTAATTATTGTTTTTATATACGGAATGTATGAATGTGTACAATGGGTTCAGTGGTAGAGAAGGCAAATATGCCTTAACTGCGCCGACAGAAAAATCAGGCGAAATAAATAAATAGGCTGTTCATGGTAAAGTGAGCACTTTTGAGGCCCTAGTTACTTATTACTTTCAGCCATTTTTTTATCCTCTAGTCACCTTTGTTAAATAATTATTGCCATGTAAATAATAAACACAGTTTGCATATTCACTTGAAGTTAACGTGTAAGGCTAAAATAATATATATATTTCTTGACTCAGAATAGCCAACTTAATTTTACAAATTCTCTCTCGAAATTCAGTGGGCTAAATCAAGTTCGTTAAGGGATGGAGGTCTTAATTAAATAAAATAATCAATTACGATTTCATAATTTTATTTACATTGTGTACAAACAAAATTCTCTCGACTCAACATCTCACAATAAAGTGATATCACTTACTGTTTACAATTAATGACGTCAACTAAGACAATTTGTAGTTGCCTCAAATAAATCAATGAAATTAAACAATTAAAAGTCAGTCACAATAGACAGTGCATCAAAACCTATTCAATTGTTGTATAAATTATGTGTCCATATTTGACATTTCCCAATATTTACAATAAAATCGGTATTACATGTCCACTCAGTCCCACTTCAGTTCAGGCTATGTCCCGCCAGTCCGCAATGTTCTAGAGTCCTCCGAGCGCCCTCGCGCACAGTAGGCTTCACTCGTCCATTCACACCACGAACACCTCGTCCGCCGTCGTCCTGTCATCCACACTGCACTTCACTCCCGCACTCGGCCAGATATCCTCCACCAAGACTCCTGGCCGCTGGACCGCTGAGGTAATTACACAGTCATAGACCATCATCCAGAAATTTGGCTAATTCCCAGTTGCGCCGTGTCCTAATTCCAAGAATATTCTTGCGCCTGCTGTACGTTTGTCGGGTTCTGGAGCAAGTGGAGGAGGAGGGGCCGTGACGCTAGCCAGGCCTCGCCGCTGTCAGTCATCCACGGGCTTCCCAGATGAATAGGAGCAACAAGGCAGCTAGCGTATCGGCCCTAGCGGAATGGAGAATCCAGGTGGGTCCCCCCCCCCCTTCCCAAAGGCGCCGGACTGCGTGTAACGGAAGTTCGCAGCTCGTGCGAGCTCCAACGCATAACAGTAATATTCATATTTGTTCGTTCGCCCATCAGCTGATAAATTATTTTGTAAATGGCACGTTGTTTGTTCCGTATATGTCAAGTTGCCACTAAATGTCACGACCTTGCCAAATTATGAGTCAGAGAGTACCTAGCGGCAGATAGCTGAACTACTTGCAGCTACTTGCGGACATTTGTTCGTAAATCTGCCAGCTCCTAATTTAGTGTTCCACTTTAAGGGGTTAATAAGATGAGGACATGTGAGTGTTCAAAATTGATTGAGTGTGGATAAGGCGGGAGCGATGAGTGTGCAAATGTGGAGGAAAGTGTAGAAGGTTGCGGGGGAGGGGAAGGGGAGTAGTGACGTCACGGACGGACCGGTGATCGCATTCCTGGGCGCGACCAGTTCCCACGAGCGAGCGCGGCGAACAGGCCAGCACGGACCCCGACCCGAGGCCCGGCCAAGGCAACCACACAGCAAGTCAAGTATACTTCCGTGCGTTATGTCGAGCGGCTCTTACATCGAGCTTCGAAATGTGAACAGGTGGCACAACAGGGAGGTATCCAGGAATAAAGAAGAAAGTTGGCCTATGAAAATAATATATGATATCGAAGTATATGAAGTAATAGAAGAGTGTGTTAAGAAGGTATGCGAAGAGGTCAAGACTGTTAACAAAAATCTTATAAAAAAAAAAACGGGGGAACAAGTAATAGTTTGCCCTGCCAGGCAATGCCAGTGGGGCGCCTAGCAAACTAAGCAAGGGCACCCAGTAGGGCGCCTATGAAACTAGGTGAGGGCAACCGGTGGGGCGCCTATGAAACTAGGCAAGGGTCCTCAGTGGGGCACCTAGGAAACTAGGTAAGGGCCCCCGGTGAAGCACCTACGAAACTAGGTGAGGGCACCCAGTGGGGCACCTAGGAAATTAGGCAAGGGCACCGAGTGGGGCGCTTAGGAAACTAGGCAAGGGCCTCTAGTAGGGTGCCTGAGAAACTAGGCAAGGACACCTAGTGGGATGACTAGGAAACTAGGCAAGGGCCCCCAGTGGGATGACTAGGAAACTAGGCAAGGGCTCCCAGTGGGATGACTAGGAAACTAGGCAAGGGCCCCCAGTGGGATGACTAGGAAACTATGCAGGGGCCTCCAGTGGGGCGCCTTGGAAAATAGGCAAGGGACCCCAGTGGGGACCCTAGGAAACTAGGTAAGTGCCCCAATGGGGCCCCTATGAGAATAGACAAGTGCCCCCAGTGGGGACCCTAGGAAACTTGGCAAGGGCCCCTGTAGCTCCATGCTTGCTGGTAAGACTGGCACAGAATGGTTAATGTCCTGTTTTTGGAATGGGAAATAATGTTGAATAGGTAACAATCTTGACCAATAATACGTATATCAAAATGATTTCTGATTCATTCTATTTTTTGTAATATGTTGTTAGTTTTAAGATTTTGAAGTTTTAAAAATTTATTGGCGATATTGTGAGTATATTAGAGTTTTCATGGATGGATTAATTAATGTAATATGAATTGTAATATAAAACGTGGAGGGAAAAATAGGGTCGGGTGACAGCCTCCTGATGTCTCCCCGCGGTAACTGTTAAAGTTAACATGCTAATGGGCTCCTCTCCCTCCCGTGGAAATTTCCAAGCACAAAAAGTGAATGTAACAAGATGAGTTTAAATTATAAGCTTAATGTAAGTCACAATCTCACGTCCCTCAATACAAGACACCATGTAAAACGTACCAGTTTTTCGTCTGAGTTACCAGCCTTTTGCGATGTTTGTACCGTAACTTCCGTCCAGCCATGTCGCATACCTGCCCGCCACAATGAGAAAACTATATGATTGTAGGTACCTACTATCTAAATGTTGTTAAGGTAGATAGCAACACCAACAGAACTGTTAGTTATATTCTTGTATGTGATTGTATTTGCTACTCTATATGGTTAACACGGCAGGGCGCTGCGTTCCAACTACAAAACAGAACAATACAACAACTTCAACAATGTTTGGGGGATTCCCACAACAACTGATTGTAACAACCTAACAGAACTTTCTGTTGCTGCTAGAATCGAACTCGATTACAGAACTGTTCAGTACTAGCAAGAGGACATTCTGTCTGGGAAAAAAAGTATCACGATGCTGGAGGGAAATTGCCGTTTTCAAAAATTGATCAAAATGGCTATAGGAATTTTAATTCTATAATTTTATCGTACAATTCGAAATTTAAAGTCAAAATAGCCAAAAGTAACACTCTTGATAAGCGTGGATCAAATGTTGCATTTCAAATAACCTTCAGCGTGTCACTCCTGTAAACTCCACTTTACTTGAAATAAAAATTTGGGGTTTAACAAGTTTTGACGTTTTTGCGAATCACGATTTTGAACCAAAATTTCTCACGTTTACGCTTAAAAAAAATTGTTATTATTTTTTAATTAATTGTTTTTTTTTTGTTACCATGGATGCAATGTTAAGAAACCGTAAAATATCTTCAAAATATAGAAAAATAAGAGGGGGAAAAGGGGGGGGGGATTAGCCATTGGTGTGCTCAAATAAGTCTGACGTTGCAAAACAATATTTACGCCTGCGTTCTCGATTCACCATCACTTTCGAAACGCCAAAAGCCAGCGCCGTGTTGGAAATTAGTTCCGGTTAAAACAAATCTCAACAGTCCCTAATCCAGCGGTAATAATCCCGAGGCGAACAGCTTAATTCACGAGAGAACATTAAATCGCTGCCAGCCCAGTATAAAAAAAAAAAAAATTAATTGCTGGCTCTGGCAACTACACCGCCTTGATCGTTAATTTCCTGCTGCCGCGATTTTATTAAAGCGTCAGAATTAGAAACGAGCAATAAACTTGTATACCCGCTGAGGTAGAAATTGCGGAGCAGGCTTGTGGCTCCGGTCTGACTGCGACCATTCGCGAAGGGCGGCATCTCTGTAGCAAATAGCTGATTCGACGTCAACGACAGCCGGGAAAATAAATGTGGAGTACGGCCGTTCCCTCCCAGGTTGGAAGGTCCGCCTACTTAAGGTTGAACTGCCTATGGAGCACTGCGCCCGACTATACATACAACGGGGACAACTCATATGTACTACACATACGATAACAATTGTCAGATAAGCGCGATTTATCCTGTATATGAAAGAATAATGCATATATGTTTCAACTTTATAAAATATTTTACGAAAATATACTTTTTAGATATAAAATATTAATCTATAGATAGAGTCCGCATTTTTAACCAAATGTAAGCGCATTTCCGTTTTGGATGCTTCGAAAAGCGGGACTTGCAAGAAAATCTTCTTTAAATTAAGATGAGTACAATGTGTTCAGTGGTAGAGAAGGAAAATTATGCCTAACTCCCCCCCGCGCAAAAATAGGCGAAATAAATAGTCTACACGCGGTTTCTTCACTTTTTTTGTGAATCAAATTTTTCAAAAATCACCCTACGTACGACGTGTTTTGTTTTTTTCCATAATATGCCACGAATTACAAGATCTGTATACTCGCGTTAACATAGAAGTACCTCATTTTTTTATTGAACTGAACTGTTACATATATTTTAATACTAAATGATCATATTTAATTTATAATTAATACACATAAAAACAGTGAGAAAATAGGTGTGTTGGTAACGCCTAGTAAGAAATAGTTGTTATGCTAACCTATATTAGACTAAGGCGCACGAGCCAGGCTTCAGAAAAGTTGGAAGTAACTGTGAGCGGCCTATAGCGTACAGGACTAACCACTTGCCATGGACTCGACACTCGCCAGAAAGAACCTTCACTAGAGGCAAGCCTCCTATAGCCCGTCGTTATTACTTCGGCTTCTTACACAATACAAAACTTTAGCATTTCACTTTACGTTTCCTTTCCTCTCACGAAACTACCAATACGCAATACAATATCGTCAAGTCAGAGTTCAGACAATT
This sequence comes from Dryococelus australis, assembly GCA_029891345.1. NCBI lineage: Eukaryota > Metazoa > Arthropoda > Insecta > Phasmatodea > Phasmatidae > Dryococelus > Dryococelus australis. The sequence goes on along the minus strand of CM056995.1, from coordinate 7,445,412 downwards.
GAACATCGGTTCCTCGAGCTTCGTCAAAATGTGTACTTATCTTGTTATGTAAATAATTATGATATTATACAGGAATGCTTTTTACGTACCTTTTTTAAAAATAGGCTTAAAATGTATATTAAAAGTTTATTTCAAAACAAATAACTCGTTTGTTTACATTATTAAAATATGTCAATTCATATATTTCATATTCGCAATATATTTGTTTGCGATTTATTTAATTTAAGAGGAGCTTTGTTTAATATACTGAGATAAAAATCGCCCTATAATAAAAGAACGCACTTTCCACATAACCCCTGTTAGTTCTCGGCAAAATGTCTGCTTGACTTTGACTTTAAATTTCAACTTTTCGAAATTGTAAAGTCAAGGGTGCTTGACTTTCTTTGACAGTTCCATTGTGTCAAGCTGCATAAGAAACAACATGTCGGAAAGCCAACGTAAAGTCAAATGACAAGGTTTTCAATTGTGCAAGGGTCTTTAATTTCCATGGCACTTTCGTGGGTTTGTCACGACAGACCGCTAGTTCACGTAATGGCCGCCATCGCGGCCTTATTAAAACGCCCACGACGGAGAAACTGAAAAGGACAATCAAAAGTGTTCAAAAAATTACGAAGTTAAGTGGAGCGGAGAATTGGGAATAGGGCCTTACTTGAACAGGAATTTGCCTCGGAGTATTTTCACGGAGCAAACAGCGGGGTTGTTTTAGGGGTACTGTAGCTGTGGAGGTTCCTGGAGAAGTCTCTGGACAATGCGGAGCTGGAAAAAGAAGGAGCGGGGCCCTTCGAGCTCGTAAATAGTCCCTACCCCCCAGTGAGGACACGCCCCGCCTGCTAACGAGCCGCCTTTCAACTCGCCGGTACTTGAGTGCATCTCACCTGCGAACTGTTCTTACACTATGTCTCTACATCGACACACACACTAATATCACTTGAAAATCACCAAATTGTAATCTTAGTCTATTTCAAACTTGGACAAAACATATAAAATATTTGTTTTCACAGCATGAAATGTAATTTATTATTTCTCATTTACAGTTGCCTACTATTATATATGTGTGTGTGTGTGTGTGTGTGTGTGTGTGTGTGTGTGTGTAAGGTTAAAGCTAAGATAAAATAAGACCAAAAATGTCCATACGAAATACTTTACTATGTTAGCTGGACATACATTCCAACATATACTTTGAATGATTACGCCCAAATTGTATCATTATTGCTTGAAGAGATAGCCAAAACGGCTACCTATAAAGAGATAATCACATGCTATACAGCATGAAATATGCATCTCAAGGTATACTTATGTTCTCTCCAGGTGCACGCAGGATACAGCCAATGAACAATCGTCAAGACACAAGAGTGTGATAATCTGACAAGAGTAAAAAAAAATTTCACTCTCTGCAAATTACTAGATCCGACGAGCAGATTTTCACAGAAATCAGTCCATTTTTGAGCTGTCGCAGATATGAAGTATGGTAACTGGACCTTCTTGTGAAAAGAACTGGTGAGAAAATCGCCAAGTTGGCAGCACTGCTCGCACCGCATATCGTGACCGCCCGAGGCGGAGAAGTGGGGAAGAGAAATGCGTGCATGAGGAGGAGATTCGTGCGCGCGTAAAAGGACGGCAAGGAATGTAACAAGTGAGCTCGGTCTGGAATTACCTCTGGGTGGAATTGGATGTCTCCGACAAAGGGAAGGGAGAAATAAACAGTCTGGAGGGCTGGTGCACCCCGGCGGCATTGGTGCTGCATATGAATGGTGTAGCGGTGCGCGCTCACAGCAGTCAGACGTCTTTCCCCGGCGTCTTGCTCGTGAGGGGGCAGCTCGCGTCTTTGTCAGGGGAAGTTGTAGGCCACGTGCTGCATCGCACCTTCCACACCACACTTGTTACTTTGGTACGCTGTTGTGACAAACATTTCAAACTCAGAGAAGTCGGTGAGTGAGTGAAAGTATTTGGACATCGAAGCCTTGAGAGCCAAAGGGGCTGATTGAGGTGCGTATGCAGCAGCGCCGGACTGAGGGAGCGGGGGGGAACGGGAGATACACGAGAAAACCAGCCGACCAGCGGCGGTTACACTTCCAATTTTTCTGAAGCCCTGCTCCAGTTCTACTTCCAGGATATTCCTCCGCTGTATGTACAAGCAGCGCTTAAAAATTTACACCAGAGGACCAACACACGTGAGCACTCAGTGTAATAATATTTTGCATGAGAACTACACCTTATTAGGTCTTACCAAAATACCTATTTTCTCTCCATCTCTAATTCTAATATGTAAAAATGGAATATCATTTGTTAAACTGACCAACAATAAGGTAATTATACGTTAACAGGTACAAAATACTCGCGATACGTAACAGATTTAGGAAACAACCAAACGTGCAATACATGGGTATTTTTTTTTAGGTTTGATTAAAAAAGTGTGAAGAAACCGTTAATGAACTGTACCAGGGGAGCTTTTACCCAACACCGGGACAGCTGAATACCAAGTACTTAAGTATGATAGAGTTACGTTTGTGGTTGTGTTACTGACAGCAACTATGTATGAGGCTATGGGATATGGAATATAGCGTCAACGAGGAATGCCATTTGTCATACGGTACGGACTTGCCTTATTGGACGTTCTTTTTCCTGTAATGTACAGCGTGGATCAAAGACACTTCCTATGCAGCATCATGTATATGTGACTGTGACTGTGAGTGGAAGAGTTAAGTCAATAACTAGGCTGAGGTTTCAGCCTAGACCTCCGCCTAGAAATTGTGAGCGCTACTGTAAACAGCAGTGCTGGCCGCGGTAAGGTCGAGAGTCGCCGAGCACATACCTGCAGCCGACCGGTCATGATGACTGCGTTTTCCCCGTCAATAGTGGCAAGTGTCAGCGAAGAACTGGACGACCAAGAGGAATGTCTGTTGGCTGTCCGCTCGTAGTAAATCACGTCAGCAGACAAGCACTCAGCCTAGACTGGGGAGACGTACTACCCGACCAAGACAAGAGTGTTTCAAGTAGGGGAGGGGGGGGGGAGAACAACGGCGAGTATGGGGAATTCTATACCAGTATCAGCCGGCATGAGGGCCATCGCCACTAAACACACAGCAAGCAAGATAAAGAGACGAAGCTCAATGCTATTTGGTGTGCCCTTATTTTCCTCTGTGTTTGGGCTATTATGTAGAGTTTGATGCCAATACTACAACTCTTAAAACCAATTATTTCAGTTTTCAGACAAATATTTTAGTTATTGCTAATAACCATTTGTTAAAAACGTTATAACTAATACTGTACTGGGGCAGCGGTGGCGCAGTGGCTGGCGCAATCGCCTCCCACCACGGCGATCCGGGCTCGATACTCGACGGGTTCCCTCCCGGATCTTCGCATGTGGGAATCGTGCTGGACGATGCCGCTTGCCAGCGGGTTTTCTCGGGGAGCTCCCGTTTCCCCCGCCCTTGCATCCAAGCACCGCTCCATCCTAGGGCCACATTTCATGTCATGTCCGGGGATGACGGCCACCTACGGTTCCCAGCTGGAAAGCCCGTCACTCTGAGGTGTTAACTTGTCCTGGGTCCACCCCCATACACATTTATTATTATTATTACTGATGCTGTATTTACAAATGGTAACACTGAACTAAATATGTGTTGGCCACTATATTAACTGCACAATATACGAATCGTTTATTAAAATGCTAATTGAATATATTTTTTCTTTTCAAAAGTCACTGTCGGTGATATCATTAACTCCTGGGCCATTAATTCTAAGACAATAAGAATTTGAAAATTTAATAAAACTTAATATTCCTGCAATTGATTGCACACATCAACAACGATCATAACAACGGAAACAAAACAATTCAACGTTCTGGCGCTGACATTGCATGCCCACACCAAAATCATATATTTTATGAATCATGATAAGACTAATTAAACTTAATTTACTTGTGACTTATGTACAGTTACAAATAGAATTATATTCTTTACAAAATATACAGCTTTCTTTATCAATGAGCATTATTTTATTTTTCAACAGTTGGCGAAGTCATTTTACCTTATTACTTAGTGGGCAACTAAGTCCCTCCAGAGCTGCGATACCCTGCCACTACGCGCTAAGCTCTGAACTGGTGTGCAGTGCTGACGTCGTGCTGTGTCTACTGGTGGAAATTCTATGGCAAGGTTCAGTGCAAGATCCTCCAGTACTTATTATGTTTTAATAACCTGAGGTGTTTCATGTTATTAAAGTCAACAGGCCTGGGCTGGCGAAGCTGAAGGTACAGACGGGGTCAATTCAAAAGTCTTAATAAAAAACCCAAATAAATAACAATTACCACGACTATCTACAATCGTTGGGTTAAAGCGGAGGAGTTAATTATAATATCTGCAGAAGCCACGTAATTATTAATTAACTAGATGTCTCTGAACCAACTGGAACTTGTTCAGCTTAATCTCGATGCTGAAGGTTGCTTTGCATGGCGTCTTGGCAGCGGTCCACAGAACGTCCTTCTGCGGTCCGTCTTGACCACACGACAATGGTGTCTTGGCAGCGGTCCACAGTACGTCCTCCTGCGGTCCTTCTTGACCACACGACAATGGCGTCTTGGCAGCGGTCCACAGTACGTCCTTCTGCGGTCCGTCTAGACCCCACGACAATGGCGTCTTGGCAGCGGTCCACAGTAAGTCCTTCTGCGGTCCTTCTTGACCCCACGACAATGGCGTCTTGGCAGCGGTCCACAGTACGTCCTTCTGCGGTCCGTCTTAACCCCACGACAATGGCGTCTTGGCAGCGGTCCACAGTACGTCCTTCTGCGGTCCTTCTTGACCCCACGACAATGGCGTCTTGGCAGCGGTCCACAGTACGTCCTTCTGCGGTCCTTCTTGACCACACGACAATGGTGTCTTGGCAGCGGTCCACAGTACGTCCTTCTGCGGTCCTTCTAGACCCCACAACAATGGCGTCTGGGCAGAGGTCCACAGTACGTCCTTCTGCGATCCGTCTAGACCCCACCACAATGGCGTCTTGGCAGCGGTCCACAGCACGTCCTTCTGCGGTCCGTCTAGACCCCACGACAATGGTGTCTTGGCAGCGGTCCACAGAACGTCCTACTGCGGTCCTTCTTGACCCCACGACAATGGCGTCTTGGCAGCGGTCCACAGTACGTCCTCCTGCGGTCCGTCTTGACCACACGACAATGGCGTCTTGGCAGCGGTCCACAGTACGTCCTTCTGCGGTCCTTCTTGACCACACGACAATAGTGTCTTGGCAGCGGTCCACAGTACGTCCTCCTGCGGTCCTTCTTGACCACACGACAATGGCGTCTTGGCAGCGGTCCACAGTACGTCCTTCTGCGGTCCGTCTTGACCCCACGACAATGGCGTCTTGGCAGCGGTCCACAGTACGTTCTTCTGCGGTCCTTCTTAACCCCACGACAATGGCGTCTTGGCAGCGGTCCACAGTACGTCCTTCTGCGATCCGTCTTGACCCCACGACAATGGCGTCTTGGCAGCGGTCCACAGTACGTCCTTCTGCGATCCGTCTTGACCCCACGACAATGTCGTCTTTCCAGCGGTCCACAGTACGTCCTTCTGCGAACCGTCTTGACCCCACGACAATGGCGTCTTGGCAGCGGTCCACTGTACGTCCTCCTGCGGTCCGTCTTGACCCCGCGACAATGTCGTCTTTCCAGCGGTCCACAGTACGTCCTTCTGCGGTCCGTCTTGACCCCACGACAATGGCGTCTTGGCAGCGGTCCACAGTACGTCCTTCTGCGGTCCTTCTTGACCCCACGACAATGGCGTCTTGGCAGCGGTCCACAGTACGTCCTTCTGCGGTCCGTCTTGACCCCACGACAATGGCGTCTTGGCAGCGGTCCACAGTACGTCCTTCTGCGGTCCTTCTTGACCCCACGACAATGGCGTCTTGGCAGCGGTCCACAGTACGTCCTTCTGCGGTGCTTCTAGACCCCACAACAATGGCGTCTGGGCAGAGGTCCACAGAACGTTCTTCTGCGGTCCTTCTTGACCCCACGACAATGGCGTCTTGGCAGCGGTCCACAGTACGTCCTTCTGCGGTCCTTCTTGGCCCCACGACAATGGCGTCTTGGCAGCGGTCCACTGTACGTCCTCCTGCGGTCCGTCCTGACCCCGCGACAATGTCGTCTTTGCAGCGGTCCACAGTACGTCCTTCTGCGATCCGTCTTGACCCCACGACAATGGCGTCTTGGCAGCGGTCCACAGTACGTCCTTCTGCGGTCCTTCTTGACCCCACGACAATGGCGTCTTGGCAGCGGTCCACAGTACGTCCTTCTGCGGTCCGTCTTGACCCCACGACAATGGCGTCTTGGCAGCGGTCCACAGTACGTCCTTCTGCGGTCCGTCTTGACCCCACGACAATGGCGTCTTGGCAGCGGTCCACAGTACGTCCTTCTGCGGTCCGTCTTGACCCCACGACAATGGCGTCTTGGCAGCGTTCCACAGTACGTCCTCCTGCGGTCCTTCTTGACCACACGACAATGGCGTCTTGGGAGCGGTCCACAGTACGTCCTCCTGCGGTCCTTCTTGACCACACGACAATGGTGTCTTGGCAGCGGTCCACAGTACGTCCTTCTGCGGTCCTTCTTGACCACACGACAATGGCGTCTTGGCAGCGGTCCACAGTACGTCCTTCTGCGGTCCGTCTTGACCCCACGACAATGGCGTCTTGGCAGCGGTCCACAGTTTGTCCTTCTGCGGTCCGTCTTAACCTCACGACAATGGCGTCTTGGCAGCGGTCCACAGAACGTTCTTCTGCAGTCCTTCTTGACCCCATGGCAGCTTGCTGGCATCAGCCTTTGTTTCATGTCCCCGTGGCGCTAAATACTCGCGGCGGGTTTACTAACTTAACTCTGTTTCCTAAACGTCGCTCAGCTTGTGGCGTCGCCCTCATTGCATCTACGTATCGCTTCCAGTCCGTAGGTTGTGCCACTGTTACGGACATGGCTTGCCCAAACCATAACACTATGTATGTATGTATCTGACACATATTTTGAGAAAGAGCGCTTTGGAAAAGGCCGTTCTTAACTATAGTCCATTCCCCATTGGAAGCAACTTTCTAGGAGCCCTGCTAAATATCTACTTGCAGGCCCATTTCGTATCCTTCCGCCAAATGTAAACAAACATTGCCATGTGACTGTCGTGTAGCATCTGTCAAAATCAATGTTTACATGCCATTGTGTGTTTACATGTGTTCGTATACTTTCGCTACGCCTAAAAATAAACATTGAAATGTGACTTCTACTTTTATTCCTGTCAAATGGTGTTGTTTACTGTTTACAGATTTTCAAAGAATTCTGTCGTAGGTCTATTTCAAAAACCATTTCGTACGAATATTCACAGTTTAGGCCTATAACATTATTTAGGTCACCTTTATGACGTTTTAAAAATGCCTGAATTGACGATAGTTCTTGCGGTTGTCACATTAACATATTTGTTCTCCACGACATAGCACGTTACACGTAATGCACGTTAATATTTTGCCGCTACTGTGTTAAACACTGTTACAACTGCGGGGTAATGAATTATATTTAAATTTTTGTTATTGATATGTGTTGGATTATTTCTTTAAAAGGACAGCCTCAGTTCGAATAACGAAGGAATAGACAGTCCAACGAAAAAGCGGCATTAAAATCAAGCACGCAACTCGTGTCGCTCATTTTTTGTCAGACATAAAATATAGCGGTGAACATGCACACAAATAAGCCTATCATAACTTTTATTCCGCTCATATTTTTATGTATTGCTACTTACTGTGTATTATGTTTATTGAAATTTATCGGGGCTGGACTTGGTTTATTTTGTTGGGATTGGTGGTAAATCACGTTACACAACTGTATTTCAAACACCCAAGGCAAAGGTACAACGTTGTGATAAATAAACAGACTCGGATGTAAATAAATAACTTTGTCATAAAAACAGTTCACATATACAACGTATAAATAGTACACATCAAATATTTGAAATCACGCGCACACACAGATCCAGCGTAACGATCACCATGCAACCACGCCACGCTATTTCACACGCAGCGGTTAACGAAACACACCGTAACAGTGTATTTATTACTGCCGTGGAAACACAGATTTATCACAACCTCGTAACTTGCTTAGGTAGGTTAAAAAAAAACACAAACGTCTACAAACGTGATGTGGTAATTTGAAGTACTTTTCGGAGTAAGTATAATTTACTCTTCGTTTGGTAAAACAGCAACACGCCATGTCATCATGGCTCGCCAAGTCGGCCAACTTCACATTGTTTCTGCAACGCCATCATATCTAAATGTATTAAAAGAAGTATTTAAATTTTAAAAGTCTCTTTGCAGTTGTAAATTAAAAATTCAAAAATCATTATTTTGCTTTAATAAGTATGAAATATGTTACAATTGAAAATATGTACAATTGATCGTGTATTAGCGAAGTGAAACTTCCCAAGTGTGAAAGAGATAAAGAAAGAGAGAGAGCGACAAGCCTCGCCAGCAGACAGTTGGTTTCAGTTGCCATTTCGCTCGAAAAAAAAACAACACCGTACCATTTCGGCCTACTCACTATATTTTCCGGTGTCATTTGAAACTGTAAAAATGAGATATGTTGCCATCGGGGCTACCTAAATATTTAAATATTTCAATCAATAGCCACTGTTTAATTTACAAATAGCATACTAAAATATTGGTTAAAATGATATTTTAACTGTGAACTATTTCTTATCAGTCGTTGCCAACACGTCGCTGCTCTCGCTGTTGTTAATTCATATTTAAAAAGAAATAAATATTACAAGTTATAGAAGATATTAAGGTAAGGTTAATTTATTCAATAATACAGTACTCTAAAGTTAACCACAGTGTTATATATTTGTGGAATACGGGTTATTGAAAAAACAGGTTGACATGTTATGCCTATAGTGTTTTTTCAAAGGTTGATTTTCATAAGTCGCTTCCAATCGGGAATGGACTATACGTCGTTGCAAGAGCTCCGGAGTGGTATTTCCAATGTGCGCGATGTTTTGAAAGCACTAACAGGACTCCTCGCCTGAAGTGCGTATTCTTTCCGTACGTCAGCATATTGGATGCAAGTTTAACATTTCCGTATAAACACATGTACGTATTTCAAACACACTACTCCTCAGTTCAGACGGCAGGACCTCTTGAAACAACTTCTACCGGAGCGTTTTGTCCAAGTTTCTTTTTAACCATGGGGCTGTGTTGGCTGAATTGTTAGCCTGCTCGCCTCTCATCAAGGCGATCTGGGTTCAAACCCCAGCCGGGTTACCGGATTTTCGCACATGGGAATCGTGCCGGACGATGCCGTTAGTCTGCAGGTTTTCTCGGGGATCTCCCATTTCCTCCACCTCTTCATTCCGACGCTGCTCCATACTCACCTCAATCACCCTCATCGGCTCTCAAGATCACGCCGTTAAGAGCCGCCCAAATCTCTTCACTCTTTTTACCCTGTCGGAATCTCTCCTCCCCCACGTGTAAAAATCCTGACAAATGCTCCGAATTACACCAACATTAAAACCATCTATAGAAATATTTTCACAACTTTCCAGAGGTGCGCAATTTCTCGCCAATTACGTCACAGCTTTTCTCCCTCTTTTTTTTTTGTAGTCTGTATATGGTTCGCTCCGATTTCCTGGCACCTTTGCCGTATGTTTAATAACACGGCATCACATCGGCTTTCCTTATTACAGAACTCATTAGCTCTGCTGGAGCTTCTCAACACTGGCTCTGTTGTTCACCAACACATCAGATCGGGTTTCCTTATTACAGAACTCACTAGCTCTGCTGGACTTCTCCACAGTGGCTCTGTTGTTTACTAACACGACATCATACCGGGTTTCCTTATTACAGAAATCACTAGCTCAAATGTGTGAAAAATACATTAAGTTCATATAAACTAACCAATAATAACAAAGTAAGAATTAAATGTGTTTGTAGATGTCGTGTTACCAATAACTCGCTATTCACTGCTGGTAGTATAAAAAAGATATTGTAAATGAAATCCATAAACCAATGCAAAAAAAACAACTTCCCCAGAAGAACTGTTCTATCTTTTGGTATCGATGATCTTTGGCAAGCTGATTTAGTCGAAATAACTTCTGGATCTTTAAAAGGTATACATAGAATTAACAAAGGGTTTAAATATATGTTAACTGTGATATATGTTTATTCCAAATATGCATGGGCAATACCAATCAAAGATAAAACTGGTGAAAATGTACATTGGCATTTAAAACTATTTTGAATGATCGCAAACCCATGCATTTACAAACAGATGAAGGGAAAGAATTTTACAATAAATCATTTAAGGCATTAATGGCCAACAACAACATAACACACTATTCAACATACAGTGGAAAGAAAGTTAGTGATGTAGGAAGATTTAATAGAACATGGAAGGAGAAAAGGTGGAAGATATTTACTATGCAGGGAAACTATAAATGGGTGGTTATATTACCTAAATTAATAAGTGAATACAATAACACTGTTCACAGTACAATCGGAATGAAACCGCCAATGTAAATGCAAAGAATGAAGGTTCTATTCTAATCAACATGTATGGGGGAGAAAGAAAAATGGTTAAACCAAAGTTTGCAATAGGAGATAAAGTTTGTATAAGTAAAAGTAAAGATTTGTTTGAAAAAGGATATACACCAAATTGGTCCACTGAATTATTTGAGGTGTGTGAAGTATTGCATACAAAACAAATGACATACGGAATAAAAGATTTTAAAAATGAACTTATTAAAAGTATTTCTTATGAGCCAGAGCTGCTTAAGACCAAATATGTTAAAGACTACTTAGTGGAAAAAGTTTTGCGAAGAAAAAGAAATAAGCAGCTAATTAAATGGCTAGATTATGATAGTAGTCATAATTCTTGGGTTGATAAGAAAAGTGTAGTTGTTTAAGAAATTTTTTTTCTATATAATAAATGAATCAACAAAAAATTGAAAGTTTATGAGCATCAGTCGTTTCTGCTAAACGACCAAACAAAAAATAATTTGAATGAATACACCAAGCACATTGAGTTTGATATTCCTATTGGCGATGTATTTTCACATCCGAATGAAGCTTATGTTTACCAACAGTATAAGCTAACTAAAAGAGATAAAAATAGAGTTTATGAAAAAACTTCAACTATTGATCTTTGTGAGAATTTATTCCCATTCCATTTCTCAAGCATAGAGATCTCTAAACATGGTTGTAAAATCGAAAGTATTGACAACACTGGCATCACTTCAACAATGATGAATACATTGCTAGGTTCGGAATCAGAATCAGCATACTTCCAAATGTTGGGGATAGAACTAGGTAAATATGTTAGGAAAGATAAGCTTAACGAAATTACCTATCCATTAAGATATTTGTTTGGGTTTATGAGAGATTGTAATGAAATATTCTGGAAAGGTGGGTACACGATCACATTCATTCGAAATTCTAATGATGATGTTTCTTTTTACTGAAGGACCCCAAAGAAAGCAGATGGATCTGATGATGTAGATAATACACTACATGCTGGTAAAATTGTTATTGAGAAATTGGAAATTTTGTGGCTAATTGTTGAATACAATCCAATTTATGGAGGTGAAATTAAAGAAAAATTATATAAATACCCCAAAATTTCAATTAGTTTTAATTATTGGCAATGTCTTGAAAAACCAGTACCTACAAATGCAAACTCATTACAGTTGGATATAAAATATCAGTTCAATTCAATCCAATTCGATATGCCAGACTTTGTCATTGTTGGTTTTCAGCTCAACAGAAAAAAAGATCCTATGCAATCCATACACGGTTCAATGTTTGACTCTTGTTTCGTCAAAAATATTCTATTAAGAATGGATGGAATGAAGTGTTTCCCAAAGAGAATTGGAATGTGAATTGGAATTTCGATAAGAAGTATATTGCTTAGAACGATTTTAGAAATTCAAAGACTAAACTAGAGACCCCTTATCGTAATAATAAACTGTGCTTCAACTCTGCATCATTAATTGGGAGAAGACCATTGTATGTTATTGGTTGTTCTTGCAGAAAAACAGCTATTGTAAAAGATCGAACTAATCTGAAACTTACAGTTGATTCTAATAAACCAATATCGGCTTCAACTATTTGTAATGTGGTACTCGTAAGCCAAAGAAACCTAATTTATGATGTTAAAAGTGAAAGAATCACTGAAGCCCAATAGTATGCAAACAAGTATGGTTATTAGTTTTTAATGGATATATAACAGTACTATAAGAGTGTTTTAAATGGGCTCTGAAATAAAAACCGTCTGAGGATGTGCATTCATAAGTTAGGTGACTCAAGTCACCCCTTGTAACAACGGCTTCTTATACTTTCCCGTTACATTCACTCACAACGCTTTTTCATATCAGTATTCTCGCAACGCCTTTCGCTTTGAACAATGGGTTGCCTTCTGTGTTGATAACATCTTTCATCGGCGGTAGCGTGTGCTTGTCGATGATTGCGTTCATTGTGTCCAGCAGCGGTTTATACTTCTTGTCGACGCCATGCTTGCGTATGGACGACAACCCTTCTTCAAACATCCAGTCCTGGAATTGTTCTGCGGCTGCCATCTTTGATTTGAAGGCCCGGTTCATTGATAAATACGGCGTGTAACTGCATATTCAAAGGGGGTCGCGATTAGCTGCTCCCTATATCAGCGTATGATTGCCTATGCTTTTCTCTGACATGTTCTCTGGTTGCTTCTCACGGATTTGTGTATTCCAAAATCACTGCAACATCTTTCGCTTTGAATCACGGTTTGCCTTCTTCATCCATGATCACATACACATTTAAATTCACGCACGACTCGCAAACGATTTAAGTGTACGATTTCGGCGATGAGGTCGTCGCAACGCATCGTCGTAGTCAAGCAGTTACCTATCGATGTGATGAGCAACTGTTCTTTCATTAGGTTGTACAGCATTATGGGATTGACGTTATCGAGAAACAGTATCACTTGCATCTCGGGGTACTCTTGTCCCAACACATAGATGTGTAGACGTACTACATGCTTTTGACATCTGATGACATAGTATTGGTTTCAACCGATACTGATAAACACAAACTGTGCTTTAAAAAACCCATTTATGTTGGAATGAGTAAACTTGTGCACAACCGTATATCCACTATGTTTCTAATATTCTCCATTATTTTCCCAAAAATGGAATTGTTCATCAGCTTGTAGAAATATTTTTCAAAGTCATTTGTAGACTTTGTTTGCATATTTGTGTTTAGATCAATATAGAACTTGAGCCAATCTGATTGATCAAACTCCAGAACTCTATCGATCTTTTTCAACTTCATTCTGAGAGATAGATATTTCTTAAGATTTACATAGTGTAATGCATATTTTTCTTTACCCTCCAGACTAGTCAAGAGTTTGGGGTTTTTTGAACCTTCCGGAATTTTAGTTTCTTATGCCAATGGCAGATCTTTGTAGAGATCGTGTAGTCATGTGGGTATTCCAAATCAACTTCCAATATATACCCTTTGCTAGCATTATCTTCTATTTTTGTTACATCTATATTTGTATTTCCCAACTTAAACCCACCATAGGGCAAACACTGACTCGCAGCCCATCCATATAAGTTATTAGCATCCAGATATGTAAGATAAAATATTTCCTTTGTGCTATCATAAGCATTCATGTATTTGTTATTTGCTGTAGCATATCACTTACAACATTGTGAAATTCCACCACGAACACCTTTTTCTATCATCAAAATCATGTCGTAAACTGTTAATAATTCTAGTTCTATTTTAGTGTGTATGAGCATAGCATCCCACGCTAACCCTGGGGCTGTAAAATGCCATGCTGGATCTAGCTTATATGTTTTGAGACACACATCTCTAAAATTTCCCATTATATCAGACAATATCAACACATCAGATTTGTTATAGAATTCTGTGTACTCTCTTAGAGATTTTTTGTTGAATTTTTTCCACACCTCTCTCGCAAATTCGTAATCTTCGTCTGTAATGTCGCATTTAATGAGTTTGTTGTAAAATGCATCTTTGGATGGTAGCGACGTCTCACAAAATTTTCCAGCACTGTCCATGTAGTCATATGGGTAGACACCTTTTCTTGTAACAAAGTCAAGAAGTTCATTGGAAAAATGATTACACGTTTCTCGGAATTGGCTTCTGGAAAGGTTGCTAGCGAGTTTATCGATACTACTAGCCATAAATTTAAATGAGTCAATAAATCTAAGATTTACACTTCCACATATGTGCTTTGTAAAAGAAATATATTTTTCTTCGTTATTGGGAATTAGATCAATCTTATTTTCATCGATGCCAAGATCTCTTATGAATAAATGAGTGTCATAGATAGATAGATTGTGTATAAACACTGGGACAAAATATGGATTTCTATACGATAAGTTACAATCTCTGTGTGCAGCTCCCCTAAATTTCCCCATAAGATGATCATGATCTCTCACAGAATCACCATTCAAAGGCTTTTCACATATATGGCAATGGGTAGCTGTATCATAAACAATTTGTTCTTTCTGAGTAAGCAAAGCATTGGTTTTTCATTTGTGTATATATCACCAATAGACTTTGCTTCTTCCATTAGCATTTTAACACAGTAGATGCATCAGGCCCTTCGTAAGTTACTGGTGGTTTATAGTATCCATGTTCGTATTTTACATAGTAACAGAAGCTAATAGGCTCGTATTTTTGGTATGGTATCGAGTAACATTCGTCGGGGTTTGGTTGGCAAGTTTCGATTTTAGTCAACAAACATTCAAAATCAGCATATATCACAAACAGAACTCTCAAAGAATGATTTTGGTTTTGAAATCTTAATGTGTCGTTTTTTCCTTTAAATGGTAGTTCAACTCTAACACCATCGTGATCTCCACAGTCTTGTTCATGATCTTTCAGCTCATTTACAGAGTAGAAATGTTGCAAACATCTATCACATATAAATATTTTGTGACCATTTTTTGTTACTTGTGATGTAACAAGTCTCGAAAGACTTTTTATCCAGCAGTAATGGTCGTTCTTTTCGTCTTTCATATAGAGTAGGTTTATGTGCTTATCCGTCATATTTTTTGTTTATTTTTAATGGACAGATTATATATTTCTTATTGCCATCTTCTTCGTATGCGTATACATTAATATAAATTCCACTTCTCTTCTCAAAGGTTGATATGCTATCCAATTTCATTGGAAATTCCAACCCTTAAGTGCATCATCAAACTCATGTTCGTAAGCTTCGTATTTATTCACTCTTTGAGGGTCCTTTTTTACTTGATGCAATACAGATAGAACAGACCACAAAACACATTTTTGTTCATCGTTCTTAACATTAATTACCGCCTGCCTATCTTTGATTTTTTCTGGAAAATCAACATAAGAACTGCCCTTGAATGGTACATATTTATTTATTCGTACTTCTAGTTTAAATATTCTATTGAGTGCCCACTGAGATCCCTTTGCTTCGAATGCCCCCATCTCAGCTATGATTTTCGATATGCTGTTGGTATAATATTCTTCCAGATTAGTCGATTTCAGTATAATTTCGTCCTTTGTTTTAAAGAAGTTTTCTACATATTCAATATTCTCGCCAATTCCCCTTTTGTACTCAATGAAGAATTTCATGTTCACTTTGAATAATTTTGAATGTTTATTAATTAGTCCCGTGACAGTTTCTTTTACATCATTTAGGAAATGCTTTGGGTTTTTGTATGCATTCACATTCTTTACAGCATAAGTCTTGATCCTACTTTGAAATGCTGTTTCGATTTCTTCTACACTGGATATGGGTGTGTACTTATGAATTTTACTTCTCAAGTTACTTCGTATGAGAGACGGTTTCTAATAGTGGCTACACGTTTCACATTTCACTTGTTTCTATAATGGGAACTTCTGTTTTGATATTAAGTGTTGTGGCACTTTAAAAATTTCCCATGCATTTGTTCGTTCATGTGATTTATTACGTATTGATGTAAGACCTTTGTGCAATCTACTTTTACGATGGCTTCTTATGAGAGACAGTTTGTAAAAGTGTTTACAAGTTTCACACTTGGCATACTTCTCTTGAGATTTCTTCTTTCTTTTCGCAGACATCTTTCTTAAACTTATATTCTTTCCAAACATTACCAGTTCCGTTAGCCTTTACCAACCGATGTCCAATATGATGACCATGGCAATAAATGCCATGGTCATCATATTGGACATCGGTTGGTTTTTATTTGCGCTCATTTATTACATACAATATTTTATTTTTTACGCATTCAAATTTCTTGAGCCATCCTTTTTTTGCAACAGCTTCCAAACACAACTTTTTGTAGTCACTTTTGCAACTGCTCCCAACCGCAACTTTTGTGGTCACTTTTTACAAAGAGTACACCGAAGATGGAGTCTTCATGGGCATATCGAATGTGCAACTGCACCAGTACATACGCTACATTGTCAACAAAAGAATGGTAGATACGGGCTACAAAGAGCTGTACCCCGTCCACGAAAACCCAATTACCAGATTTCGACGTCATGATCAACGCACCCATACGCACCAACTATTTCGAGAATCAAAGCAGCGACAATGCAAAAGTTGATAACGGCGATTGGAAGTCAGTGTGGAACTAATTCCAAAATGGTTAACACGCATATGATGTTGATTCTTTTGGCGACGGCCTATTCCATACACATCGCCAATGATGGCAACCTCACCAATTATCTCCACAGCGTAGCTCTAATGCGTAACGTATTGTGGGCCCCACCATTTTTGCAATCGTTCAGTTTGGACGAATTAAACGTCTGGCCACAGACGGACGAATCTTTTTCCCCTTCGCACGGCGCGATAACACGATGTTGGTACAGTACGTTTTGTTGCTATTAGCACGAAGTTTGGAGAGGTAAAGAAAAGACGCAGTCAAACATTACATGCCACATGTCTGACTTTATCGGTTCGCGTTGGTACTACAATCACACCGTTTGGGAAGACATCAATTGTGCGTGTTACGATTAAAGTGTTTAATGGCTCACGAGCCGTTAAACACACCATAATAGCAGTACTTGTAAATCGTTTACTCTTTAATAAAACCAAATAGAATGCCTTTGTTTAGCACCCCAATCCAACATTCCATCATATGCAAAATTTATACCTCCACAATTAACATCATCTAAAATTTTTTCGCTAAAAATCTGAAGATATCTGTCTGGCAAGGTTACTTTAAAATTAAAGAAGTAATTACCACTTTGTATCCATACCATGTATAACTTATTTCAGCATGATCTATGGGATAGGTCTGTCCCTTTGTAAGTTCGGAAAGTTTCTTAAATTGTTGGGTTTCGTTTGATACATTTAGCAACTGGTCCTTCTTTATTATGTACAATATTTTAATTTTTATGTATTCAAATTTCTTGAGCCGCTCTTTGCAACTGCTCCGAAACGCAACTTTTTATAATCACTCTTTCCAACTGCTCCCAAACGCAACTTTTTATAGTCGCTTTTTGCAACTGCACTCGAACGCAACTTTTTGTAGTCACTTTTTGCTGTTGTATCTAAACACAACTTTTATAATCACTTTTTGCAACTGCACTCTAACACAACTTTTTATAGTCACTTTTTTGCGTTTGCGCTCAAATCGGCAGTTGATGTTTTCTGATGGATTGTGCATTTAATTTGCCGCTGGTTTTCTGATAACTGGAGGCTGCTCCCAAACGCAACTTTTTGCAGTCACTTTTTGCGGTTGCACTCTAACGCAACTTTTGCAGTCACTTTTTTGCGGCTGCGCTCGAATCGGCAACGGATGTTTTGGATCAGGAAAACAACGGTAATTTTTTTCTGATGGTTTTCTGATGGCTTGGGCATTCAATTTGCCGTTGGTTTTCTAATGGTTGGGGGCTGCGCTCGAACCGGCATTTCTATACTACTCTCACTTTATCGTAAACAGCCTTTACCCATTTTTCTCCTGTAGTATTTTCTCATAACGCATGTAAACGATTGTGAAATATTTCCTCTCTCTTCTTGGTTATAGGTTAACTACAGTTACATGTAGGGAGGTAGTCAGGGCCCCAATCGCGGTCATGACTGCCCAGTCCTTGTCTGCCGCGATGCATGCATCCTTGCATGAGTTCCATTCCATGTAAACGTATGGGGCATAGCCATCAGACGCACTCACGTCCCGTCCCTTCCCACAATGCACACTTAACACTTGATAAGTGTATGCACTGTTGGTTTGGTCGAGTAGTGCCACAGAGATGATGAAGCAGTCGACTGCACCGCGAACTCCAACTGGCCATCAGAATTTTGGAGCGACGTTTGTCGGTCAGTCGCTAGCCCACAGCCCAGCCAATAGGGTGCCCTTCACAATGTGCAGTAGCCAATCAGACACAAGGCCCGTTCCCATAGCCTGTCGCAGCTAATCAGAGAATGGGGTACGCCCTCATGTGGTAGTATCGCAGTGTTACATGCAGCCTGTTTTCCCTTGCCTTCTCCCCACTGGCGAGCGAAGCACAGTGCTGCAACGCCATCACTGGTAAGGCTGTTCACAATAAGTGAACATTTTTGAAATCAACCTTAGAAGAAGATCACTGCCCCTGCCTGCCTGCCTTTAAGGGGCGCACCGAGTGACACGCGCCCAGTAAAGTTGGTAATGATGAATGGGAAATAGTTCCATATCTTAACGTCAAACAAATATTGTTAAGTAATCATTTGCGCAAACCGATATTATTTCTTTTCCTCTCTGTTTTTTTTAATGCATCTAAGTCCAAGAATGAGGAGATTTGTAACATATATATTTTTCTAATAGTTCCACAGTTTCACTTGTAAAGTGTAAGACCCATTGCAATGTCAATTTTACTTAAAGCGGAGGAATAAACAACGGGCGTATTAAGTATATCGTAAGCAGGGCTTTCAGAAGTGCCCACTATAACGTGAACAGCCTATACCTAGAGAAATCAAGCAAGGCGGCGCAGTGGTAACTCACTGGACTCGCATTCGGGAGTACCCGGGTTCGATTCCCGGTCCGGTCATCCTGATTTCGGCTTTCCATGCTTTCACGAAATCACTCCAGGCGAATGCTGGGATGGATCCCTAACAAACAAAGGCCATGACCGATTCCTTCCCCATTCCTTCTTCCCTGTGCAACTTGCGCCGTCTCTAATGACCTCGCTGTCGACGAGACGTTAAGCCCAATTACCTACCTACCTACCTACCTGTACCTGGAGAAGCGCGCGCACTGTTACAGACGAGTCGCCACATTACACGATACGATTTAAGGCTGCCGGGATTGATACCGCTCTCGTGATTGCAATATTGAACTACTTGGGTAGTCGGCGCGCGTATTGTCTGTTCATCGCCCCACTACCCTTCAGCCCTTAGTGTGGGGAGGGGAGGAGTGGGGAGATTTGGGCTATTAACATCAAAGTCTGATGGCAAGATGTACGCCTCGGCTTCTTCACCTCACCCCCACTGCACACCGCTGTCACCGAATCGGCTATTTATATCTACTTGTATTACTTAACTGATCGTTCTGGTATATTTTTCTGTAAAGAAAAGAAAGATTTACTTTTTTATCGCCAGCAGTCACTAGTCAAAAATTAATAAAAGCAGTAGGGATACAATAGTTTGATACATAGAGGTAATGAAATTTCGCGAAAAGATTTCAAAACAAGCTATATTTGAAAACAGAGTAGTGTCATTTACCTATCTTGATTGGTTGAACTACTTTATGACACGTGTTAACTGCCTGCACGTGAATCTCGTAGGAGCCGTGCCGATTTTGACGAATTCTGAGTGGCCAGGTCAAATATGAAAACGCCTTCTCAAGCAGACAGCACCATATGGCCATAGACAAACTGCTATTGGGTGCTTAAAAGTATTGAAGTCTGTCATGTACGCATATTTTGTTGCGAAAAATCACTAGCTCTATTGATACATCTCTGGAAGGTATTATTTATGTCATTTAGTGCGAAAAATTTCGTTAAACATTTTTTAATGGAACTTATGGCAAAAATATTGCAATTCCAAAATGGGACTTGAGAGCCGTCTAATACCCGGTTGCACGAACATATTCCCCAATCCGAGATCGAATGATCTAGTTCCGAACCAGGATCCAGTTTGATCTTGGTTCCAATGTGAAAGTGTTAAGAATGAGACGATTTTGCTATTGATTCGTAATATATGACGTCATGGAAGTAGGCGTATTTTTCACTATAGATAGAACTAGATGTGCGATGTTTTATGTTTTAAGTGAATTATTGTTGTACGAATTCTACTGAATAATATTCAAGTGCGTACAATGTTGTTTTAATTTCCCAAGAAAACAATCGAACGTAGTTCTATCTGTTGGTGTGTTTTAAAACTACATTTGTGTACGATGGCTGCTGATCTCGGATCGAGATGGAGTCATTTCGAACCGCCAATTTCGGCGGTTCGAAATGACTTCAGCTATGAACTCGAATGGTGCAACAGTTTTCTCTGATGATCTTATAATCGATCTCTGATCGAGTTTCGAACCACGGTGGCTCTTTATTCGCTGCCATAGGCGACTGGCGTTTAGCAGCTGTCTGAAAGGTCGGCCTGACCAGACGCAAGGTAGCGGGCGGCGCGGCGCGCTATCTATATAGATACGAGCAGGGCTGGCTACGGAAATGAAGCTCGTGGGAAGAAGAGCGGACAACAGCCCCGGACGCCATAAAAGAAAGGAAGGAAGACATCGTGGAAGAATTCCGTATGGAAGTGGCGACCACAGTCGCCCCGCACAAAAACACGCTGCCGACAAGTGGAAATGTCGAGAGAACGGCCGGACAAGAAGTCTCGAACCAGTTACTGGAATACCGACCTTATGGCAAATACTAACTAAATCCTTTAACAAGAAGTTAACGAGAGCACTCTTTTCTCCTTTCAAAGACGACAATAATGACAGCTCCTACGTGACGTTAATTAAAAATTAAATCTTTATGCCCGATACACATTCTTACTATATCGCTACAAACCACCAATGCCATATTTTCAATTCTACACTTTTTTTTTTTAAGTCGTATGTCCACAGAAAATGCTGGATTAACCTCTAACCCCCCCCCCCCCCAAACTAAAAAGAGTATATTTACCAGGCGCTGATACGTAGGGCACATGCTATATTTCAATACCCTGCTACGGCTATACCAGCAGTATTCTTTTGTTTACTGGGGGGCGTGTCTATGAGAAGACTGGCCAATCAGAATTACGTCACTCCGATACTGTACGCCTGGCACCTTAAGGCCCTTACACAATTCATAACTTTAACATTTGACTCTACGTTTGATTTTCTACAAGTTGTTTCTTATGGAGCTTGACACAATGGAACTGTCAAAGGTAAAGTCAAGCACTCTCGACTTTAGGAGTCCGAAAAGTTGAAATTTAAAGTCAAATTCAAGCAGCCATTTTGCCGAGAATCTAACAGAAGTTATGTGGAAAGTGTACTATTTTATTGTATGGCGATTTTTATCTCGGTATATTAAACAAAGCACGTCTTAAATTAAATAAATGACTAACAAATATAATGTGAAGAAGAAATATATGAATTGACATATTTTAATAAAGTAAACAAATGAGTATTTGTTTTGAAATAAACTTTTAATGTAAATTTTAAGCCTATTTTTAAAAAAGATACGTAAAAATCATTCCTGGATAATATAATAATTATTTACATAAGAAGATATAAATTTTAACGAAGCTGGCAGAACCGATGTACGATTGTCTGAACTCTGACTTGACGATATTGTATTGTGTATTGGTAGTTTCGTGAGAGGAAAGGAGACGTAAAGTGAAATGCTAAAGTTTTCTATTGTGTAAGAAGCTCTAGACGCTTGGCAGTTAAAATCAACCAACCGCGATACTAGTTCCGAACTGCTGTGGTTTAGAGCACATCTAACTAGTCGTTGAATCTTCTCCGTCTGTCCAACGTCTTGCTGGCATGTACAACTGGAGGTCGTGCTGCAAGTATGTCGGCTTCTCATTTGTATCTCTAAGTACTCTGTGACATTATCTTGCGTGAGCAGTGCGGTATAACTAATTCGCGCGTGACTAACCATTCTTATTTCATTCGTTGAGCTGGTGATTTTTCGTGAAAAAAAATAAGAGAAGACGGGAAACGTCAATACTATAAGCAGCCAAGAGCAGTTTATCTGTTCCCATTGCTTGCTGTCTGCTTGAGAAGACGTTTTCATATTTCACCCGGCCACTCAGAATCTGATAACATAAGCGCGGTTTCTGCGCAATTCGTGTGCCGGCAGTTAACACGTGTCAAAAAGTAATTCAGCTAATTGACATAGGTAAATGACCCTAAAGGCTGTTCACGATAAAGTGAGCACTTTTGAAATGAACCTTAGAAAAAAGTTAATACCCTGAATGCATATATATTTTAATGGGCGCACTGAGTGACATTAGCCCAGTAAAGTTGGTAACTATGGCCAGAAAATAGTTCCATATATTGACGTTGAATAAAAATTGTTAGATAACCATTTGTGATAACTTAAATTATTTATTTCGTTTTCTCTTTTTTTTTATGCAGCGAATTGCAAAGATGAACAGATTTGTATAATATTTACTTTCCTAATAATTTCACATTTTTACTTGACCGACGCATGATTAAAGTGATGAGGCCCATGGCAATGTTCATTTTACATACGGCGGAAGAATACCCAACGTGCATACAAGTATATCTTAAGCAGGGCTTTCAAAAGTACTCATTTTACCGTGAACATCCTATACAGTATTTTGAAATATAACATGTTTTGAAATCTTTTTGCGATGTTTCACAACCCCTGCTAATTTGTATTCATTTAATCGAAATGCGAATTATATCAATTAGTAAATACACGTCATTCTCGTCTGTCTTGTTGGAATTTTAAAAACACTTTCGCTCTTCCCCGCGAATCGCAGACGTTCAATATTGGAGTGACGTGAATCTGACTGAGCTAGTCGAATACCAAAATGTTATATCACCAAGTCACGTGACCAATAACCGAAACTGCAGATGTGTACGTAAGACTAGTCGTACTTCAGCAACGTCCAAGATGGCTACAAGACCGTTATTTGGGTTACTAAATCGACCACGTGACCAAGTTTAGGCCCTAAATATTTGGAGATTTGCGGTTGAAATTTACCGAGGTGAAATAGCAGACTAAATTCCCAAATAGGCCCGTAAAATCGTCTGCTGTTGTTTGTTTAAGTTTTATTTACCGCATTGTAGTGGAAACAGTGGAATTTGCTGTTCTTGAAACTCTGCACAAAACATGCACGTGGAAAATGTAAAAACTGGGATCCACACGTTATTTCGTATGTAAGTAATGAGTTATTAAAGTTCGTATGTTGTTTTTAAAAAAAAATGTTATTTGAAATGGAACGTAAATTGCAGGGAGCGACAAAGCAACGAGGAGATTAATATCGGCTAGAAAGAATTATAATCAGTTATTCACAAGACAACGAGGTTACATGGAAAACGCTTGGGAGTAGGTTATTTATTGATAGGGCAACAAAACAAAATGACGCCGAAATTCCACAAAATAACGTCGAAATTTCACAAGCCTGTAGTTTCCAACTTTGTCGCATGCAGCGCTGTTACAAGCCGTTCCGGACACGGCTTTAGGCGGAAGTTTTTTTCGCAAAAATCAGGGGTCCATAATAATTACCAGGGACCACAAAATTTCATGCGTGAATTTGACAACAAGGTAGTTTTCAAACACGTGTACATTGAATTCCTTTTTTTCTATGGGACCACGGTTTATTACACACGACCTGAAGGATATCGAGCCGATAACAAATCCGCAGTGAAACAAGCGCCGAATCACGTGTTGGCTGGTCAGAGTAAATAACAATAGCTGCTTGAACTCCCGCCGCACACACTGGCCACGTTATGACGTCACTAACCAACAAATATCGAAACGCCGCGCCGATCGCCAATCACCGTCCCGTAACTTACTTTCCAGTCAGTAGCCCAGCCAATAGGGGTAGATTTCTCGGAGCACGGTAGCCAATCAGGCTGTACAAGACCTGCTGCCAGAGCCTCGCGCCTCCAATCAGCGAGTGGGTAGGCCGACATCAAAGTAGACGCTACGCCTCGTCGTCTCTTGTACTTGCATACTCTCTAGCCTGGTCAAGAGTCAGACTGGCTGCTGGGGCCGCGGTGGTGTGGTGGCCAGACTACTCGCGTCCCACCAAGGCGAACCGGGTTCAAATTCGGGAATCGTGCCGGACGATGCCTCTGGTTGGCGGGTTTACTCGGTCTGCAGTTACCCCGCTCTTTCATTCCGGCGCTGCTCCATACTCACCTCAATCGCCATCACCGGCTCTCAAGACCTCGCTGTTAAGAGCCGCCCAAATCTCTTACATCAATCACTCACTAGCCGTCAAAAGGCACTAAGCAATTTTATTATGTTAGATTAGTTTTCAGGGTAGACTTACGAAACTGTCTGAATATAGATACGCGAATTTCACGAATCCTTTAAGCAGTACCCTACACTCCCCAGTCCTTTACATCCTGCTCCAACGACAGTTGTTTATGCACAAACTGCTTCGGTCCCACCAGAATTATTTTATACATATGTAGGCCCTATCATAATATCATATATATAGGCCTATATACATAAGCCAAGCGAAATAAATCACTAAATTGATCATAAATAATAACACTTTAAATTCAATCATAATAACACTTTAAATTCAACGTTTAGACATGCAACTAATTTGCGTCCATCGTTACCAACTTACCTGGGCGCATGGCACTCAGCGCGCCCGTTAAAATATACGCAGGTAGGAGTAGTGACAATTTTCAACGGTTGATTTTAACAGTGCTCACTTTATCGTGAACAGCCTTTAGTCACTTCGCATTTCCGTGTGCAATACATAAGTCCTATATTCAAAATCCGTCAGAACCAATTGCAAAATCAGCTGCACTTGCGTTAAAATGTGCCGATAATAATACATAATTTATAATCCTTAATTTGTTAATTGACACTGTTTCCTATTTCGTTGAATTGCGTGGCCTTGGAGACGCACTCCGACGGGTTCCCCCACCTTCACTTCTGAACTCAGCTCACAGTTCGAACGGGCATGAAAGTTACAATAGTGCTCTGAATGTAGCCTACAGAATGTCAGGAAAGTTACAGCAGTGCTCTGAATGTAGCCTACAGAATGTCAGGAACGTTACGGCAGTGCTCTGAATGTAGCCTACAGAATGCCAGGAAAGTTACAGTAGTGCTCTGAATGTAGCCTACAGAATGTCAGGAAAGTTACAGTAGTGCTCTGAATGTAGCCTAAAGAATGTCAGGAAAGTTACAGTAGTGCTCTGAATGTAGCCTACAGAATGTCAGGAAAGTTACAGTAGTGCTCTGAATGTAGCCTACAGAATGCCAGGAAAGTTACGGTAGTGCTCTGAATGTAGCCTACAGAATGTCGGGAAAGTTACAGTAGTGCTCTGAATGTAGCCTACAGAATGTCAGGAAAGTTACGGTAGTGCTCTGAATGTAGCCTACAGAATGTCAGGAACGTTACAGTAGTGCTCTGAATGTAGCCTACAGAATGTCGGAAAGTTACAGTAGTGCTCTGAATGTAGCCTAAAGAATGTCAGGAAAGTTACGGTAGTGCTCTGAATGTAGCCTACAGAATGTCAGGAAAGTTACAGTAGTGCTCTGAATGTAGCCTACAGAATGTCGGGAAGTTACAGTAGTGCTCTGAATGTAGCCTACAGAATGCCAGGAAAGTTACGGTAGTGCTCTGAATGTTAGCCTACAGAATGCAGGAAAGTTACGGTAGTGCTCTGAATGTAGCCTACAGAATGTCAGGAAAGTTACAGTAGTGCTCTGAATGTAGCCTACAGAATGTCGGAAAGTTACAGTAGTGCTCTGAATGTAGCCTACAGAATGTCGGGAAAGTTACAGTAGTGCTCTGAATGTAGCCTACAGAATGTCGGAAAGTTACAGTAGTGCTCTGAGTGTAGCCTACAGAATGTCAGGAAAGTTACAGTAGTGCTCTGAATGTAGCCTACAGAATGTCGGAAGTTACAGTAGTGCTCTGAATGTAGCCTACAGAATGTCAGGAAAGTTACAGTAGTGCTCTGAATGTAGCCTACAGAAATTCGGAAAGTTACAGTAGTGCTCTGAATGTAGCCTACAGAATGTCAGGAAAGTTACGTAGTGCTCTGAATGTAGCCTACAGAATGTCAGGAAAGTTACGGTAGTGCTCTGAATGTAGCCTACAGAATGTCAGGAAAGTTACAGTAGTGCTCTGAATGTAGCTACAGAATGTCGGAAGTTACAGTAGTGCTCTGAATGTAGCCTACAGAATGTCAGGAAAGTTACAGTAGTGCTCTGAATGTAGCCTACAGAATGTCGGGAAAGTTACAGTAGTGCTCTGAATGTAGCCTACAGAATGTCAGGAAAGTTACGGTAGTGCTCTGAATGTAGCCTACAGAATGTCAGGAAAGTTACAGTAGTGCTCTGAATGAGCCTACAGAATGTCGGGAAAGTTACAGTAGTGCTCTGAATGTAGCTACAGAATGTCAGCAAAGTTACGTAGTGCTCTGAATGTAGCCTACAGAATGTCAGGAAAGTTACAGCAGTGCTCTGAATGTAGCCTACAGAATGTCAGGAACGTTACGGCAGTGCTCTGAATGTAGCCTACAGAATGCCAGGAAAGTTACAGTAGTGCTCTGAATGTAGCCTACAGAATGTCGGGAAAGTTACAGTAGTGCTCTGAATGTAGCCTACAGAATGTCAGGAAAGTTACGGTAGTGCTCTGAATGTAGCCTACAGAATGTCGGGAAAGTTACAGTAGTGCTCTGAGTGTAGCCTACAGAATGTCAGGAAAGTTACAGTAGTGCTCTGAATGTAGCCTACAGAATGTCGGGAAGTTACAGTAGTGCTCTGAATGTAGCCTACAGAATGTCAGGAAAGTTACAGTAGTGCTCTGAATGTAGCCTACAGAATGTCAGGAAAGTTACGGTAGTGCTCTGAATGTAGCCTACAGAATGTCAGGAACGTTACAGTAGTGCTCTGAATGTAGCCTACAGAATGTCGGGAAAGTTACAGTAGTGCTCTGAATGTAGCCTAAAGAATGTCAGGAAAGTTACGGTAGTGCTCTGAATGTAGCCTACAGAATGTCAGGAAAGTTACAGTAGTGCTCTGAATGTAGCCTACAGAATGTCGGGAAGTTACAGTAGTGCTCTGAATGTAGCCTACAGAATGTCAGGAAAGTTACAGTAGTGCTCTGAATGTAGCCTACAGAATGTCAGGAAAGTTACGGTAGTGCTCTGAATGTAGCCTACAGAATGTCGGGAAAGTTACAGTAGTGCTCTGAATGTAGCCTACAGAATGTCGGGAAGTTACAGTAGTGCTCTGAATGTAGCCTACAGAATGTCAGGAAAGTTACAGCAGTGCTCTGAATGTAGCCTACAGAATGTCAGGAACGTTACGGCAGTGCTCTGAATGTAGCCTACAGAATGCCAGGAAAGTTACAGTAGTGCTCTGAATGTAGCCTACAGAATGTCGGGAAAGTTACAGTAGTGCTCTGAATGTAGCCTACAGAATGTCAGGAAAGTTACGGTAGTGCTCTGAATGTAGCCTACAGAATGTCGGGAAAGTTACAGTAGTGCTCTGAGTGTAGCCTACAGAATGTCAGGAAAGTTACAGTAGTGCTCTGAATGTAGCCTACAGAATGTCGGGAAGTTACAGTAGTGCTCTGAATGTAGCCTACAGAATGTCAGGAAAGTTACAGTAGTGCTCTGAATGTAGCCTACAGAATGTCAGGAAAGTTACGGTAGTGCTCTGAATGTAGCCTACAGAATGTCAGGAAAAGGAAGAAGACGCTTCGATGAACATTACTAAAGAAGACCTTATGATAGCCGCCTGGTTGAAGGAATTTTGCACGTCTGCGGCCTGAAGGCGTGGGAGCGCTAAGGTCGACCGAGACATGCGCATCAACTGTCTCGTCGCCTCTACGCGCAAAGCACTGGACTGGCGTGCAGTCCTGCCGTCGATAAGGCGCTTCTGTGAGACTTTCAGCGGAGACCCTGCTACCATTGTATGACGTGATAATAACAATAAACGTTTGATGCACCGGAGTGTTCATATAGTTTATTCACGGTATATTCGGCCTTGTCTGAAGCCCTGCTAAAGTCCTACTTCCAAAATATTCCTCCGCCTCGTGCAAACTAAGCTTAACTAAGTATGGTATGATTACACCAGAGGGACAATGCACCGGATTCGTGCCTCGCACTCTGCTGTATAGGCTGTTCACTATAAAGTGAGCACTCCTTAACTTAAGGCCCTCACAACAGGCATTAACCGTTAGTAAATATATCTTATTACAGCCTCAGACAGCATTAAATTTCGATGGTGGTGAAATGTATACGCTGTGTTTATTGGTCACATTGCAATGTTTATGTTAAAAAGCAGCAGGAAGATGGAAGTTGGACGAAAGGAAAAACTTATTAAAAAATGCTCACATTATAGTGAACAGCCCCTACCAGTGTTTTGTATTAGAACTATTTCTTACTAGGCGCTACCAACAATCATGTTTTCTCCCTGTGTTTATTCATATTATTTATAAATGAAGCAATATCATTTATAGATAAAATATTAATAACATTTCAATTTATCAGAAAAAAAGTAACTTTAATGATTACAAGTACAAAACGCTTGTGATATATGGTATATGTCGAAAATAACCAATCACGTTATACATGGGGAGATTTTTCAAAGGTTTGATTCAAAAAGGTCGGAGAATCCGTGAATACACTATACCTAAAAATTACCGTGAAAACACCCGTTTGAGCAATTTTCAGTATCACAAAAACATTCTATAGAGAGAAATAGGAACTGAAAAACGCATAAAGACGGATAACATTTCTTAAGTGCTATTCGTAAGCAAACGTCACTCACAGACATTGAACTGTTTTTTAATAAAACGTTTTCTGCTGGAGCTTGCACACTGTTCGACGACCAACCCAAACGACCTGTCACCTAAAGGTAGATTCCCACCCGCCATCTTCGACAGATGCAATTTTTGCCATACTCCGGAAATACAGTTTTGTACTGTATTTTTTGGATATACAGAGCACAGAGCATTGCCTAGAGCATTGTCTCAGGTCAGTATTTATTGATTGCTGTCGATATCGTCGCCTTAGTAATCGTTCGCAAGAAATTAATCTCGCGTTTCGCCTCGACAGTTACCAGCTGAAAATTAATAAATGTAGCGACAATATGGCAGTTCGATAAATTTTGGGAAGCTGTGATTTAGGATATGTCGTGCGGGAAATTTCAATACACCTTCTGAAATACAAGCTTTGGCGATAAATCGATAAATCCAAGATGGCGGGTGGGAATCCGCCTTAAGGCCTGGGTTCACCCCTTCTGTAGGAATTCTTCGTTTTCGTGTAATAATCAGTTTAATGTGTATTATTAAAAATTATTGATTATAGATAATGTATAATTTACTAGTTGTATAACACTTTTGTATCTAATTTGCACTTTGTGTTATTTCCTGCTTGCAAAAAGGCAAGAAATTATTGATAAAATATAGGCCTAAATATGTTCTCGAGTGTGAGTGAAGAGATTTGGGCGGCCTCTTAACTGCGAGGTCTTGAGAGCCGATGAGGATGATATAGGTGAGTATGGAGCAGCGCCGAAATGAAAAGGCGGGGTAAACGGGAGATCCCTGAGAAAACTCGCCGGCCAGCGGCATCGTCCGGCACGATTACCACATGCGAAAATCCGGGAGTGACCCGGTCGAGTATTGAACCCTGTTCGCCACCGCGCAGCCACCACGGCTTCTAACATGTCCTCGAGATTTCAGAATTAGCCCATAACAATTAAAATGCAGCACTATAATATAAAACAACTCGTGAAATGAAAATTTTCTATGGTCGTACATCGTCAGTAATTACTATGAATCCGAACCTTAAGGGGGTAGTATCCATTCCATCTTCAAATTTTCTTGCAAATCTTTGTAATAAAAATGTATGACCAGAAATAAAAAATCAAAGCTAGACATGACATGCACGACTAATTAACGGATTTTTTTTTTAATTTGTAGGGTTTCAAATGTACTTGTATTTATTCTATGTTTTTCCTTTAAAACTCATATATTGGTGTCGGATTTAACATAAAACATTGGGCCTTGTGATGTCACTCCAGCAAATAATTGATTAGTAGGGTGCTCATGATTCTCATTTTATCTCATTGTTAAATGCCTTAAATTTACACAGTGGACCTCATGTTGCATGCCGTTGGATGTAAACAGTAGCCGCATTGTTAGCCACGTTTAGTATAGATGTGTCTACACGATGGCAATTCTCTTGCGTTATTACGTATAGGCTGTTCACGATAAAGTGAGCACTTTTGAAATGAACCTTAGAAAAATGCCACTGCCCCTCTCTGCGTGTATGTTAACGGTCTCACTGGATGGCATGCGCCCAGTAAGGTTGGTTACGATAGATGGAAAGTAGTTCCATAGCGTAACGTTGGAAAAAAAAGTATTAGATAACAATTTGTGATAACTAAAATATTTTCTTTCGCGTTGTTTTTTAATACATCGAAGTGTAAAAATTAGCAAATTTGTAAAATATTTACTATTTTAATAACTTCATAATTTCACTTGACCGACGCATACATAAAGCGAAGAGGCCAACGGTATTGTTAATTTTACATAAGGCGGAAGACTATACAATCTGCATTCACGCAGGCCTTTAAAAGTGCTAATTTGACTGTAAGTTGCGTAATTGAAGCAGGCTGACTGGTGGAAGTGGTAGAGGCAGTAAGTATCATGGCAGGGAATGTAGGCTACATCCTGGCGCTGTTATCGCCGGCCGGCGGAACTACATAGCCTCTCACAGACCTCCCATCCCGTCAACACCAACTCCTGCCTGCCAGCCAACCAGCGCCATTCCGCTCGCGTCCTAGGGGCCGCGGTGGAGCAGCGGCCAGAGCGCTCCGCCACGGCCGGGTCGCTCCCGAATATCCGCACGTGGGAATCTTGCCCGCACGATGTCGCTGACCGGCGGGTTTTATCAGGGATCTCCCGTTTCCTCCCGCTCCATACTCGGCTCTCAAGACCCCGACAAGAGTCCGCTGTACCCGGAGCTGTCTGTATCCATTCGACGCACGGGAGCGAGGGAGGGATTAAGGTTGACACTATCCTTTCATTCAGCACTGGGCAGCGCCCTTAAGAGTCGCCATATTAGATGTACGGAATTTTCGCCGTAACTTCCCTTACAGATCTTTAATTTTATTTTGGGCGTCGACAAAGTATAGGCTGTTCACCGTAAAGTGAGCACTTTTGAGGCCCTAGTTACTTTTTACTTTCAGCCATTTCTTATCCTTGAACCACCATTTTAATTTTAATTTTTCCATGGAAGTAATAAACACAGTATGTGTATTCCACGCTCTCGGAAGTTTACGTGTAAGGCTAAAATGAAATATATTTATTGGTTATTATTCAAAATGAGAGAGGACTTTTAAAAGTGCTCACTTTATCGTAAATAGCCTATATAGGGCATTGCTTTGTACATGTCCTGCAACATGTAGGTATTGCTGGACCACTGTAGCCGGGATCATTTTTGTAAAACCCCTTCATGAAAAAACCAATATTTCTTGCAGATGGTCACCAGACAAAAACTAATAAATGCGGTAGAGTTGTAACAGTCCGATAGGGCTTTAAAAACTATTATTTATGCCACATCATGCGAAAAAATTCGTTAAATATTTCTAAAAGGAAATTATGATAAAAATAGTAAAAATTCAAGATGGCGTGGCATGATTTCCCCTTCTAGCTGGCAATAACCTACAATAATACAACTGCGATGTACAAATCACCACCAACATGACAGAACCCGCAACAAACAAAACAGCAGCCAGAATGTCCGCTGCGAGCAGCAGGCGATGACAATGGATATGAAGTTTGTTTCCAGCGCTTGCCGACATGCGCCAATAAGCGAGAATGAGCTTGGGGCATTGTTTGAAACGCGCTCCGAAGTTGAGGTAGCTTGCAGATGTCATCGGCGCGAGCAGTGTTATTTCCTGCCTCTACTAATGGTTGTTCGCTGCGTTGCGTTAACTTTATACCACTCTGTCATAACTTCATTACCACAACTGGAACGACGAGTAAAGGAACACGCCAACAGACAATGTATTGACAAGTGTCGGAATGAAATATCCGCAGTAATGGAAAATAATTTCGTACATTTTTTTTTTCAAAACAGGGTAAGTACTCATCCTCCCTTACAAACTACGTGGCCACTCAACAAGCGTTACAAGCGCTGGAATTAAGCATTGACAACTGCAAGCTATCCGCGCTGATTACCAGCTTCCTACGCGACCCTGCCCTTTATGTAGTTGTATGTATAGGCTGTTCAGGGTAAGCACTCAGGCTCCCTTACAAACTACGTGGCCACTCAACAAGCGTTACAAGCGCTGGAATTAAGCATTGACAACTGCAAGCTATCCGCGCTGATTACCAGCTTCCTACGCGACCCTGCCCTTTATGTAGTTGTATGTATAGGCTGTTCAGGGTAAGTGCTCATCCTCCCATACAAACTACGTGGCCACTCAACAAGCGTTACAAGCGCTGGAATTAAGCATTGACAACTGCAAGCTATCCGCGCTGATTACCAGCTTCCTACGCGACCCTGCCCTTTATGTAGTTGTATGTATAGGCTGTTCAGGGTAAGCACTCAGCCTCCCTTACAAACTACGTGGCCACTCAACAAGCGTTACAAGCGCTGGAATTAAGCATTGACAACTGCAAGCTATCCGAGCTGATTACCAGCTTCCTACGCGACCCTGCCCTTTATGTAGTTGTATGTATAGGCTGTTCAGGGTAAGTGCTCATCCTCCCATACAAACTACGTGGCCACTCAACAAGCGTTACAAGCGCTGGAATTAAGCATTGACAACTGCAAGCTATCCGCGCTGATTACCAGCTTCCTACGCGACCCTGCCCTTTATGTAGTTGTATGTATAGGCTGTTCAGGGTAAGTGCTCATCCTCCCATACAAACTACGTGGCCACTCAACAAGCGTTACAAGCGCTGGAATTAAGCATTGACAACTGCAAGCTATCCGCGCTGATTACCAGCTTCCTACGCGACCCTGCCCTTTATGTAGTTGTATGTATAGGCTGTTCAGGGTAAGCACTCAGCCTCCCTTACAAACTACGTGGCCACTCAACAAGCGTTACAAGCGCTGGAATTAAGCATTGACAACTGCAAGCTATCCGAGCTGATTACCAGCTTCCTACGCGACCCTGCCCTTTATGTAGTTGTATGTATAGTCTGTTCAGGGTAAGTGCTCATCCTCCCATACAAACTACGTGGCCACTCAACAAGCGTTACAAGCGCTGGAATTAAGCATTGACAACTGCAAGCTATCCGCGCTGATTACCAGCTTCCTACGCGACCCTGCCCTTTATGTAGTTGTATGTATAGTCTGTTCAGGGTAAGTGCTCATCCTCCCATACAAACTACGTGGCCACTCAACAAGCGTTACAAGCGCTGGAATTAAGCATTGACAACTGCAAGCTATCCGCGCTGATTACCAGCTTCCTACGCGACCCTGCCCTTTATGTAGTTGTATGTATAGGCTGTTCACGGTAAAGTGAGCACTTTCGAGGCCCTAGTTACTGTTTTTCCTCTCAGCCATTTTTAATCCTTTAGCCACCTTTCTGAATAGATATTGCCATGTAAGTAACAAACACGGTGTGGAGATTCCACTACACTCGGAAGTCAAGGTCAAATACTAAATTAAAACACATTGATTGAGTATTATTCCAAACGAGAGTGCTTTCAAAAGTGCTCACTTTACCATGAATAACCTATATCGGTGCTAGTTTCTGACAGTGTACACATATTCCGCATCATCATGTATTAACGAATATATTCGTAAGTATACTGAAAAGTATTTATTGTAGGAATAGTTACCATTCCGGATTTATGTACCGACATTCACATCCGAAATATCCTGAGAACTGTCCACTGCCTGAATGGTAACCAATCTGTCTTTTTCGGGTCTGCGAAGCTTGGAGTTCCCCCATAGATGATTGTCGTGTGTAGCATATTGGCATTGAGAAATAATGTGTGTGTGTTTTTTCCATTTAACATATTTTCACAGTTGAGTCTTGAATGGTTACCATTCAGGCAGTGGATGACGACTAACAAACTCACATACCGGAATTGTAAACATTCCTACAATGGACACTTCTCAGTCACCCCAAATTGAGCGGTCACCACTTAAGGACTCTCAGCAGTCGAGAATTAATTTTGAAATTTTTTAGCATACTACTTAAGTCCCACCCTACCCTGTTGTGGTATGAAATATACTGAGTTTAATAAATAACGGCAGTGATGACAACTGTTAATCGAAAACGAATAAAAGAGACTTTGAGAAAATTTAAATTTATATAAATTTTGTTCACGAATCTTACAACTGAACGAAATGAATATGTTCGGCTAACTGCAGTTAAAAATAATTCTTCATCACACCTGAATAATCTGAAGAAAGTTATCTTGGGCTTTTGCAATGTGGTTCGCTAGCACTTCTATTATAATGTTGAGCTAACGTTTGGAATCAGAACAGCTAGCACAGAACAGGCAGGCGAAATGATGAAACTTGCGTCCAGTGAGCTGAACTACGTAAATAACACACAAATTCAGAACACGCCTGTCGCTCTCGAATCCAGTGGCGCTAATTGTATTTTATCTAAACTAAATTAGTTGTGTTTGTAAGCCGTTATAGACAGGTTAACTTTATTTGCATCGCCACTTAATATAATCAATAATTATTTATTTTATATTTTATAGTTAGTCCATTTTATTATATGAGCCAGCCTCGATGTATAAGTTGCCAGAGAGTTGTTGATTTTGAATATTACAGCAGTTTCTTTTCACAAAATTTAAATTAATTTTTATTTTAATGTCATATTTGATTTTGAACAGATGGAATGTGTAATACTATTTATCATCGACAATACTGGCTTCAACTGACATTCCTACCACTCAGTTGGTAAGTCTATTTATCATTGACAATACTGGCTTCAACTGACATTCCTACCACTCAGTTGGTAAGTATATTTATCATCGATAATACTGGCTTCAACTGACATTCCTACCACTCAGTTGGTAAGTATATTTATCATTGATAATACTGGCTTCAACAGACATTCCTACCACTCGGTTGGTAAGTCTATTTATCATTGATAATACTGGCTTCAACAGACATTCCTACCACTCGGTTGGTAAGTCTATTTATCATCGATAATACTGGCTTCAACAGACATTCCTACCATTCGGTTGGTAAGTCTATTTATCATCGACAATACTGGCTTCAACTGACATTCCTACCACTCGGTTGGTAAGTCTATTTATCATCGATAATACTGGCTTCAACTGACATTCCTACCACTCAGTTGGTAAGTATATTTATCATTGATAATACTGGCTTCAACAGACATTCCTACCACTCAGTTGGTAAGTCTATTTATCATTGATAATACTGGCTTCAACAGACATTCCTACCACTCAGTTGGTAAGTCTATTTATCATTGACAATACTGGCTTCAACTGACATTCCTAATACTCAGTTGGTAAGTATATTTATCATCGATAATACTGGCTTCAACTGACATTCCTACCACTCGGTTGGTAAGTCTATTTATCATTGATAATACTGGCTTCAACTGACATTCCTACCACTCAGTTGGTAAGTATATTTATCATCGATAATACTGGCTTCAACTGACATTCCTACCACTCAGTTGGTAAGTCTATTTATCATCGACAATACTGGCTTCGCTCTGACATTGCTACCACACAGTTGGTAAGTCTATTTATCATTGATAATACTGGCTTCAACTGACATTCCTACCACTCAGTTGGTAAGTATATTTATCATCGACAATACTTGCTTCAACTGACATTCCTACCACTCAGTTGGTAAGTCTATTTATCATTGATAATACTGGCTTCAACAGACATTCCTACCACTCAGTTGGTAAGTCTATTTATCATTGATAATACTGGCTTCAACTGACATTCCTACCACTCGGTTGGTAAGTCTATTTATCATTGATAATACTGGCTTCAACTGACATTCCTACCACTCAGTTGGTAAGTCTATTTATCATCGACAATACTGGCTTCAACTGACATTCCTACCACTCAGTTGGTAAGTCTATT
This sequence comes from Dryococelus australis, assembly GCA_029891345.1. Classification (NCBI taxonomy): domain Eukaryota; kingdom Metazoa; phylum Arthropoda; class Insecta; order Phasmatodea; family Phasmatidae; genus Dryococelus; species Dryococelus australis. Next base: position 7,409,240 of record CM056995.1, on the reverse strand, counting down.
TATAATTGACAATACTGGCTTCAACTGACATTCCTAACTCAGTTGGTAAGTATATTTATTGTACTGATCAAAACAGCAGTTCTTTCGTGGCCTGAGTTACTTTTTCACCCCAGTGGTCCAGAGTGTTAGTGCTCAAGAGTGATTATAGCCGAGCAGTAATAATTATTTAATTGTTTATTCGTGCGATCTTAAGAGTTACATATTAAATATTATATATATGAATACATAAAGTTGATTATTTAAAACGTACAGACGGACCTATAAATTCTGGTTCCCGTACAAATACTTTTAAGACGCCACGCACACTAAGACACCATTTCGTAGCACTCCAACATGATGAAGAAGTGAACTTCGCTACACACTGTCCACTAATAAAGCACGTCAGTTCAGAGCCCTGCGCGTAGAGGCGATGGCGCACTTGTAGTGCGTGCCAGTGTAGCCCTAATAGCATTCCCGAGCAGGCAATCGCCTCGTAACAGCTGCCGCAAGTCAACCACCAGCCAGATTACCACAAACCACTCCTTTGACTCTAAGCAACACTTCGGCTAAAATCAAAATTTCAATTTAAATGAGTTTTCGAAATACGTAGCCATCACGACTTTTTATTTAAATTTCGCATATTTATAGCCAAGAAATTATTGATGTTACTTCCCAACCGATTCGGTATTTTTACAGCGTTCTCACTGTCACGAAATATAACCAAAGTCTATGTAAAGATTGTTGGCTTTGTATAGCTTTACAGTTTCGTATAGGCTACTCACGGTAAAGTAAACATTCTAGATCCCCCCACACCCCTCCGCGGGCATAATAACCAGAAAACCATATTTCACTGTGGCCTCAGATGTTATCTTTTGAGAGCTATAAAATGTATTATAGGTTCACTGTTTATTAGTCGCCACTGCAATTTTTATATTAACAACCGACTACAGAATACGAATAAGCTGAAAGGAGCAAGTGCTCACTTTACCATGAACAGTCTATAATGTCTTTCACTCACGCACCCAGTCCACTAGTCCAGCCTGCCCCTTGCACTCTTCACTGTGGCGATGCTCGCAGTCGCAGATTTCCCTCCCGCTGGTCACTTCTCTCGCCTCTCGTTTCTCTCCTCGCTCGTCCTTCGCTCCGACTCGGCGGCCCGTCGCGCTATTTACACTTTGCTGACCTTGAACTGTACTTCAGCGCACCCCGAGTCACGCTCAGAGAAACTAGGGCAGCCAACTACTAGACAATGCTTCAGGTACATACAGAAACTCAATACAACCAAGGTAACAGCAGACGCCACAAAAAGGATTATCATCGTGTCGGCTAGCTTTTTGTAACAGATATCCTGGGTATCGCTCGCTTGTTATTCAGAACATTCCAATGACTTGCCGCCGCTATCATATAACTGTTATGTCATTCACTTCCACCCGCTCGTTCAGGACGAAGCAACGAGCACGTAACACTGCCCCCTCCTCAAGTCTGTTCGTCCCGAACAAACTCTACAACATCAAGACCTTCGTAGAATTGCTTGACGACAAATCCGAACTGCAGCATCATTGATATTCTTCAGAATCCCGTAGGAGCCTTCCCAACATTTCTGTACCCTTTTCGTCTCTGGGTTGTGCAGCCACTCCAGTTGTCGTTATTGTTGAAACAGACTATCTTCACATAAAAACAAACGGCCAATAGCGAAAGGAAGTCTGCAAGTGTGCACATAGGATATTGAAGTCTAGCCACCTCTTACATCTCGCAAAAAACACGTCACCCTAATTATTAATAATGTTTTATAATACATCCAGAATATTATGGCCTTGCTTGATGCAAAATAAAAGGGGGGGGGGGGAGCTCCAAAATGCTATTCATGAAGCATCCACAATGGAAATACACTTTGATTGTAATGAAAATTGTCTTACTGATAAAGTTTTTATTATAATATTTAAATAAGAAAATTCTAGAAGAACATTTAACAGCGGTACATAATATAAGTATCCTTTTTCCATATGCAACAAAACTCATACATTGCTGAGAAATTTTGTAGCGTGTGTACTACTTTATAACGTTACAGCGTCAGTGCCACTAGGAAACATGCTACTTCAATAGGCTGCCCACGGCTGATTGAGCACGTTTAAGCTCAACCTTTGAAAAATGCACTACCCCTACCGAACACGCTAGGGGTATGCGCCCAGTAAGGTTGGTAACAATCAAGGAAAAGCAGTTCAATGTCTTATGGGTGAATAAACAGTGCTAGGTAAACATTCGCAAATAATACATTTATATTTTTTGTTTTATAATTGTTTTAAAGCACTTTAGTATAAGAATCAACAAACTGTTAGAAATACATTTTGTTTCTAATAAGTGCATAGTTTGCCATGACCGACACATGATTAAAGTGATCAGATCCATGGCAGTGTTGGTTTTACGTATTATGGCGTAAGAATACAGTGTGCATGAAAGTAGATCTTAAGCAGGGCTTTCGAAAAGAGTTCAGTTTAGAGTGAACAGCCTGTACCATGAGAGGCCTACTTACCTAACTACATAAGGGGCGCTCAGTTTTCTTTTTTGAAAACACCTGCCCGGCTTGTGTCAGTGGAAAATCGATGCTGAAATAATTGCATGTACGAAACATTCCACGTTTTTTGAAAGTTTCCGTTTAGCATTTCACCTCTAAAAGGTGTTCCATTCGAGGCACGTAAACGAATAAAAATCGGTTCCTCCAGGATGATTATACGTTACCAGTATCGCATTACAGAATCTTTATTGAGAAGTATACGACCGTGGAGAACTCGTGTACATTTCAGCCCGTTCACGAAAACAAAACTTGTTTGGGGTCTGTGCTTTTTCCTCCCACGATTACGAGCCAAAATAACAATTACAAACTCCTGTGCTCATACAGAATAATGATATGACGTTTATATGGCGTGATAGTTCACGAAAAGCTTTCTTTGACAAGTTATATTTCAAAACCCCGTACTATCGTTTATGTTGGCCACCCGTTGAGTTACTGTGTCCGTGATCAGTACAGATAGTGATTAGTCGCGAGAAAATACGAGTACACGGTGTACTTCAATACTATAAGTTCCCAACAGTCTATTGCCATTGGTTGCTGTCTGCCTGAGAAGTAGTTTTCATATTTGACCCGGCCACTCAGGATAAGGCAACATCGGCACTGCTGCTTTCTTTGTTCCATGTTTGTGACACCCCCCCCCCCCCCTCCTAAGACAAAATGGGTGTTTCATGTAAACAGTGCAATTATGACTTTCCAGTCAAATTGTCCATGTCTATGCAACGAATAAAAATAATTTTCTCATGAACTCACAGCATACCGGTATCGAACAATTATTGACAAAATACTCGAGCTCCGCTTGATAAAAGACATACCAATAAACCTTTGTTGACTAGATGGAAATTTTTGGACATTCGCCATTGCAATACAGATGTCTGTCATGGAAAAAACAGGGCTGAGCACGAAGAAATACTTAAATAAGACAATCAACCTAGGAAATATATAAACAAAGCACAACATTTACTTGCTTTTAAAACATGTCTAGTGTATTGTATGAGCAGTTGTCTGTTTTAAAACATGTCTAGTGTATTGTATGAGCAGTTGTTTGTTTTAAAACATGTCTAGTGTATTGTATGAGCAGTTGTTTGTTTTAAAACATGTCTAGTGTATTGTATGAGCAGTTGTCAGTTTTAAAACATGTCTAATGTATTGTATGAGCAGTTGTTTGTTTTAAAGCATGTCTAGTGTATTGTATGAGCAGTTGTCAGTTTTAAAACATGTCTAATGTATTGTATGAGCAGTTGTCTGTTTTAAAACATGTCTAGTGTATTGTATGAGCAGTTGTTTGTTTTAAAGCATGTCTAGTGTATTGTATGAGCAGTTGTCAGTTTTAAAACATGTCTAATGTATTGTATGAGCAGTTGTCTGTTTTAAAACATGTCTAGTGTATTGTATGAGCAGTTGTTTGTTTTAAAGCATGTCTAGTGTATTGTATGAGCAGTTGTCAGTTTTAAAACATGTCTAATGTATTGTATGAGCAGTTGTCTGTTTTAAAACATGTCTAGTGTATTGTATGAGCAGTTGTTTGTTTTAAAGCATGTCTAGTGTATTGTATGAGCAGTTGTCTGTTTTAAAACATGTCTAATGTATTGTATGAGCAGTTGTCTGTTTTAAAACATGTCTAGTGTATTGTATGAGCAGTTGTTTGTTTTAAAGCATGTCTAGTGTATTGTATGAGCAGTTGTCAGTTTTAAAACATGTCTAATGTATTGTATGAGCAGTTGTTTGTTTTAAAGCATGTCTAGTGTATTGTATGAGCAGTTGTCTGTTTTAAAACGCGTTCGCGTTGTCATGTTGTACTTTTTGGTAACAGCCGCTAGATACAAAATACGAAATTACCAAATACGTCACCATTTTTGTATATAAAATCGGGTAACGTGATCTTGTCTGCCATTTCGGACATGATAGTGCCGGTCAAGCATAACCCCGCTGCACAGCATGTAAACAGTGGTCCAGAGTAGACTACTCCATTCTCAGTTGCTCCCAACTTTTCTGAAGCACAGCGTGGATTCTACTTCCAGGATATCCCTCCGCCTATTTCTAAAATACAACTTAACCGAGTCTTGAAAATTACACCAAAGGGACGATGCACAGCATTTGTGAGCGCTTAGGGTACCTAATATTTTGTATGACAACTATTTCTTACTGGGCATTACCAACACACTTATTTTCTCCCTGTATTTATTCATATCAATTATAAATGAAGTATTATTATTAGAGACCCGAGAAATTCGCGAGTTCAATGACCTGTAGGCTAGACTTAGCAGTCTTACATGGTCTCAAACAGATATCCACTATTTGTTGGTTGATTGTTATGGTATTAAAAGGCGGTGGTTGGGCGTACAATTTCTTGCATGTTTGTTATTTCCAGGAGGTGTCAAAAAACAGGACGACCATTTATAAACGTAACATGAACGTACATGTGTGTGAATTCCAACTTGTCTAGAAATGAACCCGTGAAATTTCCAGGTCTATAATTACAATTCATAGATAAACTATAAGTAAAAAATTCAATGTATCCTAAAATTAGGTAGGTACTATTATGTTGGCACAGTTATAGAACGCTTGTGATACATGACATATTTATTAAACGGCCAAGCAGGTATCACATGGGGTTATTTTTCAAAGGTTTGATTAAAAAAGTGTGAAGGAACCGGGAATAGACTATAGACAAGAGAGTGTGTTCCAGTAGCAGGCGGAGGTTGTAAATATTCAGCAGGAGCGGGCGGTCGCGTAGCAGCACGAAAAAGAGAAGGGGGGGGGGGCGGCAGCGTGAAAAAAGGAGGGGGGGGGAGGTTGGTGATCCAGAGGTCAGCAGGGCAGTGGGGGAGCGATGCGTCAGTGACCTTGACATGCAGTCTGGCAACCAGACGATGAGCTGCTGGCTATGACTCACTGCGTCCTGCCGTATACACACTGCGTACATCAGGCGCCTGGACGCTCGCTCCGGGCGCTATGTTTGCGTCCTGCCGTATACACACTGCGTACATTAGGCGCCTGGACGCTCGCTCCGGATGCTATGTTTGCGTCCTACAGCTGATTCACTCCCCGCCTCACAAACACGCACGTCTAAAAAATCGCCAACATTTTTGAGCCAACATATCTTCTGTAACACTCTGAGGGCCGGTTTCAACGCGCCAGATAATGATAATTTATCGAGATTAACTAACAAATTTAATAATCTTGATTGTCTGTATTTTATGGCTCACCACGCACATTAATCTCGATTTTCTCTAAATATCGAAATAAATTATTAACCCGCCGATTTTGGTGGTTTAAGTCACATTATTTGGAATAAACTGTAAAACATAAACATATACTTTGGGAAGATGACTACAGAGCAAAGTTAATTCATTGAGAATAAAGAGAAAATGGCTCAGGCAATGTACAATGTAATTTTTGAAGAGGGAAGTGATGACTGGGATTTTATTGTTCGTCGTCCGCGATGTTTACATGAAAGAATAATTATTTTGAAATTTATGATGAAGAGGTTAAAGTGCACTTTCGCCTTACGTCAAACACATGATTGTCTATTTAATTCAAATACATGATTGTCAAACAGACTATACTGTTTTATTATTTTCCTTTACTAAAACTATTCTGCATTAACATTAGGTGTAAATGTAAAATAAACAAGTAACTTTCGTAGGCCTAATTCAAATCAAGAATGTGACAAACACCAGTAGTGTTTTTAATTGAAAATGTCTGTGAATATACTCAAAAACAGATGTTGTGAACTAAACCACAAGAGATAACACATTAGTTACTCAGTTCTGTCTTTAGTTTTAGGAACTGCAAAGTTAAGAGCTCTGTTTGAAGCTTCTCCTGTTTAGTTCTATCTTGTTCCTGTTGTAACTTTAATGGACGAATCTCTTTCATTGCCTCGTTTTCTATTACAAACTTCTTGTTAACTCAATTTATGCTCTATGTCGGACACTTACTTCAGTCTTTTTTTGTTTGAGTCCATTGCTGGTCGTCGTTTACTAGTCCAGGAAGATGTTGCCATACGGTTTCTCGCATGGCTGGCAGAGACTATCCTCCAACCATCGGACCCAGTCGAGGCATAGTTATCTGAAGCAATTGCGGGGTTACTCACCTGAGCTGTGTCTATGACAACTGATGAGTCTCTACTGGAACGACATTCCGCTGGCTTTACTAGTGGCAGTATACAGTGATCTTGGGTGACTATTTTGATGGCAGAACACACTGGACCCCTTAGCATACACGTTCGTCTACATAGGTTTATCGTGTATGGTTTTATAGGTTATACTACGCCACCTTCAAGTTGTCTTGCTGTCCTGTAGTGATCACGAGATGTACTATTGAAGCTATTCGCAATTGTTAACCACTGTTTCACTCTATTTTGTCGTGTCGCATAATTAGTTCGTTTATTTTCACAATGATATTGAAATGTTATGTTACTAACTCTGGAAAAAATGTGTTTTTCATGGGATGAAAAATTTCTGATTCGCTGTTTCCTTACGACCAAAATACCTTCACGACTTGCAATAATTTTCTCAAAATGATTTCTCCGTACAAGCTCAAAGCAAAATCTCTAACGTTTACCAAGAGAAAAACGCGATTAAGTCAGAATGTCGAGATAATTATAACGAGATATTCGATTAAACGTGGTGAAACACGCTCAGCATTATCGAGATTAAAATCGAAGTTAAACCTCCCATCTGGATAAAATTATCTCGATATTCCGAAAAGTTAATCTTCGTTGGTGAAATCGCACCTTAGTTTATTCTTTCATGAATGAATGGACAAGGTTTCGACTCGGCTAAATTTTTTGCAAACCAATCACGAACGTTCTGCCTTATAGTATCGGAATCCTCATTGGCCCAGTGAAATGGGACAATAACTTCATACGTGCATGACAGCCAATAAGGAAATAAAACAGTCGAACATGTGTACAGTATGTTGAATCCTATCAAACAGTCAACTTCTCCTGCGATAAACCATCATCTCTACTTATAGTCTATGTACGGTTACGTTGAGTCCTATCAAACAGTCAACTTCTCCTGCGATAAACCATCATCTCTACTTATAGTCTATGTACGGTTACGTTGAGTCCTATCAAACAGTCAACTTCTCCTGCGATAAACCATCATCTCTACTTATAGTCTATGTACGGTTACGTTGAGTCCTATCAAACAGTCAACTTCTCCTGCGATAAACCATCATCTCTACTTATAGTCTATGTACGGTTACGTTGAGTCCTATCAAACAGTCAACTTCTCCTGCGATAAACCATCATCTCTACTTATAGTCTATGTACGGTTACGTTGAGTCCTATCAAACAGTCAACTTCTCCTGCGATAAACCATCATCTCTACTTATAGTCTATGTACGGTTACGTTGAGTCCTATCAAACAGTCAACTTCTCCTGCGATAAACCATCATCTCTACTTATAGTCCATGTACGGTTACTTCCAACTTTTCTGAAGCCCCGCTGAAGTTATACTTCTTGGATATTCCTCCGCCGCTCATGCAAACAAAGCTTAACCGAATATTGAAAATTACAGCAAAGGGACAGCGCACCTCATTCGAGTGCAATTATTGTAATTATATTTTGCATAATAAATATTTCTTAGCAGGAATTATTCATATTAATTATAAACGAAACATAATTCTAACGTAAAATATAAATGAAATTACAATATAACCAAAAAAGAGGTACTATGATGTTATTTTATGTCAACCCAAGTATAAAACTCTTGTCATACGTAATATAATTAAGGAAAAACCAAACTCGCCATACAAGGGGTGATTTTCCAACAGTTTGATCCATATTCACCGTCAAGTGAGCACTTTAAAACGCCGTCTCATTTGGAATAATAGTCAGTAAATGTATTTTATTTTAGTCTCGTATGTAAACTCCCGAGTACGGCGGAATATACACACCGTGTTTATTACTTACGCGTCAATATTTATTTCTAAAAAGTGGTTAGAGGATAACAAATGGCTGAGTGAAAAAAGTAACTAGGGCATGAAAAGTGCGCACTTGATGGTGAAAAGCCTGTATATAACAGCTGCTGGGTCAGTCGTAGCGGATGTTTGCAGGGAATGCGGTGTGCAGCATGGCTGCAAGGGAAATCTCGCCCGCTGTAGGGATTGTTTGCCCGCGATAACAGCCTCTGCTCCTTTATAACCTCGGTCGGAGCATGTACGGCACTCAGGAGGCACTCTCTCGGGGCCGCGGTTAGCCTGCTCGCCTCCCACCAAGGCGAACCGGGTTCAACCCCGGCCGGGCCACTCGCGGATTTTCGCAAGTGGGAATCGTGCCGCACGATGCCGCTGGTCGCCGGGTTTTCTCGGGGATCTGCCCCTCCATTCCTGCGCTGCTCCACACTCACCTCTATCACCCTCATCGGCTCTCAACACCACGCTTTTAAGAGCCGTCCAAATATCATCACTCACTCACCCACTCGAAGAACTCTCACATCAGAGGGTGGCCTTACCTACACTGTAATGTTTTAATATTTTTACTGGGAAACTATTTGTAACTTCAAAGATAAAAACAATTTAATTAATTTGTTTCGTCTGCTCCTTTTGTGCAAATGGAAAAGGTAAAATGGAAAATAGTGAAAGTATAATTATTTATTTGATTTTCTCAACGCCTAATGCCAGGCCGTGTTACAGTGCAACCACTTTAGCGAAAATTAAATCCCGTAAGCCACAACAACACTGAAGGCAGTGGAAGCCTGAAGAATTTTTCCAACGATTCGACACCAAACGTTTTCCAGTGATTTGCACTTGGTAAATTCTTATCCAAGTGACTGGGTGTAACTGCAAGTCCGTAATTCTTCAAGCTAATGAAATATACAAAATATTCAGTGACTATACTGAATCTGATGGAAAGTAGTTCTGCCACTGTACACAACAGCATAGGCCAGTTTGTAGAGACGACCCTCTCCTCCAAGAACAATGAGGTTGCAACATCGCTTATACTCCAGCCCACGGCCGTAGAAGACAGGTCTGGACACTCGCCTATCTAACAGTGTTAACGAGTTGGCGCCCTTAGTGAAGCATTTAGTTCATGAAATGGCCGCAAAAGCGCTGTACCAAACTACTGCTGTTAGCATTGCTGGTATAGGGATAACACCATACAGATATTAACGTAATTTCCCCATTTTAAGAAAGAATTGTAATTCCTCTCCCTATGCTTGCCGTGTCATACAGCAGCACTACTTTGGGAGCAGCGCTCTGCGGTTGGGTTCATGAACTAAACCGATCAATAAGGGAGTCAACTATTCAAGCCTGCAACATGGCGCCGCTCGCCAATCAGCACCTCCCCGCCCGCCATCTTGGATTTGTCCATTTTTCGTCATAACTCACTTTTAAGTCGTATTAGCAAAATCTCCCGCAAGGCACGGCATAAACAATAGCTTCTCACGCTTTAGCGAGTTGTTATTTTTCCACCGTCTTTATTGATTTCTAACTAGTAACAGCTAGGAAGAAATACATGAGTTTCCCTAGCGGGCGACTACAATAGTTAAACTAGCCACTGTGGTCGAGCAATACCGACTTCGTAAAATGTACACAGGGTTGTTCTGTGTCCTGTCGTTCCGTCAAATTTAATGCAATATCCATAAAGCAGGTTTCTCTTGCGGAAATGCTACAAATCCAAGATGGCGGGGACTGCTCCCCTGAAGAGGCACCCCCAGCTGTCGTACGAGTCTCACTTCAGCAGTTATGTGTTCGTTGTGATTTAAAAATTAAAAAAAACTAAGCAATATTTCAATGTATTTTTACTAGACACAAATTAAAATCGATATTTTAATCCCACTCGTTAATTTGGTTATTAACAATAAATGTGGTCGTTGAAAAATGTCCAAATCAGCAAAAACCACGATATTTATTCTTCTGAAAAAAAAAAAAACTTCAAACTAAGTACAGAGACAATGCTGTATCATAGAGTGAAGATGAGGTAGAGCTACAGATCTCGCTGGCTGCGCACAACCAATCTCCGTGTCCCGACATTGAACTGCAACACTGCCAACACGTCTAGAGAAAACAGCATGGTTTGGATTTTAGGTTAGAAAAATGATTTATAAACAAATTCTTTGAGATGTAATGTAATGTTGTTAATGTTGTTTGATTGAATTGGAACTGACAAAAGTGTTCTATTCATATAATAGTGCTTGTTATTAAAATTTTTAACACTTTCATCACTGTTGACCATGTGACTTTGACAGTTGTGTTCCTTTGGGGTAGGTCAATGTTGGATACACTGTTAGAAAAAATGTCCGTAAGATTACGGAAAATACCAGTTACAAATTATCCAGACATCTGCATTAAATTACGGCTTCTTCGTTTTTTTCAATAACGTTCTCTCCGTACATTTAACGTAAATCTCCATGAATTCACGGAACGTGTCCACAAACTCGCAAATTTTTTTAATCTGCTCATTATAAAAAGAGTAACAAAATGTTTTACTTTCGTTATGTGGGTAATTCACTCTGTGTATGAAAATTACTAAAAAATTAAAAATTGTGTCCAATGGCGGGATTTGAACTCAGAAAAATGTTGACACTCCAATACACAATCCATTCCCCTGCCACGCTTTTACAAGTGGTGGTGTTGTAAATACACAATTTATTTAGTGATGTGTATATGTACCTCTTAGTTTCTGGTCATGTTAGTGTGTACGGTTTTTTTCCCCAGGTTCACAAACAGGGGTAAGAAAAATTGTTTTATTTTAGCAATGTATATTTTAGCACTGTGTATAACAGAGAAATTTAAAAAAAATCTAAATATTTTGCCCTGTAGCGGAATTTGAACAAGAATCAACGAATTGGCACTCCATGAGTGGTTCGCCACTCGCCTACTACTATAGGCTCCTTTGCACGGAGTATTATTGTGTAGATGGGATTTTATACTATTCAGGTGTCATCTGCATTGTTCGTGTCTCAAAATCGAAGCCATAGGAACAAGGAGACCTTCCGTATTTTATATTGATGGAGCTTATTTCCGTTATTCGTCACTACGGAGTGCCTTTGCGTAAATTAACTCTACATGTGTGTAAAAGTTTCCGTAAAACTACAGAAAGTTCTAACATTGCGCATGCGCAGAAGACAAATAAGTGCTCTACCTCATTTTTAGTCTATGTGCTGTATCTTTACTGGACACAATGCTGTAGTCACTGGGTAAAGTTCCAAGGAAACAGCACACGCGAAGCTTCCTAGTGTTATAAGGCTCCCTTACAGCCAAACGTGGCCTTGAGTTTAGAAATTGTACTAAGGGAGCTACTGCAATTCAGTCGCCGATCTCTCGTATGTTCCCGGAGGCAGTGCTGCCAAAATGACAACGGTGATGTTAGCGGCTTGGTGGCAGGCCTGTCAACTACGTTACGGTTAGGCCGTTGGGTACCACGAAGGAATTTCACTGTCCAGAAATTGAACTGTATGGAAATGGGTGAGTGAAGAGATTTGAAAGGCACTTAACATCGAGGCCTTGAGAGCCGATGAGGGTGATTGAGGTGAGTATGGAGCAGCGCCGGAATGAAAAGGCGTGGGAAACGGGAGGTCCCCGAGAAAACCCGCCGACCAAGGGCATCGTCCGGCACGATTGCCACATGCGAAAATCCGGAGTGACACGGCCGGGGAGGTAAGTAGACTAACCGCTCAGCCACCGCGGCCCCCGTGTGTAGAAAACTCACAAGTGTCATGAAAAATAAGGAGGAGCAGAGAATGACAACGGCCTCATATGAGGTTCCCTCTACTTTGGGATCCACTGAAGCACACTGAGGCGTCCTTGATCCACCGAGGCACACTGAGGCGTCCTGGATCCACCGAGGCACACTGAGGCGTCCTGGATCCACCGAGGCACACTGAGGCGTCCTGGATCCACTGAGGCACACTGAGGCACACTGAGGTGCACACTCGTGCTAGTAGTGGTTGCAAATTCACGAATATGGTGGCTAGTTTTTTTCTCCTATTTCAGAAGAACATGCGCTGAGGAGCATGAAGAGCGAGGCCCAGTGAGGCAGGATTTACAACAGCCCATCATACGTCCGCCCGTCTCCTAGCCGGTTCATTGCTCCAAACTAATAAAAACAAAATAAATAAAATTCTTTACAAAAAGTGAAAATCTTTTGCGGTGTTGTGTTTCTAAGTATCCAAATCAACCATGCACGTACGTAACGGAAATTATTAGTGCAAAAAGAAATTTAAATAGCATACGAAGCATTATTTTATTATTTTTACTATTTCACAAAGGAGCTCGTGTTTCCAGGCGTAATTGTCAATTAATCTTCAGGGAAAATGTAACTTAATTTCATTTTACATTTACATAAGCAAACATATGAAACCAAAACACTGCACACACTACACAGCCTTGTAAAGAACTCGGCATGAATGAGTAACAAAACACTGCACACACTACACAGCCTTGCAAAGAACTCGGCATGAATGAGTAACAAAACACTGCAAACGCTACACAGCCTTGTAAAGAACTCGGCATGAATGAGTAACAAAACACTGCACACACTACACAGCCTTGTAAAGAACTCGGCATGAATGAGTAACAAAACACTGCACACACTACACAGCCTTGTAAAGAACTCGGGATGAACGAGTAACAAAACACTGCACACGCTACACAGCCTTATAAAGAACTCGGCATGAATGAGTAACAAAACACTGCACACGCTACACAGCCTTGTAAAGAACTCGGCATGAATGAGTAACAAAACACTGCAAACGCTACACAGCTTTGTAAAGAACTCGGCATGAATGAGTAACAAAACACTGCACACACTACACAGCCTTGTAAAGAACTCGGCATGAATGAGTAACAAAACACTGCACACACTACACAGCCTTGCAAAGAACTCGGCATGAATGAGTAACAAAACACTGCACACGCTACACAGCCTTGTAAAGAACTCGGGATGAACGAGTAACAAAACACTGCACACACTACACAGTCTTGTAAAGAACTCGGCATGAATGAGTAACAAAACACTGCACACGCTACACAGCCTTGTAAAGAACTCGGCATGAATGAGTAACAAAACACTGCACACGCTACACAGCCTTGAAAAGAACTCGGCATGAATGAGTAACAAAACACTGCAAACGCTACACAGCCTTGTAAAGAACTCGGCATGAATGAGTAACAAAACACTGCACACACTACACAGCCTTGTAAAGAACTCGGCATGAATGAGTAACAAAACACTGCACACGCTACACAGCCTTGTAAAGAACTCGGCATGAATGAGTAACAAAACACTGCACACGCTACACAGCCTTGTAAAGAACTCGGCATGAATGAGTAACAAAACACTGCAAACGCTACACAGCTTTGTAAAGAACTCGGCATGAATGAGTAACAAAACACTGCACACGCTACACAGCCTTGTAAAGAACTCGGCATGAATGAGTAACAAAACACTGCAAACGCTACACAGCTTTGTAAAGAACTCGGCATGAATGAGTAACAAAACACTGCACACACTACACAGCCTTGTAAAGACCTCTGGATGAACGAGTAACAAAACACTGTGCACACTACACAGCCTTGTAAAGAACTCGGCATGAATGAATAACAAAACACCGCACACGCTACACAGCCTTGTAAAGAACTCGGCATGAATGAGTAACAAAACACTGCACACGCTACACAGCCTTGTAAAGAACTCGGCATGAATGAGTAACAAAACGCGCAGGTTTAGAAGGCTGTCATTTAATCCGTTCGTCCGTCAAAAGTTAAAGCTTGCGAAGGTTTTGACGGACGGACGGATAGAATTAATGGCCACTTCTGATTGGCTGTCAGTCACGTGACTGACGGACGGACGCGACGGGTAGTTGTAAATCCTGCCTGAGGCAGATGGCCAAGACGAGAAAGTTCAAGGTCGAAAATGAGAATGATAACCCCGGATGGCCAAAGGCTAGGTGAGGTCTAGAAGTGGTAATGTGTATTTATTGTGGCGATACCGGGAACTTAGGTTCCCATAACTCGTTTGAGCGAGTGTACGAGTGTAGTTGACAGCCCGACACACTCGGCTCACATCACATAGCCGGCGGGCGGGCTGCCCCGTGTCTATGTTGCAGCTTCACCTCGGGTCACCTGTCAACCACTGTTGTTGGTTCAGTAAAGTTACTTCTAGCTGTTATCGGCGAGGGAGTGAAGCTCCCATCCAGTCTCCCCACTGGCGTGTTGTAGTGTCGTGATGTCTGTATAACATGTTGTAGTGTTGTCGGCTGTTCAGCGTCAAGCCCACCGTAGTAATCCTTCAAAATTGTTGAACTATCTATTTTAATAACTATTTTCTTTATTATTAGTATAATTTTCGAAACTAAATTAATAAATATTCCTCTTGAGCCCTCACTCACAAAACAATACATCACTTGTCATTATAAACAATAACATAATCTCGTATATTGATGTCGTCCGTCTCACAAAGCACCAATATTACAGATACACACAAGAACAAATAAACTAAAGGAACAACACCTACACAAACAACATTACACTGACATCATGACAACACAGACACAGACATCAAACACACGACAGACACCTCGAGACAACAATAATCATCGGCCCCTCCGTCTCCGGAGAGGATGGCGGGGTGAGCGTTCAAGAGGGAGGCCGGGGAATTTTAACTTTTGATATTTTTAAATTATAACGTAACCGTTTTTCTTTTAGATTATTTCAAAATATAATTTTAAGCCTCTGTAATTTTAAATTTAACTTGTTTTTTAAATTTTTATAACGCGATAAATGTTATGTTTCGACTATTTTCCAATTTTATTTTAAATCCAAGTAACTAAGATCAGTTATGGCATTCAGTTGGGTCCTGATGCCATTTTAATATGTCCTGTTCATCGTCCACCATGGTTGTTATCACCAGGCCTTGCAATACTGCCGAGTCAGGGCCCGACCTGAAAACTTAGTTTCATCGCGTGGCGTATGTGACGAGCAGTGTGGTTAGAAGAGTTAAGGCTCCTGTCTTCTGTGAAATAGTTGTTTGCGCATAAACGCATGTCTCAGTAAATAAATATTCTGGAAATACGAAGTTTTGCCATAAAGGATTAAAAAAACTATTGTCTATTTCGCTATCTTTTTTAAAGCTTGCCTATGAAGTATCTTTAAGCGGTAAGAGAAAAGTACGATTATACGCAGGTAGTTTGATCTGTGTACTTTCATCGCGTGTAACAAAACCGCACAGTTACAGATCTAGTTGACACAGTAAAGCGTTAGGACGGAAACACTGCACGCCTTGCGCTTAGGGGCGATGAGACACTAGGCGTGCGTGTTAGTGTCGCCCGTATCGCTCCCTCGCTTCTTGACCTTGGACGCGCAGCTACATAGTCCCCTTAACTGGCGCCCAGCGTGGCAGGACTTTAGTCAGCCCTACATCGGCCTCCCCATCACGTATAACAAAGAGCCACGCGGCCTTGTGCTGCACTACAGTCCAGAGTCCAGGGTAGTTACGTGTATTTGGCAGGCCACCTGACACGTGGCCACCGGAAGGGACATGGCGCACTGTGTTTCCTCTTCTCCCGGCCGCCCACTTTTCCCCACTTCCACGTGTAATTGGTCGTTAACTTGTTCCTCGGCGATAAGGCAGCCAATGGGCGGAAACCGCAGGCTTCCTTCCGCCAAGCCCACAGTCGCCGTGTCAAGCGCGGCGAGCCAATAGCGGCGATGTCTACGTTCTTACGCTTCTAACCTTTCGCACTAATTCTTCTTCGTTTTCGCGTCATTATTTCCGATCCATCAAATTTACCGACAATGTACGGTTATAGAAAGAAATGTTTAGTAGGCCCTATACTTCTGCTTGTTATAAGAATCAAGTACGTCTGTCTGGATGAGGGGAGGGACCCAGGCCGCACATAACGGGAGCTGGCAGCAGGTGCCAGCTGCAGCCCGTAATAATAGGTGACCTTTCGCAGTACGCACTAGCCAATCAAACACAATACCCGTTTCCAGAGCCTCGTGCAACCAATCAGATAAGAGGTACGCCCACGTCAATCCATCTCTGCGTACTTACCTACTCTGCGCCAGTGCTTCGATAATCTCCACTGAGAAAAAATCGAACAAAATATTTGTTCGTATATGCCAAATACATATTTAGTTGCCCTAAGCAAACATAATGTTGCGCAAATAAAATTTGAAAAGCAGCAAAATGATTTTGTTCGCCTAACAAAATATTTTGTTGAATCAACTGTAGGTATATATTTGTTTGGCCACTCATTTGACTGCCTTCGTTCGAAAATGCAGCTCGAAAGTTTGTTCGTATTTTTGAGACAATTAGGATGGTAGCCGTGTTTGTTAGTGCATATATTGATGCTTAATAATCGTATAAATGCATTAATAAAATAATGCAACAAGAAACTGACAAGTAGAGCTGTAAAACTTGAAATATTTATTTGCACATGTTGCCCAAGAAAATATTTAAAACCTTTTTCTGCATCACCAGTTGTCACGTTAGCTGAGATTACTAAGGCGTAGTGTTCGGACGCAGGGATTCTAGGTTCGAAACTCGGTCGAATTTGAAAAGTTTTATTTTCTTAAATTGGGCCAAACGGTTTAATGTGCGTGTAGTCAAACAAATCTTTAGTTGCACCAACCAAATCTTACAGTTTGGGGCAACCAAATGAGAACAACAAAGTAATTTGGTTGCACCAAACAAATCTTTAGTTGCACCAACCAAAACTTACAGTTTGGGGCAACCAAATGAGAACAACAAAGTAATTTGGTTGCACCAAACAAATCGTTAGTTGCACCAACCAAATCTTACAGTTTGGGGCAACCAAATGAGAACAACAAAGTAATTTGGTTGCACCAAACAAATCTTTAGTTGCACCAACCAAATCTTACAGTTTGGGGCAACCAAATGAGAACAACAAAGTAATTTGGTTGCACCAAACAAATCGTTAGTTGCACCAACCAAATCTTACAGTTTGGGGCAACCAAATGAGAACAACAAAGTAATTTGGTTGCACCAAACAAATCTTTAGTTGCACCAACCAAATCTTACAGTTTGGGGCAACCAAATGAGAACAACAAAGTAATTTGGTTGCACCAAACAAATCTTTAGTTGCACCAACCAAATCTTACAGTTTGGGGCAACCACATGAGAACAACAAAGTAATTTGGTTGCACCAAACAAATCTTTAGTTGCACCAACCAAATCTTACAGTTTGGGGCAACCAAATGAGAACAACAAAGTAATTTGGTTGCACCAAACAAATCTTTAGTTGCACCAACCAAAACTTACAGTTTGGGGCAACCAAATGAGAACAACAAAGTAATTTGGTTGCACCAAACAAATCGTTAGTTGCACCAACCAAATCTTACAGTTTGGGGCAACCAAATGAGAACAACAAAGTAATTTGGTTGCACCAAACAAATCGTTAGTTGCACCAACCAAATCTTACAGTTTGGGGCAACCAAATGAGAACAACAAAGTAATTTGGTTGCACCAAACAAATCTTTAGTTGCACCAACCAAATCTTACAGTTTGGGGCAACCAAATGAGAACAACAAAGTAATTTGGTTGCACCAAACAAATCTTTAGTTGCACCAACCAAATCTTACAGTTTGGGGCAACCAAATGAGAACAACAAAGTAATTTGGTTGCACCAAACAAATCTTTAGTTGCACCAACCAAATCTTACAGTTTGGGGCAACCAAATGAGAACAACAAAGTAATTTGGTTGCACCAAACAAATCTTTAGTTGCACCAACCAAATCTTACAGTTTGAGGCAACCAAATGAGAACAACAAAGTAATTTGGTTGCACCAAACAAATCTTTAGTTGCACCAACCAAATCTTACCGTTTGGGGCAACCAAATGAGAACAACAAAGTAATTTGGTTGCACCAAACAAATCGTTAGTTGCACCAACCAAATCTTACAGTTTGAGGCAACCAAATGAGAACAACAAAGTAATTTGGTTGCACCAAACAAATCTTGCTTGATTCAACAAAACCTTCTTCTCGGTGTCCCTTTGTAGCTAATCTGATGTGTAGAATTTTCTACTCCTCTTCGACTTGGATGCTGCACCAGTATCAGCTTGTCCACTGGCTGCGAGACGATCGCTCAACACGGGTAAACCGCGTACCAAAAATTACCTAACTCCTGCAACACTTCAACTCGGAATGTGTGAATTTCTTTAGTGCGATGTAAAAAAAAGATTTCCTTAATTTTACGGAACAGGGCTGGTAAGAATTGATCCAGAGGTTTCCGTAAACTCTCAGTCAAGTTACGGACACGTTGATTTTCGAAACAAACTTTCCGTAAATCACACGGAACCTTTCCGTTAAACTACGAGTTAGTTTTCTGTACTTCCAGATTAAAATACAAATAAATAATGGAAAAGTATTTAATTTTAGTTATGTGAGTGTTCTACAGTGTATAAAAATTTTTTTTTTTTTTAAAAAGGTAAAATATTTTAAATCTGAGCAATATTTGACCTCCAGCCAAAGTCACAGGTTCATAACTCGAAACTACTCAACTACAACTATTCCATAACGCCTGTGAGAGGCCTATATGTTTTGTATTTCTATTAAAGTACCATAAGCAACTTTTTCAGTTTCTATTGGGGTTAGTGTATTTTAAGTGTTTCTGAATGTTACTTAACTGCCACAGAAACGAATTTTCTGGTTACAGTGCAGGCGAAGAAATCTTCGTGTAGACTCGGGATTGTTCGTCTCCGAGTGCCGAAGCTACAGGAAATACGGACACATTCCGTATTTTGTATTTCCGGACTTTACTCCGTTTTTCTTCATTACGGATTGCGTTTCCGTATATTCGCTGTACATCTCCGTAAAAATTTTTAACAGTGTGTAACTCTCGTGGAATTCGCGACAGCCAGGTGTGCCCCAGACCTAACACTATGAAAAAGTCTGATAAACTGTAATGGAAGTGTTTAACCGTGTAACACCACACATCAGATTGCTAATATAGGAATGTTCAGCGTCGTTAATATGCTAAGTCAGGCCCGTTCCACCAAGTCGAACCGGGTTCAATCCCAAGCCGGATCGCCGGACTTTTGCAAGTGGGAATCGCACCGGGTGATGCCGTTGGTCGGCGGGTTTTCTCGAGGATCTCCCGTCCCCCCCCCCCCCCCGGCTCTTTCATTACGACGCTGCTCCATACCCAACTCACTCACCCTCATCGGCTCCCAAGACCTCGCTTTTAAGAGCAACCCCAAATCTCTGCACTCACTCTCAATGACACGGATGCGTAATAAAACGGACACGGAACACATAAACGGAACGGAATGACGAATCGTGATAATTGTTAGCTATTTTATAATAAAAAAGAACGTACAGCTAGATAACTTGCGAAATAAAGAGTATTCAGCTGTTGCAAGTTGCAGATATAAGTTTTATAATGTACACGCACGTATAATTTTTAATTTTTTTTTGCATTGTTTAACAGTGCATAAACACCACAAATAACCATGCGCACGCGTTTATTAAAACAAAAGATGGGGTGGGACATGTCGTCCAAACGGCCGTATGTATGCCTGGGTGGTGAGAGGAAACAAAATGACAGACTGCGTGGGTTTGTTTAAATCGATTTATTCGTTATTAGCCCGCAGCGGGAATGCAGGCAGCGGAGGTGTACAAACGAATGAGTATTGGGCGATGTTACAAGACACATGATATGAAACGTAGGGTCTCAGCGGTGACGTAAGTGACAAATGTGACATCAGATCCAGGCAAGTGCGTCCCAAAGTCGTAGGGGTTAGTGTGTTGGAGGCCCAGTCTAGGCTGAAGGTGTCCTTCGCGAGGCGCATGAATTATGATTTTCGCTGCTGCGTAGAATTGTCAACTTCTTCATACAACTCCGTAGTGGACTGAGGTAGCTGAGTCATCCTTTCAGTATTAGATTTGTCTTGTCGAGCACTTTTCATGTTCTTCGTCCTTTTCGCCTAACTGGTAATTTTTAACTATTTTGGTTTGTAATCTGCAAAGAAAATTATTGGTTAAAAAGTGACTATGTGTGTTTATTATTTATGATTCTTGCTTATGTTTTTAGTTACTCTTTTTATTTACGCACAAATAGACACCAGAATTTCTCTGATCGGATGAGCCGTTCGGGTCGCTACAGCGGTCTTAAGCATACTAAACCGCTCGAACCCAGAGGTTCATGAAGATAAAGTACCGACCTATACTATCGTACATTTACATTTACCGTAATGCTCATTCTCATCGAGTAATGGCCACGGACCCGAGAGCAACATTTCGTGACGCTCATTTTCTGAACATAAGGGGCCGAGTTTTAAGACGTCGCGTCAAAATGTTAATAACCACGTTGAATTCATTGTCTCGTACCCATAATGCCAATGAGAACGAATGTCAACAAATCAAATACTCCATTCCTATTGGCTACATGGTTTCACAGATACGGAACAGTTGGGGATTGCCCATATCTCTTACGTGTATCCGTACGTTATCCATACTTGTATAGGCTGTTCACGGTAAAGTGAGTACTTTTGAGGCCCTAGTTACTGCTTTTTTTCTTTCAGCCATGTTTTATTATTTAACCACCTTTTAAAATAAATATTAGTATGTAAGTAATAAGTATAGTGCGTCTATTCCACCGCACTCTGAATTTAACCTCCAATGCTACAATAAAATATATTTATTGACTATTATTGCAAACGAAAGGGCTTTCAAAAGTGCTCACTTTACCGTGAACAGCCAACATCCTTGAGTTATCCATGTACGCATGTATGTCGTTGTAGATTGAACCCTGAGTATACGTATCCGTTTCCGTGTCATTGTAGAACGGCCGTTAGGAACTTCCTTACACGTATGACGCTTGAAGTACGCAAATGTAGGAACGTTATAGTCTATTGTCTATTTCATGTAAGTGGGGTAAAATGTGACCAACCTACACACTATGTAAACAGTAAATGCTCTCGTTTATTAAATATTGTATCAACTGATGAATTGCTGCGGGATAAGTGTTGTTAAGTTGGCCATTTAGATGACTTTGGACGAAAATAGTACTCAGAACTAAATGCTGTGATTTAAAATTTTATAATGATACTTACATAATTCACGGTTTAAATTATGTTTTTAGAGCAATATTTTGTTTTTAGAGCAATATTTTGTTTTTAGAGCAATTTTTTTTTTGTTTAGTGAATTGACTTTGAAAACAGGCTTGCCAATTATGACAGAGCATGTCGACACGTACGGACAGTAAACGTTTCCAGCCAATGGCTGCCATATTTCTAGTTTCCAGCCAATGGCTGCCATGTTTCTAGTTTCCAGCCGGGTGAACTCTGTAGTGCGCGCGTATTTTCCTCATCGTGTTTACGTGAGTATGTCGTTGGTGTTGTCGGAATATTTCATCTGTAGTTAATTATTTTCTTTATTTGCTTTCTTCGAGCATAGCAGGTGGAAAGGTACCTTTGCAGTACGTTTTATTGAGTAAATTGTAATATTAACCGGCACGTGTTTATCTAACTGCCGTCCGCAATGAAGCGACACGAATATAATTTACGTTTCTAAGTTTAAGTTTGTTGGTTTCGAGAACCACGTGACGTCTTTATTTCACTGAATGATTCTGCAAATAAATTATTCAATAACAGTGACGAACAAACGTGATTTTAGAGAAGTAAACTTGCAAGGATTGCCATGGGAAAGCACGTGTTTAAAAGGTTGCGAGTTTTACTAACAGTTTTGTAAATAACGTATTTGTAAACCGTTAATATCATTATTTAAAAGCACGTGGCCTGAAAAAGTCACACTTTCGACACTTTTAAAGTGTGTAAATGATATTTGTTTACTTGTCTATATTGTAAATTCAACGAGTGTAAGGTTATCTTCGGTCAAAGTGTGTGTGTGTGTGTGTATTACTGCATCTGTACGAATACGAACAACGACGTATGTATCGCGTTTTGTTCTTTCGTTGAAGTTAAAACTTTCGGAGCTATAGTAATTTGGATGTTATTTCCATACGAGCAAACTTTTCCACTACTACCAACATCAAAGCAATATCCAACTCAAAACACCACACACTCGTAACCTAAAAAAAATACCGTCTCACGAAAGACGTTAAACCAAAGCCCCTTATCCCCTCACTGTTTCATTTTTCCCCCGAAATATTATAAACAGAACCCCCATAAACTTAACATGGCAATTACAAAAATAAAACAAGTTGAAATGCCAACCTAGATATAATATCTTACATGGATTGCTGGACAGAGGTTAGCTAAGTCCGTCTTTCATGACTGCAGACACGAGGAACATGCAAGTGTGCATTCTTGGGCTCCACTTGTTTAAAAACGTCTTTTTCTTCACTGACAAAACAGCTGTGGTGGAAGGATACGTTAAGGCTGCGCTACTTTTCTAGAACCGTCCTAATGTATCCCACTTAACATGAAATGGACAATACCATGAATGTACGGGAAAATATTTTACCATTGGCGCGTTCTCGCTGTACGCGTACACTGTTGGGGTGCATTTTCTTTCAGTGTAGACTATACATAATATAGAAAATGTCCCATATATAAGTATAAGACTGCAAATATGTACACACTGTATATACACACGTTGTGCACTGCTGTTAAAAAAACTTGGCAACTCCGCTACGCAATTCCTCTTTCCTGAAAACAATAATGCAGGAAAACTACCCTCGTTGTGGCTTTAGAGGGAAAAAGTTGGTATTTACCATTCGTGACTCTTTGATACGCACATACATTGATGTGGGAAATAGGCAAGACATTTCTAACAGCAAGCATAGCAAAAATTTGGTATAAGTTAGTAATATGGAGTACTTTTAGATGGTATTTTGGAGTATTTTCAAACTACTGCAACACCGACCTTGCAAGATAACCTTGGCGGTTTCCACACATTTCACTCCTGTGTTAACTGTTTAATAATTTCGGCGGTCGTTAATTCATTCACTAATATATAGAGACCCGGAAATTTCGCAGTTTCATTTGGCAGCAAGCTAGACCCCACAACCCTGGTTATACTAAGTTGTTCATTGGCTGTTGCTCCAGTTTAACCCTAGACCAGGTGGCATTGAATTCGGTGTTCGTTTCCTCCCAAGTTAATTACTGATTCAAATTTATCCAAGGCGTGGCTTACAAACTGTGAACCAATTGGAAAGTAAGTCAAATGTACACATGTTTTGAAGTCTAGCTTCTCCTCAAATGAATCCGCGAAATTGCCGGGGTCTCTACTAATGAAAAACACACATTTTAAGTTATTGCCGGAGAAGGTATTAATGAGCACTCTTATCTTGAGGCCCCTGGCTCATCACAAACCAGTGGCGTACGCAACCCGTTTTTCTGGGGGGCAATCCAAAGTGTTGGAGTAGTTATTTTTTGTCGTGGGGAGAGGACATCGCTATAAAAATGACAGACCTGCTAATGGTCACAAATGAAATGGGCGTACACAAATTTCTCGAGCAGGAGATTTTTTCATTCCTAGGTTAAAATTCAACAGTAACTGACATTATTTCAATATAAAAAAATGCGTGTGAATTCATCCGACACGAATTAATTATTTGAGACAAAATGTGTAAACCAGTCATTAATACATTCCACAAACTTCAACATTTTGTTTAGCTGGCACAACATTTTAACTATAAAAAAATATTCTATGTTTACATATTTTCCTTATGCAACGCCAGCGTGGCAAAATTGTTACTTATTGTTCCGACAATATCGTACTGTGATCAGTGGCGAAACAACATATCCAGCTCAGGATGGAGCAAGCATTTAGACGTCCCTCTTAAGTAATTTTTGTTTCTCTTAAAAACATCTTCTTGATGAGATCTAAATCTAAATTTCACACTGCGTAAAAGTCTTGTCACCCAGGAACAAAGAAGCATGTTAGTATTAGAAACACATTATAACAATTCGTTATATATTGTATACGGGGCAGCAGTGGCGCAGTGTTAGGGCGCTCACCTACCACCACGGCGATCCGGGTTCGATACCCGGCGGGTTCACTCCCGGATTTTCGCATGTGGGAATCGTGCTGGACGATGCTGGGCCTCTCTGGGTACTCCCGTTTCCCCGCCCTTGCATTCCAGCGCCGCATCTCTGTGAACAAAAACCCTTTACTAAACGCCGCAGAATAGTGCTACGTACACTCACCCCGCCTCCCCAGTTGTCAAACCACTGGTCTGCCTCCCCCTCCCCGCCATCCCCTGGCTACAAAACAAACAACGAATACATGCGCAGGCCTACCTCCAACTGGCTACAGAGTCGTTACTCGTACTACGGATACACGAGTTGTTACTCGTACACTAAGGTTACACGAGTTGTTAATCGTACTACGGATACACGAGTTGTTACTCGTACTAAGGTTTAACCTACTCAGGTTGCAATGTTAAAAGTTTGGCAATTAACATTTTTTGTCACTAGGTAAGCGCTAGTGTCGCATATATGTACAGGATTTTTCTATACTGAAAAAAATTGCAATAATCATAATTGAAATATAATAACTACATAACTAATTAATATATTTTTTTTATTATTCACGTAGCTTAAAATTTTAATGAATAGCATTCTCTTTGGAACAATGCGCACCTAGAGGGGGAAATGTTCCTCATGCAAAAATCTTTCACGAAAAAACTCGTCTTGATTTTAACCTGAGTAGAATTAACTTTACCTGTACCAATAACTTACTAAGGATATCCACTGAGATTCCATTTTGGAATTCCCTGTTCCCTGCCTGTTTTCCAGGCACAATTTTCCATATTTTCCAGAAATACTGAAACTTTCCAGTGCCATATATTGTCATCGCTGACGGAACTAATATCTTGTCAGTGAGGGTGACCCATCTTGCACTTCAACATATGAAGTAAGCCGATCGATATTTCTCGCGATACATGCTACTGACTTCACATGAGAACCCATAACACACACACAAATACTTTATTTGCTACGTATGGACCCTACATATAGGAGCAGCGAGTTCTCGCAAAAAAACTTGGATACAAGATACAGTTCACAGCCCTTGTTGACAGTTTGCGCACAAATGACGAGGGTAGGCCTACAATGTCGATCTTACGGAATTCTGAGTGGCTAAGTGAAATGCGGAAACGACACCAGCAGTCAATGGAGGTATGACAACAGCTGAGGCATGTATATAGTAGTGAAGTCTATCTACTGTGTGATCCCACCAAGGCGAACCGGGTTCAATCCCCGGCCGGGTCACCGGATTTTCGCAAGTGGGAATCGTGCTGCACGATGCCGTTAGTCGGCGGGGTTTTCACGGGGATCTCCCATTTCCCCCACCCTTTCGTTCCGGCGCCGCTCCATATTCACTTCAATCACCCTCATCGGCTCTCAAGACTTCGCTGTTAAGAGCCGCCCAAATCTCTTCACTTACTCAATGTGTGATCCCATTTTTTCGCGAAAAATCACTTGCCCTATTTAACAAAGGTGTATATTGCCAGTTTACGAACTAAAAAAAATTGGAATTTTCAAATGCATATAATAATGATTACATTAGCCTGTATTCACACAACTGACAATTTTTGCAGAATAACAATTATTTACATTTTCCCTGACTCAGGGGGAAATCCCCTGGCTTTTCCCTGTTTTCCTTCTGGGTGCATTTGAACAGTATTACAGAAAGTTAGCAATTAACGTTTTCCTGCGAAATTATTAAACGTGTGTCGAGTGTGCTGATCTGCGAAAGACACACACTTCACAAGAGGGTTGTTGAGTGCTTTCAAGACGTTCCGCATATTAGAAACACCGTTATTGGGTAGCCTGCTCCAAAATGGCTGACAAAGGCTTTTCCAAAGCGCTGTACAAGACTACTCAAGGATCCTGCACTGAACCTGCTTGCACACTTTCCACCAATAAAATAACAGGGTCACCGCTAAATAGGTACACAGTGCGACGAGGACACTGCACGCCAGTTCAGAGCCTTGCGCTTAGTGGCGATAATGCACTTGAAGTGCGTAGGAGTGTCGCCCTTATCGCTCCTGCGCCTCTCGGCCTCAAGCACGGAAAAAAGATCTGCAGGTAGGCGGGGACCTTAAGAAATAGGTTTGCCAATTTAAAACGCCATTATATAGACGTACTAAATAGTAGGCATATTTTTCAATACACCCATGGAGAGAGTTCTATATTTGCAACGTGATTAAGGTCACTTTTCCACGCTACACTGTAAAATATTTTTGTATGCTTTACAAATGAACTATTATTTGGAAACCAGTCGCCAATAATTTTGTTCCATCACTACAAGCAAAATAATGCATCTATAAAATACCCTGTTTAATGAAACATGCAAAATCGTTTACTCATCTCCATGTTTCATAATTAATTTTATGTCATGAGTAGGTACTTTCTTGTTGAAACTGAAATTTATTTCTAAAAATTCCATAGATATGGTGAAAAATTTCCTGTAATTTACTTGTGGCGTTAACAAAAATAATAATGTAAAAATACAGAAAGTTTTTACAGTGTAGCCAATTTATATATAAAAAATATTGCAATGTTGAATTACAAGCCTCAGTAAACTGCAAACAAAAAAAAAGAAAGATTTAATTGAAGTGATTAGAGACTTTCAGTGTGACAGACATGCAAATGGTTTTCATAATTCGCAACCAGAGTATTATTATAGACATGACAATCATACTTCCAAAAATATGAATTCTGTTTTCATAATTCGCAACCAGAGTATTATTATAGACATGACAATCATACTTCCAAAAATATGAATTCTGTTTTCATAATTCGCAACCAGAGTATTATTATAGACATGACAATCATACTTCCAAAAATATGAATTCTGTTTTCATAATTCGCAACCAGAGTATTATTATAGACATGACAATCATACTTCCAAAAATATGAATTCTGTTTTCATAATTCGCAACCAGAGTATTATTATAGACATGACAATCATACTTCCAAAAATATGAATTCTGTTTTCATAATTCGCAACCAGAGTATTATTATAGACATGACAATCATACTTCCAAAAATATGAATTCTGTTTTCATAATTCGCAACCAGAGTATTATTATAGACATGACAATCATACTTCCAAAAATATGAATTCTGTTTTGCACGAGCAGAATTATTCTTATTTTAAAAATGCCAGGTAGTTTTATTATTAAATATCGAGTGAAAATTTCAACTGAAGAATCTAACTTGATAACACTGTGACTAAAGGTAACCATTCACAAATAATTTCAACCACAATTAAAAGCAACATTTTAAACGGTTTCTAATATTCAGCAGTTAATTTCATTTCTCAAGGAGATGAACCACAGCTATCGCCAGCATTATTGCAAAACAGATTTAAGGGTGATTAATATTTTTAGTTAATTTCATTTCTCAAGGAGATGAACCACAGCTATCGCCAGCATTATTGCAAAACAGATTTAGGGGTGATTAATATTTTTTTGTGTTATTTCAATTTTTTTAAATGACAATTCAGAAATTTTGTTGCACGTGTAAGACAGCCCTTAATATGACATGAAAACACTGGCACAGGAAATATTGCAAATAAAATAAAAATAGTTGTGCCCCGTCATATTCTAAAGTTTTCTAGCTACATCAGTACAACAAAGCTCTGTAATGACGTATGTAATAAATAGTTAATTCTACACCTGCACGAATTATTTAAAAGTCGCATTTAAATCACGTATGCTAAAACTACGTGTAGGTACATGAATCACAATACATCACGGCAAATATTTGACGATATTTTTTATTAAAAATATATATTCTTTTAATCTGTTGCATAATTTAACTGCGTATTAAAAGCCCACGAGGTATATACGCCTACGGCCTACCGTCATTGGTCCGGCAATTTCTCGCGTACGTGCGTACGCTACAACCCCCAGCAGAGTTTGCGTTATCTTAGAAGGCTGTGCGTGACGTAAGGTGGTGCAATCAAGACTCGGCTATTTCGCCAAGAACGAACGACAAGTCACTATAATTACGTATTCTTCAACAACTGCGAGGTGTTTGCAAAGTTGGCGCGACAGAGGCGTAATGCCGCGAGAATGGCGATAAGTCGCTCAACACTGACGGCCCAGCAAAGGCATGGCGAACGAAAGAATCAAAACGCCACCCCCTAACTTAAGAATTTTTTACGTGCTTCGTTCCCGAAAACTGTGAGATATATAGTTAACTGCAACTTAAAAAAAAAAAAAAAAAAATTAAATTAAACCCAACGCAACCACTAAGCAAAATCTGTTATCTTCCCAATTTGAAATGGACGCATCACGCAGTAAATTAATTCCAATGAAAGCGTGCCGAATTAAATTAAAATTCCCTACACGGCACGAGCATGTTTAAGTAACGAGATGCTTCCGGGAAGTTTCTGTTTAGCGAAAATTTAAAAACGGGAGCCGAGGAAATGACAATATTGTTACTTGGCAGTTTAGAACGACTGCGAAATAATTCTAGCGCATAAATTAAACACGTCTAGCAACTTCTTAGCGTGATATCGGAATAATCTGAGGTGCTTGAATCTCAAGAGGAAGAAATAAAATTCTAATGGGATGTATTCCAACTACAAAAGGAAATATTTGGATGGGGTGACATAGCTGCTTCAGTTTTAAGCACTATGCACAACCTACTTTCGAGCCTGTATTAATATTTTTTTTCAGTTGTAACACAAAAATTACACATGGTTTATTTATGCTCACACCTCAATATTGCATAAAATTAACTAAAAAATAACATTATGAATATAAATATTTTAAAAAATCGACTTAATACACGTGCCTCAAACTTATCCACGTTCTAGCAACCTGTTTGAAACAAATAAAACACTGGGAATATTTTCGAAAAATATTTCTAAACAAATGTTAACTAATAATATGTAATGCAAACTTACCACAGATATCCCAAAGTGTGAAGAAATGCGTGCGGTGCGCGAAAAATCGACCGAAATACCCGAAGGCCGGAGAGAAGTTTCTTCGTTGCGTCACCACTTGTTGAATTTTCGCGGACGTATATTGTTTCGCGGGCGGTCGCAAACTGCGTCAAGAGGGTCGCCCCGCTGCACACAACCAATTGCAACCCTAAAAGATCACAGAATGTTTGTGAGCGCGCACCGGCACGCGATATTCCGACGCCAAGTCGGCAACCACTGTGCTCCCGGTCGTGAGGCAAGATGGCGTCCCGACCCGGCGGCCAGGCGAGTCGGCCACGTGACGTCGTACGCAGGTGCGCGCGCAGCCTGCCCAGCTGCGCGCGCATCCTGTCGCACGCCGCCGCTGATCGTTTCCAGATTCTCCTTCACTCCGTTCGTGCTCCCCGCCTTCTACACAGACTAGCTAGGCGCTGCGTTCACAACAGTGAGGCCGATCAGTCCGGGACAAAATCTCTCCACTTTTAACAAAACTAGCCATTCTACATGTAGACCCCGACCTGTCCAGATATATTTTGAATGATTGCCCCCTTTTGTCGCCCGTCACAGTACACACACACACAGTATACACAATATATTAATCATCATATTTCATATTCACTTCTGTACTTTTCTAAATATAGTAATTCAATATCCATGTCACAGCAATTACACATGACATAAAATTCGCGCAATTTAACTTCACCACAACACATAATTACTAGTAACTATAGTCTATTCACGGTAAAGTGAACACTTTCGAAAGTCATCTCATTTGGAATAATAGTGAATAAATATGTTTTATTTCGGCCTTGGACGTTAACTTCCAACTTCAATGCTGTCTACACACTGTGTTTATTACTTAAATGGCCATATTTGTTTTAAAACATGGTTACAAGATAAAAAATAGCTGAAAGAAAAAAGTAACCAAGGCCCCAGAAGTGCTCACTTTACCGTGAACGGCCTATAATGATATTTTCATGTAGAAATGAACTGAAAAAAAAATAGCCGTCATTTCAGATGTCATGCACGTATTTTAAGTTTTTTTTAAATGTTATTTTTATCAACTTACCAATATGTTTTGCAGTCTACCTTAATGCTTGAATAACAGTCAGCTATCATAA
Source organism: Dryococelus australis (assembly GCA_029891345.1). Taxonomy (NCBI): domain Eukaryota; kingdom Metazoa; phylum Arthropoda; class Insecta; order Phasmatodea; family Phasmatidae; genus Dryococelus; species Dryococelus australis. The sequence continues at coordinate 7,378,749 of CM056995.1, read as the reverse complement.
GTCAACATCGAAGATGATCAAATATAATAAGCCATTGGTTGTGTCTAAAATAAAAGCGCCACTATGCTTAACTTAATCTGTGCCTACTTCGTATTCCACCTGGAAAATCTGTTCTTTAAGAAAAACATTAAATAAAAAACAAAACACAAAAACTTAACTTTTTTTTAAATATGTGGTAACCAATTAACAGACACTGGAAAATTAGCGAAAATTCTTTGAGCCAACCTATTTCCGGTTTCACTATAGCTATCTTATTCTTTTATAATTTGATGGTCAATTTTTTGACTAGGCTAAGTCAGAAGCTACTAAACTTTCAAACAAATATAACTGGCACAAAAATGTTCCAACAATAAATCTCGCACTCTACCTTTAAAATTCTTTACGTACACATTAATTTTTCATTTCAGATGTTGCTAAAGAGGAAATTTACTATGGGCTATTCATGGTAAAATGAGCACTTTTGGAAGACCTGCTTAAGATCTACTTGTATGCACGTTATGTATTCTTTCCCCTTATGTAAAATTAACATTGGCATGGACCTCGTCACTTTATCCATGCGTCGGACAAGTAAAGCTGTGAAAGTATTAGAAAAGTAAATAACTTACAAATCTGGTAATTTACACTTCGATGCATAAAAAAAAAACCTAGCAAAAGAAATAATTCAAATGATCACAAATTGACACCTAACACTTTTTACTCAACGTTATGTAACTACTTCCCATCCATCGTTATCAACTATACTGGGCACATGGGCGTATGTCACTCATTGCGCCGTTAAAATATATGCAGGCAGGGGCAGTGACTTTTTTCTAAGGTTGATTTCAAAAAGTGCTCACTTTATCGTGAACAGCCTATATGTGAAAAGTACTTACAAATTTTTGTATAACGACTGACACTTTGGAAACAATGGTAGGCCTAAGGGGTTCAGTCCATTGCACAACAAACTACCAATAATAAAATAATTGGTTTCGCATGTGGGAATCGTACCGGACGACTGCCGCTGGTCTGCGGGTTTTCTCGGGCATCTCTCGTTTCCCCCACCCCTTCATATTCACATCAATCACCCTCGTCGGCTCTCAAGACCCCGCTGTTAAGAGCAGCCCAAATATTTCCACTCATTCCTAAAACAATTGGTGAGTCAATAGCAGCGACCAATAGCATTGCCCAGGGAGCGGCGCTGTAAGTTTCTTCACACTTTTCAGATCAAATCTTTGAAAAATTACTCCGTCTAGGACGTGTATCGACGTGTCCTACATATGCTTTGTTTCGCAATCGTTTTGTAATGGTGTCCATAACAGTATTTTATTTGTAGTTAAATCCAGTTATGTTTAAATTCTTTATAAATATAAATAATAATTTTTCATTTGCAATTAATAAGAATCAAAAACAGTGAGAAAATAGGTGTGTTGGTAATGCTTAGTATAGGCTGTTCACGGTAAAATGAGCACTTTTGAAAGACCTGCTTGAGATCAACTTGTAAGCACGTTGTGTATTCTTCCGCCTTATGTAAAATTAACATTGCCACTGGCCTCAGCACTTTATTCATGCGACGGTCAAGTGAAACTGTGAAATTATTAGAAAGTAAATATTTTACAAATCAGCTTCATTTATGCACTTCGATTCATACAAAAAACAAAACGAAAGAAGTAATTTCAGTTACAACAAATGTTCACCCAACAATTTTCATACGACGTTAAGATATGATATACTTTCCATCCATCGTTAGCAACTTCTCTGGCGAATGTCACTGCGTGCGCCCATTGGAATATATGCAGGCAAGGGCAGTGACTTTTTCTCTAATGTTCATTTCAAAAGTGCTCAATTCCAAGAGAACAGACGTGAATGTGTTAGTTGGCAAAGTACATACCTACAAGGTATTAGCATTGGATGATTTACGCACTTTGCATTAGATACTCCCCGAGGCGGATCTCTATTCACACGATCCCAAGAATCGGGGAGATTATGGTCAACAACGGCTGGTGCACACGTGGGAGACACGTGATGATTTTATAAATAGTCGGTAATGAGCTGATAACGTTTCCAGCTTGTAAGGACCAGCTGAAGGCATACTTTGAAGGGTGAGTCATCGAAACTAGGAATTCCAATTGCGCAAGTCGCTTACCGTATAGAGCAGGACAAAGTTCTGTTCAAGTTATTTAACGCCTTGAGGAATTAGGGCATTGAATTTTATGGATAAAAGCAGCGCTTTTGGCTTCTCCTTTACTCAGATAATGAAATCAAAACAAACGAATTGCAAATAATTTCATTCGGGGAACTGCCTTTTTTTCATTTACTCGCTCCGCCAAATTAAACGAAAATGGAAATCTGATGAATTATGACGTCATTCAACACAAATAAAATGGACAACCAACAAAATAACATGCTACTAATACATCGCAACTTTTTACTTTTTTTAATTAAAATTTGCTACGATGTGCTTCGAAATAGTCGTCAACTATGTACGTTGTAAAACCAGCAGACACTTTGGTGGAGGTAGATACATGAGAGAAGACTCAGCGAATTTGCTCTTTGAATTCGCAAATATTGAGTGTCCTAACTTGGGCTCAAGTCGGGCTTCTAACCAACTTTCCCTCCAAAGCCATTGTCCTATTCTCTTGGATAGTACACTCTAGATTCGAATCGGTAGGAAATCACTAATTCGCAGTGAGATTCAACTACTCGAATCAGTAAAATGGCTCCACTTAGAATCAGTGGAAAAACACTGATTGTTTCAGTGAAAAAATTTCAATGATTGAATTAGTGACGTGAAGCAATCTCACTCACTCATGAATAAGTGACGGCCGACTGCAGTAGCAAATTAAATATTGTTTTTATTGTATTTATCCAACTAATTACGTGAAACAAACGTATTTACGACAGTTCACTATTTATATTGCGCAGTTTACTGTAATTAAAAAAAGTGAAAAGTCTTCCGGAGGTGGCCGGGATTGGACTAGCATACACTTTCCACTTCGGCTCTAGGTCTCTGTCTTACCATCTGAGCTATGAAGTCAAGTTGCAACTTGAGGAAAATATATGTGTTATAATTCTAGTCGAATTATTGACGATTTAAATTATGTGCCCTTACTTTTCGTTTTTGGTTTGATTGATACCGTTAGGAATGTCAAAACGAAAAGTATATATGAGTGCACTCTCTTCACCAATTTATATGCAGTTTAAACTTTCAAACAAAGCGCTGTGTCGATTACATGAAAACGAAATGAAAGACGTAAAAACGGCGTGAAAAGATGAATGTTCATATTACCACGTAAAATGGTGTTTTGAAAGACGAAACACATTTTAGAAATTATTTCGTATTGGTTTTACTAGTTTATTCGTTATTATTTCGCTTGGTACACGTTATTTAACTTACTGATGAATCAGTGGAAAATGTCACTGAATCAACAAGTGAAGAAATCTGGCATTTTTCACTGATTCATCAGATAAATTTACTGAAGTAACTGTTGAATCAGTTAGATACTGTTGACTGACCGAAACAGTGAAATCCTCACTAATTCAAACTTAGAGTGTAAGTCTCTCATTTGTAATAGCCATACAGTCAATAAATATATTTTATTTTAGCCTTAGACGTTAACTTCCGAGTCCGGTGTGATATACACACTGTGTTTATTACTTGCATGCAATATTTATTTCAAAAGGTATTTAAAGGATAAAAAATGACAGAAAAAATAAGTAACTAGGGCCTCAAAAGTGTTCACTTTACCGTGAACAGTCTATATTATCATTTTACCTAAAAATCTTGATTTCTAAATGTTAAAATGTCTTCAAAAGAGATGTAATTTGTAGCACTCAATACTGAGGGTACAAAGATAACCAAACATGATCTTAGTGTAAATTTTGTTATTGATTGTGGAGGTTGAGGGCATCTAGTTAAAGACACCGCAGAATGCACTGTCCATGATGTTACAAATTTAAATCATCATTTTATAATCAAGGCAGCAAATTTATTTTAAAAAGTGGTTAATATTTTGGGGATTATGTCCGAAAATGGCTCGGGCGAAATAAATCTCGATATATCTCGACAGATAAAAGCATAACTCGTACGAATATAATTTCATTGTTTTCATAGTATTTATCATGATTTTACATGGACACTTCGACTCACCAACCAACATTTTTTGTACAAAATACAACATTTTTTGTATGACTGCGGGAATGGAACACGATGGGATGTGAATGTTGTTAGGAGTGAAAGAACATTTGACTGGAGGACTGTAAACTCGGCAGTCTATTGGCTAACAGCTGGCCAGTAATGCATGTAGTACAGTAGGGTGTGGTGTAGTCTGGTGTAGTTTGTTCCAGTAGGAGAGTGGAGAGTGAGGGCACAACACATCTGGCGTTCGTGTAGAGCTGAATATACGTCTATCACTTCTAACGTGGCTTGAATATCTGTACATGTGGCCAGACCTCAGTGTGTTAAAGGATAGAAAATGGCTGAAAGGGAACAGTAGCTAGGATCTCAAAATTATTCACTTTACATTTATGAAACCAACCTTTGAAAAATGTAACTGTCCCTACCTGCACATATTATAACAGCCGCATTTACTGGAATGCGTTATGACAAGTTGGTAACGACGGAGGGAAAGTAATTCCATATCTTGTCGTTAAATTGAGAAATGTTAGGTAAATGTGAGTACTGGAATGGTTTTTTTCGCTTCATTTTTTTTATACACGTAAATGAAAAGATTCGCAAACTTGTAAATTTTCTACTTTTCTAATGTTTTCAATGACCGACGCACGAATTAAAGTGAACAGACACATGGTAATGTTAGTTGTTCATATATAACGGAAGAATACACAGCGTTCGTACAAGTAGATCTTAAGTAGGGGTTTCAAAAGTGCTCATATTACCGTGAACATTCTATACTTTAGAAATTATGTAAAAAAAATTAATAAATAAAACTTGGTTAAATTAGAGAGTAGCATACTAAAAAAAAAAAAAAACAGAGGTGAGATAGCGGCTTGTTCCGCGAACTCCAGCTTGACGGGCCAGCAGTAGCTTACATATAGCAACACTGGCAAGTATTATGGCGGGGCGCCGTCCGCCAATCAGTGATCGGTAGCTCACTATAGCCAACCGGCATCCCAAACAATATTCAACACGCAATAATCAGTCAGACACACATCATCCACACACCCGATGTTACATCCTTCATGTCCAACTTCTAAAATGTGTGCCGTCTTCAGGATTAACTTTAGATCATAGGTCATTTGTGTCTTCTCCTTTTTTTTTAATGATTATCCAGTAGTCGAAGTTCATCAGTGTAATGCAGATACATACAGGTATGTAAGTGCTTTAAGCGGGGCCACGGTGGCTGAACGGTTAGCCTGCTCGCCTCCCACCAAGACGATCCGGGTTCAATCCCCCACCGGGTCACTCCGGGCTTTTGCATGTGGGAATCGTGTCGGATGATGCCGTTGGACGGCGGGTTTTCTCGGGGATCTCCCGTTTCCCCCCGCCCTTCCGGCGCTGCTCCATACCTCAATCAGCCACATCGGCTCTCGATGTTAAAAGCCACCCAAATCGCTTCACTCACTTTAAAACGTTGCGACTCTTCCTTTCGACTACATACAAGGGTTGGATTGTTAAAAAAAAAATGAAACATAAACAAACATTTACTTCAATATTCGCCATGTGATTTTGGTAGTTCCATTGGCGATTGATGATTCAGTGTTAGAGACCTGAGCTAAAAATGAAAATCGGTCACGATTATTAGCTTTCTTGCGGTCATGTACAAAAAATAACAATAAAATGTATCTTGAATTCTGTCGTGTTACTAAACAAAATGTATCTTGAATTCTGTCGTGTTACTAAACAGTGTCGTATAGGTAGGTGTACCAATTGTAGCCACAGTTAAGCTTTGCCGAATTTAAAAAAATTGTCTGGTGTGAGTTAATATTTTCAAACTTAGTGAAAATATACTTTAATCCATTCATAGCTACAAGCAAACACGATGAATTTAATTTTTTTTCTTAATTTTCCTATATATATATATATATATATATATATATATATATATATATATATATATATATATATATATATATATATATAGATAATATTACATTTTTGTCAAATGTTGCATGTGGGCCATATTTGAACATACTGATCCAAAGGTGGCACATATACCTACTAAGTTTCACAATATACAAGGTTGACGTAAACCACACAGGCATGTTGCAAAGGAACTCAACTGTTAATGTGTAATATAATATTGACGTGGATGAAAGACATAAGCACTAAATATCTGTAAAGACATTCTTAAAAACATATTGAAATTGAGGAAAAGACTTTGGATGCTATAGGCATCCGTACATCTTCAAGGAAAATAACCATGCTTACAAATTAACATTCAATCCTTTATACACTTATTATTAAGATGCACAAAATGAAACACAGTTAATAAGAGCCCTTTAAATGAAATTTAACAAAATTAATCAAAATCTTGGCAAAATGAACACATGAAATTTTGAATTTTGTCTTCGCATGTTATGCCTCTGCAGTCCGCATGAACGTATCTCATGCATTGACTACACAGTCACATGTCACCTATTTTGTCAAATTTACATAAATGACAATACCAGCAATCTGTTTCTTGTTTCGTTACTTGCAATCCACTGGTAGATGGACCAACTTCAAATGCCACAGTTTCTTGTCTCTTCTGTTCCTCCTTTTTACTTTTTTTTCGTAAGCGTTTTCTGCCGCAGACTCCTGGCGTTTCTCTTGTTTTCCTGCAATTTTCCGTTTGACCAGTGATTCTTCTGTAGTCTCGATAGGAGTTTGGATTGAAACATACATGCTTCGGGTGTATGGAGGATAGCGATGGCGATGGCGGTGTTATGGTTGGAATAATATCGAGTTCAGAATCAGCTGAGGTTGAGCCATGAAGAGAAAAAACACCAGCGGAAATTGAACTGTCGCTATCTGGGGATATCGGTGTCTTCTTCAAGGGTTTCTTTGCTATTTGTTTCGATGCACGTCGTTTCACTTCATCGCATGCGGAACGCCTGTGGTTGACTTCACCAAGAACTGAGCCGTTTTATTTTTTTGTCTTTCTGGATTACAGTCGACTGCCTCCGTACAGTCTTCAGGTCTATGAGTGAGCAAACGCTTTATCTGAGATCACAGAAGGGTCTAACGGGTATGTAACAGTTGCTTGAGAACCCGAGGAAACATTGGCAGGTGTCGCAGACTTCGCCCACGCTCGTGAGAAAAGCTTCTCGAATTGGCTTCTTCTTATCTTCCGGTTGATACTCACTTCTTCGATTGAAAGCTAAAATAACATGCACATAATTGGCAACAATTGAAGTTCCTTATACAGTGCCCGGCAGTTATCTGAGCGCTTCTCAGCGCTGGGAGGCCGGGTAGCGGGGTCGCCGGAGAAAGGGGCAAATGACACACCCCTTGAGACTATAAAGCTCACGCGCCCAGATATCTGCCGGCCACTGTAAGTCACACAGTATATGATAGCTGAAGTGCTTTCTAACGCCACGAGAGAAATGACAGGTTGAAACCATGCACAACCACACAGTAGACAAACACACGAAGACGAAATGGCATGGCGGTTAATTTGACGTGGGTGATTGGCTGTGCAAGGCTCTGGATACGTGTCTCGTGTCTGATTGGCTACCGTATGCTGCGTAATGTACCTTATTGGCACACGGGCTGCTGGCTGACGAGCAAGTCACCGGGCGCTGATTGGTTGCTGTGGGTCATCCTGCTGCCTTGTGACGTCAACTACAGACCCTTATACAATTGAAAACTTTAACATTTGACTTTAACATTTGACTTTACGTTTACTTTCCGACATGTTGTTTCTTATGGAGCTTGACACAATGGAACTGTCAAAGGTAAAGTCAAGCACTCTTGACTTTACAATTTCAAAAAGTTGAAATTTAAAGTCAAAGTCAAGCAACCATTTGCCGAGAATCTAACAGAGGTTATGTGGAAAGTGCGTTATTTTATTGTAGGGTGATGTTGATTTCGGTATATTAAACAAAGCTCGTCTTAAATTAAATTAATGGCAAATAAATATGTGATGCGGCGGCTGGTTCGGTTCACGGAATCTACGATATGTTTGGACTCGATAAATTGCAATATCCTTTCTTGGTAACTTGTTAAAATGAATCGTAGCCGGCGAGAGAATGTCAGGGGCAGAAATGTGTGGTGAGTTGAGGACGCATTATCATTTTCAGAATGGGCACTTAATGTTTGCTGTTTAATATTTTTCAGTCATGCTAGATTTGCCGTATTGTGTGGTTACCCTCCGGTGTCTCTTCTGAACACAGTTTAATATTTGCACTCCTTTTTGGTGTAAAGTAGTATGTCCTTATGGTTGTGCGGGTGTGTATAGGCTGCCCAATTTGTCTTGTACAAGTGAGCTGTATGTTTGAGTAAGATGCGCCGTCTTCAGATCGTCACAGTTTCCTTTATTTAGTATGTTTACCTTCTTACAATTTAAGGGCCTTGGAGGGCTGACGTGTGTTTCAGCTGCCCCTACATCGATTACGTATTTTAGTGAGAATGTTTAATGTGTATTTTAATTCAAACAGTGCTTTACAGGGCCACACGCCGCCACCTTTTGAAACATGGTACGTTGTGGTGTTAATTTTTTAAATGTCATGAAATTACAGCCACGGCGTTACATTGGAAAGGTCTCTAACCCAGAACACGAAAGCGACACGTACGTAATAATACTTGTGAGGCTCTTACCCAGTTCAGTATTCTCAGCTGTTTGTGTGATTATTTGGCCAAGGTTAATACAGACGGAGAATATGTTGGCTGGTCAACGTGGGAACCGTGACTGTTGGTGTTCCACAGGAGGTGCGAAGAATTTTGCACTTTAAACCGCTTTCACGTGACGGTTTTCTCGCAATGGGTAATTTTTGAGCCTAAACCACGTAAGCTTAAATTGTTATTTTCTCCTGGCAGAGGTGGATAGGCCTACATGATAGTGGAATCACAGTGCATGTTAAATACGAGGAAATTATTATTTCATATAGCATATTACGGTCAAGCCTTAATGTGTCCTGGTCTTTGTATACAGGATAGGCAAAACGCGTCAGGCGTTCCTAATCTAGTCAGGCCTTAGGATGGTTGGCTTTATGTTTGTCTTACGGCAATTTATACGCCGTGTGTGGAAACTTTGAAATGGTAATAAGCGATCTCAGTTTTTGAGAAGTAAAATCCAGATGGGGACCTTTTAATGTAGTCAGGCCTTAGCACGGCCTTTCGAATACTCTCTGTTACGTGTCGTTTGCACGCATTTTATCGTTGTAATTATTCTCGTGCCGTGGACATAAAATATGAGAGGTTTTACTTATTATATATTTTCATTGTGTATCTTTTAGATAAACATTTTATTGGGCTCTGTCAATCATAACATTTCAAGTCGTAAAATTAGTGATCGCATTAAAATTGTTAATGGTTATTTGAATTCTGAAGAGAGTCAAAATAAAATTACTATAGGCTGTTACCGATAAAGTGAGAGTTTTTTAGGGCCCTCACAAAAGGCATTAACCCCTAATAAATAATATTCAATTGCAGTCTCAGAAGTTAACTTTTGAGGGTGATGAAAAGTATAGGCTGTGTTTAATAGCCATATTGCAATGTTTACGTTAAAAAGTGGTGGAAATGTAGAAATTAATTGAAAGGGAAAATTTAGCAGGACTTTACCGTGAACAGCTTATAGATGAAAGTTATGTTTCGCATAGCTATATTTAATAGTTTCAAACTATCATAGTTGTGTATCTTTATACTGCCTGTGTACTGCAGTGAGCGGTGCAATCCTTTGTAAAATCCAGCTCCAATGCAGGGCTTCAAACCCCACTCAGCCCCCCCCCCCCCCGCCCTCTTAGCGGTGCCGTGGTGGTGAAGTGGTTAGAATACTCGCCTCCCACCTAAGCGAACCGCGTTCGATTCCCGGCGACGTCGCTCCCGAATTTTCACAGTGGGAATCGTGACGGACAATGGCAATGGTCGGCGGGTTTTCTCGGGGATCTCCCATTTCCCCCGCCCTTGAATTCCAGCGCTGCTCCATACTCACCTCGCTTCACCCTCATCGGCTTTCAAGATCTCGATGTTAAGGCGGGTTCCCATCCGCCATCTTGGATTATTCGATTTTTTTTCGCCCAGGCATCTATTTCCGTGTATTGAAATTTTCCTAAATAACAGCTTCCCGGACTTTATCGAACTGTCACAGCTTCGCTACATTGATTAATTTTTAGCTGATAACTGTCGAAGCGAAAGGAGAGATTATTTATTGCGAACGATATACAAAGGCGACGATATCAACAGCAATCAATAAATACTGACCTCAGACAATGCACTAGGCAATGCTCGGTGCTCTGTCATTACAAAAAGCATGATACAAAACTGTATTTCCAGAGTATAGCGAACATAAATCCAAGACGGCGGATGGGAATCTGCCTTAAGAGCCGCACAGATCTGCACCCCCCCCCCCCCCGCGCACCAATACCCTTCTCCACGCGTTTCCCAACAGAGCTCACCGACTGGGTCCTGAGCCCGCAGGTCGGTGATGCAGACTGGGCGACATGCAATGCAGATCAGTGGACCGCGCGGTCCTTGACTGAGCTCTGCCGGAGGAGAGAATTATTCATGGCCGCCGCGCGATGACCCCGACATGGCGCCCTCTGGTCTGTCATACGTGTTTTCCAGCCAGTACTTCTTATCTGAAGTTGTTCTAATTTATACGTCAAAGGAATAGTCTCATTTACTATGCAGTAATACTTTTCTGGCAGGGAAAAAATTTATGAGGAAGGGAAAAAAATTTACGAGAAAAAATTAGGAGGAAAGGGGGGAAATTCCATGCGCACCCCCCTCCCCCACTATACATGCACACACACGAGCGATATATTCGCACGTGTGTGTGTCCACACACGCAATGCGAGTGCTAAGTAGGGATGGGCTTAACAGTTACTTTCATGTAACAAGTTACATCGTTCCAGTTCCAAGTAAGGAACACGTTCCAGTAACGTGATATTTTTGTAACAGGTTGCTGTGAAATATTTCTCGCCTGTCCCGACGTTCCGGTATGTAACAATTACTTGGTTCAATGTTCCAAAGCAAGGCGTTTCAAGAAATATCATCCTCGCATGCGCACAGTTGCAAATCAAGATGTTCCAAAAAATAAAATAACTTTTACGCATGCGCAGTAGTCAAGCATCGGTTTAAGTGAGGTAATTCAAGACGTTCTAAAAATAACGCTATAAACGATGGAACGTGTTATTCGCGTAATACGTTACTAAATTGTAACAGTTTATTATAACTGATATGTTAAATATCGCCCATCTCTAGACTGCTAAGTCAATTGTAGCCCGACGGCCGGCGTACTTACAGTTTTCCATGACGAAGAGAAATTCTCTTATTTTCGCGCTCCATACATGGGCGCGATTCTATTCCTCTTTCCCAACCATAGAGAAGCAAATTCAGGGAGCATCGCTATCGCCGCCAGGTATGGAACCCAACAAGGAAAATAGGACAGGTCCGATTACCAAACGAGGCATGAAATCTGGCCGTGAATGGCGACAAATGCCATGACGGGTGTCATATTAGTCGGTATAGCGGCCTTTATGGAAGGCAGAGGCCGCGGTGGCTGTGCGGTTAGCCTGCTCGCCTCTCACCAAGGTGAAACAGGTTCAATCCTCGGCCGGGTCACTCCCGGATCTTCGCAAGTGGGTGTCGTGGCGGACGATGCTGCCTGTCGGCGGGTTTTCTCCGGGATCTCCCGTTTCCCCCCTGGTGAAGAACAAGCTAACGGAGCAGAACTGTGAACAGCCCATAGTAGAGGGAGGGCGGACCCAAGGAGCATACAAGTACCAGAGACAAGGCAAAGCAGTGAAACTCTATTTATTTGCCCAGTGCAAATGTGTCAATGTCAAAACAAAAAAAAATTGTGTTTACGGGTTGGCATTACTACACGTGAACAGTTTTCTACATAACTATTCAATCGTCTAATTCCACTCATTTTAATAAAAATGTGTTCAATATTCACATCTAAAATATGTATAATTACATCCAAAGATACACGGCCACTGTGAGCTGTCAAATGTGTGTACACAAAGCAAGATCGTTGTTAAAACACTTCACTAGCTCACATCAACGACTATGCACGGCCGTACGGCAATGTAATAATCACGTCACCATCAACATAGTAAAAATAAATGCGGATTAATATAAATAATTGTACTTATGTCTCTACATATGAACAAATGAAAATACATTTTTATTTTCAATACCGTTGAAAAATATACATAAAACGATAAGTCAAATCATTTTCCATTTTTGTATTGCCGACATTGGACTGGGCAATTAGACAAAATAGAATCGGAAATAAATTAAGCGTTCTGTTTACCCCTATACAGAGTGTAGTAGTGATGGATAGTTCACGAACTACCAGATGTTGAATTGGTTTTGAAAAAGAACTAGGTGCATAGTTCACCGCGACATAAAAGAACTAGTATCTTGTGATATCGGTCAGTCATTCTCTCGGCACCAGTAACCAGTGTTGCCAACATGGAAAGAGGCGATTTCGCTACACCTGTAGTAAAATTCCGCTACATTCCGCTACACAACTATTTTTTTTTTAATTTCATTCTAATAATTTGGCAGAACCGTCACAGGCGCCAAGAACTACTACACAACTATTAATGGGAGGAAAAAATACCTTCATGAAAACAGGTGATGAAATCAGAAGGGTGAAGAAATCAGACATTAATTTCATAATAAAGATGTATTCTGAACATTCTGCTGTCTTCAGCTCAGTGGTGATATTGATGGTAGCAATAGAAAGTATTTGCTGACAGGTGCTGAACTACGTGGTCGTTGAACAAATTATATATTCGCAAAACTATAACAATATTAAAATACTAACAAATAAAAATAGTGTTTAAGCTTTAAAAAGTAAACCTTGCTCTGCTGCGATAGCTTTTAAATGTCGCTATGCGTAGTGGAATTCCGCTACTGTTGGCAACACTGCCAGTAACTACGCCAGGTGCGCCACTGCGCATGCTCAGATAATCCGTCGTTCGTCGCTCCCCCCTCTGGCTATCCCTCCCTCCGTGACTGGCCCCATCGCAACCTGCATACTTCTTATCTATCTGCCTCTGTCTATCGCTCTCGTTTAGAACTGCCTCGAACTGCAGGGATCCCAGCGACAAATCGGCCGGGAACTGCACGAGACAGTTGGCAGACCCATGGCCATGCAGCGAGCTTTCGTTCTTTCTTACTGTCTCGTGCCGACCCCAATTGCACACCGGTCTGCGGTGCGAGGGGCTCCGGGTTCGAAACCCAGTCAGGGTATGGATGCTTGTGTCGTCCATTTAACTTGCTTCATCATCATCGACACCAAAGACCTCGCTGTTACGGTGTCGTAAAACCTTCTCACTCACTCGCACTATAAATACGATGTTGCCAGATGTACGGAAATTCCCATATCTGTACATCTGATAGCTGCACTCATACGAGTATAGCTACGACAGTAAAATACAGAAAAACTCTCACTAATGTAATATCAAGTTTTACACAATCGCAATAAAGAAGGGATAAACTGCTCTCTTCTAGTATATTCACTCAATACTTCGGATATAGCTTTTTGACATTATTAACATCATATTAAAATTAAGTTATTTCTGTAATTAAAGTTCTGTTAAAATGTTTCTAATACAGGTACGAATAAATCCAGTGTGTCGGAACCATTTTTGTTGAGTTTGTACACGCGTGACTTGGAAAAATGAACTTTACACCTAGTTGTCTGTCACAACACAGCCTATTATAATATTGTTGAGGTCGTTACTATCAGAGTCAAAAGTAATTTGGTGTTATACATAGGCGTGGGTAACGCAGTCTAAAGATATTTTCACTATTCATTTATCTTACTTCTATAATAAAAAATATAAGTAATTTCATGTACACACAATAATACACTAATTCTTTAACAATTAATTTACAAACAACACTTAAATGCTTCTCTTTCCGTTTCACGCTTGCTTATATTCTTCTAGGGAGGGGAAATGGCACTGTTAAAGAGGAAACAGAGAAAGACCTGTCCAGTTCTCGGGCCGAGGTTACACTTGCACTCTGCAGTTCGCCAGTACGCGTGATCATTCAACTGTGACCTACATAGTTCAAAAGAACGGTTCCCAATGAACTGTTCTTAAATGTGACTAGTTCATTCTGGTGAACTACATTTCGCATCATCACTAGTGTGTAGGGGTTGGGTGTGTGTGTGTATGTGTGCTGGGCCAGGCAAGACGATAGGCAGCACAGCTGAGCGGCGTGGCGATGCTGGCGCCGCGGTGCGGTGGAATGTGGAAGAAGGAGTGCTTGACCGCCCCGGTAGGTTCATTCACTCTCACTCGCCGGCGTCTGGGCGACAGCGGCGCATCTCCATTGCATCACGTCTAGGCTGACGGCCAACACAAGTCCTCGTTATGTTGGAATCACAATAGCTCGACAGATGCCACGCGACAACAATTCGCATTAATCTGAACAATTAACTTTACCGCCTCGCGATCAACATTTATAAGTTTTTTTTTTTTTATAAATGGTTTCTTGCCACTACATACTAACCTCTTTTACGATGGCTATTAATATTTCTTTTATTTTCTTATTTTACTCTCCTTCCAAAGATTCTCTCCAAGTCCGCTGATACTTTAAGCGTTAAAATATAGCTGTAATTACATCTAGGCATTGAAATGCGTTTCTTTGCTTATTAAAACGGTAAAAATTTGCGCACGGAAACCATTTGCGCCAAATATATGGCGGGTTATACATATTTACTGACCTGTCGCGCCCGCGACGCGAATAAATTAGAAATATTTTCTATTCGGGAATCTGGTCGCACGGGCCATTTTCGTCGTGTCGACGTCACAGAATCCGCGATCCTGATTGGCTAGGAAATTATTTTATTCGCGTAGCGTCTGTCACGCTGTTGTAGTTCCAGCATTACTCGACCGCAACCGGCAAATATGCGAATTACAAGGCGACACCCCCTCCCCTCCTGTAGGTCATGTCATTCACAACTAGAGGAGAAGAAGAAGGAAGTACTCAGTTGCCCGCGGGTGATGTATCACTGGCCATAACTCGTGCAACAATATCCCCCGTGTTCCTAGGCTCGCGAGTGATTATGCGCCGCGCACTAATGATATATACAAGATGCGCAATAAAGGTGGCAGTGGTGTTGGTGTTAAACAATGGCATCAACTAGTAAGTCAACTATAGAAACTTTACTCAGTCAGTACAGAGAAGTCATAAGGAATGTGATTAATTTTGTGATAAGGAGAAGCATACGGACAATATATTCATCCGATTACGGTTACGGATGTCGGATATTGAAGTACAGCATGGCCACAAATACTTTCGCGGAAAAACACCTATCCCTACTTATAGTCTAATGTGGTTATAGAACAAATTATTTTAGTAAAATAAAAAAATAATAAACTATGTATGTTCAAACAACAAACCCCTTAGTCAAAGGTGAGAATATTTAGTAGGCGACATCATTCTCCTGTCATTAGTAAAATAGCAAGTGCCATAATTGCAGTGGTTATCATGTGTGACTGCAAGCTTGAATCACGTGTGCTGATTTGAAGGGACCCACCCACCTGAGAGTGTTAACACCACACCACGACAACATTTTCATTTGAACGTGGTTATTAATCATCTGTCGACAAAAGCTTCATATAGCCCGATTAAACACTACAGTTACACGCACGGATGTCAAACGTGGTACCCCTGGGAAGATTATGTTACCAACCAGTGGGCACACATTTAACACTAAATCTCAAATCTCAGTTTTCTTTCTGAACTCAGTTCCGAACCTCTTGCAATAAGTCACTTTAGGCCATAAGTAAAGTCCCGAGTATTTCGCAAATTCATTCTGGGGAGTGGTAGACTTCAAACACTTGTTCTGTTCTCCTGCCACTGTGATTGGACGGCAATTGTTTATATACGCCGTGTTTGACTGTGAGCCAGTTGTGCAGTAGCGTGAGTGAACGTTGAATAGTCCTGTACCAAGGCCTCACCTCACTTGCTGGATCGCAGAAACCAATAAGCAGACGACAGTGTCTCGAGTGTACAGAGGACTGTGAAGCCTAGCCTATTGCCACACCGATCTACGAAATATCACTGCCCCTAGCTATAAGTAGGAATAGGAAAATTTCGGGACAAGATAGACGTCAAACACATATACAGTGAAGCCACCTTCCCAATTGGATCACAGTTTATTAGACCCGCCCTACACGCCTCTGAGCCAATAGCAGACCTGCAAGGAAACACCTTGCGAATGCCATAACTACCAGGTGTGGGGCAACAGCCAATAAATACACAGCTGATAAATACACATTCCTTATCTCATTTTGTACAAAGAACCGCCTCTCACATTTTATATAATTTGGTAGGATACAAGCACGCACCATCAAGGACGCGAGATAACCTTGGAGTTACCACGACTCACGCCAATCGGAGACCTTCTCAAGATCATGTCCCACAGACCTTGTACATAAACTAGCAAAGAAATTCACGGACTGTCTACGAGGACATTCCATTACGTTCGTGATAAACCCCCCAGTAGCACATAATTTGACTCGTGCTGTACTCCAGCGATCACTTGAGGACAAGTCACCACAGACAGACAGCGAATAGAAGATGACCTCCAAGACCCATGCTGCCTACAAACACTCCAGAGTTTTTTCTCCGAGGGCAGAGATTCAGTCGTATAGTTGTCATTTTAAAAAGGTTTCATATTTTTAACCCTTTCAGGTGTATGCACGTATATACTCGGGGCTACGTTTATATGGAAATGTATTTGCTCTTGAAGACAAAGCTCACGCTTTTATAGTTTTATTATTTCGCCAGACTTTATCGGAATCTAAGTCAAAAATAACAACTCGTCAACATTTCAGTTTGTATGAATAAAACTGTCCGTTTTAATAATTGTTAACACGATAGATTGTAAAACGAGTTACTTCTATCGCAATACATTAATTGGTACACATCCAACGCGTGAATTTATTGGTCGACGGCCAGCCAATAATAAACGTTGCAGAGTACAGTAGGCGTGTCCGGTGTAGCCAGGACCAATAGGGGGATGGTAAGTGGAAATACAGAGACCAGCCAACCTGATATAGCTGTAGTGTAGAATAAAGGGAGCTCACTTCAAACTTTCCTCAGTGCTAGTAAATTTCTGCCATCCTCAAAGGGTTAAATGGCGTCTGCTTGCAAATAGCACTTGAGACTTTTTTCACTGACGAAAGTTAGTCCACGTTTTCTACTTCCGTCTCTAAAGTGAATTATTTTCAAGTGACAGGGCTAGAGCGGGTACAATACAATCATTTTAAGGTATGGAAATTCCTTACTTAAGATACCTTAGGTGCATGCGGCACACTTCTGTCTTAATTTCCCCATGACAAGACGGTAGGGTCGCCACTAATAACTTCAAGAACTAGTGAGTCGACGGTAGAATGACTGCATGCCAGTTCAGTGCCTTGCGCATAGAGGCGACGAGGGATGTAATACACGTACCTTGTTCGCCCTTAGCGCTGCCACGCTTCTAGGCATGGGTGTGGATCCCAGCCCCCTCCCCCCTTTTTGGAATTAGAAAGCCCCCTTACCGGAGAGGGGGGGGGGGGCTCGGTTTGGTTGCAAAAAAAATCTGCTCTTTTTATTTCGTAAACAGGATCAAAATTGAAGTATTAACTAAAATAAGAAAATTACGTGAACCCCTTCGTCCTATGAAGGTGAATACTGATTCGTATTATTGAGTTGTTTGAATATACAGGAAAAAAATTACTCATAATTTGTGGGAGTCAAGAAAAAGTACAACAATAAAATAAAAATTGAAATATAAGGTAACATTTTGTGATTATTTGAACTTTTCGTATAGCACGATGAGTAGAAGTACTCTAATCATTTTAAACCACATATTTAAAAAAAATTACCTGGGCTAGGTTTAGCCGCCAATCACAAGCCTCATCAATCGCAATGTCCCGGTCTGGGCTCCCCTGAAAAAAAAAAATAGATTTATACCCCTGCTTCTAGCCCCTCGGACACGCGAAATACCTCGAGCCAGACGACACACTTCAGAGCTCGTCAGCAGTAAAGAGATGTACACGATTGAAAACTTAAGCAGTAGGCAATATGGTCTGGCAGCGAGCAGTAAGCTAACAAGAATTAAGTACACAATAAGAACGCATTTTTAAAGTGTGTTGTATATGCAATTAAAAAATTAATAGGCGCTTATTTAATAGCATTTGTTTTTCACGATAATTTCCAGCAACAGGTAAGTAGGAAAGAATACCTCGATGGTGTGATTGCTAAGTATTTGTATGATTACTGACCTGCCCACTCACAAACCCTACTACATAAAGTTGGTTTTCGATTCACTACTGGAGAAATAAGACTTATGACTCGATAAGTACTCCGAAAATTAGTTTAGCAGTTCATGATTAATCTAGAAACCGTCAAGTATAACCAACCAGAATGTCAGGAAATAACCAACCGATATGGCCTGAAAAAACTGGACAAGGATGAAGATTATTTACATATTATTTACACATTTTTTTATGGTTACTGCTTGTGCAATCTTTGAAAAAAAAAAAAAAACGCCATATATTGTAAAACACGCGATACATTGTAAAACACGCGATATATTGTAAAACACGCGATCTATTGTAAAACACGCGATATATTTAAAACACGCGATATATTGTAAAACACGCGATACATTGTAAAACACGCGATATATTGTAAAACACGCGATATATTGTAAAACACGCGATATATTGCAAAAGGGGACGCCGATGGCTACATTCAGCAGTTAGGCCAATAAATCTGAAAAGAGGTTAACTGAAAGCGAATTTAATAACTTCTTCCAAGAACTAAACTTGAGGAACAGTTCTTTAAATACACGAGGATACTGTTACATGATTTATTAATTCATTGTGTACGAATTAACTACACGACATAACCCAAAATCCAAGCTGTAAATACTGTTTTCCACCGACAAAAACTGTCGCCGTGCTCTGATTGGCTACTTCAACTTGACTTGTACATTATAGATATACCATAAGTCGAGTCAAGAACGTACCCGACTCGTATACGACCCACACACATGATCCCATGTCCCTGAACACATTGTTTCATATATTGGGCATACGGATCAATGTTTCTGTGAAGTCAATCGTAAAGTCATCTGCTTCAGTTTCCAGTTGTGTAAACGCCTCAGCGGAACGAGGCACAAGCCTGCAGAAGATCGTGCACTCTGACGATTAGAAGTTTATCGGGAATCTCGTCACGTGATGGAGTTTCCTGGTAACAATTTTCCTCGTCTTTAGTTACTGACTAGTTCGAGATGATCTCGACTGGATTTTCCCCAGCGTGCAAGTCTACCTGTTTTTTGTGAACAAATATTCAAAAAGTACGTTGCGAAACGATTATTTGCGAATTAACGCACCATTTTTTTGTTAACACTACGTGTCAAATATTGTGTTTACAATACGCTGGAATATTGAAAATACAAAATTTATACGCACCTCCGTGCCTGTAAAAAAACATGAATAATACTTGCTTGTAAAACCACATTCGCCCTATATTTTTCACAGCAAGGTGCAAAATTCCTAGGTATCTACCAATGATTGACGATAATGGTTAGAGATACGGAATTTCCGAGATAAAGATTTCCTCCCCAGCCGTGTATAAAACCACTTTCGCAATTGGATGGTTTTACTTTCCACGCGTCTTAGGTTCATACCCGCGAGTCTCAGGCATTCAGTATCCCGGAGCAAAATGAATTTGATTGGTCCAGTCTCGTAACAAAATATTTTCTCGTAAGTCACGCAGTCAATGGCCAAAGGATATTGACTTCTAACCTAAGTGGACCATGGCCGTTTGGTTTGCGTGAATACGTCTACGTTGACGCGCTCGGACGCCTTGATGTTTATTTTACGTTCCCAGCACCACTTCACTCGATCATATGGGGTTTTATGGGTATCACTGGATTGCTTTTGAGATGCTCTTTCCAACCGTATACGATTTCTGTATTTCGACTTGGCTTTCTGACGAGTATAGGCCGACATTGTGTTAAGTTTTCTTAATTTTTTTTTACATTAAACTCATACAATTTCACCATAACCACGCCACACAAATGTTTGTATACATGTAATCGATTGATCTTGACGAGAGCTGTCGATTGAAACTCAAACGAGCGTCGTAGCTAATTCTAGTCAAAAGTTATACTACGCGGAATTGATGAGACGCGGCGAAACGAACTAAAAAATTGCACACCCCCCCCCCCCCCTCCGACTGCGCCCGCGATGCTTCGCAGTCCTCACTCAACGTAACATATTCTTTTATCCTTTGACAATCGAAAGGTGTAATTGAATTTTGAATGCAGACGATAGATTCTGAGCTGCAATGCCAAACTGAACCCCCCGATTTTGTTATCATCGGATTTTCTGGATTGCCTCCCACCATGGTCGCAAATTTAAAGACGTGTTCTCGTCAAAATCGTAAATACGTTTTTTTCCATCTAACATTTGATATGACGATGCAAATTACCATTTCTAGTATTTACATTAATTCCGTCTTAATTACACGTCCTAAAAATGATTGTTTTGTTATCTCTGTTGGACAATGTACGGCCTGTGTGTTTTTTGAAAAGTTTTGAAGCAATTCAATAAGGAAGGGTGTCGAAGTTTATTGTAGTGGATGTTCAAAAAGACACGATACAAACAGGGAAATCAGGAGGAACTACAAAACAATGTGATCATTTATTCAGCTGCTGCCAACAGAATTTAGAACAACATCCTTGGCGAAAAAGCTGTTCCTTTGTAGTCAAGATACAGGACTTGGACGCGACGCTCGTTTGTGAATGGTGGAAATCGCTTTTTGTTTGGGAAAAATTAAGTTCCACCACGGAACAACTGATATAACACAATAGCTTAATAAAATTTAATTCTATGGGTTCTTAAGAACAGTTAAAGAAAATGTTAACTACAAGTTAACTATGCAAGACATTTTTTCTTGGAGTGCAGTATTTAATTTTTGTCAACTACATCCTTACTTATTTCCTCATAGAGGAACTAACAAAACTGCTGAGGTATCTAAATAACGGCAAGAGAATATAAGAAATTGCGGAATATGTGGAGGAGGGAGAAGGTAGGAGAAGTGGCAGAATAATGGCGTCGAGACGGCCAGGAAATTAAAACAAGTTTTTAGTTATTCGTCCGTTCACAGGGTTCGCCAATAGGAGCAGCGCTCGTGTCGCAACGCTCCAGTAAAATCCGAGTCTCGTTTCTTTTCCTCTCTTCATTCAGGAATAAATTGAAAGAGGCGGAAGATGGTTTTCCAGGGCGTTCCAGCTGGACGGGCAGACGCAAGAAAGACCGCGACCAGGCTGGAAGGAGAAGAAACAAGCCTCTTAGCGCGTTCCAAGATAGCAGCCACATTCGCAGGGAAACTGCACGGACTGGTCGGAAGTGAGAGTCTTAACAATTTCCGGGAAAAGAAAATGAATAAAACAGTCCAGTAATTCACTGGTTTACGACTGCAGTGAAGCGGGATAAGTACCCGCCATCTTGGATATAGGCTGTCCACGGTTACATCCAGCTTTTCTGAGGCTCTGCAGAAGTTCTACTTTCAGGATATTCCTCCGCCTCTCGCAAACAAAGCTTAACCAAGTCTGGAAAATTACACGTAAGAGACAACGCGCCGCATTCATGTGCACTCAACGTAATATTATATCGCATAATAACTATTGCATACTAGGCATTACCAACACGCCTAATTTTCTCCCTGTTTTTATTTAAACTAATAAATGTCAAACGTTATCATTTATTGATAAAATGAAAATAACAGTTTAATTTAACAAAAGTTAGTGATCTTTATGTCAACACAAGTGTGCAGCGCTAGTAATACATGACATATTTAGTAACCAACCCGGCACGTCATATGCACATGGGATGATTTTTCAAAGGTTTGAATCAAAAAGTGTGGAGAAACCGCCAATAGACTATAACGTAGGGTGACCAGAATGTTTAATACACGAAGCAGTACACTTGTCATAACAAATGTGGTTTAAATTAAAAGGAATGTGGATAACTTTCAGGCATGACAGTAATGTAATCGAGAAATCGAAAAGGATACAACCAAATAATTTACAGTTGTAAATCAAACTCATTATTACAATTTAATTGTAAGTTAAACACTAGTACAAGAGTTTAACATTTTACTTTAAGTTGAATGGTACACAGCACGGTGTCATTTCGCTAGATCAGTTCATAAAACTCACTGCAAGTGTAAATGACAAATTATAGGCTGTTCTCGGTAAAATGAGCACTTTTGAAAGACCTGCTTAAGATCTGCTAGTATACACGTTGTGTACTCTCCCGCTTTATGTAAAATTAATGTTGCAATGGGCCTCATCACTATATTCATGCGTCGGTCAAATGAAACTGCGAAATTATTAAGAAAGTAAATACTTAACAAATCTGCTCATGTTGACACTTTCATGCATTAGAAAAAGAAGAAAGCGAAAGAAATAGTTTCAAGTTATCACAAATGGTTACCTAACACTTTTTATTCGACGTTAAGATATGTAACTACTTTCCATCCATAGTTACCAACTTTACTGGTCGAATGTCACTCAGGGCGCCCGTTAAAAATATATGCATGCAGGGGCAGTGACTTTTTTTCTAAGGTTCATTTTTAAGGCTCCTATGTACTGAAACGTTTTCTGTGAAATCGTTGTTTGCGCCTAAACGCGCGTATCGGTAAATAAATGTACTGGAAACACGATGTTTTACCAGAAAGGATTTTTAAAAACTATTGTCTATGTCGTTATCTTTTTACTTTTATCACATTAAGTGTATTGATAGACCAAACAAATCGTGAAAGTGGTCAAACATCGCATTTTTAAGCTTGCTTATGAAGTTTCTTTAAGCGGTAAGAGAAAAGTACGATTGTACGCAGGTAGTTTGATCTGTGTACTTTCATCGCGTCTAATAAAACCCCACAGTTACAGATCTAGTTTACACAGTAAAGCGTTGCGACGGAAACACTGCACGCCTTGCGCTTAGGAGCGATGAGGCACTAGACGTGCGTGTTAGTGTCGCCCGTATCGCTCCCTCGCTTCTTGACCTTGGACGCGCAGCTACATAGGACTCGTTAAAGTGCTCACTTTATCTCGAACTGCGTTTACCAGAGGTTGTTGTGTATAAAAAGGATGCCTTGTAGCAGGACACTTGGTCAAAGAAGGACATTCCATTACTTTATTTGGTGTTTCGCATCTCGAAGGACACAGCTTGCGGAAAGCAGGACTTGTGATGAGCCTAGTAGAGAGTGGTGAGTGTACCCAGGTCCAGGTGCAGGCAGTGCAGAGAGAGAGAGAGACTGGCTACCCCCGGCGCCAACTACACAGGCAAGCAGGGGAGGATAGGGGGGAGGGTGCTAACACGTCTGTCAACACAGGGACGTCGGTCGGCTCCAGGGGTCGTCGTACCGAACAAGTCTCTCTCATTCCTGCGACACATACTTCCTTCCACTCTTCCCCCCCGGGTTCCCTTCGCTCATGCCAGCAGCTAACTATTTACACATGAGCACTCATTGTGTAGCGGGTTTTTTTTTTTTTTTTACATTTTCTACGTTAAAAAAATAATTGCAATAATCATAAATCAAATATAAAATAACTACTTAACTAAGTGATATATTTTTCTTTTATTATTCACGTAGCTTAAAATTATGTTAATTAAAAGTGATCTCTTTGGAACACTATCGCTTACCTAGCAGCGGGAAATTCCCCTATGTTTCTCCAAAATTTCTTCCTGACTTCTCATTCTAATGGTCACTTGCCCTGAAATTTCACCTGAAGGTAACTTGGTATATCACTTCCACTAAATGCAATTTGGTTGAAAAGTAATTTCATCTAAAGTAGCAGTAACTCGAATCATTTCAAAACAGAAGATTTTGAGGCCAAATACCATGTTCACATAAAAATTCACAGGACTCCGCTCATACTGCAGACCTTCCACTTATAGTAAACCAGAAGTCATACTGATATATAGCCTCAGCTACTCTGATAAATGAAAAAAAAAACTTTTTCCCGCATCTAAAATTTACATTTGAGTGATTGGTTCTTAGGGCTTGCAGAAAAAAAAAGAACCAACTACTTGCATGGTTTAAAAAAAAAAAAATAATGTTATAAAAGTGCACAAACAGGCAGGCAGGCAATGGCGTGTGTTCAGAATATCGAATAAGCGTTAAAGAACGAGACTTGTAAAGAATTCCTTTTATGGACGGGCCTTCTGAAGATTCCTGCGTCCAAGCTTCGACAAACTTCAGAAAAAATTCTCATTCAAAGTTCAAGATATTATTATCATTTTAAATTTTGGATGCAAAAGTATTATTGTATTCACAATTAATAATTGGATAAAAATAACGGTGGAATTACATCGACAGTAAATACAAATACATTACATATGCAACTTCTGAATTTTTTTTTCAGTAAATTTATGCTTATAAGCTTACATATCTACTTTCAGGATATTCCTCCGACTCGTGCAAACAGAAAGTCACGCCAAAGAGACAACATTTGAGGGTAATCTATAGAACTATTTCCTAGTAGGCATTACCAACACACTTATTTTCTCTCTAATTATATTCGTGTTGTTTATAAAAGAATATTGTAAATAATATATAAAATACAAGTCAATGATCAAACAAATAAAAGATATAAACTTCTATGTTAAGAGACGTATGTAACTGTTGCCATACATGTAATAATTAGGAAACAACGAAATACGTCATATGTGGGGTGATTCTTGAAAGGTTGTCAGTGTGAAGATGCCGCGAATTGATTGAGTATCGTTATGTGCGACTAAGTGAGTTAAGTGGCCTTCATAGTTGATATGTGGGTCTCAATCTAGGCGTTCGTAACTATTCCAATTTTTAAAAACCATGGAATATTACAACGTAACTATTTTTCTAGGCAGAACTGAAAGTCGATATTTTGTCGCCAATTCATAATTTTTTTTTTCGCGTGGCTCTGAACTGGCGTGGAGTGTTGTAGTGAAGCGTCTGTCGATGGGACTTTAACGGCGAAAAGTCTGTACCGAATTTGAATACAGGTTCCTATCGTAGTTTGGATCGTGCCCGGCTAGTAGTCTGAAAAAAAAAAAAAAACGCTTTTAACTTTATTGGACGACTCCAAAATAATATTTTCAGCATGCGTGGTAACTTCAAGTACCCTTCCGTCATCGTCTGCGATGTGATGTCTTTTTGTACGTAAACATACTGGCGACAAATATAATAGTTTCGTCGGAAAAAAAAACCAGGATATCAAACACTCTGCGACGCAGTTCCTGCACCAGAATCCTCTCATCACTGATAATAATAAAATAGCGGAGAGTTGTCTTAGGTGGGTCGTGGAGTACAGTGTAGGCGGACCAGGAGGTCGGCGCTCTGGAAGGATGAAGGAGACTCCAGAGAGCGCGCTGGAGGGGGGGAGCGGGAGCATCACCCCTTCCAGCGGGGAACGAGCGGTTCGTGCAGGTATGCGCCTGGAATGCGGAGAGGGGGAGGGGGTGGCTGCCTTCCAGACAGGCCGCCCACAGCACGCCGCGCCGCTCCACCTCATTCAACACACAAATTGGCTGTTTCCCTCCCGCGCCCGGCCTCACAACTACCCTACACATTCACCTCTCACTGGCCACACCTCGACAATATCCCCACTGCGATTTCTCAAACCCTCAACTCAGATACACCTACATAAGCGTAGAACAGATACGTAGAGACTTGCAAAATTCGCGTTATTAATTGAGGACTGTAAAAGTTATACATTTATATCGGTTTTATTACAGGATTACACTTTGGCTGGCACGTCCCCGACCCATTTGAACCAGTAAGAAACAATTAACGATAGCACGGCCCAATCGCGTCCAGGGAAAATGGCACCTGACTTATGAGAGCGCCATTAAACAAATGTCCTCGACTCGACTATATATATATATATATATATATATATATATATATATATATATATATATATATGAAGGTGAAGTTCATCGTGCAGTCAGAAAATTACGCGAATTTCGCAGGTCTCTTCAGAAAAGCGCACAGAGGCCAAACAGCACTGCGTACTGTTTCTTGTAGTGATGGGAGGAATACCATATTTTCAGGACTCGAATACTTGTACGAATCGAAAATATTTACTCGCCACTTGAATTCGAGAACTGTTAAGTTTCGTTGTGGTATTCGTCTATTGAAATACGTGATACGTAGAGCTAGTGACTTTTCGCATATAAATCTGAGTACATGGTGTACTTCAACACTGTACAGCAGCTTGTCTATTGCCATTGGTTGCTGTCTGCTTGAGAAGGCGTCTTCATATTAGACTGGGCCACTCAGAATTCGGCAACATCTGCACGGCTCCTACGTGATTCGTGTGCAGACAGTTAACACGTGTCAAATAGTAATTCAGCCAATCAAGATAGGCAAACGACCCTACAGTGTCTTGAAAAATAAATTGTCTTGGAATCTTTTAGCGAAATTTTACTACCTCTAGTGATACGAATGCAATCGCCCCCCCCCCCCCCAAAAAAAAGTCTTTGAAGAGTCACAATTTGAATTATTATTTAAAAATTACATATTTTCATTGCGAAATAATGCTTTTGTTTTCCCATGCGGTCCATTACAGGAAGAAATGTAAGTAATATTGTAATTTATTTTCGCTTCTTTACTAAATTCACATTATATATATCGGAGAT
The DNA here is from genome assembly GCA_029891345.1 of Dryococelus australis. Classification (NCBI taxonomy): domain Eukaryota; kingdom Metazoa; phylum Arthropoda; class Insecta; order Phasmatodea; family Phasmatidae; genus Dryococelus; species Dryococelus australis. The sequence continues at coordinate 7,351,950 of CM056995.1, read as the reverse complement.
GTTAATGCCCCCAAGTACGTAACATTATGTGCGATATTCACTTAAAATAGCATTCATGCCCAGACAGCTTCTACATAAATTAAATATCTTCATAACCTACTTTGTTTCAACAAATGTTCGTTATTTTCAGGTTTCTTGACATCCATTTTTGTCGTGCACGATTCTGATTGGCCGAGACCGTCAAACATATCAATGAAATTTTAGAATTGGTCCAATCTTCTAATGTTTGATGGAAACTGAAGCCATCCCATCTTTCTGAAACAAAAATGGAGGCGTTTATGACGTATCGATGACATCACCAAACTAATTGGAAGCAGAGTGACGCAAAAATTTGATAGTGTGACAGGGGCTTAAAAGCCTGAACCATCACAAAAAGTAAGGCAAGGTGAAACACATGTTCCCTCTTTCTTGAACAGTGAAGTGACAAAACTAAATTTAATGAGTCGTCCACAACGCACCTAGCCTTAATTTAAACGAAAACTCATCTTCACGGGACCCTACTAAAGCAAAAGTTATAGTAAAACGAGATCCTGGCAGCTGTCGCATTGATCAGGACGACACGATACAATTGTGATTGAAACAAGCAGAGCGCTAGCACCACTTACTTCCCTATGTCGTAACGGGAAACCACGTCTGAGACACGAAAAAATGACGGGAAAACGAGCCAAGAGTAGCTGCGCTCACAACACGTAAACGTCTAGTATATACCACACGGAATTTTGTCAGACACTGTACAAATAAGCACTGAGATAGAGACAAAATGACGGGAAAACGATCCAAGAGTAGCTGCGCTCACAACATGTAAACGTCTAGTATATACCACACGGAATTTTGTCAGACACTGTACAAATAAGCACTGAGATAGAGACAAAAAATTTCGCACAAGACTGGACGACACGATGAAGCACAACCGCAGGCCTACAGTGATGAACCAAGGTTGACGATACAGATCATCACGGTTTCAATCTAACGAAAAAAAAACGAAGGACATCACAACTTGACAGCACGCACCCCCTCCCCCCACCCACACCCTTTCTCGTAAAGGATCCGCCCCTGTGACTGGAATTATTTTACCTTCGTCGTTATAGGCTAGTGAAACCTTGTCGAAGCCTTCTCGTGTGAAATAATAGTCGATAAGCTTAGAGGTTAACTTTCGAGTCCGGTGCAATATATACACTGTATTTATTACTTGCATGGAAATATTTACTTTTAAAAGTGGTGAAAGGGGAAAATGGGCCTCAAAAGTGGCGCACTTGACCATGGAGGGCGTGTAATTTACCAACTTTACTGGGCGCGTGCCACTTACGGGCAGTGCTGTTAAGATCAAAGCCAATTTCTTTCTTCAGATTTGGAGACTTGAGTTTTCGTTTACACGATATACACATAGCAAAGTTCATTACAATCTCTGAAACATTTTCGCGGAAATGAAGTCCTTTATTATGAGCTTGATCTCACACATACTTCGCTTGACTGTGAAATATCGCACCCAGTACACCAACTCGAAACAACGTACTCGTTAACGCGCGTACCTGATACATACGTACGTGATATTGCCCGCTACTCGAGACACTTAACGAAGCAGCGTCGCGTTCGGCAATTCCTGTAACTGATACAGAAAGTATCACATACTTCGCTTGACTGTGAAATATCGCACCCAGTACACCAACTCGAGACAACGTACTCGTTAACGCGCGTACCTGATACACACGTACGTGATATTGCCCGCTACTCGAGACACTTAACGAAGCAGCGTCGCGTTCGGCAATTCCTGTAACTGATACAGAAAGTATCACATACTTCGTATCTGTGTCTTTATCAGTTTGGAACAGCTACAGAAAACAGCTGTTCCAACCCATCTCTACTGTCTGGTGGGGAATGAGGAAGGAACTAGTGATGGGGATAATCGATGTCGACATTCGATTAAACTTACATAATAGTAACTAATCGATGTTTGTTTTGATAATCGAACTCATAATCGATTATAAAAATTATCGTCACTGCAAAGTTAAATTTTGAAAAATATTATTGGAATGAATAGAGTTCTAGTTTGAGTTCCGATATTTCTTGTGCACTTAAAACGGTAACTTAATTCATTTTTTTACATAAACATTTTAAATTTACTTCTCTTATTAAATATTTGTCTAATGTTTTTGACATTATGATGCCGTGTTTTCGAAAATTCATCGATGCACTCACTAGTGGTTGATACACCGGTGTACACAGGTTGATGCATTTTTCGAACAGCAGGTTGATTTTTAGCTGCGTTTTCGTCTGCTTTCAGACACACATTAATGCCATTACACACAAATTTGAAGTTTTCCATCGCCCTTTTGTAAAACTCGACGTCCGAATTATTTTGGTACATTTTGAAATGCTTGAAAATTGCAAGTTGTGGGTGTGTTAACTTTTATTTTCCAGAGAAAGGATTTGAAAATTGATCGGTTGATTTTTTGGAGCATATCCACCAGATCCACCGAAATTTCAGGCCGGTTGAATCAATCGGTTCAACCGGACTCAACCGAAAGAGTAATTTTGGGATGTTCGGTGTACATCGGTGGATGCACTGGTGAATTTTCTAATAAGAGGATTTGTGAAGAAAAGTGTCATGGCGCTGCTTCAGCGTATTTGCCATGATGATTATGTATTATTTTTGTATAACAGTAAATATTCAACAACAGATGTGCGAATGTGCGTATTGCGCGTTCGTTCGTGTTGAACTTTGTATACAAAACTATACAAAATGTAATATACTGAATACTTTCGTCGGATAACCGATTGATAATCGATTATTAATCGATTGATCGGTTTAGGTAAATATAATACACTGAAAACGTTCGTAGGATAATCGATTTATAATCAATTATTAATCGATTCGATTAATCTGTTTACGTAAATAAGAAGAATCGATTAATCGATGTTACAAAATAATCGGTTTGCCCCATCACTAGAAGGAACGGCGCGGTTTGTCCAGCATTCAGCCGCCACCAGAGGGCCTTGCCCTAACCCCCCTCCCCCTCCTATCGCACAGAGGCTGGACCCAGATAAGATACAGCCTCCACTGAGGGGCGCCCCGAGGGGGCGCTTGACAACTACGCCATAGGGCTTAGGTCTGGTTCACGTGTATACGCTGTTCACGGTAAAGTGAGAACTTTTGAGGCCCTAGTTACTTTTTCCTTTCAGCTATATCTTATCCTTTAACCACTTTCTAAAATAAATATTGCCGTGAAAGTAATAAACACAGTGTGTATAATCCACCGCACTCGGATGTTAACGCCTACACTGAGAAAGAGTTATTGTTGAATCAAACAAGATTTGTTTGTACACGGGAAATAATTTGTTTTTGATGCTGAAACCAAATTATTTTATTGTTCTCATTCTGTTGCTCCCAGACAAAGATTTGATTGGTGCAACTAAAGATTTGATTGGCTCCACGTATATTATAAAAGTTTGAGCTGAGATATTAAAAAAGTTGACAAGTTGGAGCGAGTTTCTAAACCTATATCGCCTGCTCCCACGCGCTACTCCTTAGTAGCCTCGGCTAATGTCACAACTGATGAAGAACGAATGCTTTTAAATAGATATACTGCAAGCACTGAGCAACGTGTGCAAACTAATATTTTTCAGTTTTACAACTTTACTTGTCAGTTTACTGTTGCATTGTTTTATTAATGTGTTTATACGATTGTTAAACATCAATAGATGCACTAACAAACACTGTTACTGTCCTAATAGTCACAAAAAATACTGACACACTCTCGAACTGTATTTTAGAACGAAGGCAGTCAAATGAGGGACCAAAAAAAATATGCACTTGATTCAACAAAAACTTTAATCGACAGTCTAAATTTTTTTGTCCAACACAGAGACTTTGTTTAATCAAGCATATATTTTGCTAGACGAACAAAAGGAATTTTGTTTGCCCAACACAGAGACTTTGTTTAATCAAGCATATATTTTGCTAGACGAACAAAAGGAATTTTTTTGGCCCAACACAGAGACTTTGTTTAATCAAGCATATATTTTGCTAGACGAACAAAAGGAATTTAGTTTGCTCAACAACATATTTTGTTAGGGCAACTAACTATATTTTTGGCTCTATACAAACAAATATTTTGTTTGTTTTTCTCTCAGTGTAAGGCTACAATAAACAGTGAACGGCCTACACTGTACGTCGAGCTGATCACACCAAACAGAGAGAGCGGGTATAACCTGTTCACATTAAAGTGAGCACTTTTTAAATATAAACACTGCCACATTACTAATAAACACAACCAATACATTTCACCAAACCCAACAGTCAACGTCTGAAGCAGCCACAAAATGTATTTATTTGTGATTAGAGCCATTTGGAAGGGCCTTGAAAAAAGTGCTCACTGTACCGTGAACAGCCTATATCTGCAACAGCCAGCCGTAACTATTCCTCGCTTCCCGCACGAGCCACGCCGAAATTTCTTCTCGCTGACATTTCCCAGAAGACATTAATTTCGTGTATAACCCATTAATGGTTTCTTTCAACTTATCTGAAGCCCTGCTACAATTCTACTTCCAGACTATTCTTCCACCTGATGCAAACAAAACTTAACTACGTCTATAAAATTATAACAAAGGGACAACACATCGCGAGTGCGCACTCGGTTCAACAACATGTCGTAGGATAACTATCTCTCACTATAGGCATTACCAACACACTTATTTTCTCCCTGTTTTATCCATATTAATTATAAAGGAAATAGTTTAATTCATAGATAAAATAAAAGTAAGAATTCCATTCAATTAAAAATAAAGTACTTTTATGTTAAGAAAAGTATAGAACACCTACGATATGTGATGCATTAAGGAAAACACCAACATGTCATACATGGGGTGATTTTTCAAAGGTTTGATTCGAAAAATGCGAACAAACCGAAAACTGGCGACACATATATTAATGTAATAGCACAGACCAGGCCAATTGATCATGAAATACGTCAACGTAAACGTTTATTTTATTTTACTTCTGTATTAAATAAATGTTGTATGTAAATGAACCCATTGATTACACTTAACTGTGAAATATTTTTATGGGAACAAAACAAAATGACAAACTTTTAGAAATCAGTTAGTGAAAATTCGCACCGCAATGAAATGAATAAAAAAGGGTAGAAACACGAAGAGCGTCTACTTCGTTGCGCGTCACTTACTTTGGAATATTGGCACCAAGGGCGCCCAGTTACTAGTACAACACTGTTTGTACTAGTACTCAGTGTTTCCGCCAGTGGCGTGTGGTGAAGTGTTGTAGGGTAAACTGGCGCTAGCTGTGTGCTGTACCCTGTGGCTTGCTAGTTTACATTTCCAACACTAGAGCGTAGCTCTGTAGCTGACGTCATAGCACGCGTGTAATATGTCCCTCGCTTTCCCGTTGTGGACGGTCGAAAGTCGCCCAGTTTCACTAGGCTCCACAGCAGTGTTGCCAGATTTAGTGACATTTCACTACATCTAGCGATTTTTTTTTTAGTGCGTCTGGAATTCAGCGAAAATTTTTGACATTTTCTCAAAATCAAGTGAATTTTGCCGTTTTCATTTTATACATGAAATTGTTGTCCGTTTTACGAAAAAGTCGTTTCTCACTTTTTTTTAAATATTTTTTTACTTAATTTGTTTAATCGACCCATGGATTTTCCGTGCAATTATCCAAATAATTTTCCTTCACATTATTAGTATTATACGTCATATTGTCATGCTTGTAAGTTCTTTTGTAACCGCAGTTGGCGAGTGTTCGGATTTTTGAACCTCGGCGTTGCGGATACGATGTCGTGTTGTGCTGTCTATGATTTCCGCGGGTTTTCATGGTCTCATTTGTGGATTTTCGATTTCTTAAAGTAATTTGCCGATGTCTTACATTTATTGTTCGTTTGAAATCATTGCTTTTGGCAGTGGGCGTAATAGCTGTTGGCTATTCAAATTCTACAAAAGAAAATCTTGCACGTTTATGGCCGTATTGGAAACAGAGACCACTGAGACAAACGCCAGCCTTATTTTTCTTTTCGTTTGCTAGCTGTACTTGTTACATTTAAATAAGATTGGTATAGTAAATGAAAGCAGGGATAGATCATACACAAACTGTTGTGCTGATTCATTTGTTTATGTTTATTGAAAGTATTTAAACGTTACTAAAAATTTAGTGAAATTTGATAAAATTCTGGTGAAAATTATGGCCTAAGTGTAGTGAATATATATAACTGGATCTGGCAACGCTGTTCCACACTGGTTATGGGTTCCTGTTGCGTACACCGAGAATGTATACAGCAATGAATGAGCAAGCACCAGCTTACCATGCAGCAATGCGCTGCACGCCATTGGTTTACGAGTACACGTGCACTATATATATATATATATCTCTTTGTCCAGTATGCGTCCCTAAACCATTCATCCGATTGTGATGAAACTTTGGTCAGTTGTCCAGACGTTCGCCAAGGTTTCCGAGTTGGTAGAACCATTTTACAATAGGTGGCTCGCGAGTCGTTTCAACAAATGAGTTTATTCGAGCTATTGTCTTACAAAAGACAGATGATGAATGAAGATGACGCACCTAATCAAAATATGACGATTTGTTCCGTTTCAAATCTGCAATCCACGGGAACAGACCAGGGATTTGATTATTGATTGACATTTAATCTAAACAAACATTGTTTAATATTTCTTTTATAAACAAGACTAATTACAAATTTGTAACTTCGCGTTGCATTTAACTGTACTATCGTTTGAATATAGTTGATTTTGAGCAGACAAAAGATGTTTTATTTGTCCATCATTTCATACTTTACCTAATCTCCTAATCGCATTGTATATGATTTCTAGGTACATTGCCTTGGGGCATCCGGTATTTATAGAGTAATAAATGTATTTATTATATTACTATATTTCATATAGTTTAGCGGCAGTTCGTGTGTGACATAATAAGTGGTGTTGATTGTGAATTTGTAATTGTCATCAGAAAGCATTTCTTTCGCTGTCAAATCAAATATGCCATCCAAACGAAAATCGATTGGCCGATCTACACCTCAAGCAAAAAGGAAAAAAGACATCACGACCTTCAGGAACTGACGAACAACGGGAAGTAACGTACTTTTGCCGCGCCACGCATTTCACGTTTGCAGTTTCCGGTGTGACTCGCATTTGCAATGACCATCGACAAGGCACAGGGAGAATCGTTATTAGTGTGCGAACTGAACTAAATTTGGAAAATCCATGCTTCTCACATGGACAGCTGTATGTGGCCTGCTCACGCACTTCAATAAACATATTTAAAACACAAACACGTGGCATTGCAACGCATGCCGGGTACTCGCTACTAGTCAATAAATGGTATGGGAATACAATTTTTTCCCAGGAAAGATAAAAGAATTATTATATATAGCCACCGCTCGATAATTTGATCCTATTTAATACATTCAAAGCGGAAAAATAGACTTGTAAAAACCGCTTTTCAGGGCTTCCCTGCGTAATTACCAGTGGCGTGTAGTGAGTTTTTTTTATACAGGATAAGTTAATTCTAATAACAAACGCAACTTTTAACTTTGCTTACCCTCCACATGTATTTACCGTTTTATAATACCTAACATTAGTTATAAAAACGGAAAATAAATAATGAAATAATAATTAAACTGAATATTATTTAGACAGCATCTTACAAGAAATTATATGAAAAACACTTTCATCCATTTTCCAAGGAAAATGTAGGACTGGAGGGCGCAAACAGAACGATAGATAGCAGCACTGTGCGTATACAGTACGGCAGTTACGATAGCTCTGTGAGGATCAAATGTTAAGGCGGAAACTATAAAGGGTCAAACATTTCCATTTTCCAATATGTGTAGGGTAATCATTGCTCACCTTACGTCAATGCAACAAACGCCAATAGTAATTACCACAGGGGAAAGGAAAGATGTACAAGTGGTATTTGTAGTTTCAGCCACTAGCTTTCATTACGTGCAATAAATAATATCCTACACTTACTGTTCGGTTCCTCCACACTTTCCTGAAGCCCTGCTTCAGTTCTACTTTCAGGCGCTGATAACGTATCCATCCACAACATGTAAACAAAAACAGTGCCATGTGACTTCTCTGTTTCAACTGTTTTCTTTACATGATATGTTTCACCTGCTTAAAAATGCTCTTGAATTTCAAAGGTTCGATTCGAAAAGGGCAAAGAAACCGTGGGCGGAGTACATCCGGGGCGGGAGAGCACGCAGCCTTGGGATGGCCCGGTCGCCCGCACCGCAGTGCTTCCCTATGGCCACAAGTAACACTGAGGTGTTTATTAAGGATTCCCCTCAGAAACAACGAACGAAACAGCGTGGTCGTAAACAGACTGTAAACAAACAGCAAAATGCTAACGCAGAAACTCAGATTACATGTGAACAAACAAACCATAGGTTGTGTCCGCAGTACATCGGTTTAGTTCCTTCACGGCCAACGGCTCCCGGGTCCGGAGCCAGCCGGCCGCCATGTTGTCACGTCTCCCGGCAGCCATATTGGAAGCCAGTGACCATTGCCACCGACCTTTCAGCTTTGAACCCTGGTCCATGCCCTTTGACCACAAAAAAAATTCAAATATGACTTGACAATACGTAAGAAACTATGTCTGTTCCATCAATCGACGAATTATGATACTCGACAAGTCGTGGTCCGCTCGACGAATGGAGCCATATCGGCTTCTTCGTCCGGTAGCAAGGCTTCAGAAAAGCGTGAAGTAACCGTGAATGGATTATAGGCAACTTTCCCCACGATGAGCCATTCTATATATATTTTTTTTTTTCCTTCAGCAGGATGGGCAACCGCCTCATTTCGCCATTGCGGTTCGCGGTACGTCTACGTTCTCTTGCCGAACCGGGGGACAGGCAGTGGAGGTCGAAACAACTGAGGATCGGATCGAGTAGTTGTGAGTACAGCCGCCTCACTCCTAGCTTGTCAGTGTCAGTAAACCTCTACCGTATTCAAAGAGTAACGTATGCTTTGGGCGTTCCTGGCGCAATAGGACCTTCAAAGAAAATACTGGCAAAGTCACATTCCTGCGCCCGAGTCTCCAAATAATGCGGATGTCGCAACTTTAAATTATACAGGTTGTTCACGAACAAATGATAATAAAGACCAGATTGGGATGGACAAGTACAAATAGAGCATATTTAATCAACGAACCAATAGTCTAAAGTCCAAAGTTAACCCGCTAACGGCAGTGACAATAGGCAAGGGCGGGTACGCAATCACAATTACAAGGATACAGGCAGTGCAATGCAATGACACTTTATTTACACATTTGTGTTGAAGGCGTGGGGACAGAGTGTCTGTCCAAACTGTCGGCCACACAGGCGGGGCAGCGCTGAAGTATGTCGCGACGCACATGTGCAAAGGTTCCCGGCGTAATGAGCTCATCCCTCGTGTCAAGTGGTGTGGCATACACCAGGTGAGCGTGGTGGCCATGCTGTGGGGCCTCCCCTACCTATCCACTGGTTCGGGAAGTGCATGTCGAGGTGCCGGCGAACCGCAATGGCGAAATGAGGCGGGCCCCGTCCTGCTGAAACCACATCGCCTCACGAGCATCTAAAGGAACGTCCTGAAGGAACTGTAGATACGTAGCACCTCCGAGACTGCGACCATGCAGTACTGAGCGGTGTTACGTTATCAGGCACGCAGACCTGCGCACAGGCTAGCTACAATGCCACGCACACAACGTTGCATATCCGTCCCTGTACATGGCCACTGCCATTATCATGTTAACTACAGACGTTAAGGCCAATGGTGCACGAAAGCCGCATATTTATCATAAGTTTAGTGAAAAATTCTTTTTCAGAGAATATTTCAAAATTTTTGGCACGACGAGATATAAAGAATATAGGCTGTTCACGGTAAAGTGAGCACTTTTTAAGGCCCTTATAAATGTTTCCTTTCATTCAACTTCCATCTTTCTGCGGCTTTTCAATATAAACTTTGCAACGTGACTAATAAACATACTGTATACATTTCACCACTATCAAAATTTAATGCCTGGGGCTGCAATAAGATATATTTATTAGTGGTTAATTACTGTTGGGAGGGCCTTAAAAGTGCCTACTTTATCGCGAACAGCCTATAATTTCGAACACCTTCTTACAATAGATAGATATTCAATACCATTACTACTATCGGATCACTGATGGAAGATAAGAAAGAGTACCTTATTTCCCATCTCCCACCAGTGTTCACAGAATAACAAAGGTAGTGAATATTTAACAATGCAGGAAGTTGTTAAAAACTAATATTTACGTCTTGTCGTGCCAAAAATGTCGATAAACCCCCTGAAAAACAAGTTATAACGAAAATCGGGTAAATATGCTGCTTCCGTGCACCATTGGACTAGATCAAATAGGCTCCCTTAGTACTTGTCTACCCCACCCTGGTGTGCATTATGGTTTGTTCGTGAAGAGCCTGTACTCAGGCGATGCAATGTTGAGCCGACCACACACACACACACACACACACACGGTGTGGTCGCGGGGTCGTCGGGTCAGGTTGGTAATGGCAGGTGACCTGTACCACGCCGCTTGCCTCGGCAGGTTAGTGGTGGCGTGAGAACTCTCCGGCAAGTCGGGTCAACCTGCCCCAGGGTGGACATTCGTGCAGGACCTGTCTTCCCCCACTCCCCACTCCCCACTCCCATTACAAGGTCACTCGCCACTTCACAAAGGCGAGTGTGAGTGAACTGCCTAACACTTTCTCCTCAGTTCCTCGGACCAGTTTAGGCCATTCACGGTCAACTGAGCACTTTTTAAGCCCTCTCATTTGGAATAGTAATCAATAAATATAGTTTGATGTAGTCTTTGACTTTAATTTTCGAGTCCAGCGAAATATATACAACGTGTCAATTACTGACCGGCAAAATTTATTTTAAAAAGTGGCAGAAGGATAAAAAATGGCTGATAGGGAAAAAGTTACAAGGGCCTCGAAAGTGTCCACTTTACCATGAACAGCCTGCAATGCAAGTGATTGCGTGATTACGGATAGAATATCTCGAAAAATCTTTTGAGCCAACCGTCTATAAATTAAAATTTACTTCGGCCATACACCACGGCCGAGCTATTTTATCCTGAAAAACACGGATGATGACATTGAAAATATGGTTCCTATTTTTCAAAGTCAGTTGGCTTAGCCAGGTTGTTTAAGGATTGGATGTCATAATAAAATAAAATAATTAGTAATAATTTCCTAATTAATTTATAAACACCACAGAGAAAATACTCACGACTTAATATCTCACAATTACTGGTTATCACTTCCTATTTGCAATTAATCAATTCTGTTGGTATAGTTAGTTTTTGTCACATATATTTTGTTTTGTAAAGTTGTTCATTTTATGGTATTATCTATGAGTTTTTGTTTCGTTTTTTGTAGTAGAAATGGACAATTATTGACATGTTGAATATCAGTTGTGTATGTAATATGTATGGTAATATGTAAGGATGCACAGGAAAAATGTGTTAAATTTGAAAGTGCTGAAATTTACTTAGAGTTTAGTGTATCATAGATTAATATCCAACAGGTTATGGGCCCAGACTAAAGGAAAACATAGTATAAAATAACACGAAGGAAGAAGTCAACAAGGCCGAAGATACTGAAATTAAGAGAGTCGTGGTGTTACGAGGAGAAGAAAATTATCATTCATGGTCCATACGAACCGAGGCAGAACTGATGAATAGAAATTGTTGGAAAGCAGTTGAGCCTGGTTTTGGAGACACAAAACTAACTAATCTGAACGATGAACAAGCACGAGTGAATAGAAAAGCACGTGCATATATTTTTTTCTGTGGTGAGAGACTCAATTCTAGAAGATATTGGTGATATTCCACTGGCTAAGGAAATATGGGTTGTGTTAAGTAATCTGTATAATAAATTTACTGTGTTGCATTGTGTCATAACCTTAAAAGAAATGATGAATGCGACAAAGACACCAGAATTACGATGAGTGATTATTTTGCTAAAATACAGTCTTAACAGGAAACTATTGAGAGGAGGAATTGAATTTTCAGACCAGTGTATAGCAATGATTATGTTGGCTGGACTACCACTAGAGGTATATGATGGAGTAGTTCGGAACATGGAAGATAATGAGAGAGTGAAAACTGTAGAAGTTAAAAGAAAATTGTTGACTGAAGAGAGAAGAAGGGCCAGAATTTCAAGTACAAGAAAGAAGATGAAATACAAGCCAATTTTGTCTCGAGGCATCAATATGATAGAAGAGGAATGGAAAATGAAGAATCAAATCAAGAGAAAACATATAAATGCTTTAAATATGGAAAACAGGGACACGTGTCAAAATATTGTAGGAACGGAGTCAAGTATCATAATTGTGGAAGGCTTGGTCACATAATGCGAGATTGTCGATCCTAAAGGAGAGAAATCCAACATCAACAATCATCTTCAGAAAGTATGAGTGCAAGTATATCAAAAGTCGAAGCATCAGATGTGGTTCACAAAGTGATGTGCATGGAAATAATTTAAAGAGAAACTCCAAGCAAGTGTTTGTTTTTCAACATGGACTAGGAAGTAAAAGGTGATGTATTAATTGATGACGTCAGTAAACTAGAAATTCATGGGTCTGGAACAGTAGTTGTGCAAGTAGAGACAGGATGGGAAATATAATTTCGAAATGTATTGTATGTGTCCAATCTGGGAACTAACTTGGTTTCAATAGGAGAACTAACCAGCAAAGGGTTCAAATTAAGTTTATCAGAAAATAAAGCAAATGTGTGGGATAGGAAGGGAGAGGAAATCTTGTTCACAGCTGTTAGAGCAAAAATAATATTTATCGGTTACGAACTAAAAACATAATTGATGGGGGAATTTTTGTACATGGTGTAGAATGTGCTAGTAATATGCAGATATGGCATGAGAGATTTGGACATGTACATAAGGAATCATTGTTAAAAATATCTGCGTTAAATTTGAAGAAAGATGGAACTGTTGATTGTTCTGTTTGTTTTAAAGGTACTCCTAAAACTTGTCAACATAAAGCAAATGATCTATTAGATGTGGTACATTCAGATATAATCGGGAAAATAATTCCAATATCAATGGGAGGATCCCAGTATGTTATTACTTTTATTGACGAATATTCCAGGTTTTGTGCTGCAGTATGTTTGAAAAGTAAAGATGAGATATTAACTGTGTTTCAGAGATTTCAGGTTAATGTTGAAAAATTACATGGAAGAGAAATAAATAGTTTTCAGCCAGATAGTGGGATAGAGTTTAGGAACAAGGATTTTCAGGAACAGTTGTAGGAATCAGGTATTATTCACCAAAGGTCTGTTCCATACCGCCCTCAACAGAATGGATTGGCGGAAAGGAAAAACCATAAAATTTTTGATACCGTTAAGTGCATGATGTTTCAATCAGGGGTGCCCAAGGGATTTTGGGTTGAAGCTGTAATGACAGCTGTATATGTAATGAATAGAGTCCCACCAGCAGCACAAGCTTTTCAAATTCCCTTTGAGTTGTGATGGAATAGGGCCCTAGATAAAAAAAGAGGTTAGTAAAATCAAAGCATTTAGTTGTAGAGCCTGAGCTGTTAAAGAAAATGCTGGGAAACTAGATGCAAGAGCAGAGGAATGTGTAATGATGGGTTATGCAGCAGGAACAAAAGATGGGTATAGGTTATGTAGCTTGGAAAAGAAAGAATGATAGTGAAGGGAAGTGTTGTGTTTGAAGAACATGTTTTTCCTTTTAAGAATGTTGATACTGTAGGAACAAGAAAAATTGATGTACTTGAATTAGAATAAGGAAATGAACAAGGTATAGAGGAATCAGTAGCACAAAATTTCTCAAAAAATGATCAATTAGTAGAGACTGATAAACAATCTGGATGAGTTGAACCAGTAATTGTAGAATAAGACCAAGGGTAAGACCAAGTTTTGTGGTTGTTGTAATTTAGAATTATGTAATATCAGGGAAGTGGAACATCAAACAGTGGCAGAAGCAATGGCAGAAGAAGAGGCTAGGAAGTGGAGTGATGCTTTGGAAAGAGAAATGAAGAATATGGATAAAAATGGTGTGTAGGAAATTGCTAAGAGACCTAAATGTACAAAGTTAATAGGTTGTAAGTGGTTTTTTAAAATTAAATACAATGAAAAAGGGGAAGTAGAGAAATATAAAGCTCAATTGGTGGCCCACGGGTTTAAGAAGGAAATGAATCTGAGTTATGAGGAAACATTTAGTCCAGTAATTAAGAGGAAAACATTAAGAGTACTGATTGATAGAGGAATTGAAAATGGGTGGGAGGTAGAACATCTGGATGTAACTAGTGCATTTCTACATAGTCCTATTGGATGTAATGTTTTTATGGAACAACCAGAAATGTTTGAAGAGTGTGATGGTAGCAACTTTGTTTGTAAATTAAATAGAGTATTTATGGGTTACTAAATTCCAGCAAGGACTGGAATGTAAGTGAAAATAAAACATTAAAGAAATTGGGTTTTAAAAGATGTGCAAAGGAGCCCTGTGTGTATATAAGAGAAAGTGTAATAATATATTTGTATGTGGACGATGTTATTTTTATCGGAGAAAAGCAAGAAGTAATCATTGCAAAGTCAGAATTGTCAGCTGAATTAAATATCAGACTTAGGAAGTGCTACTAATGTATTGCCAATTCAGATTGAGCAGTCTGTTGATTCCCTCACATTGTGTCAAAGTAGATTCATTGATAAGATTTTAGAGGATTTTTCTATGCAAATGTGTAAGCCCTGTGAAACAATTTTACCTAGTTGATATGTAGAAGCTACTGATGATGAGAGTGAGTTTGATTCCACCATTTACAGACAAGCTGTTGGAAATCTGTTTTGTTTAGCCAACAACACAAGGCCTGACATAATGTTTGCAGTCAGTCATGTTAGTCAAAGGTGTCAGAAACCAACACTTAGGAACTGGAAAGAAGTGAAACATATTACAAGATACCTTAATGGCAGCAAAGACTTGAAACTTTGTTTTAAAAGGAATGATGGTGTTCTGAAAGTGTATTGTGGTGCAGATTGGGGAAAAGACATGGAAAGGAAGAAACCTATCGGTGGAAAATGGGAATGCTGTATTCAAGTATGTTGCATTAGAGAGAAATGTTGCAGATCTATTTACAAAGAACTTGTCAGGCGTTAAAGTAAAGGAAATTACACAGGCACTTGGATTGTGTAACTTGTCAAAAATTTGATGTACCAAAAAAGGGGAGTGTTGGTATAGTTAGTTTTTGTCACATATATTTTGTTTTGTATAGCTGTTAGTTGTATAGTATTATCTATGGGTTTTTGTTTTGTTTTCTGTAGTAGAAATGGACAATTATCAACGTGCTGAGTACCAGTTGTGAATTAATATGTATAATAATATGTTAAGGGTGCACAAATAAAAATGTGTTAAATTTGAAGGGGCTGAAATTTACTCAGAGTTTAGTGTGTCATAGCTTAATATCCAACAAATTTAATCAATACGATTTACAATCGCCTCAAATAAATGAATCCAATCAATAAATAAAATCAGTTCCAATAAACAGCGGCTCAAAACCTATTGAACTATTTTGAAGGACATATTATGTCCTTGTTTGACAGTTACGATATTGAAAGTAAAATCCATATCACGCGTCCATACAGTCCTACCTTAATTCAGTCCACAGGCCGTGTTACAAACAGCAAGAAATACACACTGCCATGCACTCACACTCGGCGATGACGTCAGAGAGTGCTCTTCCTAACGTCCATCGAGAGCGAGAGCTAATACGAGTGCGAGTGTTTGTTTACGAGTGTGTGCACTTGCATGCTATATTCATGCTCGCTACAACCGCCATTCTTTTGTTTCTTTTCCAACATCAGGATAAATAAATAAACTGCCTTAATCTCATTCTCCTTCGGGTGACTTTCGTAAACAAATATTTATTATAGGCCTATTTTTGGTTACGCATTACAATTTACTAATTTATAAAGCAATACTACATTACTGAAAACAGTGAAATGGCACAGGAACAAGTATTCTTTCACTGTAAGGTATTTTCAGTAAGTATTTAGTGCATGTATAAATTCGGAAATAATTAATTCATAATTTTAGAATAAACGGTGCTAAAATTCCAAGCCCAAACTATTGATTTCATTTAAATTTATACCTGAATCTCTTCATACATTTCTATCATACCCACCATCATACCTACCAATCAATCCATTGTTAATTGAAATGTAAAAAATAACGAATAAATTGTTTTTTTTTTATATAAACATTATTTTGTTTATACAGAATAACAATCGATTGCAGACCGTATCGATAGTTCCATAAGGAGGAAGTGCGAGTGAGAGAGCGAGTGTGAGTGCTGGCTATTTGGAACACAGCCACAGTTCTCCCGCCAGTCCGGAATGTTCTAGAGTAGGGGATCCCAAACTTTAGTTTATTACACATCCCTTCTACAAAAAAAAAACTAGCCCTCCCCCCCCCCCCTTCCCGGGACGAAACTTAATTATTATAAGGGTAAAACAAAAACGAGTAAAAGTTTCAAAGATTTTATTTAATCGTTAACTTTGAATGCTTATTGAACACAAATGGTGGTGAACAAATCAATCAATGAGACGGGTGAGCTTGCATATATTTTTAAACAATATTCCCAATTCTTGGTTGAATAGAAGAAATTGCACAACGTAAATCACTGGTAATATAGAGTTTGTTTATATACTTAGGTGCCCCTCTTAGCACGTCGTCACGCGTCCCTTGGGGATGGACGATGGGGGGGGGGGGGCACCACCCACTTTGAAAATCTATGTTCTAGAGTGTTGCGAGCGCCCCCATGCACAGGAGAGCCCTCTACTCGTTGGGTATCACGCCCTCTTGTCCATCCAAACTGCACTACAATACTCTTCTGCGGTCCACGCCGTCTCGCGATCTCTGCCGTCATCCGTACTCTCGACACTGACGTCACTCGCTGCACCGCACTTTACCCCATTGCCGCACTTCAGCCAATGGCTACCACGAAGACTGATTCCTCTCCGGGAGGAGTAATTATAGTGTCGTCAACCTGATCCAGAATATTCTCCAAATACCGCGTTGCGCAAAGCAAAAGAATTATACGCTATTCACGGTAAAATGAACACTTTTGAAAGCCCTGCTTAAAATATACTTTTATGCATGTTGTGTATTTCTACGCCTTATGTAAAATTAACATTGTCGTGGGCCTCATCACTTTATTCATGACTCGGTCAAGTAAAACTGTTAAATTATTTAAAAAGTAAATATCTAACAAATCTGCTAATTTTTACACTTCCATGCATTAAAAAACAAACAGAAAGCGAAAGAAATTTTAAGTTATCAGAAATGGTTACCTAACACTTCTTATTCTGATTTAATGTACGGAACTATTTAGAATCCACCATTACCAACTTTACTGGGTGCATGTCGCTCAGGACGCCCATTGACATACATGCAAGTAGGGGCTGTGACTATTTTCCAAGGTTTATTTTAAAAGTGCTCACTTTATCGTGAACAGCCTTTACCAGAACATTCTTGCTTTTCCTCTCAACTCGTCGACTCCTCCACCAGGAGAGGGGAAGAAGCGTTGTGATGCCATCCAGGTAGGGCTGTCAATCGTTCCCCCGGCCGCCGGGCGATGTAGCGGTGAGCGGTCTGCCTAGGAAGCGGAGGGTCGAGGCGCACCCCCCCCCAACCCCCTCAGCGTCGGGACAGCGCATTAATCCAAGACTAGCTGTTTTAAACAGATATTTAAAACAAAACATATAAATAATCCCACAAGGATCGCCAAGAAAACTGTGTTCTCTGTTCTCTTCGCTGTGTTGCCAGGTTTTGAGTTTACATATTTGTCTTCGCCTCAGTGTTCGTCTAAGTCTTTCTTGAGTTGTCTAAGGCCTGGTTGCACCAACATCTTCCCCGATCCGAGATCGAATGATCCTAGTTCCGAACCAGGATCCAGTTTGATCTTGGTTCCAATGTAAACGTGTTGCACCAACGATATTTCATGATTCCGGTTCTTCAATTCGTCGATCTTGGTTCCAAAGTGAGAGATCGAGATTAAGTATGAGACAAATTTTACTATTGGTTTGTAATCTATGACGTCATGGAAGTAGGCGTATTTTTCACTATAGATAGAACTAGATGTGCGATGTTTCCTGTTTTAAGTGTATTATTGTTGTACGAATTCTACTGAATAATATTCAAGTGCGTATAATGTTGTTTTAATTTCCCAAGAAAACAATCGAACGTAGTTCGATATGTTGGCGTATTTTCAAACTACATTTGAAGACGATGGCTGCTGATCTCGACTCGAGATTTCGAACCGCCAATTTCGGTGGTTCGAAATGAACTTCATCTCGATCGCCAGTCCAGCTCTGAACTCGAATGGTGCAACAGTTTTCTGTGTCGATCTTAGATCCGATCTCGGATCGAGTTTCGAACCACGATGGTGCAACCGGGCATTAGAGTTTTACGCGTGTATTTGCATATCTTCTTGTCTTTGTACGTCGTTCTTTTGTTACTAGGTTTTTTTTTTTTCGTTTAGTTTGGCAGATCTCTTGAATAAATTAATTGCGATATTATCTTTATTCTTGTTTTAAATACAGTATCTGTTGAAAACAGCTACTGTAGTCTTAGCTTGTTCTGTGACATCGTCTACGTTTTCCTTTGGCGAAATAGCTCTGTCCGAAATGTTCCATTTAATCACTTATCCCCATTACAATCATCATTCAAAGAACACGCCGGAAGGGTTTTGATGTGGAGAGATTTAGGCGCTCTTGTCGTTGAGGTCTTGAGAGTCGATGTGGGTGATGCTAGGTGTGTAATGGGTAGAGACATGCACAATTCGCGTTTTTATTTGGGGACACGTTAAACTTTAAACACATGTACCCTTGCAATAAATTGATCACTTTGGACCATACTTTTATTTGACACCCACCCCGGGTAACTCTGCGCCAATAAATGAACACTTCACGTTTGTGAAGCCCAATCACGTGCAGTTCCGTCAGAAAGGGCGTGGCTTCACATCTAGGTAGCAGCCAATGGAGAAGCGACGCCGGCTCCAATATATACAGTACTGTGAAGTTTAGCCTATAATGCTACATAACAACGCGACTTTTGCAGGTGTCTAGTGATGGGGCAGCGCCGGAATGCAAGAACGGGAGAAACGTGACAATCCGCAATGAAATCCGCACGTGGGGAAATCCAGGAGCGACTCCGCCTGGAACATACCCCGGATCGCCTAGGTAGAAGGCGAGTATTCCACTATAGGCTGCTCATGGTAAAGCGAGCACTTTTTAAGACCTGCTGAATTTTGCCATTCGGCCAATTCCTATCTTTCCTCCACTTTTTAATACAAACATTGCCACGTGAGTAGTAAACACGGTTCATAAATTTCACCTCTCCAAAATGTTAACGCCCGAGACTCCCAATAAGCCATATTTATTGGTGGTTAATTCACTTTGGAAGGGCCTTAAAAAGTGCCCACTTTATAGTGAACAACCTATACTACGCAACATCAGTGCTATGTTCTAATGTGCTCATGATTAGATGGCGCATCACCAAGATGTCAGATCTACTGGCTTAAATCAGATCTGAGACCGAAGAAAAAACAGGAAGGAAAATCTGTTTTTTTTTTTTTTCTTTCTTTCTGAAACTTAGAGAAAATGTAACTTCCAACTTTACAGAATCCCTTCTAAAGTTCTACTTCAGTGATAATCTTCCGACACATGCAAACAAAGTTTAACCAAGTATAGAAAATTACACGGAAGGGACAGGACACCTCATTCGTGCGCACTCAGTGTAATAATATTTCGCAAAAAAACTATTTCATACTAGGCGTTACCAGCACAGATATTTTCTCGCTATTTTTCTTAATATTAATTATACATTAAATACTATAATTTGTAGATAAAATATAAGTAAAAGTTCAGTTTAAACCAAAGAATGTATTTTTCTGCTAATAAGTATAAAACGTTTGTGATACATGACGTACTTGCGGAATATGGGAACACGTCATACATGGGCTGATTTTTCAGAGTTTTGACGCAAAACGTCGGTATAGGCTGTTCCCGGTAAAGTGAGCAAGCACTTTTTAAGGCCCTCCCAACAGGCATTAGCCACAAATAAGTAAGTTTAAATGCATTAACGTTAACTTTAGTCACGTGGCAATGTTGATATTAAAAAGGGGCGGAAAGATAAAAAAAAAATGGGTGAAAGAAAAAATTAGGAATGCTGTTAAGAGTGGGATGGGCCCCTGTATTTTTTTGTGAAATAGTTGTTCGCGCGGATACACGTGTATCGGTAAATAAAGTTTCTGCAAATACAAATTTTGTCAGAGAAGACAACAAAAAAAAAAAAAAAAAAAAAAAAATTATCTATGGAGAATATTAAGTATGTTCTTGGGGAAAAAAAAAAGTTGTGAAAATGGTCAAACATAGCATTTTTAAAGCTTGCCTATGCAGTTTCCTTAAGCGGCAAGAGAAAAGTACAAAGATAGAGGCGTAGTTTAATCTGTGGTAAATCTTCGCTTGCAATAAAACCGCACAGTTACAGATCTAGACGGAAACACAGCACGCCTTGCGCGTAGGAGCGACGAGCCGCTAGGCATGCGTGTTAGTGTCGCCCTTATCGCTCCCTCGCTTCTTGACCTTGGAGGCGGGAGTCCATCCCACACTTACAAAGTGCTCAGTTGACCGTGACTAGAG
Source organism: Dryococelus australis (assembly GCA_029891345.1). Lineage (NCBI taxonomy): Eukaryota > Metazoa > Arthropoda > Insecta > Phasmatodea > Phasmatidae > Dryococelus > Dryococelus australis. Next base: position 7,331,251 of record CM056995.1, on the reverse strand, counting down.
CTTAGTAGTTTATTGGAGTCTCGGGGGGATGAAGAGGTGGTGGGAGTAACCGGAAGTTTAGTGATGCGGGCTGTAGGAGGCGGCAGTGTGTTTGTTGTGGCTGGTAGTAAAGCGCAGGAAGCGAGCGAGCGCATGCGCATAGGCTGAAGAGATGGGTGGCCGGGCCGGGCTGGCCTTCCCACACATATCTTCTTACCACGCCGAGCCGGGAGGGACCAACACGTAGTTCCGCTACTTGCCGCTGCCAGCGCCACACACACCACCCGTACACTTGCACCATCGATCCCAGATCGACACAGAACACTCTTGCACCATTCGAGTTCACAGCTGGAATGGAGATCGAGATCAAGTTCATTTCGAACCACCGAAATTGCCGGTTCGAAATCTCCATCCGAAATCAGGGGAACCACACATAACTTAGAACAGCTACAACTTAGAAAGTCATAACTTAGAACGATCACTACTTAGAAACACACAACTTAGAACTAGCATAACTTAGAAACACACAACTTAGAACCATATAACTTAGGCAATCATAACTTAGAACGATAACTACTTAGAAACACACAACTTAGAACTGCCATAAGTTAGAAACACATTACTTAGAAAGTTCACAACTTAGAACAGGCATAACTTAGAAAATTCTAACTTATGTGTTTCTAAGTTATGACAACATCCCATAGAGATACATGAAATTTTGTTGGTGCAACACTTTTACATTGGAACCAAGATCAAACTGGATCCTGGTTCGGAACTAGGATCATTCCATCTCGGATCGGGGAAGATGTTGGTGCAGCCAGGCATTAGGCCGTGTCCGAATTGGCAGATTTTGTTGACAAAATGATCACGCGACCCCATTTTGTACATACAGAAATTGTGACGTATTTGATAATTTGGTATTTTGTATTTGGCGGACGTTAGCAAAAATACAAAATAACAAAATCAGCGCCATGTATGTTTTTAATTTAAAAAAAAAAACGTTAATGCGTAAATAAAATGACTTTTAAAACAAATAACTGTACATAAAATACACTAGGCATGTTTTAAGAAGCAAGTAAGTGTCGTGCTTTGTATATATGCATTGCAAAACAAAAATTTTAAAGTCGTTATTGCATAATTTATTATTATTTTATTTATTTATGCGTATTCTTAGTATTCCAGTGGTGATTTCAGACATATTACGCCGGTTTTAAGCATTAAATTTAGATAAAAATATTTTTCACTGTAAATGTAATAATATGTTGCCGCGAGTGCTAAACAAGAGACTGTCGACAACGTCCGAATTGATACATACCAAATCACGAATTTACAAAATAACGGTATAACGAAATTTGTCAATTCGAACACGACCTTACATGCAGTAGCTTTACAACTCTGTCACATTCCTGAAGTGCACTTAGTTTAATAATATTTTCCATGAGAACTATTTATTACAAGGCATTAAGAACACTGGTATAAAATATCATTTGTATAGAAAATATAAGTAACAGTTCTATTTAATCAATGTAAATGTAAGTATAAAACGTTTGTGATAGGCTGCACGATACATCTAGAAAAAACAAACCACGTATTAAATGGGATGACTATTCAAAGGTTTGATTCAAAAACCAGGAATAGACTAGAGCGGAATCCTGTTACATAATAGGACGGTCTCTGTGTGTGTGTCCCGCTTTAATACTTCTAAGTCTCTTCAAACTCAACACAAGTTCTTCAAATTTTGCAGAGCGAATCCTCGGGGTAAAATATAGGTCAAGTTATAATTTCAGCAAGATCAGATTACGCAATCATTGCCTTTTACCCTAAAAATTCATTTTTTAATTACTTTTTCTTATGAAAAGTTTTGTATTAATGCATAGAGAATATTGCATAGAGATATGAAGGTAATTTAATATAATTTTTGTTTACTTTAAATGTCTCGCTTCAATGTTAAGTTAAATAAACGGGGCCTTAGCGGCTCAGTAGATAGAGAGATTCCAAGTAGGGCCGCAGTGGCCAAGTAGATAGATAAATTAATTTCGCATCATTTTATTACTAACTTCATATATAATTGCAATATGATTGTTCAGTCTTTGTATGATAACCAAAATTTGTAAGATGGTAACTATTCTAGGCACGTGACAATACTATGAAAGGTCACAGACTGGGCCCCTAGTATAGTATAAGCGGCCATACAAACATCCAAGGAATATTCTATCGTGGCAGAGGGGCTAGTATTGGAACTAGCCCGGGAGCATGACTGCAGTGGCTTGCGAAACGTTTATGTGCACAGATCGCAAACATTTTACACAGCAGATAATTCTAACAGTGCAGCTACGAGTTTTAAAATACTATTTACGGCCATTTGTGATAATATTCCTAATTGGTTCGCGTAGATCTGCCAAGTATTTGCAGTTCATGCACGATAATCTACTGGTGACCTGTAATATATTTTTCAGATGTTATAATGCTGTATGCCAGTTAGAATATCTTCTTTTTTTTGTAAATGTATAGCAGACTCGGACATTAATCCTGCGAGTGCGCGAATGCGACAGTAAAGGCGTAAGACGGGAAGGCTTATCGTAAAACATCGACGAATATCTCGGACTCTGTATCTCACAGGATGGACCATATCACGAAATTGAGATCTGTATTTGGCATTAGGCGTTCCCACCCCTCATACAGAACATTAAGGGGGCGGCCTGGTTGAAGGAATTTGGCACGTTTGAGGCCTTAAAAGCGCGGGAGCGCTAGAGGCGACCGAGACATGCGCATCAACTCTCTCATCGCCTCTACGTGCAAAGCACTCAACTGGCGTGCGGTCTTGCCGTAGATAACGCGCCTCTACGAGACTTTCAAGCGGAGAACTTGCAATTTAATGCACGTTTATATTCCTTTTTTAATGTTTTGTACTGGAATGTTGATACCTAAAAATGACCTTGAAAACACCCGTTTGAGCAATTTTCACTATCACAAAAACATGCTTTAGAGAGAAATGGAGGAACTGAAAAACGCACACAGACGCGTGACGTTTATTAAATGCTATTCGTAAGCAGACCTCACTCAGACACGTTGGACGGGTTTTTAATAAAATGATTTCTGCTGGAGCTCTGCACAGCGTTCGGCGGCCTACCGACTTTACGTCATCTGTATGGTTGTACGGAGTTCTTGCCCCGAGTGCCTCACCCCCGTGTATGTACGACAACGACTAAGTGGCGGTCCCTGGCGGACACGCGTCCGACTTCTACTGACTAAGGCAGTTACGTCATCTGTATGGTTGTACGGAGTTCTTGCCCCGAGTGCCTCACCCCCGTGTATGTACGACAACGACTAAGTGGCGGTCCCTGGCGGACACGCGTCCGACTTCTACTGACTAAGGCAGTTACGTCATCTGTATGGTTGTACGAAGTTCTTGCCCCGAGTGCCTCACCCCCGTGTATGTACGACAACGACTAAGTGGCGGTCCCTGGCGGACACGCGTCCGACTTCTACTGACTAAGGCAGTTACGTCATCTGTATGGTTGTACGGAGTTCTTGCCCCGAGTGCCTCACCCCCGTGTATGTACGGCAACGACTAAGTAGCGGTCCCTGGCGGACACGCGTCCGACTTCTACTGACTAAGGCAGTTACGGTATCTGTATGGTTGTACGGAGTTCTTGCCCCGAGTGCCTCACCCCGTGTATGTACGACAACGACTAAGTGGCGGTCCCTGGCGGACACGCATCCGACTTCTACTGACTAAGGCAGTTACGTCATCTGTATGGTTGTACGGAGTTCTTGCCCCGAGTGCCTCACCCCCGTGTATGTACGACAACGACTAAGTGGCGGTCCCTGGCGGACACGCGTCCGACTTCTACTGACTAAGGTAGTTACGTCATCTGTATGGTTGTACGGAGTTCTTGCCCCGAGTGCCTCACCCCCGTGTATGTACGACAACGACTAATTGGCGGTCCCTGGCGGACACGCGTCCGACTTCTACTGACTAAGGTAGTTACGTCATCTGTATGGTTGTACGGAGTTCTTGCCCCGAGTGCCTCACCCCCGTGTATGTACGACAACGACTAAGTGGCGGTCCCTGGCGGACACGCGTCCGACTTCTACTGACTAAGGCAGTTACGTCATCTGTATGGTTGTACGGAGTTCTTGCCCCGAGTGCCTCACCCCGTGTATGTACGACAACGACTAAGTGGCGGTCCCTGGCGGACACGCGTCCGACTTCTACTGACTAAGGCAGTTACGTCATCTGTATGGTTGTACGGAGTTCTTGCCCCGAGTGCCTCACCCCCGTGTATGTACGACAACGACTAATTGGCGGTCCCTGGCGGACACGCGTCCGACTTCTACTGACTAAGGTAGTTACGTCATCTGTATGGTTGTACGGAGTTCTTGCCCCGAGTGCCTCACCCCCGTGTATGTACGACGACTAAGTGGCGGTCCCTGGCGGACACGCGTCCGACTTCTACTGACTAAGGCAGTTACGTACCAGCCACTGTCTGCTCAGGTCACAGCCGTGTTGCCAACACCAAAAACGCGATGGAAATTCATTCATGTTTAAAAACTATAAACTTGGAGACAACCAAAATACCTTCGCTCAGTTTAAGACATATAATTTCACTTCTAATTTAAAGTGAATAACACAGCGATAGTTTTGTAACTTCATTGGATATTTACACTGTTACTGCCCTACTCCACTAGATGTTTTGTGACTTTCCTGGTGTTCAGTTTACAGGGACGAGATCGCTGATTTTCCGTTTGATTTGTTAAGTCTCTGTCTTACTGTCAATGATTTCCGCCACATTACTTCCAATAAGTTTGGTCAAACAAAGTTGGACAGTTATGACGTCATTGAAACGTCTGAAAAAGTTGGTCGGCTTCAGTTTCCATCAAACATTTGAAGATTAGAGGGTTCCAAAATTTCTTTGACGTTTGACAGACTTGGCCAATCAGAATTGTGCACGACTAAAATGGATATAAAGAAAATTTAAAATAACGAACAATTTCTGGAAACTAAATACGTTATGGAGATAATTAATGTATATAAACGCAGTCTGGGCATGAATACTATTTTTAATGAATATTACACACGACATTACAAACTCACGAGACATTAAATTTCATTGTGTAGGAAACATCCCGTATAAATAGAATTTTAATTTAGTAAAGAAGCGAAAATAAGTTAAAACATCCATTACATTTCCTCCTGTAATGGACTGCATGGAATCATTTTCAAATAATAATTCAGATTGGACTCTCCCAGTAAACAAATTTGACAGTGTGATACATTTTCAAACACATTCAACATTATTTGATAACATTGCTGGAAGGAAAAATTTTACGACTCTATTTTGTCTTCGTATTGTATTGTCAAATTTAGTTGTAGGCAAAGATTGAACAGTATGACAAGAGCTTTAGAACGACGTTTAAAATGCAAAAGTGCTTGAAAAAAATGCGGAGTCGTAAGTCTTCATTGTCTAATCTCCAGGACGTTTACCTTGAGGATGATGGGTCCCATACATTGTCCGGTCAGGGTAGCCAATATCTGAATTCATAGCTTTTTATCGTGCTGATGCGCTTTAACCAATGTTGTTAAGTTTATAGCTCAAAATAACAGCTGGACGCAGTACAGCGCAGCGTCGACTCTACATGGTCTGTGCTCCTGACCACGCCCCATGCTGCTTAATTAACTGCCAAGCCCCGAAATTATGATTCTTGTGATGGTGTCGGAGATAAGTGTCCTTCAAGTACAGGCTCGAGGGGACACGAGTTACACAGCTGTAATTACTCCATTACGGTAATTACGAACGTCTATCCTGCTGCCAAGCCTCTATTATTACAGCTGTAGCAAGATCATTCGCCATCAAAGGCTGGTTCCTCGTGAGTCTTCACGGGCGATTGTCCGGCATTATAGACAGTTCACCACAAGCTAACCGAGTACTTTTGAAAGCCCTTCTTCAGATATATCTGTATCCACATTGTGTATTCTTACGTACGCCATATACAAGATGCTCGGAAATTCCCCTTACAAACCCCTAGGACTTGTAGAGCGGATTGAGTAGACTATCGTCTGAATAGGAGCCCATGTCCGGAAACATACCGTTTACTTGCTACAGCCCTTTCATATCAGGTGTATCACTCGTCCACTTCCGCTGAAGGAAAGAGCAATGTCTCGGATGCGCCTGTGTTGGTATGCAACCGGGTAGGCAGTACATTACTTCAGACAATCACCTGATGGCACGCGACATCCACCCTGCCTCGAGCCTCATTCACGCGCCTTTGTGTCTCCGATTATCATGTTTGAGTACACGTTTACGGAATACACAGACACGATCCTCGTGTACGGCGCAGTTGAAGGTAATGGAAGAGCAGTTCGTCGGCTGTATCAAGAGCGTTATCCACGACGTGCGACACCATTGCAGACCATTGTTGCCACAGTTAGGCAACGGCTCCGAGAACAAGGTACCTTCACCGCCGACGGAAACGACTGTGGTGCTCCAAAGAGACGCCGCACTCCCGAACTGATAGAGGCTGTACTGCACCACGTTGAATATAAGGCGGTCAGCCAGTACGCGAACAATGGGTGTTGATCCCAGCACAGTCCGAGAGGTTCTGCATGAGCCACAACTACGTCTTTACCACCTCCAAAGGGTACAGTCTTTGGGTCCAGCCTATTTTGCAACACGTGTTGACTTCTGCACGTGGTTCCTGCACCGCTGCACCAACGAGATCGTTTCTACGTCGCGTTCTGTTCACACATGAATGTAACTTCACTAGGAACAGTGTAGTCGAGTCTCGAAACAGCCATGTCCGGGCAGACGTAAACCCTAATACCACGCATGTTCAGGGATTCCAGCACAGATTTTCTAAATGCTGTACACGACAAAGTGAGCACTTTTGAAATGAACCTTAGAAAAAAAGTCACTGTCCCTTCTTGCATAAATTTTAATGGCCGCACTCAGTGACATTTGTCCAGTAAAGTTGATGATGATGTATGGAAAGTAGTTCTATACTGTAACGTCGAATAAAGTGTTAGAGTAGTAGGGGCGTGATTGTTTCACCCCACTTTTGATCGATTGAAGGGTTAAATTTATATTAAAGGGTTAATTAAATTGACTGAAACGGTTAAATGTATTGAAAGCGTTAAATTTAATGAAATGGTAAAATTTATTGTAAGGGTTGAATAAATTGAAAGGGTTATTTAAAAAAAAAATGTTTTTGTATATGTTGCAAAAGTGTACTAAGGGTCTTCTTTCTTTCCTTTTGTGGGGAACAGCTCTGGTACGTCCTCACCATTGGAGCTCTGGCACTCGATGAGGTGCGGCGTTTTGAGGATGGGGTATATAGGTGTAGAGTTTTGTGCAAGGGCGGCATAAGTGTGAATTAAAAACAAATTGTGTTTGTAGTGGGATATTGCATGTAGACGGTAGATAGGCAATTTTTACGCATATATTTAACACACGAGACAAATTCAGAGTGTTTAAACGATTTATATGTATTGTTGCAAATTTGTCTCTCTAGAAATTAAGTGGCCTATACCAAGTTCGTTAAGGGATGGAGGTCTTAATCAAATTTAAGAATTGATTATAATTTCCTTATTTTATTTACGATAACTACAGCAAAATTCTCTGAACTCATATTCTCATAATAAATTGAAATCACTGTTCACAATTTATACCAATTAATAAAATTTATAGTTACGACAAAGAAATCAATAGAATTAAATAATTAAAGATCAGTCCCAATAGACAGTGTATCAACCTATTAAATTATTTTATAATTTATGCATCCATATTTGACAGTTCGAATATTTACATCAAATCAGTATTACACTTCCATTCAGTCCCACCTCAGTTTAGTCCATGTCCCATCAGTCGCAATCTTCTAGAGTCCTCCAAGCGCCCTCACGCACAGTAGGCTTCACTCGTCGGTTTCACACCCTCTTGTCCATTCAAGCCACGAACACCTCACTCGCCGCCGTCCTGCAATCTCCAGTCGTCGTAAACACTTTCCTTCACTCGCGCACACTCGGCCAGGCTACCTCTATCAAAGACTTCTGGCCGCTGGGTTGCGGCAGTATATATAGGTCTTAAGCAGCCACCTAGAATCTTCCCCAACTCACATGATGCGTCGTGGAGGGCTGAACCGCCAGCCAGTCTCACCAGAACATTCTTGAATCGTCGCTAAACGTATCGGAAACTCTAGCAGGCGAGAGGAGGTCTGTAATGCCAGTGACTCACGCCGCCGTCGGCATTTACGGAATTCCCCGAAGGAGAAATCAGGAGTCCATGAGCGCATCATTCCTGGAAGAGGGGAGGGCAGGGAGGGTTTCCGATTACAGTGCGGGGTAATTGAGTCGGCGCCAGCTGCAGTACATAACAGTATGAATAAATAACACAAGAGAGAGAAGTTTAACTACCTGGTATCATAAAGGAACAAGTGCAATTACGTGACTCTCCAGTATGGAGTTAAACGTAACGTGATTTTAATACCCCAAGCTGCATGCTAGCAATATAATTTACATGAGAAAGAAGTCTAACGAACGACGAGTGTTCAGTATGGAATTGTCTTCTACCTACAATGAATAAAAAAATGTCCCTATAAATTAAACGACCACAATAACAAGATATATATGATGCCTCTCGCACATACCTTACACGCCCGTCTGCCTGTGAGACTGGTGAGGAACTTTAGAAATGTAACCCACACATTAAAAGAAATTGATTAACACACGTAATGAAATCGCACCAGAAGCTCCCCGAAAACACATCTGTCGACCTCAGAGTGAATGAGTGGATCGTATGACATGCACCAACTTATATATGTGTACATGGAGCTTGTGGGCCAGTTGAAATTATGACAAAAAAACTCTGAATATGACCTACTATTTAAAGCAGACACAATAGCGTATGCCTATTTTGATAAGTTAAATATATAATGATCTACAATAAAGTAATTAACAATAGAAAATCTTACCCCAAAGGATTTGTTTTAAAATAATCAACATGTGTCGAAGTGTAGGTCAGACCCTTGCAAGTAGAAGAATTCATGTTTGTGACACAGTTGAATTTTATTTTTATTTAAAAAACACTTTAAAATATATTAATTTTGTCTTTGTGTTCTTCACCAGACATCATCGTGTTGGATCGTGAACAGCAAGTCTTGTAATCAGTGTGTATGTATAGTGAAATATTTTTTATATTTAAAGTGTTCCCTGCAGACATAAAAGTTTTGGCTGGAGAAACTTTCTTGTAGCCAAAGACGGTCAGAGGTCTTTTTGTACCTGCCTCTGTAAAGGTATTCAGGTCGCTTTCAATATGTCCCCTGGGATGTCACAAAAGTTGGCCAGCAGGGAATTGTGTCTCCTACACCAACCTTCAATTTAAGCATCCAGACTGGAAGCAGATTTTAACCTGTTGGCTTGTTTATTTGCAAAAATTAGTCATTCTAGTGCAGGTTTCTATTGTGACAGATACTTTGCCTGTTACCAAGATTAGATATTATTGGTAAAAGTTAGTGATATGAGGTATTAAAAAATTAATATCAAGACATACACTATACATTTTTTACAGGAAAAATTTTATTATGAAATATTCTTTTCAAAATCTTCCTTATAAGGTAAATATTTACAATGCCACACAAAAATTTTCAATTTATTACAAACATTGTTCAATGACAAATTTGTTTTACCAAATAAAATACTTTAGGGTAAAAACAAGATTACTTTATAAAAATAATTTTTTTCTGGCATTTGGAAACAAAACCGGTTATTACTTACTAAAAAAAATAATTTAAAAATACATTAGCTTTTCCCAAATCAAGTTACTATTGACACCCAACACACACTCTAAAACACAATTTAACAGATTTTAAATACAAAAAGCAACAACAACTATTTACAACAAAAAAATTATGATTTCGCATTTCTTTTTCAAAAATACTTTAGCTTTTTACCAAATCAAGTTATTATTGACACACACTATAACACAATTTAAGAGATTTATATACAACAAAAAACAGACAAATCAACAAACAATCTTCTAAATTATAAAAAAATTTTTATAGAGAACTATAGTGGATTTCTCTTTCCTAATTATTTACGTTATATACAACTCTCTTGAGGAGTAAAAAAAAAAAGACACTCACTTAAGGCGTTCTTTTTAGGTGTCACATCCGGGTAATTTATATTTTCAGACACACAACACACATCAAAGACAGGATGTATCACACACTCCCACGCACACAATTTCCACTGTGAATTTACTTTTCTTCTTTGACAAGGGATAAAGATATCGAAGATAGATTTATTCTTTATACTGTAGTTAGGCCAACAGATGGCAGCAGCATTGGATTTTAATGCAAAAGAAGTGATGCAATTAGTACTAGATATTTGTAGTTGATGTGGTCAGCTGAGATGATGTTTGTAGTTTGTGTAGTCAGCTGCAATGATGATTGTAGATAGCTGTAGTCAGCTGCGATGAGTGTGGAACAGGAGGTGCGTGTAGTTGTTGCAGATGGACCTAATTGGCGGTGTGGTGCTGGCAGGTCTATAAATTTATTGTAGTGCTGAAATTATTATACGGAGGAAAAAAAAACTTAGGTATTCTGTAGTGCCCCCAAGGTAAGGTTGATATTCCATCTGCTTCAATGTACTGCTTATCATCCATACCCGACAACACTACCTTTGTTACGCATTCAGTGTAGACTTCATCAGCACGTGAACAGAATTGATATTGGGTCCCCATTACCATTGTGCAATTTTCGAGGTAATCCTGACAGTCCTCGTAACTGGGTGAGTACAACATGTTGGGTTTTACACCCTTCACATTATGAATACATTGTTCATTCGCAACAATTTATGCATAGGACATAAACCCACAAAGTGTGTAATTATGCGCCCAGCATATTAATCTTTCATCACCCTGGTATTGCCATTGTTCTCATAAGGGAATACTTGCAGGTTATCGAGCGCATAATTGGATGTATCAAACAGTGCCTTTAAATATGGGGTAATTACTTTATAAATATCGTCACAAGCAACAGAATAGAGTAGGGAATCGGTGTCACAATAGAGGAGGTGCAAAACCGGTGGAAGAAATTTGGTACACATGTACTGATAGTGAAATTCATAGAGGGTTAATTTTGAAAGATCAAGAATGGCAACACCAGTGTAAAAAGGTTTGTTGAACACAACAGAACTCTTTGAAATCTCGACAAGGACCAAGTTTTCATCGATAATCTGCTGCATATGGAATGTAGGACGTCCTATCAGCTCTGTAGCCCCAAATATCGTGTCATGCATTGAAACTACTCTAATGTCCCTTTCCCGGCAGACATTCTGCAAGGTTTATCTATAAACTGAATTATTCATTAACGTGAAACAAGATTATTTGAATGTGTTCACAGCCTGGGCACATTTCTCAATGTTAAACTCAATGTACAGAGCCACCCTTGCCTTCTGCACAAAGCGCAAAACGTGATGAACAGAGTCAAGTTTTGCCCCATATGTCAAGTATTGCCTCACTGTTTCCCGTGTATAACATATTTTTTCCGTGGTACAAATGTTAAAACAAGTTTCTCATGCCAGCCGTTCGAGGGAACGGCCTTTTCTGGGGCCACAGGCAGATCAGATATTTTATCATAACACTCCTCTGGAAAAGACACATCACCTTCTGCAAAATAACAAGTGCCCCTGTCATTCACAGTGTTTGAATAATCCCATGAACAGATCATGTCAGCCTCAATCCACACAAAATTACCAACCAGAAGCTTTGACAGCAGTGTATGACTATACAGCTCGTTGACATCGAAATTGCATATATATATATATTTCGATGCCACACTGGGGTCGTAGTCCTCACCCATGTAAACACTGTTGGCTTCCACATGTCATTTTGAAACCTGGGTAATGCCGCCCCTAACCCCCCATTCTACAAAAAGATACATGTCTGTGTCAGTCAACAGCTCTAGCCGCGCGCGTATAATTGACAATAAAGTATCCCATGAAAGAGATGGAGCTGTGACGTACATGGTGGGACCAAGACCGTAATGAACCAAACATATGGTCCTGAATTCTCAAAAACATCTGCCAGCAAACAAGTGTCTACACTTAAGTAATGAATGGCATACTGCAGCAAGTTTTTGCAGTTGAATGTATCCCATACGGGTTGGGCATGAGCGCGTAATCCTCATCGCTAATGCTTTCGCCTCTCATCACATTATGAAGTGAGTCCTTTGGTGCGAGTGACTTGCACATCAGACTGTCTGGCGAATGGATGTTGTCTGGAAACATCGAGCGGGTGATACTCAATTGTGCAGGTAGTAAATTGCCCGCCAGAGTTTCCAGAGAGGTACTCATGAATTGGAATGAATCAATAAATCTTAACTTGAAATATTGCGCTTTTTCATTGAAATCAATCCCATTGGGAATTTGTTTTGTGATGCATTTGTATTTCACTAAGGTCATTCCAATCACTTGAATTTTTCCCGGATTTATAATTAACATGATTATGTTGTATAACGTTATGTGATGCTCAGCCACGGGCTTTATAATTAAGTCAGCATCATAATTCTGCAGGTTATGGAAAACAGCGACTAGTTGTCTTTTGGGCAGTCTGAAATTCAAGTTGCACTTATTATGAGTGCGGCCTCTGATTTCGCCCGTCAGATGGTCATGGTTGAAAACAATATCATCTGTACCGAGCTTTTATTTACAAATATGACAACTTTTCTGGGCCGCCAACCTAGATTCATAAGAAGGGATTTTTGGCTTCTTCGGAAGAATGATGCTGTAAATACCTGCAACCCATTTTGTAAGTTTCACTAATTTATTGACTAATTGTTACATACAATCCTCACCCACAAACTCGAAATACTGAGACAAAGCTGGATTGTATGAGCAGACCAACAAAATGCTACAAGCATATGGAATATGGTAGTTGTATTACTCGCTTCATCACAAGGTAAGCAAGTGGACATGGGTTTCAGACAAATTTCAATATCGCATTAGGCAATGAAACCCAATCCTTGCTGTTTGCTGTAATCTTTAAATTCCAAGTACTTGTTGTTCCCAGTGGGGAAAGCACAGTACTGCGAACAACCTTTTGTTGCTGGGAAATAATGTGACTTGTGAGTTTCTCCTCAGTTTGGAAATACAGAAGACAATGCTCGCAAACAAATTTATTACAATTCCTCTCACTCAGCTGACTACCAACCAGCCAGGACAAATTTCTAATGTATCCGAAATGCAAATGAGTGGCACTTCCACTCCCGTGTATCGCCCAAATATTAATTTGTTTTTCATGGCATACAGGAGAAATATGCATGGGTACTATAACACCACTCTTTGCACAACTTTCGTCAATTACATTGCTATCTTTGTCCACCATCGGTAGACATTGATGGAAGTAGAATTGTTCTCCTCAAACTTGCGAATATCCTGGAAGACTACAGGTGCCGACAAACCTTCGATAGTCAAAACCTGGTGAGGTTTTGGATATGAAGTAATTCTCTCAGCATGTAGTGTGACAGGAAACAAAGATGCAATTACGGGGTAGTGGAAACACATTCTCTCTGGGCGGTGTACATTGACACAAGTAAGACGATTGGAAATAAACCTAGGCAGTCTAGTTTGCGAGCACCGACGGTGAATCGCTGATATTGGCTCACATGTACATTAACATTTGCGGTCTCCAACCAGAACCACGCGCACTGAACTCCTCAAGTCTGTTAGTGAGATAAGGAACTATGTCATCATCAAATATTAAACCCACATCGGATGAGTGCATGACAGGGAGGACTTTGCTTTGAAAATAAAAGTCTCCATAGTGCCTTCCTCTGCCGTGAGGGATTTCATGTACTTAGTCGCTACAGAAACGGATAATCTAACTGGCCGGGGTGAAGCCATTATTAAGCTTAATAAAGGGTCTTGAGAAAAATCCATGTCAGACTCTAATTTATCATTACGTATCCGTACGTCATTTAGTCTTCCTGCGAACGCTGTAGCCAACAGCTGGTACGTCAGGTCTAGCAAAGCTTCCGCTGAGGCTTGGAAATCGGAAAAGGAATTATTTTCCAGCTCCCTTGGCGATATATGTCTAACCGACTCGAAAGTCGGTTGTGAAATGGCTGGAGGACTCTCCGAATCACAAGAATTTTCAGAGTCTGATAGAGATAAGTCGTCATTCAAAAGTTCAACCTTTTCATGTTTGGGGGAAGTGGACATGTTTTGACCTCTGGCTGTAAACGATTCTCCATAAGCGAATCTGTGATCGAATCGCTTAAGTAGAAATTATCCTCTAAGAGGTTAACTCATGTCTGCTTAAGCGAAGGAACACTGTCTCGACAGATTATTTGTCTTTCTGTCTGCGATTCCGAATCGGAAATGCTTACGTAAAGATTTTCAAGCAAGATCGCTTACGCTCACCCATTTTAACTAAGTAGATTTTTCTTTAGTTTCCCCGATATAAAAGTTACAACACCACAATAAAATAAAAATATATATAGGTGTCTCGTGATTCTGAAGAAAAAAAAGACTTAATAATTTACACACACAGACACACATACACAATATAACTGAAAACATAATTTTATTATTAACATCCTATACAAAAGGCCAAAATGTTTTTCTTAATTTTCAATTTTATGTTTGTTGGGGAAAGACGGGAGCGAGAGCTATTACTAAAAATGTAGCGAGTTCAAAATACTTTAAACCTGGACGAGGGGCAGGTAGCTAGCAGGTGAGGAGAAACGAAACACAATAAGGAATAAATGGGGCAAGGTCTCGCCCACCCGAGTGACTGTGTGCATGGTGAGGATGAGCAGTGTAAAACGCGAGCATGGAACAAACCAGGCCGGTCTGCGCACGTGTCTGACTAATCGAGAGAATGGGAAAAATAGTTTAGTAACCTACCGCTAGCGCCCACTGTCTGGCCAGTTTCCCCTTCCCACGTCTGTTCGACAACCCCTGTCTGCTCGACATCCCCCCTTTCTCCCCTCCAACGACTCATCGCATAGATGCTGCAGCCATTTCTGCGATGAGCCGGGGGAGGGGAAAGGGAGAAAGTTGGCACTTCCCCTCCAGGCCATCCCTCCGCCGACTTTCAGTCTGCAGCCCGTCCCCCTTAAACACCGCGGTTTGCGAATTGGCTCATCTTGTCTTTCTTTCAAAAGATTTACTTTTCGGTCCAGGCATGTGGTTTTCGTTTAGAATTTAGCAGTGAAAAATTGACGCTATTGCCTTTCAGTTTAAGCCCAGTTTAAACATTATTTTTGTGAGAGGAAAACTTTACATTTTAAAATGCATTTTTAAAAAAATGTTATACTTACACCATCAAAACTAGTATACACCGTCAAAAACATTTATGAATTTTATACCGTAATATAATTTATACCGTCAAAAAAATCAAGTTATAGGATACAGCATAAAATCATTTACACCATCAAAAACATTTATACATTTTAAACAGTAAAACCATTTTCACCATTAAAAAAATTTGTGCTATGGAACAGCGTAAAATTAGTTTACACTGTAAATTACTGATTTTCATAACTTTAATAATGAATGCTATCTAAACGCTTTTAGTGAGGAAGCAACACACGGGATATTAATTATACCAACTAGAGAAACACTCTTAAAACTAAACAATTTAGACACTCTTAAAACTAATCATTGAAAAAATTATTATAATACTATTCAACTCTCTCTCTCTCTCTCTCTCTCTCTCTCTCTCTCTCTCTCTCTCTCTCTCTCTCTCTCTCTCTCTCTCTCTCTCTTTCTGTCATATTTTATTTGCAGTCACCCAAAAACTCTAAAAATGAAATGTCTTAAAATTAACTTACAATCTAAAAAAAAAAAAAATTTCCAATACACACCGTCATACACACCAAAAAATATTTCATTCATTAGAAGTACTCAAGGCTCATATATTCGTTATCATACATTCTTCACCAGTCAGCTCACACTGAACAAGCTTGGGAGCTGAGATTATGCATCTCCCCCATCATGCTTGGCATGAGGAGCGTAGTTCTCCCTTGTTTTAGCTGTATCATAGTTCATAATTCATACACACAACTTCCCACCCTTAAACATTTTCCTTAAAAACTATGTAAGACTCACTAAATTTAAAAATAAATTATATCACCTTTCCCCCGCACTCACACACATACACACACAGGCACACAGCTATTTTGAAAAATAGGCGATAGTTTCTAGATGTTTTTTCACATAATTTGCGAATATTTAAACAGTGAAAAGAGGGTCAGGCTACGTGTTACTGACACTGCCTTATTCCATATAGTGTAATAGCTACTATTGATGGTTCACCTGTATCTCCCTATCAACTCTGTTAAATAAACTGTAATGTAAATGAAAATTACATCGGGAATAAAATTTTCTCATCTTTCCCCTGCACTCTCTCACACACACACACACAGTCATAGCCAAAACCTACCCTTAAACATCGTTAAACACCCTTAAAATCTTAAAAATACTTAAAAGGTACTCACCTTAAATATTCTCAAGTGTGAAACAATCTCATTTATATTGGAATAATATTTTTAATGAATAAAAAAAATCCATAAAGTTCAATAAAACTCATACAATTTACTAAAAGTTTAAAGAAAAAAGGTAAAATTCTATAAAAATTCTAAGACTTTAAAGAAAAATAATTCAAATCTTCTCGACTTGTTTAACGATTATTAAAAAAAACATACAATTTTACTAAAAGTTTAGAAAAATCATTCAAATTCTATAAAAGATACAAGAGTTTTAAAAAAATGCGGTAAAATTTCAATAAAAGTTTCAAGAATTTAAAGACATCATTCAATTTGTTAAAAAGTTTTATCGATTCTAAAGACTTGTTTTGCAATTTCACAGACCCATCATTCAATTTGTTAACAAGTTTAACGATTATAAAGACTTGTTTTATGATTTTAAAGACACGACATTCAATTTGTTAAAAAGTCGAATGAAATTCATGGAATTTACTCAAAGTTTAAAGAAAATGCAAAAAATGTTAAACGAAACACAGAAAACCCTAAATTTTACACTAAAAATTATTAAGTTACTTAATCTCTTGTAGCGAATATGGTTGCTGTGAAACAAGACCCTAACCCAGGTCAGTCGAGCTGAAAGGTAGGCCACTCCACCAGGTGAGTGTTGAGAGCTCCGTGGGAGCCTACCCCGGCAGGCTAGCAAGCGACAAGCTCCAAATACTTTCGCCGTCGCGGCAGAAGCGATGGACGGGCGGGTCCCTTGTCCGCAAAACCCCATTGCGGAACAGACAGGAAGAGGTAAACTGCGAAAGGACGGCCGATGCCCTTGACCTAGGTACCCTAGCACCATGGTCCAAGTTCAAAAGGTTGGAGGTTGGTACACTTTCACGCAGTGCAGGAGAGAGGAGGTCTTGACCCATGAAGTCCCAGCAGCAAATGAGGTCCAGTGGGTCCATACCTTTTTTATACCCTCACCACCCTCCCTTGTGGCAAAAATTAAAATAATGCTATTCGCCTGAAATGGATATCAAATTAGACGAACAACACTTTTAAGGTATTTTAATTCAATTTCAAACTATTTCAATGCAAATTAAAAGTATTTAATGTGTTTTAGGAATTTAACATGTAATTGTTCCGTTTTAAGCCATTAGGTTTGAATTAAGTTCTTATTTAACTATTTCTTATACAAACAAATGTCATTAGAATACAAACTTTTTGCATTATGAGACAAAATCAATTTAATGCTATGATTCTACACTCTTTTACAAACAAATTCCTGTTTTTATTATCATTTATTTGTAAATTTATATTTAATTGACTAATCATTTTAGTTAATGTGGTTAACAATTACTGACTTACAAACTAGCTAATATCATACAAGACCTATTCGGGAATCAAAACCCAGAATCTATATATTACAATCATATCTACCTGGCACTGAAAGTGAGAAAGCAGAAATCAATTGTACATGATATAAGCAGGATTTGAACCCAGCTTATATCAACCATGTCTTAGCCAGGAATCGAACCCGCAAGGTATATATTACAATTTACAATGCCTTACCAGGATTCGAACCCAGAGTCTTCTTGTATGATCTAATTACTCTACGGAGGCAGTCAACATTGAACAAGTCATTTTATGTATTTATAATTTTTTCCAGCAGACTTTTTGTCAGATTCAAATATATCTTTGCTTGAATAGTATTTTGGCGAAATAATAGTCTTTTGTTATTTGATTATATATTTTTTCTTTACAAGACTGTTTCTTGTTAATACAACATAATTTTGATAGAAAATTTAAGAATCTGTCACACTTTCGCTCCGTTGGAGACAAATTAAGTACATTTTCTCTCAAATGTCTGTGCCGAGAAAATATATTTCTTACCGAAACAATTTCGCTTTTAATAAGGAATAGATTAAATAAACGTAAAAAAGGGATTCATTTTACATCATATTTATTTACAAAATATGATCAAACACAAGATCTTTAAAAAAATCATTTCAACAATGAGCAAGCATAAATTTCTTCAAAAACATATTTAAGCAAGTAGAAATTCTGCTCCAAACATTCCCATGCTAAACAAACACAATATATTTACAACAGTTTCAAGATACAAATTATAAACCCATAAAGAAGTAGAGGATATCACACAAATTATTTCAAAAATATAGGTAGATCGAAAACTTTATTTACACCAATTACACCTTGCTCCAAAACAACTACAGGATAACACAAAACATTGATTCAACATAAATACATCATTTTTCTTTAAAACAAATATATTTATGAACTGTTAGCAACTCCCGCAAACAAAGTTTTCATGCATTTTCTTAAAATTGGAGTGAGCGATTCTTACACCCTGGTTTTAATCCATCTGCTTGCACACAAACATCTTTACAACTAGGGGTGTCTAAAACAATGCTTTCAACCAAATCAGGATATGATTGAACATAATGAGAATAATACGTCTTGAATACTAGATGGAAGAGGTGTGTTTGCAGTCATATAAACACTGGACATGTATTACTGTCACTGCACTGTATGAGTTAGTGACTCTGTTTGTCTCCCAGAGGAAAATAAATTACTTTAAATTCGTCTCCTAGAGAAAAAAATAAGACTTTAAAATTTAAATTTTGTTACAAGTCTAGGTAAATTCTCACAAAAGCCCATGGTACCATATTGGACTTTCCTGATTTGATACTGATGTAATGATTTGCAGGATAAAAATATGTCATGTTGCTAGTATGACATCCAACACTCGACTGAGAATAATTAGCAAAGAACAATGTATGTATATAGATAAATTCATTCTCTCTCTCTCTCTTTCTCTCTCTCTCTAAATTTGTAAGTTGAAGCATGTTTTAGGACTAAATTTTATTTTTGCTAATTTTATTGCTCGATGCACACAACCTTTTTGATGAATCACACAAAGTAAGAGACAAGTAACCAAACTTGTCTTTGCTATAATGATATAAAGTATGAAGATTATTATCACATTCTTCCAAATACTGATAGGGCAAAACAGTGTCTGTATTATAAACAAAATGTTTCAAACAATTTTCTTCCTCGCAATATGAAGTTACAATGTGTTCATGCTTAAGTTTAGGTTACAATCTACTCTGTGCGGTTTGTACTGGTTTACAAAACATTAGGCACTGTTACAGTTAGTTAAAAGTGCAATTATAACTAGTTGGTTTACTATGTGCTGTCAAACTTGAGAGAAATACGTACATTTCAAATGATTGTCTGACTCACACATTTCCTTTACAGCATAATGTGAATATAATCAACTTATAAGTTACAGAATACAAACCCTTAGTAAAAAATGCATACTTGTATTTAATTGGGAACAGTGGGAACATTGGGGTCATTATTCTGAATTAGCCACACTTCAC
This sequence comes from Dryococelus australis, assembly GCA_029891345.1. Classification (NCBI taxonomy): domain Eukaryota; kingdom Metazoa; phylum Arthropoda; class Insecta; order Phasmatodea; family Phasmatidae; genus Dryococelus; species Dryococelus australis. Next base: position 7,311,392 of record CM056995.1, on the reverse strand, counting down.
ACGCATATAAATTACACATCGATGGAAAAACCCAATGTTCTATATAGTTACAGACATGACCTTTTAGAATACCACCATATGGTTTAAAGAAAATTCTTCTGTATCCTATTTGCAGGACTTTGTATATATGTGTTGGGGTGAAGATTGTAGCAATGACTGATGATTTTATACTGAATACTCTCCTTTATATAGTCTGCCAGATGATCTTACTTTGAAAAACATTACATTGTCACATACCTCAGGGAGAAGTTAATTGTTGGTCACCGATATACGTATCATGTTGGTTATTGTTGCATTCTTCCGTCCAAATTGTAGTAAGAGAACAGCAACTACACTCCTGCTGCATAATGTATTTGATTTGTTTGTAGGACCTGCATTTGGTGATGTAAGCACCAATGTAATGTAAGGATAATCATTTCGTCGTAACATACGTCGAAAACTTTAAAAGATTCTGTTGGATTGATTAACGAGAAATGCCGATGTTCATCTCCTTTACACATCTGTATCTGTAGTGGACTATCTTCATCTTCAATTCTAAACCAGACTCGTCTGAATCCTGGAGTAACACTAGCGTACTGAAGTGATGAGTCGAACCTCTCCATCGTAACTGGAGCTCTGGTGTACAATTCTCTCTCTCTTTATATAGACAGATATTCTTCCAGTTTATGGTAAAATTAGTTCTTCAATGACAATTTTGCTAGGTCAAATTTACAGATACAAATAATGCAGTAAATAACCCCACAGTCGCACATTCTACATGGCATTTGTAGAAGTGCGCTACTGCCTTGTATTTGCATTACTATTACATGTTTCAGTCCATAAGGTGATGGTGTCCTAACATTCTCTAATTAATTTATGCTTTATTTGATGAAAACGTGGTTCTTTGGTTATTTCTGTACTACGATTTTTAAAACATAGGTCCCAAGAAGAACAGGGCAGTTCGCTGTAAGGACGCATATTAAAAACAGGGCAGTCTTCTTCTTCACCACATGGCACTTGTTCTGTATACAGGTTTTCTCCTAAACGTTTGCGAAATTCCAATGTTCTTATCCGTTACACATCTGTGTTTGGAAGTATATGTTGCCTAGAGACTGGAGCCATACTTTCTTGTGTCCTCGAAAAATAGTGGAGTACGTCTTCTCTAGGTCGAATTTCTCCATTTTCTTCGAAATCTTACACTACCTGGAAACAACCATTTTTTTTTCGAAAATTAATATCTCTACACATAGTTAGGATGTTGGTTAAAAAAAAATATTCTCTTAAAGCTTCGCTTTGACATTGCGAGCATAATGTTCTTTTTTCACACAGTAATTTGTATTATAGCGTTTGACAATTGAATTAATACTCAAACAGTCATGGTATCTTCTGATATTTATTACTTCTGCATTGGTTAAAGTTTTTAAAAATTTCCTTGTGCATTATTCCAAGCACATATATAGGATAGTATTCGAGTAACGCGTCATTTACATATTGAAAACATTTTTTGTAAGCTATGTCACCGCAGTCCCATTTCAGGTTATGTATCTCGTAAGTCTATTCCCGAAACATAATTTTAACTGCATGTATTAAACTGCACCAAGGTATGGGATATTTGAAGCATAATACTTTAGAGTCATTAACATCAGTTGCACAAGAAATAGCAAGCTCCTTAATTACAAAGGATTTGTGTTGGTAGTTTTCGAAACCCTGAGCATAGCACATCACTTTTACGTTATTTATACACTATTTACAAAAAAAAAAATAAGATGATAGTGCTCGCCTCGGAATCTACTTCATCGACTCCAGATGAGTCCATTGCTACATCTGAAATGATTCTAGCTTCAAGTAGCTGTTGAAGTCTGCAGGAAATACAATCCCTCCGCATATATTGCAAGTTCCCATCATTAGCAAAGGTACGCATACTGTAAGGACAGTCATCGCAAGGTAAATAGGATACAATTTCCTCATCAGCTTGTAAATGTTCAACCAGGAACTAATACACTAATTTTATTTTGTGACCCTCAAAACAAATTATAAATTCTTTCGGCAGAACTCGCAGTTGGGAACAGTCTAAACTCAATAACGATTTCTTCTTCCCATAAGCTAAAATAGCATTGAACTTTTCAACGCATTCAGAGTTACAATTGTCACCGCAGTGCCCTTGATGCATTGTACCTGTTGCGAGTTGATGCAGAGATGAAATCCCCTGTAGATTCTATGTTGATAATGATGATGATGATCTAGATGTAGCGAAGTTGTAGTAAACACATGTTGTTGTAGTGACCATCTGGAACTGTAGTAGACGTGATGCACACCTGGCTTTGTAGTCGACGTGATGGACACCTGTATTGTAGTGTATGCCTGGCATAGTTCACGTCATCAACGCTTGTCGTTGATGATTCTGATGCTTCCCGTTTGTGTAGACACCTGCTGTTGCAATGGATGCTTTGCGTCGTTCTTTGTGCTACTGCACGCAAACAAAGCGATCTTAGGAGATGCCAAGTTAAGACTGAGAAAAATTTAATTTATCCCTCCCCATATACTGTAAGGATTCAAAATGGCCTCCATTTTCCTGTAAATTTACAAGAATTAGGACCTTTTAGTAAAAAGTAAGAATAGCGTTGGAAATCCCAACTCCGAAAAACATAATTTATGCCTTTTTATGTACTGTTTCGTTAAACTTACCACGGAATCTGTTAAATAAATTCAAATATATATGTATTATGTTAGATGGAATTCGTTTTTTATGTTAGAAAGTTTATGGTTGGACATAAAGAGAGGGATTTCGTTGGTTGAGCGGTTAACATGCTCGCCTCCCTGCTGCTGTCACACCATAAATTTTTTTTTCGCAATGTGTGCAAGTTGTGTTAGACGTTGCCGCTGATACGAGGGTTTTATCGTAGATATCTCTCTCTCTCTTTTCCCTAGTCGCGCACGGCCCAGCCCGGCGCTGCTCCATACTCACCTTGCTTCACCCTCAACGGCTCTCAGAACCTATATTTCGCTCGCTCCCCAATCACACTCAATTTTCGTCTATCCATTACCTGGTATTGTCCATGAGGTTTTAGAATGACTCGTGCCCATATCTTTTTTTAAAAACATGTCGTTGTCGACTGACTTTCTCAAATAAATTTTAAAGTAATTATTACTTTACGCAGAATATTAACCTTTAACGATATTTTACTTTATATTATATTTTCCTATATGATAGTACTGTCTAAAAATTCTGGATTAGGAACATCTACATTTGAAATACGTATTTTTGTCTGCTAGACGAATAAATGTATGTCTTGTTTCAATATTTATAAAAAAAAAAAAATTTCATAAGTGAATCAAATATGTCTTGTATTTCTGTGTGATTTTTTTCAAATCATAGTTTCCTTGATTCAAATATAAACTTGTTGGAATTTTAAATCTGGTGATCATCTAGGGATTTAAGAAACTTTATTCCAGTGATATAAAATTTCATCGACAGGAGTTGTGAAATTTTTTTAATTCGCTGGGAATACACCAGGCTCTTGTGTGACCTTGGATCAGCAGCGAGAGCAGGCTGTGTGGACAAGCTAACTCTCGAGATATTCGAGAAAAAAATACATTCTGGGCTGGGTGTGCATGGCTTAGAGAAGAAACTGACTTTTTGGACGAAGATAGCTTCTGAAGTAGGGGTAGGAGAGATGGTCTGGGTTCTTGACCTCGGGGCATGTCTCTCTCATGAGAAGTGGAGGGTACAGAAGGCCTACAGCCGAGCGGGGGCGATGTGAAGCTCTATTGCCAGTCATCACCATTTTGCTTCTGTGGCAAAAAATGGACAATGGGGAAGATGACCCCGGGACACTTTCGCTCTAGTGAGGGGTGGAAGTGGGATGGTGGTGCAGGGACTGATGTGGCCGTGTCTAGCCTCTCGTCGCCATCTTGCCTTGATAATCGAGGGCAGAGGGATGAGTAACCCCAGGACATGTCACTCTGGTGAGGGTTGGAGGTGGGGGTGTAAGGAGGTCTGGAATAGTTGGCATTGGGCAGAGCTACGTGGAGGTTTCTTGAGGGCTTCTGTCATCTTAGTACTTTGCCAATCCTCAAGCTGCATAGACACAACACAGGATCTCTCAACTTCACCAGACTTCGGAGTGTGGTAGGCGCAATTAACGTTTTATAATATATGTGTTTTAATATGAAACTATTTTATTGGGAAACTTTTTTTATTTATTGGCAAAAAATATAAATTTTCATGTGATAGTGCATTTATCGTGTGAACCCCATTTCTGTGTTTGGTAGATGAAACTTGGTATGATTTTCAACTCGCGTTTGTGTTAACAAGTACGCTCTATTTACCAGACTTTATGGAAAAAAAATTTAGTCCGTACGTAGTTTTTTAAATAATTCACTTTTATGCATTCACATACTTGTAGGATGAATAAAATCGTTAATAGTAGAGAAATAGGTTTTATCAGTAATAAATTTCAACTCAGGTGCCTTTAAGACACTGGCCATGCTGCACATATATAAGGAGGTTACACCTCATACGATACACTCATTCATCGAGTGACCTTCGAAGTGGACGAATGTGTTGTCTGGGAGCTCCTGCTGCCATTTTATTATGTGTTTTTCTATTGTGTCTGTTTCAAATTCAACTAGTCTAATTTATATATTAGTATGTGCATTGTAAACATAATTTCTATCCATTTGTCATGTAAATCGTATTCACATCTATTTCCGAGTAGCTATAACCTTAGTCACTTGTCAGCCTCCGAAGGCACTCCATGTATATATTGTCAGGCTCTCGATGTAAGATCGACTCAGTGTTTCACTGAACTCGGAGCCAGGCAGATGTGTTTTGGGAAAGGTGCAATTTTATCATGTATGTTAATCAATTAATTTCTTTTTACATGTGCATTATGATTCTAAAGTTCCTACTCGCAAGTCTCACAGGCAGATGGACGTGTAAGGTATGTGCGAGAGGCATCATATATATCTTGTTCATTTAATATATAGGGACATTTTGCTGCAGATAGTTGATTCTTTACTCATGTAATTGTGTTATACTTCTCTCTGGTGTAAATCATATTTCTAAGCTTCGGGCAGTAAAATCACGTTACATTTCATTCCATACTGGAGAGTCACATAATTGCACTTGTTTCTTTAGAAGACCAGGTAGTTATACTTCTCTATCTTTTGTTATTTATTCATATGTAGAAATCGTTTAAACACTCTGAAATTCTCTGGTGTCTTAAATATATTCGTAAAAATTGCATTTCTGTCACCAATATCTCTACAAACACATCAAAATTAGAACAAATTAGAAAAATGACCCTTAGCCCACTCTGGCACTCAACTCAACACCTATATAACACATTGCAACCCACCACTCTGGTCAGTCGCCTCAAGCTCAGCACAGCGTCAACATCGTACAGAGCTCCTGCTAACCCCTCCCAAAAAGAAAGAAAGAAGTACAACAACACAGCCAAGGAAAAAATTAACCCTTTTAATACATTTAACCCTTTCAATAAATCTAACCCTTTCAATCAATTTAATTGACCCTTTGATATCAATTTGATGTCAAATTAATTAGGTCGATCAAAAAAGGCGGCATCCCCTTTGATCTAAGATCCCCCCGACTCTACTACTTTAGCATATTTAAGTCTAGTCCATCGGTATTCTAGGAAACAAATCGGCTGATATAGTCACGAAAAATGGGCATGGGTGAAAATTATTCACAGTATAAGGCATTGGCTTTGTAATAGTTTTAAAAAAATCACAGTGTTATAAAAAGGGTAAAACGACGGCACTGTTCAAAAAGGTTGAAAGGAAGTTGAATTCATTGAGTACTGTAATGACAGAACCAAGCACGAGGCAGGACAGCCTGGGAAGATCACATGTATAATGGATGTGTTCGCTCGTCGCTAGCAGTTCTACTAGACACAGTCTCCACCATCATGTTTAGGATGGCGAATCTTCAATTTAGTCATTATCAATAGTGGCGTGAGTTAAGCATAATAACAATAATAATGCAATTTAATATAATTTCAGTTTTAGTAGCTACCCCGAACATTTAACATTTCAGTATCAGGTCATTGTAAGTGCCTTGTTATGTATGAATGGAGTAACAAAAGGTTAATTCTCAACAGTACATTTTCACGACATGGCGTAACCGAAATGCAAGATGGAAATACAATTTCCCGCCAACGACAACTGCCGCTGTGCTCTGATTGGCTACTTCGTCTTGATTTGTACAATATGTAAAACATCACCATATCTTAAGTCAATCCAAGAACGCATACAAGCCGCACATTGCAGCCATAAACCAATCCCCTTAAACACACAGATTCGTATTCTAAGCACATGACTTAATGTTTCTGTTAAGTAAATCGGAAACTCACCTTACCGACCCCGCTCTACACGGGTAGGTTTGTGGAAGTCGGTTTACCCGACACGACTTGCCTTCGATCCGAAACTGGAATATCGCGGAAACTATATTCTGTACCAAGTCTTGGGTTCCCCAGAACAAGCAGTCAGTCGAACCTTCTGCCAGTCTCCGTTAATCATCACTCTACGGACTATGAGCGACTGACTCTAGGTAGGCCTAGTGGTGTAAAACGATGTGTTTTGTCGTCTATCCCGCGGATGAAACGGCGATATATTCCTAGTGCCCGGAAGGAAGTTAACTTGAGCGCTGACATCAGCGACCACAATTCAGATGGTAAAGTAATACGTGAGGACTGTCTAGTTTTGTATTGAAAGACTTGCATTTTTACTGACAAATCCCATTCAGCTTATAATGATGCCAACAAGAGAAGCAAATAAATAGTCATAATCCATTCACGGTTACTTCTAACTTTACTGAAGCCCTGCTGAAGTTCTACTTTCAGGATGATACTCCTGCTGATGGAGACAATTTCAGGATACTCCTCCTGCTGATGGAGACAAACCGAGTCTAGGAAATTACACCAAAGGGACAACGCACCGCATTCTTGCGCATACTGTATAATAATATTCTGCATATGAACTATTTATTACTAGGCGTTATCAATACATCTATCTTCTCTCTGCTTTATCTCATATTAATTGTAAATAAAACATTACAATTTAACGAAAAAAAAAAAGGGTATATTTTAAGACAAGCACACATACCACGTATGAGATACATGACCCGAGAATAGACAATATCAAATATTCTGGCAAGCTCCGCGTCGCTACAGAAAAAAAGAGGGGATGACAAGGGGAGGAGGGAGAAACAGCTGCATAGCAGGCAGTCTGACGTCACGTTCCCTCGCGGAGGGGCGTGGCCTTGTGACGTCACCGCCGACAATGTAATATAGCGAGGGAGGGAGGGCAGTGCTTCAGCCTGTCTCCTCGGCTCACACACACACACGCACATAACAACGGCCCGCCATCCTTGCAATTTTTGGATTAAGCTGTAAATAATTACCGCACCCGATGAAACATATTCGGTTGGTTCCTCAATAAATCACACGTTACAACGAGTGAGCGAGTGAAGCGATTTGTACGGCTCTTAACATGAAGGTCTTGAGAGTCGATGAGGGTGAAGCGAGATGAGTATGGAGCAGCGCCGGAATGCGAGGGCGGCAGAAACGGGAAATCCTTGCAAGAAAAACCGTCAACCGGAAGATTTAACGCATCCCGAGTCACGCTGAGAGAAACGAGGTCTGTACTCCAGAGCATTCTGCAGATAAACGCGAAAATCCTATAGGCCGAAGGTGAGGATTGGCGAGCCGCCAAAGGGTTGTCGCGGCAGAAAACCTTTGTCACTCAAAACTCTGGTAGGATTATTACTAGCTTGTCATTCAAAACATTCTCTTCACTCGCCTTTTCTTCTCTTCCGCCCGCTCGCGCTGGCCAGGCCAAGGTTAGCAGCGCAGATCAGCAACACGTAACAATATAGTTAACTACTGGTAAAGGCTGTTCACGATAAAGTGAGCGTTTTAGAAATGAACCTTAGAAAAATGTCACTGCCCCTGCATGCGTATATTTTAACGGGCGCACTGAGTGACATTCGTCCAGTAAAGTTGGTAACGATGGATGGAAAGTAGTTCCATATCTTAACGTCGAATAAATAGTGTAAGGTAACCATTTGTGATAATTTAAAATTATTTATTTCACTTTCTGTTTTTTTTTAATGCATCGAAGTGTAGAAATGAGCAGATTTGTAAACTATTTACTTTTTTTTTTATTGATTTCACAGTTTCATTTGACCGACGCATGAATAAAGTGAGGAGGCCCGTGGTAATGTTAGTTTTACATAAGGCGGAGGAATATGCAACGTGTATACAAGTAGATCTTAAGCAGAGCTTTCAAAAGTGCTCATTTTGCCGTGAACAGCCTATAGCTATTTGTATGTGCTTATAAAATGTGTTTTAAACTTATTATGTATCTCTTTATAGAGAAAATGCCAAGAACATACATTGCAAAGTCTCGGCCAAAACCATATACTAATGAGGATATTGAAAATGCACTGAAGCTTTACTTGGTTGGAAAATTGTATACGAATAACTGCTGCAAGAGATTCAAAATACACAGAGGCACCTTTGTTAATTGTATGCATGGGAGAAAAGGTAAAAAACACGGTGGACAAACTGTTATTTCATAGGCAGAAGAGAACGAGTTGGTCAGTTCAGTGTTGAAGTGTGCTGAGCGGGAATTCCCATTGGACAATTTAGATTTGAGGTTATCATATTTGGACAGAATTGGGAGTGTAGAAAAAAGTTCCAAAACAACTTGCCTGTTAGAGATTGGGCAGATGAATTCATAAAGCAACAAAGAAACAGTTTGTGCCAAACGCTCTGCAATAACATCAATAACAATAACATGCTGTAGGTGTTGAATCTTTGACGCAATATCACAATGAGCTTGCAAAATCTGTTGATGGTCTTTTACGAAATGCCATTTTTAATTACGTTGAAAGCAATTGAGTGACAACACTGGGAAAAATAAAATAATATTCAAAAGAGGTGTTAAATACCCAGGCGATGTTGCCAATGATGCAAAGAGCTCTGTTACTTTAATGATATCTGCATCTGCAGATGGTGTTGCTCTCTCGCCATATAGCTCTAGTAACATGTACGACAGTCGGTGCCAAGGAGGCTCCAAACGTACTGCTCTAGAGGTACAACAAGGTACAACTGCACATCATACGGTTGGTTTGATTCACTCACTTTTGTACACTGGTTTAAACCACATTCCTCCCTAATCTAGCTCTCATTCCAGATACAAAAGCACTCCGGGGATAACTTATATTCACATTTCACACAAGAAGTCTTGAAGTTATGCAAAGACCATGAAATATTGTTAATTTGCTTACCACCCAATTCAGCACACTTGGCTCAACCCCTGGATGTTTGTTTCTTTGGTCCAGTTATTTGAAAGGAAATAGAAATAGGGGCCTATCCAAACAAATAAGTTGTGGAAAAAAAAACTCTCTTGCCTAGGTTATCCAAGAAACTATTCGATAATGTACAAAACATGGGGTAAAACATTGTTAGTGAGTTCCGTGCTTGTGGTAAATGAACCTTGAATGTTCAAGCTCTCCTGAAGAGACTGGCGAAGAAATCACCTCAACTGACTCAACCAGAAAGGAATGAAGCAGATATGTTAGCACAGTAAGTTCAGGTACCACTACTCGATACAATGTTTGAGTTTCTGTCAACACATGGAAGTGGAAACAAATCTACCAATGTGAAGAAAAAGAAATAGTGCGTAGTTCGTTGTAGATCTGTAGCGGCAGGCGATATCCATCCGAAAACAACACTAGTCCCGGCTACACCACCAGAGGCTAAGCAAACAGAAGATTTAGTCCAACCTAAAAACCGGGGTTGTAAATCGCTTGGTTTTGACCAATGTGAAGCTGATAATTCGCACCATTTCCTCCTCAGGTAACAGAAATAGTGCGTAGTTCCTTGTAGATCTGTAGCGGCAGACGATATCCATCCGAAAACAACACTAGTCCCGGCTACACCACCAGAGGCTAAGCAAACAGAAGATTTAGTCCAACCTAAAAACCGGGGTTGTAAATCGCTTGGTTTTGACCAATGTGAAGCTGATAATTCGCACCATTTCCTCCTCAGGTAAAAGAAAAACATGTTCAGACCAGGTTCGTTGGTTATTGTAACGTATAACATCAAAAATTAAAAAAAAAAAAAAAACCTTCCCTGGGTGATATATTGTCCTGCGGAGGAAATGAAATCATTCAATGCCAAATTCCTTCGCGTTATCGATGATTCCAAGATAGTTTTCACTATGTATTTGAGGAAGAAGTGATGGCTGAATGACCAGTATGAATGCAGTTCATTTCATTTCATTATAAATATATTTTCAATTTTCGTCATTATTGCCTTGCCTACTATGTTACTTGTAGTATCTATTTTACTGGAAAATGTTATTTGTGTTATTGACTGTACTCGTAACTGGTAGGTCTGCTGCGTTAAGAAAATAGCCCACATTTTTTTTCTGCTATAATTTCAATTATTTACGTAATACATATGTCTATTAAATAAACTTCGTGCAATTTTTGTATCTCGGCTTTGATATTTGGGTTTCTATTACATATCTTGTGGGGCAACGTTACTCTATCATTGATAAGACTCACACTGCAATTAAACTTAACTTGATGGTCACCTTAACACCAATTGACGGTCTTTATAAACAATGTAAGAAGTAAACACAGTGTGTATATTCCACCGCACTCAAGTTAACTCTGATGCTAAAATAAAACGTGTTTGTTGACTATTATTCCAAATGAGAGGGCTTTCAAAAGTGCTCACTTTGCCACGAATAGCCTAAATAGACTATTCGCAGTTTCTTCACACTTTTTGAATCAAACCTTTGACAAATTACCCCGTGTATGACGTGTTCAGTTATTTCCTGAATGTGTATTGTATCACAAGCGTTTTATACCCCTGTTAACATAAAAGAATGTTATTTTTCGTTAAATTGGAATTTTGCCTTTATTTTATTTATAAATGATATCTTATTTATAATAATCATGAATAAAAACAGTGAGGAAACATATGTGTTGGTAGCGGCTAGTAAGAAATATTATTAGTGCTGAGAGCACACGAATCCGGTGCGTTTCCCTTGCTGTAATTTTTTTTTTTGTCAAGCTTTGGTCGCATGAAGCGGAGGAATATCCTGGAAGTAGAACTTTGGCAGGGCTTCCGAAAAGTATGAAGTAACGGTGAATGGAATATAACAATTGTACACGATCATTTATGTGATGAGTAACTCCAGAAATAATCTCAGGTTGTCCCAATTATAGCTCTCTGTTGACGAAACATCCACTTTAACCCATGTATATAGAATCCATGATCGATTATGTATTTCTGTTATTTGCATTTTGATGGAAAATTCAGACACTAAAGATGAGGTAAACGGCTTATTCGTCTTGTGCGCATGTACCCAACATTGACCCACCCCAATCCTACACAACTGTCAAAGTCACGTGGTCAACAGTGATGAACGTGTTTGTTTGTATCTGAAGTTTTAAATGACGAGCACTTTTATGTTAATAAAATACCTTTACCATCTTGAAATTAATCAAAAAGTATTACAAACTAGTTAGAGGAAGTATAAAAACATGTGTAAGCACTTGTTTACAAATAAGTTTTCTAACCTAAAATCCAAACCATGCCGTTTTTGCTAGAAGTGTAGGTAGAAAAGCAGTTCTTTGTTGGGACACCGAGATAGTTTGTGCGCGGCCAGCGAGAGCTCTCTACCACGTCTTTAGTCTATGGTCGCCATCCCTGCCTGTTGTTGAAGCAGGAACAATCACACTTACTCGCTTCTTACTTGACACTCGTACGATATCATTTCGTCGTATCTGTTCTTATCGTCTTATATTAGTATGCAATACTGCATCCCAATAGTATTTATGGACGAGAGTATTACTTGTAAAAAATTCTTTCTAACTTCATTTCGAACTTATTTAACAACCACATTCGCACAGTGGCCATTTTGCACGTGTTTTTTTAATTTAATTTAATTTTTTTTAGGTCGCCGGTAAGCGTCACTGCCCTACCATGACACCATGACACACGAGGAGCTACATAGTTGTAGAGAAAAAGATCAGGTCAGTACATGGTTAATAACAGGTATTCTAGAACAAGGTGAGATACTGCAACAACGCGACCTAGGAAACAGCTTACCCATAACAGGTATTCTCAATAACAGCTATCCGCAACAGGTATCAACTGGGAATAGGAACAGGTACGGGATGTTCCTGAGAAATACTGATTTAGCTCATCTCTAATCCAAACCTTGCCGTTTTCGCTAGACGTGTTGGAAGAAAAATTTGTTATTTGGTTGCTGCATAAAAAAAGTTTCGTTGGCTCTACGTACATCAGAGTTTCTGTTAATATTACAAAATGCGGAAGTCCGACAGAGATTAGAATTTACAAGCGCTCAACCCTAGCAAACTCAGCTAAAGAGATCGCACACACGCGCGCACACACACACACACACACACACACACACACACACACACACACACACACACACGCACACGCACATAATTAGAACGTTTTTAAATACTGGAAACCGTGCGCTAATTATTACTTCAAGTTTTACAGCTCTACATTTCAGTTTCCTGTCGAACTTATTTTTTAGGATGTCTGTACCATTATTAAGAATCAATAATCGCAATAACAAACAGTTACTATCCTAACTGTCACAAAAATACAAAAGAAAAACATTTGAATTGCATTTTCGATCGAAGGTAATTAAATTAGTGGCCATACCAATATACCTATACAGTTGATTCAAAAAAATATTCGGTTGACAGTCTAATTTATTTTGGGCCCAGCACAGATGTTATGTTTATTTAAATATGTATTAGATGCACAAAATTAATTTTGTTACTTTTCAAGTATTGTTTTCTCAACAAAATTTTTTTTGGATCTATACCAACAATTGTCTCTCTCAGTGTATCTACTGACACAGCCCTGATTGAGCAACTTATTTTTTACATTAGTTTGACAACATGGCGTATGTACTCACATCCGGCTACAGGGATTACATAAAGCACGCACGCGGCTCACATATCTTCACATCGAAACTGCTCACGATATGTGCTTCGTGTTTGAAGAAATGTTGCGAGGCGGCACGATCCGAATATTAAGCATCATTTCAAGTTACGCAGCACGAAACATCCGCTATAGGCTGTTCACGATAAACTGAGCACTTTGCGCCGTGTCCCAATTCGCCAAGCGAGTACTCTCTCTCACTCTTGACGTCACAGAGAGTACTCTCTCCTGTCCCAACTCCGAGGAGAGAGCGCGAGAGGGAGAGTGAACCACGATGTACACCACCCTCTCTGACAGCCATGTTGTTTTCAAGTCTAACCTCAAAATCCAGATATATTTTGTTGTTTCTAAAGCAGTGTTAGAAATATTTTATCGACTTAACTTAATCATTGCGATTGTGAAATGTGTAATAAAAGCAATATTCCGTTTGATAGGAAACATAACGGATTATGATTTTATTATGTTCATGTTAAATTTAGGTTAATTGCGTGCTTATTATTAAATACTGTGATTTGCACATAACAATTATGTTTTTAATCATGCAAAAATTTAACAAATTACTATTTCATGAAATACTGTACAATTTTTCGAGGAAAGTGAACGACCAGCAGTATTTTATTTTTAACTATTTATTACTTTTTCTGTCAGAGAAATTATGCCGACGGCTTACAGAGGGCACAAGTCCCAATTCGCTAAAGTGAGCCAGTGTGTGCCAGAGCGAGAGTGGCGATTGAGAGTTAGCACACTTTCGAGTTGGGACACAGCCTTGAAAGCCCTGCTTAAGATCTACTTGTAAGCACTTTGTGTATTCTTCCGCCTTATGTAAAATTGACACTGCGTGGGCCTCATCACTTTCTTGGTGCGTCGGTCAAGTGAACCTGTGAAATTATTATAAAAGTGAATATTTTACAAATATGCTCATTTTCACACTTCGATGCATAAAAAAACCGAAATTGAAAGAAATAATTTAAGTTATCACACTTTTTATTCGACGTTCAGATATGGAACTACTGTCCATCCATCGTTACCAACTTAACAGGGCGCATGTCACTCAGTGCGCCCGTTAAAATACGTATATGCAGGCTGGGGCAGTGATTTTTTCTAAGGTTGATTTCAAAAGTGGTCACTTTATCGTGAACACCCTTTACCAGACAGACAACGAAGCAGAGTTTTAAGCTGGAGTCACAAAACCCTGATGAATCCGACACATCCTCGACGCGACGAAATTTGAGTATCAGCCAATGAAAAGCAAGGTCACTGTGACGTCAGCCAGAGAAAAGTAGATTCTGTTTCTACTTTCCATCGTGTCGGACTCGTTGGGGCGCGCAAAAAACGTTAATACAACATTAGAAAACAAAATGTCGCGCGTATTTCCCTACTGTAGTAAATAATAAACTAACTTACTGCCAACATAACGTTACGGTTTGTTTCTAGATACTTTTCATCTCTCGTATAATTTCAAATATTCTCTAAAGAAATATAATCATTAACTTTATCGCGAGTTTCAAAAAGTAAATATTGGTTATTGTAAGGCTAACTTGCCGTTTTAGAATTTTCAAACAGCCAACTAACATACCTGTCGCGCAGATTTCGTCGGGGTATTGTGAACACTAAATAAAATTTAATATAAAATTCCGTCGCGCTGTGACGTCATATCCGTCTGTCGTGTCGTCGTATGCGTCGGGTTATTGTAACTGCAGCTTTAGAATGCACATGGCTAGAGACCTGAGAATTCCGCGGGTTCATTTCTAGAAAAGTTGGCATTCACACAAATATACGTTCCTGTTACTTTTGTAATTAGTCGACGTGTGGTTTGACACCTCCTGGAAATAAATGAGCCAATAACAAACATGCAAGAAATTGTGCGCCCAACCACCGCCTTTTGCTACCACAACAATCAACCAATAAACAGTTGGTATCTGTATGAGACTGTGAAGTCTAGCCTACAGGCCATTGAACTCGCGAATTTCTTGGGGTCTCTATTATCACAAACACTTACTTACCTGTTACAAATGGTACGCGCAAAGAGTGATCAATTAATTTGAAAACTAAAGACGGTATAGGCTGTTCATGGCAAAATGAGCAATTTTAAAAGCCCTGCTTAAGATCTACTTGTATGCACTTTGTGTATTATTCTACCTTATATAAAATTAGCATTGCCAAGGGCCTCATCTCTTTATTCATGCGTCGGCCAAGAGAAACTGTGAAATTATAAGAAAAGTAAATAATTTACATTTTTTTTTTCATTTTGACACTTTGATGCATTAAAAAAACCGAAAGCGAAATAATTAAAGTTATCACAAATGTTGACCCAAAACTTTATATTCGACGTTAAGATATGGAACTACTTTCCATCCATCGTTACCAGCTTAACAGGGCGCATGTCACTCAGTGCGCCTGTTAAAATATATGCAGGTAGGAGCAGTGATTTTTTTCTAAGGTTGATTTTAAAAGTGCTCACTTTATCGTGAACAGACTGTAATTACAATGAAACTAACAATGGATTTTCTGTTCGCGTTGCAAACTCTGATCGCCGGGGCGAGGAAAAGTCACGTGCGAAGCCTGTCACTTGGTGACGTCATCGCTGCAATTTGCTACACCACATCACGAGGCCGGCTTGCACTCCCTGCGCGAAAAGAACGCGGAGTCAAAATCAGCTGAGCGAGTCGGCGTGGCAACACGTGTGCTCTCTTCGCTCATTGTTCAAGCAGCACTCGGCGATTAATAAATAAATAACAGGTCGAAGCAACTTATGCGACTACATTTCCCAGCGCAGGCAGTTCCTAATCTGCACGTATCGAAAACAATCTCGAAACTTTTCATTGACGAAATAGTAAATAAGTGTTTTGTTTACTTACCTCGCGATCACTTACGTCGAGAGACGAGTTGGATGAAACGTAAGCGAGGCTGTTCCGAAACGAAGCACTTCAGTCCTCCGTGACTTGCTTAATGGAAACTCCGGTATCGGAACAGTGTTCCATATAAAGACACGCAAATAAAAAATTGTGTCACGGGTGCACCAAAACTGCAGCCTTCGTCGACTCGTGCCACACTAGGAGCTAATGAATGGAATTCTTAACGCGAGACGCAATGAGTATCGAGAGCAAGACAAACCACTCGTAATGAAATCTCGCAGGTGTTTGTGGTGATTTCCACGCAACAGGCTGCCCAAGCTCACACGTACCTACAATAAACATGCGTTGTTTTATATTTCCGCTTGTATTTCTAGCGTGGAAAATACGTACCTGCGAAAATAATGCGACTTCGAGTTTCCTCGCGGAGTGAAGTATCTCGTTTGTTGATACTCGTTGGTTCTGCTTCTCAGCTGCGTCTTCGAGCGGCATTTACAATTTTTCTGCATTTGAGATTAAAAAAAAAAAAGTGAAGAATAATTGCCTTTTGGGTTAAAGATCGCAATTGCAGAGAGAGAGAGAGAGAGAGAGAGAGAGAGGTATAGCCATGTACTTCGTGAGCTTGTTCTACTATTAATGTCTTCATAAATAACAGTTTCGAGATGATGAAACGTGTAGCGTAATGCCGACTTTAATTATCAGCGCCCTTGCAAATTATATCTTATTGCCGTCATACAAGGGTTGAAACCAGGTAGACAGAAGTATTTTATCCGTGGAAAAAAAAAAGGAGTGTAAAAAGGGGCAGGGGATCTCAAGGAGACTTCATGTCGACTCACTGACGAGGAACAGACCAACCAAAATATTTAAGCATCCAAAATAATCAACTTAAAAAAAATCGTTAAACAATAAAAATAAATAAATTTTGTTGTAGGAATATTTACATAGTCTTCTGTCCCTGAAATTGATTAATTTTTCTATTTGCAAGAAAAACTAGCGTAGATATAATTGAGCTGTTTATATATGTTTGTAACAAATTCGCATTGTTAGTAATTACGGCCTTGGGAGACGTTAATACTAGTGCCTTTATACACGAGCCAAACTTATCTACCGAATATGTTAAATGTTTACAATTTTATGTTTTCACTTGTTTGATTGACCTTTTAAAATACTTTTATAATACTTATCTGAAGAGGAAACAAAGCATGGTTTATGAAAGTGTTCCACGATCCATTATCCTGACTAGCTTTGTTCATATCCGAAACAGTTTACGTAATAACTGTAGGTCTGTGTTAATGAAACTGGGAGGAAGCGGTAAGGTCGATCCTAGCACGTTTATCGCTTGTACGCTCGTCCTTATCAACGCCACGCTAAGTTCACGTGAACCCGAGCAGGAAATATAAGTTTCTTTGTGCCTTACATGTACGTAATTTCGTAGTTAATGAAATACGGAAAATTTTAATTAGCGAATATTGTGGCAAATATGTAGGTATGATTTGGTATACACAAGAAACTATTTTTGTAGGATCTGCTTGGGATGTGTTAAGTTCGTATCCTACCAACGTACGAAAAATCAACGCATTGACGTCACAAATAACCAAAACAATCAGATGGACAGGTCCGTGCACAGCATAGACTAAAGATGAGGTAGACCGATTCTTCGTCTTCTGTGCATGTACCCAATGATGACCTACCCAGAATCAACACAGCTGTCAAAGTCACATGGTCAACACAAATGAACGTGTTTGTTTATATCTTAATAATTCAAAAGACAAGCCCTTATACAAGAATAAATTACTTTTATAGGCTGTTCACGGTAAAATGAGCACTTTTGAAAGCCCTGCTTAAGATCTACATGTATACACGTTGTGTATTCCTCCGCCTTATGTAAAATTAACATTACTATGGGCCTCTTCACTTTATTCATGCGTCGGTCAAACTAAAGTGTGAAATTATTAAGAAAGTAAATACTTTACAAATCCGCTCATTTTTACCTTGATACATTAAAAAAATAGAAAGTGAAAGAATTAATTTTAAGTTATCACATATAGTTACCCAACACTTTATATTCGACGTTAAGATATGGAACTACTATCCATCCATCGTAACCAACTTTACTGGGCGCCTGTCACTCAGTGCGTCAGTTAAAATATACTATACAGGTAGGAGCAGTGACATTTTTCTAAGGTTGATTTCAAAACTGCTCACTTTATCTTGAACAGCCTTTACAAGACGTGAAGGTTTATGTTGGCAACTAAGACTTTGCGCCGCTAGGTAAACACTAGTATCGGCAATGTACCAAATTGTCTCTATTTTCTACGTTAAAAAACAGGATAGTTGTAATAATCGAAAATAAAATATAAAATAACTTCGCAACTAAGTAAAAATATTCCTTTTTTATTATTCACGTAGATTATAACTTTAATTGAAAGTTACCTTTTGGAACAGCAGCGCACCTAGCGGCGGAAATGTTCATTATTCCAAACTCTCCCATAAGAAAACTCAATATATTCCTAACATGAGTAGAAGTTACCTTAACTAAGTCTAGGAAATCACACCAAAGAGACGGCGCACCTCATTCCTGCGTATCCGGTTCAGTAAAAGGGGCAGCGTGGCGCAGTGGCTAGCACGCTCGCCTCCCACCAAGGCGATTCGGGCTCGATCCCCGGCGGGTTCTCTCCACGATTTTCGCTAATGGGAATCGTGCTGGACGCTACCGCTTGCCAGCGGGTGGGTTTTCTCGGGGTACTCCAGTTTTTCCCGCCCATGCACTCCAGCGCCACTCCATCCTAGGGTCTCACTTCATGTCATGTCCGGGGACATGACATGAACCTATGGGTCCCAGTTGGAAAGCCCGTTACTCTGTGAGTGTTGCCTCGCCCTGGGTTCAGTTTATTATTTATTAGTTCAATAAAATTCTGCTTGAAAACTATTTCTTACTATTACCAACACGCCTGTTTCTCCTTGTTCTTATAAATATTAATTATCAATGAGAAATTTAAATTTATATACTATAATTATTATTTATATAAATTTCAATTCAAGCAAACATAAGATAGTTATATTTTAAGAAAGTGTAAAAGGCTAGTGATGCATGGCATGTTTAGGAAACAAACAAACACGACACATAGGATAGTTTTTCAAAAAGTGCGAAGAAACTGCTAATAGACTATAGCTCCAGCGCTGCGTACGTACAGCATTTTCTACGTTTTGTAATAAACAAATGTGATCGTTGCAATTAAACAAAATAACTGTACCGTCTAAAATATCATGATTCGTATTGCGAAATGACGTACAGAATGTCCCAAAAGTCCCTATACCACTGGGTATACAACAATTATTTTTACATGGAATAAATTTTAGAGTGGGGATACATTTGGGCGTTGATTCGAGTATTACAACAAATTCAAAAATAAGCTAAATGTCAATCATGTCGGCGTGGGCTCCATTCAATGTTCGTAACATTTGTGGCGTGATGCTGCGGAATGCAGTGCGAACAGAATCTTTCAGTTGGTCCGTGGTTTCATATCTCGTCTTGCTGACTTTCTGTTTAACCATTCCCCATAATGCATTGGCGCATGCCTGGGCTTCGTGAAGGCCAAGGGTGTGCTGATGTGGAGTGCCTCTTCCAATCCATCTACCCGGGAATATTTCCTTTAGGTATGCTCGGACTGTAACTGGGCAATATGGGGGTGCTCCATCCTGCTGGAACCAATAATCGTCTGCGATGCCAAGATTACGAAGTTGTACAACTAACCACCGGCGGAGCATGTCCAAGTAACTGTGTTGCGTCACTCAGCCATTTATGAAATATGGGCCAGTCAGGTGTCTTGCAGAAACCTCTGCCCAAACTGCACACTCGTCAGTAAGGAAAACCTTGTTTCGGGAATACAACGTGATGAATGTAGCCAGCAAATTCTCGCAGGCTTGTCTCTTGTCAAGATCTTGATCTGATAACTCGTTTATAAATGTTGGTCGGTATGGATGAAGTTGAAGATCCTCCCGCAGATGTCTGTGCAAGCTTGATTTTGTCACCCCTATTTCACTTGAACGTTTCCGCTCGTATTTCTACGGCGAACGTTCCACAGAGGCGAGATGTCCTCACGTATGCTTGCTGTTTCGTGTTTTTGGCCCGCCCGGATCGGGGACAATCTTTCACGCTCCCTGAACCAAATAATTTTCTTTCCCAAGAAACAACTGTCACTTTTGTTGGCGGCACTTTGTCGGATCTGTTTTGAAAATCACGAAACACTTCTCTCAAAGTCTTTCCTGAGTGTGGTAGTTCGTGCACCCATACTGCTGTGATTATTCTTTCCTCTAATGTGAAAGGACTCTGATCAGCCATTGCGATTCCTGTGAACAAACAAACATCCATGCTATATATCTTGTCCACGAAGAAACTTGAAATATTCTAGGTATATAGTGACTTTTGGGAAATCTTGTATATTGTACGTAAAGTATTGACTCTGTTCTTCGCACTAGAGTTAAAATTTAACGTACTATGTACACACGTTTAATATTATGACATAAATTTGGATTTTTAAAAATGATTGATTATTAAATTTCTTCATTTAGTTATTACAAAAGAATTTGAAAAATCAATTTTAATGACAGCTATCCATATTTCACCCAAAAATGTGTAAACGTTTTATTTGGACAAAAATAAGCATGTTTACGAAAGCTCACAACCAAACCAAATTGTATGTTTACTGTTTACAACTGTAAACATCCTTGGAAGGGGTGCGTAGTAGACTAGTTATAACGTCGAGTTTATATTTAATATTTTGGCAAGGGCAGGTAGTATTACGATTCAGATCAGATATAAACTTCTACATACAAAGAGAAAGAATGTCCCTATGTCACTCTCTCTCTCTCTCCCTCTCGCATAAGCAAACTCGTTTTCTTCCTGTCTTGAGTAAGACAGATTTCACCACGACCTAGGCTACGCCCTAGAGACTCGGACGCGGCAAAGTGGATTTGAAAACACCATCTAACAAAAAATACAATCACCTAGGTGAAACCAGCCCTCGTTAAGGCAAAGTGAATACAACATTGAAGAACATGAGAGAAGGAAAAAGTCTAAATACTATGAGCTGAAATGCAGTTCACATGAATTCTGATACTATGTTTTTGATTTTATTAATTTTCTTTCTTTCAAAATTCATGATCAATTTTGGATTGGTGTTCAAATATTCATATTAACGTGTAAGATGTTTTTAATAGTTGTATTAAGGTATTTTTCTTGTATGGAAAAGACGAAGTGTTTTTTTCTTAAGGTTAGAGAGAAGGGAATTCTTGCGGATGCTTGTCTTTGGAAATGGGACGTCCAAATGCTGCTAAAAAGCCAGAAATTTACAAGGAGTACTCCTATTGTTTTGTCCTGGAGTTGGCTTGCGCAAGTTTCTTGGTTTGTTCCGGTTCCGGTTGAATGATGGAGATGATCCTGCAGCAGCAGGGGATTCATCACATCCTGATATTGTCCTGTTGAAGATGATGGTCGGAGTCTGTGACGAGGCTGGCCACCTTAGCAGAGTCTCTGGCTGAAGTCTTCTGGAGCATCACCCTTGTAGGATGGTAAAGGGGGGGGGGAAAGGGGTGAGATGGCCTGCACGGAGTTTTGCCGTCTACTTACTCATCAACCATGTTGGACGACTGAATCTAACCACTCAAGTATGACGCAACACGACTACAGTGCAGTGAACTTATAAACTATTACTACCTTTTTACCAACCTGGTTTGTGAAAACTTGAAGAGCTGCGTAGACGTTTGTCGCGACAATCTTTGGTTACCTACACTGTAGTTCACTAGGACCTCGGACATAGCTTCGCCGCTTGGAGCCTATTTCTTTACTGTACTTGTACGTGGCGCCGGATTTTCCGCCGTCTATATAGCGCTGCGATCTGTGGCCACCTCGCACTCCTGTGACGTCACCAGGGAGGCGGAGTTGTCTCGAGGCCAGACAGCAGTCTTAAGAGAGCTTCGGAATGCCAAGTCATGCAGGCGAGACATACTTTGATGTTCTAATAGGTAGAATGTAGGGGGCCACGATGCCCTAAAACAGCCTAGTCAAACCTCAAAAATCCGTTGTTTTATCCTCGGGAAAGCTGAATGTAAACGTAACTTGAATTTTAGATCTTATGAGATGCCGAATTTTAATAAATATTAATAACAAACAGCAAAGTTATGGACAATCTGGGGAAAACGCCAATAAGTTTTGTACACGCAATAAACCAGAAAAGTGGTTTATAGTTTTCCCTGAGCTTCTGGAAATAATCCTTAAAATTAATCCTAGAGTACAGGACAGAATCTTGTAATTTTGCAAGCTTCCCAGTTCAAGTTTGTAGGTGTCTTTTCTGGAATTTTCCCGATGAAATTAATTAAATTTTTGGGAAAATAAAATGCAATTTACTAAATGTGGATTAGCCCACAAAAGCCTGTTTTTAACGAAACTATATGCAATTTTTCTCTTTGTTTTGGAGAAAACAATTCAAATAGTACTTTTTTTTCATTTCCTTGGCCTTTGGTAAATAGCATACTGCCTGAATATAAATTGTAACTTTTAGAATGAAATATTATGATATGTCAAATAATATTCTTGCACGGCCTTTGGTAAATAGTATATGGCCTGAATATAAATTGTAATTTTCAAAACAAAAGAAAGAAATGGCAACTGTTACGACTATAAAGCCAGAATGTTAAATGTTAATTATTTTAATGTGCCCTGTTTGCGAAATTGGAAATTGTAAAATTAACACTTGTCAAATATATTGGCAACAATATTTTACCTTGTATATTAAAAATATTTTGATAGAAAGAAAATTAATAAAATCAAAAACACAGTATCAGAATTCATGTGAATTGCATTTCAGCTCATAGTATTTAGATTTTTTCCTACTCTCTTGTTCTTCCATGTTGTATTTATTCACTTTGCCTTAACGAGGGCTGGTTTCACCTAGGTGATTGTATTTTTTGTTGGATAGTGTTTTCCAATCCACTTTGCCGCGTCCTAGGCTCTAGGGCGTAGCATAGACTAATCTGCTCACTCTGCACAACGAAAGCAGAGTGAAGCACATTAAAATAATTAACATTTAAAATTCCGGCTGTATAGTTGTAACAGAGTTATGCAGATTAATCTTTGCTACGGCGTATTGCCAAGGCCTAGAGCCTAGCGCGGTGGCTGCGGCAGTTCTTGGGGAGCCCTACCCACTTTTCAAAATAATGAAAGATGTTCCTTCAGAACTGTCAGAAAAAAATCCTTACTTATCTAAATTGACACTTGATGACGTGGTCAAGTATTTCGTCAAATTAAATACTGTGTTCGCCTTAAAATTTTGCGATCAACAAGTAATTTTGTCTGTAGCCACGTTTACGGTTCCTGAGGGTTTACAGCCATTATTTCGTAAAGTACGGGAGGAAAAATGGGAGATATCTCAGTTGGTTAAGGTTTGTCTGGTGGAAGTGTCAAGCGAAGTAGATATTGCTAGTCTTCGACTTGATTTGCTAGAACGTAAACAAACGCCCAACTAATCTATGCAAGAGTTCGTGAAACAAATTATGCGGGTTGTGACTGTTGTAGGTTTCCCTTGTGAAGACGAGTATTTCACTCAGATTGTATTCCGCAACCTACATTCTCAATACAGTAGATTTTTTTGCTTTGCAACTAAACCCACCACACTTTCGGAATTGCTGAAATTAGTTATGGAAGTGGAAAGCACTTTGAGAGACTGCTCGGTTGATGTGTAGTTTGAGAGGCTGCTCGGCTGATGTGGAGATTGAGAGACTGTTCGGTTGATGTGGAGTTTGAGAGATTGCTCGATTGATGTGGAGTTTGAGAGACTGCTCGGTTGATGTGTAGTTTGAGAGACTGCTCGATTCATGCGGAGTTTGAAAGACTGCTCGGTTGATGTGGAGTTTGAAAGACTGCTCGGTTGATGTGGAGTTTGAGAGACTGCTCGGTTGATGTGGAGTTTGAGAGACTGCTCGGTTGGTGTGGAGTTTGAAAGACTGCTCGGTTGATGTGGAGTTTGAGAGATTTGAGAGACTTCGTTTGAAGTGGAGTGGGGTTTGAGTAAACTAGGTTCTGGGAAATCTTGTATAGTGTTGGTAATAAAGTCTGTTCGCGGTTTGAGTACTTTTTAAATCAACTATTGCAAAAAATTTCACTGGCCCTACCTGCATGCTAGCCACTCAGCCTCCGGACCCACGACAAGGAGCAGTGCTTTAAAGTTTTATATACTCTTCCAAACGAAATTGGCGAATTTCCTCGTACACAATTACAAATATATATTTTAATGTTTCGTTATATTTTTTTCAATCAATGCATACATGGATTAAGAATACTATATTTTAATGAGGGTTTTTTTTTTTTTTTTTTTTTTTTTTTTGTTTATTTAAAGGCAAGCGATGTACTGTATTGAAGTCATTTCGTTATTTTTGGTCGGAGTCTGAATCATATGTGGCTAAGCTCACATCTAATTATTTTTGTATATATAATTTTTAAAATAATTATGCAGTAGACAGCATTTTTTCGCTAGTCGGGCTCGTAAGCATATGTATATGTAGCCTACGTGCATATGCGAATATAATTTGGGAACTCTTAGTAGGCAGGCTCTTTAAGTCCAGTTTGTAAGCAACATTTCTAACCCTGGCAATGTATGTTTAAGCCATATATAACCATAATAGTAATTAGCCTAAGATTATATTTTGCTTTTTTTAATTAAATGTGTTCATAATAGACTGGTTACCCTATGGTATAGGTTTAATAAGAAATAAAAAACTGTATTTATCATTCGATTTAAAAATTCATCAATTTTTTTTTTTTAAGTTCTGCTGAAATTGTATGTAGAGCAGTAGAGCAAAACAGTTCTGCCAACTTCATTTCATATTTTCTCTCTTCGAGACAAAATACTACACTATATTAATTATTTATTATCGCGACTATTTTCCTTAGGCATAACTATCCTACTCAGATTTGATTAAATGTATGTATATGTGACTAGACCTAGTACCTCATATTCACTATATATCAGGGGACGTAGGTAAGGTACAACACCAGCGAGAAATTAAAGACTTTTTAAAATTTATATTATATATACATACTTCAGACTACAGACATAAAAACGGAAAACTTAAATTTTTCGACACCATTCACGTACTGTCTTTACAACAGCATGTTCACTTTGCATGTAGTGAGTATAATCTGCTTATACGCAGCTCAAGGCAGTCTATACTAGCAAGCGTACACCCTGAACCCTTGGCTATATATTCTCCTTCTTCACGACAATGTTTCATAACTACCACTGCCAAACAAAGCTTCCTAACTGGAACCTGGGTGCTTACATAGCTACCTCACCAGCCTATGTAACTAACTTACGCCATCTGCTCTACCAACCAACACTCATCGTTCATATCAGAATTCAAGCACACCCACTAAGATATACCAACAATCGTAACTTCTTTAATATGTCTGTCATAGCATCATTGCCATTAGACACCAGTCAAGTATATACTGGAAAAACTTATCACCCAACCGTACCATCCATGTTAACTCAAGCGTCCCAAGCAAACACTATAGTCCAGACCAACCTGCAACACAAACATTCTTACCATATGTCAAACCATTATTACTGACTGATGCCAGGCCAACCAACATGACATCACCTATAACCAAACTCGATTCAGTCATACCACCTCCACCACCACAACACGCAGCACCACTTAGCACTGCCACCAACGAATTAATAAGTCTTTCAGAGAAGCAGATATACATATTACAATGAATATATACATTTTTTCACTTATTATTTACAATCTAATTATTATTATTATCTTTTAATCACACACATTTATCTCGTTACTGGCAGCTAGATCCCCACATTTCTGCAGAATATCTGTTCTACCAACCGTCGTCAGACGAAATATATTTATACCGACCAGGTCACTAGGGATGCCGATCTTTACGAAAATAATCGATTTCGTGAATCGATTAAGATCGAACTAGAAAATATCGATGCGCATAGAAAATCGGTAGAAGTAAAACGATTTACAGCAAATCGATCTTAGAATTTTTTTTAGCCAGTTGTACGAATATGGCGTAAATTCTATGCGCTAGAATGTTTTAAGACTATTTTCGTATTAATACTAAACTACCAGATAACATAATAACCAAATATCCTACATTTTGCCTTCACTAATATTCCACGTATTCGGCTTAAAATAATTTAATTTTTGGATGATGACGTTTTGTGTGGTTCGAAAGGTTTTTGGAATTACCAGTAGTTTTCACAAATTTGTTGCACGATTTGCACGTTGCACCATAAGGTGCCTTAATAAAAAACTCCAAACGAAGCTTCTCTCAGTTCTATATGGTGCCATTATTGTTGTTATAGTCTGTCTCAACAAATTTAACAACTAATAAACAGCTACAAAGTTGAAAAAAATCGCACAGTATACATGACCACATTAGTTGATTATTTCTTGAACCTTAATGAAAATAACATTCAGCCTCCCGCAACAATGGCACAGAAGTGCATCATGGTCTTGTGATCCAGTCCATACAGCCAGAAAAACTATTAACCAAAAATTCGTAAAAATATGATGGCCAAGAAATTAAATTCCATAAAGTTCGAATGATCTATAAATACAATTAAAGGTTCAAGACAATTTGTAGCGTCAAATGACACGCAAAGTTATTTCTAAATCGAAAAACGATTCTACAAAAAATATATAGATTCAGTAAAAAAAATCGACAGCATTAAAATCGATCCAAAAATCTACATTTTTGAACCGATATAATTGATTTTCAAAAAATGCGGTGTTTAATCGGCATCCTTAGGTCACATTCACCTAATATGGCAGCCTGCGAGGGCATCCACACAACCCTTGCAAAGAGCAACTTTATTGCTCGCTACAGAACATATCTACTAAGATATCGTGTTACATAAGACATACATAGATCTCGTCCATCACACACGACCCTAGCAAACGTCTCAACAGGGACTGACTGTCACTGATCGTTTTGTCAACGACTCATGTGAACCACAATTGTAGGGTAAAAAGTAAATATCCATTCTTGCTATACTTTCTACACACACACACACAGCATGAAGTAAATACCCAAACCTTCAACGCTGGCTATCAGTCTGGTTTACCTAAATACACCGACCATGTATACCATTCATGAACGTAATAACATACAATGGGAGAAAATATCATATCTAAAATACAGCCATGGGTAATTAAACAGGTCATAAAGGTTATAATGCATTACTTTTCATAAAAAATATTCATGCAAAAGTCTTTTTAAAAAAACTTCTTCATATACATCTTACATACGAGAAATAAACAACATTAGTCGTATATCACACGAAGGAGAATACAATATTTATCCACTGATGGAAAGAACTATATTTACGTACAGTATAATCACATGAATCAAATGAACACGCTCTTTACGTTGAAGGTCCCGATTGAGAATCATCCTGTATACGTGTATAGAATAATTCAAGTGTAACATGTGGACTATTTAACTACACATTACTTTTATTAAACTTTTGTCACAATAATACCCACAGTTTTCTCCACGTTCAAATTAGGTATGCTTGTAACCAATATATGTAAAAATTACACAAATAGTACTAAACAAAATCAAAGGGGTTTTTTTTAAGACTTTCAAAAATCCAAAATTTGCAAATTGTTTTTAAAATAAATTTGTTTGAAAGTATGTTACGTTGCATATCAAATTAAAACAGCTCTAAAATGAGCTGTAAAGTAGTTTCCTAGTGTCGATTGCGTATATACATATATTGTTGTTCCCTTTTATAAACGAAGAAAATATTTGCTACTTTTGAAATATTTGGAAATTTATTTTACCACAGACACTGTAGCAAAATAATATAAAATACACATAGTTTATCTTTTTGATTGAGTACAACAAATGGATAAAAATCAGAAAATATAAATTTTTTCACGGCACTACCTACCGGTTGGCTGCAGCTGCGAAATTTAAATAGGAAATCCCATGTTAAAAAAATTTCGTCTCAGTGCGTTAATTTTAAAGATAAGCGTTTCAAACAAAATTTTCCTGAAGATCCCTACAAATGTATATTTTCAAAATATATACACAGTATATACTTTTTGTAGAACATACATTCTAAAACATTCCTTGCAAACAGGATGTACATGTCATGGAAACATTCCTTGCAACAGAGTACATGTCATGAAAACATTCCTTGCAAACAGGATGTACATGTCATGAAAACATTCCTTGCAAACAGGATGTACATGTCATGAAAACATTCCTTGCAACAGAGTACATGTCATGAAAACATTCCTTGCGAACAGGATGTACATGTCATGAAAACATTCCTTGCAAACAGGATGTACATGTCATGAAAACATTCCTTGCAAACAGGATGTACATGTCATGAAAACATTCCTTGCAACAGAGTACATGTCATGAAAACATTCCTTGCAAACAGGATGTACATGTCATGGAAACATCTCCGTTGTAGGGAACTTCCCCATAAATATTCGCGAATAATACATTTTGTCTGAAGCCTGTCTTGAAAATTGTCGCACCAAAGCGAAATTTTCTTAACACGGGATTTCCTTTGAAATTTCGTTGCTGCCAGAAGTTAGGCAGTGTCTATTTTTTCATCGTCGTGTGGGGGGTGGGGTGGAGGGGGTGTTGCGGGGTCTGGGGGTGCGTGTCCTTGCCCCACCGGAAGGAAGGAAGGCGTCCCTCATGTGTGTGCGAGTCCCCGGGGAGGGGAGATATAGGTGGTCGCCGCCAAAGACTCTGCTGGAGTTGGGAAAGGGGGGGGGGGGGGGGGCAGGTCGCTGGGAAGTGTCGCACTTTCACTTTCCCACGGGTGGGGGGGGGGGCACCTCTTGGGGGTCCCCTGGGCCAAGCCTTTGCACGTTGCCACAGCTCTACCCTTCAATAGTGATGGGGCAAACCGATTATTTCGTACCTTCGATTAATAGATTCTTCATTTCGACCTTAATCGATTAATAGTCGATTGTCAATAGATTACTGAACGTAATTATTCAGTGCATTACATTTTGTAGAGTTTTGGATACAAAGTTCAACAGGAACGAACACGCAATATGCACATTCGCATACCTTTTACTGAATGTTTACTATTATACAATATGAGTCGTTCAAGAGGCTCCGTGGAACTGTTTTTCCTCATTCCCTCGCTCCATTACACAAATGTTCCACGGGGCCTTTTCAAACGATTCACCCTGTACAAAAATAATAAATACTTATCATGGTTAACTTAAAAACATACCTACACCTTAGGTAACAACGATTTTTTTTTTCATATGCGGAAGTTACGCCGTAACACTTTTAATCATAATGCCAAAAATATTAGACAAATATTAAAAAAGAGAAGTGAATGGAACATGTTTATGTAACAAATGAATTCATTTACTATTTAGGTGCACGGGAAATATCATAACTCAAAGTATAACTGTCTTCATTACAATATTACTTTTCAAAAATAACTTTACAATGACAATAATTTTATTTTATCTACATTGTCATACATATCTACATACATACAATTATCAAAATCTACATTGATTACTTACGATTATTTAAATATAATCGATGAATCGACTATTAAGATAGATTATCGCCATCACGACCCTTCGCCTGCCTGACCGATGGTTCGGAGCTCAGCTGCGTGCCCACACGGTCTCACCATACACCGTCATCAAGCTCGTATTGTTTCACAAGCTATTTTATGTATAGTACATTCATGGTTACTTGTAACTTTCCTGAAGCCCTGGTGAAGTTCTACTTTCAGGATATTCCTCCTCCTCACGCAAACAAAGTTTAACCGAGTCTAGAAAATTACACCAGAGGGAGACAACGCACCTCAGTCGTGGGCATTCAATTGAATATTTTTCATATCAACTATTTCTTACTACGGCATAACCAACACACTTATTTTTTCACTGTTTTATTCATATTAATTATAAATGATATTATATACTTTATACGTAATTAATAAAAAAATTATACTCAACAAAGAACGCCATATTTTTATGTCGAGAAAAGTATAAAGCGCTTGTGATACATATCATATTTATGAAACAGTCTGACACCTCTTCTTACATGGGGTGGTTCTTCAAAGGTCTGATTAAAAAAAGTGTAAAACAATCTCGTATAAATTGTAAGTTGGTCACTGTAAATTGACCACTTTTGAAATCAACTTTTGAAAAATGTCACTACCCCAACCTCCATACATCTTAGGAGGCGTATGTAGCTGCGAGTTCAAGTCAAGGAGCGAGGGGGCGATAAGGGCGACAGTTACACGCACGCCTGGCGACTCATCGCTCCTACGCGCAAGGCGTGCAGTGTTTCCGTCGTGACGCTGTACTGTGCAAATTAGATCTGTGACAGTTGGACTTTATCACAAGTGATGGAAACCCACACATTAAACTACTCTCGTATAGTTGCACTTTTCTCTTACCGCTTAAGGTAACTTCATAGGCACGCCTTAAATATGCGATATTTGGCCATCTTCACGAGTTTTTGTCCATGAATACATCTAAAATGATAAAAGTTAAGAAAAAAAAGGGGTATGTTTTATTATTTGTTTAACCTTTTCTTGCAAAAAAAAAAAAGTCGTATTTCCAGACCACGTATTTTCCGAGGTACGCGTGTTAGCGCAAACGTTGATTTTATAGATAATGTGTATACCAGCGAGTTCCTTTGAATTCAAAGTATTTATGCGCTTAATGCATAATTTACTGTAAATAAAAGTGACGAGGAAAAATCCGAAGCAGGTGTATTCAGTCTCACCAGTATACCCAGCTGTGTCAACTATACAACTAAAGGTCCGGCTACAATCGACATATACATAACCATGCCATTAATAGTACAAGTAGACTACCTCTTGAACTATGAAAGTCTGTTCTCGGTTTCTTCACAGTTTTTCAATCAAACCTTTGAAAAATCACCCCATGTTCGACGTGTTTGGCTGTTTCCTATAATACTGTACGTTTCGCATCAAACATTTTCATACTTTATTAAAATAAAAGTAATTTATTTCTGGTCCATTTGAAGTTTCGCCTTATTTTATTTACAAATTATAACATTTCATATATAATAAATTAGAATACAAACGGGTAGAAAGTAAGTGTATTGGTAATGCAATAGACTAAAATCTGAGGTAGAAAGATCTCACTGGCTGCCACAACCAATCTCCATGTCCTAACATTGAACTGCTTTTCTGCCGACACGTCTAGGGAAAACTACATGGTTTGGATTTTAGGTTTGGTAAAATTATTCTGCTCATATGTGCTTGTCATTTAAAAAATAAGATATAATACCCACCCCATCACTGTCGACCACGTGACTTTGACAGATGTGTGTGGTTGGGGTAGGTGACCAGAGTTGCCAACTGGCTGTTATAAAATAAGATATAATACGCACCTCATCACTGTTGACCACGTTACTTTGACAGATGCGTGTGGTTGGGGTAGGTGACCAGGGTTGCCAACTGGCTGTTATAAAATATGATATAATACGCACCTCATCACTGTTGACCACGTGACTTTGACAGATGTGTGTGGTTGGGGTAGGTGACCAGGGTTGCCAACTGGCTGTTATAAAATAAGATATAATACGCACCTCATCACTGTCGACCACGTGACTTTGACAGATGCGTGTGGTTGGGGTAGGTGACCAGAGTTGCCAACTGGCTGTTATCAAATAAGATATAATACGCACCTCATCACTGTTGACCACGTGACTTTGACAGATGTGTGTGGTTGGGGTAGGTGACCAGGGTTGCCAACTGGCTGTTATAAAATAAGATATAATACGCACCTCATCACTGTTGACCACGTGACTTTGACAGATGTGTGTGGTTGGGGTAGGTGACCAGGGTTGCCAACTGGCTGTTATAAAATAAGATATAATACGCACCTCATCACTGTTGACCACGTGACTTTGACAGATGTGTGTGGTTGGGGTAGGTGACCAGGGTTGCCAACTGGCTGTTATAAAATAAGATATAATACGCACCTCATCACTGTCGACCACGTGACTTTGACAGATGCGTGTGGTTGGGGTAGGTGACCAGAGTTGCCAACTGGCTGTTATCAAATAAGATATAATACGCACCTCATCACTGTTGACCACGTGACTTTGACAGATGTGTGTGGTTGGGGTAGGTGACCAGGGTTGCCAACTGGCTGTTATAAAATAAGATATAATACGCACCTCATCACTGTTGACCACGTGACTTTGACAGATGTGTGTGGTTGGGGTAGGTGACCAGGGTTGCCAACTGGCTGTTATAAAATAAGATATAATACGCACCTCATCACTGTCGACCACGTGACTTTGACAGATGCGTGTGGTTGGGGTAGGTGACCAGAGTTGCCAACTGGCTGTTATCAAATAAGATATAATACGCACCTCATCACTGTTGACCACGTGACTTTGACAGATGTGTGTGGTTGGGGTAGGTGACCAGGGTTGCCAACTGGCTGTTATAAAATCTTCGTATTCAGAATGAAATATTTCCGTCCCGTCGCCAAAATTTCCGTACATCCTGTACGTAAGAAAGTGCCATAAATATTACAATGTGTGAGAATGCGGGGCGTTGTCCCTTTGGTGTATTTTTATAGACTCTGTCAAGCTTTGTTTGCATGAGGCGTAGGATTATCTTGAAAGACGACCATGGGCAGGGCTTCAGAAAATAAAGAAGTAATTGTGAACAGAGGAGAAATCTCGTAGCAGCAGCCATAATCCAGAACTGAATTTGATAGAACGAACAGCACATTTTTGTCGCATTTTGTGTAAAGGCTGTTCACGATAAAGTGAACACTTTTGAAATGAACCTTAGGAAGAGTCTCTGTCTCTGCATGCGTATATTTTATTGGGCGCACTGGGTGACATTCACCCAGTAAAGTTGGTAACGATGGATGGCAAGTAGTTCCATATCTTAATGTCGGATAAAGAGTGTTATGTAACCATCTGCGATAACTTAAAATTATTTTTTTCGCTTTCTGTTTTTTGAATGCAATGAAGTGTAAAATGAACAGAGTAGAGAACAGTGATACTTCACGGATAGGGTCCAGGGTCGGGGCTCGGGCTCTAGCCGCTATGTTGGATTTTCTGCCAAAAATCGCTCATTTTCACACAAAATCGTATGTTTTAGCCCAAAAATTCCTAAAATTTCCCTTTTCCACCTACGAATTTCCCGTTTCTCCGTAAAAATGGTAGACTCATGAGGAAAAACAAGCCACCTTAATACTTCTAGACGAAACAACGAAGAATCGATAAAAAAAATTATTTCAATAAATTATTTTGTTTTTATTTATAGACTATACATTTTTATAATTATAACAATTAAAGGCGTAAGTATTATGTGTTTTATATCACCCTACTCGTCTTTTCAAGGCGTATACGATCGTGATGTCATACCATCATTCTGTCTTGATTTCTCCTGATCAATCATTCCGATCAGACGACCGCCATATTGGATTCAGGTGACCTTAATCTTGACCTTACACCAAAAAATCCCAAAAAACCACAAAATTCTAAAAAGTCAAATAAATCTAAAAACAAATCCTAAAAATTATTTTAGAAAGTATTAAAATAACCTAAAAGAAGAAACGCAAAAAAAATAAAGAAATATCTAAAAAATCATGCAAAAAGTAAAAAAATCTAAAAATTCTGAGAACATTTCACGTTCACTTCACACTCATCCCCCCACCCTAAACATTAACCCCCCCCCCCCTTTTACCAACCCACCTTCTAATACTACAAAACCAAGAAAAATCCCAAAAATTGAGAAAATATGTACCAATAAAATCGTAACTCCAGCATGTGTCACGTGTTAATATTACCATCAGACACCAGCCAAATATCATACAAATAATCGAACAAACCATCTGATTATACCAATCATCCATACCAATAAAAATGCCGACCACCGCGCCTCAGACGTACAAAACAAAATATATACAAAAAACACAAAAAAAAAAAACATATCACGTTAACCTCGCACTTAACCCAGCACCCGAATCATCACCCCTTGTCTTTACCTATCTGCATACCAATACTAGAACACAAACTAAAATTAAAAAATTGAGAAAAAAATACCAAAAATCATAATTCCAGCATGTGTGTCATGTCACCATTGCCATCAGACACCACCCATTTTACTTATCCCACCAACCAAACTCTCTTATACCTGCCAACCATACCGCCCACAATAAAATGAGCATACCTCAAACATTCGTCCATGCAGACCATATGAAGCAAACATATAGCCACATACCAGTGACACAATCAACTTCTTCTTCTTCTTCTCATACCATCCACCATAGCTCCATATCTCCATAGCTCCATCTGCTCCGCTTGCTCGACTCTGAATATTTTCCCCACTCATCTGGATCTTGTAAATTTTTCCGCTGGGGTAGGACTTATATTAGCTTGCACCATGTCTAAAGACTATGAAAAAACTTCAATATTTTTACTCACAGGAGAATATAAATTGCGATATTTTAGGACCAGGCTCGTGAAATTCAATTTGCAAGAATTATTTCTAACCCTCGGAATTTATTTGTTTAAGCCCAATATAACAATAATAGTGATTAGCTTAAAATATTCATTTGCTGTTTTAATGAGAGCTGTTTATAACAGTCATGGGTATGATACAGGATTCAAATAAGAGGATAAAAAATTGTATTTATTATTCGATTTTAAAATTTATTTAATTTTTTATGTTATACTGAAATGTTATTTAGAGTACAGGAAAGAAGTTATCTCAGCTTCATTTTCAAGTCTCCTATATTAAGACTAAATACTACTCTATGTAAATTATTTATTATCTCAACTAATTTTCGTAGGCATAACTATCCCACACGGATTTTATTGAATGTATGTCTATATGAATAAACCAAGCAGCATCATTTTATTTATATATCAGGCAGGATACAAAACCGGCGAGAAATTAAATGTTTTTTAAATTTATATTATATATATATATATATATATATATATATATATATATATATATTTACATACTACTTCAGACCACAAACATAGAAACAGAAACCTTAAATTTTTCCACGCCATTCACATAGTGATTTTACAAAAGAATACTCACTTTTCACATAACTAATATAATCCGCTTGTACATAGCTGAAGACAGTTTATGCTAGCCAGCATCCGTCCAGAACCCTTCACCATATGTTCAGCCTCCATCGCCTTTCAAACTAGGAGCGTTCATTAATAGAAATGAACATGGGCGACGGCCACGCTTGACATGCGGGACAATGTACCTAGTTCCCTCTTTCAAGGTGTAATGTTATATTTCTAGCCAGGTGTTACTTCTAGGACCCGGAAGTGAACGTTACAGGAAACCTGTGTTCCTATCTGCATAGCCGCTTGTAAGTAAACAGAGCAAGTGAATGTGCTTTCACCACGTTCATCCGAGACAGAAATGTCATGGTAACTCAGGGACTGAATAAGGCACGGAAACGCGAAGATAATCGGAGATACGAGCTAGTCCATGGTTCATTGTGCACCTAAACTTCGAAAATTATTCGCAGCCTGTAACGGTTCTGTGCAAAGTAGCTACTTGTAGCAATGTGATTAAATATAGCCATATACGTCCATCATTTAGCCTCGGGCGTAGAGGCGATGAGGCATATAACGAGCTTACCTAAGTCGCCCTTAGCGATCCCACGATTTTGGGCCTCAGACAGGCAACATACCTCCAACCGCCTACCTGGATCTTAATATTCGTTGCAGAGTGTTCGGAATCCATTTTGTTTAGCGAATCGTTCATCGAATGTGCTAATTTACGAAAAGAAAGAAAAACTTCAGACTATGCTTCTTGGTTACTCTAGGATAAGAACAAGTCAGTGCAATAATAAAATTAAAAAATTGTAACTTAAAAAATACCAACAATACAGAAGTATTCGAAATTGATAAGAAAATGTGAACGAGACCATACAATAGAAACGAATAAATATACAGAATACTGTATTACAATTCAATCACATATTATTAAAAAAAAATATATATATGTACCTTCGGCACGACATTTCAGAGGGCAAACACTTATGTAAAATATGCTCAATGCTCTCGCAACTGCATCATAATAACTCACAAAATATCCGTCATTATACAAAACATTCTCAATAATACTTATAAATATTACTACGCTTATAGAGACATATTGTATTCAGGATGTCCACAGAACAGTCCCTTTTTCTTCAATTAAAAAATAATCATTCAGCAGAGTAAGACTGGTGTTTTTGAAGCACTATTTTTATAGTTTAATTTAAAACAGGTAAATTAGTAATATTATTTATGATGTCACTACCTACATAATGTTACGAAATGATAAAATATTTTCAAAATGTTGAAAAAAAAAAAAAAAAAGTTTTCTATAGGGTATTCGCAGTAAACTAATTGCTATAACTACCGACAGACGTAATTACCAAAATAAGTTATTATTTTTTATTTTAGTAGCAGACGTAAACTTTCGAGAGCTATAGATTGTATATGGCGTGTTTATTTGTCACGTGGCCATTTTTATACTAACGATTGGCCTTTGCGATCTTGCACCCCGATATGTCACAACGTAGCAGGAAATAGATATGGAAGATGTCACAGCAAGGTAGTTGTAAAGCTACGGCTTGTATTGTGAATATTATTTTGGAGCCCTCCAGGAGGCTATAACTGAAAACGGCTGTTTCAGACTGCCGTATCTTGAAACATACTAGTTGCCGCGGTTCTCGGCAAACAAAGGAGAGGAACGATGCAGGCTGGCGGGATTGTAGACTAAAGATGAGCTAGACCGCTTATTTGTCTTCTGCGCATGTACCCAACACTCACCTTCCCCAATCACACACAACTGTCAAAGTCACATGGTCAACAACGATCATCATGTTTGTTTAATATTTTAATATTTAAATGACAAGCACTATTAGATTAATAAAATACTTCTATAACCTATTTACGGTAAAGTGAGCACTTTTGAAAACCCTGCTTAAGATCTATTTGTATCCACGTTGTGAAATCTTCCGCGTTATGTAAAATTAACACTGCCATCGGCCTCATCACTTTACTCACGCGTCGTTCATGTGAAACTGTGAAATTATTATAAAAGTGAATATTTTACCAATCTGCTTATTTTTCACTTTAGATTCATTAAAAAAAGCAGAAAGCGAAATAAATAATTTAAGTTATCACAAATGGTTACAACACTTTTAATTCGACGTTATGCCATGGTACTGCTTTCCCTGTAGTGTTACCAACTTTACAGGGTCCATGTTGCCCAGTGCGCCCGTTAAAATACGTATATGCAGTTACGAGCAGTGACTTTTTTTGAAGGTTGATTTCAAAAGTGAACAGCATATAATAATTTGAATTTATCAGACTGTATATATCAAAGCACTTGTTTGCTAAACAGTGTTCTAACCTCAAATCCAATCCACGTCTTTTGAAGTAAACTTGTTAGCAGAAGATCAGTTCAATGTTGGAACACGGTCAGTCTACCTCATCTTTAGTCTATGGGTCGAACCCCTAAGTCCGGAATTTATTTAAGAGCTCAAATCTTTGCAGTAGTTTACTATTTTGATGTAGTCCATTCGCGGTTTCTTCACATTTTTTAAAATAAAACCTCTAAATATGTCGCATATCTGAAGCATTGTCTTCGCATACAAGTACTGTGCTTGCTGCAGTCCCTTGTTATAGACAACCGTGCTTACACTCACGTAGTAACAACTGCGTTCTCAAGGCGTCGCTGCGCCATTTTCAATCCACTGTTCGTGATATACCGAGTTCTCAAAGCCCTGCTTTAAATATGCTTCTAGTATTCCGACTGTGTATTCTTCCATTTGTAAGATTTGCATAACTGTGGGCATCAGACACACTTTATTAATGCGTCGGTCAAATAAGAATATAAAATTATTAGAAAATTAAATATTTCACTAATTTGCTAACTGTTACACTCATATACATTAAAAAAATACCTGCTTGAGCAAGCAGTTTGTTTACATTTGAGTTTAATATAGTTATGTAGTTCCCGTACATTTATTTATGCGGATATAGTTAATTTGAGAGTAGAAAGTATGTTTTAATTCTGTATTAGTGAATGTTAGGTTTGTAAAATCTGCGTGTGTTGTGGTGGAAATAAGTGACTGGCATGCTTCAACATTCAAGTACTACCATTGTGTGTACAGAATGTACACGGGACTTGAATACAAGATGGCGTTCACCTCCTTCTTCACCTTAGTGTTCACAAAATACGTCTGTCTGTATCAGGGTTTAGATTATTCTGGTACTGAATAGTTGCGATTATTTCAGGTGTGTGATGCGCAGAGGACAGGGGTCATGCTCTCTTCCTCCTCCAGTAGGAGTGTGGTACCTCCCTCCCAAGCCCCATCGTTTCTCACGAGCAATGCCAGTCCGACCACTATAAAGAAAGAAATCTCCCTTAACCAAACCTTCTCTCCTAGTGTTGAAAATTACCTTTCAATAAAGATTATCCTTTCCCATCCTCTGTTCTTGTAGAAATCTTTTTCTACTTCATAAATCGCATGCAATTTTGCAATTCTTTTCTGTCGAGTGATTTTTACGGTTTTCCCCTCTCCCTTTGCAGTTCAGTTTAGATTAGTATGGGGAAGGAGGGAAAAGGGGGGGGGGGGTAACCGTGGCTCCAATCGCACTAAAGTCGTGAGCATGTCTCGGTGCACGCAGCAGGAACCCATAGCCACTGTGGAGCCTAGTCGAACTGAGTGCATACTGACAAGTGAGCAGCAAGGGACATATTACACGCGTCCTATGGCATCGGCTACAGAGCTACGCTCTAGTGGCGGAAATGTAAACTAGCAAGCAACAAGGTGTACAGCACACAGCTAACACCAGCTTACCTTGCAACACTTCACCACACGGCCTACCGATGCTGCGGCTTCAGTTTGGGCAGGAAGTTTAAATGACACAATCAAGGAAAACTTACATCTAAAATTCACACACACACACACACACACGCGTGGCCTACCAGGAATTTCAAACTACAGGCCAAAAGATGGCTGACTGGGATGTTGCCGATTGCTTGATCTCACAGGGAATGGTAGGGCCTCTGAAGCGCTCATTTTACAGTGAACAGCTGTTGGGTGTTTATCGCACTGAAGTCTACCGCGTACTCACACTTTCTCGCCAAAGATCTCAAGTTCTACCGTATCAACAAATAACATCAGCTCGAGTGCACGCAAGATTATTAAACATAGCGTGCTGTAAAATATGAACCTTCACATTTCATAGTATCAGTAATTATGTAAATCGTAAATGGTCAGAAGTCTCAGGACTATGTCCGAGGGTGTTTCTAGTAACTACATTATGAGCATGTCTGTGCCGTTGGAAACAAAATTAACGCAGATATATTTGCGTTGTTTTGCTTGTTTTTGATACGTATCTTACAAAAACATTCCATCACGTCAACAATGGTAAATTTAGCTACATTATTAACGCAAAGTTAATGTCTTATTTCTAGAGGCACGGGGTTAACGTTAAGTCAGTTATTTAAATGTGGACATATCCCCGGTATACTTCATATCCTCAGACCCACCGCTGCTACCAACTGTGGCCGCTGAATGTCTGGAAACGTATGTACTATGTAGTCCTCCGAGTGTTATATTATTAACAAATGCTAGCTCATTTCATTTCACGTATTGAATAGCGTTTTTTTTACACGCGAGTTTTAAGTGAAATAAAAGCTGCAGAAATAGGACTGACAATCTCGTACTTCACCCAATAATATGTTTCTCGTGATAATTTACCGTGGAACGAAAATATGAAACGGCACCTGCAAGAGAAGAATAATTATAATAAAGTTACTTTATTATAAGCAAGGTTGTTCTTACTATTGTCTTATAGGATCCAAAGACAAACATGCTAGTTTGCATTCGGCAGTTCCTGGTTAGAGCCACAATAAAAGTAAACATTCGAAGTACGAAATACTCATGTTGGTGCTTCATACTGTAATTACAGTTTGCATGACAGCACAATAAATTTGAAAAAAAAAAAAAAAAATCACTCACTGGAAGTGTTGAGTGCGATCGTGCTGCCACGGAGCGGTTGTCGGCACTGCAGATCACTAACCAGTACGAGCTTTCTGAACTCGCCGTAGGAGAGCGGCACCATGTTATTGTCTTGGAACCACGCCGTCGCTGTGGACAAACGCCTGCGATCGTGTGCGTGAGCAACCCGCAAAACGCTGATAGTTTGCGGGCTTACTGAAGCGTGCATTAAGGGGCATTGTACCGTCCGGCTAGGGTTACCAGGTATGTGCTACTCAAAAAGATATGTTCAAGTAACTGGCATTAAAAATGAGGATAACTGCGAGAAAATTACACGAAGAAAGCGCGAGGCCACCCACAGTAGTGTATAGGATGTTCACGGTAAAGTGAGCACATTTTCCTTCCAGTCAATTTCTATCTTACCACCCCTTTTTAATGTAAATATTGGTATGTGGCTAATAAACACAGTGTATACATTACACCATCCTCAGATGTAAACGTCTGAGGCTGCAATAAAATATATTTATTACTGGTTAATGCCTGGTGGGAGGGCTTTAAAAAGTGCTCACTTTACCGTGAATGACCTATAATGTTTTTAAATATAAGGTTTACTAAACTGAATTATTTACATGGCCATCGTCATGTTCGTGGTCAAACAGTTAATATTCTGAGCATATGAGCTTAATTTTGACCAACGAAATCAATTTGCAGTCTAATCTTCACTAAACTTCCGTGAAACCAAAACTGCCATTGTTTGTCTTCCATTATTTTCAACGTAGTTAGAATTAGAACTTTCAGTAGAAGTATTATATGTGTTGTTCCAGGTAGTGTTACTAGTTGGTGATAAATAACTTCGCCAATGCATATTGCTGTGATCTCTCCTGAAGGAAGGAGACCATGCATTATTAAGGGGTATTCGCGTAGCTCAAATGATATAAATAGCAACTAGTGTTAGTGGGCGTAATACAGGAGGTGACGTCAGAATAAAGACCTATTTGTGCCCAACGTCTTTAAGAACTTTAGCCAATATACAAACAACCCAACCTTGTACAAATTATTGCATTCTCTAGGGGAGGGGTGGGGGGGGGGGGGGTTAACCACTAAATACAGCCACTGATATCAAATCTAATCAGTCTGACTGGAAGGTGGTCACCTGAATGTAATCGAAGGCTGGTGTGCACAAGTCTCGAGTCGGCGGCAACGAAATGCCCTCTTGTTGTATGTCTTCAGGTGGCAGCTGTCTAGAGGTTTGCCGGCGGCAGACGACGGGCTGGCGTCAGGCCCTTCTGCGATGCCCCGCGCGCCTTAAGTACATGCCACGGGTTTATTACACAAGCCGCTGCTCAAGGCTTTCAGCCAAGTGTCGGATACTATCTTGGGTAGATCACAGCAATATAGAATAATACTAAGGGGGTATAAAATAGTTCTAATTCAAATCTAACACAATAGGAACTAGCCGAGTGCGATTGAAGACTTAAGGATTCCTGTTTTTCTAGTCGTGTGGTTCTGCGTAGGTATGAACTACACAATCTTATATAATACTAAAATCACAAGTTTACATGGCCATCGTGTGATAAATTTGATGGAAATCGGTTGATTGGTACCCAAGATAAAAGTAAGTTTGCTATTTGTGATATAAAATCTATCGAGATGACGCATATGTTATGAAAGTGCATATCTCGCACAAGTTCGCAGTGTTTAGTCAGGCCAGTTGTTTTTCTCAATATTACTGGACGAGATGTCATTCAGAGCTCCATGGAAACGAATAACCTTAATGAATTTGCGATTTATTTCTGTTGACGCAGTATTTAAGCAACACTAATCAAGGACGCTATATCTAACTGGCTCGTAGCTTCGCTGTCTACGGACTTCTGACACACCATGTTCCAAACTATAGACTGGCAGCTAGGAGGCCCGCCACTGCCCAGACATTCAATCGCCTCAAGGACAGAAGGCGGCACAAGTCCCGATAGGCTTATCGTAGCAGCACAGTCGACGGCAAACCTTTGTAAATCCCCGCGCACACTCCTCGGGCACCAGTAAGGCCCTTGTCACACAGCTCCACATGCTTGAGTGGGCCACGCAGAGGGAAATGATGCAGACTAGCAACATGTAACACTGCCCCCTCCTCAAGTCTGTTCGTCCCGACAGACTCTGCGACATCCGGACCTTCGTGCATTGCCAAACGGTCGACGTGGGCAACCTTAGGCTTCGTCAGAGAACCTTGATGACAAATCCGAAAGAACACAGCATTGATCTTTCAGAATACTGTAGAGGCCTTTCCAACATTTCTGCAGCTTTGGACAGTGCCTTTTTATCCTCTGTGAGTTATACAGCCACACAAGTTATTCTCCTTGAAATATGTACCTCGCCCAGAATTCTCCTGTCATGCTGTATCTTCAACCTGTCACTATTTATTCTGAGGTGGTGTCGAGCAAAATATAAATGCCAACTAGACTGTGATGTAATTCGCTGGCATAATCTGGGGTAACAGCTTCCTCTTATTTCGGTCGGCCAAACAGCAGGTCGCTAGGAAGGCGTAGCTCTCTTTCAAACAGCATCCTTGATGGTGTTATCATTGTGAACTTGTGAATAATTGCCGAGTGGTAAACAAGGGGAAACAATGTCATGTTTTAATCCCAGTCCTTTTGGTTGTCTGCCACAAAGATCTACAGGTACTGCTCAAGAGTGTAGTTAAGCCTCTCGACCATTTCATCGGACTGAGATGTAAGGCTGTAGTCCTAGTCTGTTTCATCCATAGAATCTTTGTTATCTCCAGGAACACCGCAGCTTCAAAGTTTCTTCCCTGGTCGGAATGGTGTTCTAGTGGCACACCAAACCTCTAAACGACATGCTCCAGGAGTGTATCAGCCACAGTACGTTCTTCCTGGTTCGGGAGAGGAATGACCTCAGGCCACTTAGTAAAGTAATCTTGAGCCACCAGTAGATACCAATTACCCCTCTCTGTGGCAAGCAAGGGGCCTAGAATATCTACTGTCATTCTCTCGAATGGGGCTCCAAAATTTTGTTTCCGGAGGTGATCTTT
This sequence comes from Dryococelus australis, assembly GCA_029891345.1. Taxonomy (NCBI): domain Eukaryota; kingdom Metazoa; phylum Arthropoda; class Insecta; order Phasmatodea; family Phasmatidae; genus Dryococelus; species Dryococelus australis. Next base: position 7,268,424 of record CM056995.1, on the reverse strand, counting down.
TCCCCTTGTCCTTAGTCCCTTTCTGGTGGTGAAGGTGTCGCACACACAAGACAACACTGCACAATATCCTCCTGACAATGGAGTCAGTAGAATATCAGTCTAACTCTGACAAGAGTCTTATTAGTACGAAAGATGCCACTGAGTGCAGTGTTACGCAGTTCCTTTAAGACTACAGGAATCCAGAAATCTGGAAGGACCAACTGTTAGTGTGTGTGTTTCCCATCATTATTTTTCCAGTTCCTGTAAAGTGTGTCATTCTTCAGTATGAGGGAATTCCATTATGTCAAGTATGCATTGATATCTCTCCTCATTTCGGCCGACAGATAGCTTCTTTCCACTTTAGTAATGGATGCAAAGTGGGATTATTAGCTGATCTTTCCTAATGCCCTCATAACTCAATGTATGTAGGTGATACATCACAAAATACAGAACCTTGAATTCCTGTACTATGTATCTTCAGTGATTAATTGCTCTTTCCTTCTTGGGATTTACAATAACGACAGAATGGTTCACATTGGCGTCTGGAAGGTGCATAAGCATCACTGTGAAGGCATCCAGATCTATGCTGTATTTCAAAGCCATATTATTCTAGATCTGTATCCACCGAGCTATTTGACCTTAGGAGTTCTTACAATTAAGTAGCCAGCTCAGTGAGGCATGGTCGTTTCTTAGAATAAAATGTCTGTCATAAAGTACGCGGTGGAAGCACGAAATTGCCTCCACCACACCCAAAAGCTCCCTGCATGTCAAGCTGTATTTTCTCTCATGCTTGTGCAGTATCTTGCTGAAGTATTCTAATGGCCTCTCTTTCTCTCTCTCGCGCGTCCTGAACCTGAGATAACACAGCTCCAATGCCTACATCACTAGCATCAGTATCCAGAATAAACATGCCTCACTGTTCGGGAATCCCTAGACTGGGGGAGATATTATGTTAATAAAAGTAACATTTTACTCGATTGTGCCATGGAATTTTCAGTTTGCCTCTGTCAGTTCATCCAATGGTTTGGGAATTGTTGCGAACCCAGGTACATATAGATGGTGGTAGGCATATAAACCCATGTAAATCTGCACTTCGGTTTTATCGTTTGGTGTCGACCAAATTCTTATTGCTTTTTTCTTCTTGGGGTCTGTTTCATTGTAGTGAGCAGACACTATATGTCCCAAGAAATTATTTATTTTCTTTTGGAAAAGGTTGCACTTCTTAGGAACTAGTTTCAAGTTGGTGGCGGCCATTTCTGGAATACAGAGTCTACATGTGGTAGGTGCTCTTCAAATGTCCTTCCTGTCACAACAATTTTATCTATATAAACCTGACAGTTATTTAAATAGAGAACATTTCCCATCAGGTGCTCGAAGGAGACAGGTGCATTATGCAGCCCAAAAGGTATAACTTTAAACTGTTATGACCTTTTTCCTTGGACACAAAATGCAGTCTTCTCTTGGTCCTCTCGGGCAACCTCGCACTGCCGGTACCCACTCTCCATGTCCAAAGTAGAAAACTATTCCGAACCCGGTAGGCTATTCAGTGTGCAGTATATCTTTGGAAGTGGATCAGAGTCTTTCTTTGTGGCATTATTAAGTTGGCGATAATCTCACACAAAATCTCAGGGAGGCATGTTTCATCTTAACAAGTGCAGCGAGGAAGACCACGAACTAACTAATGGTTCTATAACATCTAACTTCCTCATTTCCTTCAGAATTCCCTCAACTGCATCTTGGTAAAGCTAGTGGCAGTCGTCTTGGTGGCCGCTTATGGGCCTGACATCTCCTGTATCAATGTGGTGGCAGGTAACATTAGTCCTTCCAAGGTAACTTTTTCCCACAGGAGAAGGCATCCCTATTTCTCTGCGTCAATTCTGAGACAGCCTACTTCTGGCGCAAATTGAGGTTTTCTCTTGTTCTTTATTGGCAGTTCCTCCAATACTTCAAGTAGAGGACATTTGATTTGTCTCACTCTAGAAGCTTCTGGAACATTTGGAATAACCTATGTGATCTGCTTGCAAATTCCTATCATGGACCCTTCCTGAAGACGAACGGCACTATCGGACAGATTAATCATTCTAACTAGCAATCTGTAAGATTTTGAAGAGACCAAAGTCCGTGTTACAGTGTCACTGCCTGACAGGATCTCACTTTTCTGCACTGGCTTAATTAGACCTGAACATCTGACAAATTTTCCTTGAGATCTACTTTTAATGACAATTTTACTAGAAGCAGATAGCAGAGTGGGTTGACAAAAGACTACTGGACAACTTATTGGCGAAGACAAATCATGCCGTGTTGACACCACCAACTCTGTACATCAAGTAGCACATCAAGTTAAGTATTGAATCAGCACCCCAGCCTACTTAATATGCCAAGCCCGAAAGGACATTCATTGATATGTACATATCGTGCTGTAAGCTGGGATCCCCAAGCTTCAAGTTCACACTTCTCTTACCTATAACTGGCGGGGTCTCGTCTGTTGCCATAGCAATATTCCATACTGCCGTCTGACTATCGCTGGGAGAAAGCCCCGAGAATGCCTGATCTTACTACTGTTGTGGTGGCCCCAGTATCGAAGATCATCTGGCAAGGAACATCATTCAGGCTCCCATCCACCAATAGTGCATCCAAATTCTGTTTCACCGAACATACCATAAGAACAGTGTGGTCTTCCCTATAGTAGTCATTGACCTTGCTCCCCCCCCCCCCCAAGATCGGTATTTACAAGTTTTCAGAATGTGTTGTATTCTCACCTCCCTCTCGTTGCCTCTTTTCCCGCAGATGCTTCTGTGCAGCTGCTGTGGTAGGCAGTAGGCTATCATTTGCCCCGGCTGTCCACACGACCAACACTCAAACCGTTTGGGTTTGGAAAAGGAGAGACCGCGGTGGCTGAGCGGTTAGACTGCTCCCCCCCTACCAAGGCGAACCGGGTTCAATCCCCGGCTGGGTCACACCTTGATTTTCGCAAGTGGGAATCGTGCCGGAAGATGCTGATGATCGGCGGATTTTCTAGGGGATCTCCCGTTTCTCCCACCCTTACGTTCCGACACTGCTCCATTCTTATACTTCACCCTCACCGGCTCGCAACACCTCGTTGTTAAGAGCCGCCTAAATCTCTCAGTTCAACTCATTTCAACTGTTCCAGTGTCTTCTTGATGCCGTCGTCGTTGTCTTCGTTCAGTGTCACTGTGCGTAATGGACGTCGGTGACAGGAGCCCTGACTTGCTGACTCTGCTACCTCCGGTGCTCGGGCCAGGGCGTCATGCACGTCGTGGAGCGTAGCCAGACGTGACGCTTGCCGTACCTCTATGTCAGCCTCGGCAGCCGACTGCGGTGATATCGCGCCTCCTCGGGGTGTAATTCCACAGTTAGATGGGGCAGCTGTACGAGTCCTGTCATTGCATCTTCAGCGCCTCCTCTTGTCGCTGGGTGCAACTTTGCAGTTGGACGTAGCTCCGTGTCCGATACCTTACTCCAGTTGCTGTTGCTCTGGCAGAGATTGTAGGATGCTCAGTGCAAGGTCTCGCAGTACAGCGGCGATATAGTAAGTCCGCTGTTAGGCTGACCAGTTATTCAGGGCGGCGACTAATTCAAAATGGTGTTGGTATTCCTACCAAGACGTCTGGTCTTTGTAAGAAGCTGGCTTAATTGGGTGCCCTTATCCCACTCCTGACTTGGGGCGCACCCTATGTTAATGTTAGTAGAGGTTCTAGGTACATGCCAGGTCCTTGGCCGAAATGCCCCTTTAAAAAAATTGTGTATAGGAGGAACATGCATCAATCGTCCAAGTGAGGTTTTGGAGTGTCAAGCCAGCGTTTGTGGCCTGGACCTCCCCTCCAGTTAATATAAGACTGAGCCCGTGGAAGGATCATGGCAAACCAGCGAGTCCGCTGGAGGACACTGATGACGATACATGCTGCATGGGTTCTCCAAGCCTGAAGTAAAAGACAGAATTCATGCAGTGTTCAATATGTAGTGTTAGCAAGTGTAGGAAGGCGAAAGATAGGGGCGTGTAGGGAGGGGGGAAGGGTCTTGTAATCCCACTGTAAAAGACTGTGGTCCCCAGACCTCCAGCCTTGACCTCCGACTGAGGAGGGTGCGACTTGCTTTTTCTTGTTGTCCACGACATGCTTCGCGGCACACACCCTGTACACTGTGGTCGGCCTGGAAACAGGTCAACTCGAGCCTAACCCCTAGTGGGTCAGCGGCCACAGTGGATAGCACCGATTTAGGCACTTTCTTAACAACACTTTCTCGCCAGTTTCACACACCACGTCGTGAGTCGCTCCACACAGAGCCTCCCCCTCCCCCACCACCCTCGCGGGTCATGGCGGCGGGCGGGGAGCCGACTGAGCCGTCATGGATGACAGGATATTGCCCGTACAGTTTGCAGTACCTCAGGGAAAACAAGAGATGGATTGAGCTTGCAAAGAGACGACCGAATCACCAATCTTTGTCCGACATCTTTCCCCAGGGCATCCCAGACCACATCGATCATCTCCTAGCCACTCTCTCGGCTCCAACGACACCAACACTCAGCTCACCAGCTTCCTCCCGACCAACAAAACCAGCGGCAGGAAACGAGAAAATGAACATGGAAACTGACTTCCAGGTGGTTAAACGAAAAGGGGACAGAACATCCACAGTACCCGAGAAAAGAACCACACAGGAGAACAAGCTTCTCCATTCTGTGTCGTATGAGGCACAGGCCAACAACATCCCTATTCAAAATAGGTTCTCCCTGTTACAAGAGGTCACAGAAAAAACCTCCACAGTAAACAACCCCAGCTCTTCAAGCATTCCCACCCACCAAACACAACCGGCTGCACCTCAAATACAACAAAAAAGACAAAACCAGTCCAGATTAGTGGTTCCTGACGCCACAAAATACAATTTACTTATTCAGAAATTGCGAGCAATTAGTAGGGACGGGTTCTCCCTTCTCCCAACTGCTCAGGGAACACAAATCCTTACAAAAAAATTCAGAATACTACAAAGCTGCTCGCACAATGCTCGAAGCGAATTACATTCACTATTTCTCATTTTGCCAAGCTTCCGAGTTCCCACAAAAGTAATATTTGATCTCCACTCCACAACTGAATTAGCTGACATCAAGGCAGATTTGGAATGCGCCGGTTACACAGTCCAGCACATCTACCAGTTTAAAAAACGAATCCCAGACCACACAGACCCGAACAAGTTCACTTTGGAGCCGCAACGATTTTTCTGTGTTACGGTGGCGCAGAACATTGCTCTCCCTCCTCTGCTCTCAGTCACAAGGATAAACATGACTATTGTGCATCCACGATAGTATCAGAAACGGCCGACAGACGTGGCACAATGCCGTAATTGTCTAGCCCTAGGCCACACAAGAAACCACTGTTCAATGCCAACAAAATGCTCACACTGCGCCGGCCCTCACCCCGAGAGTGCCTGCAACATGAACACAATAACATCCAAGCCAACATGCAGCAACTTCGCAGGCGACCACACTGCCCTTTCAAAAGCCTGCCCCAAGTTCCTGGACTTGGTGCAGAAGAGAACTGCTGCTGCGAAGTCAAACCAACTTCTGTAAACAACCTCCTGCCCCGTCCAGGTTCATGGCCAGGACAATACAACCAGGCAAGTCATATTCGCAGGCACTCTCTCCGCCTACTCACACCACAGCTCCCACACCTGACACCCCAATAGCAACAAACATACCACCTCAATCCCACCCTCGCCAGAGAAATTCACCAGGAGAGATGCGAGGCACTATGCAGGATTTCCATGTATTCATGGACTTCCTTAGAGCATGCGACTTCGCCTCGCTCATGGCACATTTCCAACCTTATATCCTCAAACTCCGCAGTGTCACAGAACAACAAGAGAGAACCTGGCTACTACTCGAAGCCATGGCATCATTTGCGGCCCCCTAGTCCGTCAACTAGACCCGCAAAAACCACTGTCCCCTACTCTGTACTGGAGTGACTCCGAAACACATAACATAAATATTAATCACTATGACGAGCGACAAAATCGCGAATATTTTCTAGTTACAACCAACTGATTGCAGCACATAGTCTTGCATTGTTAAACAAAATTTTTGCTACCCTCAGCAAAACTGTAATTACTTTAATAAAATAATTAGTTTAATTGTTATTACTGGCCACCTAGATACTTCAAAATTCCTTAAAATTTAATAAATTTATTTAAAAACAAATTGATTATTGCAGTAAACAGCACCTGATTTTTCAGTTAATTATTTAACCTTTTATATGGCCAGAAACTAGCATTTAAAGTTTTGCAGCCCTAATTATATATATATATATATATATATATATATATATATATAACGATAAAATAACATTATTTACAACATATTTTAATATACTTTAATTTTTCCGTGTCAAATAAAAGCTGTCCACGGTAAAATAACGACCGTGCTGCCATATCTGGAGCAACTTCGTAAGCCCCGCCCCACCAAGTTCTCTCGGCCAATCAGAGCCCTCTGGCCAAAATCACAGCCTAGCTTCACTCACGCGACGCGTTTTCCTGACTCTGCTTTTGAATTTTACAAGTTTGAATAATAAACAACACAGAATCTTGTTCAAAACTGCTTTTAAAATATTAATTTACGCCTTCAGCGCAAATATACAGCCCGAATTGATCGAAATTAAGTCCCGAAGCTGGCCGGAATTTTCCGAATGTTCCAGGACAAAAATCGGCCACTTTTAACAAAACTAGTTGGCGCCAGCCATATAGCTCTCAGACATCCACGAGTTAACATATTTTACATGACTTACTACCCTTTTAGTCGCTCGTCACAGTACATACCGACATACATTTACTCACAGATTAGCTTATTTAACGTTTTTAACAATAACTCACTAGATAAGAAGTAAAATACTGAAGCAACTACACAGAATTAAACTCTCGCGCAAATTAAATTCACCACTACAACACACAAATAATTAATTTAATTATAATAATCCTTGCCACTCCAGTCATGGGAAAGCTACTTATATCGATAATTTAACTTCATTTGGCTAATAACCTCCGCTTTTTATACCAAACTGTCGCTAGCTATCTCACAGGGAGCTCGTGACAGTACTTCACAAGTCCTGAACTTTAAAATTCCGCGCTGATAAATTCAATTAACTTCACCACTCTCTTTTATCCCGTACAGGCAGGGAAAAAGAGAGTAAAATACAACTATGGGAACAGCTCCCAGGTGCTACCCTGGGAATCCTGTAAAACAATGTTTGCTCCGCAGCATTAAGTATTTTTGATGGATGTGGAGGGGGGAGAGGGTTAGCTTCTCCTGGCCCCCACAAGCTAACTGAGAACTGTCTGGGTGGCCGAGGTCCCTCACAAGGGACCGATCCACCCCTAAGCTGAGGGAGTAGCATCCCAGTGATGTAAAACCGGCGGTTGTCCCCAGAGGGTTGCCCGAGGGCGTGAGAGGTCTTCCTTCAGCCCACTTCCCCTTGCTGCCATCTGGTGGGTGGCTTGATGTAGGTGTAGGCGACTTGCTGTCTCTAGAAGTCTTGGTGTTCGAGAGACGTGGTCAACAGACTGATAGGTTCGCCTCGCCTGTGAGGCAGACAGCACACAGCCATCGGGGCAGGGCCATAACATAGCAGCACAGGTTTCCTCCTCAGCACAACTGAAATCGTAGGCGAAGTCAGCAGTCTGCTGTGGGCACCAGTGTGAACTGGAGACCATGTTACCACTCGCCATGTTGTAGGATGGGCAGACATAGGGCACCACACTGCCCCACAGTGAGACTGTTCCCGACCTGCGAATATCTTGTCTGTTTCTTGTAGTTACTTCACAGTCTAACGTGTATCTAGGTTCGAGGGTTATTTTTACAAAGGTGGTGTTTCGGTCTCCTGTACGTCCACAGCATCTCGTGGTCGTAGTTCCGGGCAGACACCAGGGGGTGCAGTGTTTTTGGCAGCAAACCCCATTTCAATAAAGTTTATCCTTGTCTATCCTATATGCTAGTAGAAATCTCTGTCTACTTCTTATATTGCATGCGATTTTGTAATTATTTTCTGTCGAGGGGTTTTCGCGGTGCCTATGCCGGATTCCCCCCCCCCGCCCTCGTAGTTTAGTTTAATTTAGCATAGGAGGTAAACTTGGCCCCAATCGCGGTCAAGTTTGTCCAATCCCAGTAAAGTCGCGAGCATTTTCCCTTGTAGTTAGAAACTTCCCTTCATGCCTAGGCGTAAGGGGCTCAGCCCTGAGATGCACTTAGGTCCTATCTCTACCCTGGACCTTCAACCCTCCTCTTAGTTTTAATGTAGGTTAGAAAAAAATTGTTAAGGTTCCCGCCGGCCTTGTGTAACGGCGGATGTATAGCGCTGCAGTGTGTTTGACTCGCGCGTACAGTATGCTCATCTACAAACAGAACACACTCTTCAGGCGAAAATTGTTGAGTGCTTTCAAGCCGCCACCACAACACAAACACTATTTCGGACCACTCCGACATAGCTAAAAATATACGCGTCAGATACGTAAGGCTCTGTATTGACTTTTACTACAGACTTCCCACCAATAAAATGACAGGTTCGCGGCTGAAAGTCCCATAAGTGGAAACAGCACGAGGGCAGCTGAGAGCATTGCACGTAGTGGCGATGGGGCACTAGATGCGCGCAGACGCCAACAGCTGCAGATGTGAGGTATAATCCATTCACGGATACTGCCAACTTTCCAGAAGCCCTGCTCAAGTGCTACTTCCAGGACATTCCTCCGTCTCATGCAAACAAAGCTTAACCGAGTTTATAAAATCGCACCAAAGGGACAGAGCACCGTATTCGTGCGCACTCAGTCTAATAACATTCGCATAAGGACTATTAGTTACTAGGCGTTACCAACACACATATTTTCTCCCTGTTTTATTTCATATCAAATACAACCAAATAGATAAAGTATAAGTAAAAGTTAAATTTGTCCTCAAAATGAGGTACTTTTATGTAAGAAAAGTATACAACGGTTGTGATAGACGACATACGTATATAGGAAACAACCGAACACATCATATATGGGGTGATTTTCCAGAGATTCGATTCAGTAAGAGTGTGCAGAAACAGGTAGTAGACTATGGGGAGGCGTGGTTCTGATACCTGAAGTGGCCCGGTGATGGCACGTGGGACTTGTACCGAGCTGCGTCACTCGGGGGATGATATGATATATGATATGCGGGCGGCTGGTGCTCCTAGTGAAAGTGTGCTGCATATAGACATCCTGGCCACCCTCTCTGCCAGCCAGCCGGTCTGACTGGCTTTCTGGGTCACAGATACAGCCGCGCAACTATGAGGGTCGCCACTGCGTGATGTCATCGCCTCGCCGGCAGATACACTGTAACGACTGCGATTTGCCCACGTCATTTATGCACACAAAGACTTCATGAACTAATATGTTTATTCAGATTTGACCTACATAATAATTTATTTATTTTTGTATATGAATCAGATGGATGTGTTTTAAATTATTTGCATAGATTCAGAATATTTATTCAGTTAATTCATGTGTTAAAGATAATTATTTTATGTTTTTTAATTATCACTGTTTCCAGTATGCTAAATATAATTATTGTTTGCATATCCCTGCTAGGGAAAGCGATAGGACGGTTGCCAGGGGCAACAGAGTTTGTCAACAGTTTAACGAAGTAGCCGCTCACTGATTGGCCTATTTATAGCGTCACCTCGATCTTCGCTAAGGCTTATCGCAGCCATATTGAGTGTTATATAATAGGATTAGGCGGGGTGTGACGTGTCACGCGCCCGGTAGGATTTTCATTTGCAGCTGGTAGGGAAAGTGAGGCGAGTGCCGCAGTCATACAACAGACCACAGAGAAGTACAACCCAGGATGTTATCAAGAACTGAAGGGGGTCTGTTCAGGCCGTAAACCTGCAGTTATGGTAATTTAGTTCGCCTACCGCAGATGAGTGGTACCGTATCTTGAAAGACTGTATTATCGTTGTACCAAGTCCCATGTGCCCAAAGCAGGGAAGATTATTACTGAGATGCCTCGCAGGTCACAACATGCTTTTTTTTCCCCGTGGCCAGCCGAAATCTGGTCACGCATTTTTCTTATCACCCCCGCATCTATGCCCTTTCTGGGTAATACAGGGGTATGGGATGTTCCTTTTTTTATTTATTGTGTTTTATTTTATTTGATACTTTATTTTCCCATCACAGCCTTTATAGGTTACAATTTTATAAAATATTGCAACTATCTACGCCAAGTTGCCTGGAAGATGAGAGTGGCGCGGTTTTCCTGCATCCCACCCTGACTCCCCTAGCAGCTTGGAGGTCAATCTCTTGACTTCTATTCCATTATATTATGCCTATATTGCTCACACCACAATGTTTTTATAAATGTTTTACAGTGTAACTTCCAGTATAACCATTTTTTTCTTTAGTCGGGTAATGGAAACCTTTATCTATCTATGGAGGAATATCACTTACTAACTCCTGTGGATTTTCTCGAATCAATTCTTCGAATTCTTCCAGACGTTTGGGACCAGATTGGATGGTAATTTCGCCTAACAGCGATGAAGAAGTACTTGGAGGGTCAGTTGTGCCAACTATCGCAAGATCTTCCTCAGGAGAAGATCCGACCTCTGTATGCCTCCATGTCTCTTCCATAATCTTGGCAGTTTTTCTATATGCCATGATATTTCTAAGATCTATTTCATTTTACTCCATTTCAAGTTTTTTACAAACTTAAATTCTTATATCTTCTATTCTTGGGCATTCTCTAAGTACATTTTTGGCAGTTTCTTCTACCTAACAGATTCAGCAGAAGGGAGATTCAATTAAATTAAATCCATGTAATTTTGCATTATAGTTTCCATGTCCAGTTAGTAACTGTGAGAGATGATGATCTGTAACAGTCCAGTGCTGGCTATATCTTTCCATTTTGTTTGGAAAAATTCTATAAGTGACTCTGCCCTTCTCCGAATTGTCCCACCTTTCCTGCCAGAGGGATAGTGTAACTCTTCTAGCTTCTTTCTTCATGATCTTCGTTGCAGATCTTCCTCGAGCAAATGCAGTGTAATTACTCCAGCTATCACCTGTAGTGCTTCAGTTGATGTTGTCTCGTAAGCATTTGTTATGGCTAGTAGTGCAGCTCTTTGTGTCTTTAGCAATAATCTCTGAGTATGTACCAGTCTTGCCATCTCCATAAAGAGCGATTCCTAGGCATACACTCTTGTACTGTGTCATCATGGTCCTGAACCTAAGCCCCCATGATGATGCTGAGACTGCCCTCATTTTAGTGAATAGATTCACTGCTTTATCCATCAAATACCTGATGTGTTCCTGGAAGCGAAGTTTGCTATCCAAGATCACAACTATACTTCACTTTGCTATGTAGATGCAGTAGTCTTTCCTTGAAGCGGATCATAGACGATCGCTTTAAGGTTCCTTTAAGTAAAATTAAGTTGGTCTTCTCCACTGAAAATTGTAACTTTACACTGCTATCCCACCTCTCAATATTTTTCAATATTTCATAAGCCTTGGTCGGCGCAACTCCAGGCTGGAATTAAGAGCAACGCATCGTCTGCATATGCAAAGATCTCACAGTCTTCTAGCAGCTGCAGCCGAAGAAGTGTGTCAAACAGAATGTTCGATAGGATGGGTCCAAGAACCGATCCCTGGGTACATCCCTCTGAGAGTTTCTTGCTCGCCGTCTCATTGTTTACTTCATACTGGCTGTACTTTTCTTTAAAGTAATTAACAATAATTCTGTAAATGTTTCTTGGGCATTCCTTGTCTCTGAGTTGACAGAGCACTTCTGGCCACCACGCATTGTCGAATGCACCACTGATATTCAGGAAAATGCTTAATACATAGGTCTGTCTGCTTGAGTTCACTTTTTCATCCCCATCCATGACTGCCTTCTCGGTATCTCGTCCTTTTCTAAATCCATATGGTTTTGGGTGGAGCCCTTGTGTAGCTTCAAGGAAGCTTATCAGTCTCATATTGACGAGTTTTTCTAACATTTTCCCCATGATTGGCAACAGGGTTAAAGGATGGTATGACTCAGCTATAGTTGGATCTTTATTGCCTCTCTTATAGAGAATTCTCAATATTCCTTGTTTCCAGATGTTAGGAAAACAGCCACTTTGTAGGCAGTCATTCACTAACTGCAACAGATAGAGTTTAAGCCAAGATAAACTCTCCTTATTGTTTCAACATTGATTCCATCATGTCCCGAAGCTTTCTTATTATTTAACTCCTTAATAACTTTATACATTTCTTTTATAGTGAATTCAGTGGTGGGGGGAGTGCCTGGCAACACAGGCATTTTCTCTCTCTTCATTTGATGAATTTATTCTTCATCTTTTACACCATCCTCTGGTAGCAGTGCATTTACAAGTTCTTCCACGTTCTCCTGCTGATAGTCAATGATCCTGTTCTGGATTTTAAGGCTTTTCATTACTTCGTTATGCTTGAGCTTGTTTGCAAGGATCTTGTATACGAGCCTCCATTGGTCTTCATTTCCTTTTACTGTTACATAGCTTCTCCAGGATGTCTGTTCCTTTTTTTTTCTCAACATTATTGCATAGTTCTTTCGTTGGACTCTACATTCTTCCAAGATTTCTACTCTTCGTCGAGGATCTCTTAGCAGTTTAAATTTCCTCCGAATTCTTTGAACCTGCAGTCTCATGCTTTCCAGTTCATCATCCCACCATCTATTTAGTAGAATGCCAGGTCCTGTTATTCTCAGTGTTTCCATACATACATCCTGGATCAGCTTTGTAATTGCATTTACACATTGGTCTGAATCTTTCAAGTGTTCTTCGTCGTACTGATGTTTATTCAACAGCACTTTGTCGAACCTCTTGCAGTCTGCCCCTCGGTGAATACATCTTGTTCGACCAATTCTATCTTTAGCATGTTTGTCCTGTTGTCATACTCAGCACATAAATAATTGGCCTATGATCTCTGGTCGAGTCTTCCACGACAATCCAATTTGTAACCAGCCTGGCTGCCTTTTTAGTTACAACCGTCACATCCAGGTAGGATTCAGTACCATGAGCAGGAGATACATACGTTGGAAGGGTCCCTGGTACGTTCACGACATGAAGATCTTCCGCCAATAAATAGCGATCGAGTACCAAGCCTTTTTCATCTGTCACAGGCGAGTGCCATATTTCCGACTTGGCATTCACATAAGCTCCTATTACAAGTCCTTCCCTTCCAAGTATTCTTATTATTTCGTCCCACTTCTCCAGATGTACTCGAAGTTCATCCGAGTACTGGAAGTAGGAACTGGCCAAGTAGACATTCTGTTGTCCCATTCTATTTTGAATACAGACATGATGGCTGTTTGGCATAGTATCCATAGTCATAGTATTTAAGAGTTTCATATTTAATCCATATAGCTGCCACTGGACTGTCACTTATTGAGAAAACTGTCCCAGGTAACCCTATTATCTTCCCATGTAGGATGTATGGTTCTTGTATCAGGACTATGTCAATGTCTCTTTCTTGAGCCACGATGGCTTTTTTCTGATGTAGCTGCTGGAGATCTTTGCAGGTTTATCTACCCAATAGTGATTTTAGATCTTAGCGGATTCATGCATCGTTATAATTGATCCTTTCCAGCTCCGTGGTAAATGCTCGTTAATAATGATGACATTTTTTCGAATCAACTCTGTGATTACGGCCTTTATTATCCTTTAAAAATGTGCACAGGCAGGATTTTCTTTGTTGCCTTTGAATTTATCCTTTTCAGAATACTCATGTGCTTCCTGACTGCATGTTGACATCTTTCTTGTCCTTTACAGTATTTACTTTGATGCCCGTATTGTTGACATTTGTAGCATCTGAGTGGAACCAGAAAGTCTCTCACTTTACATGCCGCATATTCAATATACACAATTTCTTGTGCCATTACAATATTGTGAAGAAGGGACAAAACAGGAAGGAGAAAAATGAGAGGCACAGAGAGTGGTGTGGGGAGAGGGGGGAAGGAAGATAGAGAAAGAAGAAGATAATGGATAGGTGGGTAGTTTTTAGTTTATAAGTCGGTCAATTTAAAAAACACTAAACAACTGAAAACTCGACAACTCGAAGAGGAAGTAGACGTAGGGAAACTCTAGAATACTATCTAACTAACTCACTAAAACAAACCCCTAACTCACTATCCAGGGGCACACATCTTAAAACTGTTGAGACACACTTGCTCTCAATCAACTTCACACAAAACCAGTACACACCACACAGCTCCTCTTTAGGTGCGAATTATCTTCCATAAAAACACTGTATAAAATAAAATGTTTCCATCCTACATCTCCGACCTATCTTCTCAAGTCATGCTTAAAAGGATAAGTATAAGGATATGGGGGGAAGGGGAGGGGGTCCACACAAGTCATGGGGGTGACCTTGAAGCCCAAGACTTTCAAACTAAATCAGTTCATTTCTGGTAGAGCAATATCCTGTAACACACGGCGTTGTCTGTATGTTCCCCGTGACGAACAACTGGACGCTATATTTCGGTAGACTCAACCTTGATCCGGACGTGTTTGTAATGCCAGTTCATTGTCGATAGAGGCAGGGAGGGGGGCAGGAAATTGCAACCTTATGAAATATTTTCTCTGGCTCATGTAACAAAATATATTTAAGTAATAATGCACGATGACAGATGAGATGAGGTGAACTATGATGGTGGTCCAATAACACGCCTGCAAGGAAACAGCACGGAATCCCCCGCCATGAGGTTGCACTGACCACACTCTGGGCCGGGGCAACAAGATACAGAGAGGCGCCGCTCGACAAAACACAGGACGTGGGAGTGCGGCATACAGCTCGTTTAAAACGCAACATTTTCTTGTCCCTATCGATAACGGAATAAAACGTTCTGATGTGTCCACAGCACGTTGGAATTTAGGAAGCTGTGAATTTTTCTCCCGGTAAAACATTTCCTGTAATCATTATTGTTAACAACTCTGCCTTGCTGACCCGCAGTCGTAGTAATCAATCTCGAAGAAAATCTATTCTCAATGCATTAGTTATAAAGATAACAGTTGGAAAAAAAAATTATTCTGTGCGACAATTTTTAAGGAATACTGGCATGTTGAGAAATTTGCCCATTTTTATGTTCAATATTATTTTTTTCTAGAATCTAACATTAATATTTACATTTTACAAAAAGAAGACAAATATCTAAGTAAAATGTCTTGAAAATTTCTTAACGTGGTAGTACCTATTCTCTGAAAAAGTTGCTTAAAATGTCAATCGTAAGGCCACTTAGTCTGGACTCACAACCACCCGCAACATCCGCCACATCCGCCACATCCGTCACGTGGTCTTCAACCAACCGACGGTCGACTTTTTTCTCTATCCGTCCATCCGTCAAATATTTACCAAACTTCAACTTTCGACGGACGCACTGAGGAAAATTTTTTATTGAATCAAACAAGATTTGTTTGGTGTAACCAAATTTTTTGTTTGTATAGGAGGAATGAAATATTTTGTTGCTGAAACCAAATTATTTTGTTGTTCTCGTTTGGTTGCCCCAAACTGTAAGATTTGGTTGGTGCAACTAAAAATTTGTTTGATTATACGAACATTAAACTGTTTGGTCCGTTAAAAAAAAAACTTAAAAGAGTTCGAACCAAGATCACCTGCGTCCGAGCGCTACGCCTTAGGAACCTCGGCTAATGTAACAACTGATAACGCCAGAAAGCATTTAAATAGATATACTGCAAACATTGGGCTACGTGTGCAAACAAATATTTCGTGTTTTACAGCTTTGTCAGTTTCTTGTTGCATTGTTTTATTGATGTGTTTATACGAGTGTTAGATGAACTAACAAACATCGTTACTATCCTAATTGTCACACTAAATACAAACAAACTGGAGCTGTATTTTCGAATGAAGGCAGTCAAATGAGTGGCCAAACAAATATATACAGTTGATTCAACAAAATATTTTGTTGACAGCATATTTTTTTTTTTTACCCAATACAGAGAGTTTATTTATTCAAACATATATTTTGTTAGACGAACAAAAGTAATTTTGTTGCTTTTCAAATTTTGTTTGCTCAACAATATATTTTGTTAGGGAAACTAAATATATATTTGGCCCTATACAAAGAAATATTTCGTTCGATTTTCTGATGACATTCCTGAGATGTGAATACGCACTTTTAAATAAAAAGCAAGGCGGTAGATCTGCATTTATTTATCTTTGGTGGTAAATGCGGAAATTTAAAATGTAAAAAAAAAGTTCAGCATAAATTCTTATCACGTAAAAAATTATTTCACCAAAATGCTTTTGCCTTGAAAATGCTCTTCTACCAAAATATATTTCCAACGAGAGGATGATCACGATGTTAAGTTGTCACACGGCAGTGTGACAACTTGCTGTACAGAAGAATTGACGGACGACGGATTGTCGTGAGTCGCTCTCAACTGACGGACGAAAACAGACGGACGGACGGCTGTATGACTGACAAGTGCGACGGATGGGTTGTGAGCATGGACTAAATATGAGGTAGACAGTTTATTCGTCTTGTGCGCATGTACCCAACATTGACCTACCCCAAAGTCACATGGTCAACAGCATGGCCGTAGAAGACAGGTCTGGACACTCGCCTATCTAACAATGTTAGCGAATCGACATCCGTATTGACTGATCTAGTTCATGCAGCAGCCGCAGAGCGCTGCAAGCAAACTAGTGTTGTTAGCAATGCTGGTATAGGGATTACACTACAGATACGAACGTAATTTTCCCATTTTAAGGAAAAAAACACAATTCCCTCCTATGCTAGCGATGTCAAACAGCAGTAGTTCGGTAGCAGCGCTCTGCTGCTGGGTTTGTGAACTAAATGGGTCAATATTGGGCTGCAACTTTTCAAGGTAGTGTCCAGATCTGTCTTCTACGGCTACGGCCAACACTGACGAACGTGTTTAACTCAAATTTCAAAAGATAATCACTTTTATATAAATAAAATACTTTCACTAATTTTAATTACATCTAACTGCATTCCAAACTGATTAGGGGAAGCATTCAAACATCTTAAAGCACTTGTTTACTGAACAGTGCAATAACCTTAAATGCCATCCAAGCCGTTTTTGCAAGTCGGAGATTGGTTGTGCGCAGCCAGCGAGATTGTAGTACTACCTCATCTTTGGTCTATGGTTGTAAATCCCATTAACTAAAAATATGAGGTAGACAGCTTATTCGTCTTCTGCACATGTATAGGCTGTTCACGGTAAAATGAGCACTTTTGAAAGCCCTGCTAAAGATATACTTTTTTGCACGTTGTGTATTCTTCCGCCTTATGTAAAATTAACACTGTCATGGGCCTCATCACTTTATTCAAGCGTCGGTGAAGTGAAATTGTTAGAAAAGTAAAAATCGAATAAATCTGCTCTTTTTTACACTTCGATGCATTAAAAAAAAAAAAGCTACAGAAATAATTTAGATGGTTAGAAATGGTTACCGTACCTAACACTTTTTATTTGACATTAACATACGGAACTACTTCCCATCCATCATTATCAACTTTACTGGGCGCATGCCACTCAATGCGCCCGTTAAAATATGTGCAGGTAAGGCCAGCGACTTTTTTCGAAGGTTGATTTAAAAAGTGCTCATTTTATCGCGAACAGCCTATACCCAACATTGACCTACCCCAATAGCATACACAACTGTCAAAGTCACATGGTCAACAATGATGAACATGTTTGTTTACCTCTTAATTTTTAAATGACAAGCTCTATTATATTAATAAAATACTTTTACCAGTTTGAGTGTAATCAGAAAGCATTACAAATTTACTAGAGGAAGTATAAAAATACCTCGAAAGCGCTTGTTTACTAAACAATGTTGTAACCTCAAACCCAATCCACGCCATTTTTGCTTGACGTGTAGGCAGAAAAGTAGTTCAATGTTGGGACACGGAGATTGGTTGTGCGCAGCCAGCGAGATCGGTCTACCTCTATGGTGAATCCAGCCAACCCCTCGGCACTGGCTAGGAGTAAACAGAACGCTTAATATGTTTCCGACTCGATATTGTTTAATTGCCCAGTCCAATGTCGGCAATATAAAAACGGAAAATTATTTGAATTATTTGATATAATGAAAATAAACTGCTTATCTTTTTATGCATATTTTTCAACGGCATTAAAAATAAAAATATAGTTATATTGATTCAATTGTAGAGACTGGAGTACAATTATTTATACAAATCCACATTTATTTTTACGATGTTGGTAGGAATGTGAGCAATACATTGTCGTATGCCCGTGCCTAGTCGTTAGTGTGCGCTAGTTAAGTGTTTTAACAACTATTTGGCGTTGTGTATCGACACTTGTGACAGCTCACAGGCACCGTTTATCTTTGGATGTAATTTTACGTATTTTAGTCGTGAATACATTTTTATTAAAATGAATGGAATCAGACGATATAAATGTAATGCAGAAAACTGTTCATGTGCAGTAGTGCCAACCCGTGAAAATAATTTTTTTTTTTTGTTTTGACATTGGCACATTTGCACTGGGGGAAAAAATAGAGTTCCGCTGCTTTGCCTTCAGTTACTTCTCTGGTGTTTGTATTCTCATTGAGTCTAATTTTAAAGCTTCTGTCACACTGTCAAATTTTCCCATCAAACTGCTTCCAATAAGATTGGTCAAATAAATTTGGACAGTTACGGCGTCATTGAAACGTCATAAACGCCGCCTTTTTTGTCTGAGAAAGTTGGATGGCTTCACTTTCCATCAAAAATTTGAAAAATGGACCGGTTCTAAAATTTATTTGATGTTTGATGGTCTCAGCCAATCAAAATCGTGCACGACAAAAATGGACGTCAAGAAACTTAAAATAACGAACAATTGCTGAAAACGAAGTAAGTTATGAATATAATTAATTTGTATAGTAACTGCCTGGCCATGAATGCTATTTTAAGTGAATATTGCACATAGTACTTATTATGAACTCAGAGGCATTTATTTCACTGTGCAGGAAACATATCTTATAAATAGAATTCTAATTTACTAAAGAAACGAAAATAAATTACAATATTAATTACATTTCTTCCTGTAATGGACCGCATGGAAAAACAAGAGCAATATCTCACAATAAGAAAATAATTTTTAAATAATATTTAAAAATAGATTCTCCCAATCAAATATTTTTGGAAGCTTGGCACATTTTCAAACGCACTCAAGATTGGCCGTATGTTGCCTCCAATATTGTTGTCAGACATAGTAGAAGGCAAAATTTGACAGTGTGACAGGGGCTTAACGACCTGTTGCGGACATAACGGGATTCCCAGTAGCCGAATGGCTGTTGCGACATGATGACGTCACATCCGCGTGAAGTGGCGTCGTGAAAGTTAGCGCAGGCAGGACCAGGATGTGCGTGCAATCAGGGCAGAGGGCTGCCTTCTGAGTTGACGAGCCTAGGCGGCACTTTTCACCTGCGGGAAGGGGTTCATTGAGGCGGCCATGACGGTCGAGGTCGACCAATGAGGAGCGAGCTACCGCGGAGTTCTGCGCGTCTTCTTCGCCTACCTTCGACTGTTCAGTCCGAGTAGCGGCGGGCGGTAGGTGAAGAAGGCGATGTGTTGTTTGTTCCGGTAATATTTCACCACGCGCTCTCGTGTTCTCTCAGGGCAATAATGAAGCGAAACAAAGTCCGTTAATGCAGTCTCGTGTGCGCGTTTTCTTACGAGACGCCTTGTCTGGCGTCAGGGACATGTTGAAATCTGAACAGGCGAGTGTCCACCTAGATGGAAGTAAGGTTCGTGTTTTTTCCGTAGCGATGGTGTATCGCCGATAGACGACGCTGTGTATTAATCAGAAGTGTGTAAAACGACAAGAAACTGTACATCGCTTGTACGACGATGGTGAATCGAGCGTGTGCAGCGGGACTAAACCGCTGGACAATTTGGATGATACTGGTGTTACTCCTCAGGCATACGAAAGGTAACAAATATTTTTACACTTTCTTTTTGTTCATAACATCTTTAGATTTCCCATTACTTGTTTACTACACTCGTGAAGTAGTACAGAGGCAATTGTTACCTACTTGTGTGCGCGTTGTACTACCTTTCGTAAAGAATTCAGAACAAAGCTGCTGGAAAAGAAACCGTCATGCAACCATCTTTCTTGATCCAAAGCAGTGTACAGCCAAGCCGAGCCATAACCCAGTTTACACGAACGTTAACACGCCACGAATGTGTGCTAATGTACACGAACAAGAGCTGTGTTCGAATTCACCAGCTAAAGGGCTGTTATAAGCCGTTCACGATAAAGTGAGCACTTTTGAGGTCCTAGTTACTTTTTTCTTTCAGTCATTTTTATCCTTCCGCCACTTATTGAAATAAATATTGCAGTGTAAGTAATGCAATATGTGTATGCCACCAACGTCTAAGGCTAAAATAAAAAAAATATTGATTGACTATTATTCCAACTGAGAAGGCTTTCAAAAGTGTCCAATTTACCGTGAATAGCCTATAGCTGGTTTCGTGACCTGCAAATGTGTATCGGGGCTGTGATGTCACATTATCGGAGTCAGAATTCTCGTAAAGGGCACATATTCACCCTTCAGCCGAGGGCACAATCACGTCCCTGTTACATGCCCCACACTGAAAGTCTCGTTTTTCAGCTGTGTACAACAGATTTGCAGTTTCCTCCTGGCATTCACAGTAAGTACACTTCTTACACAATCCAAGGCAAAAAATTATAATCAATTGAATTTCTTTTTGCATATGCGTTGGATGTTATAAAAATTGCGACGTTAATATGGGTGTTCTAAATTATACGTATAGGCTGTTCACGGTAAAATGAGTCATTATTGAAAAGCCTGCTTAAGATCTACTTGTATACATGTTGTGTATTCTTCCGTCTTATATAAAATTAACATTGCCATAGGCCTCGTCACTTTATTCATGCTTCGGTCAACTGAAACTGTGAAATTATTAAGAATGTAATCCATCCATCGTTACCAACTTTACTGGGCACATGTCACTCAGTGCGACCATTAGGCCTAATGCATTAAGGGACAGAGACTTTTTTCTTTAAGGTTAATTTCTAAAGTGCTCACTTTATCGTGAACAGTCTTTAATTATTTTTGAACAAGAGTATCGGCAGCTAAAATTATCCACACTTACATGTTTACTGCCCATTACCATCTGGATACGTCATTGCTTGGTTATTATATCTGTGCGGTAGTACAATACAAATTGCCACATGCGTGTTCGTTAATTTACTGCTCTTATAAGAGAGCAGAGGTCTTGTTCGAATTGACCATTTTGTATGTTAGTATTTGGTAGAGTTCAATTCTGATGCCGTCGACAGTCATTTGTCCAGCGATGGTTGCGATTTGGTTATTGAGTATCTCATTAAGTTTCGTAACATACTAAAAATTAAATATCAAATTCGTTATTATTTTAGTTGCCTAATGCGTATCACGTGAGGTTTTAGTAAACTAAAAGTGGTAATTTGAATACGGCCATAGTCACCTGAAGAAAAAAAAAATTGTCTTGATATATGATGTTCACGGTAAAATGAACACTTTTGAAAGCCCTGCTTGAGATCTACTTGCATGCACGCTGTGTATTCTTCCGCCTTATGAAAAATTAACGTTGCCATGGGCCTCATCACTTTATTCATACGTCGGTCAAGTGAAACTGTGAAATTATTATAAAAGTAAACATTTTATAAATCTGCTAATTGTTACACACTGAGGCGTTAAAAAAACTCAGCGAGAGATATAATTTAAATTATAACAAATGGTTACCTATTCACGTTCTATTCGACGTTAACTTATGGAACTACTTTCTATCCCTGGTTACCAACTTAACCGGGCGCATGTGAGTCAGTGCGCCCGTTAGAATATGTGCAGATAGGGGCAGTGACATTTGTCTGAGGTTGATTTCAAAAGTGCTCACTTTATCGTGAACAGCCTTTATGAAACAGCCTAGAGACAGAGTAGCCATAGCCGAGCCGGGTTTGCACGAACGTCCCGCGTGGAGATGTACATGAACGGGGAGGAATGTGTCGGTAGCTAGACGTGTGGCGTGTACGCTATTTTGAAATAGCAGGGAGTAGCTATGGCGCGGAGTCGTGGCGGAGGTTGAAGCTAACAGTACTCGCATTGTGAAGGAACCGGTCCTCCGGCGCGGCGCAGCGCAGCGCAGAGATTTGGTTCCGTTACACAATTAGACCGTGTCTCCTGCCTGCGCCGCACAACCGCTCGCTCTACCGGACAGTCGTGTCGTGACTTGACGAGACGTGATTGTAGCGCAAGTCTTCTCAAGTCACACTCCCTGGGCGCCGCGGTAACCAAGTGGTTACACTACTACCCCAACACCTAAAGGCTGTTCACGATAAAGTGAGCACTTTTGAAATCAACCTTAGAAAAATGTCACTGCCCGCACCTTGCACATATTCTAACGGGCGCATTGACGGAAATGCGCCCGGTTAAGTTGGTAACCAGTGATAGAAAGTAGTTCCACATGTTAACGTCGAATAAAATGTGTTAGGTAACCATTTTTGATCATTTAAATTATATCTCTCGCTTTTTTTTTTTGATGCCTCATCATGTAAAAATGTTCGAGTTTGTTAAATATTTACTTTTTTAATAATTTCACAGTTTCACTTGACCGACGCATGAATAAAGTGACGAGCAATAGTAATTTTACATATGTTGTAGGAATACACAACGTGCATACAAATAGATCTCAGTGCAGGACTTAAATTGAAACATCTTCTATTGATGGGCCTTTAGCAGAGAGCTGCAAAATTCGCGCTATCGTTCGGTCGAAAGCTAGATATTGCTACTCCATATGTACTTGAGTACAACCTATGATTTCATTAGCGACTTACTATTGGACAGTTTCATTTACCTGTGTGTTCTTCGTACATTGGGTTGATCGCTCTACATTTTACCATCCATCATTAGCTGAAGAGTTCTTGGAAGTGTGTCGAGCAGACTCTCAACAAATAGCAGTAATGTGAAGAATGTACAGCATCTTGGAGTTGAGGCTGCTGTCAAATAATACCGCGAAATTCGCGTGTATCTCGCCATTAGGAAATGTTCGTGCATGGAGTTGCCATGCGGGCTAGTTACAAGAGTTTCGTGTTTGAAGTCCAGCTTGACCTGAAATGAACTTCAGAGCGGTATGCTGTGTTGCCAGATGACGGGAAATTTCCCGCTTTCAGAGAAATTTTAGTAGATAGCGGAAAAAGGAAAACGGGAAGAAAATTAGTAGAAATGGGAGTTTTGAACTTACTGCATATTTGTTTAAATGTTCGTATCGAGTTCCATAATCTGTAGAATTAAACCTGTTTCAATCGATAGTATACCATACTGATTTACATCTTTTCAATACATACTATTTTCAAGCTTTTATTTAACTTGCATTATTTATTTGTACAGTGTCTGTCTGACCTCTATACACTGAACTGGCATGCAGTCTGCCTGCAGTGCATCACTGTTGGTCAGGTTGCAGCCCGAAGTGTGGAAGGGGCCACCTCCATATTTTTAACTGCACATTTTTAGTCTTTTTAGTCTCCCATATGTATAAATGAATGTATAAATAGTCTACATGTATAGTAATAACAAAAAAAAAGATACTAAAAATTGAACAATGAATTTAAAAAATACACTTTAAAACCAACCTTTTAGTTATAAATGCACTAGAAAGAGAAAAATAATTATAGCAGCCTAGTTACAGAATTTGTAGAACTTTGTAAGACATGGTCGAAAAGCCATAATAAACTTTACTACAAACTATTGTATTTATATGAACTTATATTTAGTATATAAAAGCTTGGCCTGAATAGTTAAGAGCCTTACACAAGATATGTTCTTACTGCGTGCACAAATGAGTTATACGTTCTATATTGTGAATAGTTAAGATTCTTACTTGAGATATATGCTTACTATGCTTACGCAAATGAGGCAAACATTCTATATTGTGGCAAGCTTTTATATATTAAATATAAATTTCCATAAACCTAATAATTTGTAGTAAAGTTTATTACGGCTTTTCGACCACGTCTTACAAGTTCTATATATTCTGTTTGGTCTCGAGAACAATGTGGACTGTATTTTAACGAAAAACATTTCGAGTTGCGACTTCCCGACACGAAAACAAAGCCGAAAACTGGTCTTGAAGATTTTGGCAGCGCCACTCCAAGCCGTTGGCACCACCATCGACAGTGTTGCCATAATGTGGCGGGAAACTGAAACAAGTTCAAACGGACCCATGGCCCAAACATTCCCGCCCGCCTTGAAGGGCCAGCACTTCTACACTAAGTAGTCCTGTTAACAGTATACAAAACATATATAACATAACAATCAATATTTACACAAACAGGTTCTATATACACAGATGGATTTCTTAGTCTTGCACTAGTTGAGAGGAAGAGGACTCAACTTAACAGCTGGCCTGGTGAAGGTGGCTTGCTGGGTACGAACCTCAGCGACACGCACAACACCGTCTGCCCCAGGGTGGATCTCTACTATTCTACCAAGCTTCCACTGCAAGGGAGGCAAGTTTTGGTCTTTTACCAATACCAAGCTGCCTTCAGCTATGTTGTCTTCTCCACTGGTCCACTTAACCTTGGGCTGAAGATGATGGAGATAGGCCACATACCACCGCTTCCAAAACGACTGGTGGATCTGCTGTAGGAGTGACCACCTAGTCAACCTGTTGACTGAAGTTGACATGTCCAGTTCAGGCAATATCTGTGCTGGACCCATTGTAAGAAAGTGACTGGGAGTTAGTACAGAGAAGTCATTAGGGTCACTCGACAATGGACACAGAGGTCTTGAATGAGTGTTGCCTAAATCTGGTCTAAAACAGTGCTCAGTTCATATGTCAGCAACTGGGTCCCCACAACTTTCTTGAGAAAGGACTTGACTGATTTGATACCTGCCTCCCAAAGTCCACCGAAGTGAGGAGCTGCTGGAGGATTGAAGTGCCAGGAATTCTTATGCTCTGCTAAACTGTCTACAGTCTACTTGCAAATGTCACCATTTGCGAGAAATTTTTGCACTTCTTCCAGCTGATGGCTGGTTCCAACAAAGTTAGTGCCACAGTCACTGTAAATGTTGCCACATTGACCTTGTCGAGCGACGAACCTCCTAAAGGCTGCCAGAAATGCTTCTGCTGATAAATCTGAAACAAACTCTAGATGTATGGCCTTTGTTGCAAAACACACAAACAGACATGTATGCCTGCAGCACACAAGGCTTTCTAAATCTAGCCATGGCGATGGAGACGGGACCACCATAATCGACTCCAGTGTTCATAAATGGCTTGGCCTGGCACACCCTTTCAGCTGGAAGACATCTCATAATTGGTGTGAGGGGTTTGGGATGGGTTTGAAAGCAACATATACATTTATGAAGGCGGCTGCGAATGAGATTCCTGGCGCCAAGCACCCAAAATTCTCTTTGAAGCAGTGACTGCAGCATCTGGAACCCTGGGTGAAAAAACTTTAAATGAAGCTCATCAATCGGCAGCACTGCAAGACGACAATTTTTTGGGAGAAGGATTGGGTGGTTCTCTTTGAATTGCAATTCAGCCCTTTGCAGTCGACCACCTACCCTCAGGAAGCCTTCAGAATCTACAAAAGAAGCCAGCTTCTGGATGACTGGAGAACAAGGTTGGTGCCTGGCAATACGAGCAAACTCTTCAGTGAATTCTATTTGCGAGATCTTGATTAGGATATTCAGGGCTCTTTGCATCTCATCCAACTAAACAGGCCCTGTGGTAGGTGATCCACCTGCACCAACTGCCTGCCCAAATCTGCAACACAGTGCTACTATTCGTTTTACCTTATTTAATTTCGACTGTCTTTCCATTAAGTCTAGGAATTGAGACTGTCAAGTTGGCCTGCAGCACAACAGTTAGATGCTCTTCATTGCAGGTGGAGCTAGAAACATGAAGTGTACTCTGTGACCAATGCTTCTTATCTTCACAGAGCTAGGCAGGCCTTGACCACCAGAGAGGATGTGCGACAAGCTGAGCAGGAGTAAGGCCATGAGAAACACAATCTGCTGGGTTCTGTTCGCTCGGAACATGATGCCACCAATCGACAGAGGTGCAGCTCTGAATTTCACTTACTCTGTTCCCGACAAAGGTTTTCCACACATGTGATGAAGCCCTAATCCACGAAAGTGCAACGGAAGAGTCAGTCCAAGCATATGTCTCTTCTAGGGGCAAAATTGATGAGTACTTATCCAACACTAAGCACAAGCACCGAGTTAGAAGTACAGCAGCGCAGAGTTCAAGACAAGGAAGTGTTACTGTTTTGAGAGGAGCCACCTTAGATTTAGAAAGCAGCAAATGGATGGTGACCACACTCGTGGAAGACTCTCGTCGAAGATACACTACAGCTGCATACCTCTTCTCTTAGCTGTCGGAGAAACCATGCAGTTCAAAGTTGGAGTGTGCACTGCTAAGGGTGATACAGCGAGGAATGGTTATGTTGGAACAGCAAGACAACTCATTTCGAATGGTTTCCCACTTCACAATGATGTCGGAAGGAGCCGGGCAGTCCCAGTCAACACTTGCCAGCCACAGCTGTTCTTACAAATACTTGACTAAGAGTGTCAAAGGTAACAACTATCCCAGTGGGTCAAAAACCCGAGCTATGCCCGAAAGAATTCCACGTTTTGTCATAATCAGGGATCTAGGTTGAATATCATAACCGAAAGTGTCTGAGCCGGGGTTCCAGTGCAGCCCTAGAACCTTGACATATTGGTATTCATCAGAAGAGTAGCATGTACCCAAGACTTTCACATCCTCTGGACACATGCCTTCCAGCACAGTAGGGCAGTTACTGGTGAACTTGCAGAGCTGGAACTCACCTCGCGAGAGCAGCTGTTGTAGTTACTGTCTCAGATTCACAGCAGAAGTGACATCGTTGGTTCCCGTGACTATATCATTGGCATAAGTGTCAGACAACAAATACTTGCAGAACTCACATAGACTTCCTTCTCATCTTCTGCTAGCTGATGCAAAGCTCTGAGAGCGAGAAATGGGGTCGAGCGAACACCGTATGTAATAGTGTTAAGACGGTACACTTCGAGAGGCTGATCTTCAGACTCCCTCCAAAGGATGCGCTGGTAATCTCTATGCGCATCAGCGACCAGAATTTGATCGTACATTTTTTTATATAACCTGTAAATAAAATCATTGGAATATGAAACTGAAGCAACACTTCTACTATGTCCCTTTGATGCTTAGGTCCAGTCAAAAATACATCATTCCAAGACAAACTAGAACTGGCCTTCGCAGATGCATAAAGCACGACAAGAAGTTTGGTGGTGGTACTATCAAGTTTGTGCACACAGTGATGTGGGGTGTAATAGGAGCGACAGGAATTCACATCTGAACGGTCAATACAACTCATATGACCTGAGTTAATATAATCTTGCATAAATGTAACATAACCAGTCCTGAGATCTGGCTGGTGTTTAAAACGACGCTTGAGTGAATATAAACGACGAAGTGCTGTGGAGTAGGAGTCGCCTAGGTCAGGGTCAGGGCTCTTGAAGGGAAGTACAACACTTTAGCGACCATTTTCATCATGAGCATAGCCTTCTGCAAACAACTTTTCACAAAGGACATCATCTGGTGATGGCTTGGTTTATCAGGAAGTAGTTTTTCGAGTTTCCAAAGTCGTTACACCATATTGTCCAGTAATGGGCTTAACAAACTGGAAGCCACAAAGAATGAGGAAATATGTGATGATTGCAAATGAGGCAAACTGCTGTCAACCTTTCCCATCACGATCCAGCCAAAGTGTGTGTCCAGAGCTACTAGAGTACCAGGGGGTCCTTCAAACTTGCTTCCTTTCAATAAGCAGGGAAAAATCTCTGCATCCAGCAGCATGTCAATTGACCCTGAAGTCGCAAAGGCTTGGTCTGCCAACTGCAGATGGGCAAGATGGCTCCAGGCTTGGGGATCCACAGGTGCGGATGGGAGGTATCCTGTTATGCGAGGTAACACTAAAGCATCTATTGAAAATACTATCTCTGTCTGTCCACAAGGCTTTAGCACACAAGATACCACATCACGAACAATGTTAAGTGGTACCTGAGAGAGCCCCTGAAGTGGCTGAGTTTTCTTCCTACGAGGAATACCCAAGCGAGATAAGCAATTTTCAGAAATGAAATGGGCTTGACTACCAGAGTCCAATAACACTCTGATGGGTTGGAAGGCCCCTGACATGTCATGTGCATCAATTACAGCAGTTGACAGCATAACCACAGCACTGCTAGGTGTCTTCGAAAATGAGACAGTTCAAACATAGTTTGAGTTCCTTGACAAGTGCAAATCGTTCCTTGTGTGGCTTCTGTTGTAAGTGGGTCATTTGTACAACAAATGTGCTGTGTTGTACGAGCTGCAAGGAGGAGTAGGTTTCACCATAAAGACACTGGATGAACGGTAACCTTTAGCCAGTTTACGATCTGCTGAAACCTGCACAGGTTTGATCTTTGAGGGTGCCGGCCTAGATATTAATGCAACTGCTTCCATAGCACTGCAATGTTTTTCTAAAAACTGCACAAAGGACTTGCAACTGTCTGTCGAGGCCATCTCCCACTGTGTTTGAAGTGGGCATCCAGTTTCCTGCAAAGGATGGGCAGTAAAATTAAGTCCGAGTGCTGCACAGGAACATTCAGAGCTACCAGTGCTGCCACATTCTCTAATACAATTGTCAGCATCTGTCGCAGTGAGGTGGAAGATTCAGAGGATACTGTGGGTGCTTCCAGCAGAGCTTCCACATGCAAAGAAACAATCTTTTGTTTGAATATCACTCAGATAACAACTTCAATGCTACATCTAAATTTTCACCTGACATAGGTAATGCCTGAATCATACTTAATGGCTCACCATTAAAGGACAACTTTAAATAGGACAACCTTTCGACTGGAGTTTAGGTTGTAGTGATCATTTACAAGAGCACTGAACAAGTTAGAGAAGTTCGCCCAGTCTTTTGCACATCCACTGAACTGTGGCAAGGAGATTTTGGGAAGTGATATATTTACCTTCTGTGTGCTGGTAGCTGCTGCCTGTGCTGCCTCCGACTTGCTCGTAAGAGATTCTCCCATTGCCATAACATCGTAGTATTGATCTCCGAAGTTCAGCATGCGGGCTGCATGTGCATCTTTATCGAAGCTTGTTAGTTGTTCGGCTGCCATTTCTACAGTAATGTAATCTGATTCAAAGTTACGATTTATTTCCGGCAAATCACGCACGGTTGCATGGAATAAATTCCCTTTGGAGGGATCTGTACCAACGCACTTGGAGATCCCAAGCGCGCGCTTGAGGCGCCCTTCGGCCAATCGTAGATGCAGTATTGTTGCTTGAGCATCGCCCATGATTAAAGTTGCTGCGGTGTGCAATAACGTCTCCACAAACTACGTATCACAACACAAGAGTTGTGTGTTCTTGTGCGTAGCACAGCACAAAGAGAGATATGAATACACCTGGTGGGAAAATACATAACCATTCATGGTAAGAAAGAAAAAAAAATAAATAAATACATAACCAAATCCAGAACACAGCAGCTGTCTAAACCAAGTAACACACACAACGAACAAAGAAAATGGCCTTCACGCGCATACAAAAACAATGTTCCAAGTCAACAAACTGCACTAATGTTCATTGTTTGTCATACTATACAACCCGAGTGTGAGTTATAAAGTTCGCTACCGATAACCACACTTTTCCGTCACGCACGTGTTCGCTATGCAAAGTGAAATTACAACAGATATACGAGCTCACAGCGAACAAAACAAATATCGAATACACACACCGGCGCATATCCGGCGTGGAGGACCACATGTTCGGGCTCGAGAACAATGTGGACTGTATTTGAACGAAAAACATTTCGAGTTGCGACTTCCCGACACGAAAACAAAGCCGAACTGGTCTTGTAGATTCTGGCAGCCTGGAGTGGCTCCAGGCCGTTGGAGCCACCATCTACAGTGTTGCCACAATGTGGCGGGAAATTTTAACTAGTTCAAACGGATCCATGGCCCATACAAATTCTGTAATTGTTTTTCTCTTTTTAGTGCACTTATAAGTAAAAGGTTGATTTTAAAAGGTTTTGTGTAGTTAATTTTTTTATCTCTTGTTTCCCGTCTTCGTGATATGAGAGCTACACTCTTACGGGTAAGAGGCGTGGTCGGGCCACAGACTACATAGAAGTCAAATGGGGTCGCACTTCATTCTATGTTGGCGCACCAGTTCTCTGATTGGCTGCACCGGCTTCTGGGGACGGGCATTGAGTCTTCATTCGCTACTGCGTGCTTCGTATGATGTGTAAAAGAGGCTCCCTGTTATTCTAAGTGTTACTTAGCACCCTATCATTTGCAAATTACAGAATAACTTGAAGAAAAAAAACATTGTGGATCAAGAGAAGGCAACTTGATAAACAGGAAAATGTCATAAATGCTGGATGTTGGCCAACCTGGAGGCAATGCGTCCTCATTTGATTTGACAACACCGGCTGTGTGGATCACCTGGTTGCTTGAGCTCGTGTGTGCAGCTTTGTAAAGGCTGGTCACGTTAAAGTGAGCACTTTTGAAATCAACCTTAGAAAAATTTCACTGCCCCTTCGTGCACGTATGTTTTAACGGGCGCACGGAGTGACTCGCGTGCAGCAATTTGGCAACGATGGAGGGAAAGTAGTTCCATATCGTAACGTCAAATGAAAAGTGTTTGGTAACAGTTTGTGATGATTTAAATTATTGCTTTCGCTTTCTGGTTTTTTAATGCGTCGAAGTGTAAAAATGAGCAGATTTGTTAAATAATAATTTCTGTAATAATTTCACAGTTCTACTTGACCGACGCATGAATAACGTGATGGGGCCCATGATGGCAATGTTAATTTTACATAAGGTGGAAGAGTACACAACATGCATACATGTCGATCTTAAGCAGGTCTTTTCAAAGTGCTCAGTTTACCGTGAATAACGCATAGGCCTCACGTGGAGATGGCGTCGCCCACATGGGCGGTACCTGGGAGGCTCGCACTAGTTAGCCACTTGCCATAAACTGCACATTAGAGCAGGAACTGGGGCGCCCCGACTCGCTCATTACTCTTGGTTCATGCCACTACGCTCCCTCCCACCCCCACCATCGTGTTTAGACCCCCTCTCATCCGGCATCTTCAACTTTCCATTTATGTGCCATAACTTTCTTTTCAATTAAATAGCTACATATTTCTTGTTATAGTCCACTCACTGTTACTTACAACTGTTCTGAAGCCCTGCTTGCGTTATGCTTCCACTATATTCCTCCGCCTAATGCTAACAAAACGTAATGAAGTGTAGGAAGTAACACCAGAGGGACCGTGCACCGTATTCGTGCGCACTCAATTTAATATTTTCCATGAGAACTATTTCTTACTAGGCATTACCAACACACCTATATTCTCCCTGTAGGAATCGTGTCAGTCGATGCCCCTGGTCGGTGGGTTTTCGCAGGGATCTCCCGCTTTCCCCGCCCTTGCATTCCGGCGCTGTTCCATTCTCACATCGCTTCACGCTCATCGGCAGAAAAGACGTCGATGTTAAGAACCGCCCAAAATCTCTGTAAACTTGTTCGGAAATACAAAGAAACGCCCTTTCTTTCTACGGCTCCACTGACCGATATGAGCCGCCGGCATAATGCCGCCGAAACAGGAACGTGGTGCCTCATTAACATAATCATCAGCAGACTCTGGAAGATCTGGACCGCCCGAGCGAGGTTGCAAATGATATTGCGCCGACCAGATTGAAAGATGTCCGCTCACATGCGTTTATGAGGCACGGGATTACCTGCGACGCCACCACGCGTGTTCGATGTCCCATCGCCTCCGAGGGCGAGGCAATAAAACTGGCACCGTATCAGTCGTTCACTGGACAACATCCAGACCACCGGCATCTTCCGGCACGAATAGTCCGGGAGGGGCCCCGCTGGGAATCAAACCCGTGTTCGCCTACGTGAGAGGCGAGTTGTCTGACTACTACAGAACAGAACAGAACAAAATTAAATTTTATCAGTGCCCGGATATTGGCCATAACTGAGCTCTGTTATATATGTATTTAGAATCAAATAAAATAAATGCACTTCCTATTTAACATTATCCGATTCCTGTATCAGATAGTAGCCGAAGGGGGATCTTTGGACATCTTTTTAATCCCCCTCCCCTACATTACTCCCAATCAAAAGTTATTAAATCTGTTATACGAAATCCAATTATTTATGTTTTTAGGGGAGGGGTTTTTAATTTTTTTTTATTTAGCAGGAAGTATATCATATAACATTTAATAATTTTTTAACCTAGTTACTATATTTAAACAGTAATTATATAATTTGATGTTTTATTTAGTTAACTTTAATTTATAGTGGGAAACCACTGCCAAGATAATTTTGGTACAAAACTGAAGATTGATGAAATGGGTTAACAATTATGATGATGGTTATATTGTTTCTGACTACTAGAGCACCGCGGCCCCGTTACAGCCAGTCAGCTTCGAAGGAACTGCCACGCCAATTCACTTCTGTATGTGGTCTGTTCTGCGGTGCCGCCATGTCTGCCGACGGGCCTGATCCCAGAGGTTGTCAGCAGTGGTACAGGAGGCATGCGGCATGTTTAGCATGCGGCAGCTACCACGCTCTACACCTCGCTGTGCCAACTGGCTCACGGCAAACAACCGGGTCCTAAATAAGGTCAGACGAGGCCGGGCGGCTAACTGTAGTCCCTGGACGCAGTCCTCACATACTTCAAGATGTTTCCACACATTTACCCTCGTCTTTGACACTTCCAGTCCCACACGAACATCCACACCCGGAGATTTCTTCACGCTTCAACATAATGCCCGGCAACGCCATTGAAAACAACATTTCCACGCATATAGTTTCATTGCTTGCTGCTCCCCCCCAGTCAAAATCCAACGTATCTGATTCGTGGGCAGACACGTAAGTCACGTAGGAAGTCAATTATCCAATCACAACACTGGATTTGAGCTACGACGTTTTGAAATACGACTAGTCACAAAGTATTTTCGCGATAACAGGGTGTCGCTACTAATTACTAAATTAAGAAACTGTCAACTGGAAGATGGCTGTTGTATTGAACAATGAACATCTGTCGCACATGACTGACTCGCCTTATTGGAGGTTCTTACACCAGTGTACAGTGTACATCACCGAAGACACTTCCTACGGAACGTTTTGGACCTAAGATGTACACTACGACATAATCGAGTTACGGAGAAAATTACATTTTGCAATAGGGCGAGTTTTTTTAAACAAAAAATTAAACAAACGACACACCATTATTTGAACATGCGAGTACCTCGTCAAGGCAGATTCACACGTTCGCACATCACGCTGGACAGACGGAGTAGAAAATAACCAACGGCCAATCAGATAGCTTCTCGCTGCTTCTACGTTATCCGAGCGGGAAAAGTTGAGTCGATTTCAATTTTTTTTCGTCCAAAAAACGCTGTTTGCGGTTACCTCCAACTTTTCTGAAGCCTTGCTGAAGTTCTACTTCCAGTATATTCCTCTGCTTCATGGAAAACAAAACACAACCGAGTCTAGAAAATTACACCAAAGGGACAACGCGCCGCATTCGTGCGCACTCTGTATAATAATATTTTGCATAAATCCTTTTTCTTACTGGGTATTGCCAACACACCTGTTTTCTCGCTGTTTTCATTTATATGAATTATAAGTGTAAAATACTATAATTTATATAGGCTGTTCACGGTAAAATGAGCATTTTTGAAAGAATCGCTTAGCGTCTACTTGAATACATATTGTGTGTTCTTCCGCCTTATGTATAATTAATATTGCCATGGGCCTCATCACTTTATACATGCGTTGGTCAAGTGAAACTGCGAAATTATTAGAAAATTAACTATTGTACATATCTGCTCATTTTTACATTCCGATGCATAAAAAAATACAGAAAGCGAGATAAATTATTTAAGTAATTACAAATGGTTACCTAACACTTTTTGTTCGACGTTAATGTATGGAACTAAATTCCCCTCCATCATTACCAACTTTACTGTACACATGTCACTCATTGCGAACGTTAAAACATATTTTGGTAGGGGCAGTAACTTTTCTAAGTTTTATTTCAATTGTGCTCACTTTATCGCGAGCAGCCTTTAGATAACATATAAGCAAAAATTAGATTTGAATAAAAAATCAGGTATTTTTAAGTTAAAAAGTGTAAAACGTTTGTCATACATTACGTACGTAGGAAACAACCAAGCATATCATACCTAGGTTGATAATTCAAAGGTTTGAATCAAAAAGTGTAAAGAAATTGAGAATGTACTTTACCCACAATTCGCTGCGTGGTATCCATGGCGACCAAAAATGGACGCCATCGACGGTGATGTTTGAAGTTAAAGCTTGTATGTAGTGTATGTAGTACATCACGCAAAGGAAAAAGGGATTGTATGTAGTTACTCACGTAGGGAAAAATAAATAAATAAAAATATTAAGGGAATGAAAAAAAAATTATTGGAAATCTCAAGATCGTCATAGCGCAGTTAATTTGAATATAAACGAGAACTCGCTTCCTGGTGGCTGATGGGCAAACCAAACAGAGATTGGAGTTGTGGGTACGCAGGAATTCTTGTGATGAGTGGGGTCGCTGTCATGTCTGCTCAGCTTTCTCTGTCTCGTCGGCATACATGCAGAGAACGACGACACATGTCCGGTTTCATCCTGGAGAGACAGTGGCGATTGCCTAGCACCTCGGGCGGTCCACGAGAATGTCTGGTTGTGAGGGACCCACCCACGCGATTTTCGACGTGAATACGCCTTTAAATTTGCAACCAGTCGGAGGCAATCCAGAAAATCAGATGATAACAAAATCAGGGGATACAGTTTGGCATTGCAGCTCCGAATCCATCGTCTACAGTCAGAATTCAATTACACCACTCGATTGCCAAAGGATCAAAGAATATTTTACGTTGAGTGAGAACTGTGAAGCATCAAGCGAGCTTGGCGGGGGGGTGTTTGAGTTTGTTTCGCCGCGTCTCATAATTTCCGCGTAGTATAACTTTTGACTAGGAGAAGCTACGGCCTTGTTTAGGTTTCAGTCGACAGCTCTCGTCAAGATTGGTCGATTGCGCGTATAAAACACATGTGTGGCGTGGTTATGGTGAAATTATAATAGTTTTAATGTAAAAAATTAAGAAAACTTGACAAAATGTCGGCTATACTCGTCAAAAAGCCAAGTCGAAATACATAAATCGTATACCGTTGGAAAGAGCATCTCAAAAGCAATCCAGTGATGCCCATAAAACCCCATATGATTGAGTGAAGCGGTGCCGGGAACGTAAAATAAACATCAAGGCGTCCGAGCGCGTCAACGTAGACGTATTCACGCAAAACAAACGGCCGTGTCCACAACACAGACACACACCATTTTTAATTAGGGGGGGGGGGGGTTCCTGGCGCATTTATACTATAGACTGTTCACGATAAATTGAGTACTCTAGGAAGCCCTGCTTGAGATCTTGCATGCACAATATGTATTTTACCGCTGTATGCAATATTCACATTGTCACGGGATTGATCACCTTGTCTCTGCGTCGGTCATTCGAAACTTGTGAAATTATTGCAGAAGTAAATATCTTGCAAATCTGCTAAACCTTATATTTAGATGCATCGAAAAAGAGAAAAAAAAAGAAAGGAGGATAAATCATTTCAGATTTCAAATATGTTTTACCTAATACTTTTATTTCAACGTTAAGAAATGGAACTACCTGTGCCAAGTTGTCTTTAACAAATGTTCAGCTCAGCGCGCCCAGTCAGGCAGTCGTCGTTACCAACTGTACAGCTCAGCGCGCCCACTCAGGCAGTCGTTAACAACTGTACAGCTCAGCGCGCCCAGTCAGGCAGTCGTCATTACCAACTGTAGAGCTCAGTGCGCCCACTCAGGCAGTCGTCGTTACCAACTGTACAGCTCAGCGCGCCCAGTCAGGCAGTCGTTACCAACTGTACAGCTCAGCGCGCCTAGTCAGGCAGTCGTCGTTACCAACTGTAGAGCTCAGCGCGCCCAGTCAGGCAGTCGTTGTTACCAACTGTACAGCTCAGAGCGCCATTCAGACAGTCGTCTTTACCAGCTGTACAGCTTAGCGCGCCATTCAGGCAGTCGTTACCAACTGTACAGCTTAGCGCGCCATTCAGGCAGTCGTCGTTACCAACTGTACAGCTCAGCGCGCCATTCAGGCAGTCGTCGTTACCAACTGTATAGCTCAGCGCGCCCTGTCAGGCAGTCATCGTTACCAACTGTACAGCTCAGCGCGTCCAGTCATACAGTCGTCGTTACCAACTGTACAGCTCAGCGCGCCCAGTCAGGCAGTCGTCGTTACCAACTGTACAGCTCAGCGCGCCCAGTCAGGCAGTCGTCGTTACCAACTGTACAGCTCAGCGCGCCCAGTCAGGCAGTCGTTACCAACTGTACAGCTCAGCGCGCCTAGTCAGGCAGTCGTCGTTACCAACTGTAGAGCTCAGCGCGCCCAGTCAGGCAGTCGTTACCAACTGTACAGCTCAGCGCGCCCGTCTGGCAGTCGTTACCAACTGTACACCTCATCGCGTCCAGTCATACAGTCGTCGTTACCAACTGTACAGCCAGCGCGCCCAGTCAGGCATCGTCGTTACCAACTGTACAGCTCAGCGCGCCCAGTCAGGCAGTCGTTACCAACTGTACAGCTCAGCGCGCCTAGTCAGGCAGTCGTCGTTACCAACTGTAGAGCTCAGCGCGCCCAGTCAGGCAGTCGTTTACCAACTGTACAGCTCAGCGCGCCGTCTGGCAGTCGTCTTTACCAACTGTAGAGCTCAGCGCCCCCACTCAGGCAGTCGTTGTTACCAACTGTACAGCTCAGCGCGCCCAGTCAGGCAGTCGTTGTTACCAACTGTTACAGCTCAGCGCGCCCACTCAGGCAGTCGTAGTTACGAACTGTACAGCTCAGCGCGCCCAGTCAGACAGTCGTCGTTACCAACTGTACAGCTCAGCGCGCCCACTCAGGCAGTCGTTACCAACTGTACAGCTCAGCGCGCCCACTCAGGCAGTCGTCGTTACCAACTGTAGAGCTCAGCGCGCCCAGTTAGGCAGTCGTCGTTACCAACTGTACAGATCAGCGCGCCCAGTCAGGCAGTCGTTACCAACTGTACAGCTCAGCGCGCCTAGTCAGGCAGTCGTCGTTACCAACTGTACAGCTCAGCGCGCCGTCTGGCAGTCGTCTTTACCAACTGTAGAGCTCAGCGCCCCCACTCAGGCAGTCGTTGTTACCAACTGTACAGCTCAGCGCGCCCTGTCAGGCAGTCGTTGTTACCAACTGTACAGCTCAGCGCGCCCACTCAGGCAGTCGTAGTTACGAACTGTACAGCTCAGCGCGCCCAGTCAGGCAGTCGTTACCAACTGTACAGCTCAGCGCGCCATTCAGGCAGTCGTTACCAACTGTACAGCTCAGAGCGCCATTCAGGCAGTCGTCGTTACCAACTGTACAGCTTAGCGCGCCCACTCAGGCAGTCGTTGTTACCAACTGTACAGCTCAGAGCGCCATTCAGGCAGTCGTCGTTACCAACTGTACAGCTCAGAGCGCCATTCAGGCAGTCGTCGTTACCAACTGTACAGCTCAGCGCGCCCAGTCAGGCAGTCGTCGTTACCAACTGTACAGCTCAATGCGCAAAGTCAGGCAGTCGTCGTTACCAACTGTACAGCTCAGCGCCCCCACTCAGGCAGTCGTCGTTACCAACTGTACAGCTCAGCGCCCCCACTCAGGCAGTCGTCGTTACCAACTGTACAGCTCAGCGCGCCCAGTCAGGCAGTCGTCGTTACCAACTGTACAGCTCAGAGCGCCATTCAGGCAGTCGTCGTTACCAACTGTACACCTCAGAGCGCCATTCAGGCAGTCGTCGTTACCAACTGTACAGCTCAGCGCGCCCACTCAGGCAGTCGTTGTTACCAACTCGACAGCTCAGAGCGCCATTCAGACAGTCGTCGTTACCAACTGTACAGCTTAGCGCGCCCACTCAGGCAGACGTTGTTACCAACTGTACAGCTCAGAGCGCCATTCAGACAGTCGTCTTTACCAGCTGTACAGCTTAGCGCGCCATTCAGGCAGTCGTCGTTACCAACTGTACAGCTTAGCGCGCCATTCAGGCAGTCGTCGTTACCAACTGTACAGCTCAGCGCGCCCAGTCAGGCAGTCGTCGTTACCAACTATACAGCTCAGCGCGCCCACTCAGGCAGTCGTCGTTACCAACTGTACAGCTCAGAGCGCCATTCAGGCAGTCGTCGTTACCAACTGTCGAGCTCAGCGCGCTATTCAGGCAGTCGTCGTTACCAACTGTACAGCTCAGCGCGCCCTGTCAGGCAGTCATCGTTACCAACTGTACAGCTCAGCGCGCCCACTCAGGCAGTCGTTACCAACTGTACACCTCAGCGCGTCCAGTCATACAGTCGTCGTTACCAACTGTACAGCTCAGCGCGCCCACTCAGGCAGTCGTCGTTACCAACTGTACAGCTCAGCGCGCCCAGTCAGGCAGTCGTCGTTACCAACTATACAGCTCAGCGCGCCCACTCAGGCAGTCGTTACCAACTGTACACCTCAGCGCGTGCAGTCATACAGTCGTCGTTACCAACTGTACAGCTCAGCGCGCCCAGTCAGGCAGTCGTTGTTACCAACTGTACAGCTCAGCGCGCCCAGTCAGGCAGTCGTCGTTACCAACTGTACAGCTCAGCGCGCCATTCAGGCAGTCGTCGTTACAAGCTAGCACCAGTAGAGACAGCGCCTTTCCCTGCAGAGCAATGTTATTGGTTGCCGTTCTTACACACCATCAATACATAGTATAAAAGGAGGTCCCTGGCGCGCGTCTGTCTGTATGACTGCGGTAATCTCGAGAACCGCTACGATGATTTGGATGCGGTTTTTACTGTTATGATCTTAATTTATCGAGAAAGGTGCATGTGTATTAAAAATTTCCCTTGCACTTATAAGAACTGAGCATTAACGGTTTTAGTGGATCAGGTCGGGAAAAAAGTTTCCCGCCAGCACGCTGTCATGGAATACGCTGTCTAATTCTTTTGGAATATAACATAATAATTTGCGAATGAATTGTGCATAATTAAATCATCTTACAAAAAGTTTGCGGTAGTATATATCTATCTATAATAGATAAGTTGTAATATGCGTATTTACAGTTAAAATGCGCAATAAAAACAAACTTCAAATTCACTGTATTTTCTAACCATAAAGAACTCAATATATATCAAAAATAAATTAATTCATAATTAAAAATGTTTAATGTAGATATGAAATGTCCTTTACATCATACAATTATCGCCAATAATTAAAAAGTTATGAAAAGTTTTGAAAAAAAGTAATTTCTAAAATCGAGACACCAGCGCACGGACCTGTACTCGAGGGGCGGGTATGGGGGCGCTGACTAAGGTGATGTGGTGGACTAGTGAGGTGCAAGGGGAGAAGGGGGCGCTGACTAAGGTGATGTGGAGGACTAGTGAGGTGCAAGGGGAGAAGGGGGCGCTGACTAAGGAGATGTTGAGAACTAGTGAGGTGCAAGGGGAGAAGGGGGCGCTGACTAAGGTGATGTGGTGGACTAGTGAGGTGGTGGACTAGTGAGGTGGTGGACTAGTGAGGTGCAAGGGGAGAAGGGGGCGCTGACTAAGGTGATGTGGTGGACTAGTGAGGTGCAAGGGGAGAAGGGGGCGCTGACTAAGGTGATGTGGAGGACTAGTGAGTTGCAAGGGGAGAAGGGGGCGCTGACTAAGGAGATGTGGAGGACTAGTGAGGTGCAAGGGGAGAAGGGGGCGCTGACTAAGGTGATGTGGTGGACTAGTGAGGTGGTGGACTAGTGAGGTGCAAGGGGAGAAGGGGGCGCTGACTAAGGTGATGTGGAGGACTAGTGAGGTGCAAGGGGAGAAGGGGGCGCTGACTAAGGTGATGTGGTGGACTAGTGAGGTGCAAGGGGAGAAGGGGGCGCTGACTAAGGTGATGTGGTGGACTAGTGCGGTGCAAGGGGAGAAGGGGGCGCTGGCTCTGGCGATGTGTTGGTCTAGAGGGGTGCAAGAGGAGAAGGTGTACGATTCGAGCCCATGGCAGGCGGGATTAACTACATTGTACTCGATAGAATCCGGCCCGGATCGCTAGTCTATGTTACAATTAAAGGTTGTTCACGATAAAGTGAGCACTTGTGAAATCATCCTTAGAAAAATGTCACTGCTCCTACCTTCATATATTCTAACGGGCGCACTGAGTTGCATGCGCCCAGTTAATTTGCTAACGATGGGGAGATAGTAGTTCCAATACTTAACGTCGTATAAAAAGTATTATTTAACAATTTGTGACAAGTTAAATTATTTCTTTCGTTATATATATATATATATATATATATATATATATATATATATATATTTATGTCGAGGTGTAAAAGTTAGCAGATATTTCAAAATAATTACTTTTCTAATAATTTCTTTTTTTCATTTGACCTACGCCTGAATAAAATTATGAGGCCCATGGCAGTGTTAATTTTACATAAGGCGGAAGAATGCACAACTCGCATACAAGTAGATCTTAAGCAGGGCTTTCAAAAGTGCTCATTTTACTGTGAATTGTCTGGTGTTGCTTCTGATGCCATGGGTCTGCTGATACCCTTTCCATGCGTACGTTGCAATGTGGCAGATGTTATAAACAATTCCGAAGTACTTTCTACGCCAAGAGCTTACTCTTATGCAACACATCAACTGTTATATTAGTGTGTAGGTGAAGGGGTTGAGCTTGACCTGTAGTGTAGAATGTTTGAGATCCTGGTTTACTATCACACGTGACCCCTGCGGTATGTTTACCTACGAAAGGACATCACACCGCAGACGAAAACGATGGCAGACCTACTTCAAACCTACCACACATGCTGTAAATGTTATTTTGGAGTTCTCCAATGTAGTTAAAAATTGCGGTGTGCTGTGTCGTCTACAGGTATATTTACGTGACAACTTCTATGGGTTGTGAGAGAAAAGACAAAATTAAACGTCATTAATGTATTTGCTGGAGACGCGTGTATTGACTTCCTCCTTTGTTTTGCATTTGATTGTCTGAGTTGTTGCAATCTATCTTGGAACTTTTTTTTTTTTGCGTTTGCGCTGATCATGTCGTTGCAGCTTAGCCCTAGTCTCGTCACGTGATGTGGCGATGACGTAATCGCCACGTTCGCTTTTCGCTGCTTCGTAGAATTGTCAACTTCTTCATACAACTGCGTAGTGGATTGAGGTAGCTGAGTCATCCTTTCAGTATTAGATTTGTCTTGTCGAGGACTATTCATGTTGTTAACATCATTAGTGTCCTTTTCGCCTAACTGGTAATTTTTAACTATTTTGGTTTGTAATCTGCAAAGAAAATTATTATTTGTTAAAAAGTGACTATGTGTGTTTATTATTTATGATTCTTGCTTATGTTTTTAGTTACTCTTTTTATTTACGCACAAATAGACACCAGAATTTCTCTGATCGGATAAGCCGCTCGGGTCGCTACAGCGGTCTTAAGCATACTAAACCGCTCGAACCCAGAAGGTGCGACCCCCATCGGAGTTTGATTAGATGCTAATAAATAATTACTGATGTCTTCGTTCGGTCTGGCAATTTTATTTGAAGGCTGGAACTTTTAAAACGTTAAGTTTAAAAAATAAAATTTTGATTTCAGGTAGCGAACTTATTTAAAATAAAACCGTTAAGGCGTTTACTATAAATAAATATTCAAATCACCCATTTCGGAAACATTAAGTAAGCAAATTTATATTATCAGTCAGTACGTTACATCAAATAATGTGGCGAATTTACTGCCACCTAGTGTCAGATTCTGAAAGTTCACTTCGGACTGCGTCAATGTGACGCCGAACGAAGTGGTCTGGGTGGGGGTTTGTGCTGGCGAGCGTCACTGCCTGCACAGCGAGCAGTGTGACTCAGTGAGAGACATCACCGGAGCTGTGACCCACTCTCTCTACGGCTTCCTGTGGCACATTCCTGCCCGCCATGACGAGCCATTGTCGCCCTTAGCCTCCAGCTGTCGTCTCTCAAGCTTCTTACGGGAGGCGGATAAGTAGAACTGTACGACGACTTTCGCCCAGGAATCGAGTTGATTAACCACTCGTATATACTTTTTATTTTTAATTTATGACTAATATTACTTAAAGCACAGAAAAATGGTTATCTTGGTAACCACTAATAAGAAATGGTTCTTATGCGAAATATTATTAATTAGAGGGCGATCGAATTCGGCTCGTTGTTACTTTGGTATCATTTTCTAGACTTAGTTAAGCTTTGTTTGCATGAGGCGTAGTAATATCTTGAAAGTAGAATTTCTAGCACTGTTTGAGGAAAGTTGGACGTAATGTTGAACAGATTTAAGTTGCTACTTCCATTGGATCACAGTTTGTAACAACGCTCAGGACGACTTACGACCAATAACTAAGGATTGCAAAATGACGCGAATTCATTTCATGACAAGCTAGATTTCAAACCCATGTACATTTCTGTTATGTTTGCTTTTGGATAACAGTAGCCTATATTAGACACGCCCAGGTGGTCTGTGAGCCAATAACAGACCTGCAAGGAAACCCACTGGATCCCGTGTTACATGGTCTGAGGTAGAACTGGCTACACACTGGTCCAGCAGACAATTGAAATACCTATAGCCAAGGGTCGAAAATACATAAGACCGAGCAGTCTAGCCTACAGGTAATTTAAAATGCGAAAATGTCCCCTGTCTCTACTAATAACTAACGTGCAAGGAAAACAAAGATCGAATCTTGTTCTACCTGGTTGGGCAGGTAAAACTGAACAACTAGCTGATGCTCGAGTACACTAAGGAATGTGGAATCTAGCTTGTCGCCGAATCAATCTGCGAAATCTGTCTCTATAGTTGTAATCATTAACAACTAAGGAATGGGCTTTTGTTCTTCCAGTATCTCACCTGAACAAGGGACAGTCCAGGCCACGAAACGTCGTGAATATTTTAAATTATTTTTTGTGGTTCTGTGTACTCTGTTGGTTTATCTCTCGGATTATTTTATTGTTTGTAGTTCCTGTACTGTTTGTCGTTTTGAATTATTTGCTTTTATAATCTGACAAGAATATTTTTCCTGACTTGCGTTTTGTTGTTTTTTTTGTTTTATTTTAGTGTTTGTTTTGAGTTGATATTGGTTTTCTTTATAGCTCTGTTTTGTTCACTTTTGTGGTGTTTTGTTTTCGCCATCGTGTTGTCTTTTCTTTTGGTTTGCTTTTGTTGTCTGTACTGTTTTGTAATAATAAGTTGTTCGTTCGTCTTTTTGTCGTTTTTTATATTCTATTGAAAGGAAACAGCTTTTCCTAATTATCTGTCTGTGGTGTTGTAAAAGGTTTTTTCGCTTTTCTCTTTCTGAGTTTGTGCATGTTTATTTAGTCTCATGATCGGCAATTGACAAAGTCCAATCAAACCATCATAATAACGTGAATTCACCATTCCCATTAAACTACAAAGATAAAATTGGTTTTTTAAATAGCATTTTTGCAGTCGAAGGTTATTTTTAGCGGCGGGGCAATATAAATAAATAAATCTAGAATTTTCATCATTTAAAGACAAAATTTGAAAGAAATGATGTCAAGTATTCAGAAATCAGACCAACCAATACACACTGTTCGCGTAGTGGGCCACCATAAATTTCTAATAGGTAGAGGGGATGGAAAATCGCAAAACATTTTTGCGTAAACACATACTTTGTCTCTAACTGGGTTATTCTTTGATGATTGGATGAACAAGGTTTTGACTCGGTTGTTTGCAGTCCAATCACGAACGTTCTGCCTTATAGTATCAGCATCCTCATTGGTCCAGTGAAATGGGATAGTAGCTTCATACATGCATGACAGCCAATAAGGACAGAAAACTGTCGGACATGTGTAGAGTACGTTGAATCCTAGCAAACCCCGCGATAAACCATCATCTGTAATTATAGACTCGTGTGTGCAAGTAATGGCCTCGTACAACATGTGAAATAAAAATATAAAAAAACAATAATTAGTATGTAAAGTATTTGTGCTCGAGTTGGAGCAGACATCGTTGTGACCTGTTCCGCTGCGTGGTCGCTGTGTAAACTTGAACCTGCGACTGCCAGCTAGCAGTCGTAACACGCCACTTTCTCTTGAGGCCTAGCGCCCACAGTCGCCGCGTCGTCCGAACAAAAACAAATTTCCTCTTCGCTTAAGGTGAAGACTGAACAATTAAGACTATTTGCAGTTTATGATTGAATTACCAACTGTTAAGTCTAGCCAATCGAAATCGTAACAGATGTAAGCAACCGAAATAACTTGGAAGATGGACAATTTACATATTTAATTATTTGTGGTTACTGCTAGTGTGTTCGTTAAAAAAAAAAAAAAACTTGAAATTTTATAGGAGGGAAAGCCGATGCCAACATTAGGAGTTTACATATATAAATGTGAAAAGGTTCAGTAAAGTGAATTCAGTAACCTCTTCCATGAAAGAAAACATTCTTTAAATCAAGAGGCTACTGTCTCGATTAAAATAATTACTTTCATACGATTCCACAATTGGACATAACCTAAATACAAGTTGTAAGTACAGTTTCCCGCCACCAACAACTGTCGCCGTGCTCTGATTGGCTACTTCGTCTTGGCTTGTACTTAAACCATCTCTTAAGTCACGCAAAGAACCTACACGACCCGCACACGACATCCATAAATGAATACCCTTGATTCATATCTTAAGCATACGGCACTCTTATGCTGTTAAGTCAATCGTAAACCCATCTTTAGGCTTGGTTCACAATGGGAAGCGCAACACTAACCACAGAACATGGGTTGAGTGTACAAGAATTATAGGCTGTTCACGATAAAGTGAGCACTTTTTAAGGCCCTCCCAAGAGCCATTAATTACTAATAAATAT
This sequence comes from Dryococelus australis, assembly GCA_029891345.1. Lineage (NCBI taxonomy): Eukaryota > Metazoa > Arthropoda > Insecta > Phasmatodea > Phasmatidae > Dryococelus > Dryococelus australis. Next base: position 7,223,489 of record CM056995.1, on the reverse strand, counting down.
GTTTTATTGCAGCCTCAGACATTAACTTTTGAGAATGGTGACTGTATACTCCGTATTTATTAGTCACGTGACAATACTGATATTAAAAAATGACTTAAATATAAAAACTGGATTAAGAGGTAAATATGGAAGGGTCTTAAAAAGTGCTCACTTTACCGTGAACGGCCTATAACTGCCATGTTTTCGAACCTATCGTGGCGGTACAGTACTCTTCGAACTCACGAACCCCCCTCAATATCAACAGTGTAACATCTCTGAAATTTGTATTCTTGGGAAAGCGTAATTTAGGCCGTGTCTCAATTTGCCCAGAGAGCGCTCTCTCGTTGCTCTCGCTCTCACGACGTCAGAGAGAACGCTCTCAGGTCGTCTCAATTCGTCGGAGAGAGCGAGAGAGAGAGAGAGAGAGTGAGAGAGAGCACGAAGTTGTATACTCGCTGGCATTCTCTCGCACGCGACATATTTGTTTACATTATATCCGTATTTTGAATAAGGTTATAGTAGCGTTCTGGCCCAAAACAACATAGCATTGTAACTGTAAGTGAATAATTTAAACTGTTTCAAACAGCGAAATGACATACGTAACATGTATTTATAAAAATATAAATACTGATTTCTGACTTCAGTCTCTTTTTTTGTCACTTTGCTGTAACATGACGGTAAAACATAAAACGAAAATAATAGTATTCTATGCGCTAGTGATTATCGTGGCATTGCTATAGTTAATTGTGAATTATTTTTAAAACACAAAAATTACTTAACTGTAACCATTACCGCGGTTTTAGTTTAACATGATTCCCTGCCTTTTGGCATCAGCTGTTCGCCTGACGCCGGAGAGAAACAGAGAGTGGGTGTCTCAATTCCCAGAGCGAGAGCACGAGAGAGCGCGAAGTAGTGCTCTCTCTCTCTCTCTCTCGAAGAGTATTCTTTGAATTGAGACACGACCGTAGTTGGCTGATCACTCTCACAAGTCAGGCACAATTATGGCATGCATTAAATGTTATAGCAAAATAATTTTCACAAAGAACACTTTAAGTTATGCATATTACCTTAATTTGTCGTTTCGAGTAATATTTGAGGGGCTGTACTGTTGAACTAGCAGAGAGATGAGTGTTATATTGCTATAATACTTAATGAATGAAGTAGATAATGAAAGTTGTCATTGTGCACGACCTACTCCGGGTTCGTAGGAAACAACGTCTTAGTAGGAATATGGAAACTGGAACTAATATTTGAACTTGATTAAATTATTCCGTTTGTTTGAGAAACTTCTTTATGGAGAAACTAACCACAAAATTAAATATTAATTAATCTACAAGTTCTCATAGTCCACGTCTTGCATTTAACATAAATAACAGTTTTCTTTAGCAACACTCGTGAAAATAAAATAACTCAGACAAATCATCAAATAAATATTCTTCTTTGGAGCTATAGTATTTTAATCAAAATAATGGCCAACTGACAAGTTCATATCCGACCTCCATATTAATTATATTCTTTACACACCGGAAATTTGTTAATCGCAGAGCAATTATTAGTCGGCAGTCAGTGTCTGTTTAATATCGTATTGAAATAAACACACTGTTGTAGATGGGGCCGCGGTGGCTGAGCGGTTAACCTGCTCGCCTCCCACTAAGGCGAACCGGGTTCAATCCCCGGCCGGGTCACTCCCGAATTTTCGCATGTGGGAATCGTGCCGGACTATACCGCTGTCCGGCGAGTTTTCTCGGGGATCTCCCGTTTCCCCCGCTCCTTCATTCCGGCTCTGCTCTATACTCACCTCTCATCACCATCATCGGCTCTCAAGCTCTCGCTGTTAAGAGCCGCCGAAGTCTCTTCATTCACTCATTCATTCGTAATCAGAATTCATGCCTGGACATTAAAAATCAAAGCTTGACATGACACAGAGAACTACTTAACTAAATTTTTTAATTCTTGACGGTTTTATTTATACCCGTATTTTCGAATGTGGGACTGGGATTGTTAAATAATAATTCAATTTTTGATAACTTACTCAAATGTGAAACAAATCATTAGCGCTATGATTGGAAGGTAGACTTCTCTGCACTATAAATAAGCATCCAACAGCAGTTTATTTATTGCAATTGGTTGCTGTCTGCTTGAGAAGGCGTTTTCATATTTGACCGGGCCACTCAGAATTCGGCAACATCGTCAGGGCTCATATGTGATTAGTCTGCAGATAGTTAACACGTGTTAAAAAGCAATTCAGCCAATCAAGATAAGTAAACGACCAAAATTCTTATAACTTGTCTTGAAATCTTTTCGCGACATTTCACTACCCCTACGAATCAGAAGGAGTTGGATCTCGGAATAATAAATGGAAAGCTTACACGAGTGATGTAGTTTGCCATCAGCGCACAGTGTGTTCAAAGCGCTCTTTAGCCGTGCAGCTAATAGAAAGCCCGCAACAAAAGACAGGCCGAATAATGTGCGACCCAGTTACGAGTAAGAATGGACTGCCATTGTGGCCGGAGAACACTGAACAAAAGGCAGCGGCTCGAGTGAACTGAGAACTGGACTAACCACGTCAACAAAATTCTGTACCTTCACAAAAGAATTCTTTGGGGACAATCGTTACCAAAATAATTTTTGTAATACTACATGTGAATTAGAGAAAACTTTACGGACAGTAAAAGTTGGAGTGTGTAAAGGTAATATTGAAGTTGAACAAGAAAGAACTTGAAGACTCCTGCCTACCTCGAGCTGGTTACCGCGTTTCAGGCTTAGAGCGCAGTCCTGTGCACTGAAACGTTTTCTGTGTAATCGTTGTTTGCGCCTACCTCAAGCTGGTTACCGCGTTTCAGGCTTAGAGCGCAGTCCTGTGTACTGAAACGTTTTCTGTGTAATCGTTGTTTGCGCCTACCTCAAGCTGGTTACCGCGTTTCAGGCTTAGAGCGCAGTCCTGTGTACTGAAACGTTTTCTGTGTAATCGTTGTTTGCGCCTACCTCAAGCTGGTTACCCGCTTTCAGGCTTAGAGCGCAGTCCTGTGTACTGAAACGTTTTCTGTGTAATCGTTGTTTGCGCCTACCTCAAGCTGGTTACCGCGTTTCAGGCTTAGAGCGCAGTCCTGTGTACTGAAACGTTTTCTGTGTAATCGTTGTTTGCGCCTACCTCAAGCTGGTTACCGCGTTTCAGGCTTAGAGCGCAGTCCTGTGTACTGAAACGTTTTCTGTGTAATCGTTGTTTGCGCCTACCTCGAGCTGGTTACCGCGTTTCAGGCTTAGAGCGCAGTCCTGTGCACTGAAACGTTTTCTGTGTAATCGTTGTTTGCGCCTACCTCAAGCTGGTTACCGCGTTTCAGGCTTAGAGCGCAGTCCTGTGCACTGAAACGTTTTCTGTGTAATCGTTGTTTGCGCCTACCTCAAGCTGGTTACCGCGTTTCAGGCTTAGAGCGCAGTCCTGTGCACTGAAACGTTTTCTGTGTAATCGTTGTTTGCGCCTACCTCAAGCTGGTTACCGCGTTTCAGGCTTAGAGCGCAGTCCTGTGTACTGAAACGTTTTCTGTGTAATCGTTGTTTGCGCCTACCTCAAGCTGGTTACCGCGTTTCAGGCTTAGAGCGCAGTCCTGTGTACTGAAACGTTTTCTGTGTAATCGTTGTTTGCGCCTAATCGCGTGTCTCGGTAAGTAAATGTTCTGGAAATACGAAGTTTTGCCAGAAAGGATAAAAAATTTTTTTTTGTCTATGTCGCTATTTTTTTTTCTTTTATCACATTAAGTGTATTAATGGAGAGAAAATCATGAACGTGGTCAAATATCGCATTTTTAAAGCTTCCCTATGAAGTTTCTTTAAGCGGTAAGAGAAAAGTACGATTATATGCAGGTAGTTTGATCTGTGTACTTTCATCGCGTGTAATAAAACCCCACTGCTACAGATCTAGTTTACACAGTACAGTGTTAGGACGGACACACTGCACTCCTTGCGCTTAGGAGCGATGAGGCACTAGGCGTGCGTGTTAGTGTCGCCCGTATCGCTCCCTCGCTTCGTGACCTTGGACGCGCAGCTACATAGTCCTCATAAGGGCGACATTGCAACGTGCATCAAGTGAGCCATCGCACCTAAGCGCAAGGCTCTGAACTGACGTGCAGTGTTATTGTCGCACTGCGCGTGTGTACCTATGGGACGACTTCCAACTGTGAGCCTGTTATTTCACTGGTGGAAAGTCCTTTAGGGAGGTTCTATGTAGGGTTCTTGAGTAGTCTTGTACGCATCTATCAGACACGCATATTTTGAGATACGATGCTTTGAAAAAGTCGTTTTTAGCTATTTTGGAGTACTCAAAAATGATGTTTCTAATGTCCCATTTGAGGCATATTAAATAGTTTCTTGTAAAAATCTGAATTTTTAACACGCTGTAGTGCAGTTCCGGCTCAAGGTAGGCGGGAACCTTAAGATTATTATAAATATGGAGTTATATAAATAATTTTGTATTTTTCGTAAAACGATGTGTTGTAAAATTACAATAGTTCAATTGTAAAATCACAAGGAAATCATTGGCAGCTAGATAAAAAAAAAAAAAAATGTTTGTAAAGCGAACACAAATTTTTTACAGTGTATATGAAGCCGGAAGTGCTCGCCTTTTTTGCATCTGCGCTTGCAAGTGTAGCGAGTTCTCGACTGCAGCCCTGGCCTGTGTCCGCTCCAGCAAGCCGAGTGTTGTTAGTTCCTCCACACAGCTAGGCACATCTGTCGACATGCCTCGTCCTCTATGCTGTGTATTAGTCACGCCTAAATTTGGCAAAATGGACACCCGAATGTCAATATCCCACGAGCGTATCAGCAGGTTTCCTTAGCTTATTGGCCGCGCCGCACGTTTTGTGAGAAGACATTTCCTTAGGCCGCGGCTACACGGGCTGCTGGCAGAACTACCTCACTAAAACAAGTTCAGGTATTGAAGAGGTCACATTACCTTCGACCGAGTTCCGATCGCAGTTGTTTCTAGTTCAAAGTGAACAGTTTCCATAAGTAGTTTCCAACTACTTCTCTTCTCTGCTGCGCTCCTATTGGCTGCTTCTAAGTAAACTACCGGTGCAATAAATATTGCTGAATTTGGCGGGAATTCCTGCACTTGTTGAATTAACTTAAGTTTATGGTTGAATGTATTAATACCCACCCATTATACCATTGCAGTAAAAGTGTAAGTTTCATAACAATTAAAAAGATCAATAGTGATAAATGTTGGAGGCTATTATAATTAAATATCATACATTTTAAGTTCCGTGTTTGTTGAGGTTAGAGTTTCCATTGAACTCGTTCTGCTTTGGGCGTGTAACCGCGAAAACACGTTCTGTTTTTAAACTTGTTCAGACATGTCTACCGAATGTATTTAGCTGAATGTGTTTAACAACACTCGTGTAACCGCGACCTTACTTGACTGTCCAATCAGAAATAGGTTACCCCGACACCGTACGCCTGTGATTCGCTGGCATACGCCGCGTTAACGCCTACATCATCCAATCAAGATAATGGATATGAGCTTTACTGTTATGAAATACAACTGGTTGTGAAATATTTTCTTGAAATTAGGGCGTCCCTATCAATACTGTGAGGTAAATACGAGCTCGTAGTTTAGTAATTACATCTTTAATGTTGTTAGCAAGTTATTAACAGGAGTACTTTACACATGCTCACGCATCCAATATAGGACGGTGAGATTTAGACGGGTCTTAACGTCGCCGCTGAGGGTGAAGTGAGGCGAGTGTGGAGCAGCAAGGGCGAGGGAAATGGGAGATCCCCGAGAAAGCCCGCCGACCAGCGGCATCGTCTGCCACGATGCACACACGCGGAAATCCGGGAGCGACCCCGCCGGGAATCGAACACGGTTCTCCTAGGTGTGAGGCGAGTAGTCTAACCATAACACCACCGCGGCCCCATATATGGGAAGGGGAAGGTTTCCCTTAAGGTTGAAGTAAAGCAACTGCCTATGGAGCACTGCACCCGACTGTACAACGTGAACAACTCATATAAAAGTAGTACAGACACCATAAAAATTGTCAGAAAGTCCCATTTATGCTGTATATGAAAGAGGAATGTACATATTTTGCAACATCATAAAATATTTTACTGAAATATACTTTTCAATGTAAAAAATTATTCGATGGATAGAGTCCGTATTTTTAACCAAATTTAAGCGCATTTCCGTTTTGGATTCTTCGGATAGCAGAATTTACAAGAAAATCTTCTTCAAGAAAGATCGTCATAATATTTACTGTGATCATATGTAATAATCACGACAATAATGTATCACATCAATTTTACAATTAACTCTATTTACGTCAGTTTCAGCCATAAATGTTTGTGACAATTGGATGCACATAAAATCAATTATAACAACTATTTCCTATTATTACCATTTTCTTACATACGATCGTAGGAAAAATTATGAGGATATTCCATGATGACTATTTTCTTGCAAATTCTGATTTCTGAAGAATCCACAATGGCAATATGCTTAAATTTTTTAAAAATACAGACTGTTTTAATCGATTAATTTTTTACATTTCAAAAGTACAGTTTAGTAAAAATTTGTATAATGTTGCAAAATATATTCATTTTTCTTTCATATACAGCATAAATCGCACTTTTCTGACAATTCTGTACTACTTTTTTTATGAGTTCCTCACGTTGTATAGTCGGGTGCAGTGCTCCATAGGCAGTTCTTCACGTTGTATAGTCGGGTGCAGTGCTCCATAGGCAGTTCTCACGTTGTATAGTCGGGTGCAGTGCTCCATAGGCAGTTCTCACGTTGTATAGTCGGGTGCAGTGCTCCATAGGCAGTTCTTCACGTTGTATAGTCGGGTGCAGTGCTCCATAGGCAGTTCTCACGTTGTATAGTCGGGTGCAGTGCTCCATAGGCAGTTCTTCACGTTGTATAGTTGGGTGCAGTGCTCCATAGGCAGTTCCTCACGTTGTATAGTTGGGTGCAGTGCTCCATAGGCAGTTCCTCACGTTGTACAGTCGGGTGCAGTGCTCCATAGGCAGTTCCTCACGTTGTATAGTCGGGTGCAGTGCTCCATAGGCAGTTCCTCACGTTGTATAGTCGGGTGCAGTGCTCCATAGGCAGTTCTTCACGTTGTGTAGTCGGGTGCAGTGCTCCATAGGCAGTTCCTCACGTTGTATAGTCGGGTGCAGTGCTCCATAGGCAGTTCCTCACGTTGTATAGTCGGGTGCAGTGCTCCATAGGCAGTTGCTTTACTTCAGCCTTAACAACGTGCGTTTGTGTACGCAGGCACATTTAAACTTCTCACTGGTTCCCTGCAGCCGTAGTGAGAAGCTGTGATTGTATGTGCAGTTTGCTCCAGTAGGTGTCGGTCATGGACCACTTGCAAGAGTAGCATAATGGACAAGACTGTTCACTTAGCGGCTCGCGGGCCTCGTCGTGGCGTATCTCGCTGGCTGCGCACAACCACCCTCCGTCTTCCAACATTAACTGATTCTCTACCAACACGACTGTCACTAACGACGTATACAGAGGCTGCGGAAGGTGTTCGTCATTTGGAGGTCAAGGTCAAAAATCAAGATTGGGAATTTTTTTTTTTTTTTGCGTATGCATTGTGCAGTATATAAATTGAAATAAGCACTAGGAAGTATTGCAGTATCACAGGAAGAAAAATCTACTAACGTCTTTAATACCAACACTTACTCGAAACTTGCATATTACATGTACGGATGTACACATCATTTCTTTAAACATTCTAACTGACACTGACATCGATTAACGATTATAAACAAATATCGGAAATCAGATTATACAAATTCTATAAATACTGCACACCATCAAGTAGAAGAATTTCAAATTTTAAATAAATCATATTTGAAAATAATGCTCAAGTGTGTCTTTACATATTAATAAAAAAAATATAATTTTTGTGTATGAAACACAGTTTACATGTGAATGTGGCCAAAAACTAATTTTCTTGATTCTTTTGAAGAAATTAATTATTGGCAATCTGCAAGTTGGAAACGTCATTTGCCATATCCCGATGTACGGCCAATACAGCGATGTGAATAAAAGACGTTATTGAGTCATTGTTGAACGCAGCCATGTTTCCAAACGTCTTAGAGCGGAGAAAGTTATTTCAGTTGTTGCCGATGTTGCTGGTGAAACAAGCAGCAGCTTTAAACAAGTACCCACTTCTGAAAATAATCTTCGGGTTTGTAGCTGTTCTCTTCTTGTGGAATCTAACACTACATGAACACTGTTTATTTTTCTACCAACAGTAAGTTCTGTCAATATAGCCAATTGCCCCGTAAACCTCTCGACATTCAAACCCCTCTTGAAGTGCTCACAAATTTGTAGCACTTCATCTCTAACGTTTTCCACCTCCCCATTCGATGACTTTACAAGAACATTCTCAATTGCCTTATAAATAGCTGCTCCAGGATGTTGAAAACGTGATTCGATTTCGCCTTCAATGCTGTCGATAATGGCAAAGTACTTTTGTCTCAAGAACTGCTCGAGGCTTGAATATTGTGCTGGTGGTGATGCATTTATGTTGTGTTCTAAGCGCTGGTTTTCGGACACGAGGGAGGCTAACTGGCTTTAAATCTAGATATTCCCCTCGTTTCTTAACTTTCTCGCACAACTCAGTGAACTTTTCCTCTGTTCTAAGGTTAGTAAGACGCCCCATAACTATTTCAGTTTGCCTCAAGGCGGATGTGATGCTGATATCTGAAGTTTGCAGGTTTCTAACAAGTTCCTCTGTAATACCAAAAACTATTACTGACACTTCGAGGTAAAATAAACTGCTGATTTTCTCAGAGAAAGTAGACAATCCATTTGCAACAGATTCTTTGGATTTCAAGCTGTACAGTACACTTAGTATTGTTTCATATTGAGAATTCAGTACGTTCAAAGACTTGGTTCTCACAGTCCATCTTGTAGGGGACAGAGGTTTCAGTGTAGTATTTTTACCAAAGCTGGATCATCATTTGCTTTGCAATTGAGGGAAATAGCAGTTCTTTTGGCAGATTCATCAAAAAATTTCGCAAGTGTATGGACATTTTCAAAACATTCGAAATTTCAGGTACAGTGATAGAAGTATTAATGAGAGCTAAGTTTAAAGAATAGCTGAAGCAATGTATGTATATAGCTGTATTATGTTTGGAACTAATTACAGTTTGGGCACCTTTCATGGGGCCACTCATATTTTACCACCGTCATAGCGTTGGCCTCGATTGTCTTCTATCTCGCCTCAACAAGACATCTTCAATAATAGTTGCTAGAGTGTCTCCCGTAGTTGAGGATGTCTCATACAACCCAGTGAAATCTTCAAATACATCAAGATCATTATTCACATGTCGCAAGGAAATGGAAACTTGTTCTTTTGTCGAATTATCGGTCGTGTCATCTACAATAAGAGCAAAGTACGTATTCTTTTCAATGTGTTGATTCAAATTGCGCACTACTAGTAAAGACAATAATTGCAGTATTTCATTCTGGATATCGTGGGAAAGCCAGTTATGCCGCTTGAACAACCAATCTTTAATATCAGGTATTTCATTTCCTCTTAACTCAAGTAGCTCTTGTTTGCCTCTTAAAGCAAAACCACGAGTAGCTAAGAATTTGATACTTGAAACAATTGTAATGAGAGCCTTCTGGGCTTTTTCCCATGTCTTGGCTAACTTGGACAAACAACCACCTGACACTGGCTTTTGATACTTGAAACAATTGTAATGAGAGCCTTCTGGGCTTTTTCCCATGTCTTGGCTAACTTGGACAAACAACCACCTGACACTGGCTTTTGATACTTGAAACAATTGTAATGAGAGCCTTCTGGGCTTTTTCCCATGTCTTGGCTAACTTGGACAAACAACCACCTGACACTGGCTTTTGATACTTGAAACAATTGTAATGAGAGCCTTCTGGGCTTTTTCCCATGTCTTGGCTAACTTGGACAAACAACCACCTGACACTGGCTTTTGATACTTGAAACAATTGTAATGAGAGCCTTCTGGGCTTTTTCCCATGTCTTGGCTAACTTGGACAAACAACCACCTGACACTGGCTTTTGATACTTGAAACAATTGTAATGAGAGCCTTCTGGGCTTTTTCCCATGTCTTGGCTAACTTGGACAAACAACCACCTGACACTGGCTTTTGATACTTGAAACAATTGTAATGAGAGCCTTCTGGGCTTTTCCCATGTCTTGGCTAACTTGGACAAACAACCACCTGACACTGGCTTTTGATACTTGAAACAATTGTAATGAGAGCCTTCTGGGCTTTTTCCCATGTCTTGGCTAACTTGGACAAACAACCACCTGACACTGGCTTTTGATACTTGAAACAATTGTAATGAGAGCCTTCTGGGCTTTTCCCATGTCTTGGCTAACTTGGACAAACAACCACCTGACACTGGCTTTTGATACTTGAAACAATTGTAATGAGAGCCTTCTGGGCTTTTTCCCATGTCTTGGCTAACTTGGACAAACAACCACCTGACACTGGCTTTTGATACTTGAAACAATTGTAATGAGAGCCTTCTGGGCTTTTCCCATGTCTTGGCTAACTTGGACAAACAACCACCTGACACTGGCTTTTGATACTTGAAACAATTGTAATGAGAGCCTTCTGGGCTTTTCCCATGTCTTGGCTAACTTGGACAAACAACCACCTGACACTGGCTTTTGATACTTGAAACAATTGTAATGAGAGCCTTCTGGGCTTTTCCCATGTCTTGGCTAACTTGGACAAACAACCACCTGACACTGGCTTTTGATTGAAAGCTAAAAGAGCTTCTTTGGAACCTTAGTGTGATTCACTATTTTCATGATATGAAAATTTCTCGGAAGCTTTTTTCCAATTGGAAAATCCAGAAACAATGAGGGTTGGCTCAACTTTTAACGTAGTGATAACTTTTAAGCTAAGCTCTTTAGCTCGCAAACAAACAAAACATTTTACAGTTCCTAATGTATCATTCCAATGAAGCCAGGGCCATTTCTTGTACCATTCTGCTTTAAAAGAACGAGCTACTCCACTTATAGTTTTTTTTGGATACTGTGTACTTAAAAGGCTTGTATAAAGTTGTACAGTTACCACTCACAGTAGGCGAACTTGAAGTTCCAATTATATCTGCGGTGGCTATGTTTGATTTAGAATCACTTAGAAGAACAGCACCCGTATCTTCTGTACACAAAGATGTAGATTCACGACCATGAATACTCACAGCATCACTTTTACTATTGTTACTGCTAGCGCTGGCTGGGTCTGGTTTACAATCAGTTCACTGCAGAAATATTGACACTCACTATCACTAATATTTACATCACTAGCACTATCGTCGTGATTTTCAATATATTTAGATTTTCTTTGAAAGAAATCGGTTACCTGTCGCTGTTGTCTTTTCATTGCATGGTCTATTGGTGTATGACTACGTCTGCATTAATTATATAAGCACGCAAAAGAGTTCGGAGCCGGAATAAAATAAACCACAAAACAAACATTAAAAGACACTGGCGGATGGCGAGGACGCACAGTATTGACTGCCGGTTTACTCGAGCGAGTGTCAGCTTGTCACGGGCCGGGTTACCTCCTGCCGCGAACAAGGGAGAAATCATAACAAAAATAAACATACAGTCGAATCTGAGGGATGGCACAGGCTCACAGTGCAATGCTGCCAGTTCCAGGTTGCCATGTTTGCAGTCTGTGTAGCCGTTGCAGGTTGAAAGGAAGAGTATTGAGTCGCAGTGGGTGGCGAATGTAAGGTGATCTGGCAGAGCTGTTATTTATTAAACGTGTTTCTGTAAACTTTCGGTTAGTTGGTTTATTGTTATTATCTACGTAAAAGAAGGTACAAGTTAAGTAGATGAAAAACAAACTGGTGTAGTGCAAGGGACGTCATTGTTTTCTACTTAATTATTCTGTGCCTAATGTGGTATTCCTTTTGACAACTTGACTCTCACAGCAGATTATTAGGGAGGGGGTCATGACCCCTCTGACTCACTGGTTCTGCCGCCCATGGACGGAGATAGTATTTGAGTTTACAACACTGTTTAGTAAACAAGTGCTTTGAGAAGCCTGCATACATCCTCTAACCAATTTGTAATGCAGCTTGATCAAATTCAAATTGGCAACAGTATTTTATTCAACCAAAAGTTCATGTCTTTTAAAAATTAAAACACTGTTGACCACGTGACTTTGACAGTTGTGTTGGTGTGAGGTAGATCAACTTCGGGTCACTGATAAAAAGTTTTGTTGAATCAAACAAGATTTGTTTGGTGCTACCAAATTATTTGTTTGGATAGGGACAATGAATGAAATATTTTGTTGGTGGAGGCAAATTATTGTGTTGTTCTCATTTGGTTGCCCCAAACTGTAAGATTTGGTTGGTGCAACTAAAGATTTGTTTGGTGCAACCAAATTACTTTGTTGTTCTCATTTGGTTGCACCAAACTGTAAGATTTGGTTGGTGCAACTAAAGATTTGTTTGACTACACGCACATTAAGCATCTTGGGCCGATATAAGAAATTTTACAAGTTCGAACAAGTTTCGAACCTAGGTCACCTGCGTCCGAGCGCTACGCCTTAGTAATCTCAGCTAATTTGACAACTGACGATGCCGAAAAGCTTTTAAATAGACATATTGCAAAAATTGGGCAACGTGTGCAAAACAAATATTTCGCGTTTTACAGCTTCACTGGTCAGTTTCTTGTTGCATTGTTTTATTAATGTGTTTATACGATTGTTAAGTATCAATAGATGCACTAACAAACACGGTTACTGTCCTAATTGTCACAAGAAATACCAACAAACTGTATTTTCGAACGAAGGCAGTCAAGTGAGTGGCCAAACAAATATATACAGTTGATTCAACAAAATATTTAGTTGGCAGTCTAATTTTTTTGGCCCGACACAGAGATTTGATTTATTTAAACATACATTTTGTTAGACGAACAAAAGTAATTTTGTTGTTTTTCAAATTTTGTTTGCTCAACAATATATTTTGTTAGGGAAACTAAATATATATTTGACCCTATACGAACAAATATTTAGTTGGATTTTCTCTGAGTGTGCTTGCGCCGAGACAAACAACCCGCCTTCCTCATCTTCAGTGTACGGACCACCAGATTCGCCGGGCAACCTCGCAAGCAATAAGTTTTATCAGTTATTTATTTATTTTTATAAATTTTGTCCTTTAAAACTAGATTACCTGTAGGTTTTTTTACGATACACTGAGCACTTTTGAAAGCCCTGGTTAGAATCTACTTGTATGCGCGTTGTGTATCCAACCACCGTATGTAATATCATCATTGCCATGGGCCTGCTTGCTGTATTAACGTGTCCGTCAAGTGAAAGTGCAAAACTATTAGATAAGTGTATATTTAACGAATTTGTTAATTCTTCCATGTGCATTTGAAAACAGATAATAAAATGAATAATTTCAGTATCTAGAAATGTTAACCTAACACTCTTATTTCGATGTCAAAACATGGAACTGCTTTCCTTCCATCGTTACCAACTTTAATGGGCTCTTGCTAGTCAGCGCAGGTACGTAGGTGCAGCGATATTTCTCAAAGGTTGGTAGTGAAAGTGCTCATACTACCTCGAACAGCCTAACCTAAACTATAACTATCATTAACGCAAAACTTGTAATAAAATTGTATATTGTCACATGTATAGAGACCTGCAAAGTTCGTGTTATTATTTGAGGATGCGTTAAACTTAAAAATTTTTTCTTTGCAGTACATTTGTCATTGGACAATACTTTATTTGACACGCCTTGGCCATTTCTGCGCCAATAAATGAACACTCCACAATTGTGTACCCCAACGACGTGACTTCACAACTGTACAGCAGCCAATGGAAAAACGATGATGTTTAGCCTAATGCCTAATAATATCGCGAATTTCGCAGATCCCTACACATGTATTACATCTTCACTTGAATAAACAGACTATGTATAAGTGAGTCATCAAGCACAGTGCGTACTTGTAAGTGGTTCGGTGGGGAAACTGACTGCATAGCCCTGTGTCCTCAAGTGAATTCAAACATTCCCACGTATCCAGTTTGAAGTATTAGTTAGGAAATGAAGGGTTGAATGGTTGGTAGTGCGGCGAAGACCAGACACTTGAGTTATCCGCGGGCTGTTGAGACGTGACTTGCAGTGTCTGAGAACGAGCTCGGCCGGCTACCCGGGTCGAGGCTCGCTGGTACACTCCCGTTATACTGTGCCGCTGTCAGTACACTCCCTCACAAACTGTACTACACTCTCGCCGCGGCTCACGCACACAATTTACCTTCTCGTTTTGTCATATTATATCAATAGTGATTTGATACAACTACCAAATCGTTTGGAAAATAGCTTTATTCGCGTTCATTTAAAGGAATATTTTACGTTAAAATATTAATGAACACAAATTTTTATTTCAGCTAAAGTTTTCCTTCTCATGTTTCAATAAAATTATTTGAAATTCTACACTTAGTTAACTTGTGGTAAGGTATAACTTCTAACTAAATGCTGTTCACGATAAAGTGAGCACTTTTGAAATCAACCTTAGAAAAAAGTCACTGCCCCTGCCAACATATTTTTTTTCGGTCACGCTGAATGACATGCGCTCAATAAAGTTGGTAACGATGGATGAAAAGTAGTTCCATATCTTAGTGTCGAATAAAAAGTGTTAGGTAACCATTTGTGATAACCTAAATTATCTATTTCGATTTTTTTTTTTGTTTTAATGCATCGAAGTGTAAAAATAAGCAGATTTGTATATTTCTCGAATAATTTCAGTTTCACTTGACCGACGCATGAATAAAGTGATGAGGCCCATGGTAATGTATATTCTACTTAAGGAGGAAGAATACACACTGTGTAGGCATACAAGTAGATCTTAAGCAGGGCTTTCAAAAGTGCTAATTTTACCGTGAACAGCCTAAATATATTAGTATTTTAAAAAATATGTCCAAAATTAAAATTTTCTGAAAAAAAAATTAACGACATTTTTATGCCATGGACAGTATTACGAGCTTACGTAGCTTACGGAAGAATTTTGTTCAATTTGAAGATTTGTAAAAGTAGAAATAAAAACTTAAAACTTTTGTAGTTAGTTCTTTTATTTTTGTAAACATAATTTTCCGCCATTATAATATTTTTTGGAACTTATTGAATATGCCAAGAAAAAATGTAAAATACTTAAACTTCGAAAATAATTTCCAATTCTTGAACGCCTTATAAGGCTCCCGCCTAACTATGTATTTTTTCCTCTTTTCAGGCTGAGAAGCTTGAGAGCGATAAGGGCTATACTGCCAAGCGCATCAAGTGCGCTATCGTCTCTAAGCGCAAGGCTCTGAACTGACGTGCAGTGTTGTGTAGCTATGGGACTTACATCGGCGACACTATCATTTTATTGGTGGAAAGTATTTTCATATAGGCCATACCTGACGCGTATATTTTGAGATACATCGCTTTAAAAAAGGCCGTTTTTAGCTATCTTGGGGTGATCTGAAATTGTGTTTTAATGGGCGTGACTTCTTGAGAGAAGCAGTCAAAAGTTTTCGTCTGAAGTGTGTGTAGTTTTCGTAGGTCGCCACATTAGACATTAGACATTAGACATTTGATATTCTGTAAGAAAAGTGTGTATTTCAAGCACTCAGCGACGAAGTTCAAGTTCCAGCCAGGCAGGCGGCAGACTTACCCACCCACGAAGTCACGTGTTTCTCACTTCACTGCTTCATTATGTATGGACAAGCCTAAAGCCTAGTACACACGGGCCTATTTCTTGTATACCCTGACTTGTATCGTGTGAACGGCCGCCGAGTATGCTAGTTACTAGTACACAAGAGCTCGTATACTAGCTAGTGCCACGTAGGGACGATCCTATTTTTCACCATCTTTATTGTACAAGTTGAATGTAAACAAAACATATATTTTGTTGATGCTGGCATTAAGCAGATATGTTAATGTGTTTAATGAGATAAAATGTTTAATAGTACCACCATCGTAAATAATTCTGTGTATGAATTTAAAAAAATAGAGAGACTTGTCTTTTTTTCTGTGAGTGAGTTTACATTTTCTACATTTGTATATATTTAGTATGCTAGCCGGATAAACTTGTTTAATTATGGAAAGTACTAGATTGATTATTATGCCTGTTGAAGATAAATATTTAAATAATAATTCAGTAATGTTTTAATTAGTCGCGTAAACGTCCGTTGTATATAAGTGATTTTTTTATACATACGCAGCGTCGTTACTAATATCATTTTCCATACATTAATAGTCTAGTACTTGTACTCAAAAACTTAAATAAATACTGTGTTCGGGGGAAAAATAATAGTCTTCGCACTGAGCACCTACATGTAATATCTGATTGCATTTGTACTCCTGCCAACTGCGAAATGTTTGCCATTTGCGAGTTGTTTTTGCCTGCCGTTTACAATATTCTGTTAGCACTTCAGGTAACGTGTGAGTATGAACTAATGGATTCTTTCTTCTCTTCTGCTACATAAACTTTGATGCCTTGTGTTGTGTCCGTGGGTATAGCAGAATGTAGCAGATATCGGGTATCGTGTAGCTACTGCTTAAATGATACTCGCCGCAAAGTGAGCCCTTTTGAAATCAACCTATGAAAAATGTCACTGGGCCTGCCTGAATACCTTTTATCTGCTACGATACCCGGTACGTGCACGGCTAAGTTGGTAACGACGGGTGAAAAAACAGTTCCATTTCTTTAACGTCGAATAAAAAGTGACGTAAATAATGACGTGATTTCATTTTCATTCTGTTTTTCAACACTTTCAAACGTAAGAGCGAGCAAATGTGTAAAATATGTGCATTTCTATTAACTTGACAGTTTCACTTGACCGACGCATGAATGAAGCGATGAGGTCCATGGGAATGTTAGTTTCACATGTGATGTAAGTATACGATATGTTCAGGGAAGTATATCCCAAGCAGGGTTTACTAGACCGTGCCGTGAAGAGCCTATAGACTTGCAGAGTGGAGGAAGACCGCCTGCCGCCTCCTTTGTCACAGCAGCCGCTCCCGTTAGACTCGCCATCCAACCAGCACACGCTCCTTTCATAGCAAACAACTCCCTCCCCTCCCCCCTTCCAAACACTTCTACGGTCTGGCTCACGTACCAATGCACTTTTCATGTGAGTACGTCTTTAAATTTGCAACCATGGTGGGAGGCAACCCAGACAATCCGATGATAACAAAAACGGGGTATACACTTTGGCATTGCAGCTCCGAATCTATCGCCTGCATTTAAAATTCAGTTACACCACTCGATTGCCAAAGTATTAAAGAATATGTTAAGTTGAGTGAGGACTGCGAAGTGTCGCGCGCGGCCACCGGGGGGGGGGGGGGGGGGGGGGAGGGGGGGGTGAAATTTTTGGGTTCGTTTCGCCGCGTCTCATAAATTCCGCGTAATATAACTTTTGACTAGGAGAAGCTACGACGCTCGTTTGAGTTTCAATCGACAGCTCTTGTCAAGATCAATCGATTACGTGTATGAAAATATTTGTGTGGCGTGGTTATGGTGAAATTATATGAGTTTAATGTAAAAAAATTTAGAAAACTTAACACAATGTCGACCTATACTCGTCAAAAAGCCAAGTCGAAATACATAAATCGTATACGGTTGGAAAGAGCATCTCAAAGGCAATCCAGTGATAACCATAAAAACCCATATGATCGAGTGAAGCTGCGCCGGGAACGTAAAATAAACATCAAGGCGTCCGAGCTCGTCAATGTAGGCGTATTCACGCAAAATAAATGGCCGTGTCCCCAGCACAGCCACACCCAATTTTTTTGACATTTCTGAAAGCAGTCCTTGTCGTGTACAGTTATTTCCACTGGAAAATATTTCCTGTTGTGTGATGCATCACTCTCGAGTCCAGTGGCGCTTGTTTATTTTATGTAAACAAAATTAGTTGTGCTTATAAACCGTTATGGGCAGGCTAACTTCATTTGCAGCGCCACTTAATACAATCAATAATTATTTATTTTATGTTTTGTAGTTCATACATTTTTATTCTATGAGGCAACCTCGATGTATGAGTTGCCAGGGAGTTATTGATTTGAATATTACAGCAGTTTCGTTTCACTTATTTGAGATTATTTTTTATTTTAATGTTATAGCTTATTTCAATCCGGTGAAATATGTAATATGATTCAACATTTACCAATACTGGTTTCAACTGACATTTGTGCCACTCGGTTGGTATGTCTTATTTATTATACTGATCCAAAGAGGAATTCTTTCGTAGTCTGAGTCTTTTTTCGCCCCGGTAGTCCTGAAGATCAATGATCAAGAATAATTGTAGTCGAGGTCTAATAATGAATATATATGAATACACGAAGTTGATTATTTACAGACGGGCCTACAAACCTCTGGCTCCTGTGCAGTTGACATACTGGGTAGGTCTCCATGGCCATGTAAACCATACTGCCTTCAGAACAGTAAACAAAGTGACTTGTTGGTGAGACAGGCCTACTGACAGCACTAGGTTATCGGTAGGCGAGAACACAAACAACCAATCACAAGTCTCCATGGCGGAACACTCTTCAGTGCCAGCAGTAAACATTATGGCGTCATTAGCAACGGATGCAGTTTTCGATGAATAGCAGATTAATTAAAAAACTATACTACAGAGAAATAATTGCTCGCGAAAATAATCGAGTACAAACCCATCCTACTAAATGAGTACGGATAATGGAAAATCGCGAAAAATTTTCCAGCCAACAACACTCTTTATTTAACTAGTTTAATCTTTCATGATTGGATTAACAACACTCTAAATTCGAATCAGTAGAAAAGCCACTGATTTGCAGCGAAATTCAACTACTCGAATCACTGAAAATGGCTCGACTTATAATCAGTAGAAATCCACTGTTTGTTTCAGTGAAAAAATTTCACTGATTGAATTAGTGACGTGAAACAATGTCGCTGATTGGATAAATGACGGCCGACTGCAGTGGCGAATTAAATGTGGTTTTTATTGAATGTAGTCAAATAATTATGTGAAATAAACATATTTGCAATAGTTCACTATCTATTTTGCGCAATTTGCCGTAACTTTAAAAAAGTAAAAAAAAAAAAAAAAAAAATTCGGAGGTGGTCGGTATTGAACTCACTCGATTTGACGCCGTTACCTTACCATATTTTGTTGTTGTTGTTGTTGTTGTAGTTGTGTTGAAGTGACGTTGTCGAGCTCAAGTTATACCGACATGCTGACGATTCCCAGTGCGACAAGCGAATTGAAAATCTGCCTCTGAGGAACTACACGTCGGCCACCCTATCCAATGGCCGGCACTGTATACAACAGGGACTATGCTGTTTCCGGATTGTCAGCGGGAATGTGTACTTGTCACGTACTTGTTGAAATTATTCGGACAGGTCATCGCTTCTTCATGTTAGACTGGTCGCACATTCTGGCGGAAATATCAGAAACTATGTGACAACAGGAAAATGCGGTGAAATACGGTGTTATATATGTGTTACAACTTCTATGGTTATGAATTAAAAGAAGCCACATATAACCTTATAAACCCTTGTTATTTATTTTTGTGTCATGGATTTATACCTTGACATCTGACGAGTTTAAGCGCTGAAACATGGCTTTAGTCGGTGAGGAATTAATACTAGCATTAGTGGGCGCGTATTATTTACAGGCGCAAAAAATATTGCTGTACACTGGTTGCTTGGCAGAGCAGCCAGACAACAGGCGTGTGTGGTTTTGAACGAAAACTGATACACACAAATATGCCACTATAATGTCTGTTTTGGGTCGTTGTACACTTTGAGTACACATTGTACAGCATAAAAACAAATTGCAAGAATCTAGAAATTCTTGCACCTTGGTATCCTGAGGGTATGTTTATATGTTCAGGTTGTCTTGATTTCACAAGTATTCATACCACACCAATATCCTTGGGATATTGCTTTACCATACCACATCACATCAATCACATCAATCACATCACATCAATCACATCAATCACATCACATCACATCAATCACATCACATCACATCACATCACTGGGAGATTGTAAACAAGTTAGAGCAGTTGCTATGGTGCTGGTTGTATTTATGTAAAGTGACATTACACAGAAACTGGCATTCGTCCCTCAGCCCTCGATACGTACCTTACCATGTGTTTCAAATATACACATTGATAATAAAACAAATATCAATTGAATTCAATGAGATTTGTAATTAGTTGGAAATGCGGATTGCAAATGTAATATTACTTATAAGCATACACTCGGGAAATACGCTGCAGACGTCTATAAACCGTTCAGAATTTTATTCATAGGGCTAATTGTAACCAAATTTATTAAACTGACAATTATTTACACATTTAATAGAACGAAATTATATATATAATTATTAACTTTTAAAACTTGCGAGTATTATAACCACAAAACGTACACGTTAATTGTCACACCTGCAATACAATATGGCGGCTATCGTAAGTACGCAAGTATGCCCAGCAAGTATAACATTTCAAATACTTGCCAAGTATAGATCGTGGGTGTACTATACTGGTAATTCGGACAGCGCTAGTATATACATGGTGATGTCACTGGGGAGGAAGTACGCACGCGCATGTATCCATTTCTTGAGAATCCGGAATCAGGCTTAGTAGCGTGTGTGTTGAGCATCTTCCTCCAGTATAAACTGATCTGTACCTCTGACTTGTCAATGTGACTGCTGACCTCGCACATTGTCGGTTGGTCGCGAGAAGAGTCATCGACACACCTACAGCGCCCATCAAAATAATTCTTAACACTTGCGCTCGTGAGAATTAATTCCTGACCGAGACCGAACGAGTCAGTGAATTTCATTAAAAATTGGTTAGAAGAAATATAGAAACATCTGTTAGCACTTGTGTATGTAAGCAGGGTATTAACCTCATATGCTACACTCTAAGAAATGGTTGGCAAATATGCGACATCAGTTGACACGTATAGTGAGAAAGAGTGGAAGGTAAAGTTTGCAGTTCCTCTTCATTCGTAGTAGTGTTCTTGCATCTGCTCAGGAAACAGTCAAATGCATAGGGAAGTTTCCAACCGTGTATTGTAGTATCATCATACAATGTATAGGCTAAAAACTCCCATTACACTTTGAGAAGTTTACTAAAGGCTGTTCACGAAAAACTGAGCACTTTTGAGATCAACCTTAGAAAAAAAGTCACTGCCCCTACCTGCATATATTTTAACGGGCGCACTGTGTGACATGCGCCCAGTAAAGTTGGTAACGATGGATAAAAAAGTAGTTCCGTATCTTATCGTCGAATAAAAAGTGTTAGGCAACCATTTCTGATGATTTAAATTATTTCTTTCGCTTTTTAATGCATCGAAATGTAAAAATGAGCAGCTTATTATTTCTTAATAATTTCTCAGTTTCACTTGACCGACGCATCAATAAAGTGATGAGGCCCATGACAATGTTAATCTTACATAAGGCGGAAGAATACACAATGTGCATACAAGTAGATGCTAAGCAAGGCATTCAAAAGTGCTCATTTTACTACGAATATAGGAAAATGTTGACAGTGTATATACGTCGTTCATGATAGTCGTGTTGGGAGGTGAGTTGGTGAGTATTGTGACACGGGGGACTGGTTGTACACATCTAGCGTAATCACAGTATGGAGCAGGCCAGGCCTTGCTCCGTGAGCACGCGGGCAGGTAGGACAAGTAGGCTGTGCTGTCCCCGGAGACGAGAGAGAGACATGCGGGTCGCGTGTGGCTGTTGTTGGGCAAGCTCGCAGGCAGACATCCGGGCTGGCAGGCGCTTTCTACTGCGCAACGCGAGATGTCTCCACCATACACGTGCGCGTTCGCGGGTCTGGAACAGCGGCAAAGCGAGTAGGCCCTGCAAGTCCAGCTTGCAGACAACACAGCGCACTGGCGGGAACACACGTGGCAGTCCCAACACAGCGCACTGGCGGGAACACACGTGGCAGCCCCAACACAGCGCACTGGCGGGAACACACGTGGCAGCCCCAACACAGCGCACGTGGCAGCCCCAACACAGCGCACTGGCGGGAACACACGTGGCAGCCCCAACACAGCGCACTGGCGGGAACACACGTGGCAGCCCCAACACAGCGCACTGGCGGGAACACACGTGGCAGCCACAACACAGCGCACGTGGCAGCCACAACACAGCGCACTGGCGGGAACACACGTGGCAGCCCCAACACAGCGCACTGGCGGGAACACACGTGGCAGCCCCAACACAGCGCACTGGCGGGAACACACGTGGCAGCCACAACACAGCGCACTGGCGGGAACACACGTGGCAGCCACAACACAGCGCACTGGCGGGAACACACGTGGCAGCCCCAACACAGCGCACTGGCGGGAACACATGTGCAGCCCCAACACAGCGCACGTGGCAGCCCCAACACAGCGCACTGGCGGGAACACACGTGGCAGCCCCAACACAGCGCACGTGGCAGCCACAACACAGAGCACTGGCGGGAACACACGTGGCAGCCCCAACACAGCGCACTGGCGGGAACACACGTGGCAGCCACAACACAGCGCACTGGCGGGAACACACGTGGCAGCCACAACACAGCGCACTGGCGGGAACACACGTGGCAGCCACAACACAGCGCACTGGCGGGAACACACGTGGCAGCCACAACACAGCGCACTGGCGGGAACACACGTGGCAGCCACAACACAGCGCACTGGCGGGAACACACGTGGCAGCCCCAACACAGCGCACTGGCGGGAACACACGTGGCAGCCCCAACACAGCGCACTGGCGGGAACACACGTGGCAGCCACAACACAGCGCACTGGCGGGAACACACGTGGCAGCCACAACACAGCGCACTGGCGGGAACACACGTGGCAGCCACAACACAGCGCACTGGCGGGAACACACGTGGCAGCCACAACACAGCGCACTGGCGGGAACACACGTGGCAGCCCCAACACAGCGCACTGGCGGGAACACACGTGGCAGCCCCAACACAGCGCACGTGGCAGCCCCAACACAGAGCACTGGCGGGAACACACGTGGCAGCCCCAACACAGCGCACGTGGCAGCCACAACACATACCACTGGCGGGAACACACGTGGCAGCCCCAACACAGCGCACTGGCGGGAACACACGTGGCAGCCACAACACAGCGCACTGGCGGGAACACACGTGGCAGCCACAACACAGCGCACTGGCGGGAACACACGTGGCAGCCCCAACACAGCGCACTGGCGGGAACACACGTGGCAGCCCCAACACAGCGCACGTGGCAGCCACAACACAGAGCACTGGCGGGAACACACGTGGCAGCCCCAACACAGCGCACTGGCGGGAACACACGTGGCAGCCACAACACAGCGCACTGGCGGGAACACACGTGGCAGCCACAACACAGCGCACTGGCGGGAACACACGTGGCAGCCACAACACAGCGCACTGGCGGGAACACACGTGGCAGCCCCAACACAGCGCACTGGCGGGAACACACGTGGCAGCCCCAACACAGCGCACGTGGCAGCCACAACATAATCATCTCAGCTACTATTGTGGAAACACGTCATTACAACTCTTTGTTATAGTCGCTGAAATAGTTAAATGTGTAACGAGTGATGAAAAGGGGGGGGGGGGGAGGGGGTGTACCTCTTAGTCCTTTGAGGTAATATGCATGTGTATACGCATGGCTGTGTTTGTATGGAAAATTATTTCCTCTTGAAGACAACTCTCACACGTTTATGATTTTACTGTTTCGTTGATCTTCAAAGGAATCTAAGTTGAACTTTTCAATCCGTAAGAATATAATTATTCTATGTAGAAATTTTATAAGTGTTATATGTGCATCAAGCTTGGTGAAATTCGGTCCACGCGTTCAAAAATCGAAAGGTTAGGACACACGCCCAGACATACACAGACAGGAAAGTGATCTATAAGCCTTTCTTTCCTTCCGAAGCAAAGATTTTTTTTAAAGGTTGAAGTCAGACGTCCTGATTTGACCACGGACGAGTTACAGCACTGTGACGTATAGGCGGAGATATTGGGTGACATCTGTTGTTGTTTAATTGTTGTTGCAGAGCAGCTAAGTGTTACAGACGCGAGATAGCGTCATTATCGCTCGCCGCTCTATCCAGTTGACGGCGCGGCATTACGGCCTCTCACCGCCGTAATTACATGTCTGCGCCTGGTGGAGACTGCGAGCTGGGGAAAAGAGAGAGAGAGAGAGAGAGGACGGAACTACTTGCTTAGCCTGTTCGCTGTTCGGAATGCGAGAATTTATACAAAGGCGGCTACCGCGTACAAGCTGTGCACGATTATTTTTGAGCACTTATGTAACCAACCTTTGAAAAATACCACTGCCCCTACATGCACATGTACATGTAGTGCCACGCGCCCTGTAAAGTTGGTAACAATGCCAGAAAAGTAGTTCCATGTCTTAACGTTAAAATTGAAATGTTAAGTCAACTTTTTTGAAATTATTTTTTGTGTTGTTTTTTATTAAGTCATAAGTGCAAAAATAGTAAATTGGTAAAATATTTACTTTTCTAATGATTCCAGTTTCAATTGACCAACGTAATAATTAATTGATGAGGCCCATTGCGATATTATTTTCACATATGTCGGAAGAATACACAATGTGCATGCAAATAGAAGTTAAGCAGGGCTTTCAAAAGTGCTCGAGTTACAGTGAATAGCCAAGAACTATTTTTGTGAGGCGAAATGGTATTCTGTATACGTCGCCATGACTTTCTTGATAGAACCTGCTCAATCACCCTGTTTACGATCATGACCGTGTTGCACGTAAATGAAACTAATGTTCGGAGTAGTAGGAGCGTGTATGTTCTGGAAGTACCCATAAGAATTACCTGGAGAGGAGGTAGGGAGGGAGGATACAAAGTGGTGCTCCACTACCCCTTCGCCCTCTCCCCTGAGGTGTGCTGTGATTCCCTACTTCCCCTACGAGGTGTGTTGTGATCGGCTGTTAGTGTTAACCCTTTGTGCAGAGGTATTACCTTCCTTCGCTGGAGGTGTGCTGTGATTGGTCGGCTGGTTCTTGGAGCAAGAAATGCACAAGGGGCATTTGGAGAGAGTCGATTTGCTTCTTCGGAGTCTAGAACACGACTGAAGTGAGATGGTGGGTGAGGGGAGGGGGGTGGCGGTGGCCAGGAGCGGCGTAGGTGTTACCTCTTCGAAGACTCGACTCCGAAGACTCAACATCGACTCTCCCCAAATGCCCCTAGTGCATTTCTTGCTCCAAGAATCAGCGGACCAATTACAGCACGCCTCCAGCGAAGGAGGGGTAATCCCTCTGCACAAAGGGTTGACACCCACGGCCAATCACAACACACCTCTTAGGGGAAGTAGTGGTGGGGGAGGGGTGGTGGAGTACCACTTTATATCCTCCCTACCTACCTCCTCTCCAGGTAATTCTTATGGGCACTTAGGCCACTCTTGCACTTTGTATCCTGAACATACACACCCCCACTCCACTAATGTTCGGACCTGCACGCACTGCATTATCAGTGGTCAATTCAATTGCTGTATCCCTGTATCCATGCGAGTATTTTTATTTGCGTAAGATTAAGCACCTCTAATGTAACAGAACGTGTAGCTCACTGGTAGCGAGATTTAAGCTTAGCATAAGTAAAATTCGCACTAAAATATTACATGATTTCTACACCTGAGCCTGTATGAAATAGCGTGCTGAATGCGTTAAAAACTCTGACTTTGGAGAGCCTGTCTTTATGAACGGCAGGTTAGCAGAAATGGCCGCCAAACTGAGATTACGTCGTACAAATTAGTTGGAAGCGATAAAGTACTTAATGAAATGCTGTTCAGCAGGATAAATATTTACGTTTTTTTGGGGGGGGGGGGGGAGGGAGGTGTTGTATCTCAAGTACGGTTATTACCGTGTGTTCTGCACTCGGCCCCGGTTAGCGTTTAGTGTGAGCACAATACAGCTAAAGGCTGTTCACGATAAAGTGAGCATTTTTAAAATCAACCTTAGAAAAGAATCACTGTCCCTTCCTGCATATATTTTAA
Source organism: Dryococelus australis (assembly GCA_029891345.1). Lineage (NCBI taxonomy): Eukaryota > Metazoa > Arthropoda > Insecta > Phasmatodea > Phasmatidae > Dryococelus > Dryococelus australis. Next base: position 7,197,486 of record CM056995.1, on the reverse strand, counting down.
CGGGCTCAGTGAGTGACATGCGCCAGTAAAGTTGGTAACGATGGATAGGAATTAGTTCCGTAAATTAACGTCGAATAAAAAGTGTTAGGTAACCATTTCTGATCATTTAAATTATTCATTTAGCTTTTGGTTTTTTTTAATGAATCGATGAGCAAAAAATGGCAGATTTTAAAAATATTTAATCTTAAAATAATTTCATGGTTTCACTTGACCGACGCATGAATAAAGTTCTGATGCCCATGACAATGTTAATCTTACATAAGGCGGAATAATAAACAACGTACATGCAAGTAGATCTTAAGCAGGGCTTTTAAAAGTGCTCTTTTACCGTGAACAGCCTATAATAAAATCGACCTCGTGTTCAGTGCTGATATCTCGTGTTCTTTAAGAATAACTATAGATCCCGTGTTGTGCAGACTTGTATGTTATTTTTTAAAGGAATTTTGCGATATTATACGACGCCTTACTCAGTAGACACTTTTTAATAACTGAAAAAAAAAAAAAAAAAAAAAAAAAGACAGGCACACGGCGGATTCCAGAATAGAGCTGTCAGCCTTGGCACTGATATGCGACTTCACAAAGATATCAGAAGAAAAAAAAACAAGATGACTTAACAGAATACCACATAAAGTTAGTTACGAGAAGTTCGTGTGACATAGAGATGTATTAGAGAATACGCCATAAAGACATTAACGAGTAGCTCTCGTCTTTATGGCTGCTGTCATAAAAACCACGGCAAGTGTCTTGTAAGTTAGCTGATCGGCCAGCATCCGCAATGCGAATTTTTTCCGTTTCTTACGTTCAGTGCTACGTATGTGCGAACATGGACTGTAGACCGTTACGCCGTTGCAGGCGTTTCAAAACGTACATTCGATTTGATTGGACCTTTTAACGCCCTTGTCTTCACGCTGAAATGATGATCGGCAGGGGAAGTGTAATTTCGCGGAAATATTTCAAGCCAAGTTGTATTTCAAAACACTGTAGGGTCATCTACATATCTTGTTTGGCAGAATTACTTTTTGTCACGTGTTAACTGTCTGCACACAAAAGCCGTACCGATGTTGCCGAGTTCTGAGTGGCCCGGTCAAATATGAAGACTACTACTCAAGCAGACAGCAACCAATGGAAATAGACAAACTGGTTTTGGTTTATTACAGTGTTGAAGTCTACGGTGTATTCATATTTTCTCGCGAAAAATTACTAACTCTATATCTGACTTTTGCTTTCATACTGTACTCACTGTTAGAGATGGCGGTACGTGGCCCAAAAGTCTTTCATGCCAGCATAGAATTGTTAAAACATTGTAGTTTTTAGCTGCTTCTATGAAAAATGTGCTGTACTGGACGGCGCTCAATGCGCATTTCGTGTGCACTCACTCTGAGTGCAGTCGTTTCCCATGTTCCAATCTTCAGAACTGCACTGAAAAGTGTACTCTTGAGTGCAGTTTATGCTGCACTGTCTCTGGAGTGGCAGTTTGAGTACTGACAAACAAGCACCAGCTCCGGGCGATCACGTGCTCATTGTTAGGTACTCCCGAATTTCGCGAAAAAGATTTACGCATTTGTTAAAATTCAATACACTACGCGTATGCCAGCAGTTTTATATTTCTTATTGGCGGAGTTTCTTTGCGAGAAGACATTTTCCTACTTGGCTAGCCAATCAGAATTAGGCAACTCCGACATTGTACGCCTGTGATTCGTGGGCATACGCCTAAGACGTGTAACACTTAGATCATCCAATCAAGAAATTGGATCTGAGCTTCACTGTTATGAAATATATCTGGCCGTGAAATCTTTTCGCGAAATTCGGGTGTCCCTACTAATTGTACTTTTCTAATTTTAAGGGTGCACTGAGAGAGGCGCCAAGTGGTCAACCCCATCGGCTCTCTAGACCTCGTTGCTAAGAGCCACCCAAATCTCTTCACTCACTCCCCAGTGCAGTCGTTTGGAATACGTTGTTAGTTATTTACAAACGAATTACAGACGTTCTCTATTACACCAGCAGGATTCTGATCGGTCTTGTCAATTGTGAAGTTGAGTTGAGTGATTTGGGAGGCTCTTCACATGTAGGTCTTGAGAACCGATGAGCGTGAAATGAAGTGTATATAGAGCAGCGCCGGAATGCAACGTCAGGGGAAACGGGAGATTCCTGAGAAAACCCTTCTATCAGCGGCATCGTCCGTAAGGATTCCCGCGCGCGAAAATCCGGGAGTGACCCGGGCTGGGATTGAACCCGGTTCGCCACTGTGCGAGGCGAGCAGTCTAACTGCTGGGCCCGCCGTGGCCCCGTCAAATGGGAAGATGGCTTGTCTAATACTCTCTCTCTCTCTCTCTCTCTTCATACTAATCGAATCGTAATCCGACATCTCTACTGGGATTTTGGATTACTGCAAGAGATCCTCTGACATATTGAGGGTGTGATGGGGACCACTCCCCAGCTGTGACGTCAGCGAGCAGTGACGTGAGCCCGGAAGGAAGGCGTGGTCATGTGGCGGATGTCGCTGGGCAGTGTCGTGACGTGAGCACTACTTTCTCGCTGTCACTTTCACTGGCTATGACTCCCCCGCATCACGACCTGCCCTTACAGGAACTACGCCGAGGTTGGCTAGGAACACAAATAGCCAGCAGTAGCACTTTTCCGCGGAGAGAGCGCCACACAAGTTAGACTTCATTATCTAAGTTACACGCCTGCACTTTTCCTTCCATTATTGGTCGCCGCCTTTTGTGAGGAGACTCTTTGCTATAGGCTATTCACGGGAAAGTGAGCACTTTTCAAAGCCCTCTCATTTCGAATAATAGCCAATAAATATATTTAACTTTAGCCTAAGACGTTAAGGCTATTGGCGCATGAAAGCAGTGTATTTATATAATTTGTGTTATAACTTGCCAGCGAATTTTCCAAAATTTTTGGCACTTCAAGACATTTACAACTTTTGGCACCTTCTTACGTTGTTAGATATTCACTGTCGTCATTATTCTCGGAGCACTGATGGAAGAAAGAAAGAATTTTGGTTTTCTTTCCTGCTGCAGTGAGTGCTCCGAGAGTAACGAACATAGTGAATTTGTAACAATGAAAGAAGGTGCTAAAAGTTGTTATTTATGCCCTGACAAGTACAAATTTTTGAAAAATCTGTCGTGAAGCAAGTTATGATACAAATGATATAAATATACTTCTTTCATGCACCAATGGCCTTAACTTCCGAGTGCGGTGGAATATACGCACTATGTTTATTATTTCCATGGCAATAGTTATTTAAAAAAGTGGTTAAAGGATAAAAAATAGCAGAAAGGAAAAAATCAACTATGGCTTCAGAAATACTCACTTTACCGTGAACAGCGTATACTTGAGTGCAGCTTCACCCCGCCATACGTCTCTACCTTGTTTATGTTTGAAAAAAAGAAAATTCGGAAAGTACAGTCTATTCGCGGTTTGTTCTTACTTTTTGAATCAAACCTTTGAAAAATCACCCCATGTGTGTCGTATTTGTTAGCTTCGTAAGTCATGTCACAAGCGTTTTATACCCTGTTAACATGAAATTACCTCTTCTTTGGTTAAATTCAACTTTTACTTATATTTTATCGATAAATAATAATATTGCCTTTGTAACTAACATGAATAATGATGGGGAGAATATGTGTGTGTGTGTTGGTAATGCCTATTACGAAGTAGTTTTTATGTAAAATATTATTACACTGAGCGCGCACGAATGCGTTGCGGTGGCGATCTGGTGTAATTTTGTAATCTCTGTTTGCATGAGGCGGAGGAATATCCTGGAAATAGAACTTTAGCAGGACTTCAAAATAGTTGGTAGTAACGGTGAATTGACTATATGCTATCTAGTTACTGACCATACACACTAGTACAGTCATAACAACTGAACTGCGAATACATATTTATGTACCTAACAATATCTGTTTTCCCATATTTTGGCAGAATGAATATTGTAGCGTAATTATGAGATCGCAACTCCCTTGTCTTGTCTGTACTCTTGTGTAGGGCCAATAGCTAGCTGGGTATAGCGGTACTTTTTAAAAAATGTAATTCTTGAATGAATGTGTTACAGTGCATGTGCTCGCTTAAGGAAACTTCACAAAGTAATTAGGGCGGGTTGTAGGAAGGTTAGGGAAATTTTGGTCTGCTTTTAGGTCAGTTGGTATACAGGTTTTGGTGGTTGTTTACAGAGTTTCTAACACAAAAATACTTAATCTGTACATAGTAGACATTATTACAAATTCATAATGTGTACACAATACACTACTGTTTACATAGTGGCTATTTTACATTTTCAAAAAATATATACACACTAGAGAAACGAACAATCCATATGACGAGGGAGGGTTCCTCTTCACTGGGCCAGCCATATATATATAACCGTGAATGGACTATAGTTAGAGAAAGCGATTTTCGCGAGAAAAAAAAATGAGTACACGTTAGACTTCAATGCTATAAGCAGCCAACAGCAGTTTGTCTATTGCCATTGGTTGCTGTCTGTTTGAGAAGTAGTTTTCATATTCGACCGAGCCACTCAGAACTCGGCAACATAGGCACTGCTCCTATGTGATTCGTGCGCAGACAGTTGACACGTGTCAAAAATTAATTCAGCCAATCAAGATAGGTGAACGACCCTACATTGTTTTGAAATACAACTTGGCTTGAAATCTTTTCGCCCTAAGTGTAGTTTATCTTCTGTAGAGCGGGGCGTGGTGCTCACCTGTGTGAGCACTACAGGTGTTAGCAGCGAGAGAAGAGGTCTGCTGGCTTGTCGTGCGGTCCTCCGTTGTCTTCCTGTTTCTCGCCACTGCAGGTGTTAGCAGCGAGAGAAGAGGTCTGCTGGCTTGTCGTGCGGTCCTCCGTTGTCTTCCTGTTTCTCGCCACTGCAGATGTTGGCGGCGAGAGAAGAGTTCTGCTGGCTTGTCGTGCGGTCCTCCGTTGTCTTCCTGTTTCTCGCCACTGCAGGTGTTGGCGGCGAGAGAAGAGGTCTGCTGGCTTGTCGTGCGGTCCTCCGTTGTCTTCCTGTTTCTCGCCACTGCAGGTGTTGACAGCGAGAGAAGAGGTCTGCTGGCTTGTCGTGCGGTCCTCCGTTGTCTTCCTGTTTCTCGCCACTGCAGGTGTTGGCGGCGAGAGAAGAGGTCTGCTGGCTTGTCGTGCGGTCCTCCGTTGTCTTCCTGTTTCTCGCCACTGCAGGTGTTGATAGCGAGAGAAGAGGTCTGCTGGTTTGTCGTGCGGTCCTCCGTTGTCTTCCTGTTTCTCGCCACTGTAGGTGTTGATAGCGAGAGAAGAGGTCTGCTGGCTTGTCGTGCGGTCCTCCGTTGTCTTCCTGTTTCTCGCCACTGCAGGTGTTGATAGCGAGAGAAGAGGTCTGCTGGTTTGTCGTGCGGTCCTCCGTTGTCTTCCTGTTTCTCGCCACTGCAGGTGTTGATAGCGAGAGAAGAGGTCTGCTGGCTTGTCGTGCGGTCCTCCGTTGTCTTCCTGTTTCTCGCCACTGCAGGTGTTGATAGCGAGAGAAGAGGTCTGCTGGTTTGTCGTGCGGTCCTCCGTTGTCTTCCTGTTTCTCGCCACTGCAGGTGTTGATAGCGAGAGAAGAGGTCTGCTGGCTTGTCGTGCGGTCCTCCGTTGTCTTCCTGTTTCTCGCCACTGCAGGTGTTGATAGCGAGAGAAGAGGTCTGCTGGCTTGTCGTGCGGTCCTCCGTTGTCTTCCTGTTTCTCGCCACTGCAGGTGTTGATAGCGAGAGAAGAGGTCTGCTGGCTTGTCGTGCGGTCCTCCGTTGTCTTCCTGTTTCTCGCCACTGCAGGTGTTGATAGCGAGAGAAGAGGTCTGCTGGTTTGTCGTGCGGTCCTCCGTTGTCTTCCTGTTTCTCGCCACCGGAGGTTTCCATCCAAGAACGTGCGCGCCTTACACTAGTATTTTCTCCCAACGATGACCGTCGTGTAACCAGTTCGCGGTTACTTCCAGCTTCTCTGAAGCGCTCCTCAAGTTCTACTTCCAGATTATTCCTCAGCCTCGTGCAAACAAATACTAGCCGAGTCTAGAAAATTACACCAAAGGGACAACGCGCCGTATTCGTGCGCACTAAGTGTAATAACATATTTTTTATAAGAGCTAATTCTTACTAGGCATTACCAACACAACTATTTTATATTTGTTTATTATTAATTTTGATTTTAAATTAAATATTGTCACTACATAGTATACAAGGAAGTCCCTGGCGCGCGTCTGTCTGTAAGACTGCGCTAATCTCGAGAACCGCTACGAGGATTTGGATGCGGTTTTTACTGTTATGATCTTAATTTATCGAGAAAGGTGCATGTGTATTAAAAATTGCCCTAGCACTTATAAGAACTGAGCATTAACGGTTTTAGTGAATCAGGTTGGGAAAACATGAGCTATTGTGCTAGTTTCTAAGCAGCAGATTGTTATAATTCTTTCATTGTTTGCAAGCTACATTCTTTCATATTGCTGTAGATATATATCAAGTCGGGACACAGATGCCCAATGGGTAGAGTAATCTCAAGCGGAGCCGCAGTGGACCAGTGGGTAGAGCGATCCTAAGTGAGTGGCTAGAGCGATTCCAATTTTCAAAATAAATCAATGCCCAACGAAGTGGGTGAGGGTACAGCTAGTAAATTGCAAAGAAAACATAAATAAAAGTGCAGTTTAACCACAAATTAGGTCATTTTATGCCAAAAGAAGTGTAAAACGCTTGTGATACATTAAAAGTATTTAGGAAACAATGAAGCACGTCATAAGTGCGGTGATTTTTCAAATGTTTGGTTCAGAAAGTGTGGAGAAACCACGGACAGACTACGCTTCGTCTACAATTACGTCGCTGACAGTCAGGGGCGATCTTTCGAGACATGATAATGATGACACACATTTAATAAAGTTAATTTTACAAAAAGTTTGCAAGTGTTTATAGAAGTTAAAGTTGAAATACGACCGAACCGCATACTAGTATATCAAATTAGTATTCTCCATGACACTGTAGTAAGACAAGCAATTCTTTTGAACTGTAGCCTCACGTATTTTGTTCCATTTTGAGTTGTTTTTTTTAACCCTTTCATGCCCACTATGTACAGTCGTCAACATGTTGCAGAGGAAGATTGATATTTAACCAGCGCTGTACAGTGTGAGTCCCAGTGTCCACTAACCTTCATGTGTGTAACTAGTTCCTAGACCATGCTCCTGCGCTACATTATAGTTGGCACGTATCACTGATCGCCAAGCACAGAGACTACTGCTTATTAGTTTTTGACAACGAAACACATGTTCTGTGCCGCACTGTTCAATTTTCCTTATATTTACGGAAAATTTTACGAAAATGCACAGTAAATGTACGGAAACGCAATTAGTAATGACGAAAAACGGAGTTAAGTGCGTAAATACAAAATACGCAAAATCTCAGTATTTTCTACAACTTCGGGTTTCGGGCACGAACAATACCGAGTCCACACGAAACTTTCTTCGCCACTGTAACCAGAAGATTATCGTTTCTGCGGTGGTTAAGGTTATCCATGTTACTAAGAGCTGTTCTTTCAAACATTAAAAAATAGCAACAGGCGTCTGTAACACTTAGCAACACTTAAAATACACTAACTCTTAACAGAAACAAAAACAGAAATTCAAAAGTTATATCACATTCACCAGGTGAGCCTTGTAGGTAAGTAAGGGGTTAGGGTCGTGAACATGTAACTTTTTGACTCAATTTCAAAACTTACTTAAGTATAAAAAATTTTAAGTTTTTTTAAATATCTTTACTATACACAGTATAAAAGCCACACAATGAAAATTAAAATAAAATTGATACTAAAACTTATTTAAACTAGAAGTAGAGAAAACTTAACCAGGGAATTAACGGAGAGGCTCTGTGAATTTGACGGAAAGTCCGTTTTTGGAATCAGTGTGTCCGTAATCTTACGGAGAGTTTACGGACACTTCTGAACAAATTTTTACCAGCACCATCCGTAAAAGAAAGGATTTTTTTTTTTTAACAGTGCAGCTTGAGTACAGTACGTACCAAACATTATTCTAATTTACAACACTATTAATAATAAATTAATGTGGGGATGAAAGTGCTAAGAAAAGAAAGTGTATATATATATATATATAAAAATTAGAAATTCCTGTAGCTTGTGTCATTCTTTTTTAAAAAGTAATTTAGCTCCATTGTCATACAGTTTTCAGACGGGGAATAGAATGCGGGACCTCACTCTGCCAATGAACAGTGTATGCTGTTCTGGATGTAACTGGTACAAAGGATGTAAGGGATGGTCTTAGCCACACATGTCCTCTCCGTATTAAGTTCATTTCGCCTGGCTGGAAGCTATATTTCTATTACGTAATGCTTGTGTCGTAGATCACTTACCTGTGCGGGGTATGCTGTGCCGAATTAGTTAACGGTCTCGCTTTATGCAGGAGTCATCTCTAGGTATATGCTTTTCGCGGTAAAATGAGCACTTTTGAAAGCCCTGATTAAGATCTACTTGTGTACACGTTGTATACTACTCCGCCTTAAGTAAAATCAACATTGCAATGGGGTTCATCACTTTATACATGTATCGGTCAAATGGAACTGTGGAGTTATTAAGAAAGTAAATACTTCACAAAATCTGCTTATTTTTACACTTCGAGGCGTTAAAAAAGCAGAAAGCGAAATAAATAAATGTAAGTTATCAAAAATGAGTACCTAACACGTTTTATTCGATTTTGAGATATGGCACTACTTTCAATCCATCGGTACCAACTTCATTGGGCGAATGCCACTCAGTGCGTACGTTAAAACATGTGCATGCCGCGGCAGTGACTTTTTTCTAAGGTTAATTAATTTCAAAAGTGCTCACTTTATCGTGAACAGCCTTTACTTGACTGACCAATCAAAATTAGGTAACTTGAATGCTGTACGTCATGTGACTCGCGCGCAGACACCTAAGACTTGTGGCACGGAAACCATCCAATCACGAAAGAGGATCTGAGCTAAAGAGTTGTGAAATGTCTTCGTGACAATCGGGTGTCTTTAATAACTGAACCCTGAAGGAGACGTAGTGTGCTGGGGGAGAAGGCAGCAGCCGTAGTAGCCCGTGCGTAGCCCCGTAGTGACTCGACCCGTGAACAGCTCATTTCTTCACCTACTGACTGGACATACAGTGGAATGTGTGTGGTCCCACCTTTCTTCCGCTACACACACGTGTTATCGAGGTAATCCCCCACCCTCAATAACTTAGCAGTTCCACATGTCCTACGTTGCATGCCCTGTTCCCAGTATTTTCACGCTTTGAGTACACTCTGAACAATTTCTTGTGCTTGGAACACAGTTGCTAAGAAAATCCTTTGTAAAACTTCCAGGAGTTTTCTTGTAAAATCTGCAAAGCATTTCTTTGTAATATTACAAATGATAACCTTTGTATTACAACTGACGTTATTGAGAAGTGTACGGAAAATTACTTTTTTCCTTCTAGGAAACAAATGCGATGAAATAATAACAGAGAACAACTAATATATATGTATATATCAAAATATAATTGACGAAAGAGAAAGAAATTTCACTTGATCAGCCCGGGGATTATAACTCACACCTCGTGTATTGCTAACCCGCACATTTGACCTCAAGATCAACTTGACTTACGATGAAATGCCAATTTTCACTGTAAATATACGTGCGAGTACATACAAAGTAATATTGAAGTTATACGGTTAACAAGATTGGGTGCATTTATTTCCTTTGAAGAGTTCCGTCGTTGAGTTAAGAGATTTGGGCGCCTCTTAACAACGGGATCTAAGAGTTCTGTGTAGCTAGGAAACACTAACTAATAATGAATAATGCGGTCGCGTTTTATTGAAATCGTCATTTTATTATTATTATTTGAGTTGTTTTAAGTGTTTTACGTAACAAAAACTTGAAATACACTTCGTTTTGCACGCAGCTACACTTTACATCACCAATAGTTTCTTCACGAACAGCTATATACGCTGTTGAGTGTCCGCCATTTTGCTGAAGCTCGTGGAAACGGATCAGTATAGTACAAACATTTTCTAAGGACTGTTACAAACACGGACCTTGTAGTTTTACAAGAAAAATCTTTGTACTGTTACAAGCATTTGTAAAATTACAAAGAATTTCTCAGTAAAAATTACATTTTTTTTTAGAGTGTATCGAACCTTTTTAAACTACCACCATGTATGACATGTTCAGTTGTTTCCTAAATCTGTCACATCACAAGCATTTTATACATCTGTTAACATAAAAGTATCTTATTTTGGGTTAAATTGAACTTTTACTTATATTTCATTCATAAGTTATTATATTTCCGTTATAACTGAAAGAAAAAATGTGTGTCGATTATACCTAGTAAGAAATACTTCTAATACAAAATATTATTAAGTAGAGCGCGTACTAATGAGGCGCGCTGTCCATTTGTAGGGGTAGTAAAATTTCGTGAATATATTTCAAGACATGTAATATTTCAAAACACTGTAGGGTCGTTCATCTATCCTGATTGGCTGAATTACTCAATGACACGTGTTAACTGTCTGCACACGAATCACGTAGGAGCCGGGCCGATGTTGCCGAATTCTGAGTGCATGGCCCGGTCAAGTATGAAAATGCCTTCTCAAGCAGACAGCGACCAATGCCAACAGACAAATTGCTGTTGGGTTTTTATAGTATTGAAGTACACCGTGTACTCGCATTTTTTTTTTCGCTAAAAATCACCCGTATTAATTCGGTGTAGTGTTCTAGACTTTGTTAAGCTCTACTTGCATGAGGCGGAGAATTATTTTGACAGTGTAGCTTTAGGAGGACTTCAGCTACACGAGGCGATCACAAAAAATGTATTTGTTGTTTTATGTTTCTACGAAATAGTGTTTAGTTTGTAGACACTATTTATGGAGAGTATTTGCTCGCGTAAAAATTCCTAGGCTGCATTTTTATTTGTATAATGGTATGTCAAAATCTTAATTTCAGTGTCAAGTCACAGAAACACCTCAATATAACTCAAAACTGTAAACACAAAAATAACCAAATAAAAAAACATCCAGTGTTGGAGGGTGTCAACAAATACGTCAGTAACAACCAAATAATTCCTTAAGCCTCTCTCACACTGTCAAATTTTTACCTTCCTCTATATTTGACAATAAAATTTGAGGACAAAATACGGCCATCAAATTTTTCCTTCCAACAAATTTTATCAAATATTATTGAATGTGTTTGAAAATGTGTCACACTGTCAAATTTTTTTTATTGGTAGAATCTAATTTTAAATATTATTTAAAAATTATTTTCATAGAGAGATATTGCTTTTGTTTTCCCATGCGGTCCATTACAGGAAGAAATGTAAGTAATATTGTAATTTATTTTCGTGTCTTGACTAAATTTAAGTTTTATTTTTAAGATATGTTTCCTGCACAATGAACTTTAATGCCTCGTGAGTTCGTAATATCATGTGCAATATTCACTTAAAATAGCATTCATACCCAAACAACTTCTGCATATATTAATTATCTTCATAACTTACTTCGTTTACAGCAATTGTTCGTTATTTAAAGTTCCTTGACGTCCATTTTTGTCGTGCACGATTCTGATTGGCTGAGACCGTCAAAACATCAAATAAATTTTAGAACCGGTCCAATTTTCAAATGTTTGGTGGAAACTGAAGCCATCTAACTTCTTCAGTCAAATATGGCGGCGTTTATGACGTTTTGATGACGTCATAACTGTCCAACTTTATTTAACCAAACTTATTGGAAGCAGTTTGACGTTTATCACAAGAAAGCCGAGAATGAGTAATGGACAGACAGATAGTGAATATTACAGGGTAGGAAACCTCGCGACTTCATTTGAGGATAAGTTGAACTTGGAGCACGTTCACGTGTGTGTTTCCGCTTCTGCTGGAAGACAATTGTTAGGACAGGTACTCCAGATAGATGACTCTCAGCCAGTAACAGACCTGCAAGTAAAGTGAGGACAGAATACCGTCACGGAGTGTCTACTTGGGTTTACAGAGATGAACTAGCCGCGCTTATACCGCGATCTCAAGCTGCACGCATCAGCAAAATGGCGTCACGGGTCAGAAACGTGTTGGGAAGCAGTTGGCCAACCAGCGCGTATGGTAACGTACTCGCAAGCCGGTAGCTGAGCCAATAGGGGTAACCTCTCGCAACACGCAGTAGCCAGTCAGAGACGATACCCATCATCAGGTCCTCGCGCAGCCAATCAGAGAGTGGGTACGGCCACATTAAAGGAACTGCCTCGCCGTTTCGCCTGTCTACTCATCTGCTCTGTGATCGCGTGCTTCTTGGTCTGCGGTTAAACCGAAGAAAGAACAACTAAACGATGTTCACGATAAAGTGAGCACTTTTGAAATCAACTTTACAAAAAAGGTTCTGTTCCTACCTGCATATGTTTTAACGGACGCCCTGAGTAAAATGCTCCCAGTAAAGTTGGTAATGATGGATGGGAAGTAGTTCTGCATCTTAGTGTATTAAAACGTGCTATGTAACCATTTATGATAATGGAAATGAGTTCTTTCCCTTTTTGTTTTTTTACTTGCACCGAAGTGTAAAAATGATGAGATTGGTAAAATATTTATTTTTCTAATAATTTCACAGTTTCACTTGACCGACGCATGAATAAAAGTGATGAGACCCATGACAATGTTAATATTACATAAGGTGGAAGAATACTCAATGTGCATAAAAGTAGATCTTAATCAGGGTCTTAAAAAGTGTTCATCGTGAATAGCCTATTGTTACATGCTTGCTCCTCTGTGTCGCTTCCCATGTCCCCGCCCCACTCGAGTGAGCGCATCAAGAGCAGCGTTGTAACACGAGAAGTGCGCGGCGATTTACAAAGGCGAGCCGCCGCGTGTGTCAGATAAGCCTATCAATAGGGACACCCAAATTTTGTGAAAAAAAAAAAATCCTCACATGCTATATTTCAACACCCTAAGGGCTTGCCAACAGTTTTCATTTACTTATTGGCAGCTTGTGTCTGTGAGGAGACATTATCGTACTTGACTGGCCAATCAGAATTAGGTTACTCTAGTACTGCACGTCTGTGATTTGCGGGCAGACACCTAAAACGTGAAACTCCTAGATTATCAAATCCCGGATGTTGATCTAAGCTAAAGTATTACGAAATTCAACTTTGGTTGTACTTATTGGGACTAGTGCGCACCCTGCCTTCAGTGGATTTAATTTCTGTGGTTATCGTTGAAAGAATGTTCTGGTCATTGCCCCAGCATCTCTCAGCGAAACTCGGGGTGCGGGGAACCTTCTATATCGGGACAGCGAGACTACTTAATCCGCGATGGGTCTCCGAACCGATAGCCTAGGTTTTGGAGGATTGTGCTACCTTAAGCGCCGAGTGTGCGAAGACAGTTAGGATATTACAGCCACCTATGCTATAAGTGGGCTTAAGGCATACTTGATGTATTTGCGGTGCGACTCTAAGCTAGCGTGCAAGGGTAGGCTTCGCTCTGTGCCACGTAGGTGGAATGACAGAGCGTGAGTCTCACCTCTGCTAGGTCGTCAGGTGAAAGGAGACCAGAAGGAATATGAGAAAACCAAGGTGGACTGACAGAGCAAGAGGCTCGTCCCTTCCAGGATGCTAGGTGAAAGAGGGCCAGAAGGAATATGAGAAAACCTGTGAGTATGCCAGTACGTCCGCAGTCAGCAGCCAGGTGGCGGTGATTGACGTGTGAGGTATTAGCATATTTACAATTGGAATCATTAGCATAGGCAAATACAGCAAGAATATGAGAAAACCTCGCTAGCTCACGATAGCAAATTTTGTGTCTGGTGAGTGCGTAGGCCGATGCGGGTATTTACTTTAGTTACTAACACTTCCGATGCAATGGTGGTCATGTGGTGTAGAAGTCGGACTGACGACCGAAGTGTGGTGGGATCGAAACTGCATGCCTTCTACATTTTTGAGTTCCAAAACAGCTACGAACTAAAAAAATTCCCAGCTCTCCTGGCGGCCACTGTTTGACCTACACTCCTAGATGCTGGTGCGCCACTGCAGGCGACGAGTGAACCAACACAAAAAAATGGCCGCGTCGATACCAGTGCTCCTAGCTACGAACTATCGAACCTCCTACATATTGGGGGCGGTTGCAGGGATCAAAGATGTCCGCCTACAGCAGACGACTGACGGCGTGAATTAAAGATGGAAGGCGAAAAAATAAAGAACTTAGCACAATCTGGTGGTGGGTGCGGGAATAAAATATGGCCTCCTACAGCAGACAACTAGTGGCTGGGATCAAAGATGGCTGCTTACAGCAGACTATGTCGACGGCGATGGAGAGAGTGAAAAGTAAGAGCGGGGTGGGAGACGAGAGAAAAAAGGAGGCTGGAAGGAATATGAGAAAACCCCAAGGGATAGAATCGACTAGAGAAGACTGACGTAGGAGAGCGAGACCAGCAGGAGGGAATGCCAGAGCGTGAGAAAAATAGGAATGCAAGAACATGAAGAGATTGGAAGGAATGATAGAGCAGAAGGGAAAAAGGGGAATGCCAAGGAAAAACTTGAAATCTAAGATGGCCACCATTGGCGGGCGAGGAGTGACAGAGCAGTTGGTTTCGGCGTGATGTCATCCAAGATGGCCGCCGTTGCAACCCGGTACCCTGCCAGGACGCCAGGTGGCGGTGAACATACATTTTATAACTACTTCTAATGATTACAGAAAATTCCAACAAAAAAATCAGGCCGAAAGAACGAAGACGACATAAACACATTGGTTAGAACAAGCGCTTAGGTGTGTGTGTGTGTGTATATATATATATATATATATATATATATATATATAGAGCTTGTGTATGTCTGCTTGTGTGGCGTCTTCGTTGTTTGTTCCAGTTTTTTTGTTGCAATTTTCTATACGCACCATTCTCACTGTGTTGTGTATTAGTATGTTAACGTATTTTACTACATTCAACATTGGTGTTTTTTTATTTTTGTTGTTTTTCAGTCCATTTAGTTTTCGTGCGACTTTCAAGTGTTACAACATGGCGTGACTTTAGTCCAAATTAACAATTAATTTCTCACTTGCCACTCTCTTTCAAAGTAAGTACACGCCCGAAATTGCATTAGACAAAAAGGAATGAATTTCAAACACCACTCATTTACACGTCACATTTTTGATAAAACATTAATACTTAGAACAAGTTTTATTGCCTCGCTGCAATGTAGCAGGCGGTGTTGACGCGAGAACTTATGGAGTTAATGACAGAGTATTTCGCTCTAATTGTCGATTAAAGAAGTTCTGTTTGAACCTCTAACCAGTGTATAATCGGCGCTTGTTCGCTCGCACGAGACGAGTCAACAGCGCCAACCAACTTTTTATCCTGGTGTCGAAGTGAACCAGCATGAACAAAACTTGTTTACTTGAGACGTCGGGAGTGACCACCGCCGAGGCGGGGCATATTTGACGGTAGCTGCGCGATTAAACTGCGGTCTGTCCAGGAGCCCCTTGGCCTTCCTGCGAGGTGATCTGAACGGCCGGGTAGAAACGTAACCGTTCGAGAACACGTTTATTTTTATAAATTACGTGGCACGTTGATGCCAGACAGATTAATTACGATACAAATTCCGGATTTTAGTACCTTCCGAACTGCTTGATGCAAATTTGGCCTTCAAATTAAATTTTTTTTGGTTAGGTACAAACAATTACCAATTCGGCCTCCTCGTCACTAAACCTCTTCAGTCCCACGTTAATTTATAATTTCTAGTTAGAAATTTCTTAATGTGTGCTGTACTTTAGCTGACAAAGAACTTGTTTCACTGTCACAACCAATAAGCTTTAGTCTTTGTGATTTGTGATCAGGTAACCACAGATCATATCATTGGACACTGAGCCTCTCAGAGTACAGCACAGTTCAAATATAACATTCTTGTGAAACATGTTGACGATTTTCTACAATGGGCATAAAAAGGTTAATAAAATTTAATTTTTACTATAATTTTTTTACTTAAATCTTATGAGGCAAGATTTATTACATGAGACTGTCACGGGTTTATTATAGGCTGTTCACGGTAAAGTGAGCACTTTTGATGCACTAATTACTTTTTCCTTTCAGTCGTATTTTATCTTTTAACCACCTTTTTGAATAAATGTTGTCGTCTTGTTAAGACCGTCACGATAAAGTGAGCACTTCTGAAATGAAGCTTAGAAAATGGTCACTGTCCCTGCAGACATATATTTCTCGGGCTCACTGGGTGACATTCGCCCTTTAAAGTTGGTAACGATGGAACGAAAGTAGTCCCGTATCTTAACGTCGAATAAAAAGTGTTAGGTAACCATTTGTGATAATTTTAATTATTTATTTCGTTTTCTGTTGTTATTAATGCATCGAAGTGTAAAAATGAGCAGATTTGTAAAATACTTGCTTTCCTAGTAATTTCACAGTTTCACTTGACCAACGCATGAATTAAGTGATGAGGCTCATGGCAATGTTAATTTTACATCAAGCGGAAGAATACATGACGCAACCAAATAGGTCTTAAGCAGGGCTTTCAAAAGTGCTCATTTTACCGTGAATAGCCTGTATCAGTGACGAACGCTGCGGCGAATATAAAAGAAAATGACACAACCAATTCGCAAAAGGCATCATGAACGGCGGAGGCGTCTCCGAGGTCTAGCCTGGCGACCAATGGGAAAGCTAATTTTCTGGTCTCAGGTCACGTGTAGCCCGGGAATGGCACCTCGAGTCCGCATTGAATTGTGCGTGCGTGTGTGTGTGTGTTGTTTCCAGTTGCAGATGTATGTCAGTTGCGTCCGCCACGAGGAAAATGTTTAAAAAAAATCGAGCTCTTATAGTATGCGCGTAGATATGCGTCGACATTACAATTTTGCTGTTTTGGAAATGCACCTACAAATAATGAAAGTTAACTTATGTACAGAAATGAGATAATTAACACAGAAAGAAGTTGCCAAGTCAAACTTCATGACTTCTGTAAAACCTCACAAGCAAATGTTTTTGCAAATAAAATAAAAATTGCTGGAAATAACGAAATTCTTGCATGTTTATGATTTGCGACTGCCTCTGAATTTTTTTAAACTAACCTTTGCTAAGCAGCCTTAAAATGAATTAAGAAAAGGCCTTTCAGTTTCACGCCTTAAATTTTTTTTACAAATAGTTTGGTGTATTTTTTGTACATTAAAAAACAGTCAAATGTGGCATGCAATCTTACTAAAAGTTTTCAGAGCAATAAGTAGTCAGAGATAATGTTTACATATTGAACAGTATGCGGTAAAAATATAAAGTAGAACATTTTTTCGTGGCCAACGCTCATAATGGGCGGCCATCATTACTTTGTATGTGCGACTCCATTTCTCATTATTTTCTTCAACGTAGCACCGTAATTTATCAGGGCCTCTTGAACTAACACTACACTGCCTGTCATATATCTGCGAGTTGACAGACCGTTACATACAGTCTGCTACATGCCACTTTCTCTTGGAAAAAGCAGGTAACCCAAGGACTCTCACACCGCGGGATTATTTTCTTAATCAAATTTACCACTGTGAAGGTGAATTCGTTTTTCAAATTTCAAACTATAGTCTATTCGCTGTTTCTTCACATTTTTAAAAATTAAACTTTTGAAAACCACCCCATGTATGCTTGTTTCCTAAACATGTTATGTATCACAAACGTATTAAAGCCTGTATAAACATAAAAACCCCTTATTTTTTATTGAAGCGAACTTTCACTTGCATTTTATCTATAAACTATATTATTTCATTTATAATCAATACAAATAAAATACAGAGAAAATAAGTGTGTTGGTAATGGCTAGGAAAGAAATAGTTCTTATGCTAACTAAGGGCAGTTTTCTTGACTGGGTTAAGCTTTGTTCAAATGAGGTGGAGGAATATCCTGGAAGCAGAACTTTAGCAGGGCTTCAGAAAAGTTTGAAGTAACCGTGAATGGATTATATCTATAAAATAACAGTAAATCTATGTAGTGTTAAACTAGTTAAAGCAGAGAAGATAGTGGTGTATATGTTGTTCATGGTAAAATGAGCACTTTTGAAAGACCTGCTCGAGATCTACTTGTATACACGTTGTGTGTTCTTCCGCCGTATGTAAAATTAACATTGTCATGGGCCTCATCACTTTATTCATGCATCGGTCAAGTGAAACTGTGAAATTATAAGGAATGTAAACATTTTTACAAACATGTTAAGTTTTACACTTCGATGCACTAAAAATTCAGAAAGCGAAACTAATTATTTAATTTATCACAGATGGTCACCTAACACTTTTTATTCGACGTTTAGATATGTAACTACTTTCCATCCATTGCTACCAACTTTACTGTGTGCATGTTACTCAGTGCGCCCATTATATATATAGGCAGGCAGTAGTGGTGACCTCAGTCTAAGGTTCATTTCAAGAGTCCACCCACAGTTTATTGTGACTAGCCTTTGGTCCCGTTGAAAGCAGTGATAGGTTATCTTTGAAAATATGAAGAAGTATGAGGAAAGTAGTGAGGACGGGCAATGATTTGTATTGTGGAAGGCTCTAATCTGCTCCATCCCTCGTGCTATTGTAATGTATTCTGGCGCGCAGGATAGCATACACTGCTCGCGATAAACTGAGCACTTTTGAAAGCCCTACTTTGCGTATACATTGTGTATTTTTCCACCACATTCAAAATTACCGTCGCCATAGGCCCGAGCAAGTAAAACCGCGACATTATTGGGAAAAGAAATATTTTACAAACTTGCTCATTCTTACACTTGCATGCATTAAAACCCAGAAAGGAAAATTAATAATTTAGTTTCCGTAAACGTGTACCTAGCACTTAAGTAAGTACAACTTTGAGACATGGAATTACTTCCACTCATCGTTACCAACCTTACAGAGGTGTCTACTGGTCTGCGTGGTAGTGGCAGTCGTATTCTCCTGAGCTTCATCTTGAAAAATTCTCAGTTGAAGGCTGTTCACGATAAAGTGAGCACTTTTGAAATCAACCTTACAATGAAGACACTGCTACTGCTTGCATATAATCTAACGGGCGCGCTGAGTAACATGTGCACAGTAAAGTTGGTAACAATGGATGGAAAGTAGTTACATATCTAAACGTCGAAGAAAAAGTGTTAGGTGACCATTTGTGATAACTTAAATTATTTATTTTGCTTTCTGTTTTTTTTTTTTTTAATTCATCGAAGTGTAAAAATTACTATATTTGTAAAATATTTACTTTTGTTATAATTTCACAGTTCTACTTGACCGGCGCATGGACAAAGTGATGAGGACCTTGACAGTGATTATGTTACATAAGGCGGAAGAATACTAAACGCGTATACAAGACAAGTAGATCCTAAGCAGGGCTTTCAAAAATTCTCATTTTACCGTGAACAACAAGCTATATATGATTTTTTTTTATTTTCTAACTTATCCTAAGTCTAAGTGTTAGTTGTACGCCTGAGGTAGGTACGGGAGCTATTGTGTCTCAGGGCTGAGCCCCTTACGCCTACATGGGAGGGAATCCGTGCAAGGAGGCATGCATCGCAGCAGAGAGGGATTGGGCAGTCATGGCCGCCATTTTGGGCCATAACCACCTCCCTTAGTGTACCTATAGTTAAAACTATAACTAAGAAGAGGCTGGGAAATACAGGCACAGGCACCTTAAAAACCCAGTCGACAGAAAAGAATTCCAAATTGTTATTTGCATTATTAGAAAATGCTGCAGAAAAGAAATGGGTATAGACCATGTTCTCTATTAGTAGGAAGAGAAATTCTAGTAGTGAGGGGGGCGGGGGGCGGGATCTTATTTTCCTTGGATTTGTCTGGCGCTGGACTAACCAGGGTATAGGGGTACACTCCGCTCTAGAGGGGGGGAGGGGTAGGTGAATAAGCAGGCCGTATTGACGGCCTGCCTGTCCTCAGCCTCTCCGTCAGCAGATGGACCAGTCATCGTCCCCTGCTCATGTACCCGACACTGACCTACCCGAAACCTAACGCGCTCAGCACTTATGATCGTGTTGTTTTATACCATAACTTTCCAAAGACAAAACCTTTTATATGAGTCAAATTATTTTGCAAAATTTGAATTGAATCTAATTGCACTTGGTTAGAGGAAGTAAGTATATATCTGTTTGTAGGCTGTTCACGGTAAAGTGAGCACTTTTGAAAACCCTGCTTTAGATCTACTTGTATGCACGTAGTGTATGTAAAATTAACATTGCAGTGGGCCTCATCACTTTATTCATGTGTCGGTCAAGTGAAACTAAAAAATGATTAAAACAAAATATTTTAAAATCTGTTCAATTTTACGCACGATGCTATAAATAGAAAGATTTAACATATCACAAATATTTATCTAACACTTTTCATTAGATGTTAAGATACAGAACTACTTTCCCTCCATCGTTGCCAACTTTACTGGGCGCCTGTCACTCAGTGCGCCCGTTAAAATATATGCAAGCAGAGGCAATGACTTTTTTCTAAGGTTGATTTGAAAAGTGCTCACATGATCGTGAACTGTCTTTACATAAACAGTGAGTGATGAGACCTCAAACTCTCTCCACGTTGCGTATGGTATTCATATGCCAGGGAAGCAGTCCAGTGTTCGGACACAGAGTGGATGAGTATACAGAGATAAAATGGAGTGGCAGTTTCTTTGATGAGGGCGAGCCTACTCACTGTGTGGCTGAGCGAGCTTTTGGAACGATTCTCGTGTCTAATTGGCCACTGAGTGCTGCACAGTTCCCTATAGGCTGTGATGCCGGCTGGCACGAAGTTACCGGACGCTGATTGGTGGACGACGTTCCGGCCAGTGCTTGTGTGCGGCTGGAGTTCACGGAGTAATGCTTCTTACACAGTAGAAATCTTAAGCATTTCACTTTACATTTCCTTTCCTCTGACGAAAGCACCAATACACAATAGAATTTAAAAATCAAGAGTTCAGACAGTTCCACATTGGTTCTGCGAGCTTCGTACAGATGTGTATCTTGTTATGAAAATAAGTGTGATATTATCCAGGAATGCATTTTACGTACCTTTTTTTTTAAATAGGCTTAAAATTTTTGATAGAAGTTTATTTCAAAACAAAAAACTCATTTGTTTACTTTATTAAAATATGTAAATTCATATATTTTCCCTTCAGATTATATTCATTTGCCATTTATTTAATTTCAGACGAGCTTTGTTTAATATACCGAGATTAAAATCGCCCTACAATAAAATAACGCACTTTCCAAATAACCTCTGTTAGATTCTCGGCAAAATGGCTACTTGACTTTGACTTTAAATTTCAACTGCTTGACTTTCTTTGGCAGTTCCATTGTGTCAAGCTCCATAAGAAACAACATGTTGGAAAGTAAACGTAAAGTCAAATTGTAAAGTTTTCAATTGTGTAAGGGCCTCATGGAGCTGTGTGGCCGGGTACAGCACAGCCTCCATGCTCTGTGAGTGTGTAGCGCGCGCCCTCTACAATGGCGACGACACCCACGAGGGAGCGAATCCCGGGTTACAGAAGAGGGATATTACGTAAATAAGCCTGAGGAAGAAACAGCCTGGGCCAAGGCCCCTTGTGGAGCGAGACCGCGAGCAGGCGGTGGCAAAAACCTCGACTGTCTGGTAGCCGAGCTTCTGTCGTGGTCCGCTGGCTGCCTTCATCTTCTACTGTGACCGCGCTCCGCTCTTGTCCGCCAGGCGGTAGGAAAGGACGGACACCCTCTCGATCGAGACAGGAAAATATCCTACTAAGTACATCATTATAAATGCTGTTCACGATCAGGTGAGCACTTTTGAAATGAACCTAAGATAAAAGTCTCTGCCCCTGACGCATATATTTCAACGGACGCACTGAGTGACATTTGCCCAGTAAAACTGGTCACGATGGATGGAAAATTGTTCCATACCTCAACGTCGAATAATAAGTATTAGGTAACCATTTGTGATAACTTAAATTATTTCTTTCACTTTTTTTATGCACAGAAGTGTGAAAATGAGTAGATTTGTACAATATCTACTTTCCGTAAGATTTCACAGATTTACTCGAACGACGCATCAATAAAGTGATGAGGCGCATGGTAATGTTAATTTTACGTAAGGCGGAAGAATACATAATGTGCATACAAGTAGACTATAAGCAAGGCTTTCAAAAGTGTTCGTATTACCGTGAACAGCCTATACAATTGGTGATATGTCGGCACAGTGGGGTGCCATACGGAAAGAAGAGGGGTGTTCAAAAAAGGGGCTTTTCGGAAAAATAAATCTTTTTCTTGGAAATGGTACAATTCCACCCTACTAATTACACAGAACACGAAATTACTACGCTTGAAAATCATTTCTGGGGAAACTCCAAGCTTTGCTTATGCGTGATCGCTTCGCTGTCACTACCTACAAAAAACAGCCGGCGCGCCTTGAATCACTGTTTTGGGAATTAATTCCCCTGCTGGACCTGAGGATTTGGCTCGGTGCGTAATTTTTGGCTACTTTTGAACAGTAATTTTATTTGCGATGGAGCTGCACGTGTTCCTTAAACTTTCATTATATTAATTGTCTGGCGAGAAAGTGAGAGCCGCGTATATATCTTCACTGACTCACTAACTCTTTTGCACCACGGCAGCAGTCAATAAATAAATGATCGTGGTCCGAGTATATAAAGCAATATTATGCTGCTGTCAAAAGAAATTGCGAAATCCATGTACCTCTTTATCTGTTACGAATGACGGGGTTGAAGTCACAAACTCAAGATGAGGTAGAGAGATCTCGCTGGCTGTGCTCAACCAGTCTCTGTGTCCCAACATTGAACTGCTGTTCTGCCAACATGTCTAGCACGAACGTTGCGGACTGGATTTGAGGTCACAACACTGTTTAGTAAACAAGTGCTTTGAGTTGCATGTACACTTCCTTTAACCAGTTTGTAATGCAGTGTGTAGTGTAGATATTTGGGCGGCTCTTAACATGGAGGTCTTGAGAGCCGATGAGAGTGATTGAGGTGAGTATGGAGCAGCACCGGAATGAAAGAGCGGGGGAAACGGGAGATCCCCGAGAAAACCCGCCGACCAATGGCATCGTCCTGCGCGGCCCCGGCCGGAGTGACCCGGCCGGGGATTGAATCCGTATCGCTTTGGTGGGAGGCGAGCAGGCTAACCGCTCAGCCACCGTGCCCCGAATTTGTAATGCAGTGTGATTAAATTCGAATTGGTGAAAGTATTTTATTCATATAAGACTGGGTGTCTTTTGAAAAATAGGATATAAATAAACACGTTCATCAATGTTGACCATGTGACTTTGACAGTTCTGTTCGTTTGGGGCTGGTCAATGTTGGGTATGTACGGCAGAAGACGAAGTATGGGCCTACCTCAGCCTCAGCTCCTGTGTGTTTGTCACGGTCATGTGTATGTGGAGTGTGTACTCAGGCTGCGACCTAGGTCCCGTGGCTGGTGGAGTTTGTCGGGTGCGATGGTCGGCTAAGATGACCTACTGCAGAAGACGAAGTATGGGTCTACCTCAGCCTCAGCTCCTGTGTGTTTGTCACGGTCATGTGTATGTGGAGTGTGTACTCAGGCTGCGACCTAGGCCCCGGGGCTGGTGGAGTTTGTCGGGTGCGATGGTCGGCTAAGATGACCTACTGCAGAAGACGAAGTATGGGTCTACCTCAGCCTCAGCTCCTGTGTGTTTGTCACGGTCATGTGTATGTGGAGTGTGTGTACTCAGGCTGCGACCGAGGCCCCGGGGCTGGTGGAGTTTGTCGGGTGCGATGGTCGGCTAAGATGACCTACTGCAGAAGACGAAGTATGGGTCTACCTCAGCCTCAGCTCCTGTGTGTTTGTCACGGTCATGTGTATGTGGAGTGTGTACTCAGGCTGCGACCTAGGCCCCGGGGCTGGTGGAGTTTGTCGGGTGCGATGGTCGGCTAAGATGACCTACGGCAGAAGACGAAGTATGGGTCTACCTCAGCCTCAGCTCCTGTGTGTTTGTCACGGTCATGTGTATGTGGAGTGGAGTGTGTACTCAGGCTGCGACCTAGGCCCCGGGGCTGGTGGAGTTTGTCGGGTGCGATGGTCGGCTAAGATGACCTACTGCAGAAGAGAGAAGAGGCGTTAAGCGTCGCTGGCCATCTCGTACTTTCACCTCTCGCCACACACACACACACACACACGCTGTGTCTCCACTTTCCTGCTGGCTAATTGTCCCTCTGTTTCACGTGGGCTGCCATGCCTGAGGCCCGCTCCACTGTTACAAATGGCCGCGTATCGCGTTCCGAACAATTATTCTTGAACAGACGGTTCGTTAGCATCATGTACAGTACGTGTCTCGCAGGAGGCACTCCTAAAGGCTGTTCGCGATAAAGTGAGCACTTTAGAAATTAACCTTAGAAAAAAGGCACTGCCCTTGCATGCATATATTTTAATGGGCGTACTAAGTGACATCCGCCCAGTAAAGTTGGTAACAATGGATGGAAAATAGTTCTATATCTTAACGTCGAATAAAAAGTTTTAGGTAATAATTTGTGATAACTTAAAATTATTTATTTCGCATTCTGTTTTTTTAATGGATCGAAACGTAAAAAATGAGCGGATTTGTAAAGTATTAATTTTCTTAATAATTTCACAGT
The DNA here is from genome assembly GCA_029891345.1 of Dryococelus australis. Classification (NCBI taxonomy): domain Eukaryota; kingdom Metazoa; phylum Arthropoda; class Insecta; order Phasmatodea; family Phasmatidae; genus Dryococelus; species Dryococelus australis. Next base: position 7,172,918 of record CM056995.1, on the reverse strand, counting down.
TTCACGTGACCGACGCATGAATAAAGTGACGAGGCCCATGGCAATGTTAATTTCACATAAGGCGGAAGAATAGACAACTTGTATACAAGTAGATCTTAAGCAGGGCTTTCAAAAGTGTTCATTTTACCGTGAACAGCCTATACTTGTCGTCTGGACGTGGACGAAATGGCGAGATTTTACTACACATAATTCAATATTACTGATGCAGTTTCATTCTTTATTGGAAAAATGATTTTGCAAAGTCACAGGAGTACAAGAGTTTTATTTTATATTGACAAAAATTTTAATCAGTTCGCAAGTTTTAATTTTATTTTTCCTTAATGTGCAAAGTTATTATCCGTATTCAGTATTTTAGGAAAAAAGTCAGATCGAGTTCAAAACTCGCGTACAAAGTGAACGGTTCAGTCCGAATGACTGCATCAGTTCACATTTTGTCTTTCGGGGTTTAAATAATTTATGTTTACTTATTAAACCGTTCGTATTAAATTTTCACTACGTAGGTAGTGTTTTAAACTGTAGGTATTATGGTTTTTAATAGTAATTAAAAGTTTTTATCCTCAAATTTATTTGTTCTATTTCGATGCCATTTGAATGAATTTCGTGCTCACGGACGTATAATCAAGATGGCGGCGTTCTTTTTGGTTTATTCATAAACTCATTTCAAGTAGTGGCCACGGGGAGAGTCTTACGCTCTGAAACTGCGATGCGATTGGTCAGGTATGGAACCTGTCAAGGAATATAGGACAGGTCACGGCCGTAAAAGACAGGTCTGGACACTAGCTTGAAAAGTTGACGCCCTTTTTGACCCATTTAGTTCATGAACCCAGCCGCAGAGCGCTGCTACCTAAGTAGAGCTAGCATAGGGAGGGGAATATTTCTTAAAATGGCAAAATGACATTCATGTCTCTATGGTGCAATACTAACAACACTAGTTCGCTTGCAGCGCTCTGCGGTGTCTGGAAGGTATACTCCATTCAAAGTTACTTCAAACTTTTCTGAAGATCTGCTCAAGTTCTACTTCCAGGTAATTCCTCCGCCGCATATAAACAAAGTTTTGAAAATTTCGTGCGCACTGAGTGAAATAATACGTAGCATAAGAACTATTTCTTACTAGGCGTTGCCAACAAACATATTTTGTCACTATCTTTATTCATATAAGTTACAAATAGAGCCAAGATTTTATGGTGTTATTTAAAGGAAATTTTCGCCATTGAAAATTGTATATTTCGTCTTTATTGCTATAAAAGATTTACCGTGTGTTCATCAATATGTACTTCTCAAATTCAGTCGCTATAACTTCGGGTTACTATAATAAGTGACTATCAAAAAAATACTTTAGCTCAACTTGATTTTAAACATTTAAAATTTCAGGGTAATTGCTTTTATTTTTGTGTATTCTGAGTATATTTAACAATAATGTATACTTACACGTGTTCAAATAAATATTTTTAATACTTACCTTGTGTACAACTACGTATTCAAGAGTGAGCATCTTAAAAAAAAAAAAAAATAAAAAAAAATAAAAAAATTTGATAATTTTTATGGCAGAGATATTGAATTTTACAGAGAATGTGGATTTTCATTTGGTTATTACACAATACTATTTTGAACATGAATTAACAGAAGAAAGGGTTTTTACCTTTCTTTGAAACCACATTATTGTTATAAGTTATTTACTTTTTAAATTTTGCCAGCCTTGTTTAATAGAATATAATTTTAGCCACACTGCACAGTATCTGATTCACTCATCCTACATGTTAACAACCCGAAATATATGTATGCATATATTGTCTTTCCCCATCCTCAAATGTTCAAAAAATCTTTGAGTTAATCTACATTATTTTGAGTAGTACATAACTCATAAATTTAGTTTTAAATAGTTAAAAAAATTTTTTGATGAAATTTTTTTTCCTGGCTATATTTTATTTTATTTTGTTTTTTTAACTCTAATTTCGGTGTTTTGGGGTGTATTAACTTTAATTTCGGTGTTATTTCGCTTTTGTTTCTATTCGCCATATAATATTGCCTTTAGATATAAATTTGAAAATTACAATTTATAAATAAAATTCAAGTAAAAGATACATTTTAGCAAGAAAATGGTACTTTAATGTTAACACAGGCATAAAACGCTAGTGATACGTCATATTTAGGAAACATGTCATACATGGGATGTATTTCCAAAGGTTTGACTCGAAAAGTGTGAAGAAACAGGGACTTGCAGTGCGGACTTGCAGTGCAACGTCGGTTCAAGGACATCCGTGTAGTCGTGGCTTCAGGAAGTGTCCTGTCGTGTCCTGCGATAACCCTCCTCCTCTTCTTCCGCTGACCTGCCTTCCTTTGTCTTTCCAGCTCCGCCAAACCTCGCGTGCCAGAGCGAGCTCAAGTTGATGTCGCTACACCCTCCTAAATGTTTTGTGGTGATAACAGAATTATTCTACAGCCCCTGCAAAGTGAGTGAGTGAGTGGAGAGATTTACACGGCTCTTAAAGAGTGGGATGGCCCCTGTATTTTTCTGTGAAATTGTTGTTTGCGCGAATACGCGTATCTCGGTAAATAAGTGTTCTGCGAATAAAAATTTTTGTCAGGAAAAAAAAAACGTTTATCTAGGCCTCTATTTCGTGAACACGGTGAAATATAGTATTTTTAAAGCTTGCCTGTGCGGTTTCCTTAAGCGGCAAGGGAAGAGTACAATAATACGGGAGTAGTTTATTGTGTGGTCTTTCTTCGCGTGTAATAAAACCCCACAGTTACAGATCTGATTTGCACAGTACAGCGTCACGAGGGAAACACTGTACGCCTTGCGCGTAGGAGCGATGAGGCGCTAGGCGTGCGTGTAACTGTCGCCCTTATCGCTTCCTCGCTTCTTGACCTTGGATGCGCAGCTACATCCCATTCTTAACAGCGAGGTCTTGAGAACCGTTTAGGGTGATTGAGGTGAGTAAGGAGCAGCGCCGGAATGAAGAAGGGGCGGGGGAAACGGAAGATCCCCGAGAAAACCCGCCGACCAGCGGCATCGTCCGGCACGATTAACCGAGTCTAGAAAATGACACCGAAAGGGAACAGCTCGCCTCATTCATGGGCACTCTGTGTAAGAATACTTTGCATAAGAACTATTTCTTACTAGGGCATTACCAATAGCCTACACATTTCCCCTCCCTATTTTATTCATATGATATATATATTAAATAAATAAATATATATATATATATATAATAATAATAATAAATATATTTTATTTTAACGTTGGATGTTGATTTCCGAGTGTGGTGGAATATTCACACTGTGTTTTTTACTTACATGGCAATATTTATTTAAGAAGGTTGTAAAACTGTTAAAAAAATGACTGAGAGGAAAAGTAACCAGGACCTCAGAAGTGATCGTTTTACTGTAAACATCCTAAAATTATAAATGGCAAATTATAATTTATGAATAAAATATAAGTACAAATTAAATTTACTAAAAAAACAAAGCCTTTTTGTGAAAACATAAGCATAAAACGCTTGTGATACAATACATATTTAGTAAACAATCAAGCGTGTCATACATGGAGTGATTTTTCAAAGGTCTGATAAAAAAACGGTGAGGCAGGATTTACAACAGCCCGTTGTGTCCCGTCATCCGTCCGTCATACGTTCGTCCGTCTCCCAGCCGAGCGATTTACAACGAAACTTCGTACGTCCGTCGAAAGTTAATTGCTGCAAACTAATAAAAACAAAAATGTTTACAAATAGGAAAAAATTCTCCACAAAAAGCGAAAATCTTTAGCGGTATTGTGTTCATACTTTTCTGACACCTCTTGCTGAAAACTCCTCAAGCCAAAAAGATCGATAGGCCGTGCTTTCGCAGTCCCTACACATACTGAGTGTCGGGATCAAGCCAGCTTTTGCCCTTTTGCTCCACGCGAGGTTTCTGTCCTCGCTGAGCTGGCCTTAGGACACCTGCGTTATCATTTGACAGATGTACCGCCCCAGTCAAACTCCCCGCCTGGCAGTGTCCTTGGATCGGATCACGCGGGGGTATATGCAACCCGAGCCAAACCCGAGTATATGCAAGCCGAGTACCAAAAAAACCTTACACCAACGTAACAGAAATTAATGGAAGTAAAACAATTTCAATACCATATAAAGTATAATTTTAATATTTTTAATGTTGCACGAAAATATATCGTGTTTCCAAACGTAATTATCAATTAATCTTCAGGAAAAATGTAACTTAATTTCATTTTACAGTTACATAAACAAACATGTGAAAACAAAAGACACCAAAAACAAAACATTGCACCCACTACACAGCCTTGTAAAGAACTCGGGATGAACGAGTAACATAATGTGCAAGTTTAGAAGGCTGGGATTTCATCCGTTCGTCCGTCGAAAGTTACAGCTTGCCAAGGTTTCGACAGTCGGACGGATAGAACTAATGGCCATCTCTGATTGGCTGTTGGTCGCGTGATTGACGGACTTGACGGGTCGTTGTAAATCCTGCTTGAGGATATCGCGAATGTGTATATGTGTGAGTATGTTTGTCCGCTGAGCTGGCAGATATAGGAGGCAATGGATCATGTCGGAGGTCCGCGGGCTAGCGCTGCGTGGCGTGGTGGACGTGTCTGCTGTGAACTGTAGTTGTTGTTGCCAGAGGGGCGTGGTCCCTGGGTCACTCCACCTCCAGACCGCAGCCCGGGGCTTGCAGGAATCCCGTCTCCCTCACGCTCATCCACCATGACACAGGCGCCTGCCTGCTGGAGGCTGCCCCGACATCAACTCGCGTTGCCCTCGTCACTCTCTAACCAGAACGTCTCCCTTGGTAGAATAACAATTTAAGGAACAAGCACTGCCCCCTCGCAAATTAACTTACTGTTCGAGTGTAGCCAAAAATTACGCACCGATCTAGAATCCTCAACGCCAGCAGGGGAGGTAATCCCCACGCCGGCTATTTTTTGTAGGTAGTGACCGCGAAGCGGTCCCGCATCATCGATCCTTGGAGTTTCCCCAGAAATGATTTTCAAGCGCAGTAATTTCGTGTTCTGTGTAATTAGTAGAGTGGAGTTGTACCACTTTCCGATAGGAAATTTAATTTTTCCGAAAAGCCCATTTTCTGAACATCCCTTTTCTTTCCGTACGGCACCGCACTGTGCCGACATCTCTCCAATGGTATAATGATGTACTTAGTACGTTCTTCTCCTGTCTCGATCGCGAAGATGCCTGTACTTTCCTACCTGGGGGTAAAATCCGCCAGTTAGGTCACATCGGTCCTTGGCCCGGGTCCATGATCGAGGCCATGTTGCTCATGAAGGACGCCTATTGTCACAACTGTACACAGAAGGGAATCATTGGCCGGAATTCGGAGCGTCTTTCTTGTGACACATCTGATTGGCTGAAGTTTCTCCTCCTCTCATTTGAGGATGGCAAATGCTGACGTCAATGAACACGCACTACGTTGGCCACTAGAAGGACGCTCCACGCAAGCACAGTGCAGTATAGGTAGTTCATGGTAAAATGAGCACTTTGGAAACCCTGCTTAAGAACTACTTGTGTGAACGTTGTGTATTACTCCGCCTTATGTAAAATCAACATCATCACTTTATTCCTGCGTCAGTCATGTGAAACTATAAAATAATTAGAAAAAGTAATATTTTATAAATCTGCTCATTTTTACACTTAGATGCATTAAAACACATTAAAACATAGTTACCTTAAAACTATTTATTCGTCGTTAAGATATGGAACTCATTTCCATCCATCGTTACCAACTTTACTGAGCGCATGTCACTCAGTGCGCCTGTTCAAATATACGCAGGTACGAGCAGTGACTTTTTTCTAAGGTTGATTCCAAAAGTGTTTCCTTTATTGTGAACAGACTATACACCACTAGATTAAACGATTGCAACACTTGAGGTCGTGAATGGATCCAGGACTGAACCAGTTAACTCGTTCGATCATACTTCAAGTGTTGCACTCACACACACTTTTGCTCGGGCTACCACGCTCCTGAGTGAAGGCAGCAGAACAGATGGCAATAATATTACTCTTGGGGGATGTACAATAAGCTCTGTAACGACACCATAGGAGCAGTGTGGAGAATACTGTTTAAAACTATAGTCATAAACTGAACCTACTCGTTTGTAATCACATTACAATCAGTTGAAAGTAACGATATCACTGATCTGTGAAATGCTGACTATTATAATATATTATGTTGGTATTACTATGTACATTAAACAATATCTGCATGGTAGGCATAACCACAGCCCTTCATGTTGCTGTCCCAATTTTAACAGTTCTTGAAGGGTTATAGGTACAGAAATATGGTTCCTACGACAATATTTTTTTCCAGTGCAGGTATTTGGAGCACTGTCAGCTCAACGTTATCACAGAATACGTAAATACAATATGTGAAATGACGCGATGAGTCGATTGCAGTAGCGTGTAGTGAGATTTTTGACAGGGTAAGCAATTTCTAGTAACAAATGCAACATCCAACTTTGCTTACTCTCCGCGTGTATTTATCGTTCATTAATACCTAACATTAGTTACAAAAACGGAAACTAAATTAATATAATAATAACTAAAGTGAATATTGTTTAGGGAGCATATTACGTATTATAAGAAAACTCCCGTTCTCCCGAACACTTTCTTTCTATTCTCAAAGAGAAATGTAGGACTGGAGGAAGCAAACAGAACGACTGCTTACCTGCCGAAGGAACGCGGTCGAGCGTGTGGCGTGTTGTTGCTTGCGAGTTCGATTCATCGATATTCGCTCCCGTTTATGGAAGTAAATACTAGATAGCAGCACTATGCGTGTTACAGTACGGGAGTTACTAAAACACTGATTCTCGGAATCGGAAACGGGAAACTCAGAATTAAATGTGTTTAAAGTTAAGGCGAAAATGATAAAGAGTCAAGCATTTCCAATATGTATAGGGTAAGAATTGCTTACCTTACGTCTATGGAAAAAAACGGCCACTGGTCGATTGGCAGCACGGGGCCGTGTGTGATTGGCTACTGTGTTCTGTGGAAGATTCCGTATTGGCAGAGACCCAGACATCTCTCGAAATCATTTGACAACAAGCAAGACTCTACAGTCGTATTTCTACTCGAGTTTCAGGCAATTGTTTACTGACTCACGCTGCAGTTTTACCACAGACCAGGAGTAGTGTGTACGTACCAGTCCGAGTTCATTCTCGCCCTTATCGACACTACTAACAGGTAGCATAGTATTTCTACTCGAGTTTCAGGTAATTGTTTACTGACTCACGCTGCAGTTTTACCACAGACCAGGAGTAGTGTGTACGTACCAGTCCGAGTTCATTCTCGCCCTTATCGACACTACTAGCAGGTAGCATAGTATTTCTACTCGAGTTTCAGGCAATTGTTTACTGACTCACGCTGCAGGTTTACCACAGACCAGGAGTAGTGTGTACGTACCAGTCCGAGTTCATTCTCGCCCTTATCGACACTACTAGCAGGTAGCATAGTATTTCTACTCGAGTTTCAGGTAATTGTTTACTGACTCACGCTGCAGTTTTACCACAGACCAGGAGTAGTGTGTACGTACCAGTCCGAGTTCATTCTCGCCCTTATCGACACTACTAGCAGGTAGCATAGTATTTCTACTCGAGTTTCAGGTAATTGTTTACTGACTCACGCTGCAGTTTTACCACAGACCAGGAGTAGTGTGTACGTACCAGTCCGAGTTCATTCTCGCCCTTATCGACACTACTAGCAGGTAGCATAGTATTTCTACTCGAGTTTCAGGTAATTGTTTACTGACTCACGCTGCAGGTTTACCACAGACCAGGAGTAGTGTGTACGTACCAGTCCGAGTTCATTCTCGCCCTTATCGACACTACTAGCAGGTAGCATAGTATTTCTACTCGAGTTTCAGGTAATTGTTTACTGACTCACGCTGCAGTTTTACCACAGACCAGGAGTAGTGTGTACGTACCAGTCCGAGTTCATTCTCGCCCTTATCGACACTACTAGCAGGTAGCATAGTATTTCTACTCGAGTTTCAGGTAATTGTTTACTGACTCACGCTGCAGGTTTACCACAGACCAGGAGTAGTGTGTACGTACCAGTCCGAGTTCATTCTCGCCCTTATCGACACTACTAGCAGGTAGCATAGTATTTCTACTCGAGTTTCAGGCAATTGTTTACTGACTCACGCTGCAGGTTTACCACAGACCAGGAGTAGTGTGTACGTACCAGTCCGAGTTCATTCTCGCCCTTATCGACACTACTAGCAGGTAGCATAGTATTTCTACTCGAGTTTCAGGCAATTGTTTACTGACTCACGCTGCAGTTTTACCACAGACCAGGAGTAGTGTGTACGTACCAGTCCGAGTTCATTCTCGCCCTTATCGACACTACTAGCAGGTAGCATAGTATTTCTACTCGAGTTTCAGGCAATTGTTTACTGACTCACGCTGCAGTTTTACCACAGACCAGGAGTAGTGTGTACGTACCAGTCCGAGTTCATTCTCGCCCTTATCGACACTACTAGCAGGTAGCATAGTATTTCTACTCGAGTTTCAGGCAATTGTTTACGGACTCGCGCTGCAGGTTTACCACAGACCAGGAGTAGTGTGTACGTACCAGTCCGAGTTCATTCTCGCCCTTATCGACACTACTAGCAGGTAGCATAGTATTTCTACTCGAGTTTCAGGTAATTGTTTACTGACTCACGCTGCAGTTTTACCACAGACCAGGAGTAGTGTGTACGTACCAGTCCGAGTTCATTCTCGCCCTTATCGACACTACTAACAGGTAGCATAGTATTTCTACTCGAGTTTCAGGCAATTGTTTACTGACTCACGCTGCAGGTTTACCACAGACCAGGAGTAGTGTGTACGTACCAGTCCGAGTTCATTCTCGCCCTTATCGACACTACTAGCAGGTAGCATAGTATTTCTACTCGAGTTTCAGGTAATTGTTTACTGACTCACGCTGCAGGTTTACCACAGACCAGGAGTAGTGTGTACGTACCAGTCCGAGTTCATTCTCCCCCTTATCGACACTACTAGCAGGTAGCATAGTATTTCTACTCGAGTTTCAGGTAATTGTTTACTGACTCACGCTGCAGGTTTACCATAGACCAGGAGTAGTGTGTACGTACCAGTCCGAGTTCATTCTCGCCCTTATCGACACTACTAGCAGGTAGCATAGTATTTCTACTCGAGTTTCAGGTAATTGTTTACTGACTCACGCTGCAGTTTTACCACAGACCAGGAGTAGTGTGTACGTACCAGTCCGAGTTCATTCTCGCCCTTATCGACACTACTAACAGGTAGCATAGTATTTCTACTCGAGTTTCAGGCAATTGTTTACTGACTCACGCTGCAGGTTTACCACAGACCAGGAGTAGTGTGTACGTACCAGTCCGAGTTCATTCTCGCCCTTATCGACACTACTAGCAGGTAGCATAGTATTTCTACTCGAGTTTCAGGTAATTGTTTACTGACTCACGCTGCAGGTTTACCACAGACCAGGAGTAGTGTGTACGTACCAGTCCGAGTTCATTCTCGCCCTTATCGACACTACTAGCAGGTAGCATAGTATTTCTACTCGATTTTCAGGTAATTGTTTACTGACTCACGCTGCAGGTTTACCACAGACCAGGAGTAGTGTGTACGTACCAGTCCGAGTTCATTCTCGCCCTTATCGACACTACTAGCAGGTAGCATAGTATTTCTACTCGAGTTTCAGGCAATTGTTTACTGACTCACGCTGCAGTTTTACCACAGACCAGGAGTAGTGTGTACGTACCAGTCCGAGTTCATTCTCGCCCTTATCGACACTACTAGCAGGTAGCATAGTATTTCTACTCGAGTTTCAGGTAATTGTTTACTGACTCACGCTGCAGGTTTACCACAGACCAGGAGTAGTGTGTACGTACCAGTCCGAGTTCATTCTCGCCCTTATCGACACTACTAACAGGTAGCATAGTATTTCTACTCGAGATTCAGGTAATTGTTTACTGACTCACGCTGCAGGTTTACCACAGACCAGGAGTAGTGTGTACGTACCAGTCCGAGTTCATTCTCGCCCTTATCGACACTACTAGCAGGTAGCATAGTATTTCTACTCGAGTTTCAGGCAATTGTTTACTGACTCACGCTGCAGGTTTACCACAGACCAGGAGTAGTGTGTACGTACCAGTCCGAGTTCATTCTCGCCCTTATCGACACTACTAGCAGGTAGCATAGTATTTCTACTCGAGTTTCAGGTAATTGTTTACTGACTCACGCTGCAGGTTTACCACAGACCAGGAGTAGTGTGTACGTACCAGTCCGAGTTCATTCTCGCCCTTATCGACACTACTAACATTTAGCATAGTATTTCTACTCGAGTTTCAGGCAATTGTTTACTGACTCACGCTGCAGGTTTACCACAGACCAGGAGTAGTGTGTACGTACCAGTCCGAGTTCATTCTCGCCCTTATCGACACTACTAACAGGTAGCATAGTATTTCTACTCGAGTTTCAGGCAATTGTTTACTGACTCACGCTGCAGGTTTACCACAGACCAGGAGTAGTGTGTACGTACCAGTCCGAGTTCATTCTCGCCCTTATCGACACTACTAGCAGGTAGCATAGTATTTCTACTCGAGTTTCAGGTAATTGTTTACTGACTCACGCTGCAGTTTTACCACAGACCAGGAGTAGTGTGTACGTACCAGTCCGAGTTCATTCTCGCCCTTATCGACACTACTAACAGGTAGCATAGTATTTCTACTCGAGTTTCAGGCAATTGTTTACTGACTCACGCTGCAGGTTTACCACAGACCAGGAGTAGTGTGTACGTACCAGTCCGAGTTCATTCTCGCCCTTATCGACACTACTAGCAGGTAGCATAGTATTTCTACTCGAGTTTCAGGTAATTGTTTACTGACTCACGCTGCAGGTTTACCACAGACCAGGAGTAGTGTGTACGTACCAGTCCGAGTTCATTCTCCCCCTTATCGACACTACTAGCAGGTAGCATAGTATTTCTACTCGAGTTTCAGGTAATTGTTTACTGACTCACGCTGCAGGTTTACCACAGACCAGGAGTAGTGTGTACGTACCAGTCCGAGTTCATTCTCGCCCTTATCGACACTACTAGCAGGTAGCATAGTATTTCTACTCGAGTTTCAGGCAATTGTTTACTGACTCACGCTGCAGGTTTACCACAGACCAGGAGTAGTGTGTACGTACCAGTCCGAGTTCATTCTCGCCCTTATCGACACTACTAGCAGGTAGCATAGTATTTCTACTCGAGTTTCAGGTAATTGTTTACTGACTCACGCTGCAGGTTTACCACAGACCAGGAGTAGTGTGTACGTACCAGTCCGAGTTCATTCTCGCCCTTATCGACACTACTAGCAGGTAGCATAGTATTTCTACTCGAGTTTCAGGTAATTGTTTACTGACTCACGCTGCAGTTTTACCACAGACCAGGAGTAGTGTGTACGTACCAGTCCGAGTTCATTCTCGCCCTTATCGACACTACTAGCAGGTAGCATAGTATTTCTACTCGAGTTTCAGGTAATTGTTTACTGACTCACGCTGCAGGTTTACCACAGACCAGGAGTAGTGTGTACGTACCAGTCCGAGTTCATTCTCGCCCTTATCGACACTACTAGCAGGTGGCATAGTATTTTTTTTGGACTTTTTCTTGCAGGTTAAGTATTCTCTCATATTCACACAGGGTGTGGCTTGTAAACTGCGATCCATTTGAAAAAGAAAGTCAAATATACATGTTTTTGAAGTCCACCGTGTTTTCAATCGAGGGCCAACATCGCAAGAAAGACAATAGTGGCTGAATATGTACGCACATGTTGGCTAACGGCTTCTCACGGATACTTGAGATTTTTACATTCTAACTTTAAAAAAAAATTCTTGGACAGGTGGCAAGAGTGAATAATAAACTTCAGTGTTGACGTCACGTAAAATCGAAGAGGTCTGGAGGGCTCGTAACAGCGAGGTCTTGAGGGGTGAGTATGGAGCGGCGCTGGAATGAAGGGTCAAGGGAAGCGGGGAATCCCCGAGAAAACCCACCGACCAGCGGCATCGTCCGGCATTGTTCCCACAGACGGAAATCTGGGAGCGACCCCGCCGGGAATTGAGCGTGGTTCACCTTGGTGGAAGGCGAGTAGTCTGACCACTACACCACCGCGGCGCCTCAAAGGATTAAAGATATTGATGCATAGGTACAATGTTTGAAGCTTGTGTCGTTGGGCAATAAGGACTGTTGAAGTGTAATATGCGAGTTTTGTCATCCTGCTACCACTTGGCAAGTAAGTTACTAGGTGATAGTTGGCTATAGGCTGTTCATGGTAAAATGAACACTTTTGAAAGACCTGCGTAAGATCTGCTTGTACACACGTTATGTATTCCTCCGCCTTATGTAAAATTAACATCACATGGGCCTCATCACTTTATTCGTGCGTTGGTCAAGTGAAACTGTGGAATTATTATATAAGTAAATATGTTACAAATCTGCTCACTCTTATAATTAGATGCATTAAAAAAACAGAGAGCAAGTAAAAAATAATTTCAGTTTGCAAATATGGTTACCTAACACTATTTATTTGACGTTAAGATATGGAACTATTTCCCATTCATCATTACCAACTTTACTGGGCGCATGTCATTCAGTGCGCCATAAAATATATGCGGGCAGGGGCAGTGACTTTTTTCTAAGGTTGATTTCAAAAGTGATCACTGTATCGTGAACAGCCTTTATATCTCTAGTCAAAGAGGCCATTTTGCTGGCGTGCGTGGCTGTAGTGTAGGTCGTGGTCATCCATTGATCAGTCACCAGAGAGCACCTCTGGTAGAACCCCCCACCCAGTCGTTCCTAATTACTATTTCACTTTGCATGGCACTTGTGGCTGTCGGTTTGTTTGTTGTTTTATATTATTTCATCTGACCGTATTTAATACAAGGTTCTTGTAGCATTAGTACTATAGATATAATTCAACTATTATCATTATATACAATGTTTACAATCCGTACAATATTTCATAAAATTAACTTTGAATGGTTATATAAATTATATTATTATTAGTATAGACTCAGATAATGTATTTTAACACTTAGATGGTCCATACTTTATCATACAATATAAAATTTGCATCTATGTACTTGGTTACATAAAAACGTTACACTTGTGTCACATTATAATTTAATATATTTCTTGACACGTTATAAGATCAAGGAATTTACAACCATTACATACCCGCTGCCAGTATTTGGTAGAGTTTACTGTTTTACAATTCACCACATCAAAAGAAAATGCAAGGTAGACAGTAGGTATAGATACAGTGTTTACACATAAAAAAACTGTTAAGGATGGACATTGTGAAAGCGTACTAAGTTATTGTGTACATTTTAAATAATATATTATATTTATTAATACAGCATACTGCTTACTTTAATCATCGAATTTCTCCACATCGTTAACTCTTAGCTTGGACACAAACTACTACCCTAGTTCTCTCTCCCATTACAAGCACTTAGCAGCTGTTACTGGAGTTGAGAGTTTTGGGCGGCTCTTAACAACGAGGTCTTGAGAACCGATGAGGGTGAAATGAGGCGAGAATGGAGCAGCGCCGGAATTAAGGGGCGGGAAACGGGAGATCCCCGAGAAAACCCGTCGACCAGCGGTATCGCCAGGTACGATTTCCTCTTGCGAAACTGTGGGAGAGGCCCGGTCCGGGGATTGAACCCGGTTCTCCTTGGTGGGAGACGAGCAGGCTAACCGCTCGGCCACCGCGGCCCCGCCGCTACTGGACTGGACGCCCGTGCAGAGGTTGTGAAAGTGGTATTTTAACTGTCGCCGTTTCTGGGGCGCATCACTGCCTCTGTCGCTGTCTTTGTTTCGAGATACTTGGAGGAATAATGTGACGTCAGTGACGAGGCGAGGCGCTCGGGGAAAGTGCTTACTGCATGGACTTTCACATATGTCAGTGTGAGTTCTTCAGAGTAGAGCACAAGGGCGAGAGTATAGGCTGTTCACGGTTAAATCATCCCTTTTGAAAGCCCTGCTTACGGTATACTTGTATGCACGTTGTGTATTATTCCGCCATGTGTAAAATTAACATTGCCATGGGCCTCATCACTTTATTCTTGCGTCGGTCAAGTTAAACTGTGAGATTATTGGCAAAGTAAATATTTTACAAATCTGCTCATTTATACACTTCGGTGCATTAAAAAAAACAGAAAGCCAAAGAAATAATTTAAGTTATCACAAATGGTTACCTAACACATTTTATTCGACGTTAAGACATGGAAAAACTTCCCATCCATCGTTACCAACTTTACTGTGTGCATGTCACTCAGTGCATCATACGCAAGTAGGAGCAGTGACTTTCAAAAATGCTCACTTGATCGTGAACAGCCTTTATAATGTGTGCAGATCCACGAAGTGCATGCACGAAGTCACTCCGTAGCAGTAACAAACATACAAGTCCTGTGTACAGGGAGAGTTGTGTTGGCCATTCGCGATACACCGTGACGAGGAGACGACAAGGTCAACACGGAGCTGTGTTGCTCTCGCCGTGTAACATCTACACGCCAGGTTCTGAAACGACGTGCAGTCTTCATGTTGCATCGCTGCAGCTATGGGACTATTGACGGCGACTACACTCGGGTATGGATGCTGCAGCAGAACATCGCGTTCCTGCTACACAACTAACATTACCCACAACAGAACAACTTCAACAATATTTCTATTGCTCCCACGACAACCTATGAAATGTTCTGTTGCTATAGAGCGTCTCACTCGTACATTGCAGTGTGCGCGGTGTAATGGACATTCACTCTCTCTTTCCAATACACAGTTTCTGGCGTTAAAGCTGTCCTTGTTCCTGCGTGCCGTGTTGCCCTTATAAGTTATATATTTGAAGCCTCACAAGTTATGTCAGTTTCGTTGCTTGCGCGCCATGCAATCACTATGATAGGGTTTCTTACAGGTTTCAGTTTCAAAGGAGCCGCCTAGCTTTGCGTCGCTGGATTGTCAGGGAGGTAAACAGATAAAATTCTCTTAATTGCTTCGCCAGCCATTTGTTACTCAGCCTGCCAGTTACGTCACAAAGCTGGAGTAATCTGGCAACAGTGCGTGCCATTCGCACTGTACTGCAATCTCAGATTGGGGCGCTCTAGAGTACTGAACAGTTCTATAATCGTGTTCGAGGGTAGCAGTTAAAGAATATTATTAAACGGCGAGATACCTATACCGTTAGTGGTTTGTACAGTAACAAGATCAGTTACTGCAGCATCCGGAAGAAAACACAAATCATAGAAATACTAGGAAAAACACGAAGAACAATAACGAGCAAGAGAGAACTGCACACAATAACAAGCGTAATTGGGCGAAGAAAACGAACAGCCGAGAGGATAGATGATGACAGGTTAGGTATGAAACGCCGGAGATAATAATCCAGAAGAAGAAAAAAAAACTTTGAACAGTGAAGTTGTTTATGAAGAGGACATTCTCCTTTATCAAGAGAAGGAAGATCAGATTCCCCCATATAGTAGTACTAAGTTCAGTGTGTCCCTCCGCTGATAGAGGACATTAGAGTAATATTCCGAACACATCTTGTCCTTCCCACCTATTGTGATGGAACGGAGCTAGATAAAAGCCATTTGTTGTTCCCACATGTAGTGATGATTCAACAGTCTGTACTTTTTTATACGAAAGGTTTTCTCAACTTTGACTTACAGATATATTCTGCAAGCAATATAAAATATATATTCTGCAGGAAGTATAAATAACTTAAACAGTTTCAAAATAGGACAGATAATTAAACTGAAATGAACAGTTATATATGACAAGTGACTTGGGAGAGAATCTGTTTGTGTTAGACCCATACTTAAGTCTAACTTCCCATATAGCGAACTTGCAAAATACCTAGCCTATAGCGGCCGCGAAAAAAAAAAAAAAAAAAAATCTGGCTTTACAGCACGCATTTCACGATACCGCTTTCAAACAAAAACGCTGTGTTCATCCTTTCCGGGACCACATCCATACAACAAGTTTTTTGTAAAATTTTCAATACCCAGAAAATTGCGGGTAAATTATGATTCATAGGCTCAACAAAAACACAAACTTTTCTTTATTTACCCGTACTTGTTCTCTTCAATACCCAGAAAATTGCGGGTAAATTAAGATTCATAGGCTCAACAAAAACACAAACTTTTCTTTATTTACCCGTACTTGTTCTCTTCAATACCCAGAAAATTGCGGGTAAATTAAGATTCATAGGCTCAACAAAAACACAAACTTTTCTTTATTTACCCGTACTTGTTCTCTTCAATACCCAGAAAATTGCGGGTAAATTAAGATTCATAGGCTAAAAAAAAAACACAAACTTTTCTTTATTTACCTGTACTTGTTCTCTTCAATACCCAGAAAATTGCGGGTAAATTAAGATTCATAGGCTCAACAAAAACACAAACTTTTCTTTATTTACCCGTACTTGTTCTCTTCAATACCCAGAAAATTGCGGGTAAATTAAGATTCATGGGCTAAAAAAAAAACACAAACTTTTCTTTATTTACCCGTACTTGTTCTCTTCAATACCCAGAAAATTGCGGGTAAATTAAGATTCATAGGCTCAACAAAAACACAAACTTTTCTTTATTTACCCGTACTTGTTCTCTTCAATACCCAGAAAATTGCGGGTAAATTAAGATTCATAGGCTAAAAAAAAAACACAAACTTTTCTTTATTTACCCGTACTTGTTCTCTTCAATACCCAGAAAATTGCGGGTAAATTAAGATTCATAGGCTCAACAAAAACACAAACTTTTCTTTATTTACCCGTGCTTGTTCTCTTCAATACCCAGAAAATTGCGGGTAAATTAAGATTCATAGGCTCAACAAAAACACAAACTTTTCTTTATTTACCCGTGCTTGTTCTCTTCAATACCCAGAAAATTGCGGGTAAATTAAGATTCATAGGCTCAACAAAAACACAAACTTTTCTTTATTTACCCGTGCTTGTTCTCTTCAAAGTGAACAAAATGTTTTTTTTTTTGCTGCGCTGTTGTGAAAAATGATAAAGACACATCCAAAAATAATGTTAGTTTTGTATATGGCGGAAGAACACACAGTGCGCATACAGGTAGATCTTAAGCAGGGCTTTCAGAAGTGCTCAGCTTACCGTGAACAACCTATAATAAAGGGCTTAGGAGGGAGGTGGTAAGTTACAATCCCTATTTCTCCCTTCGTCTATCCCACCCCTGCTACGCCCCTGCTGGCAGAAGCAAGCAGCTATAGGCTGTTCACGGTAAATTGAACACGTTTGACGTTTGAAAGCCCTGGTTAAGATATACTTGTATGCCAGTTGTGTATTTTTCCGCCTTATGTAAAATTAAAAATGCCATTGGTGTCATCACGTTATTCATGCGTCGATCGAGTGAAACTGTGAAATTATTAAAAAAGTAAACATTTTACAAATCTGTTCAGTTTTACAATCCACTGCATAAAAAAACAGAAGGCGAGTAGTGACGTTTTTCTAACGTTCATTTCAAAAGTATTCACTTTATCGTGAACAGCCTTTACCAAAATGTCTTCTCGCAAATACCAAAGAAAAACAGCAGGCGCGCACGTAGGGCGTTGGGAGTCTAAATTGCGTGTACATTTTTTTGTGGAAGTCAGCTGTCGATAGATAGTGTAATGGGCTATAGCTGGCACCGGCCGCCGGCTGCTGTTGTGTGCGGCCGGGGGAGACCAACCTCGATCCTCCCCTCCCCAAGGAACGACGCGCTCGCAGCCTTGTTGCTCAGTTCACCTCTTCTGGGAAGCCCGTGAATGATTGACAGCGGCGAGACTGGGTGGCGTCACAGCCCCTCTTCCCTCCCACTGAAGAAGCCGACTGGAGGCGCAAGAACAATCTGGGAGTTAGGACACTCGGCGCAACTAGGTAATTAGCGAAATTTCTGGATTATAGCTTACGACTGTATAAATATCTCAGCGGTGCAGTGGCCAGGAGTCTTGGCAGAGGCCATCTGGCCGAGTGCGGGAGCGAAGTGAGGTGCGGATGACAGGAGACGGCGGACGAGGTGTTTGTGGTGTGAATGGACGAGAGGGCGTGAAACCCGACGAGTGAAGGCGACGTGAGATTGAGTGGACATGTATGTAATACGGATTTCATTGTAAATATTGGAACCGTTAAATATGGACACATAATTTATAAAATAATTGAATAGGTCGATACACTGTCTATTGGGACCGATTTTTTATTATTTAATTTCATTGGTTTATTTGAGGTAATTGTAAATTGTATTAATTGATTACATTAATTGTAAATAGTAAGTGATATCGATTTATTGTGAGATGTTGAGTCGAGAGAATTTTGTTTGAAGTTATTGTAAATAAAACTAGGAATTTATAATTAACTATTTTATTTAATTAAGACCTCCATCCCTTAACGAACTTGGTAACCAGCCTGCTGAAATTCGAGAGAGAAATTGTAACAATATGAACAACTGCTAGCGGTAAGTGAAATGTGCAAGTTCTTTGTGTCAGGCTGGACTTGAAGCATGTATACTCTAGTGTTGCTTTTATGACTGGACTACTGTACTTTCGATCGACAAGCCCTGTCAAACCCTATAGCCAGAAATAAACAGGGAGAAATAATGTGACTTTATCACATGCAACCAAGTAGAATAAAAAAGAAGACGACTTGCTAAATGGAATAAGCCAGCGAGTAAATTATCATGATCCGAGTACGTAAAGTGCTGGGAAGTACAGGCAGCTGACAAACGAATTCGCGAAGATGCTGTGCCGCGGGCGATCGGTAAGAAAATGCGTGGAACATTCGGAGAAAAAGAAAATCAGTTGAAATAACAGCTGTTGGCGGTGAACTGGGCAGCTTTGTAAGCCCGCGTATTATCTAGTTGTGGGCGCATTGTGTATTCTTCGACCAAAACTAAAATTAACATTGCCAAGGGCCAGATCACTTTATTCATGCGTCGGTCAATTGTAACTTTAAAATTTCTATAAAGAATTTTACAAATTTGCTAGTTTTCATATTTTCAAGCATCAGAAAACTGAAAGCAAAATTAATATTTTCAGTACTCACATTTGTTAACCTAACACGTTTTGATTCGACGTTAAGACATTAAATTACTTTCCCTCCGTGGTTAAACTTCCTCGGGCGCATGTTGGCCGCCGGTGTGCCTGTGTGTGAACTTTTGAAATCAATGCATTGACGTATTACAAAACTGATTTCAAAAGTGAGAGGGGCCGCGGTGGTGTAGTGGCCAGACTACCCAGGCGAACTGGGTTAGATTCCAGGCGGGGTCGCCCGTGGAGTCTCGCACGGGGGGGGGGGGGGGATCGTGCCGGACAATGCCGCTGGTCGGCGGGTTTTCTCAGTTTGTCCTCGCCCTTGCATTCCGGCGATGCTCCATGCTCGCCTCGCTTCACCCTCATCGGCTCTCAAGACCTCGATGTTAAAGCTCCGCATCGCCCGTTATAGAGCGCCTCACTCTTAGACTGCAATGTGCGGTGTAATGGACATTCACTCTCTCTTTCCAAAACAGGATTTCTGTCGATAATCTGTCTTTGTTCCTGCGTGCACTGTTGCATGGTGTGTTATCTTTATCCAGCCTAGAAAAAAATGCCATTTTCCTTGCGTGCGCGCTGTCCAATCACAATTATATGGTGTCTCAATGGGTTCAGTTTCAAAGGAGCCGCTTAGCTTCGCGTCGCAGGATTGGATTCCTTTACGAGTTGGCAGGGAGGTAAACAGTAAAAAATGATCTTAATTATGCCGTTTCCTTCACCGCCCATTTGTATCTCAGCTTGCCAGTTACGTCACAAAGCTGAAGCAATCTGGCAACAGTGAGCGCCATAAGTCCTGTACTGCAATCTAAGCGTGAGGCGGACTATAGTATGTCAAATTCTTTCATTTCGTGAAGATTTAAGTTTTTGTGTAGAAAAAAAGTTACTATAGGCAAACTTTTATTTGCCTTACTCTGCATAACAAACATGGAATCTAAACTATCAATGCAAAATGTTACAAATAGTACAGTATGCACTCTTTCAAATGCTAACAGATAACATGTAATAAAAAAATTAAACTGAAAAATATTATACAACTCATAAATTGCAAATTTTCTGTAGTCAGCAGTTGACAATAGTAACATCGAAACTAGAATTATGACAAGAAAACGAAGAATTATTGCGTAATAGATGAAGTTGAAACTTTAGTACAGTGTGAGCCGACATTGAAGTGTGTGTAGCGTGGAGGTGAGTGAACCCGTGGATTATGTCCGGTGCGTGCTACCTTGTGTGATGGAGGCAAACACGAGAGAAGGCCGGCTGGACGAGAAAGCCACACTTGCGGTGGACAGCTGCTGGGGAAAGCTGGGTCATCGCGCACATGTAGCCGACCTTGTCCCTCGCCATTATATACATACCTACCGTCTATCGCAGCACATGTAGCCGACCTTGTCCCTCGCCATTATATACATACCTACCGTCTATCGCAGCACATGTAGCCGACCTTGTCCCTCGCCAATATATACTAACTACCGTCTATCGCATCACATGTACCCGACCTTGTCCCTCGCCAATATATACATACCTACCGTCTATCGCAGCACATGTAGCCGACCTTGTCCCTCGCCATTATATACATATCTACCGTCTATCGCAGCACATGTAGCCGACCTTGTCCCTCGCCAATATATACATACCTTCTATCGCAGCACATGTAGCCGACCTTGTCCCTCGCCATTATATACATACCTACCGCCTATCGCAGCACATGTAGCCGACCTTGTCCCTCGCCATTATATACATACCTACCGCCTATCGCAGCACATGTAGCCGACCTTGTCCCTCGCCATTATATACATACCTACCGTCTATCGCAGCACATGTAGCCGACCTTGTCCCTCGCCATTATATACATACCTACCGTCTATCGCAGCACATGTAGCCGACCTTGTCCCTCGCCATTATATACATACCTACCGCCTATCGCAGCACATGTACCCGACCTTGTCCTTCGCCATTATATACATACCTACCGCCTATCGCAGCACATGTAGCCGACCTTGTCCCTCGCCATTATATACATATCTACCGCCTATCGCAGCACATGTAGCCGACCTTGTCCCTCGCCAATATATACATACCTACCGCCTATCGCAGCACATGTACCCGACCTTGTCCCTCGCCATTATATACATACCTACCGCCTATCGCAGCACATGTACCCGACCTTGTCCCTCGCCATTATATACATACCTACCGCCTATCGCAGCACATGTACCCGACCTTGTCCCTCGCCATTATATACATACCTACCGTCTATCGCAGCACATGTACCCGACCTTGTCCCTCGCCAATATATACATACCTACCGTCTATCGCAGCACATGTACCCGACCTTGTCCCTCGCCAATATATACATATCTACCGCCTATCGCAGCACATGTACCCGACCTTGTCCCTCGCCATTATATACATACCTACCGCCTATCGCAGCACATGTACCCGACCTTGTCCCTCGCCATTATATACATACCTACCGCCTATCGCAGCACATGTACCCGACCTTGTCCCTCGCCATTATATACATACCTACCGCCTATCGCAGCACATGTACCCGACCTTGTCCCTCGCCATTATATACATACCTACCGTCTATCGCAGCACATGTACCCGACCTTGTCCCTCGCCAATATATACATACCTACCGTCTATCGCAGCACATGTACCCGACCTTGTCCCTCGCCAATATATACATATCTACCGCCTATCGCAGCACATGTACCCGACCTTGTCCCTCGCCATTATATACATACCTACCGTCTATCGCAGCACATGTAGCCGACCTTGTCCCTCGCCATTATATACATATCTACCGCCTATCGCAGCACATGTAGCCCACCTTGTCCCTCGCCAATATATACATATCTACCGTCTATCGCAGCAAAGCACAACCATGCTGTTTACAATTTCCGCGCATTTACGGACATTTCTACGGAAATGCACAGCGGTGAAGAGATTTGAGCGTCTATTACCATGGAGATCTTGAAGTGCCTTATGAGGGTGAAGTGAGGTGTGTATGGAGCAGCCCAGGAATGCAAGGGCGGGGGGAAACGGGAGATCCCCGCGAAAACCCGCCGGCCAGCGACATCGTGCGGGCAAGATTCCCACGTGCGGATATCGGGGAGCGACCCGGCCGGGGAATGGAACCACGGTTCGCCGTGGCGGGAGCGGTCTAGCCGCTGATCCCCCGCGGCCCCCCGGAAGTGTACAGCAAATATACGGAAACGCAGTCCGTGATGACCAAAAACGGAGTTAAGTCTGTAAATACAAAATACGTGAAGTGTCCGTATTTCCCCTATATAGCCTCGGGTTGCGGCAGCGAATACTGTCGAGTTTACACGAAGCTTATTTCGCCACAGTGAGTAGAAACTATAATTTCTGCATCAGTTCGGGATTTCGACGCCACTAAGATCTGTCCCTTCAAAAATCAAACAGTAGCATCAGGCGCCTGTAATATGTAGTATCAATACACTAACGTTAATATAAACTAAAAACCATTCTTACATGACTACGCTAGAAATAACTAGCCTATAGTTATACCTGAAGAACTCGCAAGAAGATTGCCAGTGTTAGGAAATCGTAGAAATTTGGAGACTATCTTGCCACTAAATACTTCCACGGAAAATCAACATGTCTACAAATTATCATGATTAGTATGGTACGTGCATTTCGTGCATTAATGTAGTAGCAATACTGCAGGGTGGGGCTGAATTCGACCGACAAACTTCGTGAGGCGATTCCTTATGCAAAATTAAGTGGCACATACATAGGACACTTTGTACCTAAACTAAATTTTAAGGGCGAAGTAAGTCCCTGAAAATGGAGATTTTGGAATGTGGTTTTGCGAAATATGGGAAACCAGGTGAAGGTGAAAGTACAGTTCGTGGAACATTGTTTTGTGTTATCGGGATCTTCAACCTCAATTCAAATTCACAATAATAACACTCCCTACTACGAAAATAACAGGGGTGGCCATCCTCTTATTGCCGGCAACTTCTTTACCGTTGGGAATGATGAACATTTGATGCTTGTTTATTGAGCGGCATGACTGGACCCCTTGTTGCGTAGCAACTGCCTAGGACCCACCGTTTTTTGTTTCAAACACACACAAACATTCCGCTAAGTTCCGTTGCTTCGTACGTAGGCAGTACGCCTTTCATACGTGTATTGTACGCATTGTTTAAAGTATAGTCCATTCCCCATTGGAAGCAATTTTCTCCGAGTCCTGCTAAATATCTACTTGCAGGCCCATTTCGTATCCTTCTGCCCAATGTAAACAAACATTGCCATGTGACTGCCATGTAGCATTTGTCAAACCCAATGTTTACATGCCATTGTGTGTGTATACGTGTTCGTATCCTTTCGCTACACCTAAAAAAAAAAAAAAAAATTGAAATGTGACTTCTACTATTATACCTGTCAAATGTGTTGTGTACTATTTACAGCTTTTTAAAGAATTGTCTTAGGTCTATTTCAAAAACCATTTCGTACGAATATTCACAGTTTAGGCCTATAAAATTATTTAGGTCACCTTTATGACTTTTAAAAATGCCTGAATTAACGATAGTTCTTGCGGTTATGTTACATTAACATATTAGTTTTCCATGACATAGCATATTACACGTAATGCGCGGCAATATTGTGCCGCGACTGTGTTAAACACTGTCACAACTGCGGGGTAATGATCGGTAGTATTTAACTTTTTGGTATTGATATGTCTTGGGTTATTTCTTTAAAAGGACGGTCTCAGTTCGAATAACGAAGGAATAGACAGTCCAACGAAAAAGCGACATTAAAATCAAGCACGCAACTCGTGTCGCTCATTTTTTGTCAGACTTAAAATATAGCGGTGAACATGCACACAAATAAGCCTACCGTAACTTTTATTCCGCTAATATTTATATGTATTGCTACTTACTGTGTATTAGGTTTATTGAAATTTATCGGGGCTGGGCTTGGTTATTTTGTTGGGATTGGTGGTAAATCATGTTACACGACTGTGTTTCAAACACCCAGGGCAAAGGTACAACGTTGTGATAAATAAACAGATGTGGATATAAATAAATAACTTCGTCATAAAAACAGTTCACATTTACAACATATAAATAGTTCACATCAAATATTTGAAATCACGCACACACACAGATCCAGCGTAACTATCACTAAACAGCCACGCTACGCTATTTCACACACAGCGGTTAACGAAACACACCGTAACAGCTTCGTTTGGTAAAACAGCAAAACGCCATGTCATCATGGCTCGCCAAGTCTGCCAACTTCACTTTGTCTCTGCCCCGCCATCATATCTAAATATATTAAAAGAAGTATTTAAATATTAAAGTTTCTTTGCAGTTGTAAATTACGAATTCAAAAATCATTATTTTGCTGTAATAAGTAAAAAATATGCTACAATTGAAAACATATACAATTATTGCTGCGTACTAGCGAAGTGAAACTTCCCGAGTGTGAAAGAGACAAAGACAGACAGAGAGAGAGAGAGAGAGAGAGAGAGAGAGAGAGAGAGAGAGAGAGAGAGAGAGAGAGAGAGAGAGAGAGCGACAAGCCTCGCTCAGCAGACAGTTGCTTCAAAGTTGCTCTCGTTCGATAAAACAACACTGTAACATTACGGCCTACTCACGATATTTTCCGCTGTTATTTTAAACTGTAAAAATGAGGTATGGTGCCACCGGGGCTACCTAAATATTTAAATATTTCAATAGGCACCGTTTAATTTACAAATAGTATACTAAAAATATTGGTTAAAATAATATTTTAACTGTGAACTATTTCTTACCGGCCGTTGCCAACACGTCGCTGCTCTCTCTGTTGATAATTCATATAAGAAATAAATATTACAAGTTATAGAATATATTAAGGTAAGTTTAATTTATTCAATAATACAGTACTCTAAAGTTAACCACAGTGTTATATATTTGTGGAATACGGGTTATTGAAAAAACAGGTTGACATGTTATGCCCGGAGTGTTAACCTTGTCTGTCACCATCGGCTGTGCTGTGGCCAAACACGCATGTACGTAGAATTGCCTGCGTACTAGGCGCTGTATCGCTGCAGCGGAATCTAGAGGAACCTTTGTTTGGGTTAACGGTGGGTGCTAGGCAGTTGCAACAAGGGCAAGGGGACCACTTTGTTTCGTAGACCGTACTGCTCAATAAACCAGCGTGAAACATTCATCATTCCTGAAGGTAACGAAGTTTCCGGCAACAAGAGGGTGGCCACCCCTGATGTCTTCGTAACGAGGAGTGTTATTATAGTGAATTTGCTCTTAGGTTTCCGATAACATTAACAATGTTCCGCTAATTGGACTTTTATCATACCTGGTTTCCGATATTTCGCAAAAATACATTCCAAAATCTCCATTTTCGGGGACTTATTTCGCCCTTAATATTTAGTTTAGGTACAGAGTGTCATATATATTTGCTACTTGATTTTGCATAAGGAATCACCTCACGAAGTTTTTCGGTCGAATTCAGTCGGAGATTGTGTATTCTGTGCTTACTGCCTTGGCATAAGGCTTTTTTTAAAAATTGAACTTGCTTGCGCCTGATAAGTTCACATTACTTTGTCCTGTTTGTTATTGAACTTGCCTGCGCCTGATAAGTTCACATTACTTTGTCCTGTTTGTTATTGACTAAAGAGCACAACAGCGCATGGCAAAACCGCAAAAGAAAACTATTCTCAATATATTCACACTTTGAATCAAACCTTTGAAAAATCGGCCCGTGTATAATGTGTTTGGTTATTTCCTAAGTAAGTGAAGTATCACAAGAGCCTTCTGTTAACATAAAAATACCTTATTTTTTGTTAAATTGAATTTTGACGTATATTTTAGTTATATTATATATTAATAAAAACAGTGAGAAAGAAGTGTGTTGGTAATGCCATTTTAATAGTTTTTAAGCAGTACTGTATTACACTGAGTGCGCACGAATGCAGTCTGCTGTCCCTTTAAAGTAATTTTTTGACTTGGTTAAGGTTAGGCTTGTTTTCATGAGGCGGAGGAATGTCATGGAAACAGAACTTTAGCATGTCTTCAGAAAAGTGCGAAGTAACTGTGGATGGCGCATATATATACATATATATATACACACGCACGCCCACACACACACACCCACACACACACACACACCCACACACACACACACATATATATATGTATGTATGTATGCATGCTTAAAGTGTAGCCAGCCACCGAAATACTTTACGAAATTCGCAGGTACATTAATGCAGCAATATTTATTTTATTTATGTATTTTTAGTGCAGGGGATTCTTTACAGTTTGCTTGTAAATGCTTCCTTGCCACTTTTTTTGACACATGTCGACACTTCTCACCAAACCACCACGTCCACCATATTGCACAATACTGGTTACTTGCTGCATTTTTGCCTCGGAACATAACTGCAAAAATTTATATTTTAAAGGTTCAAGCATTTATGCTCTTCGAGTGCGCACAGAGTACCTGACATGTATGGTATAGGAACACCCGATTTCCGTGAAGATATTTCTCTGCAGGCTATACTTCCAATATCCCACATGCATGACAATAGCTTTTGTCTTATCATTGACCGCGCACATGGCCTAAAGAAAATATAGGTTTGCTTGATTAACGTTTGAAATTTTCGCATTCGCGCAAACAACGCTATTTCGCACCCATACAAGCGTAAACATTGTGACGCCCCACCTGTATGGTGCCCACAATACTGGCGCCACTGTATGGTGCCCACAATACTGGCGCCATTGTAAACATTGTGACGCCCCACCTGTATGGTGCCCACAATACTGGCGCCACTGTAAACATTGTGACGCCCCACCTGTATGGTGCCCACAATACTGGCGCCACTGTAAACATTGTGACGCCCCACCTGTATGGTGCCCACAATACTGGCGCCACTGTATGGTGCCCACAATACTGGCGCCATTGTAAACATTGTGACGCCCCACCTGTATGGTGCCCACAATACTGGCGCCACTGTAAACATTGTGACGCCCCACCTGTATGGTGCCCACAATACTGGCGCCACTGTAAACATTGTGACGCCCCACCTGTATGGTGCCCACAATACTGGCGCCACTGTATGGTGCCCACAATACTGGCGCCACTGTATGGTGCCCACAATACTGGCGCCACTGTAAACATTGTGACGCCCCACCTGTATGGTGCCCACAATACTGGCGCCACTGTATGGTGCCCACAATACTGGCGCCACTGTATGGTGCCCACAATACTGGCGCCACTGTAAACATTGTGACGCCCCACCTGTATGGTGCCCACAATACTGGCGCCACTGTATGGTGCCCACAATACTGGCGCCACTGTATGGTGCCCACAATACTGGCGCCACTGTATGGTGCCCACAATACTGGCGCCACTGTAAACATTGTGACGCCCCACCTGTATGGTGCCCACAATACTGGCGCCACTGTAAACATTGTGACGCCCCACCTGTATGGTGCCCACAATACTGGCGCCACTGTAAACATTGTGACGCCCCACCTGTATGGTGCCCACAATACTGGCGCCACTGTATGGTGCCCACAATACTGGCGCCACTGTAAACATTGTGACGCCCCACCTGTATGGTGCCCACAATACTGGCGCCACTGTATGGTGCCCACAATACTGGCGCCACTGTATGGTGCCCACAATACTGGCGCCATTGTAAACATTGTGACGCCCCACCTGTATGGTGCCCACAATACTGGCGCCACTGTAACCCTTTGTGATGCCCCACGGTTTGCTGGCGTACACTTTTATCTTATTCCACGGTACTGGGGGTAGGGTTGTGTGACTCGTGGGTGAGGCTTGATATCCCTGGGGTATAGTAGACAGGAGGAAGGTCCAGGCATGATAGGCGGTGTGGCAGTATCATGCTACAGTATGCCGAGCTAGGTATGCACCGCACACAACCTGCACAGGGTGGATGAAGCGTCTCTTGTAGCCTCTCTCCACTCAAGACGATCCAAGGCTTATTCCGCAAATTGGGCTACGCCGCTCGTTCCCTATGGGTTGCCAGTTTCCTCGCGACTGGTCAGGGGTATCTGCCGTGTTGGTTGGATCGATAAATGGTACCTAGGCTCAACCACTTGACAGGGTGTTGGACCACTTAGTACTCAGGCCGTTGGGGCCCAATGTCTGTACT
This sequence comes from Dryococelus australis, assembly GCA_029891345.1. Lineage (NCBI taxonomy): Eukaryota > Metazoa > Arthropoda > Insecta > Phasmatodea > Phasmatidae > Dryococelus > Dryococelus australis. The sequence goes on along the minus strand of CM056995.1, from coordinate 7,144,706 downwards.
TCAAGGTAGAAGTACAAAGACATGGAATTGAGTGTGTCCGACGACCTACCGAACTGGGAATAGGTCACGTAACACCTCGGTGGTCGAGGGAGCAATGACTTGGTTGCAGTGATGAAACCACGGAGATTATATGATATATGATATAATTTCAGAGCAATGGGCTGCTATCCCCTGTGGGGTCCTGACTCTCTATTGTGCTCGGACGCCAGGGTGGTGGCCATTCTGGGTCATAGTAATTCCCCGTCATTAAGGATGTGGCTCCCAGGGAGTGGAGTGTGACCGGCCCTTCATTGGCTATGCCCGGTGTGGTCTTCTCAACCACCTGTGTGGAAGGGAATTCCTTCTGCCACTCCATTCGGGGGATAATGTCGGCCATGAATAACCCACGAGTGTCATGGAAATTAAGTGGTAGCACGGGACGATCGGTTGGCCCCACCATGAGTTTATCTCTGGTGTCCGTTCATAGGGTTGGACTCGTGCTGGTATTGGTTGTCTCCGTATGCTGGGGGAGGTCTGGAGAGATTCCCAGTCTCTTTGACAGACCAGGCGGTGAGCGGCAACCTGCTCCAGGACATGATTCCTCTTCCCCTGGGAGGCCGAAGCGCAGTAAGGCCGAACGGCTAAGAGCGCTGTGTTAAAATACAACATACAAGACCGAGAGGCTGCGCTGTAACTGTACTCTTCTGCGATGCCCCACGGTTGCTGGTTCCACTAAATCGCTCAACAACGACAATATTGTCATGGGTCTGGCCACTATTCGTGCATTGCTTATGTAAAATTACGAAATTATCATAAAAAGTACAAATCTGACCAAATATTCTGATTCTTACATTAATACGCACGAAATAACCTGCAAAAATAATTGCAGTATTTATAAACGTTTAGTTAACATTTTAAATTCGACGTTAGTTAAGAAATGTAACTACTCCCTCCCCCCGGCGTCGTTATCAACTTAACTGGGCGTCCATTATCAGTAAGTGTATCCGTCAAACTACATGCAGGTAGGAGCAGTGAACTTCTTGAATGGTGGTTACCAATTTGATCTGTTAATCATTTAATTCTGTAGCTAAATGTTTACCCCCCCCCCCCCAAATGGTAAAACGCGTGGTGGCGTAAGAGTGGTGTAGGCCTGCCCATTTTTTATATTGGCATTGTTATACTTCAGCATTTATCAATGTCTCATGTCCTGTTAACACTCTTGATTGCCGCCAGCTAACATTCAACATTCCGACTCCTGGCCTGAATGGACTGAAGACGTGGGTGGAAGAAATATTACTCCGCTAGTAGTTTTAGTAAGGTCCTCTGCAACGCAGTGTTACGTCAACAACAAAAAAATAAGTGTAAATTAATAAAATGAACAGAAGGATGGAGTGTATATTATTCTATGTGGGAAAGAACATTTGATTGGGACAATTTGGAAACTCGGCACTATCTTGGCATAGGTACGGCGAATAACGAACGTCGTGCGGTATAGTAAAGCAGGATTTACAACAGCCCGTCGCGTCCGTCATACGTCCGTACGTCTGTCTCCCAGCCGAGCGATTTACAACCAAACTTCGTACGTCCTTCATTAAGTACATTGCTGCAAACTAACAAAAACAAAACTGTTTACAAATAGGAAAAAATTCTCCACGAAAAGTGAAAATCTTTAACGGTATTGTGTTTATAAGTACCAAAGACAACCATACGCGTACGTAACGGAAATTAATCCAAGTAAAAACATTTTCATAAAGCATTATTTAATTATTTTTACTATTACAGAAAATGAGCTCCTGTTCTCGAACGTAATTATCAATTAATCTTCAGGAAAAATGTAACCTAATTTTATTTTAGAGTTACATAAACAAACGTGTGAAAACAAAAGACAGCAAAAACAAGACACTGTACAAACTACACAGCCTTGTAAGGAACTCGGGATGAACGAGTAACAAAACGTGCAAGTTTAGAAGGCTGGAATTACATCCGTCCGTCCGTCGAGAGTTAAAGCTTGCCAAGGTTTCGACGGACGGACGGATAGAACTAATGGCCACCTCTGATTGGCTGTTGGTCGCGTGATTGACGGACGTGACGAGTCGTTGTAAATCTTGCCTAAGTATGTCGGCGTTGTGTGGACCATAAAGACGGTTGAAACTGGGAAAAGCAGAGACAGACAGAACTGATATCATCCAGAGGTGAGATATCGGCAACTCACCTACTTGTCTGAGTTGTCAGTTAAACTGTGTACCGCATTGAAAGTGTCAGTTAACTGTGTGCATTCCCCGCGAATCTACGTCAAGTCCTTCGCTGGAGAGACAAAGTGCCTAGCTGAGGTCGGCTGGCTGGCGTGTCCCGGGGAGAAGCCCCTCTATTCGACCTTGCGGCGTGCTAATTGGACGGCTCTCTCCTGGCCTGCTTGCACAGGTAATCACGTACCACCGCGTCCACACACACACGCACACACACTAGAGCTTAGGCTAGAGATGGGGTGGACCGATTATTCGCCTTTTGCCCAAGTATTCACAGTAAAATGAGCACTTTGGAAAGCCCTGCTTAAGATCTTCTTATATGCTCGTTGTGTATTCCTCATACATTGTCATATACCTCATCACTTCATTTATACGTCGGTCAACTGAAACTCTGAAATTATTAAAGAAGTAAATATTTTACAAATCTGCTCATTTTTCCACTTCGGTGCATTAAAAAGAAACAGAAAGCGGGGTAAATAATGTAAGTTATCACAAATGGTTACCTAGCACTTTTTATTCGACGTTAAGTTATGGAACTACTTCCCATCAATCTTTACCAACTTTACAGGGCGCATGTCACTCAGTGTGCCCGTTGAAATATATGCAGGTAGGGGCAGTGACTTTTTTCTAAGGTTGGTTTCAAAAGTGCTCAGTTTATCGTGAACAGCCTTTACCCCAAACCTACACAACTGTCAAAGACACACGGTCAACAATGAGGAATGTGTTTGTTCGTATCTCAATTATTAAAATGACAAACACTATCATATAATCAAACACTTATACCAATTTGAATTTGATCTAACTGTACTTCGATAGTATATTTACATCTCAAAGCACTTGTCTATCAATCAGTGTTCTAACCTCAAATCCAAAGCACGCCATTTTTGCTAGACGTGACGGCAGAAAAGAAATCCATTTGCTGGGACACGGAGATTGGTTGTGCGGAGCCAGCTAGATCGGTCTACCTCATCTTCAGTCTATAAGAGACGGGAATAGTGATTCCCGGAACAATGACAACCAGTGACGGTGACACACAAGTCGCAGTGATAAATAACGGCGACTTTGTCACTGCATGTCATCTTCCGTTATTTCATTCATTGTACCTTCTCCGCGGACTCCTTTATTTGTAAAAGCTGTTCACGATAAAGTGAGCACTTCTGAAATCAACCTTAGAAAAAAGCCACTGTCCCTACCTGCATTTATTTCAACGGGCACACTGAGTAGCATGTGCCCAGTAAAGTTGGTAACGATGGAGGGGAAAGTAGTTCCATATATTAACGTCGAATAAAAAGTGTTAGATAACCATTTGTGATAACTTAAATTATTTACCTCGCTTTCTGTTTCTTTTTAATGCACCGAAGTGTAAAAATGAGCAAATTGATACAATATTTTCTTTTTTAAAAATAATTCTACAGTTTCACGTGATCGACACATGAATAAAGTGATGAGGCTCATGGCAATGTTAATTTTTTCATAAGGCGGAAGAACGCACAACGTGTATACAAGTAGATCTGAAGAAGGTCCTTTTTAAAAGTGTTCATTTTACCGTGAGCAGCCTTTAAACGACGATAGCATTTTAAACTGAGTCCAAACTTTGTAATGTATTTAGTCACGACACGCAAAGTCGCCGTGACAGGAAATGTCACCCGACCTTGTCACACACGCACTCAGGCGGGACACTAGTGGCAAGTCTGCCGTGGCCACACACCTGGGGAACAGGGAAATGTCAGGGAATTTGAAAACTGTCGGGGAAATCAGGGATGTGTGAAGGCACAATGTCCACACGCAGGGGGAAACGTCAGAGAATTTTCACCGGAGTCAGAGAAAATGTAATTAATTGCTACTCTGCAAACGTTGTTGGCTGTGAGAGTACGGGATAATGTAGTTGCGTTGTAAAATTTCAATTTTTAAGATAATACATCTTTGCCAAGTGTCATAGGGCTTATACGTAGAATATAAAGTATGTGTGTGTGTTTATAATGGGCACTCATAGAAGTGAATAACGTGTATCGCAAGAAATATCGATGGATTGAATCAAATGTCAGTCCTGCGTGCTTGGGTCTGCTGCAGTGTAATTTTATTCAACTTCACTGATAGCATATTTGTTCGGTCAGCCGTGGAAAAATATTGTTTTTGAAGATTTCGGTTGTGTAAATAGGTCAGGGAAAATGGCAATGTTCTGCCTGAAAAACAGGGAAAAGTCAGGGAATTCCAAAATAGAATGTCAGTGTACATTGTGAAGGGGTTTTTCAACATCATATCAGCTAAATGTCAGGGAACTGTGTGATCTACAAGATTTTGTCAGTTGTCATCAATCGTGAACCACTACCGGAACTGTATAAAATTGTTTTAATGATTGTGGACGAAATGTTTAAGCAGGTTTTTTGTTTTGCAATATGTCTAAGGAGAAATATTGTAAGAACAGAGAAGTATTTTGGTGTAGAATGTGGTATAGTGCAAAGACAATTATCCTTGCAGGAAAATATGTGTAAAGGCTGTTCACGATCAAGTGAGCACTATCGAAACGAACCTTAGAAAAAGTCACTGACCCTGCCTGCATATATTGTAACGTGCGCACTGAGTGACATTCGCCCATTAAAGTTGGTAACGACGTCTGGAAAATAGTTCCATATTTTAACGTCGAATAAAAAGTGTTCGGTAACCATTTGTGATAACTTTAAATTATCTCTTTCGCTTTTTTATATATTTACCTTCCTAATAATTCCACAGTTTAACCTGAGCGACGGATGAATAAAGTAATGAGGCACATGAGAATGTTAATTTTACATATGGCGGAGGAATACACAATGTGCATAAAAGTATACTTTACCCAGGGCTTTCAAAAGTGCTTATTTTATCGTGAATAGGAAAGAAATTATTTTTGTCTGTAAATCAGGGGAATGTAAGGAAATTCTGAAATATACTTCCAACTAAAGAAACATAGTGGTGTTAAGTTGTCGCGCTGAAATGTTGCCGTGCAGTAGGCTTGACGGATGAGGGATTGTTGCAAATATAGCGACAGGACTGGTAAAGATGCTTGATTGTGTATGGGATGTTTCTCAATTAGACAGACAAACTACGGCTGCGGGTTAATGACCACCTATTGTCTAAAGTGAATATTTGAAATTGGCCCTGAAACAGTAGTTTATTACAACTACTGGAGTTGGATCGAGTGAATGTATAAAGTTAATAGTGTCATGCGGGTTAGTAATACATGTCAAGTCGAAGTAGGAGCTGTAACCGTGATTATTAATAATTTGATGTCAGCGACAGATGTTCTGGTGTTTACACATTATTGTCCCCTTACACACTGTACATACACTCATGTTCCAGCCTAATAATGCTTTCTGCGGGGCGCTGCTAGGAAGTTATATCTGGGCGGTACCGTTTCAAACACTTTAACTAAATCGGGGTTTTTCGTAAGGGAAAATGTTTAATTTCCCGCATTAAAATAGTGCCATTAAAGTATGTTTTGTGGTTCATAGCAAACATTTAATTCTACGTATGGCAGGAAAAAATTCAACAAACGTGAGTTTACTTCAACAACACATGGAACTTGAATATTGCGATATTTTTAAAATTCAGAGTCATTATATGTTTGGTATCTGAACATCAGTGACAAAGAGTAGACGTTTTTACTAGTAATTGAGTCTTAGTGGCAAAGGATAAGGTTATTTTAAGCGCAACATACACTAAAACTAATTTAACTTTAATTTACAAAACTTAGTAACAGATTAAAATCATAAAAGTGTACAAATACAAATATTAACGAAATAAACTGTGAGATAGCTATTAACGGTAAAGTGAGCACTTTTTGATCCTTCTCATTTTGAATAATGTCTATAAATATATTTTATTGTAACCTCAGACGTTAACTTACGAGCCTGGCGAAATACATACACAGTGTTTATTACTTACATGGTAATATTTATTTTAAAAGGTGGCGGAAGGATACAAAATTGCTAGTAGAAGAAAGTAGCTAGGGCCTCAAAAGTGCTCACTTTTGCCGTGAACATCTATATAAGTTTTACACACAACTTCAGTTCTTCCTGAACGATCTCGAAACACTGAAGAAAGTATTGAAACATTACGGAGTTACGTTGCTGTCACTTGAGTATAAAAACTTGAAGCGTCTCCCATTCTGTGAAGTAAACTCGCCAATAACAGGGCCTGGATTTGTCATCAGAGAACCAATGTTTTCGTGTTCGATAGAAATGACAGCCAAATCGTGAAGGCGATCACTGGTCACATTTGCACGCCGATATGTTTAGACGCGTTTCCCCTACCGAGAAACTTCCTTTCTGCAGATACTGTACTCACAGGAATCACCTAAATAAGTTTCAAATCTTGAAGAGCTATTTCCGTGTCGCTGACCTCTCTATAGAGAAGGGACATGCTCGTGCACGAAGATCACACAGATTTGTTAGCTGAATTAGTTGTCAGTACTGTAAGCTTCTGTAAGGCTGCGCCATATTGCTGAATTCATAAATACTTCTGATGTGGGATCGCAGGCAGAAACAGCAGTCAGCGCTGACTATGTTAGTATTTTGAAGGGGGGGGGGGGGAACGAAGTTTTATTTCGTACAAAGTGTTATCAATTATGGAGGGAAAATGGATCTCAATCGACATTTATCAGTAATATCATCTTGTGCACAGACTTTTCCTTTTCCCACCGACTCTGCTACAAAGCGAACACTAACTTTTTGCTTTCGGGAACTACTACACCTACTGAAATCAGTTCTTTGTGATAATCCGTCACCGAAGGACTGTGGGTGAGAATATTATAGCTTTCGGCGATTTTCATGGCCTCATTATAAAATTTGACTAAATTATTTTATGTTCGTAAACGTGCAATTTCTTATATTGTAGATTCAATCAGTTTAAGGCACCGCCCGAAATTGAAATCAGGAGATTGCAGATATAATGGCAGTGAAGTGACAGTTGACAATATATCATCTAGGCAAACCAGCAAGACGACAATATCAAAACAAGTAAACCGACGAAGTTGACCCCTGCCTACAGCTGGCTGTTCACGATAAAGTGAGCACTTTTGAAAGCCCTGCTTAAGATCTACCTGTATGCACGTTGTATGTTATTCCACCTTATGCAAAATTAACATTGTCATGGGCCTCATCACTTTATTCATACGTCGGTCAAGTGAAACTGTGAAATTATTAGAAAAGCAAATATTTTACAAATCTGCTAATTTTTACACTTTGACGCATTAAAAAAACAAAGAAACAGAAATAATTTAAGTTATTACAAATAATTACTTAGCACTTTTTGTTCGACGTTAAATATATGGAACTTCTTTCTCTCCCCCGTTACCAACTTTACTGGGCGTATGTCACTCAGTGCGCCCGTTAAAATATATGCCACGTAGGAGCAGTGACATTTTTCTAAGGTTCATTTCAAAAGTGCTCACTTTATCGTGAACAGCCTTTAAGAAATAGTTCTCGTGCAAAATATTATTACACTGAATGAGCACGAAAGCGGGGCTTTGATTGTCCCCTTGGTGTGATTATTTAGAATCCGTAAGCTTTGTTTGCTTGAGGCGGAAGAATATCCCCGGAACTAGAACTTTAACAGGGCCTCAGAAAAGTTGGAAGTAACCGTGTATTGATTATTCGTAGAGACCTGCAAAATTCGCCTTATTATTTAAGGACAGACTGAACTGCAAAATACTGTGCGTTTGACCCAGTTCAGTCATTGGCCGGAAATGTGTCTGGTACGCCTCGGAGTAACATTAGTTCAGCGGTGGATTGGCCAATCCCTTGTAAGGAGACCAAACATGTAGATAACATTGGTTACTGTGCAGTGGCGATTGAAACCACGGACATTGCCCAATTGTTTATTAGGCAGTTTAATCTACTTCTAACCGCAAGATAACGCGAATTTCGAAAGTTTGTAATTATACATCTTGTAGCTATAGTTATGGTGAAGAGATTTGGGCGGCTCTGAACAGCGAGATCTTGAGAGCCGATGAGGGTGATTGAAGTGAATATGGAGCAGTGCCGGAATGAAGGGGTGGGGGAAACGGGAGATCCCTGAGAAAACCCGCCAATCAACGGCATCGTCCGGCACGATTCCCACTTGCGAAAATCCGGTGACCCGGCCGGGGATTGAATCCGGTTCGCCTTGGTGGGAGCGAGCGTGCTAATCGCTCAGGCACCGTGGCCCCGCTATAGTTGGGGAGAGGGAAATTTCGCGAGTTCAGTGACCTGTAGGCTAGACTCCTCAGTCCTCTACATACTGGAGCCTCAGCTGTGTATTCATTGGCTGTTGCCCCACACCTGGCAGTTATGGCATTCGCAAGGTGTTTCCTTGCAAGTCTGTCATTGTCTCAGATGCGTCCTGGGCGGGTCTAATAAACTGTGACCCAACTGCGAAGGTGACTTCACTATATATGTTTGACGTCTTATCTTGTCCGGAAATGAATTCGCGAAATGTTCCAATCCCTAGGCTATAGTGCTGCGTGGTTGATGGGAGGGCGTGGCGAGGCGCGGTGAGGTCATGTAGTGTGTGTGTCAGAGATGCGCCGGTGGCCGTAGCTCGAGGGCTGGAAGATAGATACCTTGGCCTTTACAAGCATGGCGCCCGGCGCTGTGCCCACTGTACTGTTACCCCGCACCGTTACACCTTGACTGCCTCCGCACGAGCCTCTCTCCCACACCACACCTCACTACTGCCTGGCTGCCGAACTACGTGGAGCCGTCCGTACCTTACTTCCCGTCAGACAGAGCCCGCCTTCACCTGGGGCAGTCAAATATCGCGAAAAGATTTCAATACTAGTTATATTTCAAAACACTATCTTGATTGGCTCAATTACTTTTTTTACACTTGTTAACTGTCTGCACACGAATCACGTAGGAGCCGTGTCGATGTTGCCGAATTCTGAGTGGCCCGGTCAAATATGAACACGCCTTCTCAAGCAGACAGCAACCAATGGCAGTATACAAACTGCTGTTGGGTGCCTATATATAGTATTGAAGTCTACCGTGTACTCGTATTTTTTTCGCGAAAAATCACTATCTCTCGTGATGAGGCACACGCCAATGTTAATTTTACACAAGGTGGAAGAATACACAGTGTGCCTACAAGCAGGGGTTTCAAAAGTGCTCATTTTATGTGCGATCGCTTGTAAATACGAGCTGGCAGTTCAGTCGCCACATTTACTGCTGCGTAAGATCAAGAGCTATAGTCCGTCTCACGCTTAGATTGCAGTACAAGGCTTATGGCACCCACTGTTGCCAGATTGCTTCAGCTTTGTGTGTGACGTAACTGGAAAGCTGAGAAACAAATGGAAGGCGAAGGAAACGGCATGATTAAGATAATTTTTATCTGTTTACATCCCTGACAACTCGTAAAGGAATCCAATCCAGCGACGCAAAGTTAAGCGGCTCCTTTGAAACTGTACCCATTGATTGGACGGCGCGCAGTAACATAGATAGTTTTTTTTCTTCGAAGTTGCAAAAAAATAATTTTCAGGCAATAGTGCATGCAGGAACAAGGACAGAGTTAACGGCAGAAACTATGTTATGGAAAGAGAGAGTTAATGTCCATTACACCGCACACTGCAATCTAAGAGTGAGACGCTCTATAGTTGAGTATAGGGTATTTTCGAAATTTTCTTTTCTAAAACATATGTCGGGGGAAGATTCCCGATAAGAGGAATATGTACCTGTGCTTTCAAGGTCAAGAAGCGAGGGAGCGATAAGGGCGACAGTTACACGCACGCCTAGTGCCTCATCGCTCCTACGCGCAAGGCGTGCAGTGTTTCCCTCGTGACGCTGTACTGTGCAAATCAGATCTGTAACTGTGGGGTTTTATTACACACGATGAAAGCCCACAGATTAAACTACACCCGTATCTTTGATCTTTTCTCTCGCCGCTTAAGGAAACTGCATAGGCAAGCTTTAAAAATGTGATATTTGACAATTTTGACGAATTTGTTTCTCCATGAATGTACTTAATATGTTAAAAGTTAAAACATAGAGGCATAGATAAATTTTTTAAATACCTTTTATGGCAAAAGGTCGTATTTACAGAACATATATTTACCGAGTACGAATATGCGCAAACAACTATTTCACAAAAATGTTCCAATGCCCACTCCTCTTAAGGCTCCACCCTAAATCGACCTTTTTCCCGCGTTTTGGGCCGAGAAGCGCAGGAGCAATAAGGGCGATACTGCCATGTGCCTCAAGTACGCCGTCGCCGCTTAGCGCAAGGCTCTGAACTGAGGTGCAGTTTTCTCGTCGCACTACGTGTGTGGGACTTTGAAAGGTGACCCTACCATTGTACTGGTGGAAAGTCTAGGAAGTCCAGTGCAGGACCCTCGAAAGTGCTCCGAAATTGTGTTTCTAACATGTGCGAGATGTTGAAAGTAGGTACTCAACAGTCCTCGTCTGTGGTGTGTGTTCTTAACAGTAAATTGGAATCACGTTTAACAGTTGTGTAGAAGAACGTGTATTTGACAGACTCTGCAAGGCAGTTGAAGCGACAGGCAGGCTTGAGGATGAACTGAGTGGCGACCTAATTCACAGCATTGCGGGTGTGTATGGCGGCTAAGAGGTTCTCACGACGTTCTCTGTGGTGGGTCCGGGACAAACCAGCTGCACACGACGCTATCATTGTGTCGTCTTCCCACACCTTGTTTCTCGGCTCCTGTCCTGGTCACTTTCTGTGCTTCTCTTCCTGCCCAACCTCTGTAACATCCTTCTTAGGCTCGACCTGGCTATCTACAAGACATGCGTCGCTTCCAGTAATTGTCTTCCACACTTTATCACGTAGGAAAATAAGTTTTATCTCTATTGCCCGCGCAAAATTCCGCTCTGTATTGCGTTTCTTCGTTGACAGCTGTCAGACCGTCAAATTATTATCCTTTCTTTTGATGTAATTTCTCGATGGATAAGGATGCGATTTTTACAAATTCTTAAACACCGAAAATAATATGGTATAAAGGACACAAATATCACTATGGTAGGCCATGCAAACAAAATATTAGCATTCGAACACTCCAAGACTGACAATAAACACTCTTTTAAGGATATCAAGCAGTGTATATAGTCCGCCACAGTGATATTCGCTATAAATACGAATGGGTTGATTGTTTCACGTCATATGACTTAAAACTTAATTTTTATTGTGGGGCTATCTTATAAGATAATGGCAGAGAAATGAGGCTATATAAATATTTTAGGTTAGTACCTTTGTTAATGAAACAAATTCCAACTTAACTTTGTATTTTGGCAGCATTAACTACTTAGTAGATGTTATTGATATAAGTTCTTGTTACCAGTGACCCCACGACTACACACAAGTAGATGTTAGACTTTCACGTTGTTAGCTGGCGTGCGGGTATGTTAGTAGACCATATCATATACTGATTAAAGTAGAAGTTGCTTGCATACATACTTATCACCTATACCATAAAAGTAATAAATATATATTATGTATAGGCTTTAACGAATTTTGTACCGCAATGCAGTTGATTGAGTTCGGATCTCGGATAAGGCACGTCATTGTCTCACTACTACGAATACCAACGCGTTGTTTCTCACCCGGCATAGTTATCGGTCGGATTATTAGAAAAGTAAATATTTCACAAATCTGCTAACACAAAGCGTTAGAAATAATTTAAGTATTCACAAATGGTTACCTAACACTTTTAGTTCGACGTTAAGGTATGAAACTATTTTCCATCCATCGTTACCAACTTATGTCGCTCAGTGCGCCCATTATAATATTATGCAAGCAAGGGCAGTGACTTATTTCTAAGGTTAATTTCAAAAGTGCTCACTTTATTGTAAACAGCCTTTACCTAATATCTAACGAGAGGGGGGTGAAGTTTCCAACCAAATATTCAATCATTTAACAACGACGGCCAGAAAAATACGCTCTGGGATTGGCTTTACATCTCAAGTTATTACTCATTTTTTTAAAATATAACAATTTCCAAACTTCTTGCATTAAGGACGCATACCTTCCTCCGTAATGACTACAACTAGTGATTTTTTAGAAAAAAAAAATTTGAGTACACGGTATACTTCATCACTATAAGCACCCAACATCACTCAGAATAAGGCAACATTAACACGTGATTCGTGTGCAGACAGTTAACACGTGTCAAAAAGTAATTCAGCCAAGCAGGATAGATGAACGACCCTACAGTGTTCTGAACTATAACTTGCCTTGAAATATTTTCGCGAAATTTCACTACCCCTAATAATCACGTTTAGGCTATAAGTTGTGCAATTTTTGTACCATTTTGTCGGACAAAACGTGTACATCGATAGCTATCTTTATGTATATTCCATGGTTCTTTAACGTGAAAGTTGTAGTAATAGTGGCGAAAAAATTCAGGAGAAAAATGTTTACTTCATTGAAACTTAACTTATTCTTTAAATATTGATATCTCAGAAAACTACTTTGAAATATATATATGCCCTTCCGGAAAATACCCCAGTTAAGAATTTTGGGGCTTAACTTTTGCCATAACGTGCTTTTGTCGTCTAACAGCCATCGTATGGGAATTTCGTTTACATGCAGAGCAAAAATAATAGAAAGCTTGTGTTTATATCTGGGTATGTGTTATTACTTTAGCCATTCATTTTAAATCTATTTTTTTTTTACTTTGAACATATGAAAGTTCATTTTTCACATGAACGAATCAACTTTCTGAAAGATTATTTTCATCGTGAACTTGCTTAGTAATGCAATAGCGTGATGCTGTTTATTTATAGCCAACGTTAATTGTTGTATTAGTGTGACGATAATTTTAATATGTATAAAACAAAATTAGACCAATTATAATCGCCATCAGTTTATAAACACTACAATTTTAATCAAACTTTAGGACGTATTATCAGTGCGTCGCTGTCCTGGCCCAGCTGCTCTGGCGAGTGTGAGTGAAGAGATTTGGGCGGCTCTGAACAGCTAGGTCTTGAGAGCCGATGATGGTGAAGCGAGGTGAGTATGGAGCAGCGCCGGAATGCAAGGGCAGGGGAAACGGTAGATCCCCGAGAAAACCCACTGACCAGCGGCATCGTTCGCGGTTCCTTCACACTTTTCGAATCAAACCTATGAAATTAAACAAAATGGGACATCACTACCAACAGAAAAACTACATGAAATAAAGAGATTGGTTAACATAATTTTTTGGATTTAAGTTATGTGTGCTCAGGTTAGAGTTGTTCCCATACTATGTTTTCTGATACCAATTCTCGGATACCAATGATGATACCGCGATACCAATGCTCTTCGCAATTAAGTTTTGTGTTCCTGTAAATATTGTTATGCCGCGATTTCGTACAAGGTTATTTTGTTAATGAATGTCAACGAGCAAATTATTGCACGAATGAAAAGCTATTCATTTGTTCTTTTTTTTTATATATATATTTTTTGTAATAATGTGCAGCCTATACATGCCGAAATACGGTGATTTTTGTGCTGAAAGAAAGTAATAACATGATTTCACTGTCTATAACCGCTACTAATGTATCGGCCCGATACTTAGTATCGGTATCGGAACAACGGGAATCTCGGGGATCCCAGACCGGGAAGGCATCAGTTCGCCTGGACCTTTTTTTCTAAACAATTTTTATAATAACTTTGAACTCGTGATGAATAGACAAATTCTCTCAGATAACCTAACTATTCCTCTCCAGTGCTTTGGCACACACTAAAAATCTGAATCAGTGATACGATACCAGTGAAATAGCATTCACTGAAAGTCAGTTGATATGCTACTACCGATTGGCGAATCAAGCGAATGACCTGGGAACAAGAGTCTTATGGCAGTGGAATTCTCGACTTTCAGTGGGAATCACAAATAAACAAGTGAAATTCGGCCATCACATCAATTAGTTATCGGGCACTGGTTATCAGTCGCTCAGTTTTCACTGATTTGGCTCAGTTATCACTGTTACAGTTTTAGAGTGCAGATGCAGCCTTCCCATACCAGGACAGCCAGGCCATAAGGGCGAATATGGGTAACCAGGTGAGTCGAACTCATGCAGTCCGCACCTTCGAGACACGATTATCCCTCGATGGTCATCGGAAGCATTTCCCCTTCAACCAGGTGAGGCTGGTATTCCATACGCGACATTTCCAGCTTGCAGTTCCACGCCATAGATGAGCCCCTCCAACACCCTCGGTGGAGGGGATCCCTCACACTATGCCAGGTATACATCTTTGTGAAAGTTCACCATTGATCCGAGGGCAAAGAGCAGCGCAATTTTGTTCCCCTGGACTCTTCGTCCTTCCTGTACATAGGAAAATATGGCGGCAGAGTTATGCTCCTGGACGTCCAGCTCCCATGGAACTACGTGGAGATTGTTGTCCGGCAATCTAGCCTCCGATACTTTTTTTGTCCATTTTTTTTATTAATTTTATAATATTTGGAAGAAGTTTTTCTTTACTGTCAATTGAAAATACCATCATTTAGATTATTTTGAATTAATTTTATAAAATAAGTTTTAAACATTTGTATTACTTCTGTTATGCATTTTATTTTAATTTCTAGACATTTATTATATAATTTTGTTCCATTATAGTGTTATTATTATTGTTTTTTGAAAGTCTATTTAATTATTTTTTCTATTTCTATATTTTATCTTCTTTATTATGTTTATTATGGTTACTGTAAGTTATGGTTGTTGTAGTAAATTCCTTAATTTGTCCATTTTTGCAATATTTCCGTAGTTTGTTAGCTACTAATGTTATGTCTATATTACTGACTCCATGTCTAGAGTCACACGATGATATCCTAGAACATTGAGTCAATATGAGTAAATTATTATTTCCAATAAATTTTTTTTATTAGGTTACATCTTTCATCATCGCCATCTGTATGTCAAATTTATTAAATTATATTTATATCTGTCGAAATAATTACACTTTGTCCCTTTAAGCTCATTTAGTAATTTTTTGCAATGTTCAAATATATTGTAGTATTTCTTCATTTGTTGGAAATAAGCCGGAACAAAATATATTGGAACACACTCTTGTATTATTATTATTATTATTATTATTATTATTATTATTATTATTATTATCGTAGTAATTTTGTCCGCACTAGAGCTTCTTACATAATAGAAAACTTTAGCACGTGATTTTACGTTTCCTTTCCTCTGACGAAACAACCAATACACAATACAATATTGTAAAGTCAGAGTTCAGACAATTGAACATCGGTTCTGAGAGCTACGTAAAAATGCGTACTTATCTTGTTATGTAAATAATTATCATATTATCCAGGAATTCATTTTACGTTTTTAAAAATAAGCTTAAAATTTATATTAAAAGTTTATTTCAAAACAAAAACTCATTTGTTTACTTTATTAAAATATGTAATTTCATATATTTCCTCTTCACATTATATTCATTTGCCATATATTTAATTTAAGACGAGCTTTGTTTAATATATCGAGATTAAAATCGCCCTACAATAAAATAACGCACTTTCCACGTAACTTCTGTTAGATTCTCGGCAAATGGCTGTTTGACTTTGTCTTTAAATTTAAACTTTTCGTAATCGTAAAGTTAAGAGTGCTTGACTTCACCTTTGGCAGTTCCATTGTGTCAAGCTCCATAAGAAACAACATGTCGGAAAGCAAACGTAAAGTCAAATTTAAAGTTTTCATTTGAGTAAGGGCCTTTATTAGTTGTAAACATAACGTTTATAAATGTGTGTGCAGGGTAGACGTAATGTACGTTGGAGTGAGTGTCGTGGTGTGACGTACATGAGTGTGGTGTGTGTTGCAGGGTCGTTCCCGTCGTCGACGACCAGTAGCACCTCCTCGCTGCATACCGTGGTCAGCAGCCAGTCCCTGGGGCCGCCGTCCAGCACCACCAATCTCACAGACACGGCCCTCGCCGCCGAGGGCAACTCACCCCTGCTGACTGCCGCCCCCGGCAGGACGGTGCGTGCCATCGACCCCGGGGACACCCATAACCTCGCCTCGCCCACAACGCAGGCGCACAAACCTTCAGACGACGCTCGTCGACAAGATTACCACCGTCACATACAGCCCACGCGCACCTCGGCCACGGATCGTGTCGATCACACAACCGTTATCACAACCTCGCAGCCGGGGGAAGCCGCTGGGGGCCCCCAGGGGAGGGCTCTGCCCCTCCTGGAGGGCCCCACCTCCACGGCTCGTGTCCCGCCCCCGCCGCCCCCGGCGACGGTGAGTGCGACGCCGACCCTCGTGCCGACCTACCGTAGCGACGAACCGCGCAAGACCAATCCCGACATACAGGACATCATCACCGGCATCGTCAAACTTCTAAATGGCAACGTGAAAGTGCAGACGAACCCTAACCTGCCCCCGGGAGCGGCAAGCCGTCCCGCCAGGCCGCTGCCCTCGCGCATCAACAACCGCGGTCCGCCGCGCATCACCGACCTGCCCGCCCTGCCCCCGGACTTCGGCGCGCTGCCGCCCCCGCCCACCCGCCTGCCGCCTCCGTATCCCTTCGACCTGCCGCCCGGCATTGTCCCCTTACCCCCGCAGCCGTCGCCGCAGTCAGACCGGCCCTTCATGACCGGCGTGCCGCTGCCGGAACAGGTGGTCCCCGTGCACCGCCCCCACAGGCCACGCCCCAACCGCCCACACAGGCCGCCACCGCCCTACAAGCCGCACCGCCCCCCGCTGCCCAGCCAGCCCGCCGTCCCCAAGCCCATCGCCGGCTTCTTCGACGACAGGAGGAACACCTCGCAGCCAGTGTACCTGGACGTCGACCTGTCCGAGCTGACGACGGACCTGCAGCCTCCGAGCAGTGACCAGGTGTCCATGTACGAGGAGGAGGTGGCCAACACCGAGCCGGAGGAGGAGCGGACAACCACCAGCAAGGCACCTTCCTCGACCACCACGACCACCACCACGACGGAGAAGCCTACGACGAAACCCACTACGAAGTCGACCACAAAACCAACCACAAAGCCTCCGACGAAGCCCCCGACGAAGCCCCCGACGAAGACGACGCCCAAGCCGACGACGAAGCCGCCGGAGAGAGCGACGAGTCCTAGCAACGTGGCGAGCGCCCCTGAGAGGAAGGCGGAGCAGGACAAGCCCGCGGAGGCGGGAGAAACGACCTCCACTACGTCGCCGGCGCCCGTCGTATCTGAGGCGCCGGTGCTGCTGGAGCCGTCGACGGGCGTGGGCTCGGCGGTGCCTGTGCTTGAGTCGTCCATGCTGGAGATCATGCTGCTGGACGCGACCACCAGCGTCGAGGGGGCGTCGTCGGCCACATCCACGCCTCCCATCTCCGTCGCCACCCAGCTGTCCAGCACGCTGCCGCAAGCCACCACAGGTCAGTCCACCGCTTCTTCAGTGTTGTCAACACACGAAATATAAAAACCCCTAGTTTGTAGCAGAATTTATCTTCAAATGAACCCGAAAATTCTGTAGTTGTAAAAATGTCCTGAAGAATTGGGAAAGCAGGTTCGAACACATACGACAGCTCATATCAAAAGAAAATTTTCTTACGAGTTCATAGTGTGTGGAAACCCTAGAAGCTGCAAACTTCTGCCGTTAACCACTAACTCTAAAAGATGCACGGCCAAAAACCAAAGTAGGTGAATTGAGTATGATTCGGTCAGTGCTTCATAGCAAGGTGTTGATAGTTCCTCCAGTAAGTGTTAAGTGATGTGATGTGAAGATGTAGCGGTAGCGGAATGCAAGGGCGGGGGAAACTGAAGTGCCCTGAGAAAACCAGCCGGCTAACTACAAAGTCCGCCATGTTTTCCCATATGTAAGAATCCGTGTAACCCTGCCGGGATTCAAACCCGGCTCGCCTTGGTGGAAGGTGAGTAGGCTGACCACTACACACTCGCAGTTCCTTAGTCATCAACGGAAAACGTGTAGGTGAGTATGTAGGCTATTGAAGTTTAACTTGCGTAGAACTCTTTTTGCGAAGATCAAGTGTCTCTTGTAGTATAGTGCATGTGAAAGTTAGAGAAACATGGGGGAATGTTTTACAAGAGTGTTGGTGACCACCGTGGAAGGGATGAACAATCCACTGTGGAGGCCTGCAGATGTGTCAAGTGGACCCTCCACTTATGAGTTGTCGTGTGAGGTGTGTGTTGTAATGTCGGCAGGGGGCGGTGGGTTCTCATACTATCCGTACAAGCCGCGACCTGGCATCGTGCTGGACGATACAGAGTACAAGCCGGGCCACGCCTATAAGCGGCCCCTCATCACGGCGTCCGGGGGTGGATACCCGGGAGAGGCCTTCGACATCACCGTCTCTGCCGTGCAGGGTCCTGGAGGCGGCTCCGGCAGCATTGGACAGCCCTTCGTTGTCCCAGGTATGCCCCACACACTCGATTTCTACGATTCCTTTCATTTTGGATGTAGAAGTTTTCTCACTATGCTGTCTGTTCCAAAGGGCAAATCAATATTTTTGGTGCAACAGGGCCCGAATAATAATTTTCCAAACTTTCTTAATTTTTTGCAGCTGCACTGCCTTATTCAATATCTAACAGATAGCTGCTGAGAAGAAAAATGTTATTATTTTATGTGAACGACTACAGAAGTGATAATGGGAAGAGAGACAATATTAGGAAGTGTGCCAAGCTTTACCCTATGCCCAATCGGCCGGCAAAATGAAAAAGACATTCTCTACTGCCTGGTTTTGGAGGAGAAATAATACAGAAACCCAAGCAGCAAGGATGAATCTTCCTTAACTGTTGTTGAAGACCAGAAAATTTTTTGAGCTCAACCCATGCTAACTTATAGAAAGAATTTGTTTCAGATACCAAAGAAATTAGTTTAAAATGTATTTGTTTACAGTGAGAAATATTTTGTTCACTCGACTAATCTGCCCTTGTTCAAAACATCTATATTCGTTCCATTGAGCCAAATAAACCATTAGAAATAATTTGTTGAGCCATTACTAATTCCAGACAACTGTGTGGAAATCTTAGCTGCAGTTTTGATTTAGATTTACCTTGTTGACTCTTATATTCTGTATAAAAATAATAAATATGTTTATAATGATTTTTAAACCTTACATAATTTTGCAGTAAAACATCCAATTGAAGAGGAGGTAAGATATTTTATCCAAATTTGGCAGTATTTTTAAATTTGGTTGGAAAATGGAAATAGTTATTGAAAGTGTTAAACAAAGAACTTATAAACAGTGAATCATAAGTATCCTTAATGGGTATATTTTGTAGCATAGCCACCTAGGTTTGGCATTAGCTGTGTATGCCTGTGAATGCTATGGTGTCATGTTGTTGCAGTGGAGATAGAGGGGGTGAGCCTGCCGGGTGCAGGGGATGGCGAGGTATCGATCATCACCACCCCCAAGGAGGGAGAGCACTTTGTGTCCATCGACGGCAAGCGAACCTACTTCAACCTGTTCAGCAGCACGACGGGCGGCGTGGCACCCAGTAAGGTGACGCCAGCCGGGGCACAGCCGCTGCCATCCTCCGCAGTAGGAACTGGGTAACATCTTCCTCCTTCGATCAATTTTCTAGAATGAATAGCCTTCGTAACAGTGTGACCAACCTATCAGCTTCCCGATACTGCAGTGCAAGCTTAATTCCCTTTGAGCAGGCATGTTGAGACTATTTTAGGTGAAAAGGAGTAAGGTCTCGTAGAGAATTTGGTGCGTGCACCCTGTGCTGCAAACTGAACCCCTTCCCTAAATATTTATTTTATATCAATTGCGTCAGTATTTACACACACATTCACATATTGTTACACAAAATTCTTACACCAGTATAAACTATACTATTTAACATTATTATTGACCTCCGTTTTCAGTAACTGTACATAAGGTATGAAACCTAATCTACATTGTTTTATTGTGAATCCCCCCCCCTTGTGAAGCCTTCGGTGTCTCCAGTGAGACTGAAGGGGAGTCAATTGTCCCCTTACCTCCCCTCCTTTCCAACATCCTTGCCCCTGTGTATACGATTCCTGATATTTCTGCATGTGAGAAACATGACAAACATTGCTGACTAGTAGGTTTTATCAGGGTGTTTCTGTTTCCCCTACCACAGTATTTCCATTTCCTTTCCATGCTCATCTCATCTCATCTCATCTCATTGGACACATTTCCAGGCCAGGCCGACTGGGAACAACAGATTTTCCCTCTCACCTGACTACGTCCTACTAGCAGATCCTTACAGATCCTACCCTACCTTCAAAGGCTTGGGAACACAGTGACTGGGCATATTCTGAAGGTTCACATTTCTTTCTGACTGATTCTGGCAGATGGAAGTCTTTGCTTGTTGAGTAAATGCCATTAATCCATGGATTTTATGTGCCAGCAAACGAATGCAATTGGTGGTGGCTACATAAAGTTACTGGATGTGTTTAGATGTCATGCTTTAGGACAGACATCTGTGGCTGGTGAACATTATATCCACATCATTTGGTTGTGTAACAACATTCATGTCCTTTGTTCTCCCAGATGGGTTCTGCTTCTTACAATGGGATAGTGTGCCACCAGGAATCTGTGGCCAGAGTTTTGACCATCCTTCTTGTGAGAAATATTTGATTTTTTCAAGTGTCTGCATCTGTCGCTTGTGAATGGTTAGTGATAACATTAACGAGCACACAGCACGTTTTCACTGGTCGCAATAACTCATGCAACACTTGATCTCATAAATTAATTTGGGACTGAAAAAAGTAAGAATATGATGATTTTTTGTGTGACGTGGAAAATGACTGAAAATGCTTCTTCGTGGTTGCCACTCATCTGGAAACCTGGAAGACAGGGAAATGTCAGGGAATATTTAACGCAGCAGCTAAATATCTGGGAATTCTGTGATATGCAAGCTATATTTTGCAATTGTATCACAAATTGTGCACCACTACTGGAACCATATCATTTTTTTTTGCAATATTTGAAGGGAGTAATTTAGTTTTATCAAAGAAATATTTTGATGTAAATGTGTGTTATAACATAAGAAAGTATCCTAACTAAAAAATTTGTATAGCAAAATGTTAGGGAAAAATTTTATTTTTGTCTGGAAATTAGGGAAATGTCAGAGAATTTCAAAATAACAAATAAGTGGCAACCCTGTGCATTGTAGCAAGGAAACTTTTTCTTATGATTTTGTTAAAAAAAATATAAATAAATGTATGAATTAAAATATTTAATGTTAATATTTAACATTGTAGTTGTCACACCTAAGTGGCAGGCAGGATGAATGTATGAGAGTCCCTGTTTGACTCATAATTTATGAGCAGAAAGGTGGCATGTATGTAGGTGGTTCTGAACCCACTTTAGTAACGCATCTGTCATTTGTGTTAACTTTGTGTCAGCTAGGACAAGTTAACAGTGAAGTACGCATCAAAATGGGTTCCTCTAAAAAACTACATTTTAAGGCTCAGCTTCAATCCTTTTGCAGAAATTTCTCATTTTCACATCATAATTTTGGATTCATAGTAATAACTGACATATTATGATTATAGAAAATTTATATGTTGAGATTTTTTAATATTTTTGTGCTTAGTTTTAATTGTGTGTTATCTGTGTGTTGTCAAAATTCGATAACATATTTATATAAGTTCTTGAGTTTTTACAAGCAAATAACACAGAATGAAGCTGAGCCGTAAATGAAAATATGTGGCACAAAATTACCTCAAATCCTCAAACGACTGTAGGAGGTGCTACCACCTTCAGCTGAGTTGTGGAGCGCGGGGTGGGTCTGTAATGATGAAGTGGGGTTGTGTGACTGCAGGTATGCTGTGCCGCAGCCTGTGGCGCCGTTCTCAACGCCATCTCATACGCAGTCGGGGGCCGGCTCTCCGCCCCGCCGCCGGCCAACACACCCGCCTATCAGGTGAGTCTACCACCGCCTGGCTGTAACTGCACTTTGCACGCACTTTTTTTTCTAAACTACTTTATTCTAAGTGTAATGTGAAGTTAAGTCCCGAAGGTAAGGCGGGATTTTATTGCGTCTCAGGGCTAACTAGGAAGGAAAATCATGCAAGGAGACATGCATCGCGGCAAAGAGGGATTGGGCAGCCATGGCCTGCACTTTGGGGCCATGACAACCTCCCTAAGTGTACTTAGAGCTAGTCTTAACTATGAAGAGCAAGGGAAAAACCGTCAAGAGAACGTACCTTGCAACAGAGAAGTAAACATTTTCAAAAATTATTGCATACATTAATTTAAATTAAATTAAATGCTACAGGAGACAGGAGTGTTTGGGAACATGCTCTTAGTTAATAGAGTTGAAAAGACTAGTGAGAGGGGGCATGGTAGAGAGGGGCGCAGATTGAACACCACTGTTCCCTCACTTGCTACTCCAAGAACTTCAGTTTCATAGCTGTTATTTAAAGCTCATTCAGTATTTTTGATGTTGTATGCCTACAAATAGCATCTCAAATTCTAGGTTTTTCTAATTCCATGTTCAAGGTGGGAGTTTACATGAAGCTATTTCTGTGTTTGAAACTCAGAACTGCAGAAGTGGTAAGGATCACACTGACACATGCATTAAGTGTCCCGTTGTTCCTAAGTGCACGGCTCTGAACTGGCGTGCATCATGTAGCGCGCATCTACGTGACTTAGAGCAGTGATCGTATCATTTTATTGATGGAAAGTCTTTAGCAAAGCTCAACGTGGACTCTTATCATAGCTTTGTGTGTGCTGTATGTTGTAAGATACACCAGTTTGAAAATGCCATTTTTAAATATCTTGGAGGCCTCCAAATAATATTTATAACATGTGTGATACATATTTTGAATTTTTCATTCCTTTCTCATATAGGCCATGTTTTCTTAATGCAGGGATCATGTTTAATTTGTTTATTTAAAAGAACATTTCAAATTTGCTTCAATGCGATTCGAGTGCCAGATAGGTGACCAACCTAACGTGTATTTTGAATGTGAAAAAGACTGGAATGTGTATTTTCACAAATATTTTTAAGAACGAAACTGATAATGCAGGGTATTTAAAGTAGCTATCATCAGGATATGTTGCATAAATTAATGTTTATTATTATGCCAAATCGAAGCATTACTTGTGAAAGTCTCATAGAATCATTGGTGTGGTTTGCTGACGTAGAATGCTTGTCAGTACAGTGTCTTGTTCATAGAGTCGATAACGAGACACATTATGTGGAGATGGAGGTCACTGTACGTGCTTTCACAGTTCTAAACCCTCAAACATTCAAAATATCTACAAGCAGACATGTACCCTAACTAGCAAATATATTTTAAGTATAATTTTTTGTGACTGGAAACAGCAAACGTTTTGTGTTTTGCAAACAACAAGGAAAAAACTCCCCACAAAATACCTTTCATTCAGTTGAAATCATAGATATTTTATCAAAAGTTCATTTTGGGCTACTGCCAGTTGTATCAGTAACAATAGCCTTGAACAATGAACAAATGGCGAATAGATACTCATTCATTTCTGATAGAAAATTTCCAGGATATGATGATGCCGTCAGGTGAGACACGAGACGAACGATGACACAAATACTTACTGGTAATTTGGGCGCCAGTGGTGCTTCCCAATCACCACACTATTGAGACTCTGTGATGCTGTGGGTTCTGTGTGTCCATCTCACCCGTGCGTACTTACAAACACGTAGGCAATACTAAACATCACTGGAAATAAACACTTAATAAAATATATGTGGCTAGGACACTGTCACTACTGAATAAAAGAGTTTAGTTCACTGTAGACTTGCATTTATTGTTATTATGCATACGCTTTAATGTATCAATGAAAGTATGATTATCTCGGTCATGCATAGCAAATTCCGCTTGGGTGCTCCCCAGTTCGCAATTAATCTAGCGCATGCCTAAATGGATGATCTCATCAAGGTGCATGAAAGCACAATTTTCACAAGGGAAGAGGGCAGACAGCCGCTAGGTTGGACTGACAGTTTTTCCCTGAAGACAGGATACGGTGAATTACAAATGAAACCCTTGATAAATAGTAACACGTGTGATTACTCGGCATCACTAACACAAACTCGTCGGGGCTCGCCCTCCAGCACGTGCGTAGTGTGGTGATGGCCTATACACAGAGCCGGCTAGGACGGGAATAATTGCACCGTACATTAATTACAAAATTAAATAAACCCTCAAAAGATACATGAAACAAGATGGGGCACGAGATGAGTATTCAAAATAAAGACTCACATGTGTGAAAACAAGTTTAGATGGCGCGGATGCCGCTGGATGAAGTTTGTAGCGGACCATGTGGTGCAGGTGAAATTGCAATATTTCTTCGTGGAAACTGCAAATTAAATTCAGACAAAATATTATTCCTGCTGAGAATATTATTCTCTTTACGATTGAAGTGGTTACAGGCTTGTAACATGCCTGATGGCGGTAAAATCAAACGTTAACGTGACCGGGTGATCAAGTACAAAAAGTATCAATTTACATGAAAAATACATTGAACCCTGAATAAAATTGACATAGAACCCTTAGTAAAATATTGCACATATGATGTTACATAAATAAGCTCTCAAAACGCAATTATGGTGTATACAAAGACTTGGCGTCGGTCGGCCACGTGGTTATACGTGATGTTGCCGTAACATTTTCAAACATGAAAATTACTCTCAAATACATACATAAAAATAAAGCTCTTAAAATTGCATGTAGCAATAACGCAGAAATTACAGTGAAATGCCATAAACAGAGGCGGATGGTGCCTGATTCAAGTTGTGGAGGTCGCGTGACCTGTCCAACATATTTCTCCTCCTTCTCTTCAATTAAGTTAAAAATGTCATAAGGGCGTGATAAATGAATAAAGCGGAAGCATAATGCTGGGGAAAATGTCTGGCAAAAACGTACACAAGTAAAGGTTAATTGGTAAACTAAATTAACTATGGAAACCTCAATCAGTGACCAAAAGTTATAGTGTGTACGTGACAGTGTCTTACCTCGCCGGCTCCCTATGACAGACTGTCCAGATACAAGCGTCGCATGGACCTACCATGGCTGCCTATGGGGTTGGCATTAGCGGAAGTGCACCCCGAATAAAATATTTTATTAGTGAAAATAAAATTGCAAAAATAAAATTAAGTATTGTTTTACATTTCTATAATTTTCTTATGGATTTTCATATTATTTTAGTCTCTCTTTATGATGACGTTCATGCTGGAATATCAGTGTTCTTAAACTCGGTGCCGCAGGCACTTTGAATTTTATAACCAAACAATTTAAAAATAGTAACAAACACTTGAACACATTTTAAGACATATTGAACCCTGCAAATACAATAGAACACGTTTTACACTGAAAATAACATTTATATGAAAGTTCAAAATTATTGACCTCTTTGCGCACGTGCGGGACACGTGACACGAACGTGGTGAGCGCCATCATGGGCTCTAGCGCCGCTGGCTGTTAGCCTGCGTCAATGGAAAGCTAAAACTTCAACAACTGGAAAGTTTGAGATTTATGACTCTTTTGTTCCCAACCAATGGCTTACGAAACGTTCTAGTTCTGTCAGTGCTGCCACAGTGCCAACCAGTATTATCTAGTTACTGGCTGCCAACTGCCCAATGCCTTCATTGAATTACACATCAGCACTGACCTTCGTATGTATGTTATCCTTGCAACTAAGTAGACAGGATAGTTGCCGTAGGCGAACAGATGAGCCTACTTGCATTTTCTTGTTGTTTTCTGACTTAATTTCTTGTTAGGAATTTTTTTTTGTATATCTACTGGCAACAGCCCACTGGGTTTCTATCTACACCCCTGTGTTATTTTCTCTATGTATTATTCAGGTTTTCTACAAGACCACTGGAATGTAGTGTCCAAAAAAAAGTGACTATAGAAAATTATATATGTTAGAAAATGATACATGTATTTTATGAAATTTAGATTAATCACAATAACATTAAAATTTAGGAGAAGTGTACTGTAATTTTAAAACACATATTTATATAACCACATTTATTTTAAAATGTTTTCAGAAAACACAAATACTTACAAGTATTTGTGGGGGGGGGGGGGGGAGGGTGCACGCACGCATGCACATCAGACAAACACATTTTTACAAACAGATGTAAGAAGCCAGCCGGCCCAGCCAGCGAAACCTTGTGACCCTGCATCCATGTGTAAAAATGTGCTTGTCCGACTTTTGTGTGTGCGCGTATCTGCGAGTACTGCCCTGGGAGTACGTACTTGTGTTTTCTGTTACTCTCTTAAAATGTAATTAGTTGCCAATACCTGCCATGTCATATTTACTATATAAATGTGTATGTAGTGGGGTTTAGATGCTGAAAATAGGAAGTTGGTTACCAAACAGTTGATACACATTTCGAGCTCCATATGACCTCCGTCTCTCATTGAGCTGTGCTGCAGTGCATAAAATCTGCCACTGGTCCATGTCAAGACATTTTAGAGAGTGTGTTTGTGATGCTGTTGCAGGATCGACACATGCATCGTGGGAGACGACTCTACGTGCGACTCTGCACAGAACGAGATGTGTCGCACGGAAGCAGGGGTGTCGTCCTGCCACTGCCGGCCTGGATACAGTCGTAGGAAGCACCGTGAGCCATGCCGCAGTGAGTTCTCATGTCATGTGGCAACACTTAGCTTTGAAAAGAGATTAAGTTGGATCAACACTGTTACTGGCAGCAGTCTACCTACCAAATAGAACCTCAATTTATGATAAAAAAATGTACGATCATCTATGCTGTGCCTGATATTTCAACCTTGGACTTGTCATGCCACTGTCTCTTAAGCAAGCAGCTTCATCACAGAGGATGACAGCTTTGCAAAGGAGTGTTTGAAGTCTTGATTTTATGTAGCATAGTTAAATCGTTCAGGCTAAAGATGTGGGACCTCCTGATATTAGTGGTTATAGACTCTGTGCGTAGAAATGTCTCAGTTGTAGTAGAGGATGTGCTAGAACTGTTACCAGTCTGGCCACATGATCATGATACCTCAGCGAGCATTACCAGAGCAAACCCCAATTAGAGGCAGTAGAGTATGGATACCATAGATTCCAGTTCAGGCTTTTGTGATACTTTCGACATTTTTACAAAATTCAGATGACAGAACAACAGTTGTTATTTATTTAGTCTCAGGATTCTCAGTACTCAGAAATATTTGTCAATATTTTATGTGTGTGGCGCTCTTGTAGTGAGGAAGCCGGAATTGTGGGTGCATCTGAGCACAATCAATACCTAAGAGATGCAGAGAAGTTCCCAGTCTATGAACATTGAGTAATTGGATAAAACATTGTGTTTCAAGTGAAACCTCTAAGTATTCATTTCAAACTGCTGTGTTCACAGTAAATACACGGTGAGTCCTTTAAAAGAGGTCCCGTGGGAAGCCATCCCGCAGCTTGTAGTGTCGTCTGCACACACACAGCCTCGAGGTCAATGGCAGCCCCTTCCAGCACCTACTCCAGGTATTTTGTTGTCACGCTGGACTGTATTTGCTCATTCCCTCGCTCCGTTACACACATGTCCCACGGGTCTCTTTTAAATGACTCACATTGTATGTAACCATGAAATATACAAGTTGGTGGTTGCAGAGACTTCCTTAAGAATGAGCACCTGTAGTGCAGAGTTATCCCTGGTTGATAATGAGCTTGGATGGTGCAATGTAGAGCAAGGATTGGTACCTGTGTTGTCTCTGCAAGGTGACATGGAACAAGACCCTAATGTGGAGCTGTGGGGATTGCAGTATTTGGGAAACAGTAATACCGTCACGTAGTCTATGGTGAATGGCAATGTTTCAACATACGAAAATCCAGCTGTGATCCCACCAGTAATCTTAAGGCTCTTCCCTACATGGAGCTCTTTTCTGCGTTTGAGGTCGAAAGTGCAGGAGCGATAAGGGTGAGACTGCATTGTGCATCAAGTATGCCATTGCCACTAAGCGCAAGGCTCTGAACTGATGTGCAGTGATCTCATCGCACTGTGTGTACCCATGGGGCTTTCAGCAGTGACCCTATTATTTTTTTGGTGGAAAATCTGCAGGAAGGTCTAATGCAAAACCCTTGAGTAGTTTTGTATGTATTTTTAAATACAATGCTTTGAAAAATCTGTTTAAAGCTACGTTGGAGTACTCTGAAATATGTACTGTATTTCTAATGTGCGCAACGTCTTGAAAGCACTCAACAGCGTTCGTCCAAAGTGTGTGTTCTTTTCGTAGACCAGCACATTGGATGCACGTTTAATATTTTTGCAGAAAATTGTGAATTACTAACATTCTGTAACGCAGTTCAAGTTTCGGGTAGGCTGAAGCCTTAACTGGACGTTGTAGTGCTACTAATAGAAGGTGGAGACATCGCGGTCATTTTGGATTTACGTATATTCCTAGAATCACTATTTAGAAAACCAAGCTTGTCAAGGCTTAGGGAACATATAAAACACTTACCATATTTCAGCATGTATGAGATATTGGCAAACATTTTTTACCCCCAAAACATGTTTAGAAATTGGTCAACATACAGTACAATTTTATGTTTTAACTTAGTTTCGAAGGAAGGAAGGGAAGGGAAGAAGTAGAGAAGGGGAGGAAAAACAAACTTTATACTCATGCAATTATTTGTTCACGCGCTTTAATAAACAAAATAACCTTCATCCTGCACGTGTAAAATGTAAACATGTTGGAGCATGGTCATAGATGGCGTACATGAAAAAATAATTTCTCTGCTGTACAAGAGAAAGATATCTGACGTAGTTCGCACACCCGCCGCCATGCTTCAATTACAAATTGATAAGACACCATTTTGTGTAACATGTTGCAGATGTTTTGCTTTTTTAAGTCACATTATCATCTGCGGAATAGAAATTGTACAATGTATGTTTGTAAACATTGCAACTAATACAAATTTTCTGTCAAAAATGTTTGGTAGGAGAGAAATTAAGTCGGAATTTGTGTTTGTATGGAATTTTGACGTAACAATATTTACAGAAATGCAAAAATTCAGTGCTGCTTATACTTGAAATATTAATTATCTTTAATTTTTCATCAAAACCTTCTGGTGTGGCCTATACACACCAAAATACTTTATTTTGAAATCCAACTGAAGCATGACAGACTTTGGGCAAGATGGGTCGCAGAAGTCCATTACATATTTGTTTGTGTCACCATTTAACATGAGATTTGTGACGTCAGTGACTTAGTACCTTTGGAACGGCGCGCGGCCAGTGTAGAGAGTAGGGCGCGCGGCCTGCCTACTCTGTACGAAGTCTGGTGTCACTGTCACGGCCCGGCGGATAGGGTGGCACCCTGCCACGGGTTTACCTGTCTTGACGGTGGCCCAGGGTGACTGTTAACTCAAGTGGCCGCTGCTGCTGGCTCCGGGATGTAGTGCACAGGTGATGCTGGAGGTAGTCTGGGGTTGGCTGTGTCTGCAGGTGGTCTGGTAGCCCCTGAACCAAAGGTTGGTGATTCCGAATGGGATATCCTTGCCACGACAGATGGCTGCGACTTTCGGGTGGGGATTCCCTGCAGTCTTGATGAGTGTTGGGAGGGAGCTGGGCTGCGAGAGCTCGTTCCCATGGGGGTTAGGCTGCTATTGACTGTTCATGGTAAAATGAGCACTTTTGAAAGCCCTGCATAAGATCTACTTGTATGCAGGTAGGAGCAGTGATTTTTTTCTAAGGTTGATTTCAAAAGTGCTCACTTTATTGTGAACTGCCTTTAAGTGTAGTTATGGCAGGGTTACAACACTGCTTAGCTTTGGAGGTAGTAGTTGCCGTTCTCACTTTCTGCCGAGCATCACTCCTCCGAGTATATGGCACGCGGGATAGGAACTACTACTAGCCTCAACAAAGTGAAGCAGGCGGCAAAGTCCCTAACAGTGTGTTGAGCCAAGGCCGAAGCTGGACAGGCAAGAGTTCTTGATCCGGCAGAGTTCAGCGTGGTGGATACAGAGCGTTGGGTTTCCTCCATCTGCCCATCAATGACACCTGGGTGTGGTATCCAAAAGAGGTCAGTCCTCCAGAGCCAAACTCTTACTCCCTCCAGCACAGTTAAGTGCAGTGGGCGGAGTATAGGCTGGTCTGGCTGGCTAGCCACTAACTTAGTGAGATCTTCTTAGTGGTGGAGGCTCTACCATACTATACCTTAGGGGCACAGCACAGGTGGCCGTCTATTGGGTGTGTTATTGAGAAACAATAATCAGGTTCCTCGTGCTTCACTCTGACGGACTCAATGTCTATGCAGGATTAACACATTAACCCAATGAAATAAGTACTCATGAAACTTGCCCTAACTAATCAGGGACTGTTGATGACCACTATCAGAGGTGATAGCCATTACCAGCAGGTAAGGCAAGCGAGTTGACTGCATCTTCAGGAGCTGTTGGCGAAGAGTCGCCAGAAGATTTAGAAGGCCTTGTTGCAGCCACTGAATAGCTTCTGGTAGGTCGTGAGGACCTGTTGACGTCTTCCGGTATAGTTCAGCACGGTGGAAGGAACAAGGCATACTGATTTCTTCGGGGAGTGCACGGACATTCTCCTTGTCCGCGGGCCCTCTTGAGGTGTGGGGGCAGGCATGGCAAGCACCGCCCCTCGAGCTGTCAGCTGGAGTCGTCTGCTAGCATCGTCTGCTGATACTGCATGCGTCAGCCCTTGATACTTGTGGTGCCATCCCTTGGTGCACCGTAGAACTATGTGACTTTGGGCGGTGTGCTAGACTGCTCAGCTGATAATACAGTTTCACTTTGGGGAGGTTGACGTGATGTCTGATTTAAAGTGTGGGGTTAACAGTAGAAACTGGACGGACGTGTTTGTAATAATGCTCCTTATTGCAAGGGCTTATCCTGTAGGCATGTGACCAACCTCTAGTACTGTTCTAACCTCGCCTTAGTGAAGTGGAGGTACGTTCTGATGAGGCGAATTCGAGTATGTACTAGAATGAGACAATGCGTCATGCGTCAAACATTTTTTCTCCCATTACACATTTCACATCTTTAAGCATAGTCAAAGTTTGCCTCGTTATGTATATGTCCCACATGGTAAAATACAAATATTTTCTTTAACCTTTTTAAATTTCCATAGACATATTTTTTCCAAGATGGGCACAGAAATCAGATTAATATTCTTTCCGAGGATTACATTATAAAAAGTAGACAGAATGCACAAGTACTCACAGGTTGGTACTCGTTGATAGACACACACAAAAGTCGGATGTACATGTGTGCATCCGCGTGGAAAATGTGTTTATCCGACTTGTGTGTGTGTGTATCCACGAGTACCTCCCTGCTTCAGTGGAGTGTGGGTTTTATGTAAAGTAAACATCTGTGAAATGCCCTCCTTGAACCTCCTGCTGATGCCATGTCGAGTGATGAAGTATGATTATGGAGATGTGTAAAAACAGTCCGAGCTGGATGAGATCTCTCCACTTGGACCCCTGTGGTGTGAGGGGGCCTGGTAGCTGCAGTGGAGTGAGGCATGTGTGTGTGTACGTAGGGGTGGCGTCCATCCTGATGTCTCTGCGGGTCGACAAACTGTACGAGCGTAAGGTGTTGTGGAGCAGCAAGCTTCAGGATCCGGATTCGGAGCAGCACCAGCAGCTGGCCTGGGAGGCAGCCCGCGCCGTAAGTACAACACCGGTAGCTTCTTAGTACCAGGATTGAAGTGAGGGCAGTTGTGTTTCTCAACGGGGGTGTATACACACACTGAAGTGAAGAACGAGGTTATACCGGCATTGGTGGGGCTGACATTAGGGAAAACATACTTCACAATATCTTAAATTGCATTATATTTAACATCAGTTAATTTTTATCACCACTAAAGGTTTATTAATCATTTTGATACTAATTGTGGGCACTTAAGGGGCAAAGGGAGGAGAATTACAACCCCATCACCCCCTGGCTAAGCACTCAGTGATGGTGATTGCCCCTCCTAAACACTAATACTTAAGACCCAGGTACAGATTACTGCATGCCATGACGCAAATCACTAGAGCTAATTTCCAATTTCATGGTTGGGAGATGTATTACTAATGATTTAAATTTTTCCGCATGAAAATTGGCTACCATGCATATACACAATACAATAGAATCTGTATTTTCCTCCTCATGTTTTTTCCTTTTTCTGTTCTCTACATCTGTTTTCTTTGACTTTGTATAGTACTAATAATGCCTTAATTTCTGTCGTTTTTTATTTATTTATATTTCTCCTGGTGGTTTAAGAAATGTGAAAATAGATTTCACTTTAAAATGTATTTATCAAACATTTTAAACCCCTGACTTTCGAACATTTCTGAATGTTTAATTAATTAATAACCACATATTCATATTGTAGTTGGTGCCGCTGACCACCTCTAGATGTGGTCAAATGATCTATGCATGCCTGTTGTGTGAGGAACATTAAACTTGGTTTATCATTCTGCAATACTCCAAGATGCACTCTTGTATTAATCTTCTCTTCATTAATAAACAGGGTTCATGTGGGCTGATTATACATGTACCAAGTTAACAAGTGAAGTCCCACTCTATTGCAAAGTTCACAGATTATACACGAAAAACAGATGCAAGTGTACTAATTTAGCTACACCAAAAGTAGGCTTGAGGTCTGTCAGTTACACTTCTGCCAACTGTAACACTCTCCCTTGATTGGTAAACTTCACTAAACCATTGATACAAACTGCTTAGCACCAGTCACTCCTTTGGTCAATGCATCAGCAACCATATTCTCAGTTGGCACATCAAAGCTTGCTCATCTGCTACTCCGCAACCTCCCTGATAGTGCCGGCGGACATCTATGTGGTTTTCCTGTTGTTAAACACAGGACTGCATGCCAGTTTTTGTTCTGCTTGGTTGTCGCATAGCCACTTGATGGACATTCCCTTCCTCAGCAGTTCGTTGAGAAGTCCCTTGATGTAGAAGGCTTCCTTAGTGTCTTCTGTCAAGGCCATGTACGCTGCTTGCTTCTTATTAGACAAGGCCACTTCTTCTTAGACTCCCATGAGACAGAAATTCCTCCCAAATGGAATACAAAACCTTTGTGTGACCTTCTGTCCTGCTCATCCTGGATCCACAACTCCCTGGATTTTTCCTATTGTCATAAAGAAAAGGCAGTGAAACATAATGTCCTTCAAATTCCCACAGCAGTCGCTTTGTACTTCTCCAGTGTTCGTCAGTATACTTGGTGTTGAACTGTCTGGAACACTGCCAAGTACATAAGGAGAACCTAGCATGCACTGGTTGGGAAAGTGTGTTCCTTACTAGCTTCATTTACTGTGCCAAGTCTATAGTTAACATTCAGGGAGGTTGTGACATAAAAGAGTTACAGTCCACCATTCCAAATTTTTCTAACACTTCCGTGAAATATTTCTACTGATCCATACACACCTCTTATTCTTATTGCATTAAATTCTCCTTCCAAGGCAGCGATTTGCCTTACCAAGGTCACCGGACTTTAATCTCCACATATTTCTTTCTTAAGCACAGCTTGCTCTACGTCAGTGGAAAATATCACATAGTCGTCAACATTCACAACAATTACTACGTCTTTCTCACTGACTACTGTCAAGACAGGGACCAGACTCAAACCTCTTGTAGATTATTTCCAGCGTGCAGTTTCTTATTCCACGCCCTGGACAATCGTATTAGCCTGTACATACCCTTCTTAAGCAGACATTGGGACCTTAAACTCGTGATTGTCTACAGGGACACTCTCAAGGGGTTCCATATAGTATATTTAGAGGTAGTGAAATTTCATGAAAAGATTTGAAGACAAGTTGTATTTCAAAACACAGTAGGGTCATTTACCTGTCTTGATTGGCTGAATTATGTTTTGACCCATGTTAAATATCTGTATGTGAATCAGATAGCCGTGCCAATGTTGCCGAATTCTGAGTGGCCTGGTCAAATAGGAAAACTACTTCTCAAGCAGAGAACCAATGACAATAGACAAACTGCTGTTGGGTGCTTATAGTATTGAAGTCTACAGTGTACTGATATATTTTTTTTTGCAAAAAATCACTAGCTTTAGGTATATGTCTTCCTCAAGGTCTATGTTCCAGTCAACTTCTGGACCAAGTGCTAACAGTATATGGTTGGTAGAATTCCTTAGAACAGATGAATTGGTTTCCTTGTGTTCTTGTGTGAATCCTTTGGCAATAAGGTGGGTCTTGTAGCAAATAACAGCACCATGTGCTGCTCAAACACATTTGTTGTTCATAGCCATTTTTCTAGGGCAGTCAGCGTAGACGCATGCCTTAGCAACAAATTATATTCCTTCTGCATTGCAGACTGCCACTCAAGATTAAAACCACATGAAAGTGCATCCTGTACATATTTACCTCAATGATGTCACAGATTGTGTTAGTCATGAAACTTGTCTGTCGTCACTCTCACTGCTTTGCTCATGCACTGGGCCTGCACGTCTGTGCGCCTCGTGTACGGGTCATCTCTGCAGTTCATGCGGGAAGTGGGGTTACGACCCATCTGGCCCCAGTTTCACAAGTGTGTTCTCCTGAATATGTGTGTGCAGCTCAGTTCAGTTCTGTTCAGTGCCTCATAGAGCAGAGATACTAAATAGCAAGGGGAAGTGTTATCTACACTTTTCTCCCTTTAAGAAACACGTAACAGGCCTGTGAGTGCAAAGCCACGTGGTTTTGAAACCACTACAAAACACAAGACAGTGACACTCATAATTCTTTCCATAATTTTCTAGGGTTGATAATGTGTTTTGTTTATTTAAAAGGGAATATTAAATTCTTTGAATGAAATTTAATGTAACATGTAAATATCCGGGCAGTTCCGGCTTCTGCCATGCCAATTGTTAAAAGCTAAATTCTTTTCCTTTGTATTAATTTGATGTGAATGTCTGGGTGCTTTAAGGTAACTTCTAAATTATTTGTTTGTTCATTAAAATGTTAATGTCCCTTGCCTGCCTATTCCAGCTTGTTTTCTTTAATTAATGCATACAGACAATTAACGTACCAAAGGACTCAGAGACTCTTGTTAATCATTCTAACATTTCGGAAAGTTCTTGTTAATTCTATCTATATTTATTTATGTTTCATTGCAATGTCTGGTATACTTGTTGTAATTTTGCACTTTATTAAATTTCTCTCTCGTAGTTGGGGGTATATCGCCGGCAAGG
Organism: Dryococelus australis; assembly: GCA_029891345.1. Lineage (NCBI taxonomy): Eukaryota > Metazoa > Arthropoda > Insecta > Phasmatodea > Phasmatidae > Dryococelus > Dryococelus australis. Next base: position 7,109,465 of record CM056995.1, on the reverse strand, counting down.
TGCCCGGCCATCTGTCTTCTTCTCCTTAGTCTTGTCTTAGCACGTGTAGGGTGTGTACGCACGCACGCTTCATTGCGGGAGGCTTCACCGTTTGTCTGATCACCATAGCTGCAATAGTTTAAGTGTAGGTTACTGAAACCTATTGTATTCTTTTGCTCCTGCTGGGATCGCGCTCCCATCTCCATCTGACTTGCCGCCCTGGAGACTTTAATAATGTAATGTAATACCACGTGCTGAACAGTACTTTTCTTCGCTCAGGCTTATGCCAGGCCCAGATGCCATGCCCGCTTCAGTCTAGGGTCGTTGTGTTGTGTAATAGTGTACTGCCGCTTTTACAAACATAACTAATCAGGTAATCTACGTTTTTTACAAATGTTCTGTGGACTATGTAAACTTAGCTTTTTCTCTCTAAACGTGTACTTGTGAGGTGATCGCTACGTGGCTGTCGACCTCCTACTGCCCTGAGAATTAAAGAGTCCACATGCTCACTCGTGCATAGATGAGCTGGCGACCTACCAGAATTTAATAACTTACCTCATAAACTTTTTAGCCACGAGCCAGGATTTGTCTAGAATCTGGTGTATCTCGCCTCTCATCAGTGTCAGAACCACATTATATGGTCTTACCCAACTAGTGGAGCCATTTAAAAGTATTTTCCACTCGTTAAACTTCTTCATTTGTTTCTCGTAATTCTTCAGATACACTATCATCCAGCTGTTTTGCAGTTGTATCACACATCAGCTGTACAGGAATCTCTGTTGGTTGAGACGGTTCCTTTATCCAGTTATCTTCAAATCTCAATTGTTTGATGCTGTATTTTATCTTGCCTCTTCAATGAACCATTGTGCAGGTCATGAGCATTGCACATTTTTCTTCTAGGGTTCTTTGGGTCTATTAGTCTTTAGCCCTGTGTATCCTCATAATAGTCAACAAATATAATTTCCAGACTCATAGCGTCCCACTTTTTCCATCGTTGTTTTGGGACATGCACTCAAGCAGTGCACCCAAACTCTCTAATGCCACCTTCTCACCTGTCCACACTTCTTCTGGTGTTATACTCTTAACTGCCTTGGTTGGTGATCTCTTCTTCAAGAAAATAGTTGTTTTGACTGCCCCAGCTCAGCACTGTTTGCCCAAGCCGGAGTCTAGCAGTACAGCTCGCTCAGCCACTCCATTCTGTTCTGGGGTATACTCCACCATCGGCTGATGTCGTGTGTCATTTGATGAGAGGTAGTTACTGTATCAAAAATACAAGTAAGGCAAGATGTCTCCCGCAAAAAGAACATTAATGATGCTCTGGAGTTTGAATCCGTGACCTTATTGTTTGAAATTAATGCTGTAGCTTTCTCTGCCATGAAGGCATATGCTAATGTGTGAGGCAGCCATGAAGCAGGGGTGTGCAATGTGTTGACAGATTGACTCAGCCATGTCAATGACGCCGTTCTCGGATGACTTCCTGGGAGCGCGGGTGAATGGCATGTATACGTCGGCGTCACGGCGAGGATCTGTGTATGTGAACGTGACACTGCAGCTGGAGGAGAGCGCGGAGACGCTGCGGCCGGCCGTGAGGCTTGACATCCAGCGCCACCTGTTGGGAGTCATACACCGCCGTAACAACAATATTGGTGACAGCGCGCTGTGGGTCGACAGCCCGCCAGGCTCCGTCTCGCACCTCCAGGGTGAGTGCCTTCTCCGCTCTCTCACTGGCTCCTCTGTAGGTTCTAGTGGCTGTGTGGTTGCTTGGCGTAATGCTACACTGTCTTTCTGCCAATGTGATCTTCAGTGGCAAAACATCTCCATCTTAGGAGGGGACATGCCTTAAGGGAGAGAGTAGGATGCCATTTGTGATTTATATATGTATATTTTTGCATATATTTAGCTTTACGGTTAATTAAAAAAAATGTGACTTTGTTAACATATAGAACATCACTTAATTATATTTTAGAGATGGTTTTATCTTCTTAGTTCCGTAGTCACCAGAAGGTAATCAATAATTTATTCCACATGGTAAACAAATTAAGGTACACCATTGATACAGTATTAAACTTAATTTGTCATATGAATTTATCTAATACTGTGCTTTTTGAAGACAAAACTTCAGTAATGAAACCTGAATGCATTCCATGGTTCAAAAAGTGGTAACACTACAATGATTTCTATCTCTCTCGATTAGCATATTTTTGCTTCTCTTATAAATTTCATTTTGGTACTGTCGAAATCTAAATAACATGGTGCATTAAAGATAGAAAATAGTTAAACCCAAAAGCGAAGATGTATATAAGTTGATGCATGATGGCTTGAAGGGCTGGGGTTCATCCATGTGTCAGGTCTGGCGCACAGCCTCAGGGTCAGATGCTAATGTGGTGGCGTCTGTAAAATATGGTGCTTGGCCTTAGTTATACCCTTGAATGGGGTCAGAAAGGTGAGCCGTCTGCAAGGTAGGTTGTTTGATTTTCCGACCACTTCTGTGTGGTTGCGGCAAAAGGTCAATTTATGGATCTGATAAAAGCAGGAAGCAATATATAGCATGACGTGAGACGAAGCTTGGTATGGTAGCGGTCCTACAATTTACTTCTAGGAGCATGGCTTGGTCCAGTGCAATCCACCATATAACTCCAATCCAATCATTCACTAGCTGAGACGGAACTATAGGGCCCGTATTCCCATGTAGACACTTGTGTGATGTGTTCCTAGTGCCTTGGGCTCTGCCAAAATTAATTTGTTAACCAATCTTGAGGTTGCCTCTTAATTTGTGTGTATACTGCCGTTTGGGCGAATGCACGAGAACCGACTTTACCTTACGTGCTCCAAAAGAATGACATTAAAATAATTAGCAAAGAATTAATAGCAACCAACCAATGATTAAAATCTCTATTCAAATTACTTGTAGACATGTAAGAGATGTTCAATAATACCAAATGAAAGATTAATATACACTGGAATAATATGCTTTTACTTGAGATGTATTGGAAAGAAAATAATGCATACATACAAGTGGAGTCACACTCTCCTCATTATAAAAATGAATAATTAATTTAATATTTAATAAGCGAAAGTTAATTACGTTAACTGCCAGATGGAGGCAACTGGGATGCAATAAAATGGTATGATGTCTGGCTGATTGACTTGAGAGAAAAGAATACGTGAAGCATTTAGCCCAATAATTAATTCCTAATCAATTAATTGGGCTTGTCCGGAAGGGACCTAAGGTGTGGTAAGTCAATCGTTGTGCTTCACCCAAGTGGCGAAGACATAGCTTGGCTAGGGCCTTAAGGTTCGTCCAGAGGGGACGCAGTCGCAATGACTTTCAATACCTGGTGGTAGAGAGGAAGGAAGAAGTGGAGGAATTGGTAAGGATGACGTCTTGTTGGACCCTCTGTTAGTCGTTGACGACAGGTGTAGCTTTTGGCAAAGGCCGAAGAGGTTAAGGACTTCTGGATGGCAGCGGCCCTCCGAGGTTGCTGGAGGCAGCCGAAGAGGTTGAAGCCCTCTGGTTGATGCTGGTCCTCCGAAGCTGGAAGGTGTTGTCATCGACCACTGGAACTGCAGCGGTAGTTAGCCCCGCCTCTCGGGGGTGGAGCTTATGTTGTCACACATGGGTCTCTGGATCCTTATCTGGAGCGGCGCTAGGCATTGACACATCCTGCCCTTATATGCTAATGGAAACCGTGACTTTCTGCTGGGTGGCTTGCCACCCTACAACGGCGCAAAGTTTGAATTGTACGCTGTTCTTCTAGCGGGAGCGGCAAAGTGAAGCGGGCTGTTTCTTCAGGGAGGGGCGATGACGTGATGGCTTCTAGGCGATAGTAAAAGCAGAGAGCATGTGGTTAGAGGTTGTGTTGAGTTTCTGTCATCTTGGTAGTACCACGTGTTCTGCCTCCATTACATTACAGTGTTTTTATTAGAGGTAACTTGTCCAGAAAGTGTTGTAATTTTTAGATGGGGCAAAGTCATTCATTTAGGCGGCGCTTTCTCTAAGCGTGAATTGCCTCATGCGTCAAGTATTTAATAAATAATAAAAGAAAACTGGTAGACAACATTTGTTTCATAATCTTCTGCAGTGAAAGAGCCATTGTGGGAGCATATCTGCTAGCATCGCAGCTTCACACCTGCTGTGTTGAGAATGGTGTGTACCATGTACAAATTTGAAGAGGCACGTGCCCCTTCCTCAAAAAATTTAAGACGTATTGACACATGTCCAATGTGGTTGATAATTGAAACAACAATTATTTAGAGGGACTGATTGCATCAGACAATGACCTGAGACCTTTGGGAGTAAAAGTTATGGTGAATTTTGTCATGTAAAGTTTGAATGAGGAAGTGGAAGTCTTAGTCACCTATACAGATTTAAAACATGATGTCAGAATTACAATATTGAGCACCTTAATGTTTAACTGGCGCATGGCCAGTGTAAAGGACAGGTCTGGTAACCTGTCTGTAGGGCAGAAAATCCAGAACCACTGTCACAGCTCTACGAGTCGGCTGACACTTGTTCACACAGTTACCTTGGAGTATGCTGGTCGTCGGCTCCTGTGGTCCTGGCTGAAGGCTCTTCCCCTGACGTGGCGATAGCTGGTGGTCGCCTTGGTGACTCGTGGACGGTGGAGTATTCTTGGCTTGTGGGTTACTGCTGGGTGCTGCGGAGCTGCAGGGCTGGGAATCACCAAGCCAAGGGTTAGCAAGTTCTAAAGGAGGCTCCTCTCCTCTTAAGAATGCCGCTACCATTGGGTGAGAGTGCCCTGGTAATTTAATGAGTGGTGGAAATAACAGGTTTGGTAAAGCAGAGGGGCAGTAGAGGAAGAGAGATTACCTTTGGAGGAGTATGCTGCCTTTTTCAACCTTCTCCGCACACATCCCTTCTGGGAGTACGGCATAAGGGGATGGGAACTAATGCAGCCTCGCTAAAGGCAAGCCAGTAACTCACGTCCCTGCTGTGTACTTCTGAATAATTCACAGTCTCGCAGGCAAGAACGGTTAACCTTGTGCTCCTTTCACCCGGCTCCTTGAGAAGCGGTGGACTGAGCGTTAGGCCGTGTTCAAGATGTTTGATAGGAACTACCCAGGTGTTGTATCCACGGGGGGGGGGGTCGATCAGTCCAAGTTAATTCCAGCACCTTTCCGGCTCCATAAGAAGCGGTGGTGGAGTATGGAACAACCCAGTCTGCTCGATTCACCTGGTGGAGGAGTTTCTAGTGGTATAGTCTGTACTGAATTGTACCAGTTTGACAAGAGCTCGGGTGGCCACTTACTGGGTGTGTAGTTAGCTTTGTGCTTGTTGGTTTGCCGGTTTCACTTTGGCGGGTAGGGAGAAAATAGTACTTCAAGAAAATCAGTATGCACAGAATTGTTTCAAACTTGCATGTTTTACTAGGTGTGTAATAAAACATGGCAGCCTTGTACAACCTCCTAAGCTAATTGCACTTGACAAGGAAGTTCAGGCTAACATAAACTGCCAGCTGAAGGCAACCTGGATCAAAGCTATGGGAGAAATTAAAGGCTGATAATGATGTTAGTTAAACAACTCTAGACTAACTATCACTGGTAGCAGTGGTGAACAACTACTATAAGCGTATTGTTGGAGACGCAGTCACCATCCGGTGAGGCTGGGAGGACCTGAAGGAACTTCTTCGTGACCATTACCGGGTTCTGGGGTTGTTACCAGGGGGTGGTAAGGAAAGAGCAAAGTCTTCAGGAGCCTCTGGAGGGTCCAGTCTTCCAGAAGCAGGGGATCTGCGGTGGCTTCTGACCAGCAGTGTCGTCAGCTGGTAGAGATTCCGGCCCCAAAAGCGGTGGCTCAGTCAGACAGTATGATCTCCGTTGGGGGGTTTTGATATGATGGCTTCTTGGCAATTCTGGGTGAACAGTACAAGCTAGGATCACGTGTCTGTAACCGCTTCCAACATTGCTGCGCCGGTGTGTCCCGCCTGTATGTACTTTAGAGAAGTAACTGACCTGCCCATATAGTTGAACATTGCACTCAAGATGGGGCAAAGTCATGTGTAGAGTGCACATCAAAGTTGCAGAAATGCTTCATGCATCAGTATTGTGGACATGGAGGTAGAGGTCTGCATCAGAACAAAACAAAATATAATAAATTTACATCCTACAGTAAAAGTTTACATTTTAATAAAGCATTTTGTACTGATGTAAGACCGCTAGTCTTCAAGTAGGCTCTTACTTACTGTGCCAAAAGAGAGGCTTTTTGTTCAAGAGCTAAGCCGAGCGCTCCTGGGTGGATGGTGGGTTCAGATTCTGTCGGAATAGGCCGGGTTGGCTGTCAACAGGGCACATAGTCCACGACTTTCAACACAATGGGGTGTTTCAAAGTTACCACTGGTGTTTGGATACCTGAGAGACGGACCATTTGAAATGACTGTGCGACAGTAGGTTGTATTGTTTAAAGCTTTAGGTTCTTAGGTGGTTGAGGTGTGTAGACAGATCACAGGATGTTGGGAACCCTGAAGGCTACTACGCGGCTGTGGTGCTGAGGAGAATGGACTAGTTCCACAATCCAGTGGGGTAGCTGTGATGGTCTTGTTTGTATTGGGTTACTGAAAAGGTGCTGCAGTATTTTCGGCATCACAGGATCCTGCAAGTGTCGAAGAGCCTGTACTTGCTCTCTGGTTTGTAGGCCGCGATGGGATGGATACCTCCAAAACCAGGGAGTATTCGTGCCGGCGCCGCCCAGAAGCAAGTAGGATCAACTTCACCTTGAGACCCCGGTTTTTGGAGTAGGGCATGAAGACACAAATTACACCACCCCGTTGAGGAATGGGAAGCAGGCGCCTTGTCCCCCCCCCCCCCCACGGAGCCACAGGCATGCAATAACGGAGCTGTCACACTACTTCAGGCACCTGGTACAGACTGCAGTGGGTACTAGAGGTAGGGCTGCACTAGTTAGTCACACATGTGTTGCTCCGAGTCAGTCTTCGCTACTTGGTGAACGTCTGTCTCTCTTGGCGGGGCCGCTGTGGAGAGACTTCAAAGTGACAAGCTGTTCCGAAGACAGTGTGCCTGTGTGGCACCCTCGTTCCACTCGTTACAGGGAAAGATTAACCAAGCTAGGTGAATGTGGGTAAAAATGCAGGGTCTGTAAAGCGCTTCCCGGGATTGCCTGCAGTCTCTTCCCTTACAGAGAAGACAACTAGAAGCTAGGTACTGTGTCTACAGGAATTGTAAGTCTCAAGGTTTAAAACTCAGTTCAAGTTTTATTCCAGTAACAGAAAGAACGTGGTAACATACTTGAAACTGTGCACTGGCACAAATAATCTGCCGGGATGCTGGAATACGCTGGTAGGGGCAGGTAGAGGCAACCGGTGCTACGTTGAGGTGTGTAGTGAGCAAAACGAGGTGTGGCCTGGCTTGCAATCTCTTCTCGCTTATTGTTGCTGCAGTTCCCTATACTGATGACAGTACGTGGTGCTGTATGCGACGTAGGGATACTAAGCTGAGGTGAAGAGGGAATAGTCCCAAGAAGGACTGAAGGACTGAGTTTCCCTGTCTTGAACACGTCAGTGCTGAGGAGGGGGATGGGAGTTAGCAGGGAGCTTTGGAGACTAACATCGCAGAGTGGGCAGACCACTTGGACTAAAAGGCTTTAACTAGGGATGTAACAATTCCACTTTTCCTCAATTCTCGATCTCGATGCCAATACCACTTTCGATTCTCGATTCCAAAAATCGTGATTCCTTTTGTCACGGAGAATTACTGTACAGAACTAAATCATGTATAGGAGTGTGTGAAATTTAATTATTTAAACAAGGCCTACATTAGCAGTAGGCCTATTTCGTAAGATATTGTGCATTTGTCTTATTTCGTGTTATTTCACGATGTACTCGTGCTTCTGTGTTTTTTTTATCGCGATTTATCCGAAATCATGCATCTAGTCTTAGGTTATGTATTTGTAGTAATCGGTTTTTCATGCTTAGGTTCTTGAACTTCCGATTCTTGATTATACGATTCTTCAAGAATTGCGTGTATCGAGGAATTGTGGAATAGAGTTTGACATCTCTAGTTTTAACTGATTCAGAGCAACATGGGCTGGAATGAATGAAGGTTACTAGGGTTGATGTCTGAGCAATTGGTGCTAGACTGGTGGGCAACTTGCTCTGAGCAGCGAGTGCTAGAGACAAAAATCTAATTGCGCTGGCGGGTGACTTGTTCTGAGCAGTGAGAGCTGGAGACTAAGTCGGACTACACTTGGAGGCCACGCAATTTTACTTCACTGGGATGCTACTCCCTCAGCGCAGGGATGGATCGATCCCTATTGAGGACCTTGGCCACCCAGACGGTTATTAGTTAGATTGTGGGCGGAAGGAGAGGCTAACCCCCTCCACACCCATCAAAAATACTAAATGCTGGGGAGCAAAAATTACTGTACAATATTCCCAGGGTAGCACCTGGGAGCTGTTTCCATAGCTGTTTTTTACTCTCCTTTTCCCTGCCTGTGCGGGGTAAAGGAGAGCGGTGAAGTTATTGAGTTAATTAGCCTGTAATTTTGAAGTTGAGTACTTGTAAAGTACTGTCACGAGCTCCCTGTGAGAGAGCTAGCAACAGTTTGGTATAAAAAGTGGAAGTTATTAGCCAAATGAAGTTAAAATATTGATAAAAGTTGCTTTCCCATGACTGGAGTGGCGAGGATTGTTATAATTCATTTGTGTCTTGTAGTGGTAAAGTTAAGTTGCGCAAGAATTTAATTTACTGTGTAGTTGTTGAATTATTGTAAAATAAGCATTAGAATACTTGGAATTGTGAGTAAATGCATGTTTGAATGTACTGTGATGAGCGACTAAGGGGTAGTAAGACAGCTAAAGACATGTAAACTTGTGAATGTCTGAGAGGAGAATGGCTTGCACGATGCGAGCACGAACTAGTTTAGTTAAAGTGAGGGGATTTTTGTTCCCGGACCGATCGGAGAATTCCGGCCAGTTTCGGGGTTTAATTTAGATGAAATTAAACAAATATTTGCACTGAAGGCATGTAAAAACTATTTAAAAGCGTTTTCAAGTAAGACTCTTTGTTGTTTATTTATAAAGTCCGTGAAATCGAAAACAGAGCCATGAAAAACGGGTTGAGAAAATGAAGTTACTGTGTTACCTGACCAGAGGGCTCTGATTGGCCGGGAGAACTTGGTGGGGCAGGGCTTGTGGAGTTACTCAGAGATGGCAACACGGTCATTATTTTACCATGAACAGCTTTTATTTGACACGGGAAATTAAAGTATATTAAAAAGATGTTGTAAATAATGTCATTTAATTTTTTTGAATATATGAATAATGCTGCAAAACTGGAAATGCTAGTTTCTGGCTATATAAAAGGCTAAATAAATTACTGAAAAGTCAGGTGCTGTTCACTGCATTAAGCAATTGATTTTAAGTTTAAAGTGTCTAGATGGCCAGTAATGTTCATTAGTTAATTATTTAATAAAGTCATTACTGTTTTATTGCTGAAGGTAGGTAAATGCAAAACTATGTGCTGTAATCAGTTGGTTGTGAATAGAAAAATATATGCGATGTGTCGCTCGTTAGAGTGATTAATATTTGTGTTACTTATTTCAGAGTAGCTCCAGTACAGAGTAGGGAAAAGTGGTTTGTTGTGGACCAAGTAGACGGACTAGGGAGCCGCAAATATCGCCATGGCTTCGAGGAGTAGCCAGGTTCTCTCTTGTTGTTCTGTGACACTGCGGAGTTTGAATGTAGGGTTGGAAATGTGCCATGAGCGACGTGAAGTCGCATGCTCAAAGGAATTCCATGAATACATGGAAATCCTGCATAGTGCCTCGCATCCCTCCTAGTGAATTTCGCTGGCGAGGGTGGGATTGAGGTGGTGTGTTTGTTGCTATTGGGGTGTCAGGTGTGGGAGCTGTGGTGTGAGTAGGCGGAGAGAGTGCCTGCGAATATGACTTGCCTGGTTGTATTGTCCTGGCCATGAACCTGGACGGGGCAGGAGGTTGTTTACAGAAGTTGGTTTGTCTTTTGCAGCAGCAATTCATTTCTGCACCAAGTCCAGGAACTTGGTGCAGGCTTTTGAAAGGGCAGTGTGGTCGCCTGCGAAGTTGCTGAATGTTGGCTTGGATATTATTGTGTTCATGTTGCAGGCACTCTCGGGGTGAGGGCCGGCGCAGTGTGGGCGTTTTGTTGGCATAGAGCAGTGATATTTCGTGTGGTCTAGGGCAAGACAGTTCTGGCATTGTGCCACGTCTGTCGGCCGTTTCTGGTATTGCCGGGGATGTACAATGGTCATGTTGACCTTGGTGACTTATAGAAGGGGGGGGGGGGGGGGGGGGATAAGTTCTGCGCCGCCGTAATGCAGAAAAATCTTTGCAGCTCCAACGTGAATTTGTTTGGGTCCGTGTGATCTGGTATATGTGCTGGATTGTGTAGCCGGCGCTTTCCAGATCTGCCTTGATGTCAGCTATTTCAGATGTGGGGCGGAGATCAAATATTACTTTTTGAGGGAGCTTGGAAGCTTGGCAAAAAGTGAAATAGTGAATGTAGTTTGCCTCGAGCATTGTGCAAGCAGCTTGGTAGTGTTCCCTGAGCAGTGGGGAGAAGGGAGAAGCAGTGCCTACTAAATGCTCGCAGTTTCTGGACAAGGAGATTATATTTAGTGGCGTCAGGAACCACTAATCGAAACTGAGTTTTCTTTTTTGTTGTGTTCGAGGTGCAGCCGGCTGTGATTGGTGGGTGGGAGGTGCTTGAAGAACCAGGGTTTGTTACTGTTGAGGTCTTGTCTGTGGCCTCTTGTAACAGTGTGAACCAATTTTTAATTTGAATGTTGTTGGACTGTGCCCCATACGACACTGAGTGGAGATGCTTGTTCTCCTGTGCGATTCTCTTCCCAGGTACTGAGGAGTTGCCGTCACCCTTTCTTTTTACCAACTGAAAGTCGGTTTCCATGTTCATGTTCTCTGCCCCAGGTGTTGGTGGACAGGAGGAAGATGGTGTACTAAGTGCGGTTGGTGTGGTTGGAGCCGATATGAAGGTGACGTGTTGATCTATGTTGTCTGGAAATCTGTGGGGAAATGTCATTTTCACAGCTTCTTTCCAAGGTGAGCTCTGTGCCAGTTTCAACCAGATGACGTTCTCTTTCAAATATTCCAGACTGTAGACACACTTTCCCGTCATCCATGACGGCCCCAGTCATTTCCCCGCTCGCCTCCATGACCCGCGAGGGTGTGGGGGGGGGGGGGTCCTGTGTGGAGCGACTTGCGATGTGGTATATGCAATGGGCGAGCAAGTGTTGATAGAAACGTACCTAGATTGGTGCTGTCCGCTGTGGCCACTGACCCACTAGGGGCTAGGCTCAAGGTGACCTGTTTCCAGGCCGACCACAATGTACAGGATGTGTGCCATGAGCTAATTTGTTGTATGCGAAGAGAAAACGCTGGACGCATCCTCCTTGGTTGGAGGTCAAGGCAGATGCGAGCACTTGGAGGTGCGAAAGCCGGCGTCATGAGGGCGTGAGGGAATGGCCGAAGAGCTGGGGGATAGCGAAGGCACGGCTTACAGCTGTGACATCACCGGCCAGCTGGAGGATGGGAAGCAAAAGACAAACTATAATATAAGTAACACTATCTAGCTGTGTCTGCACACATAGTTACGATGGTTCGGTGAATAAAACAAGCCAAAGTGTAGACAGAACAATCTCAGCTCACGTGCGGCAGAAATTGTAAAATAAATTCCTATTTCCAATAATGCTAACACTGGAATGGAGCTGAGGTTATCTAAAATATTAAATACTGGAGACGCGTCATGCGTCAGTACATTAAACAAAAGGTTACTTTTAATTGACATTGTATTGTAAGGTTATGACTTGTCAGAAGTAGGTGTGAGACTGGCAAGGATAAGCATGCACACTTTATTTTTCCTCTTTCAGCATGTATGTGCCCTCTCCTTTTACAGTTTTTGAATTTCATTTCATTTATTTGCATTACTGAGATTTCAAATTTGAGATATGAAATAGGTCAAGTCAATTTACAATAAGAATACATAATGATGCGTGCCCGGTTAGCCTGACTGGCATGGTTGTCGAGGATTTTACTGCTAGACCAAAAGCAATGTGGTTAACTGGTTAGAAGGCATGAGGCGAGGGGTGTTGGTTATCGCTTAATTATACTGTCATCTTGGGTGTTGTTTTTGATGTGGTTTTCACCCAATAGTGGTGAGCTTGGTCCACTCCGAAGAGGTGATTCCAGTCGTAGGCTTCATGGCTCCAGAAGTTCGGGTTTGCCCTGCTGTATCTTACCTCAGTATGGTTTAACACTCCTCTTACCACAGGGTGCACGATGGATGAGTGCGAAAGCAAGGTGACAAGTAGATTACTAGGACCGGAGCAGGTGCTACTGCTTGGTGCCTAAGTTGGATGGCGTGGTCCCGTTCTGCCTTCATTTCCTGCGAAGGAGATGGTAATGCGACCCACAGTTTGATAGCAACAGGAGCTTCATATTGTTCCCTACGTCTTTTGCCACTCCATACCTTGTAAGGCATAGTGCACAATAGTCTGACAGCTAATGTAATGCACATAGACAGGAACGATAATTACAGTGTAACCCCAATAGTGACTTGCTGGTACGAGCTCGATAAGATCCCCCACGTACGCGAGCTGATCAGGCACGTGGAGCCGTGTGGACCACCAAGCCTCTACTGATTGTGAGTTCGCACCGCGTTGAGCGGCAAACCCCAGGTTAATGTAACTCCAGCACTAACTTAGTGTTCAAAGCGAGAGATAACCTCAGCTTGTAGCCCCTCCCTGTGCGAAGGTTTTTATAGTGGTTGGGGCATCGCTGTTTCTCCCCACCAGCACTAACTTAATGCTAGGGGCTGGGAAGAAACAGGTAGCCGTCTAATGCGGATATCAACAATCTCCTGGTTCCTGTTGGCAGTGCACGTCGTACTCTGTCTCTCACCGTTATCACAGACAAGTACCCTGTACATGAAAAGCAGAAGAGTAGTGAACAATGAACATGTAAATCGTGCTACCTCCTACCAAACCATGGAGTGCTAAAGGTAACTGCAATTCCAGGTGTAGGTGACCTAGTTCTAGGTTCAAAGGGGAATAGCTGGTTCTAGACGAATAAAAAGTTAATTAAAGTTAAACTGAGCTAAGTAAATGGTGTCTAGAAGAGACAAAGTGAAGTAAATATGTATGTATGTGTTCGCTGGTCGCCGAGACATGGTAAGTAGCTGCTGGGGGCGTACTTGAAGCTTACTAGATACCCGGAGATCCCAGCACTGAATTAGTGTTCTGGGATGTCGCGAGAGAGTTTGAGACAGAATGACTGCCAGCCCGGCAGCATCCGGACTTATATAGGTGAAGCTTGTAGGCTGCCGGTGCGGGCTGCAGGGATGGCGAGCATCCTGCCCTGGTTGGCGTGGGAGTCGAAAAACTCGGGTCAGCAGTAGTCAGTGTTTCTCCTTGGTGCCTCTTTCAGGCAACGCTCGGCCTTGCCTGGTGGCGGGCGGCTTGTAGGCTCTCAGCGGGGTGCCTGCTGGATTTTGTAACCTTCAGGTGAAAAGAATTCGCTCAAAAGTTCCTATTTGCCTGGTAGAGTAGGCAGCCGAGAATTCATGTTGAAAATTCTTTGTACGTCTGTAGTAGTAGGAGCGTCAATATATACAATAAAGTATACACTAATATCGTACAATCAATAACAAAAAATATGTATTACACAGTACTTATTATACTAAACACATTGCCAATGGCAACTTTAATTACAACAAATTATACTCCATGTAAACACGCTACTAATTGTAACTGTAAATTTTGAACGTGGAAGGGACAGCAAAGGAAGTTAACGTTATTGTTAAAATAAATACTGTGACAGTAATTTTATTTTCAAAACAAAATGATGCCCATATTGACTGTCTCTTCCTGTTGGTGAAGTGTGCTGCATTGTAATCTACATTGTTATTATCAGCAGTAAAGATTACCATGGAACTTCACAACTGTAGTTCTTAATTTATCGCAGTGTCATGTATTTGAGGAACTGTACATAGTGTATTTACATACATAATGTGATTGTTTGCTTTTACTTGTGTTCTGTGCCATGTGATTTATAATCAGTTTACGTGTCACAATTTTGTTTAGGTAAGTTGTTTTAAATGTAGTAAAATAGTCGCTGGTGATAATTTGTTTGTTTATTTGTGGTGTTACAGACGTAGACGAGTGCAGTCAGGATGACCTCCATGACTGCCACACGCGAGCCACGTGCAGCAACGTGTTTGGGTCATTCCGCTGCGAGTGTGCGGAGGGGTACCGGGACCCATGGGCGGGGGACCCGCACCGCAGCGGGCGGCAGTGTGCGTCGTGCTCCCCCGACCACTGCAGCGGCCACGGGGAATGTCGCTACCAGGATGGTCAGCAGGTCTGCCGGTCAGTGTCACACCTACTTCAGTTAATGGTTACATTACAGGCATTGCAGAATATAATTTTTTGTTTCATGATGCACTAATGCCAACACAACACTTGTACCATTGCCACAGCCAACGAGATTTTGGCTTTGTGTTGAGTTAAAAAAATACAAACCTTTTGTAGCCTAGAGCACGGTTTATAACTAAACTACCCAGAAGGAAGGTCACTGGGCACTGCTGAGCCTTGCAGTATACTACAGTGCTACTCACACCTTTGTACACAATTTTGTAAACTGGGTTTGAATGAATTAACAAAAAAATTCCCTTCCCATAGGCACAGATGTGCTGAGTAATTTTTATGCGAATAAAACAAACAGAGACTTAATTAAGTGAGTTCAGTGCTCACAAATTTACACAGCACACTTTTAATACAATGTTATGACATGGAACTTCTACTAGATCATTATCAACTTTACTGGGAGGAAGTCGGCTCGGCCTATTTGGCCAGTAAAATACGAAGTTATGGGCAGGGAAATTTTCTTTTAATGCATTATTTCTAAAGTGTTTAGCTAACCACATACCACTTATGTACATTAAGGTTTGTGAAAAATGCAACACCTATGATACATGTGATTGAAATGAAGATTAGGTACATGAGGATACACAATTGATTAGGGTTACACAGCTGTACACGAACTCTGCTATGGTCTGAAGCCCCCACATGCTGGATATGTTCCTGCGGAATTTCCCTCCACGCAGTTTGTATGCGAGTCCACAAAGCATCAACAGTGGTCGTGGGAGGTCCGTGACAAACAAGTCGCCAACCAACCATATCCCAGAAATGCTAGATGGGTGACATGTCAGGCGAACATGCAGGCTAGGGAAGCAGTGATACTCATTGTTCATTGATGAAGGCTTGCATATTCCTCGCCACATGTGGCCGGACATTGTCCTGCTGAAACATGGCACGTGGAGTCGCAGTAAGCTCCCTGATTTAGCAGTTGCTATTCAGATTTCGCTCAACACTTAGGAGTCGAGATTGCATGTTGTATCCAATGGCGTCCCACATGTTTGTCCGCTATGCCACTCCACAATGCAGGCTGCCAAATTGCGGTCACCCTGGTAGTGTCTTAGCACGTATGCGACCATCACTGTAGGACAGGTTGAAGTGGGAATATTCACAAAACACTACATTTTGCCACTCAGTACGCCAGCGACGGTGTTAACATGCCCATTGTAGTCTGAGGCGTTTGTGGTTTCTGGAGAATGGAAGCCGATGCAATGGCATGCGTAACACCAGTCCAGCCCGCAGCAGATAGTGTTGATACGTCGACGGAGACAGGTTCACACGCATTGCAGTGCTCCCAACCAGTGTCGAGCCAACACTGTGGACGAGGCTGTACAGTCCGTTACGGCCATGCGGACATGATGGCAGTCATCCTGTGCTGTCGGTCACATTGCGTGGTCCAATACCTGCTTGTCGCTGCGTACAGCCCACTTCTATCCACTGCTTCAACACATGCATCAAATGTCATAACAGCATACACTGTACGAGCCGAAATGTCATGGTATGACAAACCCATTTTCCGGAGACAGATTTGCCTTCCCTGTTCGAACTCGCTCACATGCTGATATGGTATCCTTTGGCATTTGTGAGGTATACTGGCTCTTGCTTTCTCTTTGTTTGATGACTCTTCACTGACTGAGCATAGCGTAACACTCACCTTTCCAGTGACACAGAGGGCGCGGCTGGGCCTACGTATATGCCATCTCGCTGCATTTGTAATCACTTATTGTTGGTACACTGTTCTACACATCCTACGAGTTAGGATTCATTCTGGCATTTTCTCTGGTTTTTGCAATTTTCACAAATAATAGTGCATAGATTGCGGAGAGTCAGACATGACTTTATGATTTTTTAAATTATTAATTGTTTTGATGCGTGATGGGTTACTCTGCAGATGGTGAGTCACGTTACAAAGGTGTTTTGTTGGGCCATTGGTTAGTCGCACCCAATGGTGGGCGGGGGGCACTCTACTCTTTGCGCGGCACTGGAGCTCGGCCGGTGTACAGCATTGACCGGGTCACTTTCCGGCAAGGAACAATGTCTAGTTTGTAAAGCACAATTTTACGTTTTGGTGGAACCACTCATATTGGTATACCTGGGCGATGTAAGACCTGAGGTTGCGGCGGTACAGGCTGAGGTTCGACTCATGACACACAAGGGGTTGCCCCTGAGGCGAGGTGGTGTGCTAGTCGACTTAGGCTTGCGAGCTTTGGCTGATGTCGAGGTTTGTTGCTTACGTGGAGACTGTTAAGCCCAAATGACTTGTCTTGGCCACTGAGATAGGCCTGAACTACTGGGCGGCGTCCCTCTGTGAGTTAGGTTGGCGGTACAAAAGAGGCAGGCTGTAGGTCGGTGAGACAGATCTTGACAGATGACGGAGTTCTGCGGAATGTTCCCATGGAGTGAGATGCTGGAGCCCGCTGGGGAGTGGGTTAAGCTCTGGTGAATATTTAGAGGCAGTTTCTGTCAGTTTTACTCTCTTAAGAACACCACTGTGATGGGAAAAGGGCATGAGGAAAAATGTTCTACAATCAGATCTCAAAGAAGTAGAGCTGTTGACGTGTAGGTAGTGTTGATTGTGTGCGTATTGTGGCTGTTAGCCGAGTGACTCACATACTCCAGCACCAGGGGTACAGGGATTCATGAGAGCTGCGTATCACTGGTGGCAGTCCCAGCACGGGGGTGAGTTCCTTCTAGCGCTGGTCTCCCCAGACCCGAAGAAATACTCCTCTCGGCACCAGAAGTACGGTGAGAAGACTGACAAGCCGACCCTAAGAGGACGTAGTACCTAATGTCGTGGTTCTACCGTTCACTTCACTTGGTGCAGAGAACGGGTGGCCTTCAAAGATTGTATTGTGATAGTCGTTTTGTGTTTTAATGGTGCAAATAAAACTCCGGTCACATGCTGTTCCTCGTACGGGTCCAATGTCTACGAGGTGAGGTACTAAGATTATGAGAAAAATATTCGTAATGAGGTAAAACTGTGCTTACGGAAGTTAAACAACCTACGTGAACACAGGTGAAGGCGACCTGCTCCTAGGCTAACAGGGTAGGCAGTAAAAAATTAGCTATGAAAATAACTCTGACTTTAACTAGAGCTACTACTGTTGTACGTGTCTCAGTATTTCAACAACATAAGACGTAGGGCGTAGCTTCTTCGGTGAAGAGATTGGTGAGTACTGTGCAAGCCAAGGAAGGAATCTTGGGGAAAAGTAAAGTCTTCACACCACGAGGATGCAGTGAAGAGCAAGGTAAGGTAGCTGATGGACAGACGTCAATTGCTTGAAGACTAGTCACGAGCTTTGGTACGACCCTCTATTTATACTCTGGCTTCAACAGGATGCCCCTTTGTTCAGCTTGCATAGGGGGTTGTCTTGGAGAGGGGGTAGCAGCTGTGAATAGGTGACACAGATCCTCGGTGTGTGATGTCAACAGCCGGTGCTGGATCCAGGCTCATGCCTCGGCAATTGTACTAGTAGAGGCGTCTGGCGACGTGCTGCTGTTATCATTTGATCTTGATGCATAGCTTCGGCGGCTCGTCCGGTGAATAATAAAATCTGGCGTGGAGCGTCCGTCCGGCCCAAGCCTTGGTAGATAATACAATTCCTGACGTCTCGTGGATTGTGGCAGAAAATCAAACTCTGTTAACAATGCTCCATGTTCGTTGGCACTGATGAGTAGAAGTCGATTCAATAATATGCAGAAAGACGTCTTGCGTCAGTTTATTATTTTCTTACTCATTGTTTGAGGATTTAGTGTTTTTCATTTAATGCTGTAATTGTTATTATTCCATACTCATCTCATGTATTTGTATTTCAGATGTGATTATAAATGGTCATTTAAATGGAATTTGGCAGTGTGTAATGTTTCGGTTTGATCTGAGTGAGGCACTGGCTTCTGTGGATCAGTTTAGCTAGTTAGCTTATATGGCTCAGGATTTTTATGGAGTTGTGCTTTTAGGGGAGAGATTTGGGGGGCTCTTAACAACGAGGTCTTGAGAGCTGATGAGGGTGAAACAAGATGACTGTGGAGCAGCGCTGGAGTGCAAGGGCAGGGGAAATAGGAGATCCCTGAGAAAACCAGCCAACCAGCAGCATCGTCTGGAATGATTTCCACATGCAAAAATCTGGTAGCGACCCTACCAGTAATTGAGCCTGGTTCACCTTGGTAGGAGATGAGCACCATAGCAAATACAATCACTGTGGCTGCTCTGTCCTTTCAACAGAGATGTGTATCTTTACCACTTGGTGAATAGGCTTAATTTTGAAGAGAGTTGCGAAATAAATTGTGGTGCAATCTATTCAAATTTACGCAGCCAGTCAGATGAAGCTACAGTATATTAATATTGATGCATGTATCACATGTACATGCACGTGCGTAAAGAGGCCAATATTTTTGAACTTTCACATAAAGATAAAATGCAGCATAAAATAAGTCTTATATTTTTATTTTCAGGGTTTGATGTGTCTTACAGTGTTTTAAAGTGTTTGTTGTTATTTTAAAAATGTTTGGTTATGAAATTCAAAGTGCATGCTGCACGGAGATTAAGAACACTAATTTTCCGGCGTGAACGCCGTCGTAAAGAGACACTGAGATAATACAGACAATTCACAAGAAAATTATAAAATGTAAAACAATATTTAATTTATTTGGGCCACTTTTATTTTCAAAGTATAGAAAAATTTACTTGGTGTGCATAGCACTACCACTTATGTGAAACCCCGTAGGCAGCCATGGTAGGTCCGTGCGACGCTTGCCTCTGGGCAGTCTGTCTAGGAGATCTGGCGAGGTAATGTACGAACTACAACTTTTTGTTCACTGATGTAGATTTCAATAGCACTTTTAGTATACCAGTTAACCTTTGCTTGCATACATTTTGCCAGACATTTCCCCAGTATTATGCTTCCGCTTACTTAATTTATTTCGCCCTTGTAGCATTTTCAACTTAATCGAGGAGAAGGAGGAGAAATATGTCGTAGTGGTCGTGCGGCCCACGAAACTTGAATCAGGTGCTATCCGCTTCTGCTAAAGGCGTTTCATTGTAATTTCTGAATTATTGCTGCGTGCAATTTTAAGGGCTTTAATTCTATGTATGTATTTCAGGGTATTTTTCATGTTTGAATATTTTACGGCAACATCACGTACAACCACGTGGCTAATTGCCACCAAGTCCATATCTGCGTCATCCTTGCGCCATTATTTATTTCAGTGTTTTATGTCAATTTTATTCAGGGTTAAATGTATTTTTTATGATTGATGCTTTTTGTGTTTGACCACGCGGTCATATTACTGTTTGCTTTTTCCGCCATCAGGCATGCTACACGCCTGTAACTACTGTAATTGCAAAGAGAATAATTTTCTCTACCAGAATAATGTTTTGTTGGAATTAAATTTGCCATTTCCACAAAGAAATATTGCAATTTTATTTGCACCACATGGTCTGCTACGACCTTTATCCAGCGGCATCCGCGCCATCTAAACTTGTTTTCACACATGTGTGTGTTTATTGTGAATACTCATCTCGTGTCCCATCACCTTCTAAAGCTATTTGTGTAATTTATGTAATTTTGTATTTTGTGTACGGTGATATTACTTCTGTCCTAGCCGGCTCTGTGTACAGGCCGTCACCACACTACCCACATGCTGGTGGGCGAGCCCAGACGAGTTTGCGTTAGTGATACTGAGTAGTCACACGTGTTAATGTATCATCAAGTATTTCATTTTGTAATTCACAGTGTCGTATCTTCAGGGAAAATCGTCAGTCCACCCTAGCGGCTGTCGGCCCTCTTCCCTTGTGAAGATTGTGTTTTCATACACCACGGTGAGATCATCCATCTAGGCGTACGCTAGAGTAATTCTGGGCTGGGGAGCACCCAAGTGGAGTTAGCTAGACACGACCGAGTGTATCATTAAATTCATGGCACGTTGATTTGTACGAACGGTATAAATAAAACAGGTATCACAGTGAACCATCTTCTTTCATTTGTAGTGACAGTGCCCTAGCCACATTTGTTTCTTTTTCGAAGTGTTCAAATGTTCAGTAAAAGTTTAGTATCGCTAACGTGTTTGTAAGTACGCTCGTGTGAGACGGACACACAGAACTTACAGCATCCCCGAGAACCCTGAGTCTCAACAGTGTGGTGATTGGGAAGCACCGCTGGCGCCCATATCATCAGTAAGAAGCCTAATTGTGTCATTGTTCATCTCGTGTCTCACCCGACGGCTTCAATATTTATAACAAGGGTGTGTAATTGTGTCATTGTTCATCTCGTGTCTCACCCGACGGCTTCAATATTTATAACAAGGGTGTGTCATTGAAAGTACGTCACACTTCCTCACATGAACTTGTTGATTCTCCTGCATGTGACTGCCCACTTTTTAGCATTATTTCCATCCTTCAGGAAATTAAAATATATTACACCATTGCCTATAGACAGTTTTTTATAAGTAATTTGTTGCACTCATGCACTGCACAGCTCTGCATAGTGTCAGACAGACTTCACATTACAACACAGCACTGGGCTGACTTGTATGTTGACAGATGCACTGGGAACTTCTACGGGGCGCAGTGTGAGGTGGACGGAGAGGTCCTGGGTGTCGCAGTCGGAGCTTCTGTAGCTGCCGTCGTCATCATCCTTCTGACTATCGTCTGCCTCTGCATGTGGAGGTTAGTTACAATTACATTGTGCTTGCTCTTACCTTCACACTGAGACAATATCCGTGCTTCCCTTTGCATCAGTTTGATGGCTCTGTGGCAGGAATAAGCCATTAAAAGGTGATAGAAAACACAAGTACTCACAGGGCGGTACCTGCATATATATGTCGTTCACTGTAAAGTGAGCACTTTTGAGGCCCCAGTTACTTTTTTCCTATCAGCCACTTTTTATCCTTCCACCACTTTCTAAAATAAACATTGCCATATAAGTAATAAACACAGTGTAGATATTGCAACAGACTCAAAAGTTAACGTCTAAGGCCACAATAAAAAATATTTATTAACTATTATTCTAAATGAGAGGTCTTCAAAAAGTGTTCACTTTACCGTGAAGTGCCTATAGACAGACATACACAAAGTAAGGCAGACATATTTGCGATGTGGATGTTTGGTGGTGCTATTTTGCTAGCTGGGCCAGTTTCTTGAGACAGCTAGTGATCCGTGTGGAATCCATGGCTTCCGCATGGAAAATGTGTTCATCCAACTTTGTGTATGTTTTTCCATCCGCTAGTTTCGTCCTGTGACTATCTACTTGTTTTTTTTATATCTCCTTTTAACAATGTAATCATTAAAAAATTACTCAATGTGTCGTAAGTGATATCAGATTACTCAATGTGTCGTGAGTGATATCAGATTACTCAATGTGTCGTGAGTGATATCAGATTACTCAATGTGTCGTGAGTGATATCAGATTACTCAATGTATCATGAGTGATATCAGATTACTCAATGTGTCGTGAGTGATATCAGATTACTCAATGTGTCGTGAGTGATATCAGATTATGAATAGTATCAATAAAACATTTCTTGTTCACAAAATAGTTTCCATTTTCTTTTGTTGATTTTAACGCAAAATAAAAAAAAAAATGATACAGTAGAGCACCGATAATCCAGACTTATTGGGGTTTGACTCCATTTGGATTATCGACTTATCCAGATTTTCGAATCCCTAGCAAACTTGATGTACCACTAACTAAACTTAATAGAATAAATGTTGTATGTACATATACTGTACATAGGCAGGTAGTTTATGTGACATTTATTGGAAAACTACACACAAATAAAAGAAAACAACAAAACCTACAAAATACATATGTTTACATTCTCGCTCCATGGAACATTTTTTTTTTGTTAGGTGGCAATAGATGCTCCGGATTATTGACGTCCGGATTATCGGCGCTCTACTGTAATAACTAATGTAAATATTTTTACAATTATTTTTAGAAGTCATGTAGCTCAGTTTTAAGTTTTTTTATTTTCTTTATCACTGCTGGAAGTCTCTCAGAGGGTAGCAAGACTATGGCAGTTCAGTGTGTCTTTACATGTAGAGGCTACAATGAGGCCTGGTTTGTCTCTAGACCTTATGTGTTAGGCAGTACCCATAAACTTCAATGTGAACCTAGTAGCTTACTCTGTGCATAAATTTTGACATAGCCAGCTGGTTGCTAGGCGCGATGTCTCACTGGAGAGGCTGGTAAACTCCTCACCAGGGAAATGCTGTCGGGCGTGCTCCTTCCTGTTATATGGAACTTAAGGCAGTTGTGACCATTACAGGTGCCAGCTAGTTGTGAAAGGATGCTCGGACTAACACCAGATTCGGCAATACTGTCTCAGGGTAGGGTTGGTTGATGACTAAACGAAACCCTGCACTCTGGCATGAAGCAGTATTGGATGCTGGTCTATTATTGGCTGATCAGACACTGCTGCGATAACTGGCGGTATTGATGGGATAGCTCTGAGAACATCCCTGAATATGAATTGAGGGCCGTTATACTTTGGGATACATCCTGACATAATGTACATAGATCAGGATGACCCCAAGGACACTAATTAAATGGAATACGGTCCATCACCCAATGTTCACTGTGAGGCGGCTACGAAGTGTACACAGTATCATGAGGACTGACTGTCAACAGCGGCTTAGAGAGGAGAGAATGTGCAGCACAAGTCCAATTATTTGCAAATGCGATTACAGTATTTAAGATAGAATCATATCAAATTACTTATTATTTAGGTTGTAAAAAGGAGACACAAAGCACAGGTGGATAGACACACACTAAAGTCGGACTAAACATTTTCCATGCGGATGCGCATGATGTTTTTCTGACAAGGACAGATTCTTCAGATCATGATGGTTAACCTAGCGGTCATGAGGCGAATTAGGGAGACGCGGGCAATTTAAAATATGGCAGAGGAGTTATCTTATATATGCCAAGTGTTGTCTTGATTTGGTGATGTATTGTACGGCCAGTTCCCAGCATTGCAGTTCTGCACTAGTTAATAGAAGGTGGTACGGTACGGCCCTCATCACTCTGGTTGTGTAACAGGAGTCAACGTTCTGGTTGTGGGATGCTTCATGTGCTGCAACTGGCTTCTCCTGTGTGCTGCGCCTACTACTAATCAACTACAATTACGACTCATCGCTAAGTGTTCCTACTTCCACTACTACAGATATGAGAGACACATAGAGAGAATTTTACAGATGAATCTCGGTTGTCTACTCTACTAGGCAACAGGAACTTATAAGCGAATTCTTGCCACCTGAAGGTTATGCACCGTGGCGTCACGCCGCCTCCCCCCCACCCCCCACCTCATGCTGAAAGCCACCGGGCAAGGCAGAGTGCTACCGAAGATGGACGAAGCAGTATTGCTGACTACTGCCACGGCAGAAGGACGTCACGCCTTAACTGCATCCCGCTGCGGCAGCCTAGACTTGAGCACTATATAAGTCAGTGTGCAGTGGGGCTCCAGCAGTCATTCTTGTTTCTTCTCTTGCGACATCCTGAGCACTACCTAGTGCTGGGACCTCCGGAGATCTACGAAGTCTTACGTAAGCGCCTCGTGAGGCAACTTCCTTCAATGACGACCAGTCAACCAGCGAACACGCTAATGCTTATTAAATTCACTTTGTCTCTCCTAGACACCAGTTTACTTAGTACAGTAATTCACTTTGTATTCATTTAGAACTATATTCTTTCCCTTGTAACCTAGAACCAGGTCGCCTACACCTGAATAACTCAGTTACCTTCAGCACTCCACTGTTCAGTAGGAACCGACAGGAACCGGGAGATTGTTAGTTAACCGAATTAGTCTGACTACGAACCCTTTTCAGGAGACCGTGAGTCTAGAAACACACACACGTTAGATGGCCACCTGTTCTTTCCACCAACCCAAGCACTAATTCAGTGCTGGAGGGGAGAAACAGTGGAGCCCCAACCACTAGTAACACCTTCATCCAAGGAGGGGCTACAAGCCTGGATTATTTCCTAGCTTCAAGTACCAAGTTAGTGCTGAAGTGACCATAGCCTGAGACGTGCCGCTCAACTTTGCCTGAACACACAACCAGTAGAGGCATTGGTGGTCCAAACGGCTCTCCGTCTCTGATCAGCCCGCCAAGCGTGGGGGATCAGTGGAGACTTTTACCAAGCAGCTATTGGGTGAACACTGCAGATACTGTTTATGTCAAGGTGCACTACGTAAATTAAGCCGCATTACTCTATGCCTTACAAGGTAAGGCTTGGCCTCAAGCGTAGGGAACAATACCAAGTTTACATAGCTGCCAGATAGTGGTCTGCACTAACACTTCATACGCAGGAAAGGCAGGCGGAACAGGACCGCACCGCCGCAGTCCCAGCTGCCCTGGTCATAACTGTATACTTTTTACCATCCTTCCGTACCAGCCGGTGTCGAGGGTTAGTTTAACAGACCGAGGCTAGGTACGGCTGGTCCAATCCACACTTCTGGAGCAGAGTCGTCCGCCTGGAATCGCCGCTTCAGAGTGGGGCGAGTCAGCCACCATTGAGGGAGAACAACACAACATCACCAGTACCACGTGTAAACCATGCTATTGGTCTAGCATTAATATCCTAGATGAACGTGTCATTCAGACTTAACCAGGCACGTGTCAAACTTTACATCTGCCCCAATTGTGGCTTGTTTGGAGTCTGCTGCCCTATGGCCATTCATTCTCTGTCTGAGAGTGTTGTTAGAGAGGCCAATGTACTCTGCATTGCAGTGAACCCTGGTATAATCTATTCACGGTTACATCTGTCTTTTCTGAAGTTCTACTTCCAGGATATTCCTCCGCCTCATGCAAGCCACATCTAGAAAATTACACCAAAGGACAACACACCAAATTCGTGCGCACTCATTTGTTATAATATTTTTCATGAGGACTATTTCTTAGTAGGCATTACCAACACAAATGTCTTCTCACTGGTTTTATTAATATTTATTATAAGTAAAATTTTGTAATTTATGAATAAAACATGTAAAACTTCAATTTACCTTCAAAAAGTGTGAAGAAACAGCGAATATAGTATATATGAGGTTTTCTGTCTCACAGTTGTAGCTGCCCTGGATGTGATAAATGTTGTTGGAAGTAAATTATTCGTATATAGCACAAGAGCTACAACTTTAAATCACATGCCATATGACAAAATTGAAAAAAAAAACTGTTGACATTGAAACCACGTACAACCTTCAATACCTACATTTTGACAGCTACCATCTATTCTATACCAAGAAATCTCTGTCTTACTGTCTTGACACCAGCACTAAATGCAATTGCTCCACTCAAATGAACTTAAACAAGCAGTGTGATCTAATACCCAAAGCCTACCCCAGATCCCTGATTTACAAACAGATTCTTCAGCGTACTTCTTCAACCACAGATCCTCCAACAAGGATCAACAACTCAGATATTCTTCTGGTTGTCCTTTACCACAAGGGTAAGGACTAACTTGGAACCATTCTCCTCCTAGCGCTGAACCTTATTATCATGTTAGAGCCATAATTCCTTTTAACCAATGGTATGCAGGTCTTTACTTGGAAAGTTTAACGTACTTGAGATGTACTAAATGGGTTGGTTGTGTGTTGCAGCCGGCGATGGAACAAGGAACAGAAGACGGCAGCTGGGATGGGCTCCCCGGTGTTTGGCTACATGGGCACGGCAGGCAGCAGTGTGAAGACACCTGGCGTAGGGGCCCCGCCCTATCAGGTGTCCATGGAGGACCGTCTTCGCTGGGTACAGATCGCCGACGTCATGGCGCAGGCCAACCACTATGCCGTAAGAGATGCTGCTCTTCCTTCACGTCGCTGTTGTGACCATGATTTTTCCTCCAACTTCATTTCCTTACTTACTTTCACAGTTTCGTAGACGTAATTCAAAATGTACCTTGTTCCCAACCAGTGGTGTTGGAAAGTGTAGGGGAGGGCATGGGGGTTATTGCAAGAAAACAGTGTAGATTGCATTTTCTTACTTAAGTATGTGTACTAAAAGTGGAAGACAATACAATAGTAATGTTTATACTGGTGTGAAAAGTGACATAATTAATAGCAAAACTAATATTTAGGAAGAGGTGATTTTTGCAATACCTGAGTGCCAAATTCTGTACCAGACCTTGCCCCACCTTAACTAAAAATGTTCAGATGCTGCTGTTCTCAACCTGCATCTGTATAATTTGAGGAAGACTATGAAATCACTGTGGAGGTTAAAAAGTAAACGGAACCAAATACAGTGGGCCTTGCTATGAAGTTTTTTCATTAGAAAGTAGTGAAACTCCTTTAAGAAGTTACTTATTAAGGGGAATGGTGCACGAAAGCAGTGTATTTACCTTAATTTTGGTCAAAAGTAGTTTTTCAGAGAATTTTTGGTACGACAACACATAAAGAATAATTTCGAACACCTTCTTACATTGATAGATATTCACTACCATTGCTACTGTCAGAGCACTGCTGGAAGATAAGAAAGAATATCTTATTCTCCCATCTTCCATCAGTGTTCACAGAATAATAAAGATACCGGTAGTGAATATTTAACAATGCAAGAAGTTGTTAAAAAATAATATTTACGTCTTGTCATGTCAAAAATTTTGATAAACCCACTGGAAAACAAGTTATAAGGAAAATGAGGTAAATATACTGCTTTTGTGCACCATTGGCCTTAAGATGTTATCCTGCTTAATATGTTTACACTATTTTGATCCTTGTCTACTAACACCAAAGTAATCTGACCCATTTAATAAGTTTTCCTGGTTAATAAGATGATGTACGATGGCCATGGCCTATGGAAGGTGACACGTGAATCTTAGTTATGTGACGGCCCTTGGCTGAAAGGAGGTCGCAGTGGTCAATTATAGTGTTGATCATGCCACCAGTGATACGAGAATAAGAAAAGTAGTGACCTTTCATGTTTGGCCGGGGAGGCTGTTGCAAGCTGTGGCTGTGGAGACGTTGCTGGGTGGAGCTCGAGATGGACTGTCAGTTGCCCCCAAACCATGGGTTAATGATGCCCAGAGGGATGGCTTCAACTATGGGATGTGGGGAACCTGTGGTCTTGATGACTGGTGGAGAGAGGTGCTGGAGTGAAACACGGCAGTGAGACTTCTCCAGTGGGCAGCCCGCCGGCGTGAGCTCTGCCCCGTGGGGAGTGCCGTATGAGGAGTTAGGTTACAACTCAGGCTACTTTTATCGCTGCCCTTCTTAACTTCTGCTGAGCACCACCCTTCCGGGTGTATGGCATGGTAGAGGTACAACCACCGGCCTCGCGAGCATGAAGCAGGCGACGTATGTCCCTATCTTGTGTGTTCTGCCAAGGCCGCAGCGTACAGACAAGTCGTACACCCCTTGCTTCTTCGTCCGGCATAATTCAGAGCAGTGGATACAGAGTGGCAGGTTCCCTCAGGCTGTACGTCACGACACCTGGGTGTGGTAGCCACGGAGGTCAGTCCTCCAGAACCAACTCTTACTCCCTTCCGACCCAGTTCAGAGCGGTGGCTGAAGTATAGGTCGGCCTGACTGGCTAGCCACCTGTTGGAGGTCTTGTTAGTAGTGGTGGCTCTACCGTACTATACCCAGAGAGGGGCACTGTACGGGTGGCCTTCTAATGGGTATGTGGTTACTAGTGCTTTGGTGAGTGTGGTCCCCAGCTTCACTCTAGTAGGCTGGTTTCTGCATAAGGATAACATAGTTACAACAAAAAATTAGTAATTTAAGAACATGTATATGTTCCAATAGAATATACACGGTGGCCCATACTACCTCCTAAACTAACCTCGAGTTAAAACGGAAGTTAACCTACGCACAGCCAGGTGAAGGAGACCTGGTTCTGACCTTATTGAGGTGATTATGGTCCTAACTAATCTGCCCGGTTATCCTTTAGGGACCGTTGGTGACCACTACCAGAGGGAACAGTCAGTGGTGATTGTCGTTACTAGAGGGGGCAAGCCTGAGGTTGCAGACATCTTCGGGAGCTGATGGTGGTGAGTGTCCAGAAGGTCTTGAGGGCATTGTCGCAATCGCTGAAGGAGCTTCTGGTAGAGCAAGGTGCCAGTGGCTTCCCCGGCTTAGTACTGAGCAGTGGAGGAAACATAGACTGCTGTTTTCGGGCTGCTGCACCGCTCGTCCTTCGGGCGAGGGGCGAGAGAGTGATAAGTTCCGCCCCTTGAGTTGTCTGCTGGCGTCTTCTGCTGACGCAGCGTGTTTCATCCCTTAGTACTGGTGGTGCTCTCCCTTGGCGCGCCGTAGAACTACGTGACCTCAGGTGGTGGTCTCGGTGGCTTGGCCAATAGTACAGTCTCTCTTCGGGGGTTAACGTGACATCTGTGTGGTTGGAGTGACATTGAACAGTACAAGCTGGACTGACGTGTTTGTAATATCTCTCCTCGTAAGAGGTATATCCTGTAGGTACGTAACCAGCCTCTTCTAGTACTGTTTGCAACTTGCCTTTGTCAAAATAAAACTATGTTCAGATGAGGCAAAGTCGAGTGTGGATAATAGTGGCGCAGTGCGTCATGCGACAAAGACTAATTTTTTCCTTTCCTTCAGAAACTTCTTAGCACAGTTGTACTGTACTGTAAACATGTTAGTTAAGGCTGCAAGCTAGGCTACCAAAATTATATAAAAAGATAGGAATTCGAGTACTACTCTGTGAGTTCTTGAATTCCTATCTTTTTATATAATTTTACTGTACTGTAGTTAGAAATGTGAGAAAATGTTACATTTATGAATGTAACAAATACATTTCATGGTAACATGTTTTAATTTGAAGTGTTTGTATGGTATTCTAATTATACATAATACGAAAGTATTGTAGTATGATACACTATTTTGGATCACATGTAGCTGTAGTGTGGGAATGGTATAAAATTCCAGGGAAAGGTTTTTCACTTACAGACCGAAGATTATAAAAGTTATGTCAGTAAAAGGTAGTGTTCTGCAAAGAAGTGGTGTTTGGCATAAATCAAAAATATGTATAATCATGCACTTGTATATTTGCTAATTTGCAACAGCTTATGTTGTCAAATGTTTTTCAAGTTGCAGTGTATGGTATATGTGTGATATGAAATGTTTAATGTCTTGCATCATCTGCGATAGTAAAAATACCTTGTCTGAATGGGAAAAACAGACTTCTACAACATTATTTGGTAAAGGCACCTTTTTAAAAATACACAACCTAAATTGATAGCAATAACTATTGTATGGTACTCCAATAAAATGTACCTAACTTTGTGTTTGGTATGAACTCGTCTTGATAAGCCCAGATCTGAAGATGGTGTAGTACCACAATGTTCCTCATGTTGACTCAGTGTGCTAATCATGTTAGAAGTGTATGTTGAGGCAACAGATGAGTGTTATTTGTTTGC
The DNA here is from genome assembly GCA_029891345.1 of Dryococelus australis. Lineage (NCBI taxonomy): Eukaryota > Metazoa > Arthropoda > Insecta > Phasmatodea > Phasmatidae > Dryococelus > Dryococelus australis. The sequence continues at coordinate 7,079,688 of CM056995.1, read as the reverse complement.
CAGCAGCCTGAGCCTGTGAATGTCCCGACTCGACCATCGTCGGCGGTGTTTGGGTATCCCAGCCTGAGCATGTCGGGTACGTTGCCCCACATGGGACCCCCTCCAGTGCCGCTGCCCCGGCTAGGACTCAGCCACGGGGTCCCGCCTGTGTGCAGCCAGCGGGTAAGGACGCCCGACCGCACCGTAGAATCGAGCAGCAGCGAGGAGGAGGACCGCGCAGACCTGCTCGGTCGCAACTTCTACGTGCCGCGCCCCAAGAGCCGCTCCTCTGTGGCTGTGAGTGTCCTCTGCCATTCTGAGTTTCAGCAGGAAAACTACTCTTGGGGGATTCCAGTCAGACTAAAGAATGTATAAAACTCAGTCTTACAAGTGTGTCTGTGTGTCTCGTGCCAGTAGGGAACGGAACTCCACCGCCTTTCCCTTATTTTTGTAGGCAAAAATGAGGGGAAAAAAGATTGGAACAACCGTGGCCCAGGGGCTATACTGGGTCACAAAACCACACTCCTGACATGCGAGCGCCGCACGTGCCAGGTTAAAGTGCCTATACTATGGGGGATCAGGGCGGGGTGGGTTAGCTGCCCCTAACCCTGATCCATTCAAATGACTACCGCTTGGGAAGACAAGGGCCTCGGTCTGTATTTCCCCTGCGCTGAGAGGCGTAGCCTCAATGATGATAAATCGGTGGTCTGTGTGTCTTAGCTATCCCTGCTGGCATCGGAGCACAGATGATGAAATGTGGCCAGTTGCTAGGACATGGTCTGGGCATGTCAGTGTCCTGTGAAATGTCACTTTGTTTCAAAGCAATGAATGTAGAAAGTAGTACAGATGGATGTCCTTTGTGCATATATTGGCAGTAACCAGTGACTAGGACATTGAAGGAAACTTCATAATTTAAAACACTTTGTGGCATATTTAGAAACAAGCCTACTTCAGAAAGAAACAATATCAACATTAATTTCAGAGATGCCATATGTCTGCACAGCCACATAATTGTATGTATTGTGATGTAATTCAGGAATAAGGGTACCTTTATAATACATACAAAACAATCACTGAACAAGGCATTTATATACACTCTCTAATAGTTGGTTTACAACAAAGTCAACTGCAATCATCCTCCTACATGAGCATGTTCACACTTGAATCCAATAATGAATAAGAGTGAAACCAGAACTTTAAATGACACCAATACAATGTAGTTAATAAACGCGCTTCACTTGTGCAGTATAAGAAAAGATTCAGAGAAATTTACAAGGTTGTTCGGTTCATACCGTTCACAAATGAATCAACATCAAACATTATCATTAATATTCCAATTCAGTCATTTTACAGCCAACTAGTCCACAAGAACAGCGTGGAATTTCACCTCAAACTTGTGTGAGCACACAATTGAGCAATTCCAACATCGAAAATCTTTCGAAATATAAAATTCAATACTAAACAATACTCCTGATTATTTTTTGTACTTCAACTTTAAGAATGTTCACACTCATAAAAAACCTTAATAATTATATCAAGTCCTTCAAATGCTTTGCCCTCACTTCAAACAGTGTGTTTTCACTCAATGATTAAGTCATTACTACATTACATTACTACAGGGCTTTGTATTCATCACTCTGAATCAAAAATTCAATATGTGCATTGATTCGCAAGACTTTTACACAAAGTTTAATCAATGCCATGCTGCAATTAAACATTATTTCTTAAGCTCCTCCTGAAACGGAGATTTACGACATGGTTTCCTACAAAAAAGGGATTTCTGCCCATGTCTCAACATTGACAAGTTTTGAACCGAATAAAATGTGATTTGGCAGGACTCGTTCATAAATCAGGTAACGAGAACTACAGCACGTCTGCCCCATTTAACTCCGCACCCCCAGTCTGGCGAGCATCCTAAAATTCTTATTTCTCCAATGAATTAATTGTAATATCACATGGTTGACTGCCTTACAAATTTGTATTTTCAGTATTTGCGCACAGACGTCAAAGGGAACACACAGGAAACTGCATAGAACTGTTACAATAACCGTGAAGCAAACTCGGGGTATAAACTATTATGAAACCGGGCAGGAATCTGGCAACGAATCATTACTACAACAAAAACCGTTAGAAGGGCTTGCAAACTGAAGGACACGCGGAACAGCAGCGTTCATTTACCAGATTATGCATTACAAAACCACAACCCAATCAGTAGGATTGAGGGGATAACATACCACCACAAACTCGACTCTGGCACCAATCAAAGCTGGCGTTTGGCCGGAATGGAATCTCGGTAAACTCAAAATGCATACTAAAGTCAGAATGACATCCAATTAAAGAAAATTACTAGGTGAATTAACGCCCATAATATTTACAAAAGTTAACCAGATTCCGCCAAAAGCAAAACCAAATCAAGCGATGTGTGACTATCTAACCAATGCTCACAAAATTGTAGCCAACATTGCCCAACTGTGAAGAGAGATCCATTAAACTACTCACTGATGGAGTCGTTTCGAGCACATGCCGTACGTGAAGCTTCAAAGGACCAGAGCCCCATACCCAAAGCTTACCAGAGCAAACTGCATCAAAACAGCAGTGCCGCAAAATCGCTGAGTCTCATAGGCTCAGCCAGAAATTTGGTTTGTGTTCCCATCACGTCGTGAAGTGACGAGGCAGTCGCGGCAGAATGGAAGGCTACGTCTAATAGTGTCTGCGGGCGAGGAGCAAGTGACGACCAGGGCAGACTGCCTGGCCCGGCAAGCCGCGGGAAGAGGGGAAGGGAGCAAGGAGTGATGGCTAAGGAGGGGAGCGTGAAGCCAGAGGAGCACGTGCACATAGCCAGCAATGTAAATAAAAAGTACATCGGCGACAGGATGACATCGCATTATGTATCACATAATGAATTACCATTGACGCATGCTTACAACATTGTTCGCAGCTGATGCTGCTCTTCTTAGTCCTAATGGCTTACAGGGGCTCTGATTGGTCGTGGTGGAGCAGGGTCCTCCGCCCAACACTGGTTTTTAAGAGCGCTGATTACCCTTCTGAGCCCTAATTATAATCCTTTGGCGTTGTATTCACTTCTCTTAATATTAGTTTCTGCCTGGCGGGTCGTGGTTTGCCCATGGTGGGGTGGTTTAGTGTGTGTCGCCGAGTGGAAGGGTTATATCGGAGCGGAGGGGAATCAAACCCCAAGGTGATTCGACTTGCAAACTCCTCCTGCCCAGGGAGTGTAACTTTACTCACCGAGAAGGCTGCAAAAAAACGGGATGTCAGCTGTTCCAAGTCACTTAGACATTATTGGGACCGTGGATGATAGTGAAGTTACAAGTTACGTGATCCGGCCGGTTGTTTCAAGTTCGGACCTACTTTCGCTTCCTGGTTGTCCCCAGGAACTCGGTCTCATTAGTCTGCGGTTGGGAATTAAATTAAGGGGAGTGGAAACTGTACGGGTTTTGGGAGTGGTTTTGGGGGGGGCGAGCCGACGAACTCTGGCTAGAGGCGATTCTGAGCCTCCTTATATAGTCCAAAACTCTGTACTTCAGGGCTCTCCAGGGGTGCGTGGGATGTTAGCCCTTCTCCGCAGGGGCTGTTTATCTCAGGGTTGTGGCGGCGTAGCACATTCCTTATCACCCTGAGTTGATGCTGGTGACTGGTTTATTACGGCAGCTCGAGGCTCTGCTGCTATGATGTCGCCGGGCGCAGGGGAGCTGCGATCCTGTGGTGTCTCTTATAACTTTCTTCTCTGCTGTCTGTGGGTCCGTGGTTTGCTGTGTAAAACAATCTTGGTTCGAGGGGGTGGCGACCTCATGTCAGAATTCCAGGCGGGCAGTACAATTTTGTAATTAATCTTTTAATTATAAGATTGACCGTGGCTGTCCAGGCTTGTGGCACTGTCAGCACGTGAATCTCGTATGCCACTATTGTGACTTGCCCCGAGCTCTTTATCCCAGGTGCACTGCGCAGTAGTGTGGCATGCATCACCATCATTTTACAGTTTTTGTTATAATTTCCCCTTTCCCTTTTAGAGTGAGTGAAGATATTTGGGCTGCTCTTAACAGCGAGGTCTTGAGAGCCGATGAGGGTGATTGAAGTGAATATGGAGCAGCGCTGAAATGAAGGGGCGGGGGAAACGGGAAATCCCTGAGAAAACCTGCAGACCAACGGCATCATCGAACACGATTCCTACTTGCGAAAATCCGGTGACCCGGCCGGGGATTAAACTCGGTTCACGTTGGTGGGAGGCGACCGTGCTAATCGCTCAGCACCGTGGCCCCTTTCCCTTTTTAGAGAAAATGCTTGTAGAAACGGTCAGTTATGTCCGCAGTACAATAATTGTAACACTGCACAGTGTATAATCTACTAGGGATCTCAAACTCAATTCCAGTTTATTCTTACGTGAGCACACATGAACCACGTGGGCGGACATTCAATATGAAAAAGCACTTTATTTCAAGGATGCAAAGATGAGATAACATTTCCTCGGACATGCATTAGGCTCTGAAATTGGGGGATCACACTGAATCACTGATGTAAACGCGTAACATGCTGTTTACTTGTGAGTGGCATGTCTTTTAGAACAATGAACTGTTCCCATGACCCGTCTGTGCATGAACTACACACAAACACATTGGTGCCTGCAATGTGATTGGTGCAGTGGCGAGCCTCATCGGTCTGCCTCCCCCAAGTGAAGCAGAGAACGAGGGCGACGTCAAATATTGCAAAGCAAATGGTATCACCTGAAAATGTATGCAATAAATTTTAACCAGTACGGTTGACGTATACTTATTTTCTATTAATATAAATAGACTGCTATTCATCAGTGCAAACTACTTAGCTGCATAGGCCAATGGAGTTTGATTCAACCCACTGGACACCAAGAACTTGTAATGTTTACTCAATGGTAAAAGATGCATGCCGCTACCCAAAGAATGGTACTGTTCGCTGGCCGAGCTGCCGAGACTATGCACCAAGGTCATCTAGTACTATAGTGAGCCGCAGGATGGCCCTACTAGTATGATTCGCCGAGACATGCAGCACCTGGATCCAGAACCAGCCGGCGACGTCACACGCCCAAATGATCAAGCGCGGCACCTCCCTCCACACCCAACAAGGGCAAGCCAGGAAGAGTATCAATACTGGTGCCCGGACCTTGGAACGCCAGTCTGGATTTTTCCTTCAATGCACTTCTAGTGCCGAAGGAACTGGTCTTCACCGTGCTCTTGATGCCGAAGTCCAGATCTTGAGAACCTCTCTTCACTCTGAAGATTATCACCAGTTTTAAGTCGTCAAGCACTTAGACACCTTCCAGCCTATTCAGGGCAAGCATCGTACGTTAGCGTTAAGTTGCGTTATTTTCATAGCTAGTTCTCTATCTACCTCGTTAGCCTAGAAACAGGTCACCTTCACCTGTCTAACATAGTCAGCTTCTATTAAAGCTCTCGTTGATAGGAGGTAGTGCAACACCACCTTATTTATTGCCTTACCTAAATAAACAAGTATTATTCCACTTAAGGTAGACATCGGTCCCGTTGGAGGGACAGCAAGTGACCGGGAAATGTTGCCAAACTGCTCAATCAACTCACCAGTAGACACCCACACTCGTATTGGACGGCCACCCTTTTAGTGCACCGAGGTGTACAGAACGATAGAGCCCCACACTAGGTACTGATCCTCTTGGAGGGTTAACTCTTTCCACCGTCCTTCTGGTGCCAGAAGGAGTATTTCCTCGGGTCTCAGGAGACTTATCCATCAGAGGGAACTCACCCAAGTATTGGGACCGTCAGCCAGTGATACCTTACTCAGTATCCACCACACTCCTGGTGCCTGCCGGGTACTGAGATAGGGAGACAAGCATTGAGTTAGCAGACACAATATGTGGATGTACACCTGAGGAGGACCAACACGTTGCCTGCTCCACCTTCGCAAGGTCTGATAGTAGTAATTCTTTGCTCATGCCCTTCTCCTGTTGAAGTGGTATCCGTCAGAGGGTAAAAAGGGCTTAAACTATCTCCAAGTACCAATCAGAGCTTAGCTCGTACCCAACCAGACTCAAGCACCTCAGTCCCCCGGGAGCAAGCGCAAGCCGTCCGTTGCTTGGAGAGACCCGCCTCACCCAACTACGAACCAGCTTTCTTCACGCCACCCACCAAACTCGACATCGTTGTACACCTAGTACTTCTAGCCTGCCTGAGTGAACGACACTCGCCTCACGGCCTAGCTAACCTGCGGTTTTGGGAAATCCCACTTAGTCAGCCCCAACGTTAACCAGTACCTGCGAATGCCTGCCGACCAGCGCTTCAGATTCAGAGGCCACCACCAGCGCACCATGGTCCGAACCACGGCAGGTCCAGCAGCCTACACAAGTGAAAAGTCGGCCAGGTATCCCCGTGAGAGTGGTCCCACTGAAGTGTAAGGCCGTACTAGCAGTCCCAGATTTCGTGCCTTGCCAGAAAGCCACACGGCCAGTCCTGTATACTGGTCGTGCTCTAGTTCCGCGCAGTGACTAGAGATCCAATCTCACCCTGGGTACAGCTGCCCTCACACCCACCAAAACACTTGGGGCTATGACGTACCTTCTGTGCCCATAGGACGTCACGCGTCTGGGTAATTATTTTATGCAAAGATGTGTTATTTTGTACGAAAAGGTTGTTTTCTTCCCATAAAGTTTGTGTTTAATCATATCTGGCATTAAATCTACGTAATTTTAAAACTGAACTATTAATTTAACTACATAAACAGGCAACATCTTCTGAATAAAATGATGCCTTTAGAAGCATGTACTTCACTTCCCCTTGTTGCAATAAAAATTGTTTGAAGATCGAGGGACTTGTCTAACTAGGCATGAAGCTCATTTTTAGTGGCTTCTTGCAAGGAGACTGGAGGATTATACAGTATTTGCTTATATCAATAGACAGATGTCTTCAGAATTAACCAATATCCTGGAAGGGTACTATTAGACAGCTTTGGTTGAAAAATAATGCATAAGCACCGAGCCTGAGTTCAGTGTAACTCATGACAGGTGTACGTTTACAGGAAAATCAGAGGCCGTGGTTTTGAATGATTAATTATTGAAGATCAAAAAGGATAAATTTATTGCCTATTTATTCTGTCTCCAAATTACACTTTTAAAGTGAATATACTTAATTACTTCAAAAGGGCAGGAATTTGTCACATGTAAGTGTAGATACTGGTTGGCCTGCATTTAACTAACGCCAGGGCTGTCTCAGTCATACTTGGGAAGAGCTCATCTCCTTACCTTACATGACTCGGGGGAAGGAAGCTAGTTGCCTAGCAACAAGCGTGTCATCCTCGTGCCCTCCCTCTGTGTGCCAACTGACTTGGCAGAGTTCATATCCTTACCTTACGCGACTCGGGGAAGGAAGCTAGTTGCCTAGCAACAAGCGTGTCGTCCTCGTGCCCTCCCTCTGTGTGCCAACTGACTTGGCAGAGCTCATCTCCTTACCTGACGCGACTCGGGGGAAGGAAGCTAGTTGCCTAGCAACAAGCGTGTCGTCCTCGTGCCCTCCCTCTGTGTGCCAACTGACTTGGCAGAGCTCATCTCCTTACCTTACGATGACTCGGGGGCAAGGAAGCTAGTTGCCTAGCAACAAGCGTGTCGTCCTCGTGCCCTTCCCTCTGTGTGCCAACTGACTTGGCAGAGCTCATCTCCTTACCTGACGCGACTCGGGGCAAGGAAGCTAGTTGCCTAGCAACAAGCGTGTCGTCCTCGTGCCCTCCCTCTGTGTGCCAACTGACTTGGCAGAGCTCATCTCCTTACCTGTACGGACTCGGGGAAGGAAGCTAGTTGCCTAGCAACAAGCGTGTCATCCTCGTGCCCTCCCTCTGTGTGCCAACTGACTTGGCAGAGCTCATCTCCTTACCTTACATGACTCGGGGGAAGGAAGCTAGTTGCCTAGCAACAAGCGTGTCGTCCTCGTGCCCTCCCTCTGTGTGCCAACTGACTTGGCAGAGCTCATCTCCTTACCTTACATGACTCGGGGGAAGGAAGCTAGTTGCCTAGCAACAAGCGTGTCCTCCTCGTGCCCTCCCTCTGTGTGCCAACTGACTTGGCAGAGCTCATCTCCTTACCTTACGTGACTCGGGGCAAGGAAGCTAGTTGCCTAGCAACAAGCGTGTCGTCCTCGTGCCCTCCCTCTGTGTGCCAACTGACTTGGCAGAGCTCATCTCCTTACCTTACGTGACTCGGGGGAAGGAAGCTAGTTGCCTAGCAACAAGCGTGTCCCTCCTCGTGCCCTCCCTCTGTGTGCCAACTGACTTGGCAGAGCTCATCTCCTTACCTTACGTGACTCGGGGGAAGGAAGCTAGTTGCCTAGCAACAAGCGTGTCGTCCTCGTGCCCTTCCTCTGTGTGCCAACTGACTTGGCAGAGTTCATCTCCTTACCTTACGTGACTCGGGGCAAGGAAGCTAGTTGCCTAGCAACAAGCGTGTCGTCCTCGTGCCCTCCTCTGTGTGCCAACTGACTTGGCAGAGCTCATCTCCTTACCTTCATGACTCGGGGAAGGAAGCTAGTTGCCTAGCAACAAGCGTGTCCTCCTCGTGCCCTCCCTCTGTGTGCCAACTGACTTGGCAGAGTTCATCTCCTTACCTTACGTGACTCGGGGGAAGGAAGCTAGTTGCCTAGCAACAAGCGTGTCGTCCTCGTGCCCTCCCTCTGTGTGCCAACTGACTTGGCAGAGTTCATCTCCTTACCTGACGCGACTCGGGGCAAGGAAGCTAGTTGCCTAGCAACAAGCGTGTCTCCTCGTGCCCTTCCTCTGTGTGCCAACTGACTTGGCAGAGTTCATCTCCTTACCTTACGCGACTCGGGGCAAGGAAGCTAGTTGCCTAGCAACAAGCGTGTCCTCCTCGTGCCCTTCCTCTGTGTGCCAACTGACTTGGCAGAGCTCATCTCCTTACCTTACGTGACTCGGGGCAAGGAAGCTAGTTGCCTAGCAACAAGCGTGTCGTCCTCGTGCCCTCCCTCTGTGTGCCAACTGACTTGGCAGAGCTCATCTCCTTACCTTACGTGACTCGGGGGAAGGAAGCTAGTTGCCTAGCAACAAGCGTGTCGTCCTCGTGCCCTTCCTCTGTGTGCCAACTGACTTGGCAGAGCTCATCTCCTTACCTTACATGACTCGGGGGAAGGAAGCTAGTTGCCTAGCAACAAGCGTGTCTCCTCGTGCCCTCCCTCTGTGTGCCAACTGACTTGGCAGAGCTCATCTCCTTACCTTACGTGACTCGGGGCAAGGAAGCTAGTTGCCTAGCAACAAGCGTGTCGTCCTCGTGCCCTCCCTCTGTGGCCAACTGACTTGGCAGAGCTCATCTCCTTACCTTACGTGACTCGGGGGAAGGAAGCTAGTTGCTAGCAACAAGCGTGTCCTCCCCGTGCCCTTCCTCTGTGTGCAACTGACTTGGCAGAGCTCATCCCTTACCTTACGTGACTCGGGAAGGAAGCTAGTTGCCTAGCAACAAGCGTGTCGTCCTCGTGCCCTCTCTCTGTTGCCAACTGGCTTGGAAGGAATGGTAGATTGTTTTACTTTTCCCATACTGACGCTTCTCCTTCTGAATTATCCTATACGAGGTGAGTTTAGGACGTTCACGGAGAGTTCAAAAACATTAAACGTGCCACGGGCAGCTGCCCAATAGCAAATCTAAAAGTAGTTACTTAGAGATCTCGCCCGCCATGAACACACTGCCTGATCAATAACTTTTGCATGCTCTCAGTTGACTTGTGTGTGCATAAGACATTCAAAATACATTTTGTATTATATCTCATATTATTATCTTTTCCAGAGTGTTTGAAAGTTTGGGGGCTGCTTGCATTCTGTGTTGGCTTACAATCAATTATATACAGTACTTTGTGATGTTGTATTATATTATTTATTTAGGCAAGTTGAGGTTAAGTGTAGTTAATGTATTATTTGCAGTAACACTACTAGAGAAATTTTTTTTTTTAATGCACAGCTTCATTCTACTCAACATAAAGTTTAATAATGTTAGAAGTTGTACATATTTTACTGATGTACATGTCAGATCCACATCTACTGAAATTCTGGATCTATGGAAATTTTTTGACAGTCCCTTAAAAATGGTAGATAGAGAGTCCACCGTATATAGTGCGAGTTGAGTGACCAAACCTTCCCGCCTCTTCCTTGATAACAACCATGTCTGAATTGTGTATCATATTCATTGAAGTAACTTACTGCCTACCGAATATTTTAATGCCTGCACAATTAAATCTTCCCATGAATTTGTAAGTCAGAGGATGATGGAAATGGAAGTTATCATATTTTGTGTCCATTTATAAATGTTGCTGGTGTAGTTGATTTCATGCCACCTTAAAGTGCTAAGGTTGTTTGGTATAAATCCTGGGTAATCAGTAAGTATAGCCTTTTTAATGAAATAGTTCAAGTGGGTTTGGTATGCTCGTACTGAGCTAACAGCCACAGAAGCAGACCGAGAATGTGTGCTGGTTGTGTTCCAGAACCAGAGCGGTATCTACTACGATGTGGACTATGATCAGAGTGTCTATGGTACGACCACCACAAGTCACCATACGGCCATCCCGCTCAGCACGTACGGGAGGTCTCCGTACTACCGTCAATGAGCCACAGTCACTGTCCCGGACAAGAGAGCAACACGTCGAGTGCTTGTCTGTTTGAGAGAGGTGATATGCCTCAGTGTCACAGACATTCGTCAACTACATCTTATCCCTCAGAATTCAGAGTACCAACAAAACAAAGTCAAAGAGTAATCTTAGCATTAAAATGTTACAGAAGAATGGTTGAAGTTAAATGTTTAATTTTGTGTTTTTTGTTTTAAATTTGTAGTTATGTTATTTTGTGTAATGACAAATGAATGTAAAGTGAACTTTGAAAATACACAAATAATTATCCACCATACTGAAATGAAAAAAAAAAGCACAAATTCGTGTGACAAATATATGTATTAAAGTCCCTTGTAATATACTACTATTGTAGTAGCGTTGTTGGATGAAATCCTCAAGTGTAATCTGCAAGGTCATGACAGTATTTTGTAGACTTTATTAAACTGTACATTTTTTGAAGTGTAAATGTGAGAAAGTGTGCACAGTTTTATTGTATTTATAAAAAAATTTTTTTTAAGATAAACCTATTATGTTGTAATTATTATTTAAATACATTACAATTTTTACAATGAAAAACAATTTTTACAGTGTAAGTTTACCACCTTATCACTCATACATTTTACTTGTAAATGCCAATAAAATAAAAAGGCTGGTCCTTAAATGGAAGTTAAGAAATTTACAGTAAAACCTCTGTATTAACAAAACTGAATGGACCAAAGATTTGGGTGTTTTTGTTATAGAGGAGTTCTTTATGGAGAGGTGATTTTCAATGCGTTAATTCTTTTCATAATGCAGTCAATTTTGAATCTAATTGCCGCAGGAATGGAATGGCATTGGTTCTTTCGTATTGATTTATTTATGAAAAGTGTTAAAAGGATTTTCTTTTGAACGCTTATACAGTAAAACATGATGGCTGCTATTAATAAATTATCATTGTTATAGAAAAAAAAAACCACTAATTTTGTTTGGAGTCACATTATGTAAACAAAAAATGTGCAAAATACTTAAATTTTAAATAAGTAATGAAAACTCTTATGATAAAAAAAATATACTTGGTACACACACTAAGACAATACAGCTTCTACAGCAGTTAACAAACATTATGGCTTTTGTTAACTTTATTTTTTTACGTGAAATATGTGACAAATGTAGGTTTTTTTTTATATTTCTGAGTGGAATTTTGTAAAAAAAAAACTAAGAGAAAGGAAAGTAAATACAGTGAAAGTCTGTTAAAACGTGTCAGAAAAATACTGAAAAATGTGTGCTTATTAAGAAGGAATACTTCTTAAGAGGGTTTTACTGTATAATCAGACTTTTCAGTCTTTGTTATAAAGAGGTTTTGTGCCGAAGAGGGAAAAATAATTTTGCTATAAAGAATAGAAAATACATATACAGTTTTGGCTGGACCAGACACAGACTTTGTTATAGAGAGGTTCACTACGTAGAGGTCTTACTACTTGTGATCGTAGAATGAGAAATTTGGTTGGGCCTAACAGAGAGGTCTGGAGTGCCACTGAGAGATGGAACAGCAGCGGAATGCAAGGACAGGGGAAATGGGAGATCCCCTAAAAAAACCAGCTGACCAGCAGCATTGTCCTGCACATTCTCACGTGCGAAACCCGGGAGCGAATGTAACCCGGTTCTCCAAGGCAGGAGGCGAGTAGGTGGACCACTACACCACGCGGCCCTGCCAGGAAAAGAACGCCGTTCATTTTGGTGCAAGGTGAGTAGTCATGACTAGTACGCCACTGTGGCTCCCAGATTATACTGAAAATTATAAAGGAGAAGGTTAAAGTGGTTCTGACACTGGTGAGTGGTGAGCTATGCCAGATTATAGACAAAACCTGGCTCATGGCTAAAGAGTTTATGAAATAAAGTTAGTCACTTACAGTAGGGCGCCAGCTTATCTACACACGGGTGAGCACGTGGACTCTAATTCTCAGGGCAGCAGCAGGTCGACAGCTACGTGGCGATTCCCTCCCATGTACACTTATTAACTCGGAGGTTCCAGGAACAGGCTAGGTCCCAAAGGTACTTACGTACGAGACATAATGGACTCGGAGACTAGAATCACGAATGGCTGTATAGTCAAAGGCGACACAACACTAGTACACAATACAATGACCCTAGTCTTCAGCGGGCATGGCATTTGGGTCAGCCATCGGCCTGAACCGCGAAAAGTACTATGCAGCACGTTGGCGCATGGCGCGTCCCTGTGCATTGGGCATGCGCGCTCTACATTTTGTCTTTGCCCCATTTTCAAGTTGCTACAGTCGTATGGTAGAGTCACACCACGGCAGTTCAATTAATCACGTACTACAGAATCATTCCCAGCCTAGTGAGAGATTACACACACGTGGTGAAATTTAAAAACCGTACTGTCCACCCAGAAGCCGCCATGTGGTTGCCTACTTCCCACCCGAGAGCGTGTATTGTTCGCCGAGTCATTGACACACTGCTAACAGAGAAGCTAGTTCTAAGGGTTGCTGCAGGAGGGCAGCACCCAGTCTACAAGGTAATCACAAGCCGCCAGAGCTTCGCGGGAGAGACGATAGATATGTCAACAGACTCCGGGAGAGGAGATAAGAAAGGGTGGCACGGCACACAAGCATGATTAAAACTACCCCAGTGGAGTGAGGGTCACAACCCCCGCACCCCGTTGACAGCCCACAAGCAAGAATTTTTTTGTATATAAGGAGGTACCAAAGCTTAAAGACAGTTGCCGGCCCTCCAGCTTGCACAAGGCTGAGGGCACCTCCAGTGGAAGTGGCTGTTACCTGCCCTCACAGTCTGCAAAGACTCGTAAATAGTCATCTCAGGGTTTCTGACCACTAGGCTATTCGCGCAGAGGTCACTGAAAGTAAAGTCTCCAGTGTAAGCAGTTCGACTCCCACCTCTCTCAGTCTGCGAGACAAGAGTCGGTCTAAAAGGGAGTTCAAACTGCTAGACCACTTGTAACGTGTGACTGTCTCCGAAGATGCCTGCCACTACGAAATCAGCAGCACAGCATCCAGAGGTATCTCGACATCCCTACCTGGAAAGACTTTTCCCATCACCTCTGTGGTAGCAGGTCGTGCCTTCTAGACTGTCAACCCCCTTCCCTTAGAATCACATAATTCTAAAGACGAGTAAAAATAAATTTTCTCATTTCTTTTATGCAGGTCGCCTTCGCCTGTTTTAACGTTAGTCTCTGTTATTTAAAAGAGCTACATATCCCTTGTTTTCTTAAAATGTATAATAAAATACGCGTGTTCAAACCAGTACTTGTCGCCTACCTTGATTTTTTTAAATTATTCTACCCAGAATCATATTTAATGTTACAAGTTTGGTAAGGATCTCAGTGGCACTCTTAAATACAGAGCATTCCTATTGTCAGGTGGGAACGGACTGAGTGTTCTTGGTTTATCCCCAGCTTGCAAATGCCTGGATAAATTTCCATAGTCTGAATAAGACCGGAATATCCAGGATACAGCCTGGGACTTCTGACCTCCAGCGGGATACAAACCCAGGACCATAGGCTATTTGATCATCCATTATCTCAATCCCAGTCTGCAATAAAGACCGGACCCATGAGAGCTTGGATACCACATGATGTACCATTATCTCAATCCCAGTCTGCAATAAAGACTGGACCCATGAGAGCTTGGATACCACATGATGTACCATTATCTCAATCCCAGTCTGCAATAAAGACCAGACCCATGAGAGCTTGGATACCACATGATGTACCATTATCTCAATCCCAGTCTGCAATAAAGACCGGACCCATGAGAGCTTGGATACCACATGATGTACCATTATCTCAATCCCAGTCTGCAATAAAGACCGGACCCATGAGAGCTTGGATACCACATGATGTACCATTATCTCAATCCCAGTCTGCAATAAAGACCGGACCCATGAGAGCTTGGATACCACATGATGTACCATTATCTCAATCCCAGTCTGCAATAAAGACCAGACCCATGAGAGCTTGGATACCACATGATGTACCATTATCTCAATCCCAGTCTGCAATAAAGACCAGACCCATGAGAGCTTGGATACCACATGATGTACCATTATCTCAATCCCAGTCTGCACTAAAGACCGGACCCATGAGAGCTTGGATACCACATGATGTACCATTATCTCAATCCCAGTCTGCAATAAAGACCGGACCCATGAGAGCTTGGATACCACATGATGTACCATTATCTCAATCCCAGTCTGCAATAAAGACCGGACCCATGAGAGCTTGGATACCACATGCTGTACTGGGAGTGTGCTCCTTTTTCTATTTTATTCAATTGAAATGCCTTTTTCAACTAAAGGAAAAGCCAGTCAAATACGCAGGATAGCCCGACGGGCATTGCAAAGAGAATTAGAAGTCTTAAAACGACAGACGGTAACCCCACCAACCAATAACGACTCCTCTAACAATATCCTTGAACTGTTGTTTGGTACAGATATAGAGCACACTAAGGAGATTCCCCTAATATTCCACGCTGTAAGACAACTTGGCCTAGATTGGCCCTGGCACATGGTCGATTATATTGACACCACGGCTCCGTATTCACCTACACCAGAACCAACCCCTTCGTCTCGTCGTGTCTTCCTAGTACGGGAACCTATCACCACGTGTCAGGTTCGTACAGCTGCTGGGAAGGTAATTAATATTCGTCTACCACCCAAGGTCGCCAACTCTCGCAGCATAGTATTGGTATCTCCAAATTTTGTCCCCACACACAGGCCGCTTAGACAGAGCCGTATAGAAGGAAATTGAGCTCAGGCTTCTTATAATAAGTTGTAGACCTAGAGATTTACTTCCCTCTTAATCAACCTGTAACAGCTAACGTCAACGATTCTTGACAAACTTCACTGTAAGCCGAATCAAACCCCCTGTGAGGGAGACTTAGTCAATCAAACTTACCCTGGGGTTTGATTCCCCTCCTACTAAGGTCTCTCAATCAAAAGTGTGCAATCCTGAATCTTCCAACGTGGGAAGATCCCCGACCCAACAATGCAAACCCACTACACACTCCTCTGACTTCCCAGGAGAGACCAAGCAACTTCAACACAACATGAGTGGAATCAGCGTTCACATTTAAACTAATTAGGGAAGGGGTATTTACTCCTTTTTTCTGGAAAACACCCCCTGCAAGAACGCGTCAACGTTAAGTTAAGTTACGGTGTTAAAATCTAAGGGGCAGTGAGTCTAACAGAGATGGGAATGCAATCACGGGAGGAGCAAAAGAGCAAAAAGGTTCCGGTACACTTACATTACACTATTGCAGCTATGAACTTTGAAGGCTCTTGCGATGCGGTACACATTCATTCTCTATGCCCGCCAAGCTAAGACCAACCTTCCTGCTGCATCCAACAGAGTTTAATTAACAGTACAATATTCCAGATGGAAAGAAATGGTACCCTATGGTACAAAATGCACGCTCACATCCTGAAGAATAAATGAGCTACTGGCTGAGCTGCCGTGATGATAAGTCAAGGCCACCTAGTACTATACTGTGCCGCGGGATGGTAATAGTAGTATTAATCACCAACTTATGGAGCAGCTGGAAATTCAGCCGACTGGTTACATTACACTCCCTGAGGATGTCATGCCACGACCCCCACCACCTGCCACCTGGATAAGGGCGAGCCGGGAAAGTATAAATACCGGTGCATGGCTCTTGCAGCATCAGTCTCCCAGATCTTCGCCCAAGCCTTTGCACCTCTCTGCACCTCACTACCTTCAGAAGCTCCCTTTGTTTAAGTCGTCCAAGACTTAACACTTTCGTTTCATTCTGGGAAAACAAGGTCCCTTCAGGACAACATGTAATGTTAAGTCGAGTTGTTCTAATAACCACGTAGCCTTCCTACCTTGCCAGTTTATAACCAGCTCACCTACACCTGTTTACAGTAGCCAGCTTCCGTTCAACTCTTGTTTGATAGGAGGTAGTACAAACCACCACGTTTATTTCCTTTCAGGAATAAATACGATTTAATCCAATTTACAAATATTATTCCCAGTGTTGCTTGTACTCTTCCTAGAAGACATCAGGTCCACCAAGGGACAGCAGGAGACAGCGGAATATTTTCTGAACCTAGTGCAGGACCGCAAGTTCCCATTGGCGCTGCTAGAGGATGTGTGTTTCTTTACTCTCTGTTAACTCTCTTTCAGTGAAGCCTGCCCATCTACTTAGGGTGCTTGTTATAGGGTGTTACGAAATACACTTCTATACCTGTTATAATACGACTCCGACTCATCACCTAGGAGTACTGCTTGCATCTCTACAGACGTGAGCAGCACGTTGCCTATCCCTACATGCAACAGGAACTTCTGTGTTTTTCCTTCTTACCTCTGGAAGGCATGTCCCCCACGCTCGACACTACAAGCCGCCCAGACCTCGGGCATGGCCGAGCAGACCCAACGAGGCACGAAGCCAGAACTGCTGACGAGATAATTCTCACGCCACCCAGGGATGGAGGACGTCACGCCTCCCCCGCTCCCAGCCAACAAGCTACCACTATATATATCCGGTAGAAGCTGAGCTCTGGAGCTCTAGAGAAGTTCGAAGTCTACAAGTACGCCTTCGCGGCAACCAACTACATACGTCGACGACAAGTTAACCCGGCGACATACCAGCACGAACTTTCTTCTTTTAACTTCATTTGTCTCCTCTAGACACCTTTAGTTAGTAGTTTAACTGTAACTCTTATTTTCATCTAGAATCAGCTTTTTCCGTTTATTTAGAACCAGGTCACCTACACCTGGAACTACACAGTTACATTCAGCTATCCTCGACTTGGTAGGAGGTAGCATAGGTCATGTGTCTATTGAACTTTTAATAAATATGCATTGCTTTTTACTTTGCTACTTTTATTTCCAGGGTATATATCTGTATTCACAGTTGAAGGTAGATTATGTTGTGTACTGCCAACGGAATTCGGGGAAGTTATTAAACCGAACTAAGACATACACATTAGACGGATACCTGTTTCTTCCTATCAAACACACAGCACTATTAGTGCTCGTGGGGAAGAAACATTAACGACCCAATCACTAGTAACACCTTCACACCAGGAGACACGACACACTCAGGTTGCTTCCCAACACTCACACTATTAGTGCATGGCGACTGTGACCTGCAGTGTTGCCGTGTATTCTGGGTGGACGCACAACCATAGAGGCTTGGCGCGACTCCGGCTCAACGTCCCTGATCAGTCCACCTACGGCGGGGGATCAGTGGTGACTCTTATCGAGCCGGACAAGTCACTATTGGAGTACACTGTTAGTATTTCCATTTCAGTGCACTGTGTGATTTATAGAACTGTTACCCTATGCCTCATGAGAGAAGTGGTAGGAGACATAGAGAGCAACACCTGGCTCACCCTGCTGCCTGGCCGAGGATAGTATCACCCTAACCTATGCAGGATAGACAGGCGGAACGGGTCTGTGCCGCCGAACTCAGACGTCAAGCAGTCGCGCCTGCACTGGTAATATTAATTGAGTTTACACCGTGTGTCCGTACCAGCCACAAGTCTCACCCTGTTGTCTATGGCTTCTTAACTGGAGTGGAAGTTCGCCTAGGTTGGGACGACTTGGTCTTCTGGACAAAAGAAGTACGACTTTGGAACATTCGTGCAGGCATTCACCCCGCTTAAGACTAAACTTACCTCTACTACCTAACTAGAGGTGAGAGTGTATCACAACTAGCCAACACTCTTCGCCTCATCCCCACTACTTAAGTCTTTTTTGTTCTAACGAGTAAAATCTATAACTAGTGTCCAGTCAGTCTAACCAGACACACGTCAAAGGAGATGAAAGGAAGTTAAAATGTGCCAAGCTGGGTTGGGGGTTTTCCCACGCTGGAGAAAGATTTAAGTGTTGGTTTTATCATATTTGGTAACTACCAAAGGTGAAACTTGATTTAGTAGGTCTCTCGGTAGGAGACTTTAGTTCTGTTTACCTTCACGGACACCACATACCATGAAGCCAGCTTCAGCTTCATGGGTAGCACGGGAGAGAAGAGGAACTACACAGGGACCTTAACTTCCTGCAGTGCTTGGCCTTTATAGAAGAGGGTAGGCCTAGTTGGTTGATGTGTTGGTACAAAGTCAGGAGCAACAGAGTTAACCCTTCTGCATTTCGGTACCTGTTTCTGGAGCCGAAGGTGTAAGATTTTCCTCGTGGCTGTGCACACACTGCAAGTAGGCAGAGGCGTGGCTGCGGATTAGAGGTTTGAGGAGAGACTGTGGTCAGTTCTACGAAACTAGCTGGTGATTTGGGCTCTGGTATATCAAATCTGTGTCAAGGCCAATCAAGTCTCAAGGTAGCCTCCCCATCCTGTATGACCACAACGGCATACGCGCACCGGGAGCGACCTGTATGTGAGGGCCAAATAAAGGTACCAAAGCTTGCTCGGGCCTTGGAGCGTCACAGTTATCGAGGGCGGTTTCCTCTGATTTTAAGGTAAATAGTTCCTTTATAGCTACCTGTACAGCTTTTCTACGCTGTTTAATTAAGCTGCTGAGATAAAATTAAAAGAAAGCTGCCTTAGGGGTGACTTCCAGAACACAGTGTATCACCCCCGATGTTCCCAAGTCTGGCCTTCGCAAGCGAGGACTTGAACGGTGAGTAGTAGTAATAACTGGTGTCCCGGGAGCTATACCTGGTAGAGGCCCACCAACTCTGAGTGCTGCGAGTTCTACACCAACCTTTTCATGCTGGGAGTCGAACCGAGTAACGTGTTTGGTCGTACCACTTACAACGCTGCAGTTGCTGTGTTTTGGGCGCAGTCGAAGATCTACCTGTTGGCAAATCTCAGTTTGCCTCTTAACGTGTGTGTTCACTACCTTGAAAGACAGTGCCGTAACCTACTTAGGGTGTCGTATGAAGGAACCTACTTAAACTACCGAACTAGTAATTAAAGTGACTTTGAGGTCCAGAAGGGACGTCAGTGTGACCTGCTACCACGGGCAAAGGTGATGAAGTGGGGGGGGGGGGGGGGGGGGGGGTTTGCAGGAGATTTACCAGGTAGGAGCAGGGAGGACATCTTCGGAAACCTCTGGTTGAAGTCGACCAGCTGTGGCGGAGTCTGTGGGGTGGCTGTGGAGTAGAGCGCTTCAGGAACAGTCTTCCGGAACTCGATCACGGAGAGGTCTAGTGGTCAGCAGCCTTGTATTTAGTTCTCCGGCCTTCACAAGCTGGGAGAGAGGAGAGGCGGACTACTTACTCTGGAGACTGCTGACGTCCTGAATATCTTGAGGTGCGCTCGCGAGTAGTCTAGAGGTTAGTGCACTTTTTAGAAAGGATCTCCGGCCTTCGCAGGTTGGGAGAGAAGGGTTGGCTGCCACTTACCCCAACTGCTGCCTTTGCAAGCTGGAGGATGCAGCGACTACCCAGAGACAAGGGATGGGTCCTCCGTATATACCAATTCTCTACGCTTGCAGGCTATCCAAGGGGTGCAGGGGTGGCTAGCCTCTCATGCAGGGGTAGTTTATTCCGGCTATGTAAGGGTGCTCTTCATTTATTATCGCCTCAATGAGAGGCTGGATGCCGCTGGAGTATAGAATATGTGCTGCCCTACAGTGGCAAGCCAAGGTACTAGCTTGACCTTCCTGGAGGATAGCGCTTTCTCAGCAGACAGAAAAATCCCATGTCGGTGGTAGGACGACGTGATGTCTTCTTGATGTACATAAACGTACCCTGTAGGCACATGTCCAATTGTAGTGTAGTAGGGAGCAGCGGACTCAAAGATGGGGCAAAGTCGAAAAGTGATAGTGCGCATCACCGATGTGCAAAAATGTGTCACACATCACTCTTCAGGGATACTCGTACATCAGAACATACACATTAGACAGGCAACTGTTCATAGAGCAACAATACACTAGGAATTCAAACCTCTCAGCAGCTAGACAATCAGTCCAGGTTATACTCCGCCCACCGCGCTTCTGATGCCGGAGGGTCTGGCCCCTTGGGGTCCACACCCACGTGTTGCGATCGTCAGCCATCGTGAAACTCTATGCTCGGTGTCTACCGTGCTTCTGGTGCCAGACACGGGGATAGGGGCAGCTCTGGTCTTTCAATTGCAATATGCGGAAGTACACCTAGATAGGGACGAACATCATCTGCTCTATCTCCGCGGGGCTGGTGGTAGAAATTTTTATCCTCATGCCTTACTCCCATCGGAGTGGTATTCAGAAGAGGGATAAAAACCTCTGCTACCATCTCTAAGTGAAACAGGGGCTTAACTCTAACTCAACTGTACTTGACAGTCTCAGTACCTGGGAACGAGCTCAAGCCACCTGTTGCCTCGAGAGGCCAGTCGTCCCACTATTCTTCCAGATCTGTATGAACCCACCCCTGTCCAGACCGAAGGAGAAATGTATCCCATCATCCAGGCCTTCCTCAGGTATGAAGAATTTCTTGAAGGTATCGCCAATCCCTGGATCAGGGGACACCAACTATCTGACTCATCCAGGATGACAAGCAGTGCCATCCTCCAATGTAGATAAGGAACTGACACTGCTGCACTGAAGTCAGAATAAACAAACCCCTGTGAAGAGAGGCTAGCAATCTCCGCACCCCTTTGACAGCCCACAAGCAAAGATTTCGGGTATAGAAGAAGGTGCACGACCCACACATGGGTGTATTCACTGGCCTGAATAAGGCCGAGGGAACCAGCAAGCCTGAACGACACTAGATAGGGCACGCAAGCCTGAGTAAGGCTTAGCTAAAAGACCAACAAGCCTGAATAAGGCTTCGTCAAAGTCAGGGGTAAATGGTGCTGATCCTGTCTTCAGTCTAGACAAGACTCGAAGGGAACACTCCAGGATTCTGACAACTAGGCCAATCACGCCATCTGAACCGAGTAAAGTCTCTGGGAGTACGCTGTGCTGCTTGACCCCTCACAGTCTGCAACGACTTGAGCAATCTAACGAGAGGAAATGCTGCTAGACTCCGTGTCACAGTACGGCCTTCTACGTCTTTGCAAGTGCATCACATTGGTCAATTCAAGCAGACTTCTCCACGCCACTAGTCTGAGGTATCTCTACGTCCTCACCTGAATCCCTATCCTGAAAGCATTGCCTTTCGTATCCATGGCAGCAGGTCGTGATGACGTCCCCTCTGGAGTGCTGGGCATTTCAACTCTCCCCGCTAGCATGTAGCATTAGATCAATTTGCCCCACACACATTTTTATGCAGGTAGCCTTCACCTGCCCGATAATTAATTTGAATGATTAATTACTGCGTTATTTAGAGCTACGCATCTCGTTTTACAAATGTGTTAATTAAATACGGGAATTATTACAATTTGTGCATACCTTCCTTTACCTGGTTCCCAGTGCAATGAACTTTTATAATCAATTATTCAATGGTCCTAGGTCATTAAACATCTCACTCACAGACTAGTGTGGGTGAGATCAATACCCTTTGATTTCCTTCATGCTGAAGAAGGCCAAGAGATCCAAGTCCACGCCGTTATTCCAGCTACAGTCTCAATCCCAGCTGGAATAAGGCCAGTATCCAGGAGATACCAGCTGTTGACTGGGAATTGTGGGCTTTTTTACTAGTTTTAAAAGGACCTTTCATTGCGTGAACACATTTTCATTTATCCCGAGAGGAACAGACTGGATTTTTCTGGATAGCCCCAGCCTGAATAGTGCCGGACTGCTCCAGGACACCCCCCCCCCCCCCCCCCGAGATGCCCAAACCATCAGCAGGATATAACACCAGGGCCGGGTAACCAAACTGAGGTGAAAAATTAAGTTGTACCTTTTAGAATTTAAAAAAAAAATCCGTAATGTTGATTACTAGGATATGGATTACATTTCTGGGTGTTATAAACTGAATAATTATAATTATTAATTTGAAGCATGAAAATCTTAGTATAGTTCATTTAGAACACTAGTATCTGCCGTTTGACTACGTTGGTTTCTTACAATCTTTTATGCCATAACTAATAACACTAGCACAATGCACAAATGTTCATCCATCACATACCGATCTGTTCTAATGTATTCATACGCTATCATGTGACATGAGAACTCTATTACTTACTTTGACACCGCTTGCCAGAAAATGGTAGCTTGAGATGTAAAGTTACCTAACTCCAAGGGGAAAATTTATTAATTTAAATTAAGAAATATAATTTCAGTAAATACTGAGGTTATTGTTAATACGTACAATGTAAATACATATTTTAACAATCAGTGTTTGTAAAATATAATTTTAAATACCAAAAAACCAAATTAATTTACTCTTTTCCTCAATATTTATATTTAATAACGCGTAGCATGCTTCTGAATTTAAAATTCTCAAAAAAAAAGTGCCAGCTTATCCTGAATAGTGTTTTGTACCCATTTTTTAAACTGAAATATTAGTTCATCATTTCAGGTGCCAGGAGAAGAACTGGTGGTATCACATGATCCAGGAGAATGGTCCGCACGAATTACTGACCAAGTTTGTCAAATATTAGTTCAGCGTGTACCAACACAAGTCTTCGACTTTGAGTTTCCCGTTAACAAAGATGGGCGTCGATTCAGTACGAAAGATTATCTTAGGCAGACATGCAACGGTGAAGAAGTTTCGCGTGTGTGGTTAATTTATTCTGTTCTGAAAGATGTGATCTTTTGTTTTTGCTACAGACTTTTTGGCACAGTTCATCTGAATCTGGTTATTCTGATTGGAAACACATGTCTGAGCTTTTATCAGAACATGAAATATTTCCACACCATATAAAAGCTTAACAGTCTTGAAGCGAATGCAGTCAGCGGCTACATTTAGGAAAAACGATTGATTCTGAAAATCACAGAATATTTCAAAATTAAACAGAATGCTGAAGAGAGGTTTTCAAACGGTTGGTGTCTGATCGAATTTCTCAGTTCTCAGAACTTGGCATTTCGTGGGAAAAGTGACTTACTACACCAAAGAAAAATGGAAAGTTTTTGAAAATATTGGAATTTAATTGAAAATTTGATGTACTCATTGCCGACCATTTACGGAGGATAACATCAAAGCAATCCTAAGTGCATCATTTAGGGGGAAAACATTCAGAACGAAATAATTCCAATGCATGGCTCAACGATACAGCAAACAATTTTGAATGAAGTATCAAAGTGGACATACTACTCCATTATTTAGGACTGTACCTCTGATGTAAACCACATCGAACAAATTACTATAATTATTCGATTTGTGTGCTGTGCATCAGGAAAAGAACCATGTATAAAAGATAAATTTTTGGGATTCGTCCAAATAGCTCGACAGGAGAAGCCCAGACAGACATCCTTTTAACTCAGTTGAAAGAAATGAAGATGATGCGTGGTCAGAGGATATGACAACGGTGCGAACATGAGAGAAAACACATAGGCGTCCAGGGCAGGATACTATGTACCCTCAGGCATTTTTGTGCCATGTAGTACCCACTCCCTTAACATGGTTGTCGCTGATGCTGCTCTCGCCTGCAATGAAGCGGTCACCTTTTTCTGCTTCTACTCATCGATAGTCTGTGCTAAAGAAACGCGTGTCTGATTTAACTGTGAAACCCCTTAGCGAAACTCGATGGGAAAGTCATATTGATGCAGCGACTCCTTTTCGCTACCAGATTGGTGAAATTTACGATGCTTTGTACGAACTATCTGTTGATCCAAGAAATTATTTGGAAAGAACACAGCATTAAGTTTTAGCCAGAAAAATGAAAAGTTGTTAAGTTTATGTGGCACGCAATTCTCTTCAGGATCAATATGTTCAGCAAAGTATTGCAAAGAGAAAACATGGACATTTCAACTGCAGTTGAACTTATTGCAAAAATAAACAGCCGGATAAAGGTCTTGAAGAGACAATGGTCGACGCATAGGAAACGGTTGAAACCCTTGTCAGTGCGCCCCAGAAAAATAAAGTGCAAGTTCGACTACGAGTCACATGATGAATCTACTGTCAATGTGGACCCGAAAACGGCATTCAAAAGGAACTTCATTTACTACACATTAGACTGTACCATCATGTCGCTGGACGAACAATTTGACCAACTAAAAGCACACAATGATATATTTGGGTTCGTATATAATATTAAGTCAGGAAAATGGTGGCCTCCTACAGAAGTGCAGACCTGCAGTTAGCACTAACTTACGAAGGCCATCGTGATGATGATGATGGCACACAGCTACATCAAGAACTTATAGTGCTTCACTCATTATGTGATGCTGCCAAATGTTTGGCCTGCTGGAACATCTCTGTGAGAACTTTCTAAAACTAAGTGTTGCACTTAGAATTCTACTCAAGCTTCCTGCGACTGTTGCTTCTGGGGAAAGGAACTTCTCAAAATTGAACTACCTAAGGTCCACGATGTCACAAGAATGTCTAGTGAGATTGGCAATGATGTCAATTGGACACTACGTTCTTCAAGAGATTGACACAGATATGATCATTAAAGGCTTTGCAGAGAAGAAGGCTCCTAAAGTGCACTTATGATTTTTTATATAGATCTATAAATAACTGAGCTCGAGGTTATTATTCGTTCATATTAACATTGAAATTTTAAATTAATCAATGTAAAATTGTTCTCCGGTCATGTTAAACTATGTCATATCTCCATAATGTAAATAAGATTTAAGTGTAAATCCTCATTTTCAACAGTAAAAACTAAACATTCAAGATATATAATGAAGAAACTATAGCATAAGCATATGATATTACACTTGTGTTAATATAAAAGCTAGAGAAGAAGTGACCTTGCATGGTGATTGGTCCTGGGCCACACAGAAGAGGAGAGATGTAAAGAGTACCAACATAATTCGCGAGAGGGGGTGACAAAAAGTAATCTGTACCATTCCACCCTGGTGCAGAATTTACTCTGTGGGGACCACAGACTAAGTTTCATATCCTTGGTCACAGCCCCAGCCTGCGAAGGCAATACAGCGAGATGGGGACAACATGCTGTATTTTGACGTACATAGTCCGCATTGAATTTTTGTATTCCTGTAAATATTGCTAAGTCACGATTTTGTACAAACACAATAAATTCAGACATAATTTCTCCCCTACAAAACATTTGTGTTACGTTGCAATGTTTATGAATCTACATCGTGCAATTACTATTCCGCAAATGGTTAACGTGACTTGAGAAAGCAAAACCACTGCAACATGTTACACAAAATGGCGTCTATCAATGTGCACTTTTAGTTGCAAACTACGCAAGATATCCTCTTGTGCAGCAAAGAAATTATTTTCTCATGTACGACATCTATGGCCGAGCTCCAACATATTTACATTTTACACGTGCGAGATGAAGGTTGTTTTGTTTATGAATGCGAGTGAATAAATAGCTGCAAAAGCGTTTCTTTTTTAAATTATCCTTCATTTAAGAGTTAAAACATTAGGATGCATATCGACAAATTTCTAAACAGGTTTTGGGGGTAAAATTAAAAATTTTTTTCATGCCAATATTATGTACAAAAATACTTTTTGTAGTTATATTTTTTTAAACTGTGCGGCCTATACACAGTATTAGGATTAGACTGGCCCCACCATACGATAGAATATTAGGATTAGACTGGCCCCACCATACGATAGAATATTAGGATTAGACTGGCCCCACCATACGATAGAATATTAGGATTAGACTGGCCCCACCATACGATAGAATATTAGGATTAGACTGGCCCCACCATACGATAGAATATTAGGATTAGACTGGCCCCACCATACGATAGAATATTAGGATTAGACTGGCCCCACCATACGATAGAATATTGGGATAATTGTAAGCCAGACCCACCCATTACAGCCTTTTATGCCTACACAGAACTGCTGGTTAAACTCACTCAAGGGTTGGAATTCAGAATCCCACCCTCCTGTCAAGGTCACGCAGCATAAAAAGCACACCTCTTTTCTCATATTTTCCCCTTCACAAGGGGTTTGTGAATCGCTCATCCCAGCTCGCAGAATTAATTCTATTTAATTCCAGTTACGTCAAATTTCACTGCAGTCTCTTGAACTGCGACAACAGACATCCACCCGTATCGTCTGTGCTTTTTTCCCCTGTATACCTGATAATGGCTAGAGCGTGGGAAGGTGCAAGAAATATGTCCGAAGGCGGCAGTAGAATTTGTAAGCTTTATTAATGCAATAACAAGTTCATAACAATTCAAGTGCACATGTAGGTAGACAACTGCCCACATATTTGTAAATAGATTTTGCAAACAAATGCAATTCAACAATTTTATGTAAAACTTTAATAGAAAAAATCTGATTAATATATATATATTTAAGGTACATACAGACATGCTATACAAGATATGAATTATCAGAAAATGCCCAAGAACTTCACGAGAATGGTCAAATAGGGTGTTTTACAAACTGTTTATAAATATATAAATGTGTACACAGAGGTTTCTCCTTATAGAATATGGTACAATTTAAAAACTCGCAGATAGTGCACAAGAAGTGATTAATAAATATTTTCACAATACAAGTTAACAGAATCCAGCAACTTTGTTGAATACAATCCATAACAACAAATTTAATGTAACACCAAAATCTCAACGCACTAGTGTTCAGGAGAATGCCTTTCATTGAGAAGGGTTTGAAACTCTGAAATGACTAACATACACCTACAAAAAGTACTCCAGTTCAGTAATTATACAGGAGAAGGTAGGCTATGTTACATGACACTCGCAAACTTGCAATGCGTTACATTCAGTAATTAAAACTTAGGTTCATGACTAATGCAGACTACATAACAAAACACCTACAATCACGCACAGAAGCACAGAAATAACTGCTATACACATTGAAAACTAGCCAACGTCTCAGTTTAGAAATTGCTGAATGCTACGAGACTGCAGACAAAATTGCATTTTAGGCCATGCCTGCTCTGTCATGTAACATGCACGCACTAGTTGAAACTGAAACAATTAAAAAGCTACCAAAGCAGCTAGCTGCACGCACAACACACGTAATACAGTGTAAGGGCAACTTGAGATACATTATAGTATCCACTTTACTTCTGGACAGTTAATTTCTATTCCTTCTTTGCCAAAAAACCTCGTCTTCTTATTGGGTAAATACGGTATATGGAGCTGATTTCAGTTAACCAAATTGGGTTGTGTGTGGTCAAACCGTATATTTGAAAGGATTTGGCGAGCATCTGTAATGGTGAAATAAGCGGCATGGGCACAAACTTAAAAATAATCATTAAAAAAAAAAAAAAAAAAAAGGGCATTGAATTAAATTTGGAGTTATCATACATACTATGATTAAGAAGCTAGTCTGTGTAATGTACCGCTGTTTTTACAGCAAAAGAGGAGGGATAATGGAACCGAAAAAAGACAGGGAGGGTACGGCAGAGCCCCCCCCCCCCCCCACACAATACACCAGTGTCCCCTTCTGGCATTGAGGTAATTTATTGCTTCACACTGCTTGGGACAACAAACGTCAAAGGTTATGATGGTAGCTTGAGAGATTCTGTGGGACCACTAACATCCATAGACTGAAAACCTTGGATAATAGAGACTAGTACAGTGGTTGGAGAAAACGTCTACAAAAACAAGTTCAACATACTACTGTTGGTGAGGGATTACTGTATTAATTTTTTGACGTGCCTCAAATTTTCGACTTTTTCGAGCCAAACTTTTCATGGTTCCTTGGAACTGGGTCGTGAGAGAGAGGTTTCACTGTATGTCACCATATCAGTGAACACTTTTCATGGTTCCTTGGGACTGGGTCGTGATAGAGAGGTTTCACTGTATGTCACCATGTAGGTGAACACTTTTCATGGTTCCTTGGAACTGGGTCGTGATAGAGAGGTTTCACTGTATGTCACCATATCAGTGAACACTTTTCATGGTTCCTTGGAACTGGGTCGTGATAGAGAGGTTTCACTGTACGTCACCATATCAGTGAACACTTTTCATTGTTCCTTGGAACTGGGTCGTGATAGAGAGGTTTCACTGTATGTCACCATATCAGTGAACACTTTTCATGGTTCCTGGGAACTGGGTCGTGATAGAGAGGTTTCACTGTATGTCACCATGTCAGTGAACACTTTTCATGGTTCCTTGGAACTGGGTCGTGATAGAGAGGTTTCGCTGTATGTCACCATGTCAGTGAACACTTTTCATGGTTCCTTGGGACTGGGTCGTGATAGAGAGGTTTCACTGTATGTCACCATATCAGTGAACACTTTTCATGGTTCCTTGGAACTGGGTCGTGATAGAGAGGTTTCGCTGTATGTCACCATGTCAGTGAACACTTTTCATGGTTCCTTGGAACTGGGTCGTGATAGAGAGGTTTCGCTGTATGTCACCATGTCAGTGAACACTTTTCATGGTTCCTTGGGACTGGGTCGTGATAGAGAGGTTTCACTGTATGTCACCATGTAGGTGAACACTTTTCATGGTTCCTTGGGACTGGGTCGTGATAGAGAGGTTTCACTGTATGTCACCATGTCAGTGAATACTTTTCATGGTTCCTTGGAACTGGGTCGTGATAGAGAGGTTTCGCTGTATGTCACCATGTCAGTGAACACTTTTCATGGTTCCTTGGGACTGGGTCGTGATAGAGAGGTTTCACTGTATGTCACCATGTCAGTGAACACTTTTCATGGTTCCTTGGAACTGGGTCGTGATAGAGAGGTTTCGCTGTATGTCACCATGTCAGTGAACACTTTTCATGGTTCCTTGGAACTGGGTCGTGATAGAGAGGTTTCGCTGTATGTCACCATGTCAGTGAACACTTTTCATGGTTCCTTGGAACTGGGTCGTGATAGAGAGGTTTCACTGTATGTCACCATGTCAGTGAACACTTTTCATGGTTCCTTGGAACTGGGTCGTGAGAGAGAGGTTTCACTGTATGTCACCATGTCAGTGAACACTTTTCATGGTTCCTTGGGACTGGGTCGTGATAGAGAGGTTTCACTGTATGTCACCATATCAGTGAACACTTTTCATGGTTCCTTGGGACTGGGTCGTGATAGAGAGGTTTCACTGTATGTCACCATGTAGGTGAACACTTTTCATGGTTCCTTGGGACTGGGTCGTGATAGAGAGGTTTCACTGTATGTCACCATGTCAGTGAACACTTTTCATGGTTCCTTGGGACTGGGTCGTGATAGAGAGGTTTCACTGTATGTCACCATATCAGTGAACACTTTTCATGGTTCCTTGGGACTGGGTCGTGATAGAGAGGTTTCACTGTATGTCACCATGTCAGTGAACACTTTTCATGGTTCCTTGGAACTGGGTCGTGATAGAGAGGTTTCACTGTATGTCACCATGTAGGTGAACACTTTTCATGGTTCCTTGGGACTGGGTCGTGATAGAGAGGTTTCACTGTATGTCACCATGTCAGTGAACACTTTTCATGGTTCCTTGGGACTGGGTCGTGATAGAGAGGTTTCACTGTATGTCACCATGTAGGTGAACACTTTTCATGGTTCCTTGGGACTGGGTCGTGATAGAGAGGTTTCACTGTATGTCACCATGTCAGTGAACACTTTTCATGGTTCCTTGGAACTGGGTCGTGATAGAGAGGTTTCACTGTACTATCCTCTCACCCTCCATGTACATATCAACACTCGTACGAAAATAGAACACAATATGATTACCATCCTATTTCACAGCAAAGCAAGTGATAACGTTGGGTGCCCTTCTCAAGTTAGGCAGACTCCTTCCACATCAAAACAATTTGATCACAGTGCAGCCAACACATAACATCAACACTTATGTGCTACAGCAGTATCTTGATACACAAGGGTGCAGTGAAGTGAACCTTGAGACAGACTTCCAACATGTCTTGTGCACGGTTGGTGCCGTGCTTCGCTACACGATGCATCACATTTCACACGCTCGTGTGTCCCAGCTCGACTGAACTCTATACATTATTCACTTTGTACGATTAAGAAGATGAAACACGTTAGATAATTGACAAAATGTAGATAGGTGAAAAACATTAGAAAAAATGCAGCACACATGAGAAACAGAGAACGGCGGATACAACGCCGTCGTGAAACTCTCTGTCTCTCTGCATGTCCGGCATTGCGCTAGACAAAGGCTGGGAAACAAGTCATGCAATCTTCTTGAACAGTTCAGTTCACAGTTACCACCAATATGCTCTAAAGAGAAGATGATATAATAAAGATAGAAGGCAGAGTATTGCAGTCTTATATTTTATAAATATCACTTTAATTAAATACACAATACCAATACATACAATGATTTGCATAAGGCTACAACCACGAAGCGGGGAACATGATCTAGAATGTACGTTACTTGGTATTTTATGCAGATTCATCAAAGAGATTCGAACAAGTACACTACTTTACTGCAGCATAAACTTAAGATTGGTTCAACAAAACTGGAACGCTGACCTCACACACACACACGTTCACAAGGCAAAAACACCACCAACACTTTCCGTTTGCAACAAGTTTCGAGCGACGCAAGTATACAAAAAACAAACAGTAAATGCAATACATCTGTAGCACAAATATTACATTAACAAATACTGACCTCTGGCACCAACAACAGAAACGATTCCATTATCCGATTAAATACAGAATAACATTGATTCACTTACAGGTACAAAACTGATTATCAGAGAAACTACATAGGCCCATGGCACTGAAAATCATGCCATCAGCCACACTTGATTATGACAAATTTAAATTTTATATTATCAACAAAATGCATTTAGCTCATTTACACTAACTCTACGATTCCTGCTGTCACAGAGAAATAGTAATCTGTACATCACTTCACTGACATGTATCACACAATCCGTATAGGCTGTTTACGGTAAACTGAGAACTTTTGAAAACCTTACTTAAGATCTACTTTTACACACACTGTGTATTCTTCCACTATAGGTAAAATTAATATTACAGTAGGCCTCACAACTATATTGCATTGGTTGAATGAAACTGTGAAATTATTAGAAAAGTAAAAGTTTTATAAATCTGCTAATTTTTACATTTCAACACAATTTTTAAATAAAAAAATTCAAAAGAAATTATTTTAGTATTTACAACTGTTCATCTAACAGTTTCAATTCAGCGTTAAAACACGGAACACTACCAACGTAACTGGATGCATGTCAGCCAGTCAGTCAGTATTCCCGATAAATACATGCAGATAGGAGCAGTGACATCTTCCAAAGGTTGAATAAAAAAAAGGCTCCCTTTATTGTGACCAGCCTTTACCACACAAGCTGCAAGAGGTAACCCATACAATTAGTCTGGCTGCATTTCATACAAGTTCACTACAGATCGACACAACGTGTATGTAAACAATAAAAGTTCTCACGCTGTACATTATGATGACAAGTACTCAAAACTAATATCCTTGCAACATTTTTGGTTAAAATTATGTTTTTAAAGTAATGTACAATTATTTTTTGGCTAATAGCAGTAAAACAGAAAATGTGGACACTTCTGGTCAGTGAAATATTTCCAGCTCTGTAGTAATCACTTTCGTCACATTACTGGTGTCAGAACATTGTATCGGTGATTAATTATTTTTGTATTTGCTTTTATAAAGCTTGGTTGCCTTATTTAGTGCTTGTTCTTGCATGAAATGTAATATTACTGGCACGTACATAACTTGGTCCACCATTTTCTGTATCGCAGTGAAGCGTCACCATTTAAGTTACGAAGTCTTAAGTTTGTTAGTTTCTGGAAACCCGGCAAGTGTCATATTTACTGGATGGTTCTGCAAATAAATTATTTTGTATCAGTGGCAGTAAAATGTGTCTCGGGAGTTTTTAAACTCAGTGTGTATCGTAGTGGAACCCTGTTATAACAATTTCGTTTTTAATAAGTTGCCTTCTCCTGGTCAACAAACATGTTGTTCAATGTAAAATTAACCTGTTATAAAAATTCCCTTACATAAGACTGACATTTCTAGGCTCCCTTGAGAAGTGTTATAACAGGGCTGTATTGTATCATATTTCAAACTGTTATGTTTTAAATGCACGTGGTTCTATAAACCACCAGTTTAATTCTGTTTTGTTTTGTAGAGTAAAATTAATATATTTATTATATGGATAGTCCAAAAAAATTGTAAGTTATCGGGCTAAAAAATTTAGGTACAAAATGTACCCTAGTACCAACAGCAACACACTTATCACAGTTTGTTCGTTAGGAGAGAGAGATGAAAACTTTCAAGATTATAATTATTTGAATGTTACTTCCGTACAAGCAAAATTTTCCACTATTTCATTAAAAAAATATACTTGTAAAAAGAGCAGTAAACCAATACAAATCACAGCACAGACAAACTATAGTCTGTCCCTGCCAAGCAATGAAACAAACAGAGCCACAGCAGTATAACTTGGCCATAATGAAAATAAAACAAGTTAAATCTACATTGATAATGGCATTTGTGTAAATAACAGTGTTTATATGTATAGGTTGTTATGTGTAGAGCATGTAATGTGTGTGTGTGTGTGCAAGGACCATTCTTCTCTATGGCATTTGCTTACTCACAATATGTATTATCAAGTTTTTTTAACTAGGATGACATTCAGTCCTAGTTAATGCAGATAAATGTTACTTGAAAAAACACCAGTTGAAGCAGAAATTAGTGAAATAATGTGTCAACTCCAAGATGAAGACTACGGCTTGATGTAGATATATCGTTGATATTTCCGAAATGACAATCACCATCATACATAACAAATTAACTTGACCAGGAAACACGTGAGGATAACAGTGTGTCAAAGCAGCACCTTATTTAGTTACAAATTATGTATCGTGACGTGAAGATGGCAGCATCACATCACAAAGGATATGGCAGTTTGCACAGAACAAGGTAGAATGACAGAAACTAATCCAAGATATGCAGAGCGGCGACAAGTGGAATACTGAAGAGTTCTACCGAAAGGGCTTCTATTCTCTCTGCCACACTTTACCAACAGTGGATCACACACAACACTGAATGCTAACAGTAAGGCAGAGAAATATATGCAAGAATAGAAAATTACTGCAATAAAAGACAATGGTAATAAAAATTTCAGTAGATGGTGTGTTATGTTGACGAGAATTACAGGCAACAATTTCTCACCTCCCAGTTTACAGCCCGTTTAATTAAATTTCTGATTTGTGAGTGAACCAGGTTATCAGTGGAGGTGCAAAACATATTAGACAATTTGTAATATTTACACAAAATATTCAACAGAAAAATTATGCATGTGTTTTTCTTGTATGAACAATAAAAAAATTTATTCTCGAGATTCTGACTTATTTATGTATTTTATTTAGTGTACATCACTCCAATTTAAACACAGCTGAACTTTATGGAAAACTACGCTCACACAAGACTGTCGTCACAAAAATTCAGGCAACATGCAGCAAATATCTGCCTTTTAAGTGGACAGGAGAAGACTGGGTGGCCATTAACATCAGGGTCTTAAGAGATGTTGAAGGTAGTGAGGTATGGAGCAGCGTCGGAATGCAAGGGCTGGGTAAACTAGAGATCTCTGAGAAAACCCACCAGCCAGTAGCATCGCCAGGCACAATTCTCGAGAGCATAAATCCAGGACTCAAACTGCTTTCACACTGCAACAACTCAACCACACCAGCCTTTCACACTGCAACAACTCAACCACACCAGCCCTTCACACTGCAACAACTCAACCA
Source organism: Dryococelus australis (assembly GCA_029891345.1). NCBI lineage: Eukaryota > Metazoa > Arthropoda > Insecta > Phasmatodea > Phasmatidae > Dryococelus > Dryococelus australis. The sequence continues at coordinate 7,045,481 of CM056995.1, read as the reverse complement.
CACCAACCTATTGAACGCTACTGTAATAGTTGAAGTGAATTTCTTGAAAATTGTTGGTAATACGACATGCTACAAACATCCAATAGCCAACTTCATGTAACACTACTGAATTCATTCAAAGTGTTAAAAACAATATCAGGAAGTCCGAATGCGTCACCAATGATCTGTTTAGGCAACCAAGTGTGGCTAGTGGCACAAACCTCAACGATGTTTTACACCAAAATACAGCAAACGCAGGTCAAAATTACTAGTGACTATGGCACATAAAATCAGTACAGTTTGTAAAATATTTTAGCATTGTGCTGCGAGCCTAAAGGACTCAACGCAATTACATAAAAAGTCAATATTTTACGGAGTGTTGTCATCCAAATAGATTCATCCCCCTGAGTGCCTCGATCCATAAGGTCTGGCTGTTATGAATAAAAAATAAACATAATACTATAAATTTTTATACCACTGCAGGTAGAAAAATCTATCTTTTTGCAGTTGTATTAACTATCAAGAAATATACTAATTCATGAAATGTGAATACCTGATACTTGGTCCTCATGTCCTCCAATAAAATACACAGACACATGCCCCTCGCACAAAAGCATATTACATGCTTGCACCAGTTATGCTGAAATAAAATACAAATAGTAACTTCAATAAGCTGTTCACATTACAAATGTACATTGTAGTGCAGAAAGCAACTATGTAATTAAAATTGTTATTGCCCAACAACTTGAGACTTGCCAACTTCCAGCATTTGTGTTAATGCCACTAGTAAAAACCCACCATTCAAAATCAAAGAACATTTTTTAAATGTAATACAAAACACTATCTAAATAATACAGACAACAGCATACATACACTATCAGTGCAGTTACATTACAATAAAAATGTAGACCAGAAAGTTTCCAAGCCACTTTCATGTACAGTTGAAATTATTTAATTCAAAATATCAACATTAGCCTGTAGATATAATCATAAAATATCAGCCGAATGAGATCACCATTACGCGTAGGAATAAACACTTTAAACAAAGACTGACTAGAAATGAAACACTAGTTGCACTTTCAATTTAACCTATCACATGTAAATGGCAATACTTCACATCTTTGTAAGTGATTATATTTCACATTATACTTTCTCAAAGAAAAGTAAAATACGAGTAGACAATGCTAAAATTTAATATACCTTAACTCTACAATGATTATGAAGCTAGCCGAATTATCTAACTCACCTCACCTACGATGAAATAAACTACATTGTGGAAATCTGGGCAGCTACTATCTAAAGAACAGAGTGAACATTTCAGAAAAACATATCTACGCTTGACGCAGATCTCCTATGGCAGTTGTCGATGACAAGTCACCGGGGGACAGGTGGGTTGGGAACGTACGTCTGGCATCACGAGATCCGAGAGAAAGCCGACCTCTCTCTCTCTGCAAGCGGGCACGCCGACTGCTCACGGCTGCTGGTAGAACTTCTTAACCAGCTGTGCGAGGTTCAGGACTTGTCCAAGTCCCCGTGTCGGGTCCACGCACACAAAATCCTCCAGGTTGTGCGTTGATGCTAAAGCACACAGTCCATCAGAACAGACCTCCACTACAGCTCCAGCACGGTACAAACACCAGTCTCAAGTCTAATGTATAGAATGCCCTTGCGAGCTACATAGTAGTCACTACATGACACACAACATATTAGCAATAATGGTATTCTACCGACTTTAGCTCATCAGTAATCATATGATTACAACAGAGTTTATATTGTTGACCACCACGAGATGTCAAGATTTTACTATTCGCAGCGGCAAGAATATATGTTCCAGCCAGCGACTTTTATTATTCACCGGCCCACTGAGACTGTGCAAAAGGCATCGAGTTCCACTGCACGCTGCTAGAGGACTACACCAGAACCACTTTGCAGCTTCCCCGTCTCCAAATGGCCTCCCCTCGCCCACGAGCTTGCCAGCCAATGAGAGAAAACGAAGCACCCAGTAGAGTATAGAGGGGACACTGCATTCACTCAGGATCAGTCTTCCACTGCACCAGTTGCCGGATACACCGACCAGCCTGTATCACTCCAGCTAACTTAGCTCACCCCAGCACCTCGCTGTACCTACCCTTCCTTCACCACATTCGTACTGAAGGAAACTTCTATCCTTGGTCTCTATCACAAGAGACCTGCTTTGTCTTCCCAGAAGATTATTTACAGTCATGTCGTCTACACAGACACTACGGCCCCATCTGTGCAACAATTGCATAGGGCATTAGATCAGTTTAAATTGTTCTCACAGCGCTCATTTACCCCTTCCCTTGTAGCTTATGAACAGGTCACCTCTACCTGTCTCAGTAGGTGTAAAGCTTTCCACAGCTCTTGCCAAGCGTTAGGAGGTGGTGCGACACCACATGTTTATTACCATAACAAGGAATAAACACTGTTTTACATGACTCAGGAGTACCTTTTATCCTGTAGACATAGAACCTCTCCCAGTGTCCTCACACCGGTTACCGGTAATCTACTCAGACGAGCCGGTACACTTCTAGCATACCCACACGCAATAGTGACGGCCAGTCTTTCTGCATACCACGGTAGAGCCCTACCAGGTACACTGTCTCATAGGACAGCTTGTCGACTCGGTGCTCGCCCTCTCCACCACGTTTAGGCACCGGAGATATCATTCTGAGTTGGGAAGACAAATTGGGACGGACACACACCCACATACAGGGACTGCCACCGACGAGGCCTGACTCCCTGTGCTCACCGCGTTTCTGCGCCGAACACTGTGATAGGGTGACCGTTATGTCGGCAGACATTCCACAATTAGTAGGGCGACATGAACCTTGCAATCTTCTCATGGACGTGAGAGAGTGTTGAGTCCAAATGCCTTATTCCTATCGGAGTGGAACTCGTGAGAAGGCAATGCAAGTATTTACTGCCTTCGCGCCCTTACAAGAGCTGGCCCCCCTCCTTCACCGCCGCTCTCAACCAGCTCGCCAGGAACAGGCACATGCCCTTCGTCATCTAGAACCTGTCACGCTGGAGATCCCACAGGGATTGTTTGAAGTGTCGACATGTTCACACCAGGCAATTCACCCTTGGATCATCGAGTATCTGAGCAAGACAGGCCAACCCATTGCTCAGCTCCAGGCTGACAGTCTACCAGCGGCACACGTACGCCCCATTGAAACTCCCAAAGCCAAGTCAACAATAGAGGATATGCGTACACAGCAAAAAGCAAACAGTCAAATGGAATATCGTCCTGAACGAACCAGATTTCATGCCCTGTCACAAAGTTACCAAACCAGTTCTCTACACTGGATGGGCGCCAGTGCCACATACACACTAGATTTAACCAGTGTAATGCCAGAAGGGTGTGCCTGGCTTAGAACTCAACAAAAGTTATCCTCCCTTGACGTGCGAGTCCAGTCTGCCGAGGCATCACACATCAACATTATATTCACATTGAACAAAGTATTTTATTCATATAAATGGTTGGGTCTGTTGAAAATACATGCTCATCACCGTGCGCCACGTGACTGGCAGCTGTAGTGACGACAGCTGAGTTAGTGTCGCCACGTGCAGAAGATGAAAACTGGTGTACCTCACTTTATAGTCTCACATCTTACACCAGGAGCCACTGGAGCTACTCTGCATGTCAACAGGCACACACAAAGGAAGATGGCACATTCTTCATGTGGTTGTGCGATCACTACATTTCGCTGTGAGGCTTATGTTATAATTGATCTGATATTGCTTGAAGGAGGTAGGGATCTCACAACTATGGTGTTGTATGATGCTGCAACTGGTTTGGTTTGCCTTGTAGGATGTGACCAGCTATGGCTTGTTTAGTGTGACAGACAAGGTTTCCCAATTATACAGTAGTTTGCTCAAAACCCACTTGCATACTCGCTTGGGATTAAGTGCACTCTTTGTTGCAAGAACCTTCCTGAAGTCTTCTCATTGTTCTGTATGTAACCACAGTAACTTACTTTCCACAAGGAACCAGCTTTGTACCGAGATCTATGACAATATAAATGAAGGCTCCGACCTTTCAAAATCGCTTCGCAATGAGCTAGTGGTCCCATATAGGCTACATTTTAAATAGTTCACAGTTCTCGTGTAATATCCATCCCTAGTTTTCAAAAGTAAGTTAAAAATATTTAATTGAACAATTTTCCCTTGGCACATTTAAGCACACAGGTGCAATGTATTGGTGGTACACATTAAAACAAGGATTTTTTTATTTTGTTTTTAAAGCTTAATCTATACTGGTTTTGGCATAGTAAATAAATTAAATATTGATGTTTACAGTAAATATTGATTAAAATGTTCAATTTTCATTTTAATTCTCATGACATTTTTAATTTTTAACATAATATTTACAGCCAACTTTAACCATCTCATTTCTGCGAGTTAGTTTTTATTATTTTTACATCCCAAAAAGACATAAATTCTAATCTTGGCACGCACGTCACATATACACCAAATATGTGGGCTAAATTTTTCTATTCAAGGAAACACTGGCTGTAAGTAATCTCTACAGGTTTAACATTATTTCGCGCACATAATAATGAATTCTTTCATTAGCCATACCATTCAACTTCTCGTTGAAGAATGAACGATATTTGGGCCGTGTTTAACACGTCAAGCCCTTTTAAATTCTCAGACTTATAATAGGGAAACAAGTGGAATGCAGGCTGCATTCAGAGTGTTTGTAAATTAAACATGAAAAGGAATAGTCAGCCTGTGAGCTGACTTTGCATTTATATTACTGAATTATTTTTGTACCACATTCAATTGTATACGTTTAAAATAGAATGATATTTTAACAATACAAATCAGTTACATCTCAACAAATTAGTTTGGCATACTGTTCTTTTTAGCATAAGTAGACATAAGAGAGCTTGAAGCATAAGTACAATTGATAGTTACTCAATCCTGTTTCATACAGGCCTAACACATTCCTATCTGGATGTATAACCACGCATGAAATGGAATATATTTGCACAATCCAATCTGCCAAATATGACAATGTACTGATGTATCATCGATGGAGCGACGTCTTCATATATATTATATTGACACATTGCGACTTATGGAGGGTGCCACGAAAACCCTTGTTACATGACGACTGAGGTAAGAGGCAGTTGTGGTCGTATGGTTTTGTTTCGCGATGCCAGTAACACGAAAAACATAACAATGTCTGGCTTAGTGCTCAGCCACTATACAGTACAAGTCTTGTGGCCTGTCTGAGTGGAACAAAATCAAGCACCACTGTCACGGCCTGGGCCGTAGCAATGGGTTTACCTTGCTGGAAGAAGTTCCATGCCGGCTGCTGTGAAGGCGGGTGACTGCTGGAAGTCCGTTCAGGAGGTGGTGTGCTGCTGGTGTCTAGAATATACTGGTAACAGACAACTAGCTGGCCCCCGGACCTTGGGTTGGCTATACCCAGAGGTGGTTCCTCCTCCGCGGATAGCCTCAACCAGGTGTGGCGAACCTGCAGTCTTGCTGATGGATTGGGGTGGCACTGAGAGGTTAGACCTCTTTAGTGAGCGGGCATTGCGAACTCTACTCCGTGGAGGTGTACTGCCAAGTGCAGGAGGAAGAAAACTATTGCAATTCAAGCTATTTCTGGAGGCATAAACTGCCCTTCTAAACTTCCTCTGGGCACTACCCTTCCTCCGGCCCTCTAGAGAGTGGTGGGTGGTTCCCTCGGGCTGCACACCACAACACTCGGGTGTGGTATTCACAGGGGTCAGTCCCCCAGAACCAACACTTACTACTTTCCAGCCCCATAGAGAGCAGTGGCCGAGTATAGGCAGGCTCTACCATACTATACCCTGGGGAACAGCATGGGTGTCCGCCTAATGGATGTGTGTTCTACTGCTTTGCTTAGATTAGTCTTCCGGCTTCACTTTAGTGGGCTAATTTCTACGCGAGGTAAACACAGTGACACTCAGAAATCAATACTCAGAAGTAAGTTTAGATCACGTGTATATTCAGTGAGAATAGATACGGTGGCCTGTACTAGCTCCAAAACTAACCTGGAATTGACACATAAGTTAAACCTACATACTGTCAAGTGAAGAAGACCTGGTTCTAACCTGACGGGAAAGGCGATAATACTGATAGGTAGTTAACTACAACTTTTCCTAACTATCTGAGATTGTACTGAAGGGACAGTTAGGGCATTGCCGCTGCCTGCCAGGCAGACCGGTAGTCGGAAGTAATCCTACGGAATCCAGGTGTAGGTGACCAGGTCCTAAGCTAAGTGGGGAAGTTACAAGAAAAACTGTCGAAGATTACTTAAATACAAACCTAACTCTAAATGGGGTGTCTGTAGGAAACAAAGAATTACATGTGGAATCTATTATGTACGGAAAGCTTCTTGTAGCCATTGGCGTCCCTGGAGCGCCCGGTAACGGGGCTGCAGAGCTCTAACGGCAACGTCAACAGTGGCAGCCGCGGAAGACTGTGAAGTCGTAGGCGACAGCCTCCGGAAGGGCTGTTGTAGTCTAGACTCCAGCACCCAGGTACTCGGAGAGACTGCAGGAACAACTCGTGAGGGACGCAGTGCACGGCATATATAGCGAGGCAGTGTGTGCCGCGGGGGAGGGCATGCGACATCCCTCAAGTGCAAGGCCGGAGTGGGGGTAGCACCCTCTGGTCATCCCTTGGCCTTCGCATATCCTCAGTGGTGCTCGTGCATGGCCTTAGGCTGCTGATGGCTTGCAGACTCTTAGCGCGGGGGAGGGGGGTGGTGGCGTGCCGCTGTCTGTCGCAACCACTAGTATCCACGTGTCTGGCCGCCCTCCAGGATTGTCACAGACCGGTACTTCCGTGCACAAAATTGTGCGGGGTTTACATCTCACGAGTGTAAAAGTGTCCCCTAGGGTTGCAGTGAAATGAGTCGTAATCGTTTATGGTAACTGGTACAAGCGGTATGCGTCACGTGTATGGTTCTTTCCTGCTCTTATGCTGTGAAACTACGTATGGTAATAGCAATTTTGGCTTAACTTTTCTAACAATTATAGTTTTCTTTATAAATAGAACCCTTTAGTACAGTCTAGGTCAATTAGATTATTGAATGTTAGAAAACAGTTTAAATACATGCAAAACTAAGCATAGTCAGCTGATGTGCCGTAGGAAAGGCGTTCGTGAAAGAAACGCATCACCAGCGTGCCTCCTCATTGCGGTAGTGAACTGCTGGACGACAGCATGTAATGCATCCATTACAGTCACAGTAACATAGCGACTAAGCTTCCCGCCCTTGTCTTGTCTTATCAGATGAACTTGCAGTGTTCCTGCCTTCTCCTACACCTTTACTCATAGTACAGTGAGCTGCTCTTCAGCAGAATACCCTGACACTAGCTCGCTCTCTTAGTGCTCCTTCATACCACATATAGTCGAGCAGATATTCAGTAACTGAGCAGAATGGACTTTACTTTTTTTTGACCCAATGTCCTAGATTTCTTGAATACAAGCACATCAATTATATAGATTTTTCTTGGAAAACTTTTGTTTGAACTGCGCATGCACTATATACCTAGCAAATCTCAACTTTTTTCCCCATCAGGTGGTCTATTACAATTCACTACTCCTATAATAAAACCTCGTACCTCCATTTTTTGCTGTTTTATATCATTATAACATAAAAGAATCAACTAATAGATTACAAAAAGCCTTTATGTATGGGTATGTTAAAAAAGAATCTACAAACAAAAAAATGAATCTCTTAAATCAACTATGATGTTTCGAACAGCGAAAAACTTGTACATCAAGTTATTATTTTTAATGCAAATTTATCTTCAAATCTGGGTTAAATACCGTATATGTCTAAATTATCAAAAACAATTTGATTTCAAACAGCAAAAATTTGTTTTCGTAATTAACATAATTATGGTTTACCTCTCTCCTGTAAAATAATAGTTTTTAGAGTAACGAGATTTTCTTATGATGGTAAAGTAATTTCTTTATTACGTTTTATGGGCCTCACACAAGTTTTAGTTTAACACCCCTGAACTAGAGAAGAACAGGCAGGCTGAAGAGTGAAGGATGCGACTTACTTGCCGTCTTGATGGGTGGGTAGGCTGGTGGGGGGTGTACCCAAGAGCCGTCTGCACGCTTCATGTGGCGGCGGTCAGATGCAAAGTGCTGCAGGAACAACGTAGCTGGCACCACTCTGAAGTATCTGCACCACACACACACACACCTCAAGTGTGTTAGTTGCCCCACACATGCACCAAAACTAGAGAACCAAAAGTGCACAGAGAAGAAATGGCTTGGCAATTCATTCTCCAATTGGCTAAGTGAGGCCCTGGAAATAGGCCGTGTTGTCTGGTTGGCCACAGCAGCTCAGAGTTGTTTCCTACTTCACTGAACTGCCTACTGGCACCTATTGGTGAACCGTTTTCCAACATGTTGCTAGCGTACGCAGCAGTTGGTGGTATGAGCAGCCATTTGGTCTCTGTATTTTTAAGTAATTTATGCCACAATTGTGTTAGTCTCGTGACACACAACCTCCGCAATATGCAGGCAAATTTGTAATTACAAATACATTATTCAACCAACACTGTTGTGGCAACTGCGTGAAGTAAAAGATACAGAGTTGCTCCTTAAGGGGAATTCCTAGTAAAAATATTGTCTGCAACCTCACTGTGTGCATATACAATACATGTATCCCAGTAAATATATATTCTGGGAATATGACTTATCTACAGGAAAGGTAAACTATTTTCTACAGCTACTACTTAATGACCCAACCAGTTTTCCGCTTAATGTAGGGCGAGTTCTTCTTCCAGACGAGTAATTTGTATGAAAAATACACACCATTCGGTACACGCGCTGTATTGAACGGTAGAGCAACAGCCATTAGTGATACTCCTGTATGAGAGCATAAGTCACTTTGCACCCATCCATCACACAGTTTGTGTTGTCAGAGGAAGTGTTAGGTTGGCTCTGGGGCTCACCTGTAGAAGCTATTGGAGAGCATCCGAGGGAACCCATTCTACAACCACCACACAGTTTGTGGAATAAGGTGGTACCCGGTGCCGTTATAGTGTGCCTAGACAGAAGTACACGAACTCAAGCTGCCCCTCAGTGTTGGTGGGGACTAGCTACCCGACATGCTCTCAGTCTCTGTTTCAGCCACCCCGGAAGCTTCCAGGACCTGTTCACCCCCTCTACCCCACCTTCACCAGGGGAGAGAAGTTTCCTGTTGGAGCAGTCTGCCCGTGGACGCTACTCCAGGCCACCAAGGACTTTCAAAAGCCCCAGCCGGAGTTCCAGTCGCAGCAACTAGTGGGGAAGTACGGGTCCACCAACAGCCAGCAGCACCAGTCAGCCGCCCAAGCACAGGGCCGAGCAAGCCTCTGACATCTAAACCAGTGGTCAGACACATTTCCAAACCCGCAAATGACTAGTCAGCAACAGACAAGACACATACTGTATACTGGTTGAGTCACTACCAAACAGTAACCCAGACAAAAGTCACACCAGAAAGTGTCACACAGTGGACACTAACAAAGTACCCACTTTGAGACGAGCAAAAATAATTCTGAACCCAAACTCGTCACAACCTAGGATCGGCTCTTCAGGCCCTAGTCAGGGCACAGGCTGGTTTATGTGTGTTCAATGAGCAACCAATACACAGACATAAATCTGACTTGTTCGAGTTTTCTCTTCCAGCATTCTATTCTTTCTTCACCTCTCCTGCTATTTCCTGTTTTGTCACCACTTCTAGTAAGACTCTTACAGGGATAGCCACGAGCTGAAACTACTACCACCTCGTGTTTTTGGGAACTGTCCCGAGGTGCAGCTTCGGAAGCTTGTCTTCCTGGGCAACAATAGAGTGGTTGTCACTTGTACATCTGCCCCCTCCAGTAAGTGCCTGGGTCTGCCAGCGACGCCCCTAGTCCTGCTATTGTAACCCTCAGTCCGGTACTTGGGTCTGCCCGCAACGTCCCGCTTGCCAAGTCGCTATACTGAAGGACAGTACAGCAGATCACACCCTACTCTCTATTAAGCCATGTCTATCTGCCTATGCAGTCTATCACTACCCTTATACCTCACCATAGGGCTGCCAAGCAGGGGCTAGCTCAGACTAAGGTTCTGAAGGGTAGTGGTATATACATCTGGGAGGAGGAGGCTGAACGTCAGAGGGTCAGCATCCAGCTCAACCTTGAACCTCCTTGGGTACATGCCACGTGCAATTTCTTGCTGCCGATGAAGCTTGGCCTACCAATGTCACAGCTGCCTATGCCCCTACCAGGGTACCCACTCACCCATCACTCGCAAGTGCGCCACCAAAGGCACAACGCTCTTATTATAGAAGTGGCCATCACCAAGGAAAACCAATATACAAGTCACGACCCCTGTTTCACCGTTGCCCGGGGGTTAGTGCCTTGGCACCACCCTCCAACTGCCATTCGTAATAAGGGCGAGCATTGAGGCGACAACAGAACTACTCTACTTTTATACAATTAATAACTTTGATAAGCTACTGGCACTGAAAAGCACAGGTCTTACAGCACTAACGGTGAGGAGAGGTGGAAATGGCGTGTCCAGAGAAAAACCACTGACCAATGAATGCTTACCACAGTTCCTATGTGCTTAAAACTTGGGCCTAACCCCAGTTTGTCATAGTGGGAGATCAGACTACCCAACTGGAGATGTCAAAATATAACATCACAAAATGAAAACTATTAATATAGACTAAAAATTCAAAACCTGGAACATTGTAATCTACCTCTTTCGGTTCCAAGTGAGAGCTGAGTTGTGAGGTTTCGGTCTGCGAACAGCAAGATCTTAAGTGGTGATTAGGGTGAAATGAAGTGAAGATGGAGCAGCAAGGACAGCGGGAAACAGGAGGGCCTCAAGAAAATGTGCCGGCCAACAGCATCTGGCACATCTCCCAGACATAAAAGTCATTGCAACCCCACCAGGAATATAGCTCAGTCTGCCCTGGTGGGAGGCAAGTACAGTAGTTTGAGAACTACACCATAGTGGCCCCAATTCCAAAGTGAAAGATTTCTGCAGCACTCGCCTGTCATTTTCAACACCAATATGAAGATGACGTGACGTGAAGATGGAGCAGCGACGAACTGCAATGGCCAAGGTTTGTCAAATTTTTCACAATTGAAATTTTAAATAATCCTGCCAAGAATAACACTCATTTCACCTTCGTTGGTGAAGAGTCATGTAACTCCATATGTGATAATCCAAGCACAGAAAAAAATGCTTCACAATAATTTCCCATCTCACAGCAGACACCAGGGGGCTGCAGCTAAGATATACGTACTAAAATGCTTCACAATAATTTCCCATCTCACAGCAGACACCAGGGGGCTGCAGCTAAGATATACGTACTAAAATGCTTCACAATAATTTCCCATCTCACAGCAGACACCAGGGGGCTGCAGCTAAGATATACGTACTAAAATGCTTCACAATAATTTCCCATCTCACAGCAGACACCAGGGGGCTGCAGCTAAGATATACGTACTAAAATGCTTCACAATAATTTCCCATCTCACAGCAGACACCAGGGGGCTGCAGCTAAGATATACGTACTAAAATGCGACTCTAGACAACAACTTGCAAATTAACATTTTTTATTTATCAAAACTGTGACATGGATCAAAACTTTCACCAAGGTTATTTAGAAAATGTTCTACTGCACACGGAAGCAACCACACGAGAAATGATGGCAATACAAAGTTACACATCATTCATATGTATAAAACAATTAAATACATTTTAAAAATCTATCAGCTTACCTAAAATACTCAGGTTTCAGAATGTGGTCTGTACGGAATGTCTCAGTCACGTACTTGTGGAAATGTGTTGGAAATGGCAGTTCAGATTCGAGATCATAAACCAAACATCTGTCGTCCGGGTTGTAAAGGAACAATACGTGGTAGTCCTAAAACAAACAATATGCTTACTTTATTATCACACTAACAGATTCTAAAAAGGTACGTACGCTTAGAGTTGAGGAAAATCACCTTTGAAATTGAGCAATATTTTTACTACTTAATGTGGGAATTGCAAGTTCGCTTGGTAGATAACTTCACAGGTTCATGAAACATGTGTTAAATAACAGAAAAGATTTCATAATTCTTATTGTATCTTCACCAGCACAACCTATTTTACACATAACTGTCTGCCTCGCTCATTTAAACAAGTCACACTAATTACTTTACATCCTCTCACTAGAATTACTAACAATTAATTAATAAATATATTACTTGACAGAATTTTAAATTTTATGAACTGACAAAGCAATACCATTCAAACAATTTAGTGAAAATTTGTTTAAGCAGAACAATGTGTTATGACCATATAACTAATAATGAGTTCACACACAAACATGACAGACAATAATAATAATAATGTGGTGGATAACAGCTCGGGAACTCCACAAGTCAGAAGACAAATACTGTGAGAGTTCACATTACAAGTTATACAAGATATATTGAAATCATGTCATTAAACTTTTCAAATCTATCATATTTTGTTAACGTCAAAAGAATGTGGGAAATAAAGTAATGCTTTACACGTAAAATGAATCCTGCACAATTTTGGAAGTCAACACAGAGAAAGAAAGTGGCCATGTCACAAGTTTCTGCCAATTTGCACTAGCAAATATTCTAACATAACCTGGATAGTCATGTCACAACGCAACTTGTGCATACCATATGCATACACGCAGCTTACACACAAAATTCAACAACAAAAACAGTAAGAAACAAATGTCGAGCTGGAACACAAACTGTCATAGTTTGTAAAATCACATTAAAATAAAACAACTTACATAGCACAATATTACATACAAAACCAACTGACAATTTAAAATACTGTGGCATTCTATCCATCTTGGACAATTTAGAGGGGTCTACTAAGAGTTTTATTTTATAAAAACTTTGTTTATTAAGTGCCTTCAATGCAAGAATGGTCGACAGGATGCCCATTAAGTCTTTCCCTGATTACAAAGTCGATAACACAAAAAAGGACAAATGTTATCAAGGTGCGGTTTTTATAGAAACGTACATTCAACTGTGATTTTTTTTTGCCATACTATAAAACTTCTCCATGTGCGCCATTGGTTGAATTAAGAACATCTAAGAAGTAGTCAATTTCTCACCATGTGTTGCTCAGCATATCTTCGGAAACAGACGTGAATGCGTAGGTTATCCTCCCAATCAAAGCCTGACATCGCACACACGTGTAGCATAGACAGTCTTTTAACATAAACCCAGAAGAAAAAATTGAGTGGGGTGTAATGTCTGGTGATGACGATGGCTAAGATGTTGGACTATCGCAACCAATCCGACGATCACGAAACATTGCAGTTAGAAATGCACCAATGATTAACCCTCAGCGTGGCAGTGCAGCACCCCAAGGTTGAAACTCTTCTAGCTGAGGTGCTGCATACAGTTCCAGCATGTCTAGGTACACGTTGCCTGTTGCAGCACCAAGCATTCACTTCTCATGTTCAATAACAACGCAAGGTTGTTCGGACCCCCATATGCACGTTGCCTCATCTAAGAAACACACACGTTGCAGAGATGCATTATCATCAACAACGCAACGCAACATCTTATTTGCACAAGCACTGCGTTGAGGATGCTCAGTCGGCAGCAAGGTCTGCATGATCTGAACTTTGTATGCATACAAATGAAGTCATGTGGTCAAGATTTTGCGGACAATTTAACAGTGGAATGTCAGGTTAACGCAAAGTACAATGCTTACCGCACTTTGTCAACAGTCCCTTCATTGACAGATTCATGTACGGGCACACAACACTCCCCGTAGGCCCTATCCTCAAACATCATATACCAAGCTGTTATGCGTTTATGATCAGGCGGTGGTCATCCATGCTGTCTTTGGAAGTTGCGCTGAATAGACACCGGTGACCTCGTCTCATGATACCTTAAAACACATTGGACCTTATCCCGCCAGCACCTTGATAACTTCTGTAGTTTTTGTGTTATTGATTTTCTTAGTGAGGGAAAGACTTTATGGACATCCTGAATATCACACATACTCAAATAGCGTAAGGCATATAAAAAAAAAGTACAATATTTTACAAAAATCAAATAATCGTTAATTGTGAGAAAACTTTGAAAGTCGCAGAGCCGGCTCACCCAGATGACGGGCTTGTCCTCCTCCTGGCTGGCGCGCTGCCTCCACAGCGGCACCGTGCGCCTGTCATTGGACACAAACACTATGTGGCTATGCTGCAGCTCCGTGGAGTGCGTCTTGTTCACCTCTTGGCACAGTTTCCACACGTTCTCCTCGCTGCAACATATGCTGCGACTCTCTACACCCACACTCACAGCTGCACACACTAACTCAAGTGAAACCCTAGGAAATACAATGAAACGCACTCTCTTTCCCTCACAGACGTGACCACACGGTGGTCCAGATATGCAACTAGACCACCTGGTGTTGCCATCTTTAGATTTATGAAAGGCACACACCCGACAACTTAATACACAACTTCTAATAGCAATGAAATACAATTATTATTTTTAAAAAATGCAGTTTTAAACACTAGGGTGGAAAAATCAGTACACAAGTATACATCAATAAACATTATCTCAGGAACTCATACAACAGCAAAATATTAGTTACATGTGAAAATTCATGTTTTGCCACTTTTGTGGCTTCACATAGTAACTTTTTCAACATTTTGTACTCTCACAAAATATTCTGCCATTGATTTATAGGAGCGTAAATGTACCTGTAATCAGAGAAGTGGTAAATTCCTGACATTGTGTTTATTCATATTCAGTTTATTTTTTAAGGATTCGGATATACAGGATATATGATGCCTTGTCCTACGTCAATATGGGATAAATCTCATACAATACAGGGCAGCTGACAACCCTGGACCACCTATGACACCAATAATCTTCCTCGTGACTTACAACTCCAGAAAGCACAAAGTAAATACATAGATTGCATTTTTAACTTTATTCCCATGTTATTGTAGTTAGCCTATAAAAGGAAACAATGAACATACATACATACAAACCTCGACTATACTGCATGTTAAATTAAGACGTTGGCTCCTGAGTCGATAGAATGGAATCATTCTGCACCATAACTCTGGACACACATCTATTCTTTCCCCTTCCACCATCCTTCAATCTGTTTTCAATGCAGCAGATTCAAGGTCATGCAGACAATCGAGATTAAATGTGTAAAATATATTACACGTGAACCTAACGTGCACATATTTTTCACTCCTTTTACCCTGCAATTTTCCCGACTCTCATAGCACTCACTATAGTTTTTTGTGGCTATTCTGATAATAATGTTGATGCCCCTAGTAAATTTATGTTCTGTGAGATTAGTAGGGTGGGATTATAAAACTTTCCAAGATATTTTTTTTCCGGAAAAGCCGCTATTCTTAACATTTAACACATATAAATTTAAAAAAAATTTTCCCCTCATATTTATTGGAAAAGTTATTTATATAATAACCTAGTATTAATATTGGAATTCTACTGTTTTGGTTAATGTGATGAATGGTGAGAAATTATAATGCATGTATGTTCCAAATTAACTTTGTTTATTTTTTTTTAAGGAATCATAACCACGAGAAGCTAACTTGCACTTACTACGGGACATATTTAGCTTGACATATACCTAAATAAGATATCTAGCGCCAGCAACAAAGGTTTCGGTGACACACGCGATAGCCCGGTAATATCACACTCATTCCAGTTGTAAATAACGAAATATCACAAACAAAAATCGATTATATGTACAAGACTTTCACAAAAAAAAATTGTCCTCAATACAGGGCTCCAGCTACTTCGTTAACGTGCACAACTAATGAACTCTTTTTCTTTGCGGTTTAAATAAATTAGCTCGAAATAAAAGCGCGATAAGTCACACACAAACACGCAAGGCTGCGTGCGCACATATTGATCTCACTGCAGTGGCTCACTGAATGCAAGAACAGCCTAACAACCATCTAATCACTAATTCATGAAGAATTAATTATCTATACAACTTACCAGTAGCACGACGTATAGACACAGTCAGATCTTTGAGGAAACAAATTTATCAACGGTTTAGTTGTAGAAAGAGGCGTAATGCCAGTGTCTTGTCTCTGCAACTTATTTGACTGAGGCATGGAGGCCATAATTATTGTTCGTTGATCGTTATCTATAAAGTCTTAATTGCAACTAAATGACTGGCTAACAACTTTCACAAAATGCGGCCATCTAAAACTTTCGAACGCCGGATTCTTGACAGGAACACACTTCTCGCACAAAACTCATAAAATCTTGTCTACATCAAAGTTTCCGTTGCCGACTCGCCGCCTTCCCGTCGTCATACACTTCATAAGCAGAAAACCTGCTAATAATCAGAGTACCCAACGTCAAACACAAAAATTCTTTTAGTTTTTCAAAATATCCTTTCCGGTTAAACCAACAAATCATTTTAAAAAAAAGAGATAAAAATGCCGGGATTTTTATAAACATTTTAAAGGTATAAAGTAGTTACATCAACATACGAATTTCAGCTTGGAGAATTTTTCTACAAACATATAATCTTCTAACACTACCATGGTACGCAAATAAAATCATAATTTTGTTTACTTTAGTACACAAATGCGATAATTCTGAACCAAAGTAGCTCACGCCAAAATCACAATTACTAAAAAATCACGGCCAAGGTTCCCCATCACAGAGCGAGCTAGTAATGCAGCCGAAGTAGTACACCAATTTATTTAGGAAATTTCCTACCACTTTATGTGGAACTCCACAATATCACGATACATTAAAAATGTCCCTCGCCTCCTAGAACGTTTGCAGGTATGGCACCTCTGCTCTGCAAGGCCTCTGCATTCATAGGCACTCTACCCGCGTGTGGTGCTCCGAGTGTAACAGTGCTGCGTGTAGAGAGTGCAAGCGAGTGCAATGTAGTGTAAAGTGGAAATAGGGCGCTCTTGTGCAAGGGCTTACCGACAGATGCCGGTCACACCCTAAGCCAGGGAACTGGGAGAGATGTCCAGAATTAAGTCCCTATGTTTTATTATTGTTAAGAGTGTTTATTTGTCATTTTATGTTGTTTTCACAGCACGTGTTTTCAATCTCATCTCATACCATCCATTAAGCAAGTGTTTTCTTATGCTGCGTGAAATGCAGAGTAATTTATAGAGTTTCAAATTGCAAGGGCAGAATGGTTTCTATATGCTTTGCAGTGTTGTTTGCAAGTGTGTCAGAAAATAGTTCCGAAGTGGTGTGCTAACCTCACCAGTGGAGGCTTACGCACCACGGTGGAGCAGTTACTAGCATCCAGAACATGCGAGGGCTAGGATGCGGCATGTCACGCTCCGGTGCCCCGCATTGTTTGCATGCCGCCCATATTAACTTGCAATAGACTTATGAAAATACTAGAACCTTTTTCGTTTTCTCGCCACCAGAGACGCCTACCCTCCTCCCCTGCAGTTTGCATCACCTCGGGAGCATAATTTACTACCAAATTTAATTAATATCACTGCTTCGCACCTTTGATTGTACAGTGTAGACTTGGGGGCGGGCTGATTCCGAACAAAACTGTGTAAAGTTGCCTATAGCACAGAAGTGTTCATTCGACTCGCGAAATATACGTGTGAAATAAATTGCCATATATTATTTACATGTTATGACTTATGGTATTACAGGGCATTGGCCCTCATAAGTCCCGCCCAAGAGTACATTGTCTTTTAAGTGTTTATATAATTTCACCTATCTTGCTAAGTGTGTGTTCTGATTAATTATTCAGTTATCAGGTCATGTGACAAGGTAGAATAAGGCTCTTATTAGCAGCCAATCAGATGATTTCAATCAATATAATTATGTACGCAATTATTAATTCCATTTATTAAGGATGTATAACCAGCCCTTTCATAAACATGACACTACAATAAAAAACAGTTACACATAGGTTCAGTTACAGTAACTTAAAACTAGTCCAAGAAAGGCCGCCCTACCTTGGTAGCGAACTTAACAATAAATTACCACAACACTTTCAACAAATTCGCTTCTCTAACCAAAACTCTTTAAAAACAGATGAAAGAATTTTTTATTGAATGTGCCAATGCGTGGTGCATCCCTGCGAATCGGACTATGTTTCAAATTCACCCCATTTCAAGAGTTATTATGCTCCGGGGGAAGTCATATTACGACAGGTAAATTAGTGTTGTGTCTACAGGATCACGCCCAACCTAGTCAATGATTACAGACACAAGACATGAAGAAAAAAACTGTACTGTCTACTGAAGCCATTATGTGATCGCCCATATTTTCCCTATTAAAATGTTATTATTCTACAGAACCATCGACACTAGTCAGCCATAGATATGAGTTCGAAGGGATGATGCTGATGTGAGCCGAGCTCCCGATTCCTAGACCGTATGCCCGCCGTCAAAATAACAGCTACTAGGAGGCGCACTCTACCATGCATGGTAGCATGCTAGTGCACGACACAACACGTGAGCATGACATTGCAGTGTAGTGCAGTGCAAGTATCTGTGTCAGGTACTACGCAACAAACGGGGTGAGTGAACTGTACAAGAAAGTAGAAACAGCACATGGAACTGTCCGTTCATGCAAGCACAAATTGAAAGATGTGCAAATGAGCATTTAGAACAGTGGTGCGTTGTCAACAACAGGCTGGAAACGTGCACACCAAAAGACAAGAGCAAATGGCGATTGTTAGTACCAAGGAAAATGAGAGGGAAAAATTCTTACACACGTACACACAAGTAGTACCCAACAATAAGGTATGTACGAGAGAGGTTTTTCTGACCCGGCCTATCATGTGATACGCGGAAATACATAAGAGAAATTTAAATTGTGGCGCACAGATGCGCACGACAACAACAATCAAGGTTTATAAAGCGGCCAGTTGAAACTATCAGTTTTGACCTAATGGCCCTTACCTTTGATCTGCAAAAGGGGGGGGGTGGAGAAAGATTCATTCTTGTAGTTAGAGACAACTTTTCAAGGTAGACAGAAGCATATGCAATTAGCAGTGCACGAGTACCGAACATAACCAAGCCCCTGCCAAATGAATTCTTTGCATTGGGGGGGGGGGGGGGAGGTTACCCATATCAGGTTTCAACGGACAATGGCACACAGTTTGCAGGAAGCAAATGGCAAGAGCTATGCAATTGGTGGGGGCTACAATACCTCAGAACAGCAGTTTACCATGCACGGGCCAACCCCTGGAACATCGTAATCAGGACCTGAAGACGCAACTACGATTCCTTGTGGACGATAGGCACAACAGCTGGGCTAAACACTTACCCGCTGCCCTGTTCATCCTCCGCCAAAAATTGAACGGGGCCATGGGAAAAACATCCGTGTATGTGTTACTGGGGAATAATCTGGCCTTGCCAGGTGAGCGCAACAGTCCGAAAAATACCGCAACTAGTAGCAATGTGAGTAGCGGCCAGTAACGGGAAAACTGCAGACAGAGAAGGCACGAACAATGGGAACAACAGAGGAAATATGCGGCGAGATGGGTCCACGCACCACGAGACCATCCCCACCCTACAAGCAGGACAACATGTTTATGTAAGAGCTCACCCGCAGTCGACCATCCGACAGAATTTCTGCGCGGGCCTAGCCACCACATGGGACGACATCCACCTCATTACAGGAGATGGTGACAGAGAAAATGCACCAGGTCCGACACAGCCCCATGGCGGCGCTCAGAACAACTAGCTCTCGAGGGGGTTGGGGGGACTAGTGAGGAAGAAGGTGTTCCAGCACCTCCCACAGGTGGTCGGTCACCGGTGGCAAGACGATAGTCGATGCTGGACATCCCATGGTCCACCAGGACCGTGAACTCGACACCACACAGCAATGATAATGGCTCAGGAACAGCTAAACGAAAGCGAAGCATTGAGGGAAATTGAAAACAGCCAAGAAGAAACTGCAGTGCAGGAGAGAGGTGAAGAGGAGGAGAGGGAAAGTTCGACCTCGACGACGCTCGAAGGCGTCGCCAATGCCGAGGAAGTGGCAAGGCAGGAAGACGTGGAAGGTGGGACAGCACCTTAAGTAGGAACAGTAGGAGGAGAGGGTGATGGAAACCCGACAATGCTCGGGCTATTGGGGGCCGAGGGGGCTCATCAGAAGAACCACCCCGACATGTTCAATGGCGCACCACCGACAAGCAGCACTGCTTCTACCACGACACCACAACCAGTGCCTGCAGTTAAGCAAATAAGTGAGCAAGGAGGGGTCCGATGCATCTGGAAGAGGGTGAAGCACAAAAAGAGGAAGGAGGCACAAGGAGAGAGCACGAGAGCACGAGAGCGGGTCGCGCTCGCGAGAGCACAGAAGAAACGAGACAGCAAGAGAGCAAGGGGCAGGAGAAGACGCAAGTGCAAGAGAGTAGCAATGACAGCGGGGACGAGTTGGCCAGCTCGTACGACCTACGTCGGTCGCAGAGGCGGATACGTCCGCTGGCAACATGCATGACCTGCAGGGATGTTCCAGCGCCTGGCAGGCCTTCGAAGGGGAGGAAGATATCCAACACAGAGCTGCTAGGGCAGCCGACCCAAGCACACGGCAGAGAGACACCCAGGTGTCACTATCAGCTATGTCCACGATGGCAGACCGGTAGGCAGTATGCCTGCTGACAGTAGGAGAATTGTGGCTGCAAACTGTCTCAAATGATGGGGCGGGGTGGGGTGGCATTTGACGTGAGCCAGTGAGTCGAGCTCTCGGCCCCTAGACCTTTTGCCCGCTGTCACAAACAACAGCAACTAGGAGGTGCACTCTACCATGCACAGTAGCACGCTGGCACACAACACTTGAGCAAGACATTCAGTGTAGTGCAGAGCAAGTGTCTGTTTCAGGTACTAAACAATGAACGGGGTGGACAGTGACCATGCGACCATGCGCGATTGGTGCATTGATACAGGAAATAGTAGCCAGTATTATTATTATTTCCACATAATATTATCAAAAGGCTGGCGAGCAGTAACGAACTGTTCCGAATACAAGGTAGGACACCAGTAACAAACTCTCAAAAGTCCCAGAGTTCTTTTTCAAGTGTTTTTCAAATGTTTTGGTTTATTTCAATTCACGTGTCATCGCCATCACATCACCGCACGTATTTTGCAAAGGGTTATTATATTTGTTGATTTGTTATATGTTTTTACGCACGTTATTGCATGGTTATGTTTATCTTAGAATAGTTTTTATCATGCAAGGTGCAAGAAAGTAGTCCAATGTGGGGTGTTCTGGCAGCAACCCCGGCGAGCATGCCATGTTAGAAAGTCAGTCATCTCGGAGATCTCAGAGAGGTCGGTCGTGTACCATTCGGTTCCGCACCTGGGCAGCATTCACCGTTAGTACCAATAATTTTTCACCGCAATAGCTTAATTTACTCCTGAACCTTTTTTGTTAGCTGCCTGGGACACCGCCTCTCACTTTCCCAGTGCTTGCATCGCCTGGGGAAGCATAATTACCCACCTAATGTAACGCATGGGCTTCGTGCTAGTTTTGCACAGTGTTACCACTGCCGACCAGTAGTTGTTCGGCCAGTTATTTGTAAAGTGTTGCCTTTCGGGCATGTTCCAGTATAACCTAATAAATATCACGTCGAAAACCGACTGTTTTATTGAGGTAAGCCATAAGGCATTTCAGAGTACAGACCCTTATAATCTCCCGCCAAACTGCACATGTATGGAACTTCTTTTCTTTGCAAGTATTTCAGTGAGTACAATAGCATAGGGGTGTGTATGCCCTTAATAATCCACCGCATAACATGTGTACCATTCATCAGTCATCAGAGAAGTGTAGCAGCATGGAAGGATAGCTGCCTTGGCAGTCGGCGACACAACCCAGGGAGAAGAGTCTGCTCTACCACTTCACGGCACTAGGTCTGGTAGCGCCTGGTGCCCAGGTAAATTATCTCACTCAATTCACTTAATTCCAGACAGATCCACTCCTCAACCTTTAATTTTCCAAATTTTTATTCTGGCTCTTGGATCACTATCCATGAACAACACCTCATTGCACTTGGACACTGTCAATGCAAAATCGCAGCACACTCACTACAAGGACACCACAGCCTCCAGAGTCTCATTACGAGGTCCAGAGCCTCCAACAGGGGATATAAGGAAAGGGCACTGTTGTGCTGAAGCCAGAATAAAAAACCCTGTGAAGTGAGGTAGCACCCCCGCACCCATTCGTCAGCCCATAAGCAAAGATTTCGGGTATATAAGGAGGTGCGAGATCCAGACACAGCAGTGTTCGCCAGCCCTCCAGCCTGAATAAGGACGAGGGCACCAGCAAACCTAAGCAAGGCTAGATAGGGCACTCAAGCCTGAGTAAGACTTAGCTAACCTGCCAATAAACCTGAGTAAGAGTTTGTCAAAGTCAGGGGAAAGTGGTGCAGATCCTTTGTTTAGTCTGACAAGACTCGAAGGGGACAATCCAGGATTCTGACCATTAGGCCACTTGCGCCAGATATGCCAAGTAATGTCTCTGGGAGTAAACAGTGTTGCTCAACCTCTCACAGTCTGCAATGACTTGAGCAATATTACGAGAGGAAATGCTGCTAGACTCCACGTGTCGAAGTACAGTCTCCTACGTCTTCGCAAATGCACAACGTCATTCAATTCAAGAAGGCGTCTCCACACTACCAGCCAGAGGTATCTCTATGTCCTCACCTGAATCCTTACCCCGAAAGCATTAAATTTCGTATCCGAGGCAGCAGGACGTGATGACACCCCCTCTGGACTGCTAGGCATTTCAGCTCTCCCTGCTAGCATGTAGCATTAGCTCACTTTGTCCCACACACATTTCTATGCAGGTAGCCTTTACCTGCCAGACAATTAATTTGATTATTAATTATTGTACTATTTAGAGCTACGCATCTCATTGTTTTCCAAATGTATTCATTAACTACATGAATTATTAGAATTTGTGTGTACATTCCTTTACCTGGATCCCACTACAATTAAATTTTATAATTAATTAATCAATGGTGCTAGGTCATTAAACATCTCGCTCTCTGACTAGTGTGGGAAAGATCAATATCCTTCGATTTCCTTCAGCCTGAAGAAGGCCAAGGAGTCCAAGGACTATTGTGATCACCTGACCTACCAGGGAGTAGAACCCTCGTAATTACCAGGCCATTATTCCAGCTGCCATCTCGATCCCAGCCTGAATAAGGCCGGATCCAGGACATACCAGTTGTTGCCTGGAATTGTGGGCTTTTTACTAGTTTTTAAAGGAAATCTTATTGTGTGAATGTATCTCTATTTATTTATCCTGAGAGGGAGGAACGGAGTTTTCTGGATAGCCATAGCCTGAATAAGTCTGGACTACTCCAAGAACACCCCGAGATGCCCAGTCTCTCAGCAGGATATAAAGCCAGGACCACAGACTAGTTTCATATTCTTGGCTACAGTCCCAGCAAGAACAAGTCCGGACCGGAGAAGGATACTGCCCAGTGAGTCTGGAATATATTGTGGTGTTATTTTTATTTTTCAGATGCCTTACGAGTCCAAAGGATGTAGAAGTGATCTATGGAAATTAGCCCGCCAATATTGCAAAGAGAATTAGACATCCTATTAGCAAATAACACCTTGACTAGTGAAATCGCCCACTTTAATTTCAATTCTGCTATTTCTCATGAACCATTATTTGAACCAGGGATTCCTTTAGACAGAATCGCACTATTCGGAAGTGCGGCAATACTGCAAGGTGGGGACAATGTATTAGGAATAGATTGGCCCGATCATACTGTTGAATATTGGGATAGTTGTAAGCCAGACCCACCAATTGCAAAGTTGTTACAGCCCTTTCCACCTACACAGAACTTAGGGTCTGTTCACTCTACATGCCAGGTGCACACCGCGGCAGGCAAGATTAATACTATCCCCATTTCCTCGCAGACAGCTAGTCGACACACCATAACGAACCCCTCGGTCGACTTCTTCCCATTATGCAACCACACAAGACCAGCTCCCTATAGAGGATACCATTGGCAGAAGCCCTCTGACTCCGCCTAAATTTGCACCCACTTCATTCCATGACTGCTGGCATCACAAGTATTTTTGATAACCTTGACAGTGAGCATAAGCAAACTCCCGGGATGGGATACATATTTGGTTAAACTCACTCTAGGGTTCGGATCCCCTCCTCCTGTCAAGGTCACTCAGCCCAAAGTGCACAAATCACCACCTTCCAAGATGGGAGGAACTGTAATCCAGCCAGGCAAACCCCTTTCTCATATTTTTCCCTTCAAAAGGGGTTCCTAAATCGCTCATCCCAGGAAGGTATTCAGCCTCCTCAACTCGCAGAAGTAATTTTATTTAATTCCAGTGAGAGAGAGAGAGAGAGAGAGAGAGAGAGAGAGAGAGAGAGAGAGAGAGAGAGAGAGAGAGTAGCATCAGTGAGTTTTATAGTGTAGATAAATAAACTACAGAAATTTAAATTACCATATAATATTGAAGCCCTGCTTCAAGTCTGACATGCGTGTCAATCAGCAAACTCAAGCAATTTTATGTGATTACTCCTGTACTGCCAAAGACTGTCCTGTCTGAACGATTTATTTTTCGTCCCGTCAACTGGTGAAATGTGTGATGCCTACAATTTTCTGGAGTACGATTTAATGCTGCTTTTATGGGGTTGGTGTGTTTACAGAGCTACATGACGTTAATGAACTTGGTTAGCAAGTCTGCTTGGTAATTTTCCACGTCTGTATTTGGTAGTTTGCAAATTAATAAACTGTTATTTTGTTTGAAGAGGGGTTACTATTTGAAGAGGCAATATTTTTGCTGCAGAAAAAGGTACTCAGTTTTTCTTTGCCCCCCCCCCCCTTTTTTTTTCACCACCTCGGGGTGGCGCACATCTGAACGCTTCCAAGTGCTGAGCTATACTGAAGAGAGGCGCGCGGCGCTACTGGCGCGGCCGAGCGCTGTCTGGAGGCTACTACTGGCGACGAGTTCAGCCTCACACACTCTGGCACCTTCCATACGCCTCTCCGCTATTCCTGCCGCCTCCTTAACCTTCCGAGCCGCATTTTCGTGTATAAATGTCTGTCCCCGGCCCGAGCAAGTGTGCAGTGTTCCTCTTCGAGTTGTGCGGGCTGGCTGACGATAGATCATGTCTACACCACTTCATACTTCGAGTTTCACCATGCTAGATGCATTATCGTGTAATATGAGTACTACTCAAGTTAAGTATTGCAATGGACGTAGTTGTTGTTATGCTGGGAGTAGTAAACAAAAAAGAGCCTGGTAAATTTCGGTTAGTGAGAGACTACCGACGAATCAATACCAAAAATTGAACTAAATTTTTACCTTTTACCTAAAGTAAACCATGTTTTTTAAGTTATTAAGGAAGGCTAGGCATTTTACAGTGTTAGATCTGAATCAGGCCTTTCACCAAATTTTGTTCCACCAAGATGCACGAAAATTGCTTGCATTTGTTACACCTCGGGGAGTTTTTGAATGGACCAGAGTCCCTCATAATAATAATAATAAAAGGTCTTTTTTTGTGGCGACGTTAACGTATTATCACCTTCTCTTACACTTAACCACTTTCCATAATAAAACATAACACTCATTTTTTTAAAGAAAAATAAATAAAACTATGACACAAAAGTTAATGTCTACTATAAACTTAGAAAGAGACTTCATGAAATATATAAAAGCAACTTACATAAAATTAAATTAACCTTAATTGTGAACTTACACTTCTAACACATACATGCATACATAAAACCATATACACACCTGACATATATCCATATACATATAATTGTACTATTTATAAAATTAAACTACAAGATAACATTGACTAGTAAAAGTTCTAAAACTGAAATTTATTTTAATCATTACTGCAGGACAGAAAATCACAGCATGTAACTAATTAAGCACGGGGAAAAAACGCCAAAATTTTTTTATTAATGTAAGACATTAAAACTTATATTATAAAGCATCTAAAATTATCAGCTACCTAGAAATATACATAAAATAAGACATCAAATACATCTACTAGCACACGCTCATTCACACATCTACATACATTAACTATACATTTAATTAATTAAACAGTAACATAAGTATAAGAAACATCACTATAGTCGCAGAAAGCGGAAAGCAAATAAGTTACAGGTATTATTAAAGAGGAATCTCAACAATAAATATTTTGTTTGCTTATATCAAACCCACATTTTAAGTTCATTAAAATATTTATAGCGTGACCAGGCTATTATCACATAATTTTTTGTATTTAGTGATTGAAATTGTATCTCTGGCTTCCTGAGGTAAGCAATTCCAAAGTTTGGTTGCAGTGACGATGAAAGATGAAGCGAAAAATGAGTTTGTTTTGGTACTAGAAGCTTTTGTTGATCGAAAGAACGAGTGTTTGATGCAGTGGGCGGTAAGAAACGAGACAAAAGGTATCGAGGACATCCTGTTAAAAATAATTTCTTTAACAAGCAGATCTTGTGCACTGATAGTCGATTGTTTAAATCAAGCCATGAGTGTGTGTCTGTATTTGGTGATATGGTCTTTCTTTTTAAGATTAAAAATAAGTCGTACACAGTTGTTTTGTATTCGCTGAAGTCTTTGAGCTAGATCTTCATGCAGATCACTGAAGATTATATCAGCATAATCAAGGGGTGAAATTATTAATGATTCTGTTGAGGTTTTCATCAATTTCGCAGGTAAATATTTTTTAGGCCTTCTTAATGAATGTAAAGTGACATTTGTTTGTCTACAGATGTAAGTGACATTTTCTCCATGTTAAAGTTTCACTTAATATTACACCTAGGTTTTTTACGGACTTTGATAAAGGAATCGGCTCGCAATCAAGTATTATATTAGGGGTGCTAGTGACGTTTGGTGATGTAAGTAGTTTCTTGGATCCAATTATAATGCTCTGGGATTTCTTAGGGTTTAATAGTAGCCTGTGCTTTATTGGTTATTCTAAGATATTTGACCATTCGTTGTTAATTGTGCCACTTTCTCGTGCTTTAGAGACTATCTTGTTGCCATATAAAGCTGAATTTGTTTTCAACTATCTGGATGATATTGTCATCTATAGTGAGACTAAGGAGTTGCACCGGGAACATGTCACGTTAGTCCTACAGAAGCTTTTGGAAGTGGGATTGACTGTGAATCCAGAGAAAATCAGCTGGTGTAGCCGGCACACGAGGCTGTTGGGATTTATTCTGAGTGAAGGACAATTGCTGTTAGACTCTGATCGTATTAACTGTGTGCTTTCCTTTCCTCGTCTGAAGAACTTACGTGGTGTAAGGCATTTTTTTGGGCATGATAGGCTACTATGCCAGATTTATTCCATCTCTTACCGAACACCTTAACATTTTGAAACATAAGGGCCAAGAGTTTTTGTGGGGAGATGAGAAGAGGCGGCTTTGGTGAAAATAAAAACTTGTTTGACCTCTCCACCAGTGTTAAGATTTGCTGATTTTGACTGTAAGTTTGTACTGCATGTGGATGCAAGCTCCCTGGCGTTAGGCGCCGTTTTGTCACAAGAAAATGAGGATAATGTTTTTCCCATTGCTTATGCTAGTCGGCTATTAATATCCACAGAAAGAAAGTACTCAGCCTATGAAAAGGAAGCTCTTGCTTATGTATTTGGGGTTGAGAAATTTTCCGATTATCTGGAGTGTACTCGTTTTAAGTTGTGTACAGACAACCAAGCCTTAATGTGGCTTTGGAATTCCAAGAAACCTTTGAGTATATTAGGCCATAGGATCGAACGCCTTAGTAATTTTTCATTTGATATATTTAATGTAAAGGGAAAATACAATTGTGTAGCGGACAGTTTGTCTAGAATGTTTGACCCTGACCCTGTGATGGAGAAATTCAGGAGCAGGTAAATGTTCTGAAGCAAGTTCCGGCGGCTTATTTGGACATTAAGGTTTGACAGCAAAAGGATGATGAATGTGGGGAGTTGTGGCATAAAATCCAGCTAGATGAACTCACTGCTTGTACTGTGAAGAAGGGGATTATTGGCGAAGCTTCACATAAAGGCATTTTCAAGACCTATGTACCCAAGGCAGTGAGGCCAATGGTGTTTGATTATTTCCATAACTCTTATTTGGGCGCTCGTCAGGGACAAGAACGCACTTCGCGGCGTATTGAACAACATTTTTTTTGGCCAGAAATGCAATCAGAAATTAGAGATTGGGTGAAACAGTGTGCTTTGTGCCAGCAGGTAAAAGCCTAATAGTAGCGCCCAAGGACAGTTTAGTAGTTCACCGCTAGTTTTGTCTGGGAAAGAGTCTATATTGATGTGTTTGATCCTCTCCCTAGATCTAAGAAGAGTTTTATTTTATTTATTGGTTTTGGTTATTGAATTTTTAAAGTTTGTTTTGTTATTCCCCATGAGAGACCAGAAGGCCATTACTGTTTGCAAGATCTAGCAGGAAGAAGTGTTTTGTTATTTTGGTTCACCCGCCCAAGTTGTTACTTATAATCCGAGAAACTTTGCTTCCACCGAGTTATCAAATCTAACTTTTTCTTGGGGAGTTTGTTTGGTTCATACAAACCCTTATCACCCTCAAACTAATATGGCAGAGCGGTATAATCGTACCATTAAGGCTGCACTTATTGCCTTTCATCATGATGTTCACACAGATTGGGATAAAGAGATCCATGTCATAATGCTGGCCTTGAATTATTGTGTAAATGCTGCTACAGGGTTGACGCCACAAGAAGTGTTTTTTGGTCGGAGATTATTGCACCTTCTTCTTAATACATGGGGCTTACATTTTGATGTAGATGTAGGGGAGCGAAAGGAATTCTGGGAGGATGTTACCAAGTATCTCAAGAAATACTATCGCCATACGCGTAGGGCGCAAGACGAGCAATATGATCCTGTTTCTTACATGGTTGGTGATATAGTTCTTGTAAATACTCATCGTTTATCTAGAAAGGTTTATTCCTTCTCAGCAAAATTAGACCTTAAGTATGATGGCCCATAATGCATTGTTAGTTTTCTTACCCCAATGTCAGTGTTGTTGCAGGACCCAGGAACAACAAGTTTTTAAAGAGCCATGTCTCTAATATTAAGATTTTTCATCAGCCATTGGAGCACTGTCATCACTAGGGGAGGGTTCACACTCTATGGTAATGTATTTTGGAAGTAAGGTACTGCAAATATTGTTGTTAAAATTTCCATTTTGTAATAGGTTCGCTAAATATATGTATCAATTTTAATTAGCCCCAAAATGAGTAAAGCTACATGCAGTAGTTGTATTTATGGACTAGTTGGAAAGGATATCCACCTCATATATATTTTTTACGGTAAAGAAACAGAAGAGGGCGTTATTAGAAGTTTTGCTAGGTTAGTTTAGAAGGACATCTCCTCCCTAGTCGATTTTTCTGTTTTCCGTACTCCTTTCCACCCTGCCAGAGTAACTGGAATTCAAGAGCAGAATATATGGGGAGCACCTGGCCACTCTTTCTTCGTCATCGGCTGTTTTCTACTGTGGGCCACATCCATAAGCTTATCCGGATTTTGAGAAGAGACCCCTGCAGCTTTCTTCCAGCGTGTGGAAGGATTGAAGCCCAGCTTCAAGTGTGACATGCATGTCAATTAGCAAACTCAAGCAATTTTATGTGAGTACTCCTGTCCTGCCAAAGACTGTCCTGTCTGAACGATTTATTTTTCATCCCGCCAGCTGGTGAAATGTGTGATGCCTAAAATTTTCTGGAGTACGATTTAATGCTGCTTTTATGGGGTTGGTGTGTTTACAGAGCTCTATGACGTTAATGAACTTGGTTAGCAAGTATGCTTGGTAATTTGCCACATCTGTATTTGGTAGCGCAGATTAATAAACTGTTATTTTGTTTGAAGAGGGTTTACTATTTGAAGAGGCAATATTTTTGCTGCAGAAAAAGGTACTCAGTTTTTCTTCGCCCCTCCCCCCCTTTTTTCCCTCCTCTGGGTGGCGCACATCTGAACGCTTCCAAGTGTTGAGCTATACTCAAGAGAGGCGCGCGGCGCTACTGGCGCGGCCGAGCGCTATTAGGTGGCTACTACTGGCAACGAGTTCAGCCTCGCACACTTTGGCACATTCCATACGCCTCTCCGCTATTCCCGTTATCTCCTTAACCTTCCGAGCCGTGTTTTCGTGTATAAATGTTCGTCCCCAGCTCGAGCAAGTGTGCAGTGTTCCTCTTCGAGTTGCGCGAGCTGGCTGACGATAGATCATGTCTACACCACTTCGTACTTCGGGGCTTCCGCATGCTAGACGCGTTATGAGTACTACTCAAGT
This sequence comes from Dryococelus australis, assembly GCA_029891345.1. NCBI lineage: Eukaryota > Metazoa > Arthropoda > Insecta > Phasmatodea > Phasmatidae > Dryococelus > Dryococelus australis. The sequence goes on along the minus strand of CM056995.1, from coordinate 7,015,208 downwards.
TAAGTATTGCAATGAACATAATTGTTGTTATGCTGGGGATTGAGTACTCCTTTTTAGAAGGGTTTTTTATAGCGATTTTTCTGTATATGGATTTTTGTAGGGGAGTGTTTCTTGACTGTTTTGATTGTGTGAATTTTCAATATGGTATTTTATGGGAATGTTTGTAAGAGATTGATTCTTTTTTTTTTATTTTTTTATTTTTTGCAAGTTTGAAGGAATGGTCTCCTGGACTACGATTTGCCAAAAGAATTTTAATGCCAAGGAGTTTAGTGGGTATTTTATTGCGTGCCTTTATGCTCATGGTTAAGTGTAGTGAGGGTTTTTGCTCCTTCCCAATGGTGTTCTTGAAATTAGTATTCCATGATGTACTTTTTATTGAATAATCAGGCGTACTTTTACTTTTAAACTTGTAATGGTACTTATTTTACTCAGGGAGTCATTTTACCTTTTTTAGTGGGATTTCCCAAGTGTTTCTGTTTATGTTTTCTCCTTCCCCTAGTTCACTGGTTGGTAGAAAGCAACAGAAATTTACAGTTGCAATTTACATTTTTCAAATCAAGTTGCAAAGTTGTTGTTCTTGGTGATAATGTATAGAAGGGCTTCAATATATTAGTATTGATTTTGGAATTTATTTGTCTATGATTTCTTGATTTTTTTTTTATGGTGTGCATCCTTCTCCTTGCCTTCTTTTAGCTCTGCTGCGCCCTAAAGGGGAAACATTTATTGTTCTGGTTTACCTTGTTCCCTTTTTCTTCAGTTTCAGTAAAACCTTAACACCTCATACGGTCCTTCGATTTCGTGGTCAAACACATGCCCAGAATGAATTAAGTCAGGCTTGAATTTATCTTGTCATGACAAGTCTGTAAGCTTGAAGAAATCTTGCTGTGTGTAAGCCAACAAGCTTTAATCCAGCTAACCTGTCACCACAGGTCAAGCTTGTTGCATGCTTGATTAATAAAATTTTCTGCAAGCTGACCTTAACAAACTGTAAGCATAATTCAAGCCATTTGCAAGCATTCCATTACCAGGTATGTGCCAGTGATGAGAAATTTGGCTGAAATCACACATGTTATGATAAGCTTACTCGGCAATGCAAGTGCAAGTCAAATGACAGGCTTTCTGCAATCTCATTCACTATCCAGGTCAGCTGGCAGATCTGATTTCCCACGAACCAGATGTGGAAGTGATGCTGATGGGCCACTGTAACATAGAGGAAATGCTGCCACCTGAATGCCCACCCATGGCCAGCCTGCATGTCCCACAATACCCTGATGGATGACTATCTTACACTAGGATACTTATATCCTTGACTACCAAGGCAGATACATGGTAAAGCCTATCACAGAGTGTCAGAGCCTTCTAACTCATGTACCCCATGGCCGATTGTGTCTGAGGGCAGTTGAAAATAGAGGTCTATCGAAATTTTCTTTTTCTGAATGGCATAATCCAAGTACGACCAGTGGGCTATGGAGACATGTGGAGAACATATGTTTCATTGGAAGTGTGTGTTTCTAGCTATGTTTTGACAACCCATGACCACCTCCTGGCCAGACATCTCGGGATACAGCACACCCAACACCTCATAGCCAACTACTTCCACTGGCTTGGGATGGCCATGGGTGCCTGCAAGCACATGTGCATCTGCCAAAAGTTTCATTTGAAGGTCTTGGGCGGGGAGGGAGTGGAACAGCAGCTATCCCACCAACTAATGGGGCCTTTTGAGGACACTGCGCTGGATTTAATGGTCCCTATCCCAACACCTTGCACTAGGTGTGATACATCTTGGTCGTCATGGACCTGTTTTCTTGGTGGGCAGAGGCATACCTCGCCAGCAGTGCCCACACAACAACTAATTGCACCTTCTCTAGACTGATTTTTCCCCAATGATTGATCCCCATTTTACCGGTATGTGTTAGAGGATGTTGGTGTGAGCAGCTGGAGGTGGAACCATTGATGACTACCATTTACCAATCGTGGACAAATCTTATGTAGTGGTAGAATCAGGAACTGAAGCTCCAACTCCACCAGTCTATTGGAGATCATCACAGGCAGTGGGACTCCTCCCTCAAGATACTTGCATTGACAGATGAATGCAGCCATAAGCAAGAAACCTGCTGCCCTGTGATAGTGACAAGTATTGCCATGTCCCAGAAAAAAAAAGAATTGTTAAGAGTCAGAAGTGGAGGAGCAGCCAGCAGCATGTTGCTGACGTCGGCAGATGTGGGTTGAGAATATGCCAGAACATCATCACCGCTACTTGACTTGCCTGATGACAGTGACTTCATCCCCTTTCTACCCTGCAGTCAGGGGACACTGTTTACATGCACCTCCACTTTCTGTCAGTAGGCACCTGGAACTACTGTGCGGGACTCATGCTATACTGGGTGGGCCCATGCCACATAATCAAGCAACTAGAATGCATGAAGTACATGGCGAAGGGCACAGATGGAATGAAGGAAGGCACACAGTGTTTAGCAGTTGGCGGACATCCCTAAAGTTTTCTAAGCAAAAGATGCCAGGGAGGTTGGGCATAGCCAGGAAACCCAGGCACAGGAAACAGTGCCACATCAGATACCATCTCTGCAGACCCAATGATGCTGTTGTAATCAGCTGCAGGAGGGGTTTGTGTATGCAAAAAAGTGGCTGTCATAATATCCAGACACCTCTAACAGCATTGCAACACTCCTCCACTTGCTGTCCCAGCCATGCACTGCAGGGGGAAGGGGGCAGTGATGAAGACTCACTGCACAACTGCTGAGAATACAGGACTTGATATGGCACATCACTGGCTGTTCCCAGATGAGACAGGTGCTAATTGCTAAAACAATGAACCACATACTGTCACTGTGCGAGAGGAGGGGGAGCCAGGCAGCCCAAAATCAGGATACTGGTCCCTGCATACATCTCTGGCACATGCATACTACATCATGTGTGTCGGGGAGTCGGAGGAGGTGCTGCTGCGATGCCTTCACTGCAACTGATGCCTGCACTAGACCTCGCCCAATGAGACAGACCAGCCACTCAACACCACTCTGGAAGAGCAGCAGACACTGGCCACAGCCTCTGCCCTAGTGGGGGTCAACCAGCAATGCTGAACGTGCCGAAAATTCTGCTTTTTGTCGTTCAACAGAAAGACAGTCGACTCGGTGCAGAAACAACCCACCCATAGTGGGATATGCAATCGGTGGCCAGGGAGGTGCTGTGCTGGCCCAGATGCTGTACACTGCCATCCCGATGTCATCTCTCACCCACCACCGGCAGCAATGAGGAGCATCCAGATGCCATTGGTCCTCCATCTCCAAGAGGGTGGGACTCGCTATACAAACTGCAACCTCGACCACACATCCTACTGGCCAACTGTTGCACACTGATATGGGCACTGCTTCAAGAGGGCGACCTGTCAGACATGGACAAAGGGAAGCCAAACCTGATCCATTCCTGGGTCTTCCCTGTGACGCCAACAGAAGCTTCGAATGGCAGAACTGGGCTAATCAAGGGTGGTGTATGTTGTATACATCCCTTGAGCCCACATGCAAATCCTAATCCTGTCCTCAACTTAGCATAATGTATTATATTCTGTAATTAATTACTTATTTGAGTTAATTATAGCTATGTAGACCTGTATGGATATCATATAAGTTAAATGTTCATGATATCATTATGCAACATTGCATGAGTATGTGCTGAATTATACAAAGAATTATAGCTTGTGCATATGACCAAAGCAAATCCTTGTGGAACATAATATCAATAAAATATTAGGATATTGTGTATGTACTAGATAAACAAATTATTGGCATTTTATATCGTCAGAAAAAAAGTATATAGTAAATGTTACATACCATTAGTCGTCAAAGTAATCCCCATTGGCATCCAGCACATTTTGTTGCCAACGTACCTCCAGCTGGACAATGTCCTGGTGGTTAAGAATCGGGGGAGGGGGGGCTTCGATGCAAGGAAGTGTCCATGACTGCCTGCCGCACATCTGCCTCAATTACAAAGGATTTCTCTCGAAGTTGGTCGTCCAGGGAATGGGAGTATATTAGATGACAGAGTGTCTCCAAGTGAAATCACAGTTTCGAATCCCTAGCCACTTACACCACATGCGGCCTGGCATTGTCGTGAAAGAGCAGTACACTTTGCAGTGCAATTAGCTAATTGTGGCTCCTTTATCTTCAGTGCCTGTTGCACATTTTCCAACTGTTGCGAGTACAGGTGTGCAGTGATGGTTTAGCCCACTGGTAGCAGCTCTTAGTGTAGTAGTGGTTTTTCAGTGTGAGGCACAGGGTCCTATCGTGACAACCAACGTCTGAAATGCTCGGGATTGTCATACAGGACTCACTTTTCATCACCAGTGAGCACTCGATCGAATATGGATGCATTGCAGTACTGAGAAAGCATCAAGGAACAGACTGTCCCTCGTTGCTTATTGGCTTTCGACAGTTACCCACTTGCTTAATTTGAATGAGGGGCAGGTGAAGTTTGACTATTTCAACGGACACCTGGAAGCGCAAGGCAAATTTACAAGATGTCTGGCCTCATCATCCAGGGCCTGTGGCCATCCACTTTGGAGTTAATTATGAAGAGACAGACCTTCCAACCTGAACTTTTGGGATCAATGCCTGGCAGTGCATTGATTTACAGCATTAACATGGCAATGCTGAGAGTAACAATAACTGATCAAAGAATACTACCATAATTTCATTTTTATTTATAACATTTCACATTACTTTACTCTTCATGACATATATGTACTTAATATACAGCAAAGTTAGTTCTATACCACCACCTCACACACTGACTGTTGTGCATAACATATATAATTTAATTAACTTTTGCAACATTAGGCGAAATATTTCATTTAGAGCGCAGCACAGAAAGTCAAGCTCAGGTCCAATATCTACAACACTGTATAGAGCAGTCAGGCTGTATTCCTACGTCATGTAGAAAATTGATTGGTAAGAACTCATAGACACACTCATTGGCTAATGGAGTACAGCCAAGTATAAATTCATGTGGCATGTATGGCAGTATGTCAGTCACATCTGTGAATATTGTTATAGGATAACGATTATGTTTTTGTAACAAACACAAAAACTGCACTTGAGTAATTTATTTTTAGCTGATCTATAAATCCTCCTTATTTTACAGTAAATTAAGTTATAAATAGCGTTGAATTTCTTAAAATTTTTACGATATAGTCTAAACTTCTAAAGTTATAAAATTTCCCGAAGACTTTTGAAGATTTTAAATTGAAACATGTTCTTTATTTCCTCTATTTCAATTCTTTAACCCGTCAGAATTATTCCACTATCACTGACTTGAGTTGCTGCACGATATAACAGTATTGTAAGCACATTTAATGCTGAAAAAATAATTTCTGATATACTGAACATATTTAATATATGACATTTTTTGGGAAGTTCAATGAACAATTTGTGAATTATTTGTGTAGTAATTATTTTTACAGCTTACTTGGTGTGCTCTTTCTTTTTTTTTTTTGAGAAATTTGTTTTCATGAGGCGGAGGATATCCTGAAAGTAGAGCTTTAGCAGGACTGTCTTCAGAAAATTGTAAGTATTATATGCAGTAGTTAGATAACACGGTTGATTTGATGTTGCTTAGTATAGGCTTCGTGTTACTGGCATTGCAACATCCGTGACTTCTATCACGACACATAGGAAGGTGTCGGTGCGGCAGAACAACCACGATTTCTCTACTAAGTAAATGTGATTACTAAATGAATAGTAGCGACTTTTACGCCAGCACTGATATAAAGTGTAAGAATATTCTATAAGCAATTGCAATGGACTAGTGCATGTTAGTTCACTGCAATGCACTATAGATTTGTATGACATACATTTCTTGAATATCGTTTCTATATTAGCCTACCATGTCCACCGAATTCATAAAGTAGTGAAAAACGGTGGTGGTATATTATAATATATAACTCCAATTTCTTCTGTAAATATCGACATTGAAAATATACAATTTTACAAGATATCGTAGTCTGCTGCAAGTCTAAAATATATTAAAAATTGACTTATTTTAAGCAATTTTTAAAAATTGTGAAAATTATTTCGTTGCGTAATTTTAAATATTTCTTGGAGTAAAGGATGGTACATTATTTCAATGTAAATTACCTTACTTATGTAAGTGAGTTAGTTTTTATTATTTTCACGTAGGCCTACCAAAAACAGTAAATCTGTGATTCTCATAAACAGTTGTCTAAAAAATATGCGGTCTAATTTTTTTCTTATGTTAGTAAATAGTTGTAAGCCATGTCTACGAGTTGAGCAATAGTTCGTCCAGATATAAAATAATGATAATTTTGGTGAGCAGCACCTTTAAGGGCGACGCGGCATTTGAAAAGCCTACCGATGTCGCCATTACCGCAGGTATGGGGCAACAGCCCGTATCGCGCTGTGGTTGAACTTTTCCCTTCAGTCCATGTAATACTTTTTTTTTTTTTTGATCGTGTCATTATTATAACTGGCTGGCCGCATGCTCGTGCCAATTATCGTGAGCCGTGTCATATTTCTGAAATCACTTCGACCTTGCAATCGCGTGCGCTTTCACCTGCCACACGGATGGCTGTCGTCTCGTGGCGGTGAACCGGCGGCTAGAGAGCTCGCCTCCCACCAGGGCTCGATCCCGGTGTTTCATTACAAACTGAACTATTGGCTGACCACCATGAAGCGGGGGGGGGGGGGGGGTGGCGCAGTAGTTATACTACACGCCTACTACCTAGGCGGACGATGTCGCTAGTCGACGGGTTTTCTCGGGGATCTCCCGTTTCCCCCGCCTTTCCATTCCGGCGCCGCTCCATATTCACTTCTCGGTCCTCGTTGTTAAGAGGCTGTTGACCAGAAATTATTCGTTATCGTGTTATAACGGAAGATTCAGTGTCATCATTTCTGAAAATGTTTCATTATAGAAACTTTACGTTACATGTTTCTGTGCAAATTTATGTGTCTGGTTGTTAATATATGTTCCCTGGCTGTCGTTGTGAGGTGAGAATTAACTAAATATAACATTTCTTTAAGTTGATAATTGCATAATTATATAATATTAGTTCATATATTATGTCTGTAATAATGAGTAAAGTAATTATTTAAGCTTCTACTATCGCAATTTTCAATAAATACTCCAAACTTTTGATCAGGAAGAAACAAATAAAAATATCAACTTGGCAGGTGACATGCGCTCTTAAGAGCCATCCAAATCCCTCCAGCTGTCCGTGAAATAGGGAAGGGGCGGAAGGGAGGGGGGAGGAACGTCCCTGCTGACGTACAAGTGGAACAGCGACCCTCCCCTTACGCCAACTACCCCCTTGCCATCATGAACTCGACGTCTGTGGTTCCAATCAGCCTGAGATTACTGCGGTTTTGAACGTCTGTGTTTCGCTCTGAGACGCGTAGCAATTATAAACATCCAATCAGAAAAGTCGATCTGAGCCAATGGCGTACGCAAGGTGGGAGCTGGAGGCGCTGCAGCCTCCCCCAGAAGAAAATAGTCAAAGCGTACATAAATACGGAAAATGTTTAGAAATTGGACTTAAAAAATTGTGTACTGAAAATTGAAATAAATGGTTGCAATAAGTTTTACTCGAGAGTGCACTTGAAATTAAAACATATCTTACACAGAGAACAAATAATTTTTTTCTTTTTTGGTTAAGTGCCGACTTAAGTACTCGAGGTCCAGCATCTCACAGAATAAAATCGCGCGTAAGGCGACTAATCTGAGCTGAAACTTTATCAAGTACAAGTAGACAGGAAGTCTTTTCGCGAACATCGGCTGCCCTTAGCCATCACTAGAGCCAAGATTATACAGTGAATAGCGACAAAACCGAAATACAAGCCTAACACCGCGATTTCAGTTCAAACGAAAAATCAATTCAATTTAGCCAAAATATATAATTTTATCTTGTGAAACTATGACCAACAATCTGTATCCATAAATGTATAAACTGTGTCATGGAAATAATTTAATTTTTCATATTATGGCAAAAAAAAACATTTATTTTAAGCATTTGTCATTCAGACTGAGTGAATAACAGCAGTAAATATTGAATACCGTGTGGGTGAGAAAAGGTCATTTAATAAGAATTGCAAAATTGTAAAACCATATAGTAACCATTCGTGTAAGACTGTGACAAAAAAAAATCAACGTTGTTTAGGGACCTCAACACACAAGTTACGAAAAAACAAAACCTTTAAAAAGTGATTTGTTTAACCCTTGGTAAAGCTCTGCATTACCTTTTTTGTTCAAATAAATTGTTTTCTCTTGTTTAATCAACTGCATAACCTTTTTAAAATTTTAATGGAAAAATGCATACAATAATACATTATCATAAACAATTTTTAATAATTAAATTTGCATTAAAATGACACAGTACAAGGCTCTAATAATTCACAATTTTAGTTATGGCATTTCAATGTCTAAGACTTTCATAATACAACTGATAACAGCGAAATCAAATATTTTTAAAAACGAAATTTGCCTTAAAATAACACCACAAAATCTTGTCCCTAGTTATCACAGATCCATTGCATCGTCCCCTCTCTCAAGGTTATCTCATTCGAGTATGTGAAGTCAGCGTAGGAAACCCTTCAAACGAGCGAGCCGAATAATTTAACATGCGGACGCGAAATCAGGTGGAAAATCCTTTGATTAAAGTGTAATACCTTCTTTGCTCATGGCCGCATGATGGTTTTGGAAACGGACATTGCGTCTGATTAGCTACATCGTGATTTCCTATTCGTTCAGCTAGCGCTCGGCAAGGCCAGCTCTGATTGAATGATGTCCTTGTACCACATAGCTACGGCTCAAATCATTTCTTTGCTACTATCATCTACAGAATCAGCAGTAAACGCGCTGGTTGCTTTTCTGCATCCGTTGCCTATTCTGTGTTAAAGTTAATATGTGTTTATTAAAAACGTTCAGGGTTTTTTGGGGGGCGGTGGGCGAGGGGGGGGGGGGGGGGGGGGGGGAGCGGGAATAACATGATAATTCGACGGAAATACCACAAACAATTGAAAAATAATAATTTTCAAAGTTTTTTTTAGAGGTAACTCAGGAATATTTTAACTTTAAACTTTCTGCCAAACTAATTAAAAATTTGTATTTTAACACAAAGTGTCTTTTGAAGTCTTAAGAATGCCGTGTAACGCATGTAATAATTTTCTTTTAAACAATCTCGTATTTAACTAAGGTTTAACTTCTAACCTACGTTAAATTTAAACTTCTTCCTAAAACTTAAAATGAAACCACAGACGAATCACGCAACTATTTAACAAGATTTTTTTAAATTTTATTCCTTTGAAATCGGAAACTATTTTGAGCGGTCGCCAAACAAATAAGGCTGAAGTAATAGCGAACGTAATTTTCTTTAACAGAAGCCATAAAACCAACGTCAAGAATGGACGTGTGAGTTGAAGACTGATATTTCGTTATGATATAATTAGTGAAAAACTTAGCAACCTTGGCTGAACTTCTTTAAATATTTCGGATTGAAGTTTTTCTTCCATTAAATTATTTTCCCGCCCACGTACGTAGCCACGAGGGCGTAAGCTACGTCATGGTTCCCTTCTGTCGTTAATGTATACGTAAGTCTATAATGGCTGCAAGATGTATTGAAGTTCATCCTTGAGAAGAGATATCGAGTGATGTTTGTCTAATTTGTTGGAGAAGAAGAACGAGGAAATAAAATATTGAGGAGCTGTAAATATCGATCTTCTGATTTATTGAAATGTTACAATCTGTGTCGTAAAATAGCCTGCGTGTATACACACACGTATATAGCTACCACAGAGCATATACCTATGTACAGAAGCTAAGTGTGTGTAATGCTCATTTCTTCGGTGACGTGAATTCCGGCAAAGATAAAACACATGCATGTACACACGTAGCTAAGTTGTGTAATTTGTAAGCGAACTTTTATAATATCTTTGAATTAATGTAACGTTTAAAGCACGAACAGAGACGCACGAAATGTTCCGTACTATTTTTTTTATATGATCCACTGACATGTAAGACAGGGTGCCAACCAACTGGAGACATCTGGTATTATCCTTGCCTGTTTCCAGACCTTTGGAGTGCTTCTCTCCTGCCAAGAGGAGACTTTAAAGGCTAAACAATGACTGAAAGTAGAAAGTAACTAAGACTTCAAAGTGCTCACTTTACCATGAACAGCTTGTACTCTGTGGCACGAAGTCGTAAGTTTCTATTTATTTTTCTCTCGTTTCATTAACTGCAGCAAGCACGGCTCGTTCTAATTGTAATAATAAAACTGATTTACTTACGCCTGGTTGCACTATCTTGGTTCGAAACTCGATCCTAGATCGGATCTAAGATCGAGACAGAATACTGTTGCACCATTCGAGTTAAGAGCTGGACTGGAGATCGAGATGAAGTTAGTTTCGAACCGCTGAAATTGGCCTTTCGAAATCTTGATCCGAGATAAGCAGCCATCGTCTACAAATGTAGTTTGAAAATACGCCAACAGATAGAACTACGTTCGATTGTTTTCTTGGGAAATTAAAACAACATTATACGCACTTGAATATTATTCAGTAGAATTCGTACAACAATAATTCACTGAAAACAGATAAAACATCGCACATCTAGTTCTATCTATAGTGGAAAATACGCCTACTTCCATGACGTCACGAACCAAAAGGCAAATTTGTCTCACATTTAATATTGATCTCTCACTTTGGAACCAAGATCGACTAATCGGAGATCCAGGATCATGTAGTTTCGTTGGTGCAACAATTTTACATTGGAACCAAGATCAAACTGGATCCTGGTTCGGAACTAGGATCACTCGATCTCGGATCGGGGAATATGTTGGTGCAACCGGGCATTAGGGTACTGCACGCTTCACACAACAAAAACATTGATTGGCTGACGCAAGGCGTGGCGGAGGGATACATGGTACACTTGCAGAGCTGTCGAAACTGCGCCGGATAATCTGGTAACTGGAGTACGAACGTGGTGTGTGGGTAAACAATGCGGCGAAAAACTCGGAACTCGTCGCTCTGCCTTGGGCAATGGCCGACTCAGCTGACGTCTGCCGGATCTTCGCTAACGTAAACATTGTCTGAATATTGTCCACACGAACATGCACAGTTCCGCTTACTCAAAACTTCAACTTGGGAAGTGATACATACAGCGTTTCAGATCGCAAGTCCGTAACACAGAGTACGTTAGAATACAGAGGTGAAACAACCACACAACCTGTCACGGCTGTTCACGATAAAGTGAGCACTTTTGAAATCAACCTTATAAAAATGTCACTGCTCCTATACGACATTCACGGTAAAGAAAGCACTTTTTAAGGCCCTGCAAATTTTTCGTTTCAGCCTATTTCTATCTTTCTGCCGCTTTTTAATATAAACATTGCCGTGTGGCTAATAAACCGAGAGTATACATTTCACTACTCTCAAAAGTTAACGTCTGAAAGAGCAATAAAGTATATTTACTGATGGTTAATGCCTGAAGTGAGGGCTTTAAAAAGTGCTCCCTTTGCCGTGAATAAACTATACCTGCATATGTGCCCAGTAATGTTGGTAACGATGGAGGAGAAGCAGTTACATATCTGATTGTTGTCATCAGGATCAACCGGGAACTTTGCAATTTTGAAACTGCCATGCTGTCCGAAAAGGTAAGAAACAATACACTAATCTACACACACTCACATACTAACTAGTCGTGTCCGCGCATTTGCCTTCTTTCACGATTAAAGTTAAACATGGCGGTATACCCATTAACTACTTTCGCGACCCAGTGCTCCCGAGCTGGGACGGGCTAAGTTTTGGGGAACACCCGGTAGCCAGAAACATTCCCCGCCATCTCGCCCGCAAGCTCACATGGCTGTCACACCACACTGCAGTCTTTCCATAAGGTTCACATTTACACACACATACTCATTCAATTCATCACTCTCTTGACCTCTCAGAGGTCCTCCTGTCCTTCTGTTATCTTACCATGACGCATTCCGGTACCTTCTGCCATTGTCGTCCCTCTGTTTCCTGGACAGGACTTCCTGTCCAGGTTTAGTTGTCTAATCCAGGTTGACATGATCGGTGAGTCATTGAGGGAAATGTGGTGGGAGGGAGATGGCTCTCCTCATTTTCTTCCCAATTCATGTTCCTCGATGACAGGCAGTTACTGTATGTGTGCCCCAGACCAGTCATTGGCCGGAAGTGGCCAATGACGTTGATGAAAGTGCGGTGGCCAATGAAACCACAGACTGTATTCACATGTTTATAAGGAAGTGGTGTCTATCCTCTCACCGAAAAATAACGCGAATTTTGCATGTCTCTACAAATTGGTTTGTAAAAATAAAAAACCGTCTCAAAATAAAGCCCTCTCATTTGGAATAATTGTCAGCCTTAGACGTTCACTTCCGAGTGCGGTGAAATAAACACACAGTGTTTATTACTCACATGACAGTTCTTATTTTAAAATGTGTTTAAATGATAAAACATGGCTGAAAGTAAAAAGTAACTGGGGCCTCAGAAGTGCTCACTTTACCGTGAACAGCCTATAGAAAAGCAGTACAATGTTGGCACACGGAGATTGGTTGTGCGCAGCCAGCGAAATGAGTCTATCTCATCTATAGTCTGTGGTTGGAAGGCCGGCATTCGCCAATCAGCGCCTACAGTGTTGCCAACTCCCAAGTACGAAAGAACGCTAAATGGATAGCAATATGTATCCAAAAAAAAGTTTAAAAAATAAGAAAAAAGGAAACCAATATTACAAAGTCTATTACTAAATAAAAATATTTATGATGCAATAAACCTGTTTTATATAAAATAGTTTAGCGTTAGGTCGACATTTAAAGGAATTTCAATATACTTTTAATTTTATGACACAGGTTGAAGCCACCCTTTAAACTTGATTTATAACACCCATTTGTTCCGATATACTTGCGTATACTTTGGACTCGGAGGCATTGTTAATAATTAAAAACCTATTTCAAAACCCTATCAATCAATAGCTAAACCAATTATAAACTATACCATTTTCTGCATTTGCCTCTTTCACTTGTACGCACTGCCAACACGCCACATGCATCTCATCAGAAGTACCAACCAGTCGTGTAAACACGAGTGTTCCCTCCGTTTCCTTCTCCGATGTACGAGTATGGCAGCTGCGTCGAGTGAGCCTTAGGCAAGAGAATAACCGACAAGCAAGAACAACAATATATGTAACTATGAAGAAACTGAAAACTGCTCATCAAGTTGCCATTTTTATACTTAAAAATATAGCCAATAGCTTAAATGAATATATTTTTGTAATTGCTTTCTCCCAAAAACTATATTGAACTATAAATAGCTACATTGGCAGCACTGACTTATTTGCAAACAGGCGATATTCAGGTAATATGTCCCTAGACATCGAGCTGCAGGGAGCAAGCTAGCATTAAAAGTTCGTTCTATACATGTTGCCAAATACGGAAATTATTCCGTATTTGTTGAGGAATCCGTTGTTTCGTACGACATATGGATAGAACTTCACTTCCGTACTAACTTAGCTTCGAGTAATGTCGCCTTGTGGATTCTGTTGTAGCTTTACTAGAGCTGTAATACTGTTTCTTTTATCCAACGTAAAAGGTTATTTTTGAAAATCGTAATATGTTACAATGGGAAAGAATAGTCAAAGAGCATAGATTGCGCGGGGTGAAATGATATTGCTGTTTCTACATACGTACGTGCAATAGGTAAAATAATTACGTATGGACTATTTTATGATCCATCCTTGGCCGGCCAAGGTAATATTCAAAGGGTTTTCAACTTTTCGTGCCGAGTCAAAAAATGTAATGATTTCATTTTATTTCAATTTGTTTGTACAAATTTTGTTTTTCCCAATTATTAATATAAAGTTTTTTCAAGTGATACACTCCTGTCATAAAAAAGTTAACATATATTTGTTTGAACGATAAATGTGTTTTATTTTATATGGAAATTGATCCAATAATATGGATATTTTATGAAAATGTAAGGGAATTAATTTCTTAATATCTGGCAGTACTGTTTATAGTCCATTCACGATCACTTCTTACTATTCTGAAGCCCTGCTAAAGTTCTGCTCCTAGAATATTCCTCCGCCTCATGCAAACAAAGCTTAACCGGATCTAGATAATTACACTAAAGTGACAACGTACCGTATTCGTGCGCAATCAGTGTAATCATATTTCGCATAAGAACTATTTCTTACTAGGCATTACCAACACATATATTTTCACAATTATTATTAGTATTAATTAAAAATGAAATACTGTAATTTATAACTTATATTAAATGCATAACGAAGTATAAGGTACTTTAATGTTAACAAAGTGTAAAACACGTGTGACATATGGCATATTCAGTAAGAACACTTCATACGGAGGAGATATAGTTTGAAAAGTGCGAATGCATCACAACCGATGTATATCAGCTGCTGGCTGCACAAAGTTGATTCAGTCCACTCCAAGGACATATGGTCTCCGTCTGCACCGAAGCTACTTGCTAATCACGTAATTACCTCCAGCGCCACGGCACACATTCATTGTGTCTGGGAGTTATTAACAAGACGTAGTTCTGTAGCTGGCGCTTCCCTGCAGACAGTTTCTTTCACACATGATGGAGTTATCGCAGACAATCACAATACAAGCCATCGAAACACTTGTTGATTCATTTCGTGATCACAGTCTTTGAAATCAGCCAAGGTCAGCCAACAATTTTTTAATACGTCAGTTGTCGCCATGATGCTAATTTACACCCCCCCCCCCCCCCCCTCCCTTTCTCACCACGCCGGGTTTGGTCGACATGCCCACAATTGTGTACACATTGCACATGACTGATGCTGATGAGCGGTGCTGTACACACCGATACAGCAGACTCCAGTCTGAAGGACCTTTCTTATACAGTTGAAAACTTTAACATTTGACTCTACGTTGGCTTTCCGACATGTTGTTTCTCATGGAGCTTGACACAATGGAACTGTCAAAGAAAGTCAAACAGCCATTTTGCCGAGAATCTAACAGAGGTTATGTGGAAACTGCGTTATTTTATTATAGGGCGATTTTAATATCAGTATATTAAACAAAGCTCCTCTTAAATCAAATAAATGGCAAACAAATATAATGCGAAGAGGAAATATATGAATTAACATATTTTAATAAAGCAAACAAATGAGTTTTTTGTTTTGAAATAAAGTTTTATTATAAATTTTAAGCCTATTTTTAAAAAACGGTTAATAAAATGCATTCCTGGTTAATATAGTATTTATTTACGTAACAAGATAAGTACACATTTTAACGAAGTTCGCAGAACCGATGTACAATTGTCTGAACTCTGACTTGACAATATTGTATTGTGTATTGGTAGTTTCGTCAGAGGAAAGGAAACGTAAAGTGAAATGTTTTCTATTGTGTGAGAAGCTGGAGATTGTGGCTGATCTAATTCGATATGAATGTTGAATGGTATTATGCAGTTTCTTGTTCACTGGCTGCAAGACAAGCACTGGACAGTGAACTCTAGTACAGCACGTACAAAAGAGTTGCGTGATTGCAACTCTTGAACTCAGAAATTACCGTGTGGTGGAAGGTGGAACGGGTCAATCCGAATGTGAACGAACGCATTCCACGAGCCAAATTTGTTGCTGTCGCGACCTAAATACACATGTTTTCTGTCTCCATTTTTGGGGGGATAGTAATGTTTGAATGATTGGTGGTAAACAACTTTTAATGAAGAAATAAACTAAGTTATTCTCTTTGTTAACAAAGCTGAGCCTCATTTGCAAGAGTAAAAATAAGTCCACTCTGTTAAACGGAGCGATAAGATGATATGGAATCAAAGCATGAAAAAAAAAAGTTTGCATCTGCGCGTTCAAGGTCAAGAAGCGAGGGAGCGATACGGGCGACACTAACACGCACGCCTAGTGCCTCATCGCTCCTACGCGCAAGGCGTGCAGTGTTTCCATCCTAACGCTTTACTGTGCAAATTAGATCTGTAACAGTGGGGTTTTATCACACGCGATGAAAGACCCTGAGATTAAACTACGCTCGTACAGTCGTCCTTTTCTCTTGCCGTTTAAGGAAATTACATAGACGAGCTTTAAAATTGCAATATTTGACCATTTTAATAATTTTTCCCCCCAAGAATATACGTAATATGTTAACAGTAAAAATATAGAGGCATAGATAATTGTTTTCTTTACTTTTTTTTTTTTTTTTTTTGGCAAAAGTCGTATTTACAGAATATATATTGACCGAGATACGCGAATACCCGCAAACAACTGTTTCACAAAAAATGTTCCAATGCATACTCCTCTTAGCATCGGGTTCTTGACAGCCATTGCGAGGCGAGTGTGGAGTAGCGCCGGAATGCAAAGGGGGAGGGAAACGGAATATCCCCGAAAAGAACCCGCAAACCCGCGGCATCGTCCGGCGCTATTCTCATGTGCGAAAATCCCGGGGGATCGAACCATATACGCCTTGGTGGGAGTCGACTAGCCTGACCCTTATCTCATCCTGTGCGATTGAGGTATATTCTTAATACATACTACACTATCTACGAAAAAGTAATTGGGCACCTGTCCACAATGTTTGCTCGGTGGTTGTCACCCCGTTAGAATCTCGTAGGGCCACCTCTTGCGGCTATAACAGCAGCCATCCTGTCTGGCATACTCTCTACGAGTGTTTGCAGGAATCCACGGTGATTCGTCGCCATTCCTCTACAAGCCATTCCATGAGTTGAGCAATGGATTTTGGCCGCGCCTGACGAGCCCTCACCCGGCGGTCCAATTCGTCCCAAAGATGTTCTATAGGGTTGAGGTCGAGGCTCTGGACAGGCCAGTCCAATCGGCGAACATTGTTGGCGGCGTACCACTGCATAGTAGCCCTTGAAACACGGCACCTGGCATTGTCATCCTGGAAGTAACACGGGTCCATTCCGTAAAAACGCCACAATGTTGGGAGCATTTCATTATCCAGAATGTTACAATAGGCCTCTGTGGTCATGCTACCACGGACAAACACCAGCGGTCCTACGCCGAAGGCCGTGAAACACAAGTCAACTTACGTACTGAATTACCCATCTTCACGAGTGTTCAATTACTTTTTGGTAGATAGTGTAGTTTTGTTGTCGTCCATGCCAAAGCCAGTTTCTTTTTCCTTTTTCCATCATTGACTACACAGCTGCAACGTTTACGTAATAGAAGGCCGTATTCGTTAGCAGTCATTAGGCCGCGTGTTGTGTGCGATGTAAGAGGCGCGAGCCAGGTGAACAGTCTATATCGGGAAAAATTAGCTGCAAGTTGAAACTAATTACCAGAAATAAAGCGAACAAGAAAATGTCCATACGAAAATTATCGGCAAATAAATTTTTTTGGTGAACTACATATTTTGTATTGGAAGTTGTGGGAGTCTGCAGACCAATTTTTTCGAGAAGACGAGGATGTCAGTTATGATCATTTTTTGTTTCTCATATCGCGCAACAGCCGCCTCTTACGAGCGGAGCGGATATATTTGGGTGGATCTCAACATCGGGGTCTTGAGTCGAAAAACAAATACGCCTGGCGGATGTAGTACACACAAATTCTATGACTCGATGCAACTTTTCCCTTTTTAATATTGTAGAACTTCAGGAATATAGACGTATAAATGTTACCCTGCAGCACGTTAAACATCGGCGCAAATATAATCTTTTTTCTCGGGTCTACACACTAGAAGCTGTAGGGCGAGGAATCACTGTGTGCAGACGAGGCTGTAGTTTCGGCGCGGAATTTTGGGATTGAAATTGTCAGTCGCAGCTTGAACGTTCAAGTATGTGCGGACTTAGTAAGGGAACTGCGGATACAGCTCACCAGACTTTGGCGAGTGTCCTCTGGATGCACTCGATTTCAACTAACCTCTGCAGATGAGAAAGTTCTTTCTGTCTTCCATCACAGTAGACTGCACGATCTTCTGTGCTCCTGAACAAGGTCATCCGTTCATTGGCTGTTGGCTTTGTGACATACATGTAACTCCACAGCACGGTGCGAACGAATCTGATCTTGGGAAACAAGGGAGGGAGGGGGGTAGGCGAGGAACAGGGAAATCATGCCCCAGCTGAAATTATTATATCACTCATATTAGCACAATACTTTCACTGCTAGGGAAAGTATTTTTCTTCGCTGAGATAAAATTAATTTCTAATTATCATTTTACGACACGAGGTGTGTTCAGAACGTATAGGGGCTAAAATTATACTCAGGTTAGGCAACTGGTGTCGCATGTGTACTAGATTTTTCCGTTGTATATGTAAGTACATGGGATAGTTGCAATTTTTATAAAACAAATGAGTGTAAAATCTTCATATTTGTTTTGTGCTAGACCATACGTCAGAGACTTCGTTCCTAGTACTAGAAAGGAAATATAGCGAAATATGTCCACAATTCTTTTAATAGTCTGTATTAAGACTGGGTTTGTTAAAAATGTTGGCTTTATGTAAATACTAGCTGTTCCCGGCAAACGTTGTTCCACCTCTTTCACGTTCTATTTTACCTTCTCAATGCGTCCCCTTTATTACGTCTGGTACGTCGACCTATGTTTGACCGTGGTATAGCTGGCATTTCTCGCTTTTAGATCAACAAACATTTCCTGCAAGTATTAGCAAAATCGGCCCATACATATAGAAGTTGTACTCCAGCGCCGCCTATCGGGATTGAACATAACTTGCCACCTCAATAACATATGGTGTGAATATGGTCTCAACTGAGCCAGCGGTTTGTCAGTGACTATGCGGTTTAGTCACGCACAATGGATTTTTATATATAAAATATAACATCTGAATAAAACAAACACTATCGAAAATGGTTAAAAATATCATTTCTAGGGTTTACTTGCTCAGTTTCCTTAAGTTGAAGTTGGAGTTGAGAAATTCAGGCATCTCTGTAGAACGATGTCTCGAGAGCCGATGAGGGTGAAACGAGGTGAGAATGGAGCGGCTCCGGAATGCGTGTGCGGGGGGGGGGGGGGGTAGCAGGAGAACCCTGAGGAACCCGCCGATCCACGGCATTGTCCGGCACGATCCTCACTTGCGGAAATCCGGGAGTTGCGCGGCCGTGGTTTGAACCCAGTTCTCCTTGGTGGAAGGCGAGGAGGCTAACCGCTCAGACACCGCGGCCCCCAGTTTGCTTAAAGGAAAGTATAGAAGCACGACGTTTCTTTTGATGACAGCTTGTTCTTCAGTTCGTGACGTTTTCCCATTGAAATAAGCTGCTTGTGAACGCCCACTGCCGAACACATTTGTCTTTTTGCTGTTTATACTTGTGAGCGCCACTGGCGAGAGTGAATGACAGTTACTAAGTAATAGTTAATATTGCACATTTTGACTGGGGAAAATACCTATAATTCACAATTCCAGCAAAACACGAACTTTTACACATAAATAAACTGAATTTCTCCTTTTACTCCAGTAAAGAAGTGACGTTCTTAGTGCAGCATTACACCTTGCAGCGGAAATGCACCCTGTACCAAACTATCCCACAGGTAGAGACCTACAAAATTCTTGTTATTTTTCGGTGACGAGGTAGGCTCCACTGCCTTATAAACAAATGACCACAGTTCGTGGTTTCATTGGCCGCTGCACTGTAATCAATGTTACGTATATGCTTGGTCTACTTACAAGAGATTGGTCACTCCACCGCTGAACTTATATTATTGGCTCAAAAATTCTCCAAGGCTCGCCAGACATATTTTTGGCCAAACGCATAGTAACGTAAGAGTTCAGCCCAGGGGCATGTAGTGAGTTTTTTTTAGAGGGTAAGCAATATAATAGCCCCACATATTTGAGTGTTTTAGATAACATTTGCTAGTGCTGGGCTGTGGTTCCATTTTAAATTTCTATTAACAAACTCAACTTCCAACTTTGCTTACCCTCTACATGTAATTACCGTTTTATAATACCTAATATTAGTTATAAAAACGGGAACGAAATGAATGTAATAATAATTAACTGAATATGAGAAATGTAGGACTGGAGGATGCAAACAGAACGACTGCTTGCCCTGACGAAGGGACGCGGTCGAGCGTGTGGCGTGTTGTTGCTTGCGAGTTCGATTCATCGATAGTCGCTCCCGTTTATGGAAGTAAATACTAGATAGCAGCACTGTGCGTGAACAGTGCGGGAGTTACGAAAACTCTGTTCCTCGAATCGGAAATGGAAACTCAGATTTAAATGTATTTAAATTTACAGTTAAGGCGAAAACCATAAAGGGCCAAACATTTCCAATATGTATAGGGTAAGCATTGCTTATCTTGCGTCTATGAAATAAACGCCACTGGTTCAGCCTGACCTTATATAATGACGCGAATTTTGCAAGTCTCTGCACATAGGAAATCTCGTTTAGTTCCTAACCCGAGTAGAACTGACCAGACCAGGGCTGCTGACATTCGCCTGGAGCGAGCAAACACAGAGAGAAGACACATGTCGTAGCTTGACCTTGGGCTCTCCCGCGCATGCGCTGAATATGACGTCCTACCTCCAGTCTGTTGTTTACAGTAGCGCTTAGAACGAACGTGTGTAGTGTGTGGTCATCGTGTTCACCACGGAAGAGACAGTTGAGCAGGGAATCTGCACCAAATTTCGCCAAAAATCCTTCAGTTCAGTTCAGTCCACGCTTATTGAAGAGTTCGGTATGAGACGGGAGTCTCTCAAGTTTGTGGACAACTGCTCTCGGATAATTTAACCCTTAGAGGAGTATGCACGTATATACTCGGGGCTACGTTTGTATGGAAATGTATTTGCTCTTGAAGACAAAGCTCGCACTTTTATAGTTTTACTGTTTCGCTACACTTTATCGGAATCTAAGTAAAAAAAAATACTAGCCAACATTCCAGTTTGTATGAATAAAACTGTCCTTTTAAATAATTTATCAAACGAACACGATCGATTGTAAAACGTGATATTTTTATCGCAATATATTAATTGGTGCACATATAACGCGTGACTTCATTGGTCGATGGCCAGCCAATAATAAACTTTGCAGAGTACAGTAGGCGTGTCCGGTTTAGCCAGCACCAATAGGAATAGGACAATGGTAAGTGGAAATACAGAGACAAGCCAAAATGATATTACTGTAATGTAGAATATAGGTAGCTCACTTCAAACTTGTCCTCAGTGCTAGTAAGTTCCTGCCATCCTCAAAGGTTTTAAAATAATTAATTAAGAATAATTGTTTTGAGCTGCTCCTTGATTAAGCCTACAATGACGAAAGCTTCTGAAAACTGTCGTAACACTATGGCTATGACTAGATACCCGAGAATTTCGTGGGTTCGTTTCTAGACAAGTTGGAATTCACTCACTTGTACGTTCATGTTACATTTGTAATTGGTCGAGGTGTGGTTTGACACTTCCTGGAGCTAAATGAACCAATAACAAACACGCAAGAAATTGTGCGCCCAACCACCGCCTTTTACTACCACAAAAATCAACCAATAAACAGTTGATATCTGTATGAGAGTATATATGATTGCGAAGTCTAGCTTACAGGTTACTGAACTCGCGAATTTCTCAGGTCTCTAGCTATGACTAGAGCCACGAGTATTTCGCGAATTCATTAGGAGGCACGATAGGCTCCAAACACTTGTGCTTTTCTCCTACGGTTGTGATTGGACGACAGTTCTTTAGACACGCCTCGTTTAACTGTGAGCCAGTAATAAGCAGGAAGCAATAGTGTGAGTGAGCGTCTAACAGTCCTGTACAGAGGCCTCACTCGATCACAGCAACCAATAAGCAGACGACAATGTCTAGAGTGTATATAGGGCTGTCCATCCTAGCTTGCTGACAGATCAATCCGCTAAATACCCGGGGCTCTAGCTATGGCCCACGAAATCAATGCTCAGCCTCGAAGACCCCAACCTCTCCTACACGCATAAAGCACGAATGAGACGAAACAATGTGAAGACATCGCACTGTTGACAGTTTCCTCCTACTACAAGGACAATGTTCACTACAAGCAACGCTGGGACGACCACAGTCAAGTGGAGTGGAGAAATTCAGGCGCCTCTTACCATCAAGGTCTTGAGAGCCGATGAGGGTGAAGCAAGGTGGGTATGGAGTAGCGCCGTGAAAACCCGCCCACAAGCGGCACCGTCCTGCACGATTCCAACATGGCGGAAATCCGGTAGTGACTCCGCCGGGAATCGAACCCTGTTCGCCTGTGTGAGAGGCAGGTAGTGTGTGTATGTGTATATATATATATTCAACTCAAATTTCTCAGATAATACTGCAACGTTAAAAAATCTGCGGAAAAAAGTGTATTCGTTTATAACGTTTTTTGTTGTAAAATGACAATTTTATGTTAAATTGTATAAGAAATTAATGGGATATCAAATTTGTAAATATTTCTTAACCCTTTCAGTCCCGAATTAATTGACCATCTCAAGTGTTTGTAGTCGCAAATATTTTTGTGTGTGCTGTACCTCGCCGTGCGTGTTTCTTGCAACCAGCGGACAACGTTCTGTGTACTCGTTGGCGTCAGTACTAACCAATCACAGAAAGCATAACAAATTAACTTAGAGAGAAAGAGGTCGAGAGAGATGAGAAAAAGGGGGTAGATAGACAGAGCGATAGAGAGTGGGCGAGACCCATAACTCGAGTATCTCAATCTCTATGCTATAGGCAGAGCCAGTGATTTTTCGCCATAAAATATGAGTACACGGTATACTTCAACACTATAAGCACACACGACAGCAGCTTGTCTATTGCCATTGGTCGCTGTCTGCTTGAGAAGTGATATTAATATTCAACCGGGCCACTCAGAACTCGGTAACATCGGCACAGCTCCTACGTGATTCGTGTGCAGACAGTTAACACGTGTCAAAAAGTAATTCAGCCAATCAGGATAGGTGAACGACCCTACAGTGTATTGAAATACAACTTGTCTTGAAATATTTTCGCGAAATTTCACTACCTCTAACCATAGGGTCTCAGTACGTTAAGGATATTCACGGTAAAGTGAGCACTTTTTAAGGCCCTGTTAAGTTTTTTTTTAAGCCAAATTCTATCTTTCTGCCAATTTTTAATATACACATTGACTGTGACTAATGAACACAGTGTATACATTCCACCAATCCCAAAAGTTAACGCCTGAGACTGCAATTAAAATATATTTATTAGTGGTTAATACCTGTTGGGAGGGGCCCTTAAAAATGCTCACTTCACCGTGAATAGCCTGTACCACGGGAAATGTTCCAGCGCCACTGAACTGTGCACAGGTAGCTGCCATGTGAACATACAATACAATTACTTGCATTGTTCAAAGTCAAGGCGTTTGTGCAATCACAAAACTTCAGTAAACTGCTAGGCTGGGGTGTATATATATATATATATATATATATATATATATATATATATATATATATATATATATATATATATATATATATAAGTAACCTATTGCCGGAAATTACATCGACTCCGAGGTCGGTGAATGTTCCTTGCTTAGGCCTGGCTAGATAAACAGTGCATTTATTTTACGATATAACTAAAGACCATACGATTTCGCTTTATAAAACTGATCCACACTACAATTCATAGTCGTGTATGTACGTACATACTCGAGGAGGCGTCGTTTGTACATCTGCTGCTGCCGTAAATGAACCTATTCTCTGTTGAGGGAGGGACTTGTGGGCTGTTTATTCTTCTTGCGAATATCAAGTTCCTGGAGTTTCAATTATTAATATTACTCATATTCAGGGTAGCTAATTATTTTGCTATACAAAGTAACATTGGTAATAATTAATCATAAAATAATAAACAATGGCAAAGTTTGTTCTACTTGGTCACTCGGAATGAGGCTGCTAGTGAAACTAGACTGTAATTCTATGGCGCTTAGCTCGGTATTAAATTATGACGCTAAATGATAGTAGCTAGGGGCGATCTATTTTTCGCGAAAAGATTTACGCGAAGACTAGCCTCCAAAGTTCTATGACATGTGTATATTTTTGCTTTGTTTATTGACCACATGCCTTTTCCAGCAGGCAGTTCCTTACCTGGCCAGGCCAATCAGAATTAAGTGACTTGACAGTGAATGTCCGTGATTAGTGGGCAGACATCTACAACGCGTGACAGAGAAAATCATCCAATCACGAAAGTGGATTTGTGCTCTAGTGTTTTGGAGTACATGTAGTCATGAAATATTTTAGCGAAAAACAGGTGGCCCTCAGTATATACCTCTAAATAAATGTTTTAGACGACAGCAGATGGATTATGCAATCAAACAATAAATGCGCTCAAGAGCGGACTATTCCTTTATTTTCCTATTTAACCAACAAGCGTAAAATGAGGCGTTCCAGTCTCTAGCGATAGAAAGTGGTGTCCTCCTCATTAAGCCATTTCACCACTTCGTCTTTCACTTCGTCATAGCTGGACAATCGTCTGCCTTGTAGATGGTCTTCTTGCACGAGTGAAGAGTGAGTGAAGAGATTTGGGTGGCTCTTAACAGCGAGTTCTTGAGAGGTGGTGAGGGTGATTGAGGCGAGTATGGAGCGGCGCCAGAATAAAAGGGTGGGGGAAACGGGAGACCACCGAGAAAACCCTCTGACCAGCGGTATCGTCCGGCACGATTCCCACGTTTGAAAATCCGGGAGTGACCCGGCCGGGGATTGAACCTGGTTCGCCTTGGTGGGAGGCGAGCAGTCTACCCGCTCAGCCACCGCGGCCCCGACAAAGTGGTGAAATGGCTTAATGAACAAGACGCCACTTCTTATCGCCAGGGAATGGAAGACATCATTTAACGATATGACAAAACAAAGAAATGGTGCCGAAATAAAAATGTTATTTGTATCTTGACCTCTTGTTAACCGTTCACCTACAACAGAATAGTTCAGTTTCTTTCTGACTCACCATCGTAGTATTATAATTTCGAAGGCAATTACAATATCGAATAACATTACCACTTTGTAGACTACGCTCAAGTGTAGCTCGAGCTGTTAATATGAAAATTTCTTTGTTGTTCGGTACATAACTCGCGAGGATGTGCAGCCTTTGTTCGGCTAGTGTTCAACATGATCTCACAAGAACACGACAGAGCAGTAACAATTATATTACTAACGATATAATATATATTTATAGCCACTCAAAGGGACATGATTGATTGCAAATCCTTTTATACGTTACAGAACCTTTGATTGGGTCAATATCAGCTGGGCTCTCCATTGGTTGATGACCGGCCAATAATGAACGCTGTAAAGTACATAGTAGTGTCCGGTGTGGTATGGACCAATAGGACGATGGTGAGTTCTAACACATACACCAACACAGTGTTCTTGCAGTAGTGGATATATGTGTATGTAACTCACTTATAATTTGTCTGCCAGTAAATGTGTGAAGACCTAGAAGTGTTAAAAGAATTTAAAGCAATTTTAACATTTTCAAACTATTTTCTTGTAGCCCCTAGTAGCTCGTGGAAGTGTTCTGGCAATTTATCTCTAAGTTGCTGCTTATAAGAATACTATTTTTTTTTGTGTTTTTTGGTGGGCGAAACACATTACAAAGAAAAGAAGCGGGTTGTATAAGCAAGCGAGACTGGTTTATTTTAGTTCGATGAATACACTGAACATTACAATATTACGTACAGACTAGTTCGGTATCCACACAATAGTCACAATATATATAACCATGCCGCGCTAGTTACCACTAGTCAGTACTGGCACAGCTAGAGGTATGAGCTGTTATAGTTTATTCACAATAACTTCGGCCTTTTCTGAAGCCCTCCTAAATTTATACTTTTGGTTACTGATTACTAGGGATAGGAAAATTTCGCGAATTCATTTCGGGACAAGGTAGACGTTAAACACATATACAGTGAAGTCACCTTCCCAATTGGAGCAGCGTTTATTAGACCCGCCCTGCACGCTTCTGGGCCAATAGTATACTTGCAAGGAAACACCTTGCGAATCCCATAACTGCCAGGTGTGGAGCAACAGCCAATGAACACACAGCTGAGGCTCCAGTATGCAGAGTACTGAGGAGTATAGTATACAGGTCATTGAACTCGCGAAATTTTCCTATCTCTACTGATTACGTATCCTTCCACTACACGTAAACATAAACACTGCCATGTGACTTCTACTTTTATAACTGTCAAATGCGTTGGCTGCTTTTACAGCTGTTTAAAGAATCATGTCATATTGCAGAAACCATTTCCTACGAATGTTCACAATTTAGGCCTATAACAATATTTAGGTCAGCTTTATAACTATTTGTTACATACAATGCAGCACGTTACACATAATACACATAGATATTTTGCCACGACGGTGTTTGTTACAACTGTGGCGGAAACAACCTGTTGTTGTTAATATGTGTTTGGAATAAAAATTAAAACGAAGGGACAACCAGTCCAACGAAAAGACACAGTAAATTCAAGCACGCAACTCGTGTCGCTTATTTATTGTACGTAGCATCGACAAACGTAAAAGATAGTGGTGAACATGCAAACACATATGCCTACCGTCTAAATCACAGAAACGTAAGCTCGTTACACAACTGTGTTTCAAACACCTAGCGCAAAGGTACAATGTTGTGATAAACAGACGTGAATTTAAATACTGAACTTCGTCGTCATAACATCAGTTCATGGTTAAAACGCATAAATTGTGCACATATTTGAAATCAACGCACACACCTGGCCTGCGTAACGATTACAACGCAGCCACCACGCCCTTTCACACGCAGCGATTACAACACATTTAACCTTGCCGTGGAAACACATATTTATCACAACATTGTAACTTATCTAGGATGTTTAAAAAAACACGAGTACGAACTTGACGCTTCGTTCAGAAACACGCCGTGTCATTGGCATGTCGTCACATCACTGCCAGTCGTAAGGCACTATAAACACTGGGCCATATTGAGACAAGCGCGTGGCTAGGGGAAAGCTAATCAAATTCCAGATTCTCCTTTCCACACCACGTCTGCCAACCTGCTGGATTTGTAAGCATCGCGTTATCGCATCTAATTAACATATAACTAGAGACGATGGTTTATCGCGGGAAAAGTTGACTGTTTGCTAGGATTCAACGTACTGTACACATGCCAAGACAGTTTTCTTTCCTTCCTTATTGGCTGTCATGCATGTATGAAGCTACTTCACCATTTCACTGGGCCAATGAGGATTCTGATTTTGTAGAGAAGATAATTCGTGATTGGTCTGCAAATAACTCAGCCGAGTCAAAACCCTGTTCATCCAATCATGAAAGAATAAACTGGTTATAGTGTTGTATAAGATATGTTGGGTCAAAAATTATTCGCAATTTTCCAACACCTCTACATATAATAGGTAATTAAACAATAAAGTCTCGTTTAAGTTGTAAATTACAATTTCAAACATAACTATTGTTGCTGTAATTAGTATGAAATGTGCTGAAATTAGAATTAACGAAATGTATACCGTTCCTGTTACACAGGTAGTACGAACTTCCCGAGAGAGAGAGAGAGAGAGAGAGAGCGATACGCTCCGCCTCGCTTATTGAACCTTTCTTCTGGATGGAAAAAACCACAGTGTCACTAGAGCCGACGCACTGTAATTTGCACTGATATTTTTAACTGCAGCAATGAAATGTGTTTCCATCAGTGCTACCTAACAATACAAATATAGCAATTGGCAACGTTTAATTTACAAATAGTATAAATAAAAACGAGGTTAAAATAGACTGTAACTGTGAACTATTTCTTACCGGTCGTTGCCAACACGTCGCTGCTCTCGCTGTTGTTAATTCGTATTTAAAACGAAATGAATATTACAAGTTATATAGAAGATACTAAGTATATTATTAATCTACTCAAGAACACAGTACTTTAACGTTAATAACAGGGTTATATAATGGTGGAATACAAGTGATTGAACACAGCAGGTTGACATGTTATATAGAAGATACTAAGTATATTATTAATCTACTCAAGAACACAGTACTTTAACGTTAATAACAGGGTTATATAATGGTGGAATACAAGTGATTGAACACAGCAGGTTGACATGTTACCCCTAGAGTGATTTTTCAAAGGTTTGATTCCAAAATACAGAAGAAAGCGTGAATGGATTATAACTGTAAACTGACACTTTTGGAAGCCCTGCAAGGAGATCTCCTTTTATTCACATTGTGTATTCTTGCGCCATATGTAACATTAACACCACTTTATTCATGCGTCGGACAAAATGAAACATTGGAATTATTAGAAAATAAAATATTTTATGAATTTGCTAATTGTTACACTTTGTGCATTAAATAACTTTCGAGATCAAAATATAAAATAAATTCTTTTTAATATGTGTGTTAGTGGAACGCATTTTAATGATGGGAATTGTTCTACCTTTGATTGGTTTTCCCTCACAAACATCTTAGGCACTAAATAAATTCCAAGACATTTCTGAGTCCAGTCATGAAATATTTTCGCGAAGATTGGGTTTGACTACGCGATCACACTGTTCACTTGGTCTGTAGTTATGGTTACAGTTTACAAGCGAGGAACGGATACGCAACGAACAGAGGGGAATAAAACTAACGAGGGCTCGCAAAAGTATTCAGTTAACCATCACCCGACAGCAATATAATACATAGAGATAGTGATTTCCTGTGATAAAATATGAGTACACGGTAGACTTCAATACTATAAGCACCCAACAGCAGTTTGTCTGTTCCCATTGGTTGCTGTCTGCTTGACAAGGCGTTTTCATATTTGACAGGGCCACTCAGAATTCGGCAACATCGGCACGGCTCATATGTAATTAGTGCGTAAACAGTTAAAACGTTACAAAACGTAATTCGGCCAATCAAGCTAGGTTAACGACCCTACAGTGTTTTGAAATATAACTTGTCTTGAAAACTTTTTGCGAAATTTCACAACTCCTAATAATGCATAATGGTGCTTATCATATCCTTTTACAACAAAGAGATGATATTAATATATTTTAAAACTTGAATGTCGTTAGGCAGGGCAGCAGTAAGTGTGACATTCACAGAAACATCAAAGGCCACATCGTCCCTATGCACTGTTCATTTCGCAGGCATTAAGCTATTGGAAAGATTATGATCTCGTATTTGTACTGCACAATAAATGAAAACAAAAGTGTATTCCTCGATATTATATAAATATTAGCTCAAAGATTTTCAATCTAGATATTACAACTTTATCCTAGAAATGTCTGCTTCACCTTATACATAGACACAAAATTTAATTTAGTGTTATACATTATATATTAAAATTACATCTTGTTCAATAATTCATCACAGTTTTTTATAGTGGCTGAATTAAAGAAGTCTTGAACTCGAATCAACCACACAATTACATGGCACACTTGTTCACAGACCATAAACATAAATCTAATGTCCTGGGCACACACTCACACAGCAGCATTTAAAGAAACGTCTACTGACAATCCCCATCGTGAGTAACACTAGAACCTCGTTTTTCTGAATTTGTACAGTCGCCTTTAAGAGTTCACAAACATTCATCACACTGACTGTGGAACTTATCTTCCACGAATACCAGCTACAGATCTACAGTATCTGTCCATGGTAACCATAAACCACAGTTTAGACTCTTGAAGCTCTTTTGCATGAGTAATTATGCCTCATGCAATTTCGGGTACTGGATACCAGGAGATAGAGCAGACTTCCATCGATCAAAGATTCGCTTGTCTGTCTTGCGAGAGTCACGTAGAATTCAATATCATCCTCACATGGCACACTCACTCAGTTCCCATAAACTTATCGATTTTCATTTTAACTAGATCGCATGTTAGTGGATAAGCTCTCAAACAATATTCTTTTACAAGTTTACGATGTTCGATGAGAAATTCTTAAAAACCCCATGTCCAACCCGAGACAGAATGATAACTTTTTTTTATGGAATGTGAATTTTCTCATCAAAATTCAAGTACCATCTCACAGTAAAGCATAAACCATTATTCAACTCACTTCAAATACTTGCTTGCAAGAATCACAAGTTTTCTACATTTGTACTAGAACAGTGTTATCTGCTTGGACTCCAGGAACCATGAACTTCTTCCTGAAAGTTCTAAAGTCGATTTATTTGTGTGCACGAACCAAAAACCTAATCTCTCATAATGCTAAGTTTAAATAGCAGCATATCCTTTCTATTCAAGCTCAGTTCTTACTATTCACCACTCGAAGTGTAAGACCAAGTGCCTTTCCATGGGAAGGCAACTACTGGAAAAGTTCACTTCTGAAGCTAGATTTCAAGGTTCACATTTTTTTGTGGGTGTCCAAAACCAAAATTGTAAACTCCTCTAATGCTTTAACTCGAGATCCGAATATCCTTCACTGGCAAACTCAGTGGTAACTATCCAGTACACTGCACACACAAACTCCTGCCCAAAGTTCAAGCTCCATTCCATGGAAAGACGCATGTTGGAAATCTACACATTTCCTCAGCTAGTTCTCCAGACTCACATGTCTCTGGTGTTCATGTTGAGGCAGTGCTCCCTATTGGACTCTAGGAACCTGTGTATCTTCTCCTGGAAGTCCATGGTCCTGACCATGGGCGGCAGGCAGGGCCCATCGTCCTGCGCCAACCTCGGCATGGGCTCATGGCTCACGCTGCTGTCTCGCCGGTCGCCCACCTTGGGCGCCGTCCTCCTCTTGTGGTTGCAGATGATATCCGGCTTGTCGCCCATCGCCTCCTTCTGCTGCTTCATCTTCTCCTCCTCCTTCCTCTTGTCCGGCTCACCCTCGCCGTCGTCGGAGTACAAGTTCCTCATGCCCTTCCACGCGATCTTGGCCGACAGTGCCGACCACACCAGCTCCAGCATCGCCGCCACGATGATATTGATGGCCACCACGCACCTCACCTCGTTCTTGCTGAGGTCGGGCATACTGTATGGGTGTTGCCAGGCTGCCGTGTCGTTGAAGACGTCTGCGGTGCCCTTGAAGTCGTCCTCCATCACGAGGGCTGCAGGTGGGAAGACTTCTTGAATGTCTTCGAGATCAGCCTCACCAGAGTGGTGTTGTCCTGGTGTCGGCTCGCTGTCTCCCAGCTCTACTGGTCTTTGGCCTCCAGCGAGGTCCTGCAGGAGGGTCGTCATGTTGACAGCGGGCTCACGCACGGCGCTGGACCTCGTCGGGACGGCGAAGTGGAGTCTGTTGAGGCTCTCCTGGCTCTCGGCGAGGGTGGCCGCCGTCAGAGCCACGCAGAGCAGCGCCGACAAGCCTGACACGTTCGAGCTGATGAAGAACCACCTGATGTTGTTGTCCACATACCACCTGCCACAACACACACACACAAAACATACCATTAGGCAGAATCGACACAGGTTTTAGTACTCTAGTGTTAAATCTACAGTTTGCTGGTTTTCATTTAATATTTGTGCTTTTATATTAACAACAACAATAATAATATGTATAGTCTGTTTGCGGTATCTTCACACTTTCGTAGCCATTATATTGAAAAATCAGCACATGTATGATTAGTCCCGAAATATGTAATGTATTATATAAGCATTTTACGATTCTCGTACAATAAAAATATCGTATTTTTGGTAAAATTGAATTTTTACTTGTATTTTATCAATATATTATAATACTTCATTTATAACTAATATAAATAACAACAGATAAAATAAGAGTGTTGGTAATTCCTAGTAAGAAATAGTTCTCATGCAAAATGTAACTAAACTGAGCGAGCACAAGTACAGTTCATTGTCCTTTTGGTGTAATTTTCTATTGTTAGTTATTCTTTGGCGGAGAAATATCCTGAAAGTAGAACTTCAGCAGGAGTTCAGAAAAGTTGGAAGCAACCATGAATAGACCACACCTTGATATAATTTAATGCATGTAAGATAGCAAGGATATTAATAGAAAGAGTAGGGAATAGGGAAGATTTACATGACGGAACTGTCCTGGAAGTTTTCGGAGGTGGGGATTGTACACCACATGGGGGGGGGGGGGGAAATCCTCAGTGCAGCCATCTGGGTGGAGATTAAGGGCGCAATTCATAGTGAGCATACGAGCAATACTTGAAATAAGAATTACTCATGCACGTGCTTAAGTATGATTTTCAGTCCATAGTGCCTTATATCTTGTTCAGATAGCTTGAAGTAATACTTCATAAAGCAGTACTTCAAATAAGTTGAACTTTATGATTTCATATCAAGGTGTAAGTCAGGCATAGCTCCTGCTACTGCTTACTAGTTCAGCTGGTCTGAGGCATTAAATGCAGAGCACTGAATTTTTATATATTCATTAATTAACAGTGGTAATGAACAATCGTCTAACATGAATTGTAGCAGATAAGTGTAAGTTTTATGTTCTAGTACCTGCAGAAACTTACGAGGGAAAAGATCATAGAACCACTTGTGAGAACCCATACCACACAGAAAATTACATTTCGTCGACTATCATCAAATATTGTTTGCTATTTTATAGTTATATAGATTATTAAATTACTGTATATACCAAACACTGAACAGGACGTATACATAATTGATAATGCTGTATCTTTACAAACTTCTGAGAAAATTTTATTTTCACGTTCTTAATGCTAAAAGAAAAATAAATCCCGACACAGTAGGCACAAAGCATATTCGTGCGGCAGAGTAAAGAAGCTAAAGAAATTGAAGCAATTATCTTTTCAAAGTAGGCCCGTATCCAGGCTTCAATCTGAGTGAGTGAAGATTGAAGAGACTTCTGTGCTCTTAACTCATCCAGACCCAGTGTACACATTTGTGTACATTACCCACGTGTAAGTTATTTTAGGTCTGTACTGCACACTGCGAACCTCAATGACCAGTGATCTCACCTGTAGGTAAATGATTCGCAAGCCGTCTTACTGGTCTAGGTCATAATTGGTTCATATTCTTGTAGCCAAACATATAGCCTACAGCTCATTGGCTGTGACAACGAAACAGGTGCTGAGTCGTCTAAGTACAGCACGCATCATAACATTTTTTGTTTGCATCGCCTGAAATCATGACATAAAGTGGGTCTAAAAGAGTTAACATCGAGGTCTTGAATGCCGATGAGACTAAAATGAGGTAAGTAAGGAGCAGCGCCAGAATGCAAGGACGGGGTAAACGGAAGATCCCGAGAAAACCCGCCAACCAGCGGCATCGTCTGGCATGATTCCCACTTGCGAAAATGTGGAGTGAACCGGCCGGGGATTGAACACGGTTCGCCATGGTGGAAGGCGAGCAGTTTAACCGCTCAGAGACCTTGGCCCCCTTTAAGCTGAGGTAGGTCACCAAATAACCGATGGGTTGGAAAACAAGGGGGGGGGGGGTTGTTGCCGTCTAAATTCGAAACAGTAGAAAACCACTGATTCGCAGTGAAAATGGCTCCACTTAGAATCAGTGAAATTTTTCATACCACTAATTCCATAAGTGTGTTTCATTTGAAAACAACATTTATTGAATACAAATGTAAAATAAAATTAACTTTTATGTTCTTGTATTTCATTATAAATAAATACCTTAAACTATATTATACTAGTGGTAGGTAGTGAAATTTCGCGAAGTTTCAAGGCAAGTTATAGTTCAGAATACTGTAGGGTCGTTCATCTATCCTGCTTGGCTGAATTACTTTTTGACACGTGTTAACTGTCTGCACACGAATCACGTAGATGTGCCAATGTTGCCGAGTTCTGAGTGGCCCCGGTTGAATATGAAAACTACTTCTCAAGCAGACAGTACTCAATGGCAATAGACAAACTGCTGTCGTGTGCTTGTAGTATTGAAGTCTACCGTGCACTAATAATTTTTTCGTGAAAAATCACTAGCTCTCCTAATACAACAATACACGTTGATCATCCAAGAAATCAATGGTATAAACTAATGAAAGCGAATGACTTGTGGGGAATATCGGGGATGTCTGTTCTTACCGCGAGAGTAAATTATCGGCGTGTGCTGAACTTTTCAGAGTGGCTCATTCGGAGAAAGAGAACGGTTTATAATTGGCTGTTATAGTTTCCCTCTCTGTTTGCTCAGTGTGATCGGCGTATAGTCTATTCTCGGTATCTCTGCACATATAATAAAACCATTGAAAAATCATGTCATGTATGAGAATGACATGTTTGGTTGTCTCCCAAGTACGTGATATATCACTAGGGATAGGGAAAATTCGCGAGTTCAATGACCTGTAGGCTAGACTCCACAGTCATGTGTATACTCGAGCCTCAGATGTTTGTCCATTGACTGCTGCTCCATAGAGTAGCCAGTGTTACTTCACACCTGGCAGTATGGGATTCGCTACTTGTTTCTTTTCAAGTCTGTTATTGGCTCAGAGTCGTCCAAGGCGTGTCTAAAAACTGCGATCCAATTGCAAAGTCAAGTTCAGTGTACACGTGTTTGACGTCTATCTTGTCCTGAAATAAACACGCGAAATGTTCCTATCCTTATGTATCACAAACTTTCTATACATCTGTTAACAGAAAAGCATATTATTATTGGTTAAATAGAGCTTTTACTTATTTCTTATCTATGAATTGCAGTGACTACTATATAATCATAATAGGAATAAAAACAGAGATAAAATGCAATTGTTGGTAATGCTTAGTAAGAAATAGTTCTCACGCAAAATATTATTTAACTGAGAGCGCATGGATGCGGTGCGCTGTCCCTTTTGCGTGATTTTCTAGACTTTGTTTAAATGAGGCGGAGTAATATCATGAAAATAGAACTTCAGCAGGGCTTAAGAATAGTTGGAAGTAGCCGTGAATGTACTATACCTGTGAACCAGACATAATAGTCGTGTGACGTGTCTAGAACACAAAACCATTTCGCTGGCTGCGCACAACCAATCTTCGTGTCCCAACATTGAACTGCAACACTGCCAATACGACTTACAAAAATGGCGGGGATTGGATTTAAGGTTATTACACCGTCCAGTAAACAAGTCCTTTGACATGATTTAAACTTTCTCTGACTAATTTGTTAAGCCCCTGTCACGCTGTCAAATTTTTCCGTCAAACTGCTCCCAGTAAGTTTGGTCAAATAAAGTTTGACAGTTATAAACGCCGCCATTTCTGTCTGAGAAAGTTGGATGGCTTCAGTTTCCATCAAATATGTGAAAATTGGACCAATTTTGAAATTTATTTGATGTTTGACGGTCTCAGCCAATCAGAATCGTACACGACAAAAAAAAAAACGGACGCCTAGAAACTTAAAATAATGAACAATTGCTGGAAACTAAGTTAAGTTATGAAGATAATTAATTTATGTAAAAGCTGTCTGGGCATGAATGCTATTTTAAGTGAATATTGCACATAATGTTACGAACTGAGAGGCATTAATTTCATTGTGCAGGAAACATATGTTATAAATAAAACTTTAATTTAGTAAAGAAACGAAAATAAATTACAGCATTCCTTACATTTCTTCCTGTAATGGACCGCATGAAAAAACAAAAGCAATATCTCTCTATGAAAATAATTGTTAAATAATATTTCAAATTAGATTCTCCCAATAAAAAAATTTGACATTGTGACACATTTTCAAACACATTCAAGATTATTTGATAAAATTTGTTGGAAGGAAAAATTTGATGGCCGCATTTGGTCCTCAATTTTTATTGTCAAATATACTTGAAGGCAAAATTTGATAGTGTGACAGGGGCTTAAGGGGGCCGCCTACTATGCGCTAGAAACGTGTTGCAGTGTGTTGAGAAATTCGTTTTTTTAAGGAAAATATTCCACGTGAACCCAATGTGCTAATTTACGAAAATAAAATAAACTTCAGACGATGATGGAATGTCGCTTTCATGACACTACGCGTGTTAGAACCACTATTTCCAACCCCTCCAACGTAGCTAAAAACAGCATTTTCAGACTGCCGTATGTCAAAATGTACTGACCGGATCTACGTGAAACTCAGATACAGTCCTGCATTGATCTTTGCATTAGATTTTCCATCAGTAAAATAATATGGTCACTGCTTAAAGTCCTATAGAAAAAACGGTTCGGCGAAAAGCTTACGCGCTAGTTTAGTCCTTCGCGCATAGAGGCGATACGGCACTTGATAAGCGTGCCAGTGTCGCCCTTAGCGTTCGCTCGCTCCTGTACCATGTCGCGTCAGGTAGGCGGCCCCCTTCATGACGCGAGTGAGTGGGCGGCTCTACCGGTAGGGCAGTATACACAGTGGCGCTATGTTCTATCTACCTCGGCGTAGTAGGCGACGATATTGAGTGTTCACGTTGAGTACTACCAATGATACACACGGATGCGCCAGTGACCTGCAACTCCACTTGGCACGGACACCACACACACACTACCGCGCATGCGCGTTCTGTTTCCCGCGTGTAGTCCGCGCCATCTGTATGCGCCGGCGAGCGTGTCCTGTCCTCCAACACGATCACACCGTACACGGAACACGGCGTAGAGTGCTCGTGCCAGTTGCGCAAAGACGCCTTCTCTCCGAGTCCCGACCATACGCTACACACAAGATAGACCGCTTATTCGTCTTCTGCGCATGTACGTATAACATTGACCTGCCCCAAACCAGCACAACCGTCAAAGTCACATGATCAACAATGATGAACTTGTTTCTTTATATCTTAATGTTTAAATGCCAAGCACTTTTATTTTAATAAAATACTTTTGCCAATTTGAATTTAATACAGTTTCATCATAAATTGGTTGGAAGAAGAATACATATAGGTATACCTCAAAGCATTTCTTTACTAATCAATTTCCGAACCCCAAGTGGGGGCCACGGCAGCTGAGCGGTTAGCCTGCTAGCTACCCACCAAGGCCAATCGGGTTCAATCCCCAGTCTGTTCACTCCGGATTTTCGCAAGTGGGAATCGTGCCGGACGATGCCGCTGGTCGCCGGGTTTTCTCAGGGATCTCCCGTTTCCCCCGCCCCTTCATTCCGGCGCTGCTCCACATTCACCTCGCTTCACCCTCATCGGCTCTCAAGACCTCGATGTTAAGAGCCTGCCAAATCCATTTCCTCTCTCCCTCTAGCCACAAATCTGACCCATGCCGTTTTTTCTGTGTGTGTTGATAGAAAAGCAGTTCAATATTGGGACACGGAGACTGGTTGTGCGCAGCCAGCGAGATCGATGTAAGTAGTAGGGTAAAGCCGATTTTGGCGCAGGCATCTGGCATCAGTATCCGGAATCCGTCCACCATATTGGTAGGCGCGACCGGCGGTCATGTTAGTCGGTGTGGTTCGCTATCTTGGCAAAGTGCACAGCCATGGTGGTCATGTAGGTTGGTGCTATATCCAATCTCGGTAGGCGTCACAGACAGGGTAGCCATTTTGGATGTTCGTACCTCCATCATCCCAAGAAACTATCTTAATAAGAATTATTTAAAGAAATATTATTTATAATAAAAAATGTATTTCAATAAAAACTCATCCCCACACCTATCCTAACCCCTTCAATAACCTAGTGACACTTAAATTTGACCCACAACCTTGACCTATGATCTTAACCCATGGCTTTGACCTTAATCAATGACCTTGAACATGCGTCATTACCTTGGCCTCGATCATGACCTTGACCCATTAACATTACCTTGACCCCTGTCACCATAAAATTCGAAATTGTGAAAATGTGAAACCATTTTTAAAAATCGAAGAATGCATTACCCCATCCCACAAACATAACCAACACCCCCCTCCAACCAAATTAATCATTGGACCTACATATCAGAAATTATTATCTCTCCACCCATACCAATCAATGGTATATTCCCCTTTGGCCTCTAAATTATAACCTTACACATACTTTGCCAGTATTGGACACTACAGAAAGTGCTAGTTATTAATTTTCTTTATCTACCACCAGAGAGCTCCCATGTCGTCCATTTTCAAACTTTTATGGTGACTCCAAACTTAAGTATTTAGTGATGATATTTTTAATTTTTAAAAAGTAAATAAGACAACATATTTTCTTTAAAAAAAATACTAATTTTATTTGGTAATGTACAACATGAGGAAACACATAAGCCGTTCAATAAAAGCCTTTGTATATACATCGACTTCATCCACTGCGAGTTCACATCTAGATTTCCACTTTAACAACCTAGGAATTGCAGCGGGCAAGAAAACCCCACCACTTGGTGTATGCTATTCCATTATTTCGTTTCAGCATCTTTCCGACCAAATACACATCTGGAAACGTCGTACACTGGATCTCCTCTGTGTAGAAACTGTAATGGATGGGTACATTGTTTAGATATTCGAGATAGTAGGTCCTTGGAGCATAGTAGCAAATACATCGCACATCAAACAGTTCGGGGCTTCAATTCGTTGTAAACCATTTCTCAAAGATGCCTTTCTGTTTTGAGATGTGTAACAGGTCGCCAATTTTGGCTTAAGGCTTGTGTGGGTCCTTATTCTTCGGAGTGCCATACATGGTCCGAACCAGCGAGTTGTTCTTGACGTCTTCGGGCTTTATGCGAGTGGTAGAATGAATGGTAGAATTACACTCGTGGACGAATTTCGGCGGTACCTCAAGCCACTTGTAGTTTCCATTTGTCACGAAATGCTTCCCCATCCTGCCCTTCAGAGTCAGTTTGAATCTCTCATTTATGCTTTGAGAGTTCTGTACATGGAATAATAATTTGTGTTATGTATCTTCATCAGGACCTTGAATTTTGCATTCTATAATTCCTTCCCCTGGTCGGTTTGCAAATTAGTCGGGATACGACTTCCGTGCAACATATCTGACATGGCTTTGGTGATGTCATGTGCTTTCTTCGACTTGACCAGCCTGGCCCAGACGAATTTGACATAGACTTCAATTACTGTCAACATATATTTGTAGCCGTTGTTGACCCAAGCATACGGTATCATCTCGATGAGATCGGCTTGAAACAAATCGTTCATCCCACAAATCATGACCTTGCGATGATGGAAGTTGCACCTCGTGGTCGCATGCAATTCGTGGGTGGTTCCCAACCTACTCATCGAATTTAGTCTTCCTCCTTCAATTCTTCGATGATGGAGATAGTCTTGTTTGTGTGCAAGTAATTTCCAACCATTTGCGAATCGACCAGTAGTCGTCTATCGACGAGTTCGTTTGGGTTGTCCCAAAACACATTGTTGATGTTCTTGTCGCCATTTATCTTCTTCAGACCTTTCCCACTCAGGATTGTTATCTTGGTAAAGCATGTTCATGAGTTCGAGCAACATCTTGTATTCCAGCAGGTCGGATTTTGTAAACTCCCTGGTGTCCTTTAGAAATAGAAGTTCGTAAAGTCTGGGGGTTCCAAGCACCTTTTTAATCGCCTACTTGAATTATCCCACCTGGTAGAAACTCTGTTTCTTCAGCACCAAGGTACCATTTATCATTTTGCCTGTATACACTGTACATCATATCGTCATTATGACGTGTGTACAATTGTAGGTACCATAGAGCCAGAGCATTAGATTTCAATGCTTTCTTCCATACCTTTATCTTGTGTGCCAAATCCACATTCGACCCTTCATCCCGATCCTTTCGTACATGATCATATTTTCTTTTCTTCGTAGGCTCAGTTGTAAGATCGACTTTGTTCTTCACAACCACGGGCACTCGATCCTTTCCAGGTGTTCGCTGCAGATATCCAATATGTCCTTGCAATGGTTTTTAATACCCATTTTTGTGGTGAGGCGGGAAATGAAGGTAGTGAATGTATACTCTATGAAATCTTACAGCACTTTTAGATTATCATCATTCAATCTGTCAGTAATTTTCCTTTGAAATCTCGTTACATGCTCGTGCTATGCCATCAAATCGCGAACGATCTCGGTCTTCCAACTATCCATCTTCGGCCCGAGCTAGGACAAGCAAGTGAGAAAGAATTTGCCCTGATAAGCCAACACATTGCGTAGATCAGAGATGAAGCCAGTACCAGTTTCGAGGACGAAATGTTTAGTAGTAGCATCTTCAGATCATTAAGGTTCGCCAACATTTAGAATTATTCTTCTACGAACATCACGAGTTCCATCATTTCTTGGTATGAAACAACCTCCATCTTCGTCTTTGTCAAGCCACACCTTGATCCTACTCTTCCTGAATTTCTATACTCTGTAACTCATTCACGATGGTCAACAATGAACTGATTGAATCCACGTCAGGTAACTGCCATTATATAGAGGTCAGTCTTTTATGATGATTAAAAATCCATACTTGTCTTTTCCGCACATAGAACATAGGCTCCTGAGATCTGATGTCATGCCCATATTGACATGGTCATCGTACACATGTCGCAAATTTATATAGTCCATGCAAAACAGCACCAACACATTAGCATTATCTTAAAGCAGTTGTGTGGGTATGCACGAATAAGTCTCGCCGAAGTACACACAGTCTCCATTTGCATGCTGTCCCATGCTAAAGTAGTCCTGTATGCAAGTCTGTTTCTCACATGCCACATCGTCAAAAATAAACACTGAGTTTGGCAATGCTTCACTTGATGGCACAATGGCTTCATTTTGCTGCAAAGGAAATAACCCACACTATCTACAGCTTGGAATACTCGTGCCAATCACAGGTAGTTTGGTTACTGGAGCAATTTGAAGAACAGGTACACATTCTAGAACCAAAGACCATTATCTTCTTCCAGCAGGATCTGTAGGACACACGTTTACCCACAGTTTGATGGTCCTGTGACGATGCACATCATCTTCAGTAGGAATACATATGGCTAAAGTAATATCTTGCTTTATGGTATAGTGGCGAGTGCGGGAACTATACCCGCTCCTGCCACTGGTTTTACTAGCTATGCATGCAGCTAATGGCTAGGGTGTTTTTTTTCAAATATTGATTTTCATAAGTCTGTCCCAGTCGTGAATGGACTATATGTATGTTACCACTAATATATTACTATGCTAACTGCGGAGGTGATTGCAGGTCGTGTGGAGCTGCTTGCAGAGGTGATTGCATGTCGTGCAGAGCTGCAAATTTTTGAATGCCTCTTCAAAATATCACTCTAGTGAACTGATAATGACAAAGTTTGCAATGAAATGCCATACTTGAAGGTTTCATGCTCTATGTAGTAGCTTCATGCTATTGCAACTTGCAGAAAGCTGTAAATGCTTTACCACAGAAATGACAAAGCAGATGCTTCATTAGCAATTTATGTCTGTACTGTTCCAAGTCTACAATAATACTGAAAAAATTGTATAAAAGGAGCCAATTCGTAGGTTTTTAGTCAGTTCAGTTCACCATGATGTCTCGAAGATCATATCTGGAAGCAGGATAGTCGATACACTGATCAACAATCTACCATTAAAGCTGCACATTCCTTGATACAAGTTCTACAGACCCGGAACGAAGATAGCTAAGAGGCTGGCACACGATGACACAGGCATCAACATACTAGATGAAACATGCAATCAACATGACGTCACTTACTCCCTGAACAAGGATATACAAGCTCGGCACCAGGCAGACAAGATACCTACACAGAAATCCAACAAGATAAGAAAATGGTCAAATACCGGCTTGGAGAAAAAATTGTAACTGGGGCGTTTCGAACGTGATGAAGGCCACAGCGAAGATGGGTATGGGTGCAAAGAGCAAACAGAAGTAGAAAGTGAAAAGAATAGTGATGAAAAATGGAAGAAAAGCATGCCAGACCAAGAAAACATCTACTAGCAGATTTTCTCCACTGCTTTTGCTTACACTCGGGGCCCTCGGGGCCCTAAATGGAGCCGCGAGCGGTATTGTCCGGGCCGTCAACACAGCATAGAACGAACAGATGGAGGCTCAAAGGCACAGTGAAAATCAGGAAGCTATCCTGATGGGTAAAAAAGATGACCAATGCCAAGAAGGAGGTGTGCAAAAGCAACACAGTAGAAAGAGGAGATAATGAAATCTCTACCGAAATGGTCGCTCACGAACTTGGATTTGGAACTGTTTGCATGCAAATTGAAGATACGCCATTTTCGTGGAGTGTTTATGAGAGATGCTTTGCCCCCTAAACCTAAATGAGACGAATGTGCCATAATCAACCTGTACATGATAGCTGGGCTTGGTATGCAGTGGATAACTTACATGAAACAAAGAAAATGTACAGACTACTATGACAGCTTTGGTAATTTTCACTCTCCACTTGAGCTGGGACTGTACCTAAAAATTGCAAACTGACTTACACCTACGAGATGGACCAGATAACGAACATATGGGAATGTGAACATTTGTGTCTTCGCTTCCTTGTTCATTCGTACAAGTATTTGAATAAAATGGCTATACATGGACCGGAAACCATCAGTCATGTCGATAAAGCTGCATGTTGTACACTATCCTCCACTCGGCCTGGAGAGGGAATGGTGCATAGTTTTGGTCAATTTTCAAACCCACATTGCGATACCAAACATCGATGAAAAGAACTATAAGATGCATCTCGTGAAAAGCGGTAACATCTCCCGAGAGGTGACATTGCCCATTGGTTGTTACTAATTAGATAATATTGCAAGGTACATCAAAGATTTGCTGTCTCCCGATACAGGATTCTAACTACATGTAAATTCCAATACTCTGAAGTGTCTCATCAGATGCAGCGAAGATATCAACTTTACAAAACTGAATTCCACTGGAATGATTCTGGGGTTTGAGCCACACATATCTTGCCTGTTAATGTGATACGAATAAACTGCGATTTGGCGAGTGGTACATATCTCAATGGTAGGCCAATTAATAGCTTCACGAGTTTCCACCGACGGTCCCTCCAGGTTATATACACTGGTCGTGGCTCCGCAAAGCATCATTTACATTCCGGTCGTCGCGAAGAGAACACACGAGGTGGTAGTGAGGATCGTTGACCTGCGTTGAGAGTTAGTGAATTTTCGAAATGAAGAAATCAATATTTACAGTGACCAGAAGCAATAAAATAAAGCAGCACATGAAACTGGCAATCAGTAAACCACATGTCACCAAAGTGTTAACTCGTGCCAA
The DNA here is from genome assembly GCA_029891345.1 of Dryococelus australis. NCBI lineage: Eukaryota > Metazoa > Arthropoda > Insecta > Phasmatodea > Phasmatidae > Dryococelus > Dryococelus australis. The sequence goes on along the minus strand of CM056995.1, from coordinate 6,972,322 downwards.
TGAGATTTTCTTTCGCAGTCTTGGCTTCGATATCGATCGCCATGGAAGATTACATAAATCTGGGGAAAGGAGTGGTGGGGTGTTGGTTAGGGTTGTAGGGTGGGGTAACATATGTTCTTCGATTTTTAAGAATTGTTTTACATGTTTCACGATTTTTAATTTGAAGGTAACAAGGGTCATTCTTGGTCAAGGTTATGGACGAGGACCAAGGTCATGGTCATGACAGATAAAGGTCAAGGTCATGGATGAAGGTCAAGGTCATGGGTAAAGGTTACGATCACGTTCAAGGATATGTATCAAGGTCATGGGTAAAGATCATGGCCAAGGTCAAGGTAACGAGTAAGGGTTAAGGGTCACTGGGTTGTTGAAGGAGTCGAGGAGTGTGATGGAAAAAAGAATAGGATGGGGTGGATTTTTTATTGAAATAAATTTTTTACTAAATTATTTTTTCTTTAAATCATTTTTATTAAAATAGTTTCTTGGGATGTCGGGGGGACGAACATCCAATATGGCCTCCATAGTTGTGACGCCTACCAAGATGGCGGAAGGATCCTGGATCCTGCTGCCAGATGCCTGCGCCAAAATCAGCTTTACCCTGCCATTGGTGTCCTTCATATTTATGGTTAGACCGATTATCGTCTTCTGCGCATGTATGCGACACTAACCTACCCCACATCAATGCCCACTGCCAAAGTCAGAAGGTGAACAATGATGAACGTGATTGTTTATGTTTGAATTTTCAACAAATACGATCTTTTTAACAACAGAATATTTTAATAAACTTAATTATTTATTCTAGGTGTATTAAAAAATGTTAGATAAACAGTATAGAAATATCAAAGTACTAATGTTCATAATGCTTTTTACCCTCTTGAAGAATTTCTAAACTGTCCAATAACTACCCCCTCTTTACAATAGTATAAATATTTTAGCAATTTACCACAATGCACAACGTGTGTGTATATATTGTCTTCATCTTATGTATGTAAAGACTGTAAAAAATGATTGTGTGTACACACACACAATCATTCATTTGGTCTGAAGAATAATCTTATTTTATTCTTCTGCTCTCAAGTCCTCGATGCCAACAGCCGCTCAAATCTCTTCACTTACTCACTCACTCATTTTATCCCATGCGAAATCCACCTCCAAGGGAGTGAGTGACTCAAGCACCCCTCATACCCCTCCCAAGCCTCTTTTGTATGCGACTCTGATACAAGTATAAAAACGTGAAAAAGGAACGTAAAAATAATAATTTCTCAAGTTATAGGATTTTTTAATTTATATGTTTTCCCATACAAATGTCACGATTTTTCAACGGTTGGCATGTTTGGCTGCAGTTCAAATTAACTGTTGATGTCATTACACCAGTGGTTCTCCTATAATTTTATTTTTAGAACAAAGTTTAAATTCAAAATGGTTGGAAGTTAAACCCTAATCGCATGCGAACCGAATTTCAGACTTCAAAGAAATTTCTTCATGACTCGAGTAACGTTCCTGCACAAATCAAACACTGTGATCGTATAACATTTTGAAATTTGTTTCGAACAAAATTTAGCGTTTAAATGGACATACTTATATTTTTTAAAAGAAGCCAAAGATATTTTTGAATTGATTTTGAATTGATTTTGAATTTCTATAAAACTGTTATTGACATATCATGAAAACGTGAAATACCTTAAAATGGGGGAAGAAATTGAGGCAATTTATCAGCGGTAATGTCAGTGTGAGTCGGCCTTTCCCGGTTCAGCAGCAGTCGGCCGTTATAGCATATTCGCAGTATCTTAACACTTTTTGAATCAAACATTTGAAAAATCGTTCCAGTTATGACGTGTTTCGTTGATTCCTAAATAGGCATCTCGTGTATCACAAGCGTTTTATACTTCTGTTGACATAAAAGTACGGTATTTTCACTTTTATCTATAGTTTATAAACAAATTATACAATTTAAATTATGATAAGTGAATAACAACAGAGAGAGAGAGAGAGAGAGAGAGAGAGAGAGAGAGAGAGAGAAATAGTGCTCATGCAATGTATATTAGACCTGTTGTGAGGGAGCACATGTGCAGGGCGTTTGGTGTTGTTGTCTATACTTTATTCTACTCAGGGTTGACAACTAAAAATTTTGCATGTACACCAGATATTCCCGTTTTGTATGTAAGTAAATGGGATAATTATAATTTTCATAAAATAAAAATAATTATGCAAAATCTTCCTGTTTGTATAGTGTCATAACTAGAGGCTTGCAAAAGTCGCGTTGTTATGAGCATTATAGGCTAAACTTCACAGTACTGTATATACTGGAGCCGACGTCGCTTCTCCATTGGCTGCTACCTAGATGTGAAGCCACGCCCTTTCTGACTGAACTGCACGTGATTGGACTTAACAAATGTGAAGTGTTCATTTATTGGCGCACAGTTACCCGGGTGTGTGTCAAATAAAGTATGGTCCAATGACGAACTTATTACAAAGTTACATGTGTTTAAAGATTAACGTGTCCCCAAATAATAACACGAATTTCGCATGTGTTTAAATATCACCTTCGTTAAGAATAAGCTGAATCATTCCCACTGGGGTAGAAATATGACCTTCGTTAAGAATAAGCTGAATCATTCCCACTGGGGTTGAAATATGACCTTCGTTAAGAATAAGCTGAATCATTCCCACTGGGGTAGAAATATGACCTTCGTTAAGAATAAGCTGAATCATTCCCACTGGGGTAGAAATATCACCTTCGTTAAGAATAAGCTGAATCATTCCCACTGGGGTAGAAATATGACCTTCGTTAAGAATAAGCTGAATCATTCCCACTGGGGTAGAAATATCACCTTCGTTAAGAATAAGCTGAATCATTCCCACTGGGGTAGAAATATAACAAAGTATGTCTACGTGAGTGAAGAGATATGAGGGTGAAGTGGAGTGAGTATGGAGAAGCGCCAGAATGCATGGGTGAGGGAAACGGGAGATCCCTGAGAAAACCCGCCGACCAGCGGCATTGTCCGGCACGATTTTCACTTGCGAAAATCCGGAGCCAACCAGCCGGGAATTGAAGCCGGCTCGGCGTAGTGCGAGGCGAGCAGGCTAACCGCTCAACCACCGTGGCCCCTAAATAAATATGGCTTACGTATTATTTAATATCCTGTTGTAAAACTTGATTTAGCAAAACGTTGGCTTACGCAATTACTTCATTAAAATATAACAGTTGAAACGAAAAAAAAAAAAATGTTAAAATTATTATTTTTAGGGTTTTCCTGTGCAGTTTCCTTCAGGGGAAGGAGAAAAGTCAAATGACCTTTTGATGGCCGAGATATTTATTTCACACTTAAATTCGCAATGTTTCCGTTTTTAAAACCTTGATCATGAACACTCAATATGAAACACATTGGTATTTTTACAATTCGCTCTTACAAACACCATTGCAGGACGCGGTTAATAGTGACCTGAGAAATATAGTTAATACTTAAAAAATGTTGGCTGCCCTAAGCATATGTCACTATTTGGAACAGCAGCGCCTCTTGTGGGGGAAATTTTCCCTTTGCCAAACTCTCCCATAAGAAAGCTCTTTTTGTTTCCAACTTGAGTAGAATTAACCTTCACTTAGTTCAGATTTGTTTGCACGAGGCGGAGGAATATCCTGGAAGAAGAATTTCAGCAGGGAATCAAGTATAGTCCATCCACGTTTCGCCTCGTACAAACAAAGGTTAACCGAGTTTGGACAATTGCGCCAGACCGACAACGCATTATACCTGTTCATGAGGAATCAGTGTATTAATATTTCGCATAAGAACTATTTCTAACTAGGCATACCAACACAACTATTTTTTAAAATGTTTTTATTCATACTAATTATAAATAAAAATTTTATAATTTACGGATTATATATATAATTTCAACTTAAAAAAAATAAAGATTATTTAGTATTTAACACAAGTATAAAACGTTTGTGATAGGTGGGGTATTTAGGAATCAAGTAAACACGAGGGTTGATGTTTCAAAAAGTGTTGATAAACCGTGGACGTGCAGTACGGGGTGTGGCAGCGTCGAGAGTGGGGTACTTGGCACTGCTCACCCGGATCACGCACGATGGCACATGGCCGATATGCGAGCGGTACATGCCGCCATGTTCGTGTTGTGTCTGTGCCAAGCACAGTCTGCAATGTCGCACGGAGCTCCGAGGTCGCGATCTGCGTTCACCACGGGGTAACTTCTACTTGCAAGCTGCCTATAGTCAACTGCAGGAAGCCTTGCTCACGATCTACTTCTCGGATTACATTGTATCCTTCCGCCATATGCACATTTAATATTGCCACGGCCCTAGAGGCTGTTCACGATAAAGTGATCATCTTTAAAATTAATCCTACTGGGGCAGTAGGATTGACCTGCATATATTTTAACAACTTAGTGACATGCGCCCAGTGAAGTTGGTAACGATGGATGGAAAACAGTCCCATAACTTAACGTCGAATAAAATTTATTAGCTAACCATTTGCTTTCTGTTTTTTTTATGCATCGAATAGTAAAAATGACCAGATTTGTAACATATTTTCTTTTCTTATTATTTCACAGTTTCAGCTGACCGACGCATGAATAAAGTGATGAGGCCGATGGGAATGTTAATTTTACATAAGGCGGAAGAATACTCCACGTGTATACAAGTAAATCTGAAGAAGGGCCTTGAAAAGAGCTCATTTTACCGTGAACAGCCTATAGTCACTTTATTTTAATGCGTCAGCAAAGTGAAACTGTGAAATTATTACAAATGTAAATGTTTTGCAAATATGCTTATTCGTGCATTTAAAAACATTCTAAGAAAACACAAATAACATAAAATCAATTTAGTGCCAAGGAAGGTCCACCTAACATATTCTACTCAACGTTAAGGCAGATTCCCACCCACCATCTTGGACTTATGGAATTTTTGCTATACTCTGGAAATACAGTTTTGTATAATGTTTTCGAGAACGACAGAGCACAGATCACTGCCTAGTGCATTGTCTGAGGTCAGTATTTGTTCATTACTGTTGATATCGTCGCCTTTGTATATCGTTCGCAATAAATAATTTCGCTTTTCCTCGACAGTTGCCAGCTAAAAATCAATAAATGTAGCAAAGTTGTGGCAGTTCGATAAAGTTTGGGAAGCTGTTATTTAGGATATGTCGTGCGGGAAATTTCAATACACCTTCTGAAATGAAAGCTTCGGAGAAAAATCGGCAAATCGAAGATGGCGGGTCGGAATCTGCCTTAAGGCATGGAAGCACTTTCCCTTCGCCATTGTCAACTGTGCTGGGCGCGTACAGGATATTGTGTCCGTTGAAATACACGCACGTATGGGCAGTATCCTTTCCCCTAAGGCTCATTTCGAAAGTGAATAGCCTTTAAGAACTTCGGCATAAAGAACTTTGAACACTTTTTATCGCCGTATGGCTGCGAACTTTACTGGGAGCTAGCATGTATATATGTCTATTAAGGCATGGAAGCACTTTCCCTTCGCCATTGTCAACTGTACTGGGCGCGTACAGGATATCGTGTCCGTTGAAATACACGCACGTATGGGCAGTATCCTTTCCTCTAAGGCTCATTTCGAAAGTGAATAGCCTTTAAGAACTTCGGCATAAAGAACTTTGAACATTTTTTATCGCCGTATGGCTGCGAACTTTACTGGGAGCTAGCATGTATATATGTCTATTAAGGCATGGAAGCACTTTCCCTTCGCCATTGTCAACTGTACTGGGCGCGTACAGGATATCGTGTCCGTTGAAATACACGCACGTATGGGCAGTATCCTTTCCTCTAAGGCTCATTTCGAAAGTGAATAGCCTTTAAGAACTTCGGCATAAAGAACTTTGAACACTTTTTATCGCCTTATGGCTGCGAACTTTACTGGGAGCTAGCATGTATATATGTCTATTAAGGGAAATATTTGAACCACATATTGGGTTTATATATTTTTTTCCATTATTTACGTTTGAGATTAGGTTTTGTAAGTGTGACTTTGTAATAGAACATAGCATTGTTTGAATATATTTTTAATGCAGTTATGGGTTGTTCACGATAAAGCGAAATTTTTTAAAATGAACCTTTGAAAAAAGTCACTGCCCCCGTCTACATTAATTTTAATACGCACGCGGATTGACATTCACCCAGTAAAGTTGGTAACGATGGATGGAAAGTAGTTTCATATCTTAACGTCGAATCAAAAGTGTCAGGTAACCCGTTGTGATAAAATAAAGAATTATTTCGTTTCCTGCTTTTTTTTAATGCATTGAAGTGTAAAAATGAGCATATTTGTGAAATAATCACTAGCCTAATACTTTCACAGGTTTCACTTAACTGGCGCATGCATTGAGAGATGAGGCCCATGGCAATATTAATTATACAGAACGTGCATACAAGTAGATCTAAAGCAGGGATTTTAAAAGTGCTCATTTTAAAATGATTAGCCTTATCATGTCACTCGCTATACTGCTATAGCTTCTGCGGTCATTCTAAGAAGGTTATCAATAATATACTCCCATTTATGCCAATTGGTAAGAAATAAAGGTACTACGCTGATATTAAAATTCTTGCTGCCAACTCAATCCGCGAAATTCTTGTGGGTGGCTCTAATTATGTCTTGTCAAAGAATAAATTTCAATAACGAAACCTGAATACATTTCATGACTTAAAAACTGCTAACACCAAAAAGGTTTCCATCCACCCCCCCCCCCCCCCGTTCCCCTTAAACTACACGCTTTACGAAACAGATTTGCCTTTACTAAAGCGTTCACTCCGCTGGGTCCATGCTTGAGGACGTGATGAACATGAGGCGTGTTTATGATCGGCACTGCACACGAAACACGCAGTCACTGGACAGTGATGGAGCGTCTGCCCTTCCCAGTAAGTAGTCTGATTAGTCGAATTGTCTGTAACTCTAATGCATTGATAGTTAAGGTCCCCGCCTACCTGACTCCACTTCAACTACGTTGCAAAGTGTTCGAAATACTCGTTTATTGACGTGACTACGTCTTTAAATGTGCACGCATTGTGGGAGGCAATCCAGAAAATCGGATGATAACAAAATCAGAAGATACAGTTTGGTATTGCAGCTCCGAATCTATCGTTTACATCCAAAATTCAAATACACCACTCGATTGCCAAAGGATCAAAGAATATGTTAAGTTGACTGAGGACTGAGAAGCATCGCACGTGGGGAGGTGTTAAAGGAGTGGTGCGGGGAGGGGAGCAATTTTGAGTTCGTTTCGCCGCGTCTCATAACTTCCTCGTGTAGTATAACTATTAACTAGGAGAAGCTATGACGCTCGTTTAAGTTTCAATCTACAGTTTTCTACAAGATCAATCGATTACGTGTATCAAAACATTTGTGGGCGTTGTTATGGTAAAATTGTATGAGTTTAATGTAAAAGATTAAGAAAATTTAACAAAATCTCAGCCTATACTCGTCAAAAAGCCAAGTCGAAATACAGAAATCATATACGGTTGGAAAGAGCATCTCAAAAGCAATCCAGTGATACCCATAAAACGCCATATGATCGAGTGAAGCGGTGCTGGGAACGTAAAATAAACATCAAGGCGTCCGAGCGCGTTAACATAGACGTATTCACGCAAAACAAACGGCCGTGTCCTCAACACAGCCAAACCCCATTTTTTCCCCCACGAAACTATTAAACTTGCATCTTATGTGCTGATCTACGAACAAAATGCATACTTCAGACTTCATACTTCAGACTTCAGACGAGAACTGTTGACTGCTTTCAAGATGCCACGCACATTGCAATCACCACCAATACTTGTTACTTTCAAGATGCCACGCACATTGCAATCACCACCAATACTTGTTACTTTCAAGATGCCACGCACATTGCAATCACCACTAATATTTGTTACTTTCAAGATGCCACGCACATTGCAATCACCACTAATACTTGTTACTTTCAAGATGACACGCACATTGCAATCACCACTAATACTTGTTACTTTCAAGATGCCACGCACATTGCAATCACCACTAATACTTGTTACTTTCAAGATGCCACGCACATTGCAATCACCACTAATACTTGTTACTTTCAATTAAAATCATAAAGTTCCAATTTAAATCGTCTCAAATATTTAACTTTTCTCCTTCTTCTCTGACATTTGACAAATTATTTTTCTTATCAAATATATAAAAATCAATATAATTTGTGTTACATTAGTAATTCTCCAAAGTTAAAACCCTCTTGCATCGTTGTATTCAATATTCAATCCTCTCTTATTACTTATTATATGATTAAAACATTTACAATAATATATCCACGTCCATTCGGGAGGTGAGAATTCCTTCTAAAGAAATATTTTATTTTATTTTATCAGAGTCTTACGTATGTCGTATCATGTCCTCTGACTGGCTATCGTCTGACCATAACACATTTCTCAGCCAATCAGATTGTCTAATAAACATTTAATTATTTTATACCCTCTAGGAAGAAAATGAAAAATAACAAACATTAATAATGGATATTGGCTATGTGTGTATATATATGTATGTGTGTGTATATATGTATATACATATATGACAGTCATTTGGGAGAATATCAGAGTGGATTTAGAAAGGACGGATCTGGCTCAGAACAGATTTTGAACCTGAAGTTCATAGTCCGCCACAGACTCGCGAAATCCAAAAACATAGTACTAACATTTATAGATTTTAAAAATACTTTTAATTCCGTTGATAGAGAAACTCTAACTAGATTCAGTAATCCGAGAATTTGGAGTTAAATCAAAATAAGTAAATCTAATCCGTGAAACCCTCACAGGCAAGGTGATAGTTTGTCTTCACTACTCTTCAACTGCATCTTCGAGAAAACAGTAAGAATATGGAATGAAAAACTTAAAGAACAAGAGCTATCACCAATAATACTGGGGAGAAAGAACAAGGGCGTTGAAATAAACTGTCTGGCATTTGCTGACGATTTTACCATACTTTCTGAAAACTTAACGAATGCAGCAATACAAGTCAATCTCTTGGAAGAGAGAGCCAACAAAACAGGTTTAAGAATTTCTGTAGAAAAAACAAAATTTATGACAAATATAAAAAATGCTCCAGAAATCCTAACAACAGATATTTGTCAAATAAAGAGAGTAAATACGTTCAAATATTTGGGGGAAATAATTCAGGAAAATGGCTTGGAAAAAATTCGCGGTAGACGAAAGGATGCGCAAGATGGAAAGAGCATATGGCATAACCAGGAATATCTACAACAAAAAATGTTTATCTAAAAATCTTAAAATACAGCACCACATCACAGTAGCCAAACCAGAGTGTCTTTACGAAAGCGAATGTCTAGTATTGAATTACAAGTTGCATAAATTAGAAATACTAGAAAGAAGAATTACACGTAAAATACTAAGTCCACTAAAAACTACAGAATTATGGAAATTAAGAAGTAATGATGAAATATATAGCAACATAGAAAACATAACAGCAGCAATACGGAAGAGACGATTGCTATTTTTTGGACATTTATATAGAATGGATGGCAACAGGTTAACCAAACGGATCTTCAAATATCTTTGGAACAAGAAATCAACAACAACCTGGATTCAGGAAGTTAAGAAAGATTAGGAAAGAAACAATATAAATGAAGAAGAAGCAACAGAGAGAGAAATTGTTAAGAAAAAAGTGTTAAAAATGGAAGGATTCCAAGGCAGGAAGGATAAGAAAACAAGCTCGAAATGGTCCGAGGAGAGGAAAGAGATACATAGTGAGAAGATGAAGGAATACTGAGGAAGAAGGAACAACAAAAGACAAAGTATTGAAACTGGCTCGTGGTCCCTAGAAGACACTAGCGGAAAAAAAAGAAGAAGAATATTGGCTACAAACAAATGAATTTCTATGTAAATAATTATTAAAATAAACCAAAGATTACACTGTTAACAGAAATTTTAAAAAGTAATTTGGAAAGATATCGAAATAAACGACAACATAAACAAGTACTGTTTAATTATATGTAACACAAATAATAATAATAATGTCTATGACTAAATGTAAATGTAGTGTAAAGAGTAGCCTTAACAGAGGTTACCCAAAATTGTTTAAAAATTTTATTGCTTAATTTGATGTCAAATTATATTTAGAAAATTGTCAATGGTATTGTTTAATGTCTTTTAAGCATAATAATTTCCGTATGTGTCAAGTATAAAATTTATGTAATTATTTAAATAAGTTTAAGTGAGACAAATAATTATATGTAAATTCTATATGATTAATTTATGAAGATTGATCAAATTTTAATTTTTATTCAGCTCACTCTATAACAGTCATGGATTTGCACATATAAAATTTTCTTTCATAATAAATATTGCTAAAGGCTGTTCACGATAAAGTGAGCACTTTTGAAATCAACCTTAGAAAAAAGCTACTACCCCTGCCTGCATATATCGTAACAGCCGCACTTAGTGACATGCGCCCAGTGAAGTTGGTAATAATGGATGGAAAATAGTTCCATAACTTAACGTCGAATAAAATTTATTAGCTAACCATTTGTGATAACTTGAATTATTTATTTTGCTTTCAGTTTTTTTTATGCATCGAATAGTAAAAATGACCAGATTTGTAACATATTTTCTTTTCTTATTATTTCACAGTTTCAGCTGACCGACGCATGAATAAAGTGATGAGGCCAACGGCAATGCTAATTTCACATAAGGCGGAAGAATACTCCACGTGTATACAAGCAGATCTTAAGCAGGTCCTTGAAAAGTGCTCATTTTACCGTGAATAGCCTATATCAAAGTTGTGCAGTAACTTTATGCAAATCCGTTATCTACAGACAAAGAAGATTATTATTTTGTCCTAGTGAAATTGTTTGTTAGGAACACACGAACAATGAGTCAGGAAGTGTTATGTTAAAAGAGAGTTTTAAGCTTGCTAACTTTTAGTATGGAGGAAGTCATAGAACAAGAGAGTCCTACTACGAGGTAGCTACGACAGGACAGCTCGCATCGCCAAGGATCGAGACGGGACGCCAAAGTAATATCAGCTGTTTGCCAGTCTAGTCCTGCTGTCGAATTAATTCGTCGAGGCCCACCCTTCCAAGATACTAAAGATTGAAATCGTTTACTTAAACATTTAAATTTGAGCTTTATCAGAGACTTACAATAAAATAAAAAATTATCATAATTCGTACAATATTTGAAGTTAATTGATGTAAATTTCAAGATTTTTCCTGGACAATTATCCGCAAGACCAGAGGCCTAAGTGTAGTAATCTTATGTGCTCCCGACTGAAAATTAGCTCAAGTATTCAAAATTTGAACCTGTTAACTACAACGATTGATTCGAACTCTATTTCACAATCACATTATGAAATCTCCACTGCTGTGTCAGTCACGTGATATTTGTGAGATAATTTTTATTGTTTCACTCCTAAATTCAAATTTAGTCACATTATATTTCTGACAGCAGGGTTTTGTACTTATTTTAGTATAAGATTTGATTTAAAAGGATATTGTTTTGTCTTGTTCGTGTTATTATATGCTGTAATTTGCTTTCGTGTTAAACTTAACTTGATTACTTCCTATTTAATTGTTATCATAATTTTGGAATGTGTCTGGCATTTCTGAGTACACTAATATAACTTTATTTGACTTATTTCCAATCTGTTACAGATTGGCACAATTATAACTTTATACTCCCAATCAGCCACGATAGAACAATATTCCAAATCTGCAATGTTAGAAACTACTCACAGGCCCTGCACTGAAGCTTCCTACAGACAGACCACCAATAAAATAATAGGATCACCGCAGAAAGTCCCATAGATACACACACGCAGTGCCACGACACTGCACGCCAGGTCAGAACGGCGACGGCATACTTGATGCGAGTGGAAGTATCGACCTAATCGCTGCCGCGCTTCTCGCTAAAAAACGGTGCAGGTAGGCGGGGACCTTAATGTTGACATAAACGAACCAACAAAGACGTAGAACGTTGTAGACTGGGTGCCTAGAAGCACGCCCTACAAAAGTACAGCCCAACCAAAACAATAATGCTTGAAACACGAGCTTGTAAATTAACTTTTTTAGGCCCACTTAAATTCACGGCTACAGGTGTTGCAAACAATAAATTTAATGATACGTGATGTACTAACGTCGATTAAACACTTGCTTCGCTATCACAGCCAATGAGCTGTAGACTATATGTTCGTCTACAGTTATATGAACCAATTATGATATATAGTAGTTACGATGGTTTGCGAATAATTTATACACAGGTAAGATTATTGGTCATTGAGCTTTGAAGAGTGCAGTACAAACCAAAAATTACCTATTCGTGTGTAATGTACACAATTATGAACATTGGGTTTAAATGGGTTAATTCAGAACTAAATGGGTTAAGGATGATTTCGAAATCGTTCAATCAAATGCGAACCACGTGGCTGCAGTATTTCACGACATATGCCTAGAATTGTACGACATCTCTGTTAATTGCAGTGACAGGTCGACTTCTCCGACGCCAATATGCTCGTCTGAGTTAAGTTATCTTGCTCGCCGGAACGTGAGAACTCCGCCGCCTTGGGGGAGTGTGGACAGTAAAAACAAGAGCTCATTCCTGAATCTTGATCAAGCATACCGAATAATCTGCTTTCTAACGACAGAAACGAAGGTAATGTATACTCGCTCCACTTACCCGGCGACTTTTTCTCTTCAAACGACTAGAAAAAAAAGCAAATAAGGCAACTTGTGCAGCGTAATGAACAACTCCAGAGGTTGAGCACTTCTGGAATCAACATTTGAAAAATGTCACTGCCCATGTTTGCATATCTTTTAACTGGCACACTGAGTGGCAGGCACGCTGTTAAGTTGGTACCGACAGGGGAAAATTGTTCTATATCTTAACGTTGTATAAAAAGTTTTAGGTTAACATTTGTGAATATTGAAATTGTTTCTTTTACTGTCGTTTTGTTTAATGCAATTAAGTGTAAGCTCTTAGCCAATTTTGAAAATATTAACTTTTCTAAAAATGTTACAGTTTCACTTGACCGAGGCATGAATACAATGATCACGCCCTTGGCGATGCTAATTTTACAAATGACAGAATAATACACAATTTGCATGCGAGCAGATCTTAAGCAGGACTTTTGAAAAGTGCTCAGTTGACTGTGAAAAATCTATACGAAGGGTATCGCTATGCTTAGGGACAGGGAAATCTATACGTATGGTATCGCTATGCTTAGGGACAGGGAAATCTATACGAAGGGTATCGCTAGGCTTAGGGACAGGGAAATTTCGTGAGTTGATTTGATGACAAGCTTAGACTTCATAAACACGTAAATTTCATTTACTTGTGCGGGATATCTCGTACTTGATTATACACACCGAGGATGACCCTGGACCAATAGCAGACCTGCTTGAAAACCAAGCATAGAATCGCGTGCTGCCTTGTCAGGAACAGAACTATAGCACAGTGGAGAGTTTTGGGCTACAACGAGGTGTTGAAAGCAGGCGAGAGTGAAGCCGGAATGCAAGTGCAGGGGAGACGGGAGATCCCCGAGAAAACCCGTGGACCAGTGACACCGTCCACACGAGTCCCACGTGCGAAAATCCAGGAATCGAACCCATTTTGCCTAGGTGGGAGGCGAGTGGTCTGCCCACTACAGCACCGCGGCCCCTCTTTCACGTGAAACATAGCGCACAATATATCATGTTCATTTGTCTAATTTCACAGAAGTGATTCTTAGGGAATGGATAATTTCGGGGATTCCTATTAGGACAAGCTAGACTTCAAAGACGTGTATATTTCTGTAAAGCCCCTGTCACAATGTCAAATTTTTATGTCAAACTGCTTTCAATAAGTTTGGTCAAAAAATTGACAGTTTTGACGTCATCAAAACGACATAAACGCCGCCATATTTGTCTGATAAAGTTGGATGGCTTCAGTAACATTTGAAGATTGGACCGGTTCTAAAATTTATCTGATGCTTGACGGTCTCAGCCAATCAGAATCGTGCACGACAAAAATGAACGTCAAGAAACTTGATAGAATAACGAACAATTTCTGGAAACGAAATAGCTTATCAAGGTAATTATTTATGTAGAAGCTGTCTGGGCATGAAAGTGAATATTGCACGTAATATCGCGAACTCATTGTGCAGGAAACATTTCTGATAAAATATCATTTATGTTTAGTAAACAAGCGAAGATATATTACAACATTCCTTACATTTCTTCATGTAGTGGACCGCATGGAAAAACAAAAGCAATATCTCACTATGAAAATAGTTTTTAAATAATAATTCAAATTAGATTCTCCAAGTAAAAAAATTTGACAGTGTCACACATTTTCAAACACATTCAAGATTATTTGATAACATTTGTTGGAAGGAAAAATTTGATGGCCGATTTTTGTTTTCAAAATTTTATAGTCAAATATAGTTGAAGGCGAATATTTGATAGTTTGACAGAGGCTTAAGGTGGAGCACTAGTTATAGTTTTTACGGCCGATCTCGACGAAATTTCGTACACTATTTTGTTAAGCTATTGTTGTTATGCATGCCTGATTTTGTTAACTTTTAAAAAATTTCTTGGAGATATCTAATGATCAATTTCATTAATCGGTCACTTCATAATACTAGACGTGTTGAAAATATGTGTACGAGGTTTTGATCATGTGAACATACAATCTTCTGCTTTGTTGTGATAAAATTTGCTTGACGTAAGTAGAATATTTAGTTTATTAAATAATATTTATTTGCACCTCTGCATAAGGTCAATGTGCAGACTTCGGAGAAATTGTTCACAATAGATTATACGATACCCGGATAGAGATAAAAATAGGATACGCTACATCAGAGCCATTATGCTAGCATTGTGTGGCTATAAAACACCTTTATGACATCCGAGAAAGCCAAACTAGTCTACATAAAAAGCATCAAATTTTTGCTGGCGATGAGTGCAGGCTCGTAGGAAATTACTTCCTACTGACCAAATACACAGTGTAGCAAAGTAACAATTACTTCCTACTGACCAAATACACAGTGTAGCAAAGTAACAATTACTTCCTACTGACCAAATACACAGTGTAGCAAAGTAACAATTACTTCCTACTGACCAAATACACAGTGTAGCAAAGTAACAATTACTTCCTACTGACCAAATACACAGTGTAGCAAAGTAACAATTACTTCCTACTGACCAAATACACAGTGTAGCAAAGTAACAATTACTTCCTACTGACCAAATACACAGTGTAGCAAAGTAACAATTACTTCCTACTGACCAAATACACAGTGTAGCAAAGTAACAATTACTTCCTACTGACCAAATACACAGTGTAGCAAAGTAACAATTACTTCCTACTGACCAAATACACAGTGTAGCAAAGTAACAATTACTTCCTACTGACCAAATACACAGTGTAGCAAAGTAACAATTACTTCCTACTGACCAAATACACAGTGTAGCAAAGTAACAATTACGGCATTTTACAGAAGAAACAATAACCAACATTTTTATTGCTGCCACACATCATCAGTGCCATGTCCGAAAATGCCAAATTAATGGCCATTAGAAGCACAGAATTGATTGTTTTAAAGACAACTCTGTTGAGATTTGAGGGCATTCTACCATCAATGAAGTGATGCTGCAGAGATCGCAGCGGCGAGTCTTGGAACTTCTTCAGGCTAGAGGATGACAAAGGTAAGAGGGTGGAAGGACGTGGAAAGCACTTAGGAGGCGAGGCTGGCTCGTTATCGCTTCTCGCGATCGAATTTCTGTTTAGGAGTGAACTTTCTCAGAATGCTTGTGGTTTCTGCGGTTGGCTGGTAGGCCAGGCAGACTGACACACAGTGTTCAAATAGACTTGGATCGTTTGCATGAGCTTGCAGCACGATAAAGTACTACAATAATTTTTTTTAATGATAAATGTACATTGTCCATTTCATTTGAAAGAGGTTAGGTATTTGTATTCGATGTTCAAAGTATACACACACACAAATCCGTGCATGCTGTCCTATTAGCAATTTGCTATAGGTGGTCTCGTACTCGCAACGAGTGCGGTGCAGTCGTGAAGAAACCAGACTCACTTTCACAGGTATTCCTTTTTTATTTCAGGCCCAGCCATCCTGAGGCCATGCTTGGCTGGTTTATATGACATTTATTTTTCGCTCAATATATAAACAGTTCCCTGTCCCTACGATTCTAAGCAACTTGCTACGTTTCTGACGACCCTGCGTCAACGCGACGTAAATCTCTATGTCTATCTACTGTAACAAACTCGCAATAAATAAATTGCAACATATAATACAGAAATAATACTGGAACGATGAAGTGGGATGCACAGCTCCCTAGTAATGGCGTTAATGTATAGCAAATTAATTTGTGTGCTAGAGTTCTAGAAAGGAAACGAATGAACAAACATTTGTGTGAAAGGGACATACACTCACAATTACAGTTAAGTTATTCATTTGGCCTCTTTTTCATTTCACTCATTTGGTTATCCATTTTACTGTCATTTTTTAAAATGTTCTTTTAATCCGGCTTGTAAATAGTTAATTTTACTGTTACAATAAATCTTTTTGATTTTAAGGCTAACTTTGATTCATTATTTAAGCTTGGCTTTATAGCAGGTCCTCTTTTTCGCTGCCAATTTATGTCCAACCAAGAGAGCATTCATTGCCTTTTCTGTATAATCGAGTACAGTGGCGGCTCCTGAGCGAGCTAGGGGGACTCAGCTATTGTTGAACATAACCGAACCGAAAAGTAACCTTTATAACAAATATACGTGTACAGACACACACACGCATATATATATGATGGCTAAACATTCTCCTTTGGTACGAAGCAAGATTTATTTACTTAAAAAAAAAAACACTCTCAAAGAATGTGTATTTGCTATAAATAATGTAGTATTACCATTTTCAAAAACATTATAGATACGTTATAATAACAGGAAACCTGTCTGTAATTGTCTCTTTGAGTTAAACCCAGGGCCTATATTACGTAACATCTGGCAATTTGTATGTGTTTTGTTGGTTGGTATTAGTAACTTAAGGTAGAATAATTAATTAATAGCTTTTGTTTTTTATCTGATTAACTAGGGTATTAAAATCATATTGCCGTGAATATGTTACTAGGATGTTTTACTATTGTTCAATTTTAAAATTGCCAGCAAAACTGATATAAATATGGTATTGTTTGGTTAAATTTTTTTAAGAAGAAATGTTTGTTTTCTTGTGAAAAGGAACTACACTTCATAGAAAACTTTTGTTTTGTTAGTCGTATGTTTTAGCTTGGCTGTCAGGGATGTTGGATTAAGTTAAGAACGATTTTGGGCTATAGAAGACTCAGAAGTGAGATATGTTAAATCACTAACTACTTCAATATATAATTTCCCCGGTGAGCCCAAAGGTACTAATTTGACAACTACATTTTCCTAACACGAGAGAGGAGTATTAGATAATTGGAATATTCAATATTCGAGGAGATGCAGCTTCACAGCTGTGCAAGGGGCACACTGACGTTTCCTGATGACAGCAGTCTAATAGTGTTCCAGCCACTGGGGTAGTTTTGAGACCCTCATCCTGTAACCTGTCCTGTTGGAGACAGATCGTTCGGACTACTGGCGGATGTCATCTTCACAGTGAACACGATGGTTTGGGGTCCATTGCAGCTTCTGTAGGTACCCATTTGCACAACGAGTTTTCTCTCATATGAATAATTTTTTTTTAATAGAAATAATTACACCTTGAATTAGATAAAGTATATTTTTTATGAGAAATAAAATGGTGTCGTTTCTCTAGTTTGTTGATGTCGCAAATGACGTTAAATGGTCCAACTTTGCATTACTTCTTAAGCTTGATAACATAATTAAGGACCATAAAAGCGATCTAATCTTGAGTAGTTTCTTTATGTAATTTATCAAATTAATGATCATAGATTTGTGCAAGATATGTGTTGTTGAAATATTTGGGAAATAATTTTAATCATATTGGCTCTTATTGGTATTGTGTTGGTCCTAAAAGACAACATAAAGTTGGTTTAATTAATGGGCAAGGTGTTTGTCACGATTTCTTGTGATATTGTCCGGATTTAACTACATTCTAAGTACTGAGAAAACTATCTGCAAGGGTTTTGTGTAGTATTTGTTTTCAGCTGATTGCTAGCGTTTGACTGAATAAGAGTTCTTTTTCACGTTACTACTAATTAGTATAAACTAATTTGTTCTCATGCTCATAACTTATTCCAAGAGCTTATCCGAGGTAATAAATCGACAAAGTGGTTGTTTGTAGCGCCCGCGTCATATCTGGTGCCAAATAAAGTGGCGACCCGAACAAGGAACACTATTACATTACAGAAAACCAAATATCTTCAAAAAAAATAATTTTTCTTTTGTATATATAAAGCGTTGTATGGGTTTTTATATTGCATTACTTTCATGCTACTCGTTTATTAACAGCACGATTGTGGAAAAATCTCAATTGTAATCAATTCTATGATTTGCAGATGATTGTGAAGAAAATGTTAGTAACTTACTTCAACATCGACAGCGTGCAATGGTAGGAAATGTTATAGTGTCATACATGTGGCAAGCAGATATATATTTATAGTTCTCCAAATAATCACAGTTAATTACAATTCGCCTATAATTAATGGGAATTTAGACTCTCTACTTTAAAGCCATAAAAATAAACGAGATATTACAAAGTGTAATAATGTTCAAATGCCGCCAAGTCAAATCTCGCCAACCGTACCTATACATTCATAACAGCGAGCGGCTAGAAAGTCTCTTAAATTATAACTTATAAATTAATTCGATAAACAATACTGTGTGGATAAAAAATGAAACTAAACACTAAATAATATTTGCTTATATGCTGCCTTCACGATGAAGAAATATTCTGGAGCATCGAATAGTTGTGCTAGTGTATCGTATCCCGCCAAATTATGCCTTGCATAGTACTTTATGTGACTGTGTGATTTAGAGCCGGAAAAAAAAACCTACCAGGAATACCTTATTATTGGTCAGCAATTGCATGCTAAATAACTAACTGCATTTTCAGTTAGATTAAATAGTTGGAAAGTTCAATTTAGATCAATATGGCAATTATCCTCAATCCTTTTTCTTTATTAACAAACGGAATGACATTTTCAGTTTATGTCAGCAGATTAAACTACCTATTTTCTCGTTGTTTAAAACTAAACATTTTTTAAGACGAGTTAAAAAAGGCGCTGGGAATACTTTGTAAAATTGCAATTTTTAGGGGTTACGTTTATTTTAGGGATTACATTTAACATTAGTCATGTATATTTTAATTAGAGTACTTGCTTATGCGAACACTTTCTTTAATATTATTTCCAAATTGCGTTTGTAATATTTGGTTAATTTAATTATTTATTAAAATAGAGATCATGTGTAAGTATCTTTATTTGTTTCTAGACGATATTCAGGATTAATATTTTATTTGTTATTTTTCATTTCTTTTCTAGAGGATGGTCAACATTAAACGTTTATTGAACCAAAGTACTAAATAAAACTATCCTGGTCTCTGGTCTCGCCATTGCCGGTTGGGAGAGATATGTTTCATGGTCAGACGACAGCCAATAGGAGGACAGAAGACAACATATGTAAGGCAGAAGTAAAATATAACAAATTTTTTCTGACAGAATTTTTCTCACCACGGCCAAAGATGGACGCGTGTACATCAAAAGAAGTTTTAATTATATAATATGAAATAAAATATGTGAATATTAATGAAATAATTGCGGCAGGGTGTTTTTAAAGATTAATTGTTAATAATTGAAAAGAAATAAGATTAATTTTATTATATTTGAGAAGATTGATTAATAATTTGTTGAATGTGCTGAAGAAGAAAATGAGTTTAATAAAGATAATTTAAAGTTAAGAATTGCGACATTGTGGTTTTAAATAAAATGTTATAAACGGCGCCCAATGTCTTAATTGTACGTTTGTGATTTGTATGAAACTAACGACCCTGCCCAGCTTTGCCCGGGTACCCTTCTGTGACCTCCTTTGGGATGGCTCTATCCACTGAGCCTCTGTGGCCCCTCTCGGGTTCGCTCTATCCATTGAACCCATGTGGCTCCACTTTATATATTCATAGGGAATTGGCCCTGCAGTTTTGGTAAATCATGCTTAGAAAGCAGCAAAATGGCTAATTTTTTTCACACATTTTGAAATTTCTCAGCTCCTATAAGTGCTACGGCAATTTTTACTACACATAAACCTTCCCCGATAAATGCAGATCATAACGGTAGAAACCACATCCAAATCTGTTATGTGGTTCTCGAGATTAGCACATTCATACAGACAGACGTGTGCCAACGACTTCATTTTATACTTTGTATGGATGTAACAAGATGCCTTTCCCGTGTCACGGTACGAGTCTTAGAGACTTGCTGTGCTGTCTGTTATCTGCCGCCGCCGCCGCCGATTTGTAATCATTGCCAAAGCTCAGAACGGGAGTGGTAGAGTCCCTTGTGAGGGACCTTGTCTTGTCCACACAGAAGGTTTTCATTTGTTGTGAGGCTGACAGGAGAGGCTACCCCCCACCCCCACCCCCTCCCCCTCCCATCATACCCAACAAAAAATGTTTTGAGCTGAGCTCATTCAGTTTTTAGAGCTTGTCGAGTTTACGCTAGCAAATCTGGTCCCAATGCTGTTTCATTTTACCTCCCTTTTACCTGCCTGTACGGTCAAAAGGGCGGTGGTGAAGTTAAATAATTGATTCTGCGCGGAATTGATAAAATTCAGCACTTTTGGGCTGTCGCGAATCCCCGTGAAGGGATTATCGACAGATTGGTAAGAAAAGCGGAGTTTAAAGCCAAAAGAACTTAAATAAAACGATTAAATGTTGCATTACCAGAATGGAGTGGTGTAGGTTCTGCTATCTGCCATCTGTCCAAGCTTGCTAATGCAAGCGCTAATAGCATTTTGAGGTTGAGGGATGGAGAACAAGTACACATTTTCACGAACTTCCACCTCCCCCCTCCCCTTCACCAACTCTTCATCGACCTGGCAGACACTCTGGCACTATGCTTCGATGCTGCTGCTATCTAGCGGAATATAGTTGAACTACTTGCAGGTAAATCCAGACATCGGTGTCTCATCAACAATCATAACTAGCACTCCACCTTAAGGTATTAAACCGGATCGCAATTTAATAGACACGTCCAAGTGAGCTCTAAGCCAATAACAGACCTGCAACTATACAAGAGCTGATTCCATCACAACTTGGCTTGAGGTAAAACTGGTTATTGAGGATGTGGTCCATGAACAGGAAGGTTGAAATCGAAAACATATACGGGACGGTTGAGTTTATCCTACGGGTCGATCAAAAATGGAAAGTTCCATGTCTATCGCGATTCTTTATTCGTGAATTATTTTTAAGAAACCTAGGCCTAGATACTAGCAAAGACGCGACAATTTCTGTTCTAATAATGCGGGCGCCCTTAGGTGATTAGATACATTCAATCTTGCTACTAAGCTATTTATATTCCTACGTAACTCATTTATCAGATTCAATTTTTAAATACCCGTTAGGACGCGTTAGGACAAAAGGCACGCCTTAGCAAAATATTCCCTTAATAGTTCTTTTTCAGGCGCGCAGCAACTGCCATTCCATCTCCAAGCATACTCGAAATTAAAGAATTTTTAAAAATTATATCACATGAGAAAATGCTGATAGAAACAATTCTCCACGAGATCCATGAATCCGATTTGAAGAAACTTTGAATCTTAAATCTGAAAAGTTTGTACGGCATGACGTGGAAGTTTCTGAGTTCACAAAAAACTTGCAAGGAAACAAGGATGTAATCTCAAGCTACCTAACTACTCACTCAGCCGATGACTTATGAACAAATAAATGAGACTCAGCTATATAGGAGGATCCCAGGTCTAGGTGTTTAGATATTAAACTGCTCACATCATTTGCCAAACGATTAGTATCAAGGTTGGATCCACGAAATGAAATAAACGATACCGAAAGGTAAGTTATTTTAATATAAAATAGAAGCAAAATTAACTACTTACAACGAAAAACACAGTACTATAAATAGTGTTATTGTTTACCACAATCAGAACGAAACTTTAGCACTCATCTATTACCAACGAAATGATGAAACAGCTTGATTGTTTTCTGTAATTCTGCCATTAAACTAGTCGAGTAGGATGCATTTGCTGTAACTATAACTGCTGCTGTTTATCAATTATAGTTCTGTCCTTTTAATGCGCGTCTCCGTCAATAATACAGCATACACATAAGTTTCAGTACAGTGATGGGCACATGGCAAAAGAACAGTAATGCCACTCAGCGAGAAAATAAATTAAAGCACTGGAAAATAATATCTACAGTACACTCTAAGAAATTATTTGCAAATTTGCCATATCAGTGTATACGTATAGTTATAAACCGCAAATGGTGAAATATTTTCCAACACATCCATGTTTACGTTCCTGCAGTTGCTTAGGAAAGAGTCAAAATGCATAGGGAATTTACCACCTTTATATAGCAGCGATGCTAAACATTCCTATATTTTCAGCCTGATACGTAGAACTATTTCCATACGCTATACCACTTCCATTACAGTTTAGGAAGTTTACCAGAAATCTTTTTACAGTGTGAAGTTTTCAAGTAGATACTAGAAGATGTTGCAAATTCGCTTGAAGACAAGGTAGACTCCAAAATATTTGTACACTCCCATGATTGTTGTGATTGGGTCGCCGGAATAAGCAATCTTATTTGCTGGCTCTACTGAAGAAGACCAGCGACGCACCTTGCAAGACGATGTCTGCAGCTAAGGTTGTGCCGTTTCTATTTGTTGGCACACGTTGTTTCATACTCGTTATGTTGTTTGGTAAGTCTTATTCTTTGCTTCTAAAGCACAGCTTTTCGTTTATAGTTTCCACTGCCTTCTATCAGTCAAAGTTTGAATTAATTAAAATATATTTGGTCTCTCCAATATGGCGGTCACTATTAACATCACAAGGCTAAGTAAATAATTTAAGTCCAGTTATTTCATTTACATCGCATATTTTCTTAATTAACTTACAATATTGCTTATGAAATTATTTGTGATGTCTTATGTTATTTGCGATGTCTTATGTTATTTGCGATGTCTTATGTTATTTGCGATGTCTTATGTTATTTGCGATGCCTTATGTTATTTGCGATGTCTTATGTTATTTGCGATGTCTTATGTTATTTGCGATGCCTTATGTTATTTGTGATGTCTTATGCTATTTGCGATGTCTTATGTTATTTGCGATGTCTTATGTTATTTGCGATGTCTTATGTTATTTGCGATGTCTTATGTTATTTGCCATGTCTTATGTTCTTTGCGCTGCACAGCAACCGTCATGTCGAACTCTGCAATGTTGTAAGCGGCCAGCACACCAGGTTTTCTTTGTTGTCTGTGAATGCTTCGCTCAGGCGATTTTCGAAATGTGTTCATTCCGCCTTTTTCGTCCTTCTTGGACATTTTCTCAGCCACGTAACATCTCGAATTTACTGTTGTTTGCATTTTGCTCTTGTCTGCTATCTAATGCTTTGAAATTGGGAATCACTGTCTTCGGTGAGTAACACTAATTATCACGTAATTGTTTATGTTTGAGTGTGTAAACTTAATTCGCGTATTTTACATAATATTTCTTTGGATTCTTAAAGTGCGGTGCACGACTTGAGGTGAAGCGGTTCTCGAGTTGATGGATGTCATGTTGCTGGCCCTGGAAATTCTGAAAACGTAATTGCGATCGGATGTAACCTCTTCACACGAGGCAACACGACCTGTTCCACGAGTTTGGCTCGGCGTTTCTGCCAGTTTCGCCAGTGGACCAGTGAAACCCAACAAACAGATATGGTTTTGGTTTAAATCAATAAACATGCATGCGCATGCTGCCACGTTCAGAGATTTAATAACAGTTTAAAATTTTAACTTAGCATTAAAAAAACTCTATGATCATGTAATACAATACTACCAAAACATATTCTATATATCCTGGGGCCCCATTCATATAAACCTCTGATTATGAAAGTACGTTACAAAATTATAATTATGTTAAAAAATTATCATCTTCCCAAAAATAACAATAATTTAACAGGTAACAATATTTGAGTATTGTATTTATAAAGATATTTGATTGTCTTCACATCACTATATTTCACAAAAGAGATTATATGTGTTCTGAGCTGAGAATGTTATTTTTTTAAGGCAATTTAAAATAAATTTACCTCAACCGAGGTTCTTCTTAATTTTTTATATTATTTATTTAATTATTACACCATGTTGTAATCATTTTGTGAGCTATTACATACAAAGATATTGAGAGTAACCAAGGAATCACTTGGCTTAACATGCATTCCTTTGAATTGCCTTTGCTTAAAAGATCGTTATTTTAAAAACACATCTAGGTAAGGTTGGGTTCATGCCTAGGATCTCATCATGCCGGCGGCGGTTGGGCTCTGGATGTGCCATTTCAAGGTGAGAATTAATTCTCTTACTTGGAGTTGCTGTTCACCCCAGTTGCCATAGATGGGGGGGACCAATGTCACTCGTTTTCTTTACAAGTATAATGAAGTCATGAAAAGTATTGAAACACATAATTTAGAGGGGGGATATATTTAAAGTGTACGGTGATGCAGCTCACTTCATTTGCACATAATTGCAGTGAAGTAGATGTATCATTCACCTTACCAAGGCCTGTAGCTGGGCCAGATGTTAACTGACGAGGTTCGCATTGTTTACGAAAGGTCAGATTTAGTAGACGTTTATGCTGCCTATCGCCTTAGGGAGAGCACAACTCGCCTTTGTATATAGATAGTCTTGTGCTGAATAGCATCGGCTTGCCGGCTCTAAGAAAGGAACACCGCTAAATGCAAGTTTGAGAGTCTATTTTCTTTACAGGAGGTCCAAAGTTAGGATGAACGAGGTAACACGCCTTTCCCAGCCGAGTAGCCCAGCCAGATGTTGGCAACCAGAGTTCACTTTGTTTTTGCGAGGTCCGAAGTTAGGATGAACAGTCTTTGCTTCCCTGATCCAAAAGAGGATCCCAGCTTAATGCTGTCACAGAGCACTTTGTTTACAGGAGGTCTAAAGTTAGAATAAAGCATACACTATCCTTCTACAGTGAATATCCTAGTTAGATGCTAGCTGACAGAGTTTTCCTTATTTGCAGGGAGTCCGACGACAAACAAGGTTTCTCACATCCTAAAGTTGGGGAAGCCTGCTACATCGTAGCTTACAGAGTTTATCTTGTATACAGGAGATCCGAAGTTAGCATGAACAGGGGAGACTCGAGCCTAGCTAAATCCAAGTTGCCAGAGATTATTTTGTTTATGGGAGGTCGGAAGTTATAGGAAACATGTGAGACTCACCTCCTCCAGGCGAGGAGGCCAGCCAGTCCGGCGATCGTGGCGGCAGCGCCCACGCCGAGGCAGGCGCCATAGCCAGGCGCAGGTCCAGGTAGCGCCAGTAGGTGTAGTGACCCGAGTAGAAGACAGGTGAGTGCGAGCAGCAGATGTATGGCGCCCAGGCCGCCCACAGTGGACGCAGAGTAGCGCCGCTCGGACGGAAACAGCCGCGACGCGCACGGCTTACTGCGCACCTTCACCACGTATACCTCCTCCATGGGTGGGCCTGTACGCACAAACACGCACGCCATGTCAGCAAGAGGCTCCTCCCACCATGCATTGTTTACTATAGCTCCTAACTTACAGCAAACAGCCTGACCATTCTCTCGGACTGGCTCTGTCACCCTCAACTCTTTCAGATCTCATGGTATATTAATTGGAATTTCAATGAGAAGTGAATTTCATTAAAGGCTGTTCACGATAAAGTGAGCACTTTTGAAATCAACCCTTGAAAAATGCCACTGTCACTACCTGCGTGTATTTTTAATGGGCACAGTGACTGTGATGCGCCCAGTAAAGTTGGTAACGATGGAGGGAAAGTAGTTCCATCTCTCAATGTTGAATATTATTTGTTCGGTAAACATTCGTCAATACTATAATGCGTAATTTTCTTTCTGATTTTTTAAAATGCATCTATACGTGTGGATTATAAATTTTGGAAAATATTTGGAAAGTGATCAGGTCCACAGTAATGTTGATCTTATATATGGAGGAAGGATACACAGTGTGCTTACAAGTAGATCTTATATATGGAGGAAGGATACACAGTGTGCTTACAAGTAGATCTTAAACAGGGTTTTCAAAAGTGCTAATTTTCCCTGAGCTACCTATATCTACACTGTACTTAACAGAAACCGTCAGCAATAAGAGTCATCCAGTTGTGGTGGTTAACAATATTCCCTGTTTAGACTATGTTCTGTAGTCATATAAACATCGGCTGCCAATAACATCACAGACATTAATAATTTTTATAGGTGCGGCAGGTCATTATACTGATGCTGACAGTTCTATACACAATATGACGAACATTACATTTTAATTTATTCCTGAAACAGTTAGAAATGATGTCTGAGAAAAACTAATGATTTTTTTTTTGGAAAACTTTTTAATAAATGTAGCTTTGCTTTCGGGACACAGGATCTAAACTGATGTAATACTATGGAGCCACAACACAGACTTCAAAAGTTTCGATATGGTATTTTCGACATTCAGTTAAAAAATATGAAGTGAAACATCATCCACGAACATTTCCCAAAGCAAAAGCAATTAACTTTATTTAGATATATATTTTCGTGAACAAATAATTACCAAGAAATAAAAAATAAATCTTGTATATTGGAAATCGGTTTTCTTAGATACGTAGGCCTAAGGCATGTTTAAAGTTATCAGCATATGATATAAAATGTTTCACTTTAATGTAACCGCTATTTTTTATACCTGGTTTTTGTTTTCAGACATAATTTGCAACATTGGAACGATGCACATTAGATCCCAACAGAGAACAATTATTCACAGCACAGCAGAATGTTACTCTGCTGTGAGTCAAAATGAATTTTACATTTTATTGAAACGTTTGTTTATGCTAATCGTTGCCACCACAGTTTAATTACTGGGAAAATTATATATTTTAAATATCTAAAAAAAATTATAAATATACGTTCTCGCGAATTTCCTTAATCGGTCCTTCAGAATATGTCGAATTACTGTGCGAAGTTAGGCACATAAAAGTATAAACAGGCTTAACAGGATTTTCCATCATATGGTATATTTGATTTTTGGATGAGATTATCTGCCTGCGACATAACACACTGCACTGCTATCATGTTATTCACTGAAACATAAATTTCATTCAGCTAACAGATGTTCTAAGCAGGTTTTAATTGTTTGCTTGAAATACTAATGGCTTTATTAAACTATATTTTCAACATTGTTAAGATAAAAACTATACGAGAAAAAAGTGAATTTTTTTAGTATAAATAATTTGCAGCACAAATGAAATTGCATTGTCCTTTTTAATGAAATACCTTCCTTCTTCAGAGTGAATGTCATATTTTTTGGATGGCCACGTTTTAATTGAGAATTTTTGCTGCTCAAGATCTACTTTTATCCTCAATATGTATCTTTCCACCACATGCGAAATGCTACGGTGAATTTACAACAGCCTGTTGTGTCCGTCATACGTCCGTCATATGCACATCCGTCGCTCAGCCGAGAGATTTACAATTATAGACCTTAATACGAGGTAGAGAGATCTCGCTGGCTGCGCACAACCAGTCGCCGTGTCCCACCATTGAACTGCTTTTCTGACAACCTGTCTAGCGAAAACAGCGTGGAATGGGTTTCAGGTTAGAACA
Source organism: Dryococelus australis (assembly GCA_029891345.1). Classification (NCBI taxonomy): domain Eukaryota; kingdom Metazoa; phylum Arthropoda; class Insecta; order Phasmatodea; family Phasmatidae; genus Dryococelus; species Dryococelus australis. The sequence goes on along the minus strand of CM056995.1, from coordinate 6,944,563 downwards.
CTGTTTAGTATAAGCTGTTCACTGTAAAGTTATAACTTTTGAAAGCCCTGCTTACGATCTACTTGTATACACGGTGTGTATTATTCCGCATTATGTAAAATTAACATTGCCGTGGGCCTCATCACTTTATTCATATGTCAGACGAGCAAACTACGAAATTATTACGAAAGTAAATATTTTACAAATCTGCTCGTTTTTACATTTCGTTACATTAAAATAAATACACAAAGCGAAAGAAATAATTGAAGTTACCACAGATGGTTACGTCTAACACTTTTTATTCGACGTTAAATTATGGAACTATTTTCAATCAATCGTTATAGACTGTTCACGGCAAAGTGAGCACTTTCAAGGCCCTAAGTAATTTTTCCTTTCAGCGATGTTTTATCCTTTAACATGCCTTTTCAAATAAAGATTGCATTGTAAATAATAAACGCAGTGTGGATATTCCACCGCACTCGGAAGTTACCGTCTAAGGCTACATTAAAATATATTTATCGAGTATAATTGTCAATGAGAGGGCTTTCAAAGGTGCTCACTTTACCGTGAACAAACTATACCAACTTTATTGGGCGAATGCCACCCAGTGCGCCCATTAAAATACATGCAGACAGGGGCAGTGACTTTTTGCCAAGGTTCATTTCAAAAGTGCTCACTTGATCGTGAACGGCCTGTGCGTCTGGCAAGTCAGGCGGAAGGATACAGTTGTTGCGGGCGGACAGAGAAATAGATCCTGACGAGGCGGAGGGATACAACGAGGGCCCAGCAGGTGAGGAAATGTCAGAGCTTGCTGTGCTGTCACGCTCACAACAGAGTGCGAGAGAGTCACAAACTCGTGTCTGGTCTACAAGACTCTTTCATAAAGCTGCGGTTCTGCCGTTATGAAACTGAGGTCGCCTCCATACTCTTCGTGTTTATTTTTTGTGCCGAAACCACTTGAGGACTACGTGCGGAAACCATTGCACCAGCACGCGATGCCTTTTATTTTATTTAATCCCACGGCGGCGCTGCTGGCGTTCACAGTATTTCGGGTTGTCCGTCTGAGCTACGCTTTCATTACATAGGCCTAACCCATTTTAGTCGTGCTTATCGTAAATTTACTAAAACATAAAAGTTTTATTTCGTGTATAATGAGTTAATCCTTGCAGCCACATATAACTATATGCCGTTCACGGTAAAATGAGCACTTTTGAAAGTCTTGCTTAAGATCTACTTGTTTGCACGCTGTGATTCTTCCGCCTTATGAAATATTAACATTGTCGCTGGCCTTGTTACTTTATTCATACGTCTGTCAAGTGAGACTGTGTAATTATTATAAAATTAAACTTTTTTTTGTAAATCTGCTAAATTTTACACTTTGATGCATTAAAAAAACAGAAAGTGAAATAAATTATTTAAATGGTCACAAATGGTTATCTAGCACTTTTTATTCGACGTCAACATACTTTCTATCTATCGTTACTAACTTTACCGGGCGCATGTCAATCGTGCTCTCGTTGAAGTACACTATCCACCAAAAAGTAATTGAACACTCGTGAAGATAGGTAATTCAGGACGTCAGTTGACTTGTGTTTCACGGCCTTCGGCGTAGGACCGCTGGTGTTTGTCCGTGGTAGCATGAACACAGAGGCATATTGTAACATTCTGGATAATGAAATGCTCCCAACATTGTGGCGTTTTTACGGAATGGACCCGTGTTACTTCCAGGATGACAATGCCAGGTGCCATGTTTCAAGGGCTACTATGCAGTGGTACGCCGCCAACAATGTTCGCCGATTGGACTGGCCTGCCCAGAGCCCCGACCTCAACCCTATAGAACATCTTTGGGACGAATTGGATCGCCGGGTAAGGGCTCGTCAGGCGCGGCCAAAATCCATTGCTCAACTCATGGAATGGCTTGTAGAGGAATGGCGACGAATCACTGTGGATGTCCTGCAAACACTCGTAGAGAGCATGCCAGACATGGTGGCTGCTGTTATAGCCGCAAGAGGTGGCCCTACGAGATTCTAATGGGGTGACAACCACCGAGCAAACATTGCGGACATGTGCCCAATTACTTTTTGGTAAACAGTGTTTATGCAGGCATGGATAGTGACTGTTTTGTAAGGTTGTTTTCAAAAGTACTCACTTTATCGTGAACACTCTTCATATAAATGTTAGCCTTTCATACTCATTATGGACAGTCGTCGACATGTTGCACAGGAAGGTTGTATATTTTAACCTGCACTGTACTCCGTGAGGCCCAGTGCTCAAAACCGAGCGAGGTGGCGCAGTGGTAACTAACGCACTGGACTCGCATTCGGGAGGACCCGGGTTCGATTCCCGGCCCGGCCATCCTGATTTCGGTTTTCCATGGTTTTCCGAAATCGCTCCAGGCGAATGCTGGGATGGGTCTCTAACAAAGGCCATGGTCGATTCTTCCTTCCCCATTCCTTCTTCCCTGTGCAATTTGCACCGACTCTAATGACCTCGCTGTCCACGAGAAGTTAAGCCCTACTACCTACCTATCTCGGTGCCCAAAGATCTGTCCTGTGGGTAACTGGTTCCCAAAGGCTGTTCACGATAAAGTGAGCACTTTTGAAATCAACCTTAGAAATGTCACAGCTCCTACCTGCATATATGGGCGCAATGAGTAACATGTGTCCAGTAAAGTTGGTAACGATGGAGGGGAAAGTAGTTCCATATATTAACGTCGTACAAAGTATTAGGTAACCATTTGTATAGACTATTCATGGCAAAGTGAGCACAGGCTCTGCTAAAATATTCCTTTCTATTAATTTCTAACTTCCCGCCACTTCTTAATATAAACGTTACGAATGCGATTAATAAATACAGTGTATACATTTCACTACTCTGAAAAGTTAATGTCTGAGGCAGCAATAAATTATATTTATTAGGGGTTAATGCATTTTGAAAGGGCATTAAAAAGAGCTCACTTTACAGTGAATGACCAAAAATAACTTAAATTATTTATCTGGTTTCTGTATTATTTTATGTATCGAATTGTAAAAATGAGCATATTTCTACAGTATTTACTTTCAAAATAATTTCATAGTTTCACTTGACCGACGCATGAATAAAGTGATGAGCTTCATAGGAACGTTAATTTTACATAATACGGAAGAACACGCAACATGTATACAAGAAGATATTAAGCAGGGGTTTCAATAGTGCTCATTTGACCGTGAACAGCCTATATATAAACAGTGATAATGTACTACGCTATGACTGGTTCACATCACTGATCGTCCAACATATATCCTGAGCTTATTGGCCGCGATGCTACGTCACATGATGCGACCATATTGCATGAGATTCTTGGCAGCAGTTGTCCATGAGACTATGCAGCGTAGCCTAAACAACGAATATCTGTCACACGTGATGTACTTCCTTTGGACGATGTTCTCTGCCGTGTACAGTGAAGAGACTTACTGTGCAACGCCCTGTATCTAGGCCACTGTGGCTGAGGATGTCGTTCCGTTCGGTGTATGGTCGGCGCTGTACTCCACAAGGAATCAGCCAATGAGCGTCTTCCTTGAGAGAAATCTGATTGGTCAAAGTTTCAACACCTCTCGTTTGTGAATGGTTAATGCTGACGTCAGTTGTTCGTTGGTCTCGACTCAAGTACAGCACACATCATAAAGTTAATCCTTCAACATATAATCCCGAGCGTACTCGCTAGTAGTGCCAGCATGCCCCTTCTGGCGCATTTTCGCCCTTATCGACATCGGCTGTTTAACCCGGGAGAGGATCCCGGAGGCGAGGACCTCTCCCAGGTTAAACATCCAATGTCAATAAGGGCTAAGCAGCAGTTTTTTCGTATCCTGCCCCAGACCCCTTCCAGGTTAATCAGATACAACCGATGTCAATAAGGGCGAAAATGCGCGAGAAGTGGCAGAATAGTTAAAATCGTTGTTGGTGTACAAGTCCAGAAGCTGGCAACAATGCGGTCGTCTCCTGAACATGGCCAATGCTGTAGGTTGCCGCTGACATGTAAGCTTGTCCACAAATGTCTGCTTCTTGCGCCGTGGATCCACTGTAGACCCTTTCCATACGTTCCGAATTTCCAGTTGTTATAAGACATTCGTGAGTACCTTTAACGTCATAAATTTAATCTTTTGCAACACCTGAAGTGAAATATTTCGATAGAAATTACTTTATTTAAATATGTAAATCCTTGGTCCACATGAAATTAGTGTTGCATGCATAACCGTATGCACAAACATACAACGCACTGATAGATAGATAGATAGATAGATAGAGAGAGAGAAGAAGGAGGGTAGAGGCTAGAATGTTTAATGCTTGCCACCTTTATAGAAACAAGGTGTCGGCGTCTATGAGAGGGCATAATAGTTTATCGTATTCTCATTTTTTAATTTTATAAGGAATAGCATTAAGAAGATCGATGTACGAAATTTTATAACTGGACAAACATTAGCCCATTCGGTGACGCATTCTGAGCTCAAGTGTTGCAATCACGTAATTCTTTTGGCATGCCCTGTACCTATGTTGAATATTTGACTTGCAACCAGTGGAGCACGTAAATACGTGCTCCATGATATGGTTTATTCCTTCATATTAAAAAGGCGTAGAACATTACACAAATCAGATGAATCGCAAGGAAGACAGGGAATTGGTGCAACACTGTGTACAGCACACATCATAAATTTAATCAACTTGTAACGTGTCCACACTCGTGAGCTCGGTGAGTAATGCCCGGTTGTACCAACATCTTCCCCGATCCGAGATCGAAGGATCCTAGTTCCGAACCAGGATCCAATTTGATCTTGGTTCCAATGTAAAAGTGTTGCACCAACGAAATTTCGTGATTTTGGATCTACGATTCGTCGATCTTGGTACCAAAGTGAGAGATTGAGATTGAGTATGAGGCAAATTTTTCTATTGGTTCGTAATCTATGACGTCATGGAAGTAGGGATATTTTTGACTATAAATAGAACTAGATGTGCGATTTTTTATCTGTTTTAAGTGAATTATTGTTGTACGAATTTTGCTGAATAATATTCAAGTGCGTGTAATGTTGTTTTAATTTCCCAAGAAAACAATCGAACGTAGTTCTATCTGTTGGCATATTTTCATACCTAATTTGTTGACGATGGCTGCTGATCTCGGATCGAGATTTCAAACTGCAAATTTCGGCGGTTCGAAATGAACATCTCGATCTCCAGTTCAGTTCTGAACTCGAATTGTGCAAAAGTTTTCTGTGCCGATCTTAGATCGGATCTCGGATCGTGTTTCGAACCACAATGGTGCAACCGGGCGTAAGCCGGGTTGATAAATCGTTGTCGGCGTGACATACAGCAGCGTGCTGAGTGTTGAATGATCGGGGGGGGGGGGGAAGTGGAGTGTAGGAGGCGATGCTGGCCGGCTAGATGGCGAACACGACCCGGCGGATGCTGCGCCGATGGACCACGAGGAGTGGGCTGCGGATGTAGTTGGCGGCGGGAAGCGTCAAAGCGCGTCGGAGACGTGGGAGCCGCCGTCTTGCTACGCACTCTACCGACACTCGGCAGTCCTCGTGCAAGCCCGGGTATATGCTGTTCACGGTAAAGTGAGCACTATTAATGCCCACTCAACAGACATCAACAACAAATTAATTAATTTTATTGCAGCCTCTGGCGTTTATAAAGGCTGCTCACGATAAAGTGAGCACTTTTGAAATCACCCTTAGAAACAAGTCACTGCCCCTGCCTGCATATATTTTAACGGGCGCACTGAGTGACATGCGCCCAGTAAAGTTGGTAATGATGGATGGAAAGAAGTGCCATATATTAATGTCAAATAAAATGTGTTGGGTGTCCATTTATGAAAACTTAAATTATTTATTTCGTTTTCTGTTTTTTACGCATCGATGTGTAAAAATTACTAGATATCAGAAATATTTACTTTTCTAATAATTCCACTGTTTCATCTGGCCGACGCGTGAATAAAGCAATGAGGCCCATGGCAACAATAATTTCACATAATGCGGAAGAGTACATAACGTGCATACAAAGTAGATCTTAAGCAGGGCTTCCAAAAGTGCTCATTTTACCGTGAACAACCTATAGTGGTGAAATGTACACACTGTGTTTATTAGTCACAAAGAAATGTCTATACGAAAAAAGTGCCGGGAAGATATAAATCAGCAGAAAATAAAAATTTGGCAGGGCTTTAAAAAGAGGTCACTTTACCGGGAATAGCCTATACCGTTGTGCCTACATACACTCGAGAATATAGAAACAGACGTTCGAATTCCGAGCCTGCCTGCAACGGTCACTCACTCATCGCCAGTAGAACTGTCAAAGTCACGTGGTCGACAGCCGAGTAACGTGGTTGTTTACATTAGACTTTTCAATTTTACGTCAATGCAACAATCTAACTTGAAGTATTACATTCTACTTGGTTTACAACTTGATGGGAGTAAATGTAAAAATATCTCAAAATACATGCGTACATAAACAATTTTTATAACCTCGTATCTTAATCACGTTGTCATTGTGAAGGCGCTATGAAAGCAGTCCAAAGTTACAACGTAGAGACTTATTACTGTGCATCTTACACGAGAACTCTAGCCCCTATACAATTATTTTGTATAGGCTTTTCACGGTAAAGTGAGCATTTTTGAGGCCCTAATTAATTTTTCATTTAATCATCTCTTTGCGTAAATTTTACCATGTAAGTACTAAACACAGTGAAAGCGTGAAATTATTATGTGAGTAAATATTTGGCAAATCTGCTCATTTTTACACTTTGATGAATTTAAATAAACAAAAAGTGAAATAAATAATTAAAGTTATCACGAATGGTTCAATAACACTTTTTTTTTTACTGCAGGTTAAGATATGGAACTACTTTTCATCCATCGTTATCAACATTACTGGGCTCATGTCACTTAGGTCTCCCGTTAAAATGCATGCATGAAGGGGCAGTGACTTGTTTCCAAGGTTGAGTTCCGAGATGCTCACTCTATAGTGAACAACGCATTCTGAAGTTAACACCTAAGTCTAAAATATAACATATATATATCGACTACTATTCCAAATGAGGGGGGCTTTTAATAGTGCTCACTTTACAGCGGACAGCCTATACGTGACGTATTATGTTACTATGATGTTCATATCATATGTTCAAAGCTTGCTAAAAATATTTCAAATATTTTTGTGGTGTGACGGTGCAAAACATTTCCTACCTCACGAGGGCCTCGTAAATGTCACGAGTATTGCGCATTAAGGAAATATTTGAAAATTCCAGCGACATCGAAATTATTATACGTCTTGATGAAAGATTACATTGCCGAAACTATTTATGTGAGCGGATTACTCAGAGATCGCCGGAAACACAGTATGAGTAAGAAAAAATAAACTGCAATCAGTACTATGAGATGCTAAAAATGTCAATATTTTGTAGAAGTTTAGCGTCATAGAAGGTTGCCTCTGGAGAAAGACATGGAATTGAAGGTCACTTGAAGTTTCTTGTAGTCCACACCTTGAGTTTATGAACAAGTCCAATGACGAGTCCATTGTAACCGACCTTCATTTTTATTACAACCAGTGTGTTTTTTATAATCACATAGCAGTTAGTATCAGGTGTCCGCTCGGACTGGGGATCTTGCGAAGCGAATTAGACGATACCCCTGATTGGCGATATGACGTGACAGTGAATTACGACTTTCGTTTAGTGCCGTAAGTGACTAGAAGATGGCACCACATTAAGAAAAACTCACGAGTCCAAACAGCAGTGAACAAACACACAAAAAAACACAGAGGAGCCAAATTACTCACCAACATACTTATATGACGAAACATATGGAAATCAGCAATCCAGTAGTCGAAAATCAACGAAAAGATATGGGAAATAGGAAAATTATAAACAAAGAATAACTAAGGATAAAAATCATACAGACAACACTGAATTATAACTATCGTCGTATATGACACAGAACATATATCTGACCGCGACGCGATACTGAAGAAAACTACAATAAGAATATTTATCATGTAGTAGCGATCTAGCCAATACGAAACATTACACGAAATAACAAAGACAACTAAGTCACGATGTATTGGGAACAGCATCTTTAGATAACAGAATATGATTAATTTATACCAACGCCAGTAAAGGCTGTTAATGGTAAACTGAGCACTTCTGAAGGGCTTAGCATCTACTTGTAAACCCGTTGTGTATTCTTCCGCTGTACGTAAAATTAATACTACCATAGGCCTCGCCACTAGAGTATTTCGCGGATTGATTTGTTGTCAGCAGGATGTGCCCCGCAGTCGTCTATCTATACACTCGAGATACTGTCGTTAGCTTACTGCGATCAACCGAGGGCCTTTGTCAACGCTCTCTCACACCACTGCTTCGTACTTATGACTGGCTCGCAGTTGACCGGGGCGTGGCTAAAACAAATGCCGTCCAATCATACTTCATGAAAGGAGAAAACGACGAACGTTTGAAGTCTACTTCGCCACCGGACGAATTCGCGAAATATTCGGGGCTCTACTCGTCCCTTTATGCAAGCGTTGGTCAAATAAAACTGTAAAATTATTAGAAAAGGAAATATTTTGCAAATTTCCTCATTAACAAACTTACGTGCGTTAAACAGTGTGCATGCTAAAATACACGCAAGTAGGGGCAGTGACATTTCCCGAAGATTGATCTCAAAAGTGCTCAGCTTACCGTGAACACCCTATATACAAACCCAATTATCAATGCAAGATGTGACTGTGACACTGGATCCGAGAACGCTTGATCAGAGTAGAAACAACGTCCACATATAGAGGTTATTGGCAGTAAAATGAGCACTTTGAAAGCCCTGCTTGAGATCTACTTGTATGCACGTTGTGTATTCTTCCGCCTTATGTAAGAACGACATTGTCATGGGCCTCATCACTTTATTCATGCGTCGGTCAAGTGAAATTGTGCAATTATTAGAAAAGTAAATAATTTACTAATTTGCTCATTTTTACCGGTCGATGCACTAAAAAATACCACAGAAACCGAAAGAAAGCATTTAACTGATCACAAATGGTTGCCTGACACTTTTTATTCGACGCTAAGATATGGAACTAATTTCCATCCCGTGTTACCAACTTTACTGGACGCATGTCACACAGTTCACCCGTTAAAATATATGCAGGCAGCGACAGTCACTTTTCTCTAAGGTTCATTTCAACAGTGCTCACTTTATCGCGAACAGCCTTTATAAATGAGATATTATAATTTATAAATAAAATATACGTAGATCTTTAATTTAAAGGGAAATAAGATACTTTTATATAACCAGAGGTATGAAATTCTTGAGATACATACCATATGTAGGAAATAACTAAGCACGTCATACACGGGGTGATTTTTCAAAGGTTTGATTTAAAAATGTGAAGTTTCTTCGAGTAGACTATACATACTTGTTGCTCTGTGTCGCTTTCCCCGTCCCGTCGTCCCGCTCGCGCGAACTAAGTATGCGGTAATACTAGTAGCGCGTGGAGATTCACAAAGGCGAGTCGTCGCGTGTGCCAGGTAAGCTTACCAGGCGCTCCCGACCTCGAGCGCATCGCATTTCTAGGGGTTATCGCTCCAAGAATGTTCTGGCCATTGCCCTTGTCTCTCTCACAGCGAAACTCGGGATGCGAGGAACCTTCCAGATCGCGCCAGCGAGACTACTCAAGTCAACAGTCTAGGGCTTGGCGGATTGTGAGAAGATAGCGTAGTGGCGAGCCAGAGAAGCGTCGAGTGGCTGCGAGAGCGAGGTCTGCGACTGCGAGCATGGGTGCAGTGAAGGGTGGGACTACGAGAGGGACTACTGCACTGGATACGTGAGTGACAGACATTTGTAATGACAATAGACAGATTAAAAATGTGTCAATCATGAGTGTGAATTAAGTGACTGTAAACTTTATAGAGAAAGTGATAAGGGCTTTAATTAGAACTGCGACAGATATTTAATACTGCGCTCACTGAGAACAGCAAAGCAATGGTTTCAATATGAAAATAATATATGTGTTAATAAATAAACAAATCAAATTAAGTTCTTTTATTTTTAGTAAAACCTCCATCCCTCACCAACTCGGATAAACCCCTAGCGTCTGGTAAAGGCTGTTCACGATAAAGAGAGCACCTTTGAAATCAACCTGAGAAACAAGTCACTACCCCTGTCTGCATATATTTTAACGGGCGCACTGAGCGACATGCGCCCAGTAAAGTTGGTAACGTATGGAGGGGAAGTAGTTCCACATCTTAACGTCGAATAAAAAATGTTAGGAAACCATTGGTGGTAACTTAAATTATTTCTTTCGCTTTCTATCTTTTTATAATGCATCGAAGTGTGAAAATGAGCAGATTTGTAAAATATTTAGTTTTATAATAATTTCACAGTTTCACTTGACTGACGCATGAATAAAGTTACGAGGCCCATGACAATGTTAATTTTACATAAGGCGGACGAATACACAACGTGCATAGAGTACAAGTATATCTTAAGCAGGTCTTTCGAAAGTGCTCACTTTAACGTGAATAGCCTATAGCTAGAGATGATGGAAAATCGCGAAAATTATTTGAGCCAACATATGTTCTATAACACTCTAACTAGTTTATTCTTTCATGATTGGTTGAACAAGGTTTAATGTTTGCAGACCAACCACGAACGTTCATCCTTATAGTATCAGAATCCTCATTGGGCCAGTGAAATGGGGTAGTAGCTTCACACATGCATGACAGCCAATAAGGACAGAAAACTGTCGGACATGTGTAGAGTACGTTGAATCCTAGCAAATAGTCAACTTTTCCCGCGATAAACCGCCATCTCTACTTATAGCATTACATTTACAGTGATAACTGGCTGCGCATACAGACGAATATCAAGTCTAATCTACAGGTTACTCAAGCCGACAAATTTCCCCGCCCATCCTCGTAGGACCTCGAGACTTTCCTAAACGTATCAGTCGGCAGTAGAACAAACGTGTGTGTGTGTGTGTGTGTGTGTGTCGCCTGGTTCCTCACGGCGCGGGCAGAGAAAGTCCATGCAGGAAGCTATAAGCCTGGTCAGGTCAGGGGTCGAACCGGGTCGAGAACTCGCCAAGTTAATAATTTCCTACGACCAACGCCGGAGTCGAGTAGTCCCACTTCCGCCAACGGAAAAAAATGCGAAAGAGGAGAAAATATTGGAAAAACACGCTTCTCACTCTCTTCCTTTCCTCATCATCGATATATATCCGGTTCCTGGTTCACTGAGCATATTTTCTAATCAACCTTTAACCCTTTGAAGGAAAATGCATGTGTGTACTCGGGGCTACATTTACATGGAAATTTCTTTACTCCTGAGAGGAATCCACGGCGACACATTTTCTGTGAAGTCGTTGTTTGCGCGTATCTCGGTAAATAAATATTTTGGAAATACGAGTTTTTACAAGAAGAGGTAAAATATAATTATCCATCCCTATATGTTGTTACTTTAATCATATAAAGTATATTCATGGAGAAAAAAATTTGTGAAAATGGTCAAATATCGCATTTAAAATGCTTGCCTATGTGGTTTCCTTAAGCGGCAATGGGAAAAGTACAAACATACTTTCATCGCGTGTAATAAAGTGTCATATTTACAGATCTAATTTGCACAGTAGAGCGTCACTGCACGACTTGCACGTAGGGTCGACGAGGGCGCTAGGCGTGCGTGTTAGTGTCGCCCGTATCGCTCCCTCGCTTCTTGACCGCGGACGCGCAGCCGTGGAGGCCACTTCAGTTGACTTTTCGGCGTGTCATGTCCCTGCTATCTTCCAAGCAGAGACAGCACATGCCGGGACGACAAGCTGCATATATGTGAAGTCATACCTTCTCCGACTGAACTGTGACTGGGGCAGACAATTGTGAAGTGTTCATTTATTGGCGCAGAGTTACCGAGGGCGTGTCGCATAAAATACAGTCCAATGACAGACGTATTGCAAAGGTGCGCGTGTTTAAAGTTTAACGTGTCCTTAAATAATAACGCGAATTGTCCTATTGGTCCTGGCTACACCGGACACCCCTACTGTACTCTGCAACGTTTATTATTGGCTGGCCGTCGACCAATGAAGTCACACGTTGGATGTGTACCAATTAATGTATTGCGATATAAGTAACACGTTTTACACTCCATCGTGTTCGTTTGAACAATTATTAAAAAAAAGGACAGTTTTATTCATACAAACTGAAATGTTGACTAGTTGTAATTTGTTACTTGGATTCCGATACAGTATAGCGAAATAGTAAAACTATAAAAGTGTGAGCTTTGTCTTCAAGAGCAAATACATTTCCACATAAACGTAGCCCCGAGTATATACGTGCATACTTCTCAAAGGGTTAACGTCAAATAAAAAGTGTTAGGTAACCATCTGTGATAATTACGGACCTGAAAAATTCGCGAGTTCAGCGACCTCCAGGCTAGACTCCACGGTCTTATGTGTAATCGTGCAGATATCAATTGCCCATTGGTTGCTTGTTGACACAATGTAGGTCGATGGTAGGGCATGCATTTTGTTGTATGTTTCTCACTGGCCCGGTGTTCTACAAGAGGTGTCAAACAACGTAAGAGTTTTCCTATTCTAGCTTGTCCCAAGATTAATCCGCGAATTTTTCATGTCTCTAATGATCATTTTAATGGTTTCTTTCGCTTTCTGTTTTCCTTAATGCATCGAATTGTAAAAAATAGCATATTTTTAAAATATTTGCTTTTTTAAAAATGGCCCATGTTTACTTGACCGACGCATGAATAAAGTGACGAGGCCCATGGCAATGATTTTTTGGTAAGCGCTGTACTCATGTTCAGCATTTTTCTCTTAGCCAATGAACGACGTCCTTCATGCTCAATGACTTTGGCATCAATCATTCATGTCAAAGAGGTGCGTAATAATCCACAAACCAGATTAGCTACAGGAAGTCTCCCACAGTATTGGGCACTGATGCTTTCTTGTGTACAGCACCGATCATAACTCTGATTCATTTGCGACGTGTCCACGATTGTGATCACTGTGGATCACCAGTTAAACACTTTGCTCGAGCTATACTCGAGTATAGCTCGAGCAAAGCTAATTTGAAAATTTCTTTGTTGTTCAGTATAAAACTCGCATGGATGTGCTAGTGTTTAACACGACCTCACAAGAACACGACAGTGCAGTAACGATATTGCTAGCGATAGAATATCTTTTCCATAGCCATTCAAAGGGACATGATTGATTGTAAATCCTTTTATACGATAAAGGACATCTTATTGGGTCAATATCATCTCGGCTCTCCATTGGTTGATGACCGGCCAATAATGAACGCTGAGTGTCCGGTGTGGTACGGACCAATAGGACATTGGTGAGTTCTAACACAGACACCAACAGACCCGGTGTTCTTGCAGTAGTGGATATATATGACTAGCATCTCATTTGTCTTAAGTGCCAGTAAATGTGTGCAGACCTCAATGTGTTAATAGAGAGTGTTCCGAGATGAACTTGTGGTGGCTGGTGACAACGCGTTACTACGTGCTAGCCTGTCTGGAGAAGTATCTGGAGTGTGCAGCGATTATTAGGCGCGCCATTCGCATGCAAGTGAGTTAACTCCCGGACGGCATCCGACGTCGACTGTTGCATGCAGTCTCCTCCGCCTTTCTCTTCATCCGTTCAGTTTGGCAATCCGCATGCAATAACCGTCACGACTTCATTCATCCTTCAGGATCGTGCTGCAGTATTCCTCGGCGTCGCCTAGCAAAAACTGTATCACAGAACATATACGTATACACCCGAATTCCGCGAAAAGATTTCCACACATGCTAGATTTCAATAGCCTATTGGCTTACCGGCAGTTTCCATTTGTTTGTTGGCCACGAGTCTTTATGAGAAGACATTTTCACTTGACTGGCCAATCACAATTAGGATACTCCGATCCTGTACCTCTGTGATTGGGTGTACACACCTTAGACGCGTCATGCTGTTAACGGTTCATTGAACCCTTTTGAAACCAACCTTCGAAAAATGTCACTGGCATTACCTGCAAACACTTTGACCAGCAAACTGACTGCCGTGTACCAGTGAAGTTGGTAACAACGAAGGGAAAGTAGTTCCTTGCCTCAACGTTTAATTAAAAGTGTTAGGTAAACATTCGCGAACACTGAAATGTTTTCTTCTCATTTGGTATATTTTTTAATGCGTACAAGTGTACGAATAAGTAAATTTGAAAAATATTAACTTTGCTAATAATTTCACTGTTTCACTTTACCGACGTGTCAATAAATAGAGCAGACCCGTGGCGTTTTTAAATCTGCTTACGGAGGAAGAATACATAATGTGCGTGCAAGTCCGTCTTCTCTTAACCCATTCTTCCCAGTGTACACAACTGTACACATTACGCATGAGTAGGTAACTTTAGGTATTTAAGATCTTAACTTACTCATTAATTTTTCGTTCCAAGTGCTGCAAAAGAGGAAATTTCTGCCGTTACAAGTACTTACGGATTCCGTGTAAAAACTTAACATGGTGAAACATACGAAGATAATTTATATTAGTCCATGCCCGCCGGCAGCATCCAATCATAAAATGTTTGTTTCCTAGCACCAACCAATATCACTAACCAGGAGAAAAACTCTGTCCGTGTTTACGTCACCTTCTGACCGTGGTGTACAGCACCGACCACGATTATACCTTTTTTTTGCAACACGTCTTACGTGAAAGAGTATACTCGAGATAGTAAGTCGAAGGGTTAATGCAGAATGCGAAGCTCAGGTAAGTGATTCGCAAACCGTGTCACTGGTCTAAGCCATAATTTGTTCACAAATGTTGTGACCACTTGAGTACAGCACGCATCTAAACTTGTTCGTTTGCAACATTTGAGACCGTGTATTAAATTGGGTCTGAAAGGGTTAAGCAGAGCTTTCAAAAGTGCTTAGTTACCGTGAACTGAAGTGGAAAGGCGTGGTGTTTCTTTGAACGTGGATGTGCCGATGCTCTGATTGGTTGCGCAAGACTCTGGAGACGGACCTTGTGTCTGATTGGCTTTCGCGTTGTGACGGCTGTTCCGTCGGCGACGTTCACATATACAGACATTAATCAAGTTACGAGCTATGTTAAACCTACGTAGGGGATAGAGGCCTGCAAAGACGTCGAACCACCATATTCGGCAGTTCGAAATGAAGTTCATTTCGATCTCCAGTCATGCTCTGAACTCGAATGGTGCAACAGTTTTCTTTGTCGATCTAAGATCAAGTTCGGACATAATCTCAGATCAAAAGATGAACGTCAATGGTGCAACCAGCCATAATATTTGGTTAAGCTTTGTTGGCATTAGGCGAAGGAATATCCCGGAAGTAGAACTTAAGAAGGGCTTCAGAAAAATTATACGCAAAAGTAAATGGACTATAGCGCGTAAGATTACACATATTCTGTGGCGATGGCCTGCAGAAAAGAAACGGTGCAGTCGTTTTGAGAGATTTAGGAGAACTGTGGGGAGACGCAATCAGGGCAGCAGGCCCGAGAGGAGAGCCGATGAGGGTGAAACGAGGTGGATATGGAGCCTGCGCCGGAATGCAAGGGCGGAGACAAATGGGAGATCCCCGAGAAACCCCGCCTCGTCCAGCCCGATTCCCACGTGCGAAAACTCGGGTGTCACCGCCGGGGATGGGGCCGCGGTGGTGTAGTGGTTAGACTACTCACCTCCCACCTAGGCGAACCGGACTTCGATTTCCGGAACGGGTCGCTCCCGGATTTTCGCATGTGGGATTCGAGCCGGACGATGCCGCTGGCCGATGGGTTTTCTCTGGGATCTCCTGTTTCCCCCGGCCTCGCATTCCCGCTCTGCTCCATACTCACCTCGCTTCACCATTATCAGCTCTGAAGACCTCGATGTTAGGAGCCGCCCAAGTTTCTTCACCTACCCGGCACTTGAACTGCGTTGTAGAGTGTTGGAAATACTCGTTTTTCTACGGAACTATTAAACGCGCGTCCAGTGTCACGATCAAAGAAAAGAACACACACTTCACACGATGGCTGTCGAGTACCTTCAATACGTCACACATGTTAGAAACACAATTTCAGAGCACTCCAAAATGGATAAAAACGGCTTTTTTCAAAGCTCTATATCTGAAAATATACACGTCAGGCACAAACAAAACTACTCAACGACACTGCACTGACCTTCCTACAGACTTTCCAGCAATGAAATGTTCTGCTGGCTGCTGACAGTCCCATAGGAAGGGTCGCGTATTCATTTCAGTTCAAGATAGACTACACACGCGTGTACACTGACGTCGCCTTTGATATTGGATCAGAGTTTGTTATGCACGCCCTAGACGACTCTGAACCAATAGCAGACCTGCAAGGGAACAAGAAGCGAATCCCATACTGCCAGGTGTGGAGTAACACTGGGCAGTAGCCAATGAACAAACATCTGCGGCTCGACTGTACAAAGGACTGTGGAGTCTAGCCTGCAAGTCATTGAACTCACGGAATTTTCCTATCCCTAGTTATAAAACATGTATTCCTAGATTACTGTTCCAGGACCATTTCTGTAGCCGAAAGTAAGAAAAAACTATTTATATATTGCCCGCAAACACTACTCAAAAAATGATAAATTACATATAAATGTATCAGTTTTGTTAATCTTAAGGAGCTATTGCTAAGGACAGGTGTTTTTCGCGAATCTATTTATGGTCATGCTATACTTCAATATCCTACGTCCAAAACCACAACTTATTTTGATTATTGGCCAGGTGCCTGTGAGAAGTCGTGTTCTTAACTGGGCCAATCGTAATACAGTACTCCGATAGTGAACGTCCCTGATTCGCGGACAGACACACGAGGCACGTAACATTTAAAATCATCCAATCAAGAATGTGCATACGAACTAAAGTGTTTTGGAGTACATCTTGTCCTGAAATCTTTTCGCCAAAAACACCTGCGTCTAGCTATTATTTGTGTCATGGCAAGCAAAAAATTTCATTAAACGTTTTGAAATGGAACTTATGGTGAAAACCCAAGATGGTGGACACTGATCCCCCTTAAGAGTGGATGGACCCCCGTGGGAACCCCGCGTCCAAGGTCAAGAAGCGAGGGAGCGATACGGGCGACACTAACACGCACGCCTAGCGCCTCATCGCCCCTACGCGCAAGACGTGCAGTGTTTCCGTCCTAACGCCTTACTGTGTAAGCTAGATCTGCAACTGTGCGGTTTAATTACACGCGATGAAAGTACACAGATCAAACTACGTCCGTATATTTGCACCTTTCTCTTCCTGCTTAACCCATTCAGACCCAGTGTACACAAATGTGTACATTACTCACGTGCAGGTAATTTTTGCTTTGTACTGCACGCTGCGAAGCTCAATGATCAATTGTCTTACCTGTGGGTAAACGATTCTCAAACCATCTTGCTGACCAATGTCATAATTGTTTCATATAATTGTAGCCGAACATACAGCCTACAGCTCATTGGCTGTGACAACGAAGCAAGTGTTGTGTCGACTTAAGCACAGCACACATCATAAAACTTTTTGTTTGCAACACCTGAAGCCGAAAATTAAATTGGGTCTGAAAGGGTTAACGAAACTGGATAGGCAAGCTTTAAAAATGCGGTATTTGACCATTATCACGATTTTTTTCCTCCAGGAATTCAATTAATATGACAAAAGTAAAAAATTGTATTTTATCTGTCTGACAAAAATTCGTATTAACAAAACATGTATTTACCTAGATACGCGTATTCGCGCAAACTAACGTTTCACAAAAAACGCGGGGGTCTATATCAATCTTAACACGTTGAGGAGTATGCACGTATATACTCGGGGCTCCGTTTATATGGAAATGTATTTGCTCTTGAAGACAAAGCTCACACTTTTATAGTTTTATTATTTCGCTAGACTTTATCGGAATCCAAGTATAAAATGGCAACTCATCAACATTACAGTTTGTAAGAATAAAACTGTTATTTTTAATAGTTTTTCAAACGAACACGATAGATTGTAAAGCGTGTTACTTCTATCGCAATACATTAATTGGTACACATCCAACGCGTGAATTTATTGGTCGACGGCCAGCCAATAATAAACGTTGCAGAGTACAGTAGGCGTGTCCGGTGTAGCCAGGACCAATAGGGGGATGGTAAGTGGAAATACAGAGACCAGCCAACATGATATAGCTGTAGTGTAGAATATAGGCAGCTCACTTCAAACTTGTCCTCAGTGCTAGTAAATTTCTGTCATCCTCAAAGGGTTAAAGAGTGTATAGGCTGTTCACGGTAAAATGAGCATTTTTAAAAGCCCTGCCTAATATCTACTAGTATGCACGTTGTGCTTTCTTCCGCATTACGTAAAATTAACATCGCCATGGGCCTCATCACTTTATTCATGCGTCAGTCAAGTGAAACGGTGAAATTATTAGTAAAGTAAATATTGTACAAATCTTCTCAGTTTTGCACTTCGATGCATTAGAAAAAAAAAAGCAAGGCGAGAGAAATAATTTAAGCTATCGCAAATAGTTACCTAACACTTTTTATTCGACGTTAATATATGGAACTATTTTCCCCTCCATCGTTACCAACTTTACTGGGCACATGTCACTCATTTCGCCTTTACTTGCAGGTGAAATCATTGGCCACTGAGCTTCGTACAGGACGGACGTAAAATAACCCACACAAACGTGTGCACAGGGTGAGGATGGGTTGAAGAGTGTATCATGTTTGTGAGATACAGGGAGGGGTAGTGTGCGGCTGGGTAGAGGGAGAGTTGCAGTTCGGCGGAGGGCAATGGGAGCGGAAGTACATGAGCGCTTGGAGGGACGGCCTGGCCTGCTTCAGCCGCCGCACCGGCCAGTGAAAGTAGAGGAGAGTGTTGATGTATGTGCCTGTTCTCCAGTCAGAGGGCTTCCCACGTTAGGCGAGGGGAAAGCCAGTCCCTCTGATTGCATCGCCCCGTCCACACTGCACCCTGCAGCCATTACAAGTCAACTACTTGTATCACTACGCCCACGTACTGCTTGCGTTGCCGGCCATCGCGCCTCATGAGCATGGCTAGTGAAATTTCGCGAAAGACGAGTTATGTTTTAAAACACTGTAGGGTCGTTCACCTATCACGTAGGAGCAGCGTCGATGTTGCCGAATTCTGAGTGGTATGTGACGCCTTTCAACCCCCCGAGGAGGGGGAGGGGGTGTAACAAAATATGCTTCTTTTTTTTCTTAACGACCTTATTCTAAGTGTTAGGTGTAAGTCCGAAGGTAGGGTCGGGTTCTAATTGCATCTCAGGGCTGAGCCCCTTACGCCTAAAGGAGAGGGAATTGAATACAACGGAGGAGGCATCGCGGCCGATAGGGAATGGGTAGGCATGGCCACCACTTTGGGGCCACGTCTACCTCCCTAAGTGTAGTGTAGTTAGAGCTACATTAAGAAGGAGTATGGTGAAACCTCCATAGACACGGTAAAACCCATACCTACAGAAAAAGAGTCAAACTCGTGGGTGCACTAGTGAAAATGCTAAAGGAGATAGCAGGTGTGGAGTCCATGCTGTTTAATATTGGAGTGAAGAATCTAGTAGAAAGGTGGCGGGGCTTTGGGCCAGCATGTTAGAGGCACATGCGCCCTTCAGGTGGAACTGCCATCCATGTTCCTGCGCGAGCAGCCTGACTATCCGTACAGCAACACCGACAAAATATGCCTCGCTCCGACACCCAGACAACACTCCCCAACCCCGTCCTTGGATCAAGCCAGACGTGCTCGACATTATACACCCATCTGAGCCGTGACTCGTCCTCGATATTACGTGAGATTATAAGTGAATAGCCGCAAAAATACAAGCAACAACTATTGAGGTTTGTTACAGTCATGTACAAAAAATGTTCTCACGTTTAAGTCTCTAGTGGCAACAAATTTCATTATTAGAATTACACCCCAAAATGCATGTGGGATTCCAAACTGTCTCTGGCTAACACATTAAAATACTGCATTAAAAATTAATCTTATGCACATTTCGATAAATAAAAAATTGCAGCCAGTTCATAAAGTTCATTCTCATTTTACTTATCACCAAGTCTCATTAATGTTCAAATACAATTTTAAACTTGCACCAAAAATTAACGGCCATGTTAAAAGCCACCCCAGAGAAGCCACTTGGTATTCGCTATCTGGCGAGTCTTAATTACAGCGTCGCGCATTGCACTCTGGCAGCGAAAGAATGGTGATAACATAACTGCAGTACCATGGGCCCGACGAAATGAAGAATCCAGCCCGACCAATCGGGCGACGACACAACGGAGGTTGTCGGGCCACCCCTTAGCGCGACGCCGTCACGTCGCACTTGTCTCTCAGGATTCTTGCCAGCTGTTTTCACCGCCTTGATGCACTCTTCATTCCCACTGGCATTGCACTTGTCCTCCACGACGCACTCGCTGCTATGTTAAGTTTGCCGCGACAATCACGACACAAGCGTACAAGCCAGGCAAAAGCTTCTGCTAGAGAGTCAGTCAAAATTATGTCTCGTACAAAAATGACTTGCAGCACTTAGCCCGACAATTTTACCAGTAGATCGTACAGTAGGGTGGGCCACAGATCCTGACGTGCCTATCGCCATGACAAAATCAAGGTTCATACCGACGCGTTTTACGCACCAACGTCTTATATTTAGGGATAGGAAAATTTCGCGAATTCATTTCGGGACACAATAGACGTCAAATACATTATAGTGAAGTCACCTTCGCAATTGGATCACAGTTTATTAGACCCGCCCTGCACGCCTCTGAGCCAATAGCAGACTTGCAAGGGAACACCTTGCGAATGCCATAACTGCCATGTGTGGGGCAACAGCCAATGAACACACAGCTGAGGCTCCAGTATGCAGAGTACTGAGGAGTCTAACCTACAAGTCATTGAACTCGTGAAATTTTCCTATCTCTACCTATATTTATTCCCGGGATTTTCTTGGTAAAATAATCTTAGTGCATTGACGATTTACAACCGTCTCTAAACAGTGTTCGGAACTCCAGCCCGGTGTATTACTTGCAACAAACAGTTAATTTGTACCCAGCCACGTGCCCTCGATTACGTTGCACAATCGGTCAATAATACAGATCAGTTTTGCTCAACGCTTCCCGGGGTGGGTTGCTCCTCGCGCAATATTTAACGCCAGCATAAGTCTGATCACGCACCGCGCTCGATCACGGGAACATTTCGTCGCAGTCCGACAAGACACCATCGACTCACTATCACCCAGTACGAGCGCGAACAGTATTTACATGAGACGACAGTGGCGGAATTCCTGTCGTAGTCGGACATTACACGCATATCGTCCTTCCTCTCTAGCCCGACTCTGACCTGCTCGCCAGCAACGTTCGCCCGCGTGATCATGCTTCAGTCCAGTAACATACACCATTCGCCCGCGCGAACATGCTTCAGTCCAGTAACATACGCCATTCGCCCGCGCGAACATGCTTCAGTCCAGTAACATACACCATTCGCCCGCGCGAACATGCTTCAGTCCAGTAACATACGCCATTCGCCCGCGCGAACATGCTTCAGTCCAGTAACATACGCCATTCGCCCGCGCGAACATGCTTCAGTCCAGTAACATACGCCATTCGCCCGCGAGAACATGGTTCAGTCCAGTAACATACGCCATTCGCCCGCGCGAACATGCTTCAGTCCAGTAACATACGCCATTCGCCCGCGCGAACATGCTTCAGTCCAGTAACATACGCCATTCGCCCGCGCGAACATGCTTCAGTCCAGTAACATACGCCATTCGCCCGCGCGAACATGCTTCAGTCCAGTAACATACGCCATTCGCCCGCGCGAACATGCTTCAGTCCAGTAACATACGCCATTCGCCCGCGCGAACATGCTTCAGTCCAGTAACATACGCCATTCGCCCGCGCGAACATGCTTCAGTCCAGTAACATACGCCATTCGCCCGCGCGAACATGCTTCAGTCCAGTAACATACACCATTCGCGCACACACCTGACTCTCTACGCCTGCCGGGTTTTCACTCACCACTCCGGCACACTCGCGACTCGCCAGATGCGCTACCTAGTGGCCGCTCTTTGCATTAAGGCGGTAGAGCAAGGAACTACATATCTCATAAAATACTCACAGCCTATATTATAAATGTTACCCAGAAATAAATCACATTGATTACTATCACACATTACACAAAGGTAAATACAATTAAATACTTTAAATTGTTAGATAAAATAATTACAATGATTACATAACCAAATGGTTAAATGAAAGAAATAAATTAATGAATGACCGGTCATTATAAAATTGTTAACATACGTACTAAAAAGTACTAGTGCGGTATTGCCAACCGCTACAAAAATACCCTAAAAAAATATACTAAAAATACTGTGGCGATTACCAAATCATCACAGTGGCCCGGCCAAATATAAAAAACCGCCTTCTCAAGCAGACAGCTACCAATGGCAATAGAAAAACTGCTGATGGGTGCTTATAGTATTGAAGTACACCATGAACTAATATTTATTCGCGAAAATTCTCTAGCTCTACTCGTGAGTAGAGACCTGCAAAAATAACTTTATTACTTGGCATTAGGCTAAACTTAACAGTGATGTATACACTGGAGCAGGTGTAGCTTCTCCATTGGCTTCTGCGTAGATGTGAAGCCACGCCCTTTCTGACTGAAATGCACGTGATAGTACTTCACAAATGTGAAATGTTCTTTAATTGGCGCTGAGTTACAGGGGGCGCGTGTCAAATAAAATTTGGTCCAATGACAAACTTAGTGCAAGGGCACATCTTTTTGAAGTTTAACGTGTCCCCAAATAATAACGCGAATTTCGCATGCCTCTACTCATGAGTAGAGATCTGTAAAATTCGCATTATGTTGAATCAGACTAGCATATGGTACATCCGTTGTCTTTTCTCAAGCCCTACTAAAGTTCGATATCCAAGATATTCTTCCGTCCACTGCGAACAAATCTTAACCGAGTCTGGAGAATTACACCAAAGGGACATCGCGCCACATTCGTGCGCACTCTGTTTAGTAATAGTTTGCATAAGAACTATTTCCTACTACTTCTTTTCTCAACGTTTATATTCATATTAATTATAAATGAGATATTAGTTATAATTTAAAGATAAAATACAAGGAAAGATCAATTTAACAAAATATAAGGTATTTTTATGTTAAAATAAGTATAAAACGCTCGTTACACATGGCTAGAGACCCGAGAATTTCGCGGGTTCATTTCGAGACAAGTTGGAATTCACATACTTGTACGTTCCTGTTACTTTTGTAATTGGTCGACATGTTGTTTGACACCTCCTGGACATAAATGAGCCAATAACAAACATGCAAGAAATTGTGCGCCCAACCACCGCCTTTTACTAGCACAACAATCAACCAATAAACAGTTGATATCTGTATGAGAGTATATAAGACTGTGAAGTCTAGCCTACAGGTCACTGAACTCGCGAATTTCTCGGGTTTACTGATGAGTAAGGACCTGCAAAATTCGCGTTATTATGTGGCAGTATACTAACTCCAAGACGTTGAATACTCATCTGACTTCTGATATTGGCTCACCGCTTGTGTGATACGCCCACCCACATGTCCCTTCAAGTTAGGAATACCGTATTTTCGGGAAAATAATTTTCACGAACGGTTGTGTTTCATAAAATTTAAGCTAATGATCACTGCCGTGGTTGGATTAATTACATGTAAAGCTAGTGATATCCCGAGAAAAAATTAAGAGTCCAGGGTAGACTTCAATACTGCAAGTACCCGACAGCAGTTTGTCTATTGCCAATGGCTGCTGTCTGCTTGAGAAGACGTTTTCATATTTGACCGGGCCACTCGAAATTCGGCCACATCGGCACGGCTCCTACGTAATTCGTGTGCACGCATTTAACGCGTAACAAGAAGTAATTCACCCAATTAAGATAGCAAACGAACCTATAGTGTTTTGAAATATAGTTTGTCTTGAAATATTTTCGCGAAATTTCACTTCCCCTAGTAATTAAATCAAGAATTGCACTAATATGTGAGCACATGACAGTGAATTCTAATATGTTTTCGGAGCCCGCGGTGGCTGAGCGGTTAGCATGCTCGCCTCCCACCACGGTGAACCGGGTTCGATCCCCAGCCGGGTTACTTCCGGATTTTCGCATGTGAGCGAATCGTGCCGGACGATGCCGTTGGTCGGCGGGTTTTCTCGGGAATCTCCCGTTTCTCCCGCTCTTTTATTCTGGCGCTGCTCCATACTCACCTCAATCACCCTCATCGGCTCTCAAGAGATCGTTAAAAGCCACTCTGCACTCCACTCCACCATTTGTAAGATTAACATTGTCATAGATCTGATCACTTTATGCATCCGTAGGTCGAGTGAAATTGTGAAAGCATAAAAAAATTAATAATTAGAAAGTCGTCCATTCTGCAAAAAAAAGAACGGAAAGCAAAACAAATTATTTCAGTATTCGCAAATCTTCACCTACAACTTTCAATTTAACCGTAAGACATGGAAATAATTTCCCTCCATCGTTACCAACTTTACTGTGTGCTTGTCAGTCAGCATGCATGTTAAAATACATGCCTGTAATGGTAACGATATTTGTAAAAGGTTTGTTTCAGAAGTGCCAAATTCGCCGTGAACACTCCTTAACAACTATATATTCGCAATAACGAGCTATTCCTAACTGTGCAAAATCTATGAAAGAGAAACACTGGTAGTTGTTGGTAGATTGGATAACGTGTAGTCGCCATCCACCGCCGACATGGGGAAACAGGAGAATAGCGACGTCGCAATCAACGAAGAGTGCCGAGCGTCCCCGAACACAGCCGAAGAGAGAAAGAGGCCCGTCGCTTCTT
Source organism: Dryococelus australis (assembly GCA_029891345.1). Lineage (NCBI taxonomy): Eukaryota > Metazoa > Arthropoda > Insecta > Phasmatodea > Phasmatidae > Dryococelus > Dryococelus australis. The sequence goes on along the minus strand of CM056995.1, from coordinate 6,919,745 downwards.
TAATTAAGGTTCACAAGGTGTGAAATTACTTGTCATTCGTGACTGAGATTCTCGTCCTAGTGGTAAACATTAGGCAATAGCTGCCGGGAAGAATCCTCACTGAGGACCCTCCGGGAAGAATCCTCACATTAAAGAAGTTTGGGCCTATCACCTGGGTCCGAGCACTACGCCTTAGTAACCTCGGCTAATGTAACAACTGATAACGCCAGAAAGCATTTAAATAGATATACTGCGACGTGTGCAAACAGATATATCAAATTTTACAGCTTTACTTTTCAGTTTCTTGTTGCATTGTTTTATTAATGTGTTTATACGATTGTTTAGAATCAATAGATGCACTAACAAACATGGTTAATACCCTAATTGTCAAAAAAAAATACAAACAAACTCTGGAGCTGTATTTTTTAACGAAGGCAGTCAACTGAGTGGCCAAACAAATACAGACATTTGATTCAACAAAATATTTACTGACAGTTTTTTTTTTTTTTTGCCCAACACAGAGTTTTTTTTTGTTCAAACATATATTTTGTTAGACGAACAAAAGAAATTTCGTTGCTTTTCAAATTTTGTTTCCTCAACAATGTATTTTGTTAGTGCAACTAAATATATATTTGGCCCTGTGTAAACATATTTTTTGTTTGTTTTTCTCTCAGTGTACTCAGCTTCGTTCTCGCAAGCATCCTCACTGATTGTCGGCCCATCGACGGACTATACAAGAATCGTATTTCGTTCCCTGAACCTATGGAAGCAGGTACTAGGACACAAACAAAATGTTGTTCCGGGGTCATGCACTCAGAATTCGCCAACATCAGCACGGCTCCCACGTGATTCGTGTTCAAACTCTTATCACATGCATGCCGATAAGTAATTCAGCCAGTCAAGATACGTAAACGACCATACAGTCTTTCGAAATATAACTTGGCTTGGAATATTTTCGCGGAATCTTACAACCCCTACCAATTACTACTATCTGTGTACGTACAATGTTCAAGCCTAGCCTTTAATAATGCTTCATGCGAAAATCGCGTGTGTCTAATTACACAATTAAAGTTCCGTTACTTCCGTGGCAATCAGTGGCATGGAGGGGTAGGCTACTACATAACACGAGTTGTAGGCCTATTATAATTTTTGTATGCATTGTGGACTTATTTCAACATTAAATTTGGAAAATCACGCTCGTGCTATTATTATTATTATATCTGGTACAGTAGTAATGAGTTCAAGATCAGTGGTTCAAACGTAGATTTTAAAAATCGTCAAAAATGTAAGAAAAATGTTATAGAAGCAAGAGATTTTAAATACTTGAAACGTAAAATCGTACACTGCGTTTGTATCGTAAGGTTATGTCGTCTCAAAATAAAAAGTGAAAAAAAAATATATTTATCTCTTGTCGATAAAATTGTGTTATAACGTCCATTCCCATTGAGAAAAACAAGATGTGTTTGTAGGAACCGTCTAGACTCTTAAAATAAGGGCAGCAATACGATGGGATGTAGTTACCAACTAGAGGTTGTTAACACAAATAATAATACCGCACAGTGTTGTGTTGTAGTGTTGCATATACAATCACAGGCGGAAATACGACAAACAGCTTTGTTGCTACAGACTGTTCACGGTAAAGTGAGCACTTTTGAACTCAACCTTAGGCAAAAGTCACTGCCCCTACCTGAAAATATTTTAACGGGCGCACTGAGTGACATGCGCTAACAAAAGTTGGTAACGATGGGTGGAAAGCAGTTCTAAATCTTAACGTCGAATAAAAAGTGTCAGGTACCATTTGTGATAACTTAAATTATTTATTTCGCTTTCTGTTTTTTTAATGCATCGAAGTGTAAAAATGAGCATAGTTGTAAAATACTTACTATTCTAATAATTCTACAGATTCACCTGATCGGCGCATGAATAAAGTGACGAGGTCCAATGCAATGTTAATTTTACACATGACGCAAGGATACACAATGTTCTTACAAGTAGAGCTTAAGCAGAGTATTCAGAAGTGCTCATTTTACCGTGAACAGTATGATTTATGTTAACAATATTTAGGTGGCCCCTAACTCATCAGATGGCTGTCCCTATTTTAGCTGTCAAGAAGGTACTACAGCAATTTTTTTCTCGGTGCATATGTAACCCATTCAGACCCAGTGTACACAGTTGTACACATTACGCACGTGTACATAATTTTTGATCTGTACTGTACACTACGAAGCGCAATGACCAATGATCTTTCATGTGAGTAAATGATTCGCAAACCGTCGTACCGGTATAGGTCATTATTGGTTCATATTACTGTAGCTGAACATAGAGCCTACAGCTCATTGGCTGCGACGAAACAGTGGTGTGTCGACTTAAGTACAGCACTATAAAAAATTGTTTGCAACAACTGAAACAGTAGATTAAAGTCAGTGTGGAAGGGTACAGAAACAAAAATATACATTTTGTCTTGTGGGAGGGGAGCCTTCCTACAACCACAGTTATACGTATGTGAAGTAGTCGCGTATGCCGCCAGCTCAAGCGGCACACACCAGGAAGATGGCGTCACTCACCAGCGACATCGCGCAGTAACCAATCGCAAATTACCGCTCGGTAACTTATTGACCAGGTCTAACTGTAACCGATAAGGAATCCTTCGTTGCACGCAATTGACGATCAGTATTTGGTTGCTTGTTTCCTTGAAAGCTTGTTGTCCACCCACTATTTTCGAACAAGTGCCTTATAAACTGTCATGCTCCAGAAAGAATGACTATATAATGACCGGTTGCACCATCGTGGTTCGAAACTCGATCCGAGATCGGATCTAAGATCGACACAGAAAACTGTTGCACCATTCTAGTTCAGAGCTGGACTGGAGATCGAGATGAAGTTCATTTCGAACCGCCGAAATTGGCGGTTCGAAATCTCGATTCGAGATCAGCAGCCATCGTCTACAAATGTAGTTTGAAATACACCAACAGATAGAATTACGTTCGATTGTTTTCTTGGGAAATTGAAACAACATTATAAGCACTTGGATATTATTCAGTAGAATTCGTACAACAATAATTAACTTAAAACAGATAAAACATCGCACATCTAGTTCTATCTATAGTGAAAAATACGCCTACTTCCATGACGTCATATACTACGAACCAATAGCAACATTTTCCTCATATTTAATCTCGATCTCTCACTTTGAAACCATGATCGACGACAAGGAGATCCAGAATCATGATATTTCGTTGGTGAAACACTTTTACATTGGAACCAACATCAAACTGGATCCTGGTTCGGAACTAGGATTTATTCGATCTCGGATCGGGGAAGATGTTGGTGCAACCGGGTATAAATGTACACATGTTTGGAGTTTAGATTGCCATAATATTTATACGCGAAATTTTCCTGTCCCTAGGCCTACACGTAAGTGTTAAACTGCTACAGTTTTTTTTTTCTAGACGGCAGCATACCTGAACTAACTCTCCTAATTGTGACCACACGTGGTAAACGTTGGAGCTTGCAGGCAACCGGTTGTAATCCAAGATGTCGCTCTCTAGTTGGCTAGCGTGGCGTGTTTACGGGCAGACCAGGTGCGATGTCGTGCAGTGCCGCGAACAGGGTTAGGGCAAACACGGCCGGCGATTAAAATAATGACGAAGGAGGAGGGAGCGACAGTGGCGCAGTCTGCAATTAGAAGAGACATCGAGATAACCAACTACCTCCAGCTAATTCGCGTCTCGCGGCCACAGAAGAAAGAGGACGCACAGAGGAAGACATCCACACCCACGTGAAATGTAGGTAGAGAGCGTGTTACAGGCTGTTCACGGTAAACTAAGGCCTTGTCCGAATAGAGGTATATACTTGCGTGCTTACATCCTTGCATACTTCACTTATCCTCGGCACCAAACTTGATGAATTCGGACAGGCAATCTTGTTGGTTTCAGTAACTGTTATTAGTCAGTTAACCACGTTTAATGTAGTATATGTGCAGACAGTTAACTCGTGTCAAAAAGTAATTCAGTCAATCAAGATAGGTAAACGACTCCTCAATGCTTTGAAATATAACTTGCCTTGAAATCTGTTCGCGAAATTTCACTGCCTCTAGCTATGGCAGAAGACGCGCTGGTGTAAAACCAGCAAGTGCCATGACAATTTATGTAGGACCAAAAGGCGATGGACAAGCCCCATCGTAGGTTCTCTCTGCTGCTCACCTGTCTATTGAGATTGGACTCAATTTGACAGTGGTTGAAACTCCATACTGGAGAAGACTTTTAGTGCGTTTAGAGTTACAGTACAATCCGGATTGAAATTGGAGTGGACTGAGGAATCCCGATTGAAACTTAACTGTAAATACATCCTGACTGGACTGAAGTAGGAGTGGAGTGAGTAATCCACTGCAATCGGTAAGGTGTACTGGAGTGTATTCACGATAAAGTGAGCATTTTCGAGGCCCTAATTACTATTTCTTTCCAACTAAATTTTATCCTTTAACCATATTTTCAAATAAATATTGCCATGTAAGTAATAAACACAGTTTGCATACCGTGTTCCACCGAACTCGGAAGTTAACGTCTTAAGCTAAGATAAATTATATCTATTGACTATTAGTCCAAATAAGAGGGCTTTCAAAAGTGCTCACTTTACCGAGAATAGTCTATATAATACTGATTCATAGTTTACTCTAAACCCTACCGATAGGAGTGAAGTGGGAGTGAGATTAAAACAAATGCCACCATTTTGGAAGTGTATTGTTCGCATGTATGGAGTTGCAAATTCTAAGCTACAAGGGCAATACTGTCCCATAGGTAGACGCAGTACTACGAGAACACAGCCGAGCCCAGCCCTGCGTGTAGCGGCGATGGCGCCCTTATAGCACGTGCCAGTGTGACCCTTATAGCTAGAGACCTGCAAAATTCGCGCTATTATTTAAGACGCCCGTCTACCTGGAGCTTTTTCCGCGTTTGAAGCCGAGAGGCGAGGGAGCGTTAAAGGCGACACTGCCACGCGTATCAAGTGCGCCATCGCCTCTAATCGCAAGGCTCTGAACTGGTGTGCAATGTTCTCGTCGTGCTGGGTGTATCTGTGGGACTTTCAGCGGCGACCCTATTATTTTATTGGTGGAAAGTGTTTAGGAAGGTTCAATGCATGCCCCTTGACTAGTTTTGTATGGATCTGACACGTACATTTCGAGATACAGCGCTTTGAAAAAGCCGTTTTTAGCCATTTTGGCGTGCTCTGAAATGGTGTTTCTAATTAACGTGAGGTCTTGAAAACACTAAACAGCCCTCGTCTGAAATGCGTGTTCTTTTCGTAGGTCAGTACACTGGACGCACGTTTAATAGTTTCGTAGAAAAACGTGTATTTCGAACACTCTGCAGCGCAGTTGAAGCGCCAGGTAGACGGGCGCCTTAATGACAGGCTGAACTCCAAGTTACTATGTGTTTGACCAACTTCAGCCATCAGCCAATAAATATGCCTGGCACGCCTTGGATAATTCTTGAGCCAATAATATAAGTTCAGCGGTGGAGTGGCCAATCTCTTGTAAGTAGACCAAGCATATACGTAACATTGATTACAGTGCAGCGGCCAATGAAACCACGAACTGTGGTCATTTGTTTATAAGGCAGTGGAATCTACTTTGTTTATAAGGCAGTGGAGTCTACCCTGTCACAGAAAAATAACCCGAATGTTGCAGGTCTCTGCTGTTATGAGTTAATGCTTCAGACCCCTACCCACATTAAAAGGTGTATAGCTTCCGTATGTAAAATAACATGAAAAATGTTATATTTTAATTAATTAAAATTAATATGTAATATAATGAGGCATAATGAAAGGAGAGCCTACATTCGAGTTTACGTTTGTTAGAAATTTAGCCTTTAATCTCTATTATGATTAGAGTAAAATATTTTAGTTTTTTGTTCTGTTTGAATATGCTAGGCGTAATTGTTCTATTGATTGATGGAATATGAAAGTTTTTTTTGGTACAAAATTAATATAACTATTGTGAAGTCTCGAAAAAATTTGATTTTGCAATGACTGGAGATTAGTAGTGATTTGTTGTGATATGTAATGCGAATTTTGAATCAATGTGACTTATATTAGAATATATAACTGCTGGAATAACCTTTATAGTAGAATGGATTGTTTTTACATCAAGAATGCTTCCGTATAAAACTTATTGAAACTTATTATTGAAACCTATTATTAATATTTTGAGAACCCGAAGTCAGAGGAAAAGTATCTAATCAAATTTTATGTAATCGACATTGTTTGATCTTTAATGCCCAGTGGAATCTTGAGATATTAATTCATTATAGAAGAGCCGGAGGATTAAAAAAGAGATTGTGGAATATAGATAAAATTATTCAAATCTTCATTATATAAGATAGTTACTATTTCTCTTATGGTATTTGAAATATCCAAAGGTTCTCATTTATTTAATATTTTAAGGTAGTATTAAAATTTGATGCCTAGATATTTTTTATTGTGTTTAATTTATTGATGAATGGCTAGAAATAAAATATTTCAATCGTTTAAAAATGTACCACATTGCAGATAACTGTTGTGTGTACGCAGTACAAGTGTGTGTGTGTGTGTGTGTGTGTATATATATATATATATATATATATAATGTCCAAACCGTCTCGGTGTCAATGTATATCACCATTTTACAACATAGGTGTTAATGTTATTGGGTACACGTTGAGTAAACTGAAATTATTTGCCTTCTTTCTAATTGCATACCACACCATTTATTACATTAATTTACACAATTCTTATCTGCACCACATATGCAGTAACATTTTTTCTTTTCCTTTAAGGGCCACGGTGGCTGAGCGATTAGCACGCTCGCCTCCCACCAAGGCGAACTGGGCTCAATCCCCGGTCGGGCCACCGGATTTCCGCAAGTGGGAATCGTACCGGACGATGCCCCATCTGCTCTCAAGACCTCGCTGTTAAGAGCCTCCCAAATCTCATCACTCACTCATTCCGTTTTCTTTTTATAACATAACATATTACACTAGTTATACCCTCTCCGGCGCTTCTCTGTCTAAAAGAAAGAGAGGGGAAGTATGCAGGCAGGTAGACAGGCCGGTCTCTTAATGTCTCGTGGTGCTAATGGGCACAGGAAATGTTCTAGAACTCCAGCGAACAAGGAAACGGATGTTCTACCTACAACCAGGTCAGTGGCCACAGACAACTTCCGAAACACACGAGTATACGTGCCTTGCAGGCCAGTATTGAAGACACTGCCACGCAACAGTTAGATCGATATCAGTCACATACGTGAACCTCATCAAAAATGCCTCAGACGATTAACATATCTCAAAGTTTTCATAACCAACTATGGTTATAGTACATTTTTTATAACAACGATCTAATTTATGCAATTGGATTCTGTTGAAAATTTTTTAACCATTATTTCTACACGGAAGATGAATTTTTTTTTGCAAATATTTCAAGTACATATTTTGTTTCAACATTAAAAAACAAAACACGGTGCATATTTAAATAATGCCAATCCATTTAGCCGGCCTTCGACATTTAGAGTAGCAGACGAGTGCTTTAAATACGTATAATTGATTAGAAGAACGAGCCTCGAACATTGCAAGACATGTTTTTGTTATGGAACCGACGTGTGGGTATAGAAATGTGATATAGTAGGGCGTGTCCTCCTGTGTAACTGGTTGGTGGTTAACCAAAACAGATTTTCAAAACTTCGCTAGGTCGCTATTTTCATTCTATTTCGTATCCTTCAACTAACAGTCGCATGCACCTAAACATCGCAACAATACCGTTGAGCCAACGTACGTTATGTAAGTTCTCGTCAGGCGACATCTTGTAACATGTTACACGCAAACATGTTACAAGTTTCTCCAGATCAACAACTGAGTCTCAGTTGTATAACAGATTGCGATGGCGTTTATTTGATCGGTTGTACAGTATCTGAAGCAACAAAATAATCATATAGAGTGTACACAGATTTCGAATAAAACATTTTTTGACGGTTTTTTGATTTTCAGATAATAAAGAATACAAACCATGAAATCAGTATGTATGGCAAAATAATTGTTTTAAAATTTATAACATTTTACAATATAAAACTATATTAATAAATTTTGAAAACACTTTCGAATTTAATTTTTTTGGAACATGCTGGTAAAAGTTTTCGCTATAAAATATTATTTTCTTTGCAATATATAGTACATTTCAATATTGCGGAGCTGTAAATAATATAATTTCGCTAATTCAACCTAGTTGTTTTGACGTATTCACTCATTTCGTGGTTTAGATCACTAATTTTTTTTACAAAGAGGCGTCAATTTTAAATCTAAAACTGCGCACTTTATCATCTATTACTGTACACGATGTTTGCCAGTGATCATATATCTTGTCAATAAATCTAATCCCATTGAAATATATTGAATACTTCAAATTATTTTTTTATTTTATCCTGCGAGATCTTCCCAAGGCCCTTAAGACATTCCCATTTCTACGAGGCTAATTCATTGCACTTTTTGACGTGAACACGTCTTTAAATTTGCAACCATGGCGGGAGGCAATCCAGAAAATCCGATGATAACAAAATCGGGGGAATAGAGTTTGGCATTGCAGCTCCGGATCTATGGCCTACATTCAGAATTCAATTACATCACTCGATTGCCAAAGAATCGAAGAATATGTTACGTTGAGTGTGAGGACTGCGAAGCATTGTAAGATGGGGGGGGGGGGGGCGCGGAATTTTGAGTTCGTTTCGCCGCGTCTCATAACTTACGCGTAGCATAACTTTTGACTAGGAGAAGCTACGACGCTCGTTCTAACGCCAGCTCTCGTCAAGATCAACCGACAGTGTTTATACAAACATTTATGTGGTGTGGTTATGGTGAAATTTTATGAGTTTACTGAAATAAATTAGGAAAACTTAGCACAATGTCGACCTATACTCGTCAAAAAAACCAAGTAGAAATACAGAAATCGTATACGGTTGGAAAGAGCATTTCAAAAGCAATCCAGTGATACTTATAAAACCCCATATGATCTAGTGAAGCGGTGCCGAGAACGTAAAATAAACATCAAGGCGTCCGAGCGCGTCAACGTAGACGTATTCCCGTAAAACAAACGGCCGTGTCCCCAACACAGCAGCCATACTCCATTTTTCACAGCTGACTACCGACATGACTGTAAGAATTCCAAGAAGTGTCTACGTAGTAACGGTAATAGAGATTTTTATTTTCGACGGTTGGTTTTTGAAAGTATTCCATAAAAACCTGGAGCCAGCTGCGGCGAAATGAAATGGCGTGGCGTGTTTTCCCACGGGTGCTGCGAGATCGCGTGCTGCAGATAGACAAGCGGAGCGGCTGGCTGATCGTGTGTTCCCGGCTTCAGCTTCCGTTCTGGAGGAGCTACCGGTTTACACGAGCGCAGCCGAGCGGCAAGGCTCTTCGGCTCGGCTTCACCAGTTACACGCGCAAGCAACGGTGTCATTTTGTTACAGTCTACGATGTCTTCATGCTTTCATGACGGCCTTAAGAATGAAGTAAAGTGACTGTCTGTGGAGCACTGTACCCGACTGTACGATGTGAAGCACTCATGAAAAAATTACTACAGACACCACACAATTGTCAGAAAAGTGCGATTTATGCTGTATGTGAAAGGAAAGTGTATATATATTGCAAAATTATAAAGCATTTTACTGAAATATTCTTCTTTAAATGTAAAAGTAACAATCAATTGAAATAGTCTGCATTTTTAATTAAATTTTAGCATATTTCTATTCTGAATGCTTCAGAAAGCAGAATTTGCAAGAAAATCTTGGTCATAGAATATCATCATAATGTTTAGTATGATTGTGTGTATGAAAATTGTAATAATAAAGTAGGAAATGATTTTTATAATTGATTTTATGTGCGTCCATTTGTTACAAACATTTATGGCTGAAACTGAAGCAAATAAATCTAACTATAAAATTGGTATGATGCATTATTACAAGGGACAGGTGTTTTTCAAGAAAAGATTGATGGCCATGCTATACTTCAATATTGTGAGTTCTACCTACAGCCGGAACCTCTTTTGTTATTGGCCGCGTGTCCACGTGAGGTGAGAAGACGTGTTCTCATTTGACTGGACCAATCGTCATAAAGCACTATGATACTGTACGCCCATGACCCGCGGCAGAGGCACGTGACATTTCAAAATCATCCAATCACGAAAGTACATTTGAACATTAGTGTTTTGGAGTACAACTGACATTTGAATCTTTTCGCGAAAAATACCTGTCTCTAATTATTACCAAGATTTTATTACACATGATCACAGTAAATATTACGACGATCTTTTTAAAAGATTATCTTGTAAATTCTGCTTTCCGAAGCGTCCAAAACGGAAATGCGCTTAAATTTGGTTAAAAATGCGGACTCTATCGATCGATTAATTTTTTATATTTAAAATTTATATTTAGTAAAATATTTTATGTTACGAAATATATAGACTCTTTCATATGTAGCATAGATCACACTTTTCTGACAATTTTTATGGCGTATGTAATAATTTTTTATGAGTTCTTCACATTGTACAATGAGGCGCAGTGCTCCATAGGCAGTTGCGTTGCATCTACATTAAGGATGCTGCCTAGTGTGAGAAGGGTGCCTACGGAGAGAGAAGCTGAGCGAAATATTATGGCTTTGCATGTTAGTTAAATGATGTTAAGCCTGTCGCGGACAGCTTCAACGACCTCGCTTTCAAACCAATAACACTTTGTGCCATTTACAGAGGAGAACTATGCTTCAAGAGAAGTTATATTTCAAAACAGTGTAGGAACGTTTAGCTATCTTTATTGGCTGAATTACTTGTCGGCACGTGTTAACTGTCTGCACACGAATCACGTAGGAGCCGTGCCGATGTTACCGAATTCTGAGTGGCCTAAACAAATATGAACACACCTTCTCACGCTGACAGAAACAAATGGCAATAGACAAACTGCTGTTGGATGCTTGTAGAGTTGAAGTGATCACCAGCTCTGTCTGTAACTCCTAATTTATCGACAATTTTGAGGGCATTAAAATGTAACAAAGTCATTTTTTGTAGCAGTGTGATCAGGGCAAAGACTGACTAAGTGTTTTTGTTTAGAATCGATATTGTGCGAGGTGGCAGAGGTACAGTTGTGACACTGATATTGTGTTGGTCTACCCACTGGATCACCGCGGCCCCCCTGTGGGCAAGTGATTCCTACCTAAACAGTGTTACTGCTCTACTTAATGACTGGTTCATGTCACTCACACCGAACACAAAGCCTGCAGGTTAGGAGTTCAGTTAATGAAGTAAATTCGGTGTCAGCTTAAGTACAGCACTGATCAAAACAATTTGGCATATACGCCACCGTAAACTACAAACTAGCCCCTTTACTTACACATTAATTTTTCGTTTCATATGTTGCAGAAGAGAAAGATTTTTCGTTTGAGCAGTACCTTACTGATTCCTTGTAACAACTTAACACGATGGAACATATGGAAATAATTTCTTTTGGTCTATAGCACGGGCGGCAACCAATTATAAAATTGTTTGGTTTGCTAACAGTAGCCAATAGTAATAACCAGGAGAAGAAACGCCGTCCGTATTGGTGGAGCTTCTAACAGCTGTACAGCACCGGCCATGACTTTATCCATTTTGTAGTAGGTCTCACGTGGACAGCACAGTAAGTCAGGGCCAGTAGTCGGAAAGAATGGGTTAACATTGTACGTTCTGTCTTTCATCGTATCGTATAACATCTAGTGCAAAATTACTGATATACCTGAAACGGACTGTATTCAAATATTTGATCTGATAATTAAAGAGTTTGTAGTAAAGTATTCAATAACGGAATATATTACTGAAGTTCGGTTATCTTGTTACTGAATTTAGTTTAAAAAAAACAACACAAAAAACCGCAAATTTAAATCGCTACCTAAATTCCTCTTAAGACATTATTGACTAGCGCCTAAAACAACAGGACGGTAATAACGGACAAATAAAAGCTATACGGGAATTCTTCTTCTGACATAAAGGAAGGCGATGTTCTTATACGGTGTATGTAAATAGAGTCTCTAGCTCATCCAGGATCATCGAAAAAGAATGGTACAATTTCATAAGTTTATAGTGACAAAACTATTTAACTTACTGAGCTGATTCTTGCACCAAATTGTAGTGGAAGGACGAACTTTTTTTTTTTGGGGGGGGGGGGGGATGTTCGACAGTCGTACATCGACCTTGATATTGTGGCAAGGGCAAGAGCGCCATCTGACATCATTTCATATCGTTATGTTATATTAACAGAATGTGCAAAGTTTCATAGTAGAACATTAGAATTTCCTTTTTTTTTTAATAATAGATTAACTGAATTATTATTACTAATATTATGACTATTACTACTACTAGTCTGCCATGTTCTTGATATATCGATTTGTGAACATTACCATACATTCTTAATATTGTACAGTGATACCAGTTAATTAATTTACATACCATTTTTGAAATATTTATAGTTAGATTAGTATTATAAATTGCTATATTATCGTAGTGCACCGTACATTACATTACCATAGCCATGATAGATATATTGATTTATGTAATTTTTCCTTTTTTTCTTTAATTATAGCTTTTATATACAGAATGTATGTATGTATGTGTACAATGCGTTCAGCGGTAGATAAGGCAAATTATGCCTTAACTGAACCCACAGAAAAATAAGGCGAAATAAATAAATAAATGATAGGATGTTGACAGAGTTCCACTCGTTCGTTTTCAATCTGTGCCGTAAGACGTTTCTAATTTTAAAAAAAACACGCCGAAACTGATTTAAAATACGAGAAAGGGATCTAATTACCCTCACACCGGAATATATATCCCTAACAGCTTTTTGGTAGATAAGGAACGCAAATTAATTATGCAGTGATAAGGAAGTATCCATTACGGAAAACGTAAACACGTGGTAGGATACAAGTAGGAGTTTACAAGTATTCAGCTGTCACAGGCTGGTAAAAGAAGTAGAGAAAAGAAAAAGGGGGGAGTGGGGGATTTAATGGCGCTGTATTCTTGCCCTTGAAATGCACGTCTTGTAATAAATGTTCACTTTCATGCATCATTGAAGCGTTATAAATTTACATAAACGCATGGTTGTCTATATCGATATATTTGTTATATATATATATACTAATTTAGCCCTCGCACCTTTTCCTTTCTCACTTTAGTTTTGGGCCGCGGTTAGCGTGCTCGCCTCCCAACCTCCGGGTTCAATCCCCGGTCGGGTCACTCCCGGATTTTCGCATTTGATAATCGTGCCGGACGATGCCGCTGGTCGGCGGGTTTTCTCGGCGATCTCCCGTTTCTCCCGCCTTGCATTCCGCCGACGCTGCTCCATATTCGCTTCAATCACCCTCATCGGCTCTCAAGACCTCGCTGTTAAGAGCCGCCCAAATCTCTTCATTTCACTCGTTTTAATTCATAACAAATAAATATATATTTCTCGTAAATCGCTAGTGATGATAATTATATCAAGAGCAAACCCCAACCCCTGTGTCTTCTCTCAAAAACATGTGGGCTCTGCCTCGGTCTCTTGTTACTAGACACAGGTTTATTTCGCGTAGAGCTTTCGAGACCAGTTGTACTCCAGAACATTTTAGTTCGTAGGAACTTACGTGGCGGATGGGTTTAAATGTCACGTGCCTCAAGTATCTGCCCGCGAGTCATGGACGTTCAGTATCGGAGTACTTTATTACGATTGGCCCAGTCAAATAAGAACACGACTTCTCACGTAGACACCTGGCCAATAAGCGAAAGGAGTTGTGGTTGAGAGCGTAGGATATTGAAGTTCACGAAAAACACCTGTCCTTAGTTATTACTCACCTCGACAATGAAGTTCGTAGCCACGTGCAAGTCTCGAGGTAACAACAGAAGCGCCTGCAAATCTTCAGTGAAGCGGTGTCATGTGTGTAAGGTCGAGTATCCGATATGTGATACGGTAGCGCTGTCGGAGGACGTAATGGCAGTACGTGATGCGCGACTGTCAGGCTCTCACTGGTGGAAGGCCCGCGGCGACGCAGCTTTCATTGTTGACTGCACGCCAACCAGCAGACGGTAGTGTTCCTTTCCCCCGCCGCGCCGACCGCAGCGCTGCCCCGCGGCAGCCGCGCGCAACTGCTACCGAGCCAAGCTCCTAGTTGCCCGCGGTGTTGCCGCCTGCTACCTCCGTGGTCCTACCATAGAGGTAGACCGCTCACCTGGGTTTACAACGTACACGTAAAGATGGGGTAGACAGATCTCGCTGGCTGCTCACAAACAATCTCCGTGTCTGCTCACCTGCCAATACCACTTGCAAAAACGGCACGGTTTCGATGTTAGGTTAGGAAACTGATTTGAAAAAAAAGTGCTTGGATATGATTTTATACTTCCTCTAACCAATTTACAATGCAGTTTGATTAAATTCAAATTGATATAAGTATTTTATTAAAATATTAGTGCTTGCCATTTAAAAATTAAGCTATACACAAACATGTTCATCACTGTTGACCATGTGACTTTGACAGTTGTGTATGATTGGGGTAGGTCAATGTTGGGTACATGCGCAGAACACGAATATCCATAAACTTAAGATGAGGCAGGCCACTTATTCTTCAGCGCATGTACCCAACATTGACCTACCCCGAAGTAACACAACTGTCATTTGTTTATATTTAGTTTTACGATCAACACAAGATTTAACGGTAAAAATGTATCATTCTATGTAGGCCTACATTGGTTACGTCGTATTTGTCCTGAGAAAAAAAAAATATTGTAGGGACCATCTAGACTGAAAATGGGTATAGCTATCTGATGGGTTGTACGCACCATTTAAATGTTAATATAATGTATTAATATGAACAGAACTGTTAGTTGTATTATTGTATTTGCTGCTCTACATGTAATGTGCTGTGCTACAAAAACAACACACACTTGAAACGAGGACTGTTGCGTGACGTCACACATTGTGAACACCATTCGAGAGCACACTAGAACGACTTATAACGGCCTTTTCAAAGCGCCGCGTTTCACACTATAAGCGTCTGACTGCTCAAAGGCCCTGCACTGAAACTTCCTACATACTTTCCACCAATACAATAATAGGGTCACTGCTGAAAGTTCCACAGATACACACAGCACGACGAGAACATTGCACGCCAGTTCAGAGCCTTGCGCTTAGAGGCGATGGCTCACTTGATAAGCGTGGCAATGTCGCCCTTATCGCTCCCGCTCTTCTCGGCCTCAAACGCTGAAAAAAAAAAAAAAAAAAAAAATGGAGTGTGGTTGTGTTGGGGACACGGCCGTTTGTTTTGCGTGAATACGTCTACGTTGACACGCTCGGACGCCTTGATGTTTATTTTACGTTCCCAGCACCGCTTCACTCGATCATATGTGGTTTTATGGGTATCACTGGATTGATTTTGAGATGCTCTTTCCAACCGTATATGATTTCTGTATTTCGACTTGGCTTTTTGACGAGTATAAACTATAGTTGTGTTAAGTTTTCTTAATTTTTTTATATTGAACACATACAATTTCACAATAACCACGCCACACAAATGTTTTTATACGCTCAATCGATAGATCTTGGCGAGAGCTGTCTATTGAAACTTAAACGAGCGTCATAGCTTCTCCTAGTCAAAAGTTATTATGCTCGGAAGTTAGGAGACGCGGCGAAACAAACTCAAAATCCCCCCCCCCCCCCCGGCCATGCTTGATGCTTCGCAGTCCTCACTCAACGTAACATGTTCTTTGATCCTTTGGAAATCGGGTGGTGTAACTGAATTTTGAATGTAGACTATAGATTCGGAGCTGCAATGCCAAACGGTACCCCCCGATTTTGTTATCATCGGATTTTCTGGATTGCCTCCTACCATGGTTGCAAATTTAAAGACGTGTTCACATCAAAATCTCTAGTTAGGCGAGAGCCTTAATGCTGGATGCAACTGACACAATCTTAGCTTCTTATCTTGATTGTCAGTGAATGTCTGCAGAGCGCGAAGTGTTAAAAAGCCAAATATGTGAGCATGTTCGTTGAGAGTCTGTCAGGAAATGCCAGCCTTGAAGAACCATGTTAGTGAATGGTGGCTGCGATATGCCAGGTTAGATGGTTAGTTATCAACAAACTGCGAAGTGGATGGAGTTCACGTGGATTGTGAAGAGATAAGTTCAGTGCACGTAAGGTGTGTGTGTGTGTGTGTGCACGATCGCTGGTTACTGCGTCATCATTAGCCTGCTTTTACTTTCTAAACGGCGATGTTCTCCTCACGCAATGCTACTAACAATATTGATTGCTCAATCGTGTTACTTCGGAGATCGTAAAGCGGCTTGGTACGTTTACATAATGTTCAACTGAGAAATATTTATCGCGTACTGCCGTACGTTATTTTAGTTTAGTTCAAAAAGTAAAATAATTAATAAACTAATTTTTTAGGTTAGTGTAAACCGTAACAATAACCGGTGTCATTATCAAATTTTAACTTTTCCAGTTAGGTTAAGATACCCTTAAAAATTCGAAAGTACATGTATTTCATAGTATTTCGCCTATTGGTGGATAATGAATACGTTTTTATACAAAATTAATGTTTTCAGTCATGTGGTTTCCAAACACAATCTTTGAAAACCCAAATCTTAAAATTAAATTAATGAAAATTAAACTATAATTCTTACTGTGATTTTGTTTTCAAACGGTGAGATATACGCAATTTCCAACCAACGAGATTGAACTATCAATTTTAGCTATGGGTGTTTCCCAGACGATGTTAAATACCATGGAAACATTCTCTCGTATACTTTAACCAAATGCTCGCAGACATGCTTCGCTATAGCGCTGAATCCACTTTGCACTCACACGTTCAGATTCAGCTGGTTCTACCCTATAGTCTATTGCCGTTTTATTTATACTTTTTGAATCAATCCTTTGAAAAATCACCTCATGTATTATGTGTTTGGTTATTTCCTACATATGCCATTTATAACAAGCGTTTTAATCCTCTTTTAACAAGAAAGCATTTTATGGTTCGTTAAATTTAAATTTTACCTATATTTTATTTATAAATTATAATAGTTAATCTATAATAGATATGAATAAAAACAATGAGAAATCGGTGTGTGTTGGAATTCCCGATAAGAAATAGTGCTCATGCATAATAGGTAGAGCCAGTGGTTTTTCGCGAAAAAATAAGAGCACATGGATGACTTCCATATTATAAGCACCCAACCAAAAGCATTTTGTCTGCTGCCATTGGTTGCAGTCTACTTGAGAAGGAGTTTTCATATTTGACCGGACCACTCATAATTCGGCAACATATGCACGACTCCTTCGTGATTCGTGTGCACACAGTAAACAAGTGTCAAAAAGTAATTCAGCCAATCAAAACAGGTAAACTATTTTACAGTGTGTAGCGTCACAGATGTGCGTCTGTGACGTTATACCACCCCACGTGAGGAAGGCAATTTATATATATAACACGCATGGTGTTACTTATTATGGACACATATTATGGGCGTTAATTAGGTTATGTAACATCTAAGACTGATACACAATTTTTCTGAGAGTTGATGTATGCGAAAATATCAATCGAGTTGTATAAGACATGTGCAATACATGTGTGTATGCCTCGGCTATGGGGATTAGATTTTCTGTTAAGAACTTTCAAAAGAGAGTCAAACAAGCAATTACGTGTCTATATTGTAAGGAGTTCCCTTACAGATGTTCCTCACTTATCATCTCACTCATTATTCATTTTACCTATTTTTTTTCATCATAAATTAGAGTAGCCTTAAAATGCCCATCCATGTATGTTTTCTATTTAAAATGTGATTTTATTAAGGCTAAGTCACGAATGGGACCTCGTTATAAGATGTTTATGTGAAACTGAAGAGTTTATCCGCACTCTACTGTGAGTTTTTAACAAACTGTTTTATCTGTTTTCAACGCACATGCAAACTGATGAATTCTTATTAAATTTCTCAAACACTACACTTTGACATGGAGATATAACAAGTTTTACGACCATATACAATGCATATTTCAGGAATGGTTACTAGGTGGAAGTTTGTGTCATTCAGCTGGTTTGAAGGAGGAGGAGAAGAGCTACAAACGAATTAAGAGGATGATGTCTCATCGGTAGGGATAGGAACATTTCGCGAGTTCATTTCAGGACAAGATAGACGTCAAACACGTGTACACTGAACTTGACTTTGCAATTGGATCGCAGATTATTAGACACGCCTTGGACGACTCTGAGCCAATAGCAGACTTGCAAGGAAACAAGTAGCGAGTGCCATACTGTCAGGTGTGAAGTAACACTGGCTACTCTGTGGGGCAGCGGCCTATGGACAAACATCTGAGGCTCGAGTATACACATGGCTGTGGAGTCTAGCCTACAGGTAATCGAACTAGCGAATTTTTTCTATCCTTACTCATCGGTAGAGCCACGAGTATTTCGCGAATTCATTCGGAGGCGAGGTAGACTCCAAACCCTTGTTCTTTTCTCCTACTGTTGTGACTGGACGACAGTTGTTTAGACACGCCCAGTTTAACTGTGAGCCAGTAATAAGCAGGAAGCAGTAGTGTGAGTGAGTGTCTAACAGTCCTGTACAGAGGCCTCACTTTATCACAGCAACCAATAAGCAAACGATAATGTCTCGAGTGTATATAGGGCTGTCCATCCTAGCTTGCTGCCAACTCAATCCGCGAAATACTCGGTCTGGAGTTCGGCTCCACTGGTGAGAACGGCCTCTACTTAGATGGCGACGAGATGGACCGTTGAGTCTGCCTGAATCCTATTCAGAACTGCTCTGGTTCCCTGCGCTTCGAAGGCATCGAGAACTTCTAGTCTACTAGTCGTCGCAAATTAATGTAGGATTGCAACATCCTATTGTGCATGCTATATCAGCTTAAAGCCAAGAATGTGTTTCAAAGTACAGTAGCAATCTAATTAGATACCCAGAGGCTAGAGACTTGGGACAAGATATCGTGAATCTAAAAAGGACTGAGTTAGGGCCTATGGCTGGTCGGACATTTTCATATTTAATTTATTAGCCATATTCAAGAAACTGTGCATGACCAATTAACTGACAATTGCAGATGATTTTACAACCACATATATGGATGAAAGTGTATGAGGATGATGGTAATCGTTTTCAAGTCATTAAAACTAAACTCATCTCATTTATTTTAAATAACTGGCAGCAGTTATAATCATCGCTTTACTCGCTTAATCGTTGAATATTATTTTAATTTAGAACCTGTCCTTTTTCTATTGAAATAGTTAGCTTAGTCTTATTTTTAAAAAATGGTAGAATATTTTAACTGTATGATGTTGTTTGTATGTAGAGTGTTAGTTGAGATGTACTAGTTCTTCAGAATGATACATTTGAATGACCGCTAGTTATAAAGATGTTGTGTAACACGAGTTTTATCATTATTTATTCCACTTGAAAGCGATACCGATTATGATATTATTAATCTATTTGTCTGAAAAGGTACCCTTACAATTTTTTAATTGCTATAATTTAATTTATTTGATCATTCGCCCTTGTGTTATGTTCTCACACTATCATATGCTTACATCACAATATATTTTTATTTCATCACCTTTACTCTCCACTACAATATGGAAACCACCTTAAAATTCCATGTAGAAATTTATACCGGGAAAAGTTATTAATAATCACGGGATTCGTTTTCTATTACGTTGAATGTATTCAGCAAAATTCAAGATCCCTGAACAAAACAGCTATAATCCACGCGAGAACCACATTACCAAATAATGTCCTACAATATAATTAATATTCTCAACTCTAAACACTAGAATGACTGAACTTGTCCTAAAATTAATTATTAAAATTAAAACCAAAACTACACCAGTCCGTACATTTGCAAAACACCAGGATTAATAGTGCGTTATACGGGGAAGGTGTAACACTTGCTAGCTGTTCGTGCAGACTAAAACTTATCTGTTGATGAACTGTATGGTACAGCTACAGCTACAGCTGATAGATGTCCTCCCGTCACTCTGCAAATCAGGACGGCCGACGTCGAAATCAATTCAGTAGAAGGTAGATATGCCGATGTCGTTTCGCAAGCAGGACCCATGGCGTCGAACTCACGACTTAGCACACTGGAAGTCGATTATGTAGGCGGGTGCTCCTCCGACCTCCGGACATTACCCTAACACACCTATCTTCTCACTGCCTTAGTTTGTAAGATGCGGAGAAGTAAGCTGAAAGTAGAACTTCAGCAAGGCTTCAGAAGAGTTGGAAGTACACTGAATGAATTATACCCAGAACCACCTATTTGTCGCAAAAAGATAGACACCAACATTCTACGTACACACACACACACACACACTCACACAGGTATCCTCTAGCTATTGGCCGGGTGTCTGTACGAGGATATATTCGCTATTTGAATGGGCCTATCAGAATTAAGCTACCCCGGCACTGAACTTGCGTGATTGGCTGGCAGACACCTCAGAGACGCCAGAGAGTTCAAAATAATAATTCGGCCATGAAATTTGTTTTTCAACTAACGTGTTTTCCAGTACAAATAAAAGCTGTTCACGGTAAAATGAGCACTTTTAAAAGCCCTGCTTAAGAACTACTTGTATGCACGTTGTGTATTCTTCCGCCTTATGTAAAATTAACATTGACCCGAGACACATCACTTTATTTATGAGTCGGTCAAATAAAACCGTGAAAGTATTATAAAATGAAATACTTTACAAATCTGCTTTGTTTTACACTTTAAGGCATTAAAAAAACAGAAAGCGAAATGGATATGAAGGTTGGGTGCAAGAACCAGGTTTGGTCGAAATACATGTTTTGACGGAACAATAAGGAGAAAAAATGGACACATTTTTTGGTGCAAGAACGATGTAACTCCGTCGCTTTAGCTAGTTTCTACAATGGGAAAGGAGCCACCTGTAAAAATAACTACATCAGTTTTTTTTTTGCAATAATAATGCAGCTCCTGGAGCTACCTGGTTCTTCCACTCACAAGGTTCATGTTTCGCTCACGTGCGGAGTTTCATTTCCTTCACGTTGTGTTATGTAATCTGTGTGACAAACAGTGTTTATTAGTGGTTTGTTATTTGTCGTGCTCTCTTGTCATCTAAATGTGGGCTTTTGTTGTAATTTACAGGAAGTAGTTCCGTATCTTAACGTCGAATAAAAAATATTAGGTAACCATTTATGATAACTTAAATTATTTCTTTTGCTTTATTTTTTTAATTCGAAGAGTAAAAATTACTATATTTTTAAAATTTTAACTTTCGTAATAATGTCACGGTTTCACTTGGCCGACGCATGAATAAAGTTATGAGGCCCATCACAATGTTAATCGTACATAAGGCGGAAAAATACACAACGTACATGCAAGTAGATATTAAACAGGGCTTTCAAAAGTGCTCATTTAACAGTGAATAGCCTTTAATGTGATTTCACAAGCCTCGAGATATCGGGCTACAGTTTTACCAGCTCGTGTCAGCAAAGACTCTCTTCCTGTAATAACTGAAGCTGCAGAAGGAAGACTTAAATGTCGATGTCCTAACAAGTGAAAGCGGAATGCCAAAAACTGAAGCGTGCAAAAGGGGAAAGACTTGGAAGTACAGCAAATAAAATTGTTCTACCCAGAGTAACTGGACCTCCATGTAACTCCATACACCAATGTTATGAGGAGTTTGGAAAGACGAAGAGTAAAAAGATAATACATTCATTTAATGACTTGGCTGACAAATAGAAGCCAGATTGTTACCTAGGTGGGTTAGTAACACTTCGAGCCATTGAACGTCAACGAAAGAAAACAGGTGGAGGGACACCAAGAGCACATACGTACTTGTATAGGATTAAGGATGGCGAAAATAAAACACATGTTTGTAAAAAGGCATTTGTCTTCCCTGCATGGAATTACATGTAGTAGAGTAGAACGTATTCGTGGTCACAGAGCGAATCACATTACAGCACCCACAGATAAAATGGGTCATCACAATACAAGGCCAAATACACTCACAGATGACTGTGTCAAATCAAAAATGGAGCATATAAAT
This sequence comes from Dryococelus australis, assembly GCA_029891345.1. Classification (NCBI taxonomy): domain Eukaryota; kingdom Metazoa; phylum Arthropoda; class Insecta; order Phasmatodea; family Phasmatidae; genus Dryococelus; species Dryococelus australis. Next base: position 6,897,690 of record CM056995.1, on the reverse strand, counting down.
AGTTACCCTAAACGGTCAGCTCACTATAATCGAACAGACAATCACAAAGTATACTATCTTTCTCCAGAACTAAGTGTGGCTAAAATGTATAGGCTATTTGACGATAAACAGGAAACGTCAGAAGTGGAGAAAAATACCACTGAAGTTTAAGAATGCAGCTCGAGTATTGTACACAACAATGACAACTCTAGGCCAACAACTGCCACACCAGTAGTACCTTACGACAAGTACAGAACAATTCCACTGAAGTTGAAGAATGCAGCTCGAGTATTGTACACAACAATGACAACTCTAGGCCAACATCTGCCACACCACTAGTACCTTACGACAAGTACAGAACAATACCACTGAAGTTGAAGAATGCAGCTCGAGTATCGTACACAACAATGATAACTCTAGGCCAACATCTGCCACACCAGTGGTAGCTTACGACAAGTACAGAACAATACCACTGAAGTTGAAGAATGCAGCTAGAGTATTGTACACAACAATGACAACTCTAGGCCAACATCTGCCACACCAGTAGTAGCTTACGACAAGTACAGAACAATACCACTGAAGTTGAAGAATGCAGCTCGAGTATTGTACACAACAATGACAACTCTAGGCCAACATCTGCCACACCAGTAGTACTTTACGACAAGTACAGAACAATACCACTGAAGTTGAAGAATGCAGCTCGAGTATTGTACACAACAATGACAACTCTAGGCCAACATCTGCCACACCAGTAGTAGCTTACGACAAGTACAGAACAATACCACTGAAGTTGAAGAATGCAGCTCGAGTATTGTACACAACAATGACAACTCTAGGCTAACATCTGCCACACCAGTAGTAGCTTACGACAAGTAAAAAACAATACCACTGAAGTCGAAGAATGCAGCACGAGTATTGTACACAACAATGACAACCCTAGGCCAACATCTGCCACACCAGTAGTACCTTACGACAAGTACAGAACAATACCACTGAAGTTGAAGAATGCAGCTCGAGTATTGTACACAACAATGACAACTATAGCCCAACATCTGCCACACCAGTAGTAGCTTACGACAAGTAAAGAACAATACCACTGAAGTTTAAGAATGCAGCTCGAGTATTGTACACAACAATGACAACTCTAGGCCAACATCTGCCACACCACTAGTAGCTTACGACAAGTACAGAACAATACCACTGAAGTTGAAGAATGCAGCTAGAGTATTGTACACAACAATGACAACTCTAGGCCAACATCTGCCACACCACTAGTACCTTACGACAAGTACAGAACAATACCACTGAAGTTGAAGAATGCAGCTCGAGTATTGTACACAACAATGACAACTATAGCCCAACATCTGCCACACCAGTAGTAGCTTACGACAAGTAAAGAACAATACCACTGAAGTTGAAGAATGCAGCTCGAGTATCGTACACAACAATGACAACTATAGGCCAACATCTGCCACACCAGTAGTACCTTACGACAAGTACAGAACAATACCACTGAAGTTGAAGAAGCAGCTCGAATATTGTACACAACAATGACAACTATAGGCCAACATCTGCCACACCAGTAGTAGCTTACGACAAGTACAGAACAATACCACTGAAGTTGAAGAATGCAGCTAGAGTATTGTACACAACAATGACAACTATAGGCCAACATCTGCCACACCAGTAGTAGCTTACGACAAGTACAGAACAATACCACTGAAGTTGAAGAATGCAGCTCGAGTATTGTACACAACAATGACAACCCTAGGCCAACATCTGCCACACCAGTAGTACTTTACGACAAGTACAGAACAATACCACTGAAGTTGAAGAATGCAGCTCGAGTATTGTACACAACAATGACAACTCTAGGCTAACATCTGCCACACCAGTAGTAGCTTACGACAAGTAAAAAACAATACCACTGAAGTCGAAGAATGCAGCACGAGTATTGTACACAACAATGACAACCCTAGGCCAACATCTGCCACACCAGTAGTACCTTACGACAAGTACAGAACAATACCACTGAAGTTGAAGAATGCAGCTCGAGTATTGTACACAACAATGACAACTATAGCCCAACATCTGCCACACCAGTAGTAGCTTACGACAAGTAAAGAACAATACCACTGAAGTTGAAGAATGCAGCTCGAGTATTGTACACAACAATGACAACTCTAGGCCAACATCTGCCACACAAGTTGTACTTTACGACAAGTACAGAACATTATTTTTAGATTATTTTCATATGTCGTTTGGAACTCCTCGAACACAATACGTGTCAAAAGTGTGTCAAAATAGGAAATGCTTCCACCCCCCCTTTTTTTTTCTGTAGATGAAAAAAATAAGCTAGAAACTGGAAAAAAAACTTTGCACGTAAGTTAAGCATATTGGTTTTACAAGTATTTAAAGGATAAAATGTAAGTAGCCAAAACAGATGACTGTAGAAAACCACGGGATTTGGTGTAGAAAAAAATTTCCTTCCTTTTCTCTTCTCATGGTGCCGTCGCAAGATGTATTTTATAAGGGTTCTTACGGGTGTTTCCATTCTGCATATACTCAGCAAAAACAACGAAGAGTTTTTCTATCTGTATGACGAGTCTTCAGGGAGAAAGTCGCCAAATGAAGCTGTATTCTGAATTCATGTTTTGTTGCAAATTACAATCACACCTGGTGTCAAGACATTGGACTTATTTTGTGACAACTGTGTTGCACAAAACAAAAATATTGTACTGGTTCAGTTTTGCAATGCCTTAGTGAACAATAGACATTTTGAGGAAATACTACAATATCTCCCGGGGTCGGCCACAGTTTCCTGCCTTGCGACAGAAACTTTAGTGTAGTGAAGAAAGAAAAACTTAAAAGAGAGAGGTTGTTTGTACCTGGTGATTATTCCCAGCTCATATACAGTGCGAGCTGCAAGTTTCAAGTGAAAATGATGACCCGTACAAATTTTTTAGACAATAAAAGGTCACTGGTGCGATCTTTCATAAAGAGGGCTGCGGTCAGTTCACTATCTCCAAGTATAGAGTGTTGATTCACGGGAGCAAGTTCGTGGGAAAAGTCCAGTGCTCAGTAGCATGCTGAGGGATCTACACAGGAACATTTTCATTGTTAAAAATGGATGCAGTGCCTGCTTTTACACTCCAGAACGACAAAGCTAACTGTAGACCATTGCCGCCCAAGAGTGCTTGCAGAAAGATACGTTCCTCCCGGTGACAAGTGATTCTACGACAGTCTGCCAAGGCATGTCAACAACAAGTGTACATCAGCCAGCGAGTTGTGATTTTTACTCAAGTTCTGTATTTCTACCATTCTTATATTCTATACTTACGCATGATCTACTATTCAGATATTATTGAATATCTTCATTCCTTTGATTCTGTGTGTAATTTGTAAAATACTTTATATTATTATTATGTAATGTTATTACCCAACACTCCAAGCGAACTCAAAAGGAAGTTTATATTAATTATTATGGCCAAGGATTATCCCCTATTTTTTTTCTATTTAACTTGCCAAATAGTATAGTATACAGTGCAGATATTCTGAATTTTGCGTGAAGAGATACACATAGAACTTATTAATATTCAAAGGATACAAAACTAATGAAAACTGTAGTTTTGATCAAGAATCAGGTGGCTCCTTAATCTTTATGTAATATGTATTAAGAGCTACAAACAAGAAAAGCTATATTTTCATTTAATAAATTGTCACATATAACAATCTTCTACAAATTATATAACAACATAAATAATATCGGATACCTACCCGTTAAAGACAGTAACCGGGTATCATTATGTTATTATTACCCAACACTTTGAATAAACGTAGTGGGAATTGGCATTATATTTTTACCACATAATGTACGTGCATAAATGTTAGTTCATGATTTTCTAAGCCATTTCCCAAGTAATACTGCAATGTTTTTAAATATTATAAGGCATGATACTATACTCATTCTGAACTTCCTATAAAATGCTATTTGTGTGAGTGGAATGTCAAATAATGATGGTATTTTAAGCTGTAGTTATATCAGAATTACTGAAATACATGTATAGCACATTCTGTATTTATTTGGAACAATATCTAGGTCAGCTAAATTACCATTTCACATTTAGAGCCTACGAAATTAATGCAAATGCTCGTTTTGATGCAAGAAACAGGCAGCTCCAAAATTTACATTCGATTTTTTTAAATACATAGTAGAAGTAAAACTCTATTTTTATTGAATATAATTTCACATTTAACGAATGTCTACAAAGCTATATAACAACACAATCAAATAAACTTTAAATTAAATTTACAAACAGTTTTATTCACTTCCTGAAAAATTCCCAAAAATGAAGCCAGCTTGTTCTTGCTCCCAGTCCTGCAACTTTGCCAACTTTACTGGACGCAATGGCACTCGCTGCGCCCATTAAATATATACAGGTTGATGCAGTGACATTTTTCTAAGGTTGATTTGAGAAGTGCTCACATGGCGCTAACTGTACCTAGCAACACAAAGGTGAAACGGCCGATAGTACAGCGAACTTCAGCCGCGCACACGCCAGCAAAATGGCGTCACTGACCAGCAACGTTCTGCAACGCCATTCGCCAGTCAGATACGTACCCAGTAGCCAGTCAGAGCCTCGTGCGATCGATCAGAGAACGGCACATCAAAGGAACCGCCTCATCCACTCTGTGGCTCCTCTATAGGCTGTTCACCGTAAATTATTGAGCACTTTTGAAAGCCCTGCTTAAGATCTACTTGTAAGCTGGTTGTGTATTCTTTCGCTATATTTTAAAATCAGCATTGTCGTGGATCTGATAACTTTGTTAATGCGTCAGTAAAGGGAATAAGTAAAATTATTATAAAAGTAAATATTTAACAAATTTTCTAATCTATACACTTTACGCGCTAAAAAATTAAGAAATAAAAGCAAATCGTTATAGAATGGAAAAATGTCCAGCGAACTATTTTAATTCAACATTGAGACACAGAACTACTCATGATGGCTCGTTGAGCGGTGGTGAGGAAGGCCCTAGTCAAGGGGGGGGGGGGGGGGGTAAGGAGTTTAGGAAGAAAGTGGCTACGCCTCCGCACCGTGCCGTACAAAACACATTGCCTCTCGTTCCTCGCAGTAGTGAGGGACTGTGAACAATGGCGAGTAGCACGCGGCCCAAGAGGTGTAAACCAGTTATACACAGCAAGGAAAGAGAAGTCATCAGGAGTGTTGTAGAAGCTTGTGATGGAGAGGCAAGGAATAAATATTTGTTTGTTATTATTAACAAACCTACAGAGAGCTGCAAAGTACACGCAAGAAAGTAAGGATTCTATCGAGAGAATTCCCAAACAAAGCAGAGATAGACCTGGCGAACCTCAAACAACTCCAGGAAAGCGAAGGCAAGAACACGATGCTTACACTGTTCACTGCAACTGCTATTAAGGGTTCCTCGAAACAGGCGGACTCTAAGGCGAACTCTTGCTCACGCCTCAATAGCTGCATCACCTGTACCAACAAGGCGCTCAACTTGCATGCTGTCTCTCTGCCGGCGACTCGCCTACACACGACTTTCAGCAGCGAACATATTTAGTTTAAAGGAACACTAATAAGAAAGGAGTACAGAATGTTTCTCGAGATAACTTTTAAAATCGTGTATAGAAATTCTGTGGCTGAAACGGTTTCTGAAAGCACCTGTTTTAGCCATTCTTACATCAAAAATAATTCTTAGAGTTTGAATGAAAACATGGTGTTTGGACGCCATTAACGAAATATCCAACTGTTTTGGAATCATTACTTTGTACTAAATCCTTGTAATACACTTCATGTGCCAGCCAGTCGGAGCCCTTATTACATCTGCAATGTGATGAATCTGTGTTAACTTTTAGTCACTTTGACAGATGAAGTTAAATACCTCATGCAACAGCATCAAATGCAAGGTTTTTTTCCGAGTCATCCGTGATTTTTCAGTAACATGCAAGTATTATTGTCAGCCAAACAGACCATTCAAAATATCTTGTTTAAAAATTGTAAATTTGGCGCAGTAGCATGGCTACAAGGAAAAGGGGTCTCTTGCGACGAAACAATAATAAAAGCTACTCTCATTGAATTGCTTGAAAACATCTACCAAGAGAGAAAATATTCGCTGTTGACAGGGTATTCCAGCAACATGGCCATACTGTACCTAGATTGCCCACTTATATGTGCATTTCAGTGCCATAGAACTAGCCTGGGCTAAGATTGAATGTCATATGATAGCTCACAACACGACTGGAGATATATCACTGCAAGTCTTACAGAAGCCATAGAAGCAGTAATAAAGGAAGACTGGGTGGATATTGCAGACACGTCAATAGAATTGAAGAAGACTACTGGAAGAACGATTGCCTCATGGAGTTAGCAGTAGATGAATTATTAATCAAACTGGACAGTGATGGCGACGACACAGATGATGAAAGCTAAAAAATGTCACACCATGACAGCAGCAGTGAGCAAGAAATTTTTAGTTAATGTAATAGCGACATCTCTTGCTTAGCTCAGCCATTGTAAATATTGAAATTAGATCAATTATAGCTTACTGATACATGTACTCTACAGTGTCATAGATTTGTTTTGCTTAATCACTTTAATTAGTGAGCTAGGAATAGTTGTACTTTTCCCTAAGGTTCCTCAACAACAGATAATAAACACTGTTAACAGTGCTATGTTGAGACATCAGTAGCTTGTGTTATCAGTTTGTAAAATTGCTATTCACTTTTATTATACATTATTTTTATTATTATTATTTTTTTTTACCGAAGCAACTGGAATCATGAATGTTACATGGTGTCTGTCTTTTCTTCTAGCTCTTTCCGCGATCAGGCAGGGACAAGTAGCAAACCGTCGTCCGCATAACCATAGATCATGCAGCCATGCGGCAAGTCCAGTCGAAGCAGCCCCTCAAAGATCACGTTGCAAAGTATCGGACCAAGGACTGAGCCTTGCGGACAGCCCTTGGTCAGCACCTTCTCTTCCTTATGTGCACCCATTTCCAGGGCGCACTTGCGATCTGTCACAAAGGAAGTTATCATCCAGTAGATATTTCCAGGGCACTCCAACAAGCGAAGTTGCCACAGAATCTGTGGCCACCAAGCATTGTCAAAAGCTCCCGCGATATCCAAGGATACTGCCATGACGAAGGTTTGGTCGTAGGTCTTCACCTGTTCGACCATGTCCATGATTGCCATTTCGGTGCTCTTTCCCTTGGTAAACCCATACTGGCGAGGATGAATACCTTGGACGATGTCCAGGAATTGCATCAGCCTATGGTTTATTAGGCGCTCCAACGTCTTCCCCATTACTGGGAGAAGCGTTATAGGCCTGTACGAGCTTGCCTTTCTCGTTTGAAGTGGTCAGTGGAATGTTTGTAGGATTCGTAGTACATCGTTCGACAGTACACTTTACGGGCGAAGGGAGGGACGTGACAGGCCAAACCTACGGCCGGCCAAGGAGAGTGAACTGGGACTAGGGGGTCCAGCCCTCGCAACGTTTGACGCCAACTTTACCGGGCGCATACCACTACGTGAGCCTGTTAGAAATACACGCAGGTAGAAACAGTGACATTTTTCAAGGGTTCATTTCAAAAGTGCTCACTTTATCGTGACCTTTTACTCAGATGTCGCAGTCAGTTGGAATCATTCCTTCCGATTTCTATTGTTCTAATGCTCATCAGTATGAGAATCAGCACATTGGTGAAATATTTACTTGTCTAATGTTCCCACAGTTCCACTTGACAGACGCGTGAATCAACTGATCAGTTCCATGACATTGTTAATTTTACACATGGTGAAAGAATACACTTTTAGATCTTATTACGTTCAGTCCCGAATTAATTGACGAGCTCAAGTGTTGCAGACATTATTATTTTTTAAATGCGCTGTACCTGTGTTGAGCGTGTTTCTGGCAGCCAGTCTGCGTGTTCTTTGATGCCAGCACTAACCATTCACAAATGAGAGGCGCAGAAATAACTTCAACAAGTTATATTACTCTGAAGCTGAAAAAAAACGCCCAAAACACTGGCCATTGTTTCCTTGTGTGTACAGTTCCGACCATTTATATCGCTTATGTGCAACATGTCCTCGAGTTCTCGGCTTATAGCGAACCGTCCGTACTCTGTGGTTTAAGTAAACATGCTAAGAAAAAATTTAAAAATGAAATAAATTAGACGAACTATTTAAAAAACGGTAATTTAATAAATTAATATTAAATTTTAAAAATGAATTTAAAATTAAAAATAAAAATGAAATTTTATTCCTCGCTATTATTGAAAACTTTTGCAGGATTTTTTTTTAGGAAAAAAAAAAAAATAACCCCAAGGTAAAGAACATGGCGTTGTGCGCCCCCTGAACTCCCTCGCCTCGCTGTGGAGCGATAATTACGGCACTGCGAGACGTGGCAACAGCGCCCAGGTGCGGTAACTTGGAGGGGAGTGCAGGGGAAAGAGAGACAGTAGCGCCGCCTGATGGCGTGGTGGTGGTGTTTTGTCGGCCGCGCGCGTCGAGAGAGGAAAGTGTCTCTATGGTTGAGCGCCGAAGAGAGGGTGGGTGGATGGAGGCAGGAGTCAGATGTCAAGGTGGTCGAGGCGCTCGCCTGACAACTCCCTTTCCGCACCGCAACTCGCCGCACACAGCCGCGTTCAATATCCAGATGCACCGTCGTGGTTCGAAACTAGGATGTAAGATTTTCACAGAAAACTGTTGCACCCTCTTATAACATCTTTGGTTGCACCATTCGATTCCAAGAAGCTTCCAACCAAAGATGTTAAAAGAGGGTGCTACAGTTTTCTGTGACAATCATAGATCCAATCTAGGATCGAGTTTCGAACCACGATGGTGCACCTGGGGATATGCCCCTGTCACACTGTTTTCAATAAGTTTTGTCAAATAAAGTTAAGACAGTTATGAATTCACTGACACGTCATAAACGCCGCAATTTTTGTCTGAGAATGTTGGGTGGCTTCAGTTTTCATCAAACATTTGAAAATTGGAGCGGTTATAAAATTTATTGGTTTTTGTTTGATGGTTTCAGCCAATCAGAATCTTGCACGACAAAAATGTACGTGAAGAAACTTAAAAAATAACGAACAATTGCTGGAAACGAAGTAAGTTATGAAGATAATTAATTTACGTAGAAGTTGTCTGGGCATGGGTGCTATTTGAAGTTAATATTGCACATAATATTACGAACTCACGGGCATTAAATTTCTTTGTGCAGGAAACTTCTCTAATAACTAAAGTTTTAATTTATTAAAGAAGCAAATATTAATTACAGCGTTCCTTAAAATACTTCCTCTAATGGAAAAAAAAAAAAATATATATATATATATATATATATATATATATATAATATTTAGCTATGAAAACAATTTTTAAATCATAATTCAAATTAAGTTCTCCCAGTAAAAAAAATTTGACGGCGAGACACATTTTCAAACACATTCAAGATAATTTGACAAAATTTGTTGTAAGGAAAAATTTGATGGCCGCATTTGTCTTCATATTTTATTGTCAAATACAGTCGAATTCACAGACTCATGCGAAAACTCGCGTCCTCGAAATTTCTATTTTAATATTTCATATATGCTTCGGCAGAAATTTATACTTTCTCTTTCATTTCCACATTACTTAATAGTCCCTGGGGTCGCAAACTAGACATCTTTGATGTGTGCTGCATTTAAGATGGGAAAAAACTTAATTCGTTAACATAACCAATCAGCTGTAGCCTATGTGCAAGCTGGCAGTGATACGAACATGTCGTAACATAGAGCAGTTCTTGGTTTAGGAATCAGTTACACATAGGGCAGATCATTCGTCACGTATCATCACAGATAACTGTACCGGTCAAATATAGGCTTCCTTTGCTACATCTAGACGATTATCTACAATGGTAAAGTGAGCACTTTTGAAAGTCCACCCGTTTCGAATAATAGTTAGTAAATATATTTTATTTTAGCCTTAGACGCTGGTAACTTCCTAGTGTGGTCAAATATACACACTGTGTTTATTACTTGCATGGAAATATTTATATGATGATGTGGTTAAAAGATAAAAAAAAAAAAAAAAAATCACTGAAAGGAAAAAGTAACTAGGGCCTGAAAGGTGCTCACTTTACTGTGAACAGCCTGTACACGTGTTTCATTCAAAACCCGAGGTTTTTGCTGGACAACTACCATGAACCTAAATTATGTTTCGACAGAGACAATATTAATGTTTGATTGCTATATTAATGCTTGACTACAGCATTCCTGGCTTGTATTCTGTCATGTCTGGTTGAACTGCTGTGTTGTGTTGTCCTATTTTGTTCTTTCTTATATTGTCAGTGTTGTCCTAACTTTGTCATCAGGTTTTGGTTTCTATATATAATCTATTGAGTATGTATATATACATATATTTCTCGTGATTAGTCGCTGCTCTGTTTTCTGGCTCTATTCCCTCTTGGAATTGTCCAGTGTTGTATATATATATATATATATATATATATATATATATATATATATATATATATATATATATAATATATATATTGGTTCTCGTCCATAAGTTGCTTGTCTTTTTAAAGTATTTTTTCGTGCTCAGTCCGGTTTTTTCAATGACTAACATCTGCATCGAAATGGTGAATGTCCAAAAATATCCATCTTGTCAGAATCCCCATTGGCCCAGTAAGTGGGATTGTATCTTCGCACACGCGTGGCAGCCAATAAGGAGAGAGAACTGTCGGACATGTGTACGGTACTTTGAATCCTAGCAAATAGTCAACTTTTCCCGCTATAAACCATCATCTCTAATCATAGTCATTACTGTGCAAGGTTAGACAGAACCAATCAGGACGTCGCCTCTTCTTGGGCTATGCTATATGTTGCTGCTGGTCGGCAGGTTTTCTCGGGAATCTCCCGTTTCCCCAGCCCTTTCATCCCGGCGCCGCTTCATATTCACTTCGATCGTCCTCATCGGCTCTCAAGACCTCGATGTTAAATAGCCGGCCAAACCTCTTCACTCAGGTCGCCCACCCCATAGACTGCAAATTACCATCTGTTACAAGACATTCGTAAGAACTTCTCGTACAATAAACTTCCTCTTTCAAATACCTGAAATGAGAAACTAATGTTTACGTTGAGTGGTTAATAAATATTGCGAGAGAGTCACACATCACCGAAAACAATTTACTCGCGGCATTTTCAAGGAATCTACTTGAGAACCCGAGGAAAATAATTCAATACATATTCAACTTGAGCATGGCTACAGCTCGAAACAATGGCCAGACGGGACGGCAAATCGAGTTCGTGGTAGAACTGGCCATTTGGTATTTTAGGATTTTAGTGTTTAGTAGCGGTCAATTCGAACGCCGTCGATAGCCACTTCTTCAAAAATGGCTGTTATTTAATTATTTAGTATTTTAGTAAGTTTCGTTAAATACCATAAACTAAATACTAAAATACCAAATACGTCATAATTTTAGTCAACTAATTCTGGTCGCGTGACCTTTAAGTAAACTAAAAGTGCCATTTCGATTACACCCTCAAAGTAGACTGGGTAAACCGCCAAAAATGCCGATAATAATCGTACGAGTAAGAACCAGGTATTACAGTAGGTTCTGGAAAATGTCACGAAGCCCCAATAAAAAGCTATTTGTAAGTACCATAAATTCTTCCCTACATATAATGGCAGCCCACCACTTTTTTTCCCCCGTTAGCGAATACCGCTTGTAAGGGTTCTCGATACGTAAAATAATTTTCAAGGACTATATAAGCACTTTCTAGAAGCGTGGGAACCCTGTCCTAGATTCATGCTGTGCCACGTTTTTTCACCAAAAGTGCTAGGTTAATGTTAAATAACTATGTATAATCCGCACCGAAATACTAAGTTTATGATGAGCGATCAAAAAATATTTTATTTTAGTTGTGCATGTCAAGTGTGTTTGTCTTAATCTCAAGGGCGTCGAATAAGAAATTATTCGTTATTTTATATTTGTACAGCATAATGTTCAAATTTTATACATAATCTATAGGTACTTTTTCCTAAGACAGTAAAAAATTTCGAGCAGATAGTTTCCTCATGAGTACCTGTCAAAATCATATTTTTGCTGCTTTAGAAAAAGACACACCCATGGTCCGGCCGAGACACTGTACAACCTCTATGGACTATCCAGGTCCTGCATCAATGTCACTCTGGCCAGGAAGCCCTCCAGATCTTCTCCAGCATGCCAAGTTTCAACCACTACCAAAGCGAGTCCAAAATCAATGGATCGGACACTCAAGAGAACACACGAAGGACTTATTCCATCAGTCGTTGCACTAGTGAGGCTCTCCATAGTTCATTTCCATCTCCTTAGAATTTCTTTCATTTTGAAATTCAGGATTTGTGCCCTGTGGTCCATCGTTCTGAGCACCAACAGTTCAACTCTCCTTGGTAATATTTATCGATCCGTCCAACGAGGCAGATGCGCCTCCCAAATTATAAAGATGTCGTGAGGGAGGGGTAACTCCCTGACGTAGCCAAATTTGCTTGGACTCAGCGGAGTCCTTGACTCACACCCCCCCATATAGTAAATGTAAATGCAAAGTTGCGTCGAGTGCGTAGTCAAGTTTCTGGCCCTCAGTGGGCCATAGCTATGTACCCTAGAGGGAAAGTGTCTTTTTGGTCCCATAGTGTACCGTTCGCAACTGATGAGAACCTCCATGGAAGGATTTGCTTTAGACTGGCAGCACGATGCTTTAAACAAGGAACAAAAGTTTGCACATTATATAACATACCTAGGGCTAGAGCTAGTGTAGTGATTTCTCACGAAAAAAAAATGATTTGCATTGTAGACTTCAATAGTATAAGTATTAAACAGCAGTTTGTATATTGCCATTGGTTGCTGTCTGCTTGAGAAGTAGTTTTCATATTTGCCTGGGCCACTCAGAGTTCGGCAACATAGACACAGCTCCTACGTGATTCGTGTGCAGACAGTTAACACGTGTCGAAGCGTAATTCAGCCAATCAAGATAGGTGAACGACCCTACAGTGTTTTGAAATTAAAATGTCTTAAATCTTTTCCCGAAATTTCAGTAACTCTACACATACCTCTCGCTAATAGTTTGCAACTGCATACCACCCCAGTTTTCCCCCGTACTGTCTTGTCTCACAACACAAACCCTCATTACATATGTCCTGGGTTTCTCCCCTATTACTTCGGGTTATAAAATGGCACAATACTAGATTTCACTGGCATATACTTACTTAAGCAAATTTCATTGCCTCATTTACCGATGTCACGGTCCCCTTTGCGATTCGGCCAAACGGAATGAAGCCACCAAGAGTGCAACACTTTTACAACTGGTGTAGAGTCCTGCAACATGTGTTGGAAGAGCGGAGATACAGTGACTAGAGAGACTGAAATTTCGCGAGTTCATTTAAGGACAAGTTAAACTTTATTCGCAAGTCCAATAAAGTTTCCGCTTCTATTGGACTACAGTTTGTCAGACACATCCCGGACGACTTTCGACCAATAACGAACATGTAAGGAAAACGAGCACCTAATCCGGTGCTACCTGGTCAGAGGATAAACTGGAGCAACAGCCAATGAACAACTAGGATCGTGGAGTCTAGATTGTTGCCGAATGAATCCGCGAAAATTGTGGGCCTTTACCAATGACACGCATCCAGCTGACACATACTTTTATAACGTCTAGTCGTCCACAAAGTTATAACGAGAAATTAGAGGGTATTTAGTAGAGTCTATATGATTTCGCATTATAATTCAGTACCGAGATAGATGACACACAAGTATATCTTAGTTTAGCTGATTCCAGAGGCCCTGCAGGATTCACAACCAGCCGTAAACACGTATCACTCATTCCGTTTGGCCGAGTCACATAGGAGATAATGAAGGTGAGATCTGCTCGAGTAGTTGTAGGACTGTGAAATGTGAAATGATAGAGTCTTTAGTCTTTAGACACTCACTATACGTGTGCAGACGCAAGATGGCGGTGGTCGTCATCCATCCAAGTACTAGGCAAGCCCGGAGCCGCGTAACTCTGAGATCACGAGAACCCTGAGTATTCCAATGGGGTATGGCGAAGATATTGCTGGCAGATCAGTTGACTGAATGCGCGTGGCTATATTTATAGTCTATCCGCAGTTTCTTCACACTTTTTTAATCTAACCTTTGGAAAATTACCTCAAGTAAGACGTGCTTGGTTGTTTACATGCATTGCAAGCGTTCTATAACTCTGTGATCATTAAAGGATCTTATATTTCGTTAAATTGAAGTTTATCAATATTTGATTTATAAAGTACAACATTTAATTTATAATAAACATTTACAAAAACAGTGAGAAAACACGTGTGTTGGTAGAGCCTAGTAAGAAATAGTTCTCATACAAAATATGATGACAACTGAGTGCGCACGAATTAGGTGCGCTGTCCTTTGGTGTTATTTTTTGTACTTTTTTAAGCCGAGTTAGGAGGAGGCGGAGGAATATCCTGTAAGTATAACTTAGGCAGGGCTTGAGGAAAGTGCGAAACGACCGTGAACGCAGCCCAGTGTTGGCACGAGGATGGGTGCAAGCGGGCCGCGAGTGTATGTCCCTCGGGAGAAAGCTACAGCACGCGAGGAGAATGTGGTTGACCTCCACACGTCGTGATTGTTGTCCAGCCAGGGCGCCCCAGCTCACGTGCGACTCCTGCACGAGACGACGTTCGTTAGTGCACGTGCCCTGGCTGCTTCGTGCTCAACCATGTATAACTAGGGCTACTGAAATTTCACGAAAAGATTTCAAGATTAGTTATATTTCAAAACACTTGTAGGGTCGTTTACCTTACTTGATTGAGTGAATTACTTTTGACGTGAATACGGACGCGGTTAAACGAGTGTTGTTAAACAAATTCAACTAAATACATTCGGTAGCCATGTCTGAACAAGTTTAAAAACAGAACGTGTTTTCGCGGTTACATACCCAAAGCAGAACGAGTTCAATGGAAACTCTAACCTCAACATACATTAAACTTAAAATGTATGATATTTAATTATAATAGCCTTTAACATTTATCACTATTGACATTTGTAATTCTTATGAATCTTACAATTTTACTATAATGGCATAATGGGTGGGTATTAATACATTCAACCTTAAACTTAAGTTAATTCAACAAGGCAGTAATTCCCGCCAAATTCAGCAATATTGATTGCACCGGTAGTTTACTTGGAAGCAGCCAATAGAAGAGCAGCAGAGAAGAGAAGTAGTTGGAAACTACTTATGAAAACTGTTCACTTTGAAGGAGAAACAACTGCGATCGGAACTCGGTCGAAGGTAATGTAACCTCTTCAATACCTGAACTTGTTTTAGTGAAGTAGTTCTGCCAGCATCACGTGTAGCCGCGGCCTACGTCTTTAAATTGGCAACCATGGTGGGAGGCAATCCAGAATACCCGATGATAACAAGTCTGGGGATACAGTTTGGCATTGCAGCTCCGAATCTATCGTCTACATTCAAAACTAAATTACACCACTCGATTACCGAAGGATTAAAGAATATGTTACGGTATGTGAGGAATGCGAAGCATTCCTTGCCTGGAGGGGGGGGGGGGAGGGGGTGCAATTTTTAGTTCGTTTCGCCGGGTCTCCTAACTTTCGCGTAGTATAACTTTTGACTAGGAGAAGCTACGACGCTCGTTTGAGTTTCAATCGACAGATCTCGTCAAGATCAATGGATTACGCTATGGGTTTAATGTAAGAAATTAAGAAAACTTAACACAATGTCGGCCTATACTCGTCAAAAAGCCAAGTCGAAATACATAAATCGTATACGGTTGGAAAGAGCATCTCAAAAGCAATCCAGTGATACCCATAAAACCCCATATGATCGAGTGAAGCGGTGCCGGGAACGTAAAATAAACATCAAGGCATCCTAGAGCGTCAACGTAGACGTATTCACGCAAAATAAACTGTCGTGTCCCCAAAACAGTGAAACCCAATTTTTGTACACTTGTTAACTGTCTGTACACGAATCACGTAGGAGCTGTGTCTATGTTGCCGAGTTCTGAGTGGCCCGGACAAATATAAACACACCTTCTCAAGCAAACAGAAACCAAGGGCAACAGACAGACTGCTGCTGGGTGCTTGTAGTATTGAAGTACACCGTGTACTCAAATTTTTGTCGTGAAAATCACTAGCTCTATTCATAATTCTCAGTGTCCTGTATATCAGATCTAGTGTGGTTAGTGTACAGAGTATATTAAGGTTGAACTAAAACAACTGCCTATGGATCACTGCACCCGAATATACAACGTGAAGAACTCATAACGTTGTACACACGCCATAAAAATGGTCAGAAAAATGCTATTTATGTTGTATATGAAAGAATAATGTATAAATTTTGTAATATTATAAAATATTTTACTAAAATATATATTTAAAAGGTAAAAAAAATTGTCATCTGATAGAGACCGCTTTTTTAATAAAATTTGCGCGAATTTCGTTTTGGATACTTTGGAAAGCAGAATTTACAAGAAAATATTCTTCAAGAAAGATCGTCATATAATTTACTATGATTGCATGAAAGAAAAGCATAGTAATAATGTATCATATGAATTTTATAATTAACTTTTTTATTTGCACCAGTTTCAGCCATAAATGTTTGTGACAAATAGACGCACATAAAATAAATTATAAAAATTATTTCCTACATTATTATTACAATTTACTTACATGCAATCAATGAAAATATTATGACGATATTCCATGACGAAGATTTTCTTGTAAATTCTGCTTTCCGAAGCATCCAAAATGGAACTACGCTTAAAGTGTATTTAAAACGCGAACTCCATCGATCAACAAATTTGTTTACATTTAAAACGTATATTTTAGTAGAATATTAAAAATTTTACAAAATATATACATTCTTCTTTCATATATAGCATAAAACGCACATTTCTGACAATTTTTATTGTGTCTGTACTACTTTTTAAATGAGTTCTTCACATTGTATAGTCGTGTGCAGTGCTCCACAGGCAGTTGCTTTGCTTAAACCTTAATATACAGGGATGAAATAATGTAGCAGTTTTTATTTTTTAAGTGGGCGCACTCGTTTTCCGATTGGTTTCGCGAGGCATTGGGAGCAGGTCCTTGTGTCTGATTGGCTACCGCGCTTGGCGAAATGTACCCTATTGGCTGGGCTACTGACAGGCATGTAGGCGATGATTGGCGAACGCGTTGTAGATCGCGGAATAAGCGGCCATCTCCACTCTAGATGCTTATTTACACTGTGGTTAGGGACTGGGAATTCGTTTTAGGACAAGCTAGACCTCAAACGTACGCGTATTTCTGTTACGTTTTCAATTGGACCACAGTTTATTAGACACGCCCTGTTGATCTCTGAGCCAGTAGCAGATCTGCAAGGAAAGAACAAGCATTGGATCCCGTGCCACTTGATGTGAATTGGGAAGTAGCCAATGAACAGAAATCTGAGGCTTGAAAATAAACAGGACTGTGGAGTCTGGCTTACAGTTCCTTTAAAACGTGTAATTTTCCTGGCTCTAGATAAGATCTACACTTTACATGGCAGAAAACAGTGTACGATAAGTAGAGTCCCTATAATTTCGCGGTGACAGACGAGATGTCATTAAAGTATTCTCTAAAAACACACTCTTTGCTGTAACACACGACCTGTTGCAGCGAAGAAAATGTTCTTTGAATATGAATAGTTGCAAAGTAGGTTCTTCCCAAACATAATTTTTGTTAGATTTGTAACTTGTATTAATAACTGTGATAACCTTGCATTGTAGTTACATAGTTCAGCAGGAGATTTTGTGATAATGTCAGTTACAATGTAAAGAAAAGTTATGCTCTAGAAACAATCGTGGTTAGTAGGCCTAATTAAGAGAGAAGTGGTTAGTAGGCCTAATTAAGAGAGAAGTGGTTAGTAGGCCTAATTAAGAGAGAAGAGGTTAGTAGGCCTAATTAAGAGAGAAGTGGTTAGTAGGCCTAATTAAGAGAGGTGACCAATCTTTCAAAATTATATTCACTAAAATCAATTACAAGTATGGCGTATTACTAGCCTAACGACCGCTTTGTCTTATTGAGTTATCACTGCTTGTGAAAGTAGGTTTGTCAGGTATAAGCTGTTCACGGTAAAATGATCACTTTTGAAAGCCCTGCTTAAGATCTACTTGTAAGCACGTTGTGTATTCTTCCGCCTTATGTAAAATTAACATTGCTATGAGCCTCATCACTTTATTCATTCGTGGGTCAAGTGAAATAGGGAAATTATTGGAAAAGTGAATATCTTACAAACCTTCCCCCTTTTTTCTACTTCGCTGCATAAAAAAAAAAAATAGAAAACGAAGGAAATAATTTATGTAATTACAAATGGTTACCCAACACATTTTATTCGAAGTAAAAATATGGAACTACTTCCCCTCCATCGTTACCAACTTTACTGAGCGCATGTCACTCAGTTCGGCCGTTAAAATATATTCATGCAGGTAGGAGAAGTGACTTTTTTCTAAGGTTGATTTCAAAAGTGCTCACCGTATCGTGAACAGCCTTTAGTAACATAGGCTGGAATATAATAACGTCAGCTCTCCTTTAGGAAAGAATCAAAGTTAGTTATTTTGACAATCGCTGCAATTCAGAATGATGTTAGATGTCTTCAGGAGGACTGTAATTCATACTGCAGTTGCAGTTTTGCAACTGCAGTATGAATGTTTGCGCCGGGACAACAGTTACGTGCAGAAAATGTTAATTTTTCTAAACCGTTGCCTATTGTAAGAAGTAATGTTTATATACAGTAAACAAAAACAGCTCAGAGAATGTGTAATTCCTTGTTGCAAAGGAAGTTATCACTGCCATAAGATAAATAAATAAATGTACGACAAAAACATTTATTTACTTTAAGTTAAATCAATTTTGTATTATGTAAAACAAAACAGTTTCAAATAAATGGTTGTCTAAGCCGTACAGAAAAATTGATAAATATTTTTGGAGAACGGATATGTCTGCTTGTTGTATGTCGTCGTTAGGAACAGCGAAAATATTTCTAAACAAGATACAGCTCAAAACCACCTTTTTTGATTGGCTGAAACATGTTCTGTTTCGCTGAGTGGCTAGGTCAAATGCGGAAACGACACCAGCAGCCAATGGAGGTATGACAACAGCCGAGGTGCACCTATACTATTGAAATCTATTGAGTGCTCCGATTTATTCACGAAAAATATCGGGCCCTAGTCCATTGTACCTCCGCTCATCCAACACACGCCCTTGCTGGGCCCAGCAACCAGCAGCAATCCTCTAGCACTCTGGCAGCTTCATTCCGCTTGGCCGAGAGGGTCACGCGACTTTGGTAGTGGCCACTGGCAAAATGAAATCTGATTCAGTATGTAAATCACTGTCGAATCTATAATGGGGCCGTTTTAAAACAATAAATAATAGATAGGTAGGGATGGGAAAATTTCGCTTGTTGAATGACCTGCAAGCTACATTCCTCAGTCCTCTACATACTGGAGCTTCAGCTGTGTGTTCATTGGCCGTTGCCCCACACCTGGCAGTTATGGGATTCGCGAGGTGTTTCTTTGTAAGTCTGCTATTGGCTCAGAGGCGGCCAGTATGGGTCTAATAAACTGTGATCCAATTGCGAATGTAACTTCGCTGTATATGTTGTCCCGAAATGAATTCGCGAAAATTTTCCTATCCCTATAGATAGGCCCGCCCGTTTTTCTGAGAAAATATTTACGCGGAGGGTAGACTTCAATGTCCTATGTGAACACTTGCAGTCTTCATTTGACTATTGGCCGCTTGTCTTTGTGCGAAGGCAGTCTGGTACGTGAGTGATCCAATCAGAATTAAGTTTCTCCGATACTGACCGTCCGTGATTCGCGGGCAGACGGATATGGCGCGTAACAATTTAAATGATCTAATCACTAGGAACATGCAAAATTCGGGTTATTTTCTAAAATCAGACTAAACTGTAAGTTGTCATAATCTCGTTTGATTTCTGACATTTGCCGAAAGTCTGCGTATTTCGCCTGGTGTAACTAGCGAGCCAATAATAACTGTTATACACAATGTCTTAGACTGCCCCAAAATAATAACGCGAATTTTACAGGTCTCTACTAATCACAGGGACCACGGTGGCTGAGCGGTTGTCCCACTCGCCTCCCACCAAGGCGAACCGGGTTCAATCCCTGGCCAGGCTACTCCCGAATTTTCGCATGTAGGAATCGTGCCGGACGATGCCGCCGGTTAGCGGGTTTTCTGGAGGATCACCCGTTTGCCCCCCCCCCCCTTGCATTCTGGCGCTGCCCCATACTCACTTCGCTTCATCCTCATCGGCTCTCAAGACTCCGTTGTTAAGAGCCTCCCAAATCTCATCACTCACTCACTCTACTGATCACGAAAGTTATTCTGAACTCCAGTGTTTTGGAATACAACTTTCTTTTCAATATTTTCGCAAAGAACAGGTGGCCGTAATGACGGGGTCTCTGCCAACAGGGCGATGACAAGTGATATGTAATGGTGTCGCTTGCGATGGAAATATACTACTTATTTCTATAGCCTGTAAATGTAAACCGACTGCAAAGTGTTCGGACTAATAGTAGGCCCTAACATAAATTTTGTGGAGTAAGATGTCAGCTGAGGATAAAGACGTGTCCGTGTATGCATTATTAATATCGGCGGCGCCATCTTGCGCTGTCGCTGGACTCGCCGGGTGGTATGTCCGGGAGTTCCCATGCTATTCACACGACGACTATGCTAATTGATATCACCTGGCCGCAATTATGGACTCTGGATAGTCCCCTCGCAGCTGCTGCGCGGCTTGGCAAATAGCTTAATAGCCGAGTGATTTCGGGACCCAGGGCCCGGAACTGAGATTTATAGCTCTGTTTGCTTCGGAGATCAGCTTGAGCAAGGTCGCCAGCTGAGATCGAGCCACGGTCGAACTGATGTTTGAAATACACGTTTTTCCCTAGAAACTATTAAACCTGCGTCCAAAGCGCTGATCTAAGAGAGCACACACATTCCCGATGAGACTCGTTGAGTACTTTTTTGTCGTTACGCTCATTAGAAACACTATTTAACAGCGCTCTAACATAGCTGAAGATGGCCTTTTCAAAGCGCCGTGTCTCACAATATGACAGCCACAGACATTAAAAAATACTCGAGGGCTCTTCATTGAACAACATTGCCAGTTGCCACAGACTTTCACCAATACAATTATAGGGTCGCCTTTTAAAGACCCATATGCAGGGGCCCCTGTTTTTCGCGAAAAGATTCCAGGACAAGTTGTGTTCCAAAACACTTTAGTTCAGAACCACTTTTGTGATTACAGCATTCGAATTGTTACATGTGGGGGAAATCGAGGGGGGTAGAGAGGAAATGGGTGGTGGGGAGAGGGATATAGGGGGAGAGGTTGGTGGTTTGGGTGCAGGAGGGAATGGGGAAGTTGGAGGAGTGGTGGTGTGAGGTAAGGGAATGGTTGGTGGTGAGTTGTAACATAATTAATTTTTATAATAACTTTTTTACGAAAGTGGTTTCTAAGGATGTCAGAAGGGCGAACATCCAACATGGCATCGAGCCCTGGCAGTGACGCATACCAAGATCGTGGACGTGGACTACACCGACCAACATGGCCGCCCTAGCTGTAACGCCTACCAAAATGGCGTACATGTGACGCCAACTAAAATGGCGGACTGCTCCTGGCTCCTGTCCATGAACACTGACCCAGAAGGAACTATTTCATACTACTGACAAGATACAAAAACAATTAAAATAGTTAAAGGAACTAAGTTCATCACATCAAGCTAACATAATACATTTATGGCGCCCAGCTTGTCAGCGAATTATGACTCGAATTGATAGCGCGTGTAGTTATTTACTGCACATAATTGTGTAAACTATGGGCAGGGACACCCGAATTTCGTGAATAAATTTCACGACCAGTTGTATTTCATGACAGTGAAGCGCAGATCCACTTTCTTGATTGGATGATCTAGGTGTTACGTGTCTAAGATGCAATCCCGCGAATCACAGACGTACAGTATCGGAGTAGCCTAATTCTGGTTGGCCAGTCAAGTAAGAAAATGTCTTCTCTCAAAGAATCTCCGCCAATAAGAAAAAGAAAACTTCTAGTATGCATGTAGTGTGTTGAAATCTAGCATATGCGTAATTTTTTTTTCGTGAAATTCGAGTTTCCCTACCAATATTTTAATCACTTTTTGCTCGTTTACTATCGAGATTTTTCTAACGATTTCTAATAAGTGAAGTTTATTAACGTTTAATTGTATTTCATTGTGAGATATATATATCTAGGCCAGAATTTCCTTGTTTTAAATATCCCTTACAATGTCGTTTTACCAGTCTTTTTACATCACTTTTTCCTTCGGAAATTGTGGTCAAACAGACCATACCCTGCCTTCATGCAACACTTTATAAGGCACTTGCTTGATTTTACACAACGCAGCAGAACTAAATTATAGCTGTTCGAGTAGGTTACTTAATTACGGTCAGATGGAGGGGGGGGGGGGCGAATTTACACAATATCAGCAAGAATTCGTCTGTTTTTATAAGTTTAACATTCAATTTTACCGCAGTCAATCATATAAGCAGTTTATACAAGTATATATTTACACGGCTAGTTGTCGGGCACTTCGCTCGAGTTGAGAGCTTTGGGCGGCTTTTAACAACGAGATCGTGAGAGTCGATGGCAAAATGAGGTGAGAATGAAGCAGCACTGGAATACAAGGGCGCGAGAAACGGGACATCCCCGAGAAAACCTGCCGACCAGCGGCACAGTCCGGCACAATTCTCAAATGCAAAAATCCGGGAGTGGCCCGGCCGGAGATTAGACCTGGTGGTGGGAGGCGAGCAGGCTAACCGCTCTGCCAACCCGGCCAACACTTTGCTCGAATACTCGGAGTACGGTGTTGTTTCGGAAGGCCGCCGAGGAGGGCGTGTCCTCGTGGCTGCCATGCTTCTGGAGGAAGCAGGTCAGAGGTGGAGGTTACGGGTCAGCTGAGGGAGTTCCAGTCTGGAAACTCTCCAGTCTGGAGTCTGCCCGCTCGCTGGAGCCTGGCGTCACTGCGGCGGCGTGTCTCTCTCTACCATACGAACACTTCTTTCCCACAGCGAGTACCTCTCCCATCACCAGTTATATCCGACTACACTTTCTAACTCATTCTGACTTGGGCTGCGTTCGTTTTCATCGCAACGTTGATCAGTTATCTGTAGAGATGATGGTCCATCGCGGGAGAAGTTGACTGCTCGCTAGGATTCAACGTGCTGTACACGTCAGACAGTTTTCTTTCCTTATTGGCTGTCATGCATGTATGTATGTATGAAGCTACTACAACATTTCACAGGACCAATAGGATTCTGGTACTATAAGGCAGAACGTTCGTGATTGGTAGATACGTGCAAAATTCGCGTTGTTATTTGCGGACACGTTAAACTTCAAACACGTGTAACCTTGCACTAAGTTTGTCATTGGACCAAACTGTATTTGACACACGCCCCGGGTAACTCTGCGCCAATAAATGAACACTTCACATTTGTTAAGTCCAATCACGTGCATTTCAGTCAAAAAGGGCGTGGCTTCACATCTATGCAGCAGCCAATGGAGAAGCGATGCCAGCTCCAGTATATACAGCACTGTGAAGTTTAGCCTAATGCCAAGTAATAACGTGCATTTTGCAGGTCTCTAGTGATTGGTCTGCAAACAACTTAGACGAGTCAAAACCTTGTACATCCAATCATGAAATAATAAACTAGTTAGAGTGTTATAGAAGATACGTTGACTGAATACATTTTCGCTAATTTCCAGCGTCTCTACTTATCGTCGATCCCTTCCCGTTTCACGAGTCCTTGTTCCCTCCACGAGAAATGTTCGTTAGTGCAGTCTGTGTTCATGTCCACCTCGAGTTTCGCTCTGTGCGAGCTTCCTGTGACGTCAGCAAATGTTTCGCGAGTTCAATGGCTTGCAGGCTAGACTCTGCAGTCTTATGCACTAATATATTGATATCAACTGCACATTGGTTGTCTGCTGTAACAGTGGAAGGCGCTGATTGGGCCAGCGTCCCCCAGGAGGAGTCAAACACCGTGTGGACAATGGCTAAAGTTATATAAACACACGTGTTTTGAATTCTAGCGTGTCTCAAAATTAACCCGCGAATTCTTCAGGTCTTTACAAATAAGTTAACACTTTGTAGACTGTGCTCGAGTGTAGCTCGAGCAAAGCTAATTAGACAATTTCTTTGTTGTTCGCTACAAAACTCGCATGGATGTGCAGTCTTTGTTCGGCTAGTGTTCAACATGATCTCACAAGACCACGACAGAGCAGTAACAATTATATTACTAACGATATAATATATATTTATAGCCACTCAAAGGGACATGATTGATTGTAAATCCTTTTATACGTTACAGAACCTTTGATTGGGTCAATATCAGCTGGGCTCTCCATTGGTTGATGACTGGCCAATAATGAACGCTGTAAAGTACATAGTAGTGTCCGGTGTGGTATGGACCAATAGGACGATGGAGAGTTCTAACACAGACACCAACAACCCCGGTGTTCTTGCAGTAGTGGGTATAGGTGACTCGCTTCTAGTTTGTCTTAAGTGCAGTAAATGTGTGCAGATCTTAATGTGTTAAATATTTCACAAAATTGGGCATCGGGAAACAATCTACGGCCCGAGAAGAGCAATGTGGCCGTTTACCTTGAATGAAGGGGACAGTGTAGGGTGCATAATGTGCCCTTGCTGCGAATTCGGACAGTGGCAATGTGACGTCACATCCGGGATGCACTTTTCAAACACACGAAGCCAAGCAAGGGCCCTCAGCTGGAGAATTCTAACACGCCCAGAAACACCCGAATTTCGCGAAAAGGTTTACGCACATGCTATATTTCAGTACCCTACGGACGTATCAGCAGTTTTATTTTGTTTATTAGTGGCGTGTGTCTATGATCAGACATTTTCTTACTCGACTGGCCAATCATAGTTAGGCGGTTGTGGATCTGAGCTGAAGTGTTATGAAATTCAACTAGTTGTGAAATCTTTATCGCGAAAACAGGGTGTCCGTAACGATATGCCGGAGAACCTGCGAGACAGTTGGGAAAGTGACACAAACATATGATTGTTTGAAGTCTAGATTGACTTCAGATGAATCCGCGAATTTTTTCATGTCTCTATTGATAGGTAGACGCGCTGTTAGAAATTTCTGTATATTTACGGTACTTTTGCGGAAATGTACATTAAATATAGCAACACGTAGATGATTCCGTAAATAAAAATTAAGGGAAATCTTCGTATTTCCTAAAGCTTCGGGTTTCGGGGACGGACATAGCCGATTATACACGAAGCTTTCTTCGCCTGCACTATAACCTGGCAATTAACGTTTCTGCAGCAGTTAGGTTATTCACCACTACTATTATAAGTCCTATTATTTCCAACATCAAATAGCAGTAACAGGATTCTGTAAAATTTAGCAAACACTTAAAATACTCCAATTTTAATAGAAAATGAAAAAGTTTCTGATTAGACTGCAGTATGAATACCAAATTTGTACTTCAAATCTGCATGAGAAATTGTAGGTAGTAAGTTAGTCATGTGCGTCTAATATTTTGATCCGGGTTCAAATCTCGTCCAGGTATAAAATATTTTAACTTTCTTAATTATTTTTGTTATGCACAGTAGAGCACCTACGTATCGAAAGTAAAAGATTCAACAACAAACCAACAACGAAATTAATGCAGAGGTCCCGTCAAATGTACGGAAAGCCTTTTTTTTTTTTTTTAATCAATGTGTCCGTAATTGTACGGAGAGTTCACGGACACTCCTTCATATAATTTTAGGAGCACATTACCTTAAAACGAAGGAAATTATTTTGATGGGGCACACGCAGGATTAGCTTTATTTTTTGGCAGCATGCTAGACTTCCCTGCACGATTCCTTCTTGAGCGGAATCCGTGATCTCGTTGGCTACTACCAACTATAGTTTGTTCGAAGTTTCTTCATACTATTTTAATCAAACCTTTGAAACTCACCCCAAATATATTGTGTCTGGTTGTTTCCTCTTAACCCTTAGAGGAGTATGCATGTATATTCTCGGGGCTACTTTTATATAAAAATATAGTTGCTCTTGAAGACAAAGCTCGCACTTTTATAGTTTTACTAGTTCGCTACACTTTGTCGGAACGCAAGTAAAAAAATGACTAGTCAACATTTCAGTTTGTAAGGATAAAACTGTTATTTTAAATAATTTATCAAACGAAATCGATGGATTGTAAAACGTTTTACTTCTATCGTATTACATTGATTGGTGCATATCCATCGCGTGACTTAATTGGTCGACGGCCAGCCAATAATAAACGTTGCAGAGTACAGTAGGCGTGTCCGGTGTAGCCAGGACCAATAGGACAACGGTAAGTGGAAATACAGAGACCAGCCAACATGATATAGCTGTAATGTAGAATATAGGCAGCTCACTTCAAACTTTCCTCAGTGTTAGTAAATTTCTGTCATCCTCAAAGAGTTAAAAGTTTTATTTTTGTTTTAAGACAAAAATACCTTATTTTTGGTTAAATTTAACTTCTGCTTATATTTTGCATATAAATTACAATATTTCATTTTTAATTAATGCGAACTAAAACAAGGAGAAAATAGGTGTGTAGGTAATGTCTGGTAAGAAATAGTTCTTATGCAAAGTTTTATTACACTGAGTGCGGAGGAATATCCTGGAAATATAACTTTAGCAGGGCTTCATAAAAGTGTGGAGCAACTGTGACTGGACTCTATATGGCAAAATATATAGAGCCAGGGATTTTTCGCAAAAAAAAAAAAAATGAGTACACTGTATACTTCAATACTGCAAGCACAAGGCAGCAGTTTGTCTATTGCCATTGGTTGCTGTCTGCTTGAGAAGCGATATTCATATTCGACCGAGCCACTCGGAATTCGGCAACATAGACACAGCTCCTACGTGATTCGTGTGCAGACAGTTAACACGCGTCAGAGAGTAATTCATCCAATCAGGATAGGTGAACGACCCTACAGTGTTTTGAAATTTAACTTGTCTTAAAATCTTTTCGCGAAACTTCACTACATCTATTCATGTACCAAGAGACCTGAAGAATTCGAGGATTCATCTCGGGACAAGCTAGAATTCAAAACACGTGTGTTCATATAACTTCAGCCAATGGATCACACGGTGTTTGGCACGTCCTGGAGAACGGTGGCCCAGTCATCGGCTTACACTGTCGCGGCAGACAACCAATGCACAGTTGATATCAGCATGTCTGTACATAATACTGTAGAGTCTAGCCTGTAAGTCATTGAACCCTCGAATTCTTCAGGTCTCTACGTATATCTTAGTGACCGCTTAGTTGGAAATTGGTTGCTAAACTGGCGAACCTTTACTTTTGGCTAATAGCCAGAGACTTGAAGAATTCGCGAGTTCACTGACCAGTAGGGTAGACTCCACATTCTTGTGTACAATCATGCAGATATCAGTTACCCATTGGTTACTTGCTATCACAGTGGGAGGCAATGATTGAGCCTACATAATGCTGCGTGTTTATTGTTGGCTCAGGATTCCATTTGCGGTGCCAAACAGTGAATGGACCAATTATAAAAGTAAAATTAACACATTCAGCTCTGCACATATTTACTATAATTGAAGACAAGTTAGAAGTGTATCACCTGTACACGCCACTTCAAAAACGTCTATTCTGTTAGTTTCTGTATGCCCACTTACCACTCTTCTATTGGTCCACGCCACACTGGGAGTGCTTACTGTGTTTTACAACGTTCACCATTGGCTGGTCATCAGCCACTGGGGTCGCAGAGCTGATTATGCTCCAATCAAATGTCTCTTACTGTGTAAAAGTATTACAGCCAATCGTGTTCTTTTATAAGAGTATAATGTTTTTGCAAGGAAACTATAGCTGCTGGGTGATAGTGTTCTTGTGCGATTCTGTCAAATACTAGCGGAACGACGACTCGATAACCTTGCGAGTTTTATTTTCTAGGACGAATAAATTTTTAAACTGGTGATGCTCGAACTTCGCTCGAGCGTAGTCCAGAATGTGTTAACGTACGAAATTTTCAATACTAGCTTGTTTAGAAATGAATCCGCGAATTTTTCAGGTCTTTGAAAATAGCGTCGAGCTGTCGGCGAACGGCATAAATCAAACGATCGCATGGCGTCTTGGAATCTGTTACAGTGGTAAATATGAGGTGCGATCGGAGCAGAGATACCCGTGCGTGGCTGGCGAGACCATGAGCTGTGATCTGTAGAGGGGGAGTGAACGAAGAGGAAGAACGTGGAAGCTCTCGAGGGTTGGGCAAGAAGCTGCAGATCGTGCGTTGAGTGGAGGGTGGCGCAGCCATTGTTATTGCATTGTTCTCGTCCGTCCAGTGGTAAATGTCGCCGCTAGTCACGACAAGGCGTGCTGGGCGGCGCCGAACTCGCGACCTTCACAACTGCGGGCCTTGCCCCTCTCGACAGCCTGCCAGGCCAGGTCCTGCCTGGCTGCAACCTGCCAACTATATGCTGTTCACGGTAAAATGTGCGCTCTTGAAAGCCCTGCTTAAGACCTACTTGTATGCACTTTGTGTATTCTTCCCCCTTACGTAAAATTATCATTGCCAGAAGCCTCGTCACTTTATTCATGCGTCGATCTCGTATAACCGTGAAATTATTAGCAAACCAAATATGCTTCATATGTGCTCATTTTTACACATTGCTGCATTAAAAAAATTACAGGAAGCGAAAGAAATAAATCAAGTTGTTACAAATGATTACCAAACACATTTTATTCGACGTTAAAATATGGAACTACTTTCCCTCCATTGTTACCAACTTTACTGGGCGCATGTCACTCAGTGCACCCGTTAAAATATATGCAGGTAGGAGCAGTAACATATTTTCTAAGGTTGATTTCAAAAGTGCTCAATTTATAGCGAACAGCCTTTACACACCCGAGACACACAATGTTTAAGAATATAGAAATCGAACAGCTCCTTTCACCGCGAATTTCAGTCGCTAAGGAAAAAAGAAACGACGTGACTGATCAGCGATATTGCGGAATGCCATTAGCGTTTTTATCCTGTTTTTTCTTGGTCGTCTTCCTTCAGCCCGGTTCCCCTTGCTGCCATCTGGTGGATGGCTTGATGTAGGTGTAGGCGACTTGCTGTCTCTAGAAGTCTTGGTGTTCGAGAGACGTGGTCAACCGACTGATAGGTTCGCCTCGCCTGTGAGGCAGACAGCACACAGCCATCGGGGCAGGGCCATAACATAGCAGCACAGGTTCCTCCTCAGCACAACTGAAATCGTAGGCGAAGTCAGCAGTCTGCTGTGTGCACCAGTGTGAACTGGAGACCATGTTACCACTCGCCATGTTGTAGGATGGGCAGACATAGGGCACCACACTGCCCCACAGTGAGACTGTTCCCGACCTGCGAATATCGTGTCTGTTTCTTGTAATTACTTCACAGTCTAACATATATCTAGGTTTCAGGTTGGGTTGTCTAGTTCAGTCTGGTGTAGTGACCAGCCTGGTGATATGGTGTGATTATTAATTAACACTATCATACACTCTTAAATTTTCGGCTTCAGGTGTTGCAAAAAAAATGTTTTATGATGCGTCCTGTACTTAAGTCGACAGGACACTTGTTTCGTTGTCACAGCCAATGAGCTGTAGGCTGTATGTTCGGCTACAATTGTATGAACCAATTATGCCCTAGACCAGTAAGACGGTTTGCGAATCGTTTACCCACAGGTAAGATCATGGGTCATTGAGTTTCGTAGTGTGCAGTACATGCCAAAAATGACCTACATGTGAGTAATGTACACAATTGTGTACACTGGGTCAGAATGGGCTAAGGGAGCTTTCCACAAAGGAGGAGGTTTAAAGCGATCACCAGCCAGCGCCTGGTAAATCATGTGCCAGATAACAGTCAGACATTAGGTAGGGACTTGCAAAATTAGCGTTATAGTTTGGTAACACACTAGGCTTCACTGGCCTATACCTAGGGCCACCTGTTTTTCGCGAAAAGATTTACGTGAAGGCTAAACTCCAGTGTCCTACGGCATACTTGCAGTTTTCCTTTGGTTATTGGCCATAAGTCTTTGCCGGGGGGTGTTCCTCACCTGCCTGGGCCAATCAGAATTAGGTAATTCCGACAGTGTGTGTCAATGATCGCGGGCAGACACCTGCAGGCGTGTCAGTTAAACTCATCCAATCACGACATTGGATCTGAGCCCTAGTGTTTTGGAGTACAAGCAGTCCTGATATTTTTTGAGGAAAACAAGTGAGTGAAGAGGTCTTGAGAGCCGATGAAGGTGATTGTGGTGAGAATGGAGCAGCACCGGAATGAAAGGGTGGGGGAAACGGGAGATCCCCGAGAAATATACAAAATACGTCTTCTGTGATTTTTTGGAACAACATTTATGTTGTTTTAACAAATTTAAAATGTTATTAGTATTAATAATCTTAGTTCTCTTTTAGTTAATTTTCCTATTTTAATATGTTTCATAATAAAATTTAAGTTACTGTAGTTTTTTAGCTACGTTAATAAAAACGTTTGGTGCATTTCCAGCGATTTATTTTTCGGGTTTTCTATAATCGTCATTTATATATTTAATATATTAAGACAAACTTCTTGGTTCATATTTTTAGAACTTCATTTTCTATGGATTTTCAGTATTTGGTTCATATGTATCTATATTTTTATAAATATAAAAAATAGCATACATAAGATACTTTTAATAAACCATTACGACTTTCAAAATATTTTTTTTCCTCCATAATCTGACATTTGTATCCTTATTGCTTCATGTTTTTAACAATGTTCTTCACGATTATTCAATTTCGCTTTATAATATTATATATTTTGACATATATCACAAGTAATCGTTTTTCAGTTATGTTTACTATTTTGTGATAAAATTAATTTCGATAAACCTTTTATTTATTTATGACTCGTTTTATTATCTATGAAATATAAAACTTTATATGTTTATCTTTTTTGGATATGTGGTATATTTAGTGGGTAAATTTCAATATTTATATTAAAATAATAAACATTGATCGAAAATCAACCTTCTTAAATTGAGATATATCATCAATCTTCATTGTCATCTCGAATTTTTCTAAGATTTTATGGATTTCTTGACCAATGTTATTATATTTTTAAACTCTATCGATGTTCTGTTGCTCGATATAATGCTGATTTTATAAAATAAATGACATTTTTTCTATAATTAATTTTTATGTTGTTTCAAACTTTGTTATTTTTTATTTTTTTCTGGTAATTCAATGATGATGAGTCATTTAATGGATTCTATGTGTTAACAAATAATTCAATATTATTTATTGAATGTTATGAATAACCACAGCATCGTGCTTCAAATTCAATTGTTTTTGCTAGAATATTTATGAAATGTTTATTTAAGACTTCTTATGAAGTATTTGATTGATAAATTATTTTGTTTGGAGTTCTAAAATACATTTCCTGTGAACCTCCATAATTTATGAGAAAAGCTTATATTACTATATTTATTCTTATAGCATTTATGCATTATTTCTATTCAAAATATAATTTTTAATTACCACATTTCTAGTTGTTTCTAAAAAAATCTTTAGGCTTTGTATAATTTTCTAGTTTTATCAATTATTATGAACGTTTCTTTCCTCGTTTAAATTATAGAACTGGTTCTTGAATTTTTCCTTGAGTATTTTCATTATAAATAGTAATTAATTTCATAAAATCCTTTTTTTGGTAACTTAGAGTATCCTGTTAAATTTAAATTTCTAGACAATGTTTTCAATTCTATGGCTCTAAGTACGTTCATGTTTGGAGATGTCATTTTCCCCCCTTTTATTTGTTAGTAAAAATTTCAAAAGGAATTATTTTTTTTTATCTTTTGTACTATCAATATTTTTCAGCTGCTGTTCCACCAATTATTTAAAAATAGTAATGGTTTGTTATTTTTTAGTATAATTGTTTGTATATTTAACTGATCATTGTTTGCATAGATGAGAATATTTATCTTTTGACTGAGGATGTGAATAAAATAATTTTTTTTCTTCACATTTTTGTATTTATTTTACCATGCGAATTTGTTGATATATGTTTTTCAAGATATGATTTAGGAACATATTTGCTACATTAAAAATTTTCTTTTCAATTAATATTATCTTTATTTTTTCATCAAATTCTTTTCAATTTTAACTTCGTTTTATCAATTTTATAATAGATTCTATAATCATTTCTATGATATTTTCAATATTAATCTTTATTTTTTTCATCAAATGGCTTTGCGGTCAAGTAAGTTCTAGGCTAAATTAATTTTAAGCCAATTGACTTTTAGGCAATAGGCCAAGTGACATTTAGGCCAAAGGCATTTAGGCAAAATTATTTTAGGCTAATGAATTTTAGGGGCCTAATCACTTTTATGGCAAGTGAAGCTCAGGCTATACCTTTTAGGACAAGTGACCTGTAAGGCAAGTGAATTTTACGCCAAGCATTCTTATTTTGAGTATTTTTTACAATATGAGGAGTGATTATTAAATTTTTATTAATATAAAAAGTTATATTTTTTTTGTAACGTTTTACATTTATTAATTACAATATATAATTTATAGATAGATTTTTATAAAAAAAATTTAATTTTTCCATTTTTATATGATTTTTTAAATAATTTATAGCAAATTATTATTTATGTATATTTGTTTAATTAATGGAAGATATTGGGGCATATTTTAGTTTTTTCGATGTTTTATTGAATATCTGAGAATTTTAAGTTTTTTGTCATTTTGTTTGAATACTGGCGATTTGCGTATGTAGGCTTGCCTACTCTGTGGCTTGGCAGGCTCAGTGTGGCCACTGCACTGTCCTTGAAGCGCGCGGCGCCGCACACAGCTGTCTGTGTCCGCTACACGTGAACACGTGACCAGCCCGTGAAGCACGTGACTGGCTCTCCACGCACCGACCCTCCCTGTCCGTCTGCAGGCGACTTGCGGACGGCACAGCCGTACTTGCTCGCTCCCCTATCGCCTGAAGAGACGCTACACTGCTGTGTATTGCGTCGAGCTCTTATTTTGAGCTGCGAAATATAAACAGTTCACAGTCGTATTGCCAACGTAACATTCATCAAAGTACGTCAACAGATGCGATGAAATTCTGTCAATTCAGATATTGCTAGGGCGACCTGTTTTACGCAAAAAATGTCTGGACTACTTGCACTCCGAAACCCTAGAGCTCAGATCCAATTACGTGATTGGATGATTTTAACTGTTACGTCTGCAGGTGTCTGGCCGCTAATCACGGACCCTCGTTCTCGGAGGGAGTTACCTAATTCTGATAGGCCCAGTCAGGTAAGGATCACTCTCCCGACAAAGACTTGTGGCCAGTAACCAAAGGAAACCTACATGTATGACGTAGGACACTGGCCTTCACGTGAATCTTTTCGCTAAAAACAGGTCGCCCTAGATATTGGCTATCCTGATGAGAATATCTGGGGAACCCATTCTCGCCAAGGTAGACGTTGTCTAGGCGCCGACTTTTGTTTTAATTTTGTTTTCCTACCGTTCACCCAGTTGGAAACTGGTGTACGTTATTCAGAGGGATGACTTCAATATTTTCTACAATTAAACACTGAAAACAGGTGACTTCTCATTTGATCAGATACCTTTGTATTTTAAACGTCCTGACACAAAATACGGCTGTCTCGTCTACGTAGACATGACGGCAGGCAACTGTACACAAACTGCGCGCAACCGAGTGAAGTTACGAGCTTGGCCTTGTGTTATTTGCTATACAGTATATTACAAGTGAAATTATACTTCTAAACAGATCGTAGTAATAAACTGAGAAAAGGTATAGACATTCTCTTACTTGACTGGCCAATCAGAATTAGTTTACTCCGATACTGTAGGTCTGTGATTCGCGGCCAGACACCTAAAACACGGAACACCTAAAACTTCCAATCACGTATGTGGATCTGAGCTAAAGTATGACAAAGTTCATCTGGTCAGGAAATCTTTTCACGAAACCCGGGTGTCTATGTATTGTTCCTAAGTGCATACATTTCCATTGAATTTTTGGTGTTGGCAGCACGTCTGTGGCCTGAGAAAATAGTGGCTCGAAAGGGCTTTTAGATCGGGACATGCAACATTCGCGTTACTATCCGGCGTCAGGCTAAACTCCACAGCACTGTCTGTACTGGATCTGGAGTTGTTTCTTCATTGGCTGCTGCGTTGATGTGAAGCCACGCCCTCTCTGACGGAGTCGCACGTGATTGGTGCACACAGTTGTGATGTGTTCATTTACTGGCGAAGAATTACCCAGGACGTTACGTATGCTGCAATGACTAGAGCCAGCGACATTTCGCAAGAAAATATGAGTACACGGTAGACTTCAATACTACAAGCAGTTTGTGTATTGTCATTTCTTGCTGTCTGCTTGAGAAGTAGTTTTCATATTTGACTGGGCCACTCAGAATTCGGCAACATCGGCATGGCTCCTACGTGATTCGTGTGTAGACAGTTAACACGTGTCAAAAAAGTACTTCAGCCAATCGAAATAGGAAAACGACCCTACAGTGTTTTGAAACATGACTTATGAAATGTTTTCGCGAAATTTCATTACTCCTAGCAATTTCAGACGTGTTTCAAAGGTACACATGTTTCAGATGCTGAAGTACAATTTTTTTTTTTTTTGTTGCACGCACAGATGGCGTACCAACTTTACCGCAATTTCCTTTGTTGTACTGTATTACAAAGGGATTTTTACCGTCCCTAGGTTTTATTCTTGAAAGATTAGCAGATGACGGCTTACAGACTAACTTATAACCTAACATAAATTTACCCGGGATTCGAACCCAGAGCCTCCCGCACCCCAGATCGGTGGCGCACCAACCGACTGCGTCACGGGAAGTCGGCTAATTTTCTCTGTCATGTACCAAGCTTTTGTAACTCTATGTATTCACAGAGTACAAAAAGTACTGACAAAGTGCTCATTCAACGTTATAGAGCTCTGACTTTTTCTTAGAGAAGCTGATAGCTGCTTGTAAATCGGTTTATTTAGTTCCAAATAAGCTGTTTAATATAATGCACTTTTAAAATAATTCGTAATGAATGTAAAAATTAGCAGAGAACGATGCGAAAATATAGGGATATTTTGTACAAGAAAGCGAAGCCGTTTTAAACACCACCCCCCTTTCTTTTCTACCCTCCCTCTTCTAACCGTATGGCCCCTTTATGATCTTAAGTATCGGAGAACTAAACAGAGGAAAGTCTGGGTTTTGTTGGAGACTGTTAGCTTTCTCAACAACCCAACATTTCCTTTCGATGTGAATAGTGGTCAGCGCGTTATATAATATGCAAGTACCGCAACAGAAAAAAAATTGCTATCAAAACAAGTTATTTACTTAGAGCGCCTTTCGTAAATATAACTTACAAATTACCGTTAGGTTTTTGTTTCGAAGATTCATATGTGATGGTAGCTGTGCTCGTGTGTTAGAATGCTCGATATTTAATTGATATTATTTATCAGTAGCGCAAGAAATAAATTAAATTACTACGTTTGAATTTAGAAATGATAGAATACGTTATTGTAAACACCGTGGTTAACACGGTGCTTGCTGCCTCTGTCATACTGCGGATCGGCTATCGAGCCAGTGGCTTTGGCTGCGTCACTGACAATGCATACTCATGCCGCCACCTTGGAATGTATGACGTATGTAACATGTGCCGTTCTCCAGGTGTTAACTTCGCCAGCCGAATACTCAAGGTCG
This sequence comes from Dryococelus australis, assembly GCA_029891345.1. NCBI lineage: Eukaryota > Metazoa > Arthropoda > Insecta > Phasmatodea > Phasmatidae > Dryococelus > Dryococelus australis. The sequence continues at coordinate 6,861,907 of CM056995.1, read as the reverse complement.
GCTTTGCTTTTCAATAGCGCTCACTGAGGTCATGTGCTGATTTCGACTTGAAATAACTCAACGCTGCGTAAGAACGTTTACAAACGGTTTTCGGTAGAACATTTCGCGAATTCATTTCAAGAAAGACGGACGTCAATCACGTGTGCAGAGAAGTCATCTTTGCAATTGGATCACAATACATTAGACACGCCCTGGACGACTCTGGGCCAATAGCAGACTTCCAAGGGAACAAGTAGCGAGTGTCACACTGGCAGATGTGGAGTAACACTGGAGTTTTTAAACAATAATTCAAACAATCCTTGACACACATAACTTACGTTATCATTTATTTTAATTCTATTCTCAGGTAAAAATATTATTACCGAATCTCCCAGGAAGCAGACGTATTCATGTCGATAAACGCCTAATGTCGTATCGCACAGAGGTGAAGAATGTTGTAAAGATCAATAACATTGTATTAATTGAGAAAGGAGTTGCTTTTTGTTCTCCTTTGTTAAAGGTTCTTCTTCCGATTTAATTTCCGAAGCTGTTTCTTAATTTTTATTCAACACAGAATGCAATGTATCCATTCTACTCATAAAATGTTTAAATATTTATTCTCTAAAACACCCCCTTCCATATGGGCTCGTTTGGCTTGCAAATATTTCTCCTTCGCAGCAGAGATAATGTTATGTGATTATTAAGCAGAGGCAGACATGTTTTTATTATGTTGCCTTAAATAAGTTGTGCTTTTCCAACTACCACACTAGATCGATAAGCTTGTGCTTTTTCAATCTCACCTACTTTACTTAAAACGCCATCCAATTCTAGCTTTCGAATAATTTATTCGTGATTCCAAATCAATATATTGTTCTCTCAAATCTGTTTGCCTAACTAAACCAAATTTTTTATTAATCAATTAATTACATATAAGTTGCATTATTTCTTCCATTCGTGTTCCAAGTTGTTTTGTAATAGTAGTGCTTACCACTTCATTAAGTACAACTTTTAAAATATCTTGCATCTCTGCAAGTTATGTTGTAAAAAGTATGTTTGACATATCGTTAAAGTTTTTACTAAAGCCATTTAAACATTGCTCTATTCTAAATTCATTACTCTGTAAATCATTGCTAATATTAGCTAAAATGTTTGCAATTGCACTCGTGTTTTTATAAACATTATCACTACTATGAACCAACTTTATTAATTTCTCTTGAATATCACTTGATTGCAATTTAAATACGTTTAGCACAATAGTGTTTATGTTTTCCTCACAGCATTTATTTACCGCATCAGTGTCTTTCACAGCCATGCCCATATTGCGTAATATATGTCCATTTAAATCATGATTCCCATCGGCATTTTTGGCTGAACAGCTATTGTAATGATTGCATTTTATACCACTATGTCCAAACTTTGAAATTCTCATTGTTCTTTGCCTCGAAGTAAAAAACTGTCAAATCCACACCTATATCTGCCTTTATATAGGGAAGTGTTGGTATAATTACGAAAAAAACATAGTTGTATTTCCAACAGTAAAAACACATCTCTTTAAATTTTGTGAATGTCATATCGCTGAAAACAGGATCATTGTAAATATTTTTTAGATTCATATTGTCAATTTTAAACACAATTACCATATCTGTATTATCACGCAAATTATGTTTTGGTATACATGCATAACTTTGTGATCGATAAAAACAATCAACGCTTGAATGTCGACTGAAACTAAAATATTGCTGTATTTCACCCTGTGGTTCACACCAAACATAGTCAAATATAAATATGGAATTGGGTAAATTATTTATTCAGAGGTACGATATATTCTTTATTTGTAAAAGGGAAATACTGCATTATTTCAATTAATGACAAAATGGTCGCTAATCATTGATATTTCTCTTGTATTGTTTTAGAAAACACATATACATTTTCAAATTTAAGTCCAATCGGATGTTCCAACATCGACATAATAACACAAGTTTCTCCACATGAAGAAGGACCATGTATTATACAATGTATATTTGATGGTAAAAGAATACCATGTTTCTGTTCAATTACGTTTTCTTTCGTATTTACAATTATCGGTAGATGTACATTTGGTTTTATAACATTTATTTCTGCACAATTAGACAGTATAAAATAACATATAATGTAATTGTAACATATTAGAATGTAACATAATGTAACGTAACATACTACCATAAAACTATAAATGCGGATCTATATATAGGTTCGTGTTCAGTTGCAAACAATCGCTCGTACTAAATGTATCAAAAAAGGATGTGGTTTATTGAATACATTGTTTAATAAATTACCATTTGAATTGCATTTACCAAAATGCAATTATTGTGGGCCTTGTATTAAACTTGCAAAAGTTTGGCATGGAACAATCATGGAATAAACTCTTTGGATATCACTTGTAAGGCACACGATATAGTTTACGATCGAACAAACTATTTGGAAAAAAGACTTATAGCAGATACAATTCTAGCCGACAAAGCAGCAAATGTAAGGATGAATCCATCTACATCTACAGGTGAAAAGCTTTGTGCTTTGATAAAGTTATGTCCGCAAAATTGAAGAAGAGAGGAATGGGAGTAAAATGCAAAATTAAACCAAAAACCAAGAAAGGTTGAATAATCCCTTTCCTATTTTCAACATTAACAGCTCTTGGATCGCTCCTCGGAGGAGTTTCGGCAATTAGTAGGGCAGTTGAATCAAGTGGCAAAGGAATGTATTTGAAACCATATAAAGTCAGGCAAGGATGAAAAAACTCCAAACGAGGAAAAAAATATGAAGAAAGTCCTAAATAGTCTTCCAAAACATGCACTTACAAGCAAAGACTTCTTTTATTGGTGAAGAAACAGGATATTCCCTATTTCCAAGCTGTATATATGAGAGATGATTTTCCAAAAAAACAAAATCTTTGTGCATGTATGATCGTTGATTTAAATTTGATACAAAATGAAGGAACAGATTGGGTTACATTAATTAAAAATGTAAATTAATCATTGTATTACAGCAATTTCGGCGAGTTACATCCTCCAATTGAAATACGTAATTATTTTAAAAACATGCAATTAAAATACCATTAAAAATGGAACAATTATCAAATGCAATCAGTTGTTGACAACTATGTTTATGGTTTTTGAGTATAAATAGGATATATAAGTAAGTGCAGTTGTAAAACATATTAGTAATATGTCAGTTATGTTGATATTAAGTGGAAATTCATCGAAATTGCATGCTGTATATTTCCCAGCTTTGGAGTTAGATGGAGAATGGCAAATATGTCTAGTCGAATTCGTTACTTACAACAGCATACCAAACATTGATATGCACAACCAATCATTTACAGTTAATATTGGTGAACAAACCTACATGATTCCGATACCAGTAGGATCTTATGAGTTGGATGATTTATAAATAATCATTAAAGCGGCATTACCTGAAAATGTACATTTCCGATTACATGGAAATCCAAATACGTTAACTAGTGTTACATATAGTAACGTTGATATCGATTTTATGGATAATAATTAAATTATAAATATGTCAGATTACGAACGGAGAGCGTATCCCGATAATAAATCGCATGAATCATCAAAACAGGTTAATATATTGTCGGTAAATATATGTTGTATAAATGTTAATATTGTAGGAGGTTCAAATTTAAATGGAAAACCGAACGAAAATACCTGGTTAAATTATATGTTTTCAGTGAGCAGAAATATTTGGGTGTGAACACAATACATAATTTTTCATTCACTTGGTTTAACGAGTGTGTTTGAAACAACAGGCGTATCATTTTGTCTGACCACATTCCGTATCAGCGAGCAATACTGTCTCAATGTGAAATAAGTTTGCGTGAATATTACTTTTAACAGTGAAATTGTTAATATTTAACACAATAAAGACTTGCGGAGATTCGCAAAAGGGCAAACGATTTTAGCCTTGACTACCCCACAGAAATCAAGGCGAAATCAATAAAAATTTTACTTTTTGTTGAGGGTTGAGTTTAACGAGCAGCGTGGCTTCGTTCTTGCCAAAGGTCGATGCCTTAGAATAGGGATCTGTAAGGGAGGGTGTGAGACCGGAGAGCAGGGCAAGATTCTCCAACATGAGCATTTTTGTTTTGTGGTAGTGGGCAGTTAGCTTGGGTAGTGGGCAGAACTCTTGTCTGCTAAACTTTCCTTCATAACATACAATGTGCTAAGGAAAAAAATAATATTTATGTGTTTTCATTTAAGGAATTCATATATATTTTATAAATGTGTGATACATTGAGCTGTGTGTAATGCTTCGCCGGCATACGACTCGCAATTGTTAAATAGTTCGTAGGTAATAATTTGAACATGTACGTTTACAGGATTCTTTTTTAATAAGTCGTATGGTATCTTTATGCCACCTAGATTGGTAGGGAAGTAGGATACCTTTTCCCTGGCTAATTACTTCATTGCATGTTGTAGGACGTAGTATATTCAGAGTTTGTTGTAAATTTCAACTCAGTTGCGTTCAAGACACCGATCGCACTCCACGTATATAGTTAGGCTCTCGACGTAAACTCAGCTCATTCATATATCAGACTCCACATTGAACGGACGTGTTTTGGGAGAGCTCCTTGTGAGATTTAATTTATAAAAAAAAACAGGATAACTGGGTTCCGTAATTCGTTTAGTGATTGTAATGTACTTGTGTTCATTAGCTGTTTAATTTATTTGAAAACATTCGTTTCGTATTTTCATTCATTTCCGAGTTTTTCAGCTCGGTCTATAGTCAAACATAGGCCGATGCACATACAGGTTCTGTTTGCTCTCAATACCTCTTTCAGCTTATAAGTCAACGCAAGTGGTATATCTATGTCAGTGCTGCAGCGACCTCCTGAGCGAACAGATGTATATTGAAATCACTTACTGTTAAAATTTTCTTATTTACGTGTGTTAATAAATAAATTTATTTTAACGTGTGGGTTTCATTTCTAAAGTTCATCACTAGTCTCACAGTTGGACGGACATGTTTTAAAATCATGTCAGGTACGTGTAAAACTCGGAGACGTCAAGTAGTGTAATTTTTCAAATACCTTGTTATTGTGTTTGTTAGCCGTTTAATTTATAGGGACATGTTTGCTTCATTGTAGCTCGTTATGTCATTTCAAACAGGATACTCACGTAGTTGTGATTGTTTAGTGAGTTTGCACTTGTCGACACCAGGTTATTCATGTAGTTATACTTCTTTCTCGTGTTATTTATTCATAGGTAGAACTCGTTTGAAATATATTTCGTTTAATGACTCAGAAATTTCTCTCATGTTAACTAAACGTTGTTTTCTGTTTAATTACCAAAAAATCGCATGTCTCCCACCACTACCATCTACGAGCAATATCACTACAAACACAAAAAAATCACAATTGTGCCACTCTTGTACAAAACTCACCACATATATACACCCTGTCCCTAACATGCCACACCTCATCGTGTGCCAGAGCTCCAAGGGTAAGGACGTACCAGAACTGCCCCCCGACATACAAAAAGAAAGAATGTAAAGTCCCTTAGTACATTCTTGCTCCAAACTATGCACTTATAAATTGACACACAAAAAATTTTATCGGATAAAACTATTTTAATCGTATTAAAATTGGATTAAATATTTTTGATCGGAATTAGGATTAACACTTGCAATCAATTTGATTTATCCTTTCAATCAATTTGATTAACACTTTCAATCAATTTAACCCTTTGATATAAAAAAGGCGGCATCCCTTGTTTCAGAATCGGCACGCCTTTACTACTCACGTGATATAGAATAATCCAACCACGAAGGTGCATATTAACGAAAGTGATTTGAAGTTGAATTGGTCTTTCAATCTTTCCGCGAAAAACACCTGTCTCTACATATTGGCAGGCGCAAATATTTCCCGGCCGGTTGTATTTCATAACACTTTAGCTCAGATACAATTTCTTGACAAGGTGGATTCCCTTCAAAGCGATGTTTTCAATAATGCGATGCGTCGCGATGCAATGAACGCCGAAAGAATCCTTTATCTGAGTAACAATAAAGCGACAGTTTGTCGGCGGTGGATGCGATGGCGGTGGCCAATGTTCGAGTGTACGCAAACAGACAGCCAGGAGGCAGACAAACTATAAAGCAGACGTTTGAATGATGCAGGACGAAGAATATTGAACCGAATATGATGAGTATGAGAGATGTGTCAGTCGGCGAAGAATTATTTTATTGCAGCTGCTGAATAAAATGAACCGTCGGCGTTGGAGTTGGACAAAGAGGCCGAGGCGAAGTGTAAATAAACAACACTTCTTCTTCTTCCTCTCTACCGCAGCCCAGCGCCGTCGGTCGACGATAGTCTGCTGCTTCTCTCTTATTGGCTACTGCTCGTCGCACTATTGTGAATATCGTTCAACGCTTCGCAGATGCCTGCTCACGAATCGCAGATGTACAGTGTTGAAGTTACCCTGCTCTGATTGGCCACTCAAGCCGCCAATAAACAGAAGAAATCTAGCAAGTACGGAAATCTTATCGCGAAGTTCGAGTGTCCCTACTTATCGGTTACGATATAGGCTTACAGATATAGGCTGTTCACGGTAACATGAGCACTTTTGAAAGTCCTGCTTAAGATCTACTTGTATGAATGTTGTGTGTGTTTCCTTCTTACGTTAAATCGACATTGCCATGGGCCTAATCACTAGGGATAGTGTAATGTCGCGAAAAGATTCCAAGACAATTTATGTTTCAAGACACTGCAGGGTCGTTGACCTATCTTGATTGGCTGAATAACTATTTGACACGTGTTAACTGTCTGCACACGAATCACGTATGAGCCGGGCCTATGTTGCCAAACTCTGAGTGGCCCGGACAAATATGAAGATGCCTTCTCAAGCAGACAGCAACCAATGGCAATAGACAAACTGCTGTTGGGTGCTTATAGTGTTGAAGTACACCGTGTACTCAGATTTCTTTCTCGCTAAAAGTCACTAGCTCTACCCATCACTTTACTAATGTGTCGATAATGTGAAACTTGAAATGGGAAATGAAATATTTTACAAATACGCAAATTTTAAACTTATAAGCATCGCAAAAAAAAAAAAAAATAATAATAATAATAATAAGTTGAGTTATCACAGATGGTTACCTGGCAATTTTTATCCGACGTTAAGATATGGAACTACTTTCCATCCATCGTTACCGAATTTGCTGAACACATATCACTCAGTACGCCCGTTAAAATATATGCACGTAGAAGCAGTGACATTTTTCTAAAGTTGATTTCAAAAGTGCTCACTTTATCGAAAAAAGCCATTACGTGGTTCACTGGATGCGAAAAACACAATCGATAGAAGTACAGTGCACACAAAAAAAAAACTGGGTTAGATTGTGTTGGGGACACTGCCGTTTGTTTTGCGTGAATACGTCTACGTTGACGCGCTCGGACGCCTTGGTGTTTATTTTACGTTCCCGGCGCCGCTTCACTCGATCATATGGGGTTTTATGGGTATCACTGGATTGCTTTTGAAATGCTCTTTCCAACCGTATATGATTTCTGTATTTCGACTTGGCTTTTTGACGAGTATAGGTCGACATTTTGTTAAGTTTTCTAATATTTTTACTTTAAACTCATACAATTTCACCATAACCACGCCACACATATGTTTTATACACGCAATCCATTGATCTTGACGAGATCTGTCGATTGAAACCTAAATGAGCGTCGTAGCTTCTCCTAGTGAAAAATTATACTACGCGGAATTTATGATGCGGCGAAACGCACTCAAAATCTCCCCCATGCAATGCTTCGCAGTCCTCACTCAACGTAACATATTCTTTAATCCTTTGGTAATCGAGTGGTGTAATTTAATTTTGAATGTAGACGATAGATTCGGAGCTGCAATGCCAAACTGTATCCCCAGACTTGTTATCATCGGGTATTCTGGATTGCCTCCCACCATGGTTGCCAATTTAAAGACGTAGGCCGCGGCTACACGTGATGCTGGCAGAACTACCTCACTAAAACAAGTTCAGGTATTGAAGAGATTACATTACCTCCGACCGAGTTCCGATCGCAGTTGTTTCTCCTTGAAAGTGAACAGTTTCCGTAAGTAGTTTCCAACTACTTCTCTTCTCTGCTGCGCTCCTATTGGCTGCTTCCAAGTAAACTACCGGTGCAATAAATATTGCTGAATTTGGCGGGAATTACTGCACTTGTTGAATTAACTTAAGTTTAAGGTTGAATGTACTAATACCCACCCATTATGCCATTATAGTAAAATTGTAAGATTCATAAGAGTTACAAAGATCAATAGTGATAAATGTTGGAGGCTATTATAATTAAATATCATACATTAAGTTCCTTGTTTGTTGAGGTTGGAATTTCCATTTATTTCATTTTGCTTCGGGTATGTAACCGCGAAAACACGTTCTGTTTTTAAACTTGTTCTGACATGTCTACCGAATGTATTTAGCTGAATGTGTTTAACAACACTCGTGTAACCGAGTCCGTATTCACTTCAAAAAATTAACGATTGTACCACTTGAGCTCGTAAACTAATTCGGCACTGAACGGGTTGAATCAATGTGGGAATGAAAGGTACTAGCAACAGTTTCTTTCGCGTCAGTACACTGAGGCTGTGTGTGTGTGAGTGATATAAAGCCGACCTTGGAGCAGCGGATCTGTTCCGCCAGAATTACCAAGACAATGCTATCGAGGCCCGCCCGCCTGCCTTTCCGTGGCGGCGGTAATTACGTAGTTGGCGCATGCGCAGACTGACAGCGTGAAGGTCTCTGCCGACGTCGTGCGCTGGGCACGCCCTTATACACTGTCGAACGTCGTCGGCCCTGGGGGCCGGGGTGGAGCCGGGTGCGTGAAATGGGTGTAAGGCTCTGCCTGGTGGGACAACTCGCGACCCATGCGGAGCGATTGTCCCTGCTCGTTCATCCCGCCGGTGGAGACCTGTCTCTTGGGTGCATGAGCTGGGTGGCTCTATCGAGTGTATTCTTGAGCGGGTCAAGCCCTATCCCCTGGAAATGGGGTAAGATGCTATTACATAGCCTCTCTTGCTCAAGTCCGTCTCCACCTGGACGATGGTAAGGGCTGGAAACACAGTGGACAACGCTGTGGCTGACGGAGAGAGGACGAAGTGCTGGGCGCATGACGGCCTCAGTGATCGGTCATGGCGAGAGTACATGTTGCTCCCAGATGTGGCCTGTATTTCTCGCCAGCGGTGATGACCCGCGAGCCGACTGCATGTCCCAAAACCGAGGCTCGTAGTGGATCTCGATGTGGCGGAGCACTAACGAAGGGATTGTCTGGCGTCCTGGAGGTGTTGGGCCTCTCTTGGGTGAAAACTCGGTATCCAGCTCACAGTAATGTGCAAAATAAATCGTGGGTGCCCAGGGGATCAGCGGTATTAGCCCCGGCCTCGGCCGTGCTGATCAAGGGTTGGACTCTGAGTGGCAATGGTTGAATACCCTAATGCTTGGGGGAGACGTCCTGGAGGAAACCCCTTACTGGAACCAAGCAGCGATCCTTCGTGTCTTGGGAAAGGTAAGGATACTCTCCTGTGAAGGGGCGCAGGTCTGGTCCGCCAAGAAGAGGACACATTTACTCAGTGAGTGAGTAGAGGTTGGATAGGCCTCGGCCCCATCAAGGTAGTGCTTGTTGGCAAACCCAGCAAGCACTGTTGATAGGTGAGGTGGTTGCACTTCCACCCACCGCGATTGGAAGGAGCGTATCTACTTCTATTGGCTGCATTCAACTGCAGTCTCTTAATATAGAGTGATGGCTTTTACATTAAATTGTGGCATGCTAGCAAAGTTTTGGTGTGTGGACGGCCTGGCAAGCAGTCCATATATTTAAGCTTTGGAGTCATTCCCCCTGTTATACCAAAAAGGGATCAGGTACGGGGGGGGGGGAGCGGTCTATCAGGCTTTTTTGATAAAGTAAAACATGTCGAACGTCGTCACTGCAGTCTACAACCTGCTAACTAAGGTTGTTCACTGTAAAGTGAGCCCTTTCGAAAGCCCTGCTTAACTCTTTGGGGATGTCAGAAATTTACTAGCACTGAGGAAAGTTTGAAGTGAGCTGCCTATATTCTACACTACAGCTATATCATGTTGGTTGCCCTCTGTATTTCCACTTACCATTGTCCTATTGGTCCTGGCTACACCGGACACGCCTACTGTACTCTGCAACGTTTATTATTGGCTGGCCGTCGACCAATGAAGTCACGTGTTGGATGTGTACCAATTAATGTATTGCGATAGAAGTAACAAGTTTTACAATCCATCGTGTTCGTTTGATAAATTATTAAAAATAACAGTTTTATTCTTACAAACTGTAATGTTGACTAGTTGTAATTCGTTACTTAGATTCCGATAAAGTCTAGTGAAATAGTTCAACTATAAAAGTGTGAGCTTTGTCTTCAAGAGCAAATACATTTCCATATAATCGTAGCCCTGAATGTATACGTGCATACTCCTCTAAGGGTTAAGTGACCTTCCTTGTCAGTAAAGGCGGGTTCACGGGTTTTTGTATCACAGCGCAGACCCTGAAATTAAGCAAATTCGTTTGAGAGCAAGCTAGATTTAAGAAACACGTGTACATTTGACTTCCATTTTCCATTGGTTCGCAGTCTGAATATTTATTGACGTATCTGAGTCGATAAATAACGCGCAGTTGAAAAATGGGTCTCGATGGTTTAGTGGTTAGCCTGCTCGCTTCTCACCAGGGCGAACCAGGTTTAAACCACGGGGCGGGCCACTCAAGGATATCCGCAAGTAGGAATTGGGCCGGAAGATGCATCTAGTCAGCGGGTTTTCTCGGGATCTCCCGTTTCTCCCCCTCCCCTGCATTCCGGCGCTTCTCCAGTCTCCACTCATTTCACCCACATCGGCTCTCAAAACCTCGTTCCAAATTTCTCAAATCTGAATACAATATAATGTGGATAAAGTGCCGTGCTACCTGGAATCTATAACTACGGGTAGTAATATTTCGAGAAAAGTTTTCAAGACAAGTTATATTTTAAAACACTGTAGGCTGTCATAATACTACATACTTGCCAAATATAGCTATAATTACGTAAGGAGTTTTTGACATACCTAAAATATAAAGGCTTTATTTTCGCGTTTCATCAACTTTATTAGTATTTTTTTAAATGTCAATTGTGCGCTGCTATTGATTTCCTCGTATTGCTTTTCGAAATTTCATCTCCCGGTGAGGAAATCTGGAAAGGTGCGGCAAAATAAACCTGGCCCGTTCTGTTGTTTCGACCTGGAGCCGCCGATCGAATATAACCTTCTCGTGCAACGAGTACACAATCATAGGAATGAAAGTAATTACTCGGTGACTACGTAGCGATGCATCAGGTAGGAAATAACCGGGTACAGTACACAGCAAACACAGACGCATCCTTGAACAGTACATCATACGTAATTGCTAGGTAGCTTCCCGTCTTGCATTATTACTGCTCGACATCGGACCACACTCCACAGTCCTCTACGTTCTTCAGCGGGAGGTCAGTTGTCAATCGCCTGGCGCCACAGTCGTTATTTATTGTCCTCGCGTGAGAGGTTAAAGCGGGATTATGCCACACGAGCAGGAGCGGATCTCGTGAGTGAGTGAGTAAATAGATTTGGGCGGCTCTTGGCAACGAGGTCTTGAGAGCCGATGAGGGCGAAGTGAGGTGAGCATGGAGCAGAGCCGGAATGAAGGGGCGAGGGAAACGATGGGAGATCCCCGAGAAAACCCGCCGACCAGCGGCATCGTTCGGCACGATTCATGGAGCGACCCCGCCGGGAATCGAACCCGGTTCGTCGAAGTGGGAGGCGAGTCAGCGCCTGGGTAACCTACTCGCTGGCCGGCAGTACAGCGTACAAGTGACGTTGCGAAGCGTGCAGGAGCCAATCAGACGCAAGGCCATTTCCCGGATACTCGCGCAGCCTATCAAAGAATGGGCGGTGCGCCCACAAAGGAACCGCCACGCCGTATCGTCAGCCGTGTGCAATTTAGTTCTCTGTCCACTGTGTGGTCTGTTTGCAAAATAATTCTGATATTATTTCACTTCAGTTTTAAAACATTCGCAGCACTGTTTCAAATGGAAGTTTTTTTTTTTGGGGTGAGGGGGGGGGGGTGTTTATCTCCTTTGTGCATCCCCCCCCCCCCGGCTACTGGATTCACACCTGCACATGAGTGCTGTAGTTAGGGACACCCGAATTCCGTGAAAATATTTGACGGCCAGTTGTATTTCATTAAACTTTAGCTTATATCCACTTCCATAAAGGCTGTCACGATAAAGTGAGCACTTTTGAAATCAACCTTAGGAAAATGTCACTGCTCCTACCTGCAAACTTTTTAACGGACGCGCTGAGTGACATGCACCTTGTAAAGTTGGTGATAATGAAGGGAAAGTAGTTCCATGTCTTAAAATCGAATAAAAAATGTTAGGTAACTATTTGTGGCGACTTAAATTATTTCTTTCGGTTTCTGTTTTTTTTTTTAATGCATCGTAGTGTAAAAATGAGTAGATTTGTAAAATATTTACATTTATAATAATTGCACAGTTTCTCTTGACCGGCGCATTAATAAAGCGATGACACCCATGACAAGGTTAAGCTTACATAAGGCGGAAGACCACACAACGTGCATATAAGTAGATCTTATGCAGGGCTTTCAAAAGTGATCATTTTACAGTGAATAACCTATAATGGGATTGCCTGGCTGTTACGCGTCTTAGGAATCTGCCCACGAATCACAGACGTGCAGTGCTCGAGTAACATAATTATGATTGCCCGGTCAAGTAGCAAATTGTCTTCTCACAAAGAAACTTGGCCAAAAAGCAAAACAAAACAATTTATTTGGCCAGATCGTATTGCAATCTAGCATGCGCGGAAATCTTTTCGCGAAATTCGGGTGTCCCTAGCTATAGTCTATTCGCGTTAACTTCACAATTTTTGAATACAGCCTTTGAAAAATCACCCCATGTATGACGTATTCAGTTATTTCCTAAATATGCCATGCACCACTAGCGTTTTATACCTCTGTGAACATAAGAGTAACTTATTTCTAGTTAAATTAAAGATTTACAATGATTTTTTTTATAAATTATAATGTATCATTTCTAATAAACGTGACGAAAAATAGCAAGAAAACATTTGTGTTGGTAGCGCCTAGTAAGAAATACTTCTCACGCAAAACATTATTACAACGGAATGCGCACGAATACGGTGCGTTGTACTTTGGTGTTATTTTCTAGACTTAGTTAGGCTTGGTTTGCACAAGGTGGAGGAATATCCTGACAAGTAGAACCTTGGCAGGGCTCCAGAAGTGTGTGAATTAACCGTGATTGGATTATAGGTGTTTACAATTGCGTCAGTGTCCTGCAGATCGTGGTGGATGAGCGAGTGCAAATATCGCCCAGCATGTTGTAATTCCGGCGGTGAGTTACACGCAAGTCTGAATTCAAAAAGCCTATGTTCACTGTAGAAAATGCTCTGGTAAACTTCCTAAACTGTAATGGAAGATGTTAACCTATCCACTGTACGGTAATAATACCACACATCATACTGCATATATAGGAATGTATAGCAGCGCTACTATACAACAAAGTTGGGAACTTCCATATGCATTTGACTGTTTCCTGAGCAAATGTAGGAACGCTACAATGAATTTACAGAGGGAAAAATCGCTCTCTCACTTTCTCACTAAGCGTGTACACTGATATGGTCAATTTGCGAATAATTTATTAGTGTTTTCAAACTTGCAGTTTCCCCTGCGTTATTGGTAGGGCCAACCGTTTCCCACTAAGCGTGTACACTGATATGGTCAATTTGCGAATAATTTATTAGTGTTTTCAAACTTGCAGTTTCTCCTGTGAAAAGGATTCACGCGAGTGGTAGTCCTCAATATCTTACGTTCACACTTGCTTCCTTCCTTTGGCTATTGGCTGCTTGCCTTTGTGCGGAGAGACCCTGTTACGTGAGCGAGCCAATCAGAATTAAGTTTCTCCGACATTGACCGTCCGTAATTCGCGGCCGGACAGATACCCACACGTAATTGTTTAAATTACCCAATCACGAAAGTTGTTTTGAGAACTAAAGTGCGTTAGAGTACAACATGTCCTCAAGCGGGAAACAAGCGCCGCTAGTTACTGGTAGAGAGCCTGAAATCTCGCGGTTTCATGCGACAACAGGCTAGACTCCACAATCCTTTGTATACTCAAGCCTCAGCTAGTTGCTCATTGGCTGTTGCTCCAGTTTAACCATTGGCCAAGTAGAACGGGATACGGTCCTTGTTTTCCCTACAGGTTCTTTATTGGTTGAAATTCGGCCGGAGGCGTGTCTAACAAACTGTGCTCCAATAGAAGCGGAAACGCCAGGGTTCAAGTGAATCCTAAGGTTGATTTCAAAAGTGCTCAGGTGACTTGAACAGCCTATAGGGCCAGGGGTAATGCAATTTCGCGAGACGATTTCAAGTCAAGTTATATTTCTAAACACTCTAGGGTCGGATTCCTATCTTGATTGGCTGAATTACTTTTCTATCACGTGTTAACTTGCTGCACCCGAATCACGTAGGAGCCGTGCCGATGTTGCCTTATCCTGAGTGACATGGTCGAATATGAAAACTACTTCACAAGCAGACAGCAACCAATGTCAATAGACAAACTGCTGTTGGGTCTATATAGTATTGAAGTACACCGTGTACTCAGATTTATTCGCGGAAAATCACTGGCTTAGTTCTACTAATACGTCTATAATACCTTTCCTGTCCCACGGTTATAACGCGAGACGTTAGGATTTGTACGAACAGCGTGTGTGGTGAACTGTTGCACGGTAAGCTGTGTTTAATCGTTTACTTGTCCACTCATCGGCCAATAAAACGCAGTGTGTAGCTGACGTCACAGCACATGTGTATTGGGTGCCACGCCGCTCTCTCGTGAGTGGCCGCAGTACATCCCGACTCCACTCTGGTTACTGGCTCCTGCCGCGTGCGCCGTGCACTGAGCAAGCACCAGCTTACCTTGCAACACTTCAGAGTATGCTACTGGTTTGTATACGCTGTTCACGGTAAAGTAAGCACTTTTGATGCCCTCGTTAATTTTTCCTTTCAGTCACTTTGTATCCTTTAACCACCTTATGAAATAAATATTACAGTGTAAGTAATAAATACAGTGTGTTTATTCCACAACACCCAGAATTTAACGTCTAAGGCTAAACTAAAATATTTATTGACTATTATTACAGATGAGAGGCATTTCAAAAGTACTCTCTTTACCGTGAATGTGTAAAGAGAAATCGTGTATGTTCACTATTCAGATTATTTATATTTTTGTATGTTGCTTTTATATATTTCATATAAGCTTTTCTTTAAATTTATGGTAGACATTAAGTTTTGTGTTATTGTTTTATTTCTTTAACTTTTAAAAAATGAGTGATATGTTTTATTATTTAAGATTTAGAGAAGGTGATAATACCTTAATTTCGCCACAAAAAATAAAGACGTATTATTATTATTATCTATTATTACTAGGGATAGGAAAAAATTAGCGAGTTCAATGACCTGTAGGCTAGACTCCACAGTCATGTGTATATTCGAGACTCAGATGTTTGTTCATTGACTGCTGCTCCATAGAGTAGCCAGTGTTACTTCACACCTGGCAGTATGGAACTCGCTACTTGTTTCCTTGCAAGTCTGCTATTGGCTCAGAGTCGTCCAGGGCGTGTCTAAAAACTGCGATCCAATTGCAAAGTCAAGTTCAGTGTACACGTGTTTGACGTCTATCTTGTCCTGAAATGAACTCGCGAAATGTTCCTAACCCTAATTATTTCTATACGAATGTGTTTTCCGGCGACAAGCAGTCGTACTCGTAGAAGTGAAGTTACTGTCGGACTACCACCTTGAAGGCAGGGCTCTCTCTCTCTCTCTCTCTCTCTCTCTCTCTCTCTCTCTCTCTCTCTGTAGGTGGGATGTGGGGCTGCGGCCGAGCGGGTGTGAGTTACAGCTGTCAGGGGCGAAAGGTCCACCCACAATTTCAAAAGCGCCTCGTGCCAAGGCCACCCGCATTTCTGGCCAGATAGCGGCGATAAGGTCCTTGTGTCGCCACTCTCCCACATAACAGCCCGGGGACTCCGCCCCACAGCCTCCCTTATGGCGGCCTCACGCGCTTCTCTTCGTGTCCCAGCACTCCACTGGAGGAGAGGGACAACACCATCACAGAATGCATAGCAATACAGAGGCCAAAAAGCCCATCTTACCGAGAAACCCAACTACAGACTCCAGTAAGATATAGCCTCACTCGTCAGCGATATGGCCGGAACGACATTATGTAAATTCCACTGACATCAAAAAAAGTGTTTCGCATGCAAAAGAGAGCTGTAGGAATAATCAATGGCAAAAGAAAGTCAGACTCATGTAGACCTCTTTTCAAGAGCTCAGAGATTTTAACATTTGCTTCAAAAATGCTTACTTTAACTCACGGCTCCTACGTGATTGGTGTGCAGACAGTCAACATGAGTCAAAAAGTAATTCAGCCAATCAAGAGAGGTAAAGGATCCTACAGTGTTTTGTAATATAACTTATCTTGAAATCTATTCGCGAAATCCCACTACTCCTAATGTATAAATAACAGCGTATTCCTGAACAGTGGGGTGTGGTGAAGTGTTGTAGGGTAAACTGGCGCTAGCTGTGTGCTGTACCCTGTGACTTGCTAGTTTACATTTCCAACACTAGAGCGTAGCTCTGTAGCTGACGCCATAGGACGCGTGTAATATGTCCCTTGCTGCTCACTTGTCAGTATGCACTCAGTTTGACTAGGCTCCACAGTGGCTATGGGTTCCTGCTGCGTGCACAGAAAATGTACAGTAGTGAGCAAGTGCCAGCTTACCTTGCAACACTTCACTAAACGCCACTGTTCCTGAAGGAGTTAAAAGACAAGACACTCGGATGGAAACATTCACTGGCAGCTCACTTCCATTTCTTTTAGTTTCATGTTTACTGGGACACCGGAGGGAGTGGCTCCATAGCGCCACTCCCATCACCCGAAGGGAGTGGCTCCATAGCGCCACTTCCATCACCCGGAGGGAATGGCTCCATAGCGCCACTTCAATCACCCGGAGGGAGTGGCTCCATAGCGCCACTTCAATCACCCGGGGGGAGTGGCTCCATAGCGCCACTTCAATCACCCGGAGGGAGTGGCTCCATAGCGCCACTTCCATCACCCGGAGGGAGTGGCTCCATAGCGCCACTTCCATCACCCGGAGGGAGTGGCTCCATAGCGCCACTTCCATCACCCGGGGGGAGTGGCTCCATAGCGCCACTTCAATCACCCGGGGGGAGTGGCTCCTTAGCGCCACTTCCATCACCCGGAGGGAATGGCTCCATAGCGCCACTTCAATCACCCGGAGGGAGTGGCTCCATAGCGCCACTTCAATCACCCGGGGGGAGTGGCTCCATAGCGCCACTTCAATCACCCGGAGGGAGTGGCTCCATAGCGCCACTTCAATCACCCGGAGGGAGTGGCTCCATAGCGCCACTTCCATCACCCGGAGGGAGTGGCTCCATAGCGCCACTTCCATCACCCGGAGGGAGTGGCTCCATAGCGCCACTTCCATCACCCGGAGGGAGTGGCTCCATAGCGCCACTTCCATCACCCGGAGGGAGTGGCTCCATAGCGCCACTTCCATCACCCGGAGGGAGTGGCTCCATAGCGCCACTTCCATCACCCGGAGGGAGTGGCTCCATAGCGCCACTTCCATCACCCGGAGGGAGTGGCTCCATAGCGCCACTTCAATCACCCGGAGGGAGTGGCTCCATAGCGCCACTTCCATCACCCGGAGGGAGTGGCTCCATAGCGCCACTTCCATCACCCGGAGGGAGTGGCTCCATAGCGCCACTTCAATCACCCGGGGGGAGTGGCTCCATAGCGCCACTTCAATCACCCGGAGGGAGTGGCTCCATAGCACCACTTCCATCACCCGGAGGGAGTGGCTCCATAGCGCCACTTCCATCACCCGGAGGGAGTGGCTCCATAGCGCCACTTCCATCACCCGGAGGGAGTGGCTCCATAGCGCCACTTCCATCACCCGGAGGGAGTGGCTCCATAGCGCCACTTCCATCACCCGGGGGCGTTGCTTGCATCACCCTGGCTGAAACCAGCACCAATCGAATAATCTTAAATACAGCGCCCTCTCTCTACTAGTCTTTCATCTCTACTAATAAAGCACGAGTTCCAACTTATGTATCCCGTAGCATTTCTATTTAATGCATGAATAATTTTGAATTATTTCCTGTCGGCTGGGTTTTTACGTTGTCTTTGACGGTTTTTCCCAGTCTCTTCTTAGTTATAGTCTTTAGCTATAAATATACACAGGGAGGTAGTCATAGCCCCAATCGCTGGTCATGGCTGCCCAATCCCTCTCTGCCGCGATGCATGTCCCCTTGCATGATTTCCTTCCCTTGTAGGCGTGAAGGGGCTCGGCCCTGAGACGCAATTAGCACCCCGATCTACCTACCGGGCTTCGACTTAACACTTAGATTTAGGGTAGTTAGAAAAAAATGGAAACGTGCCTGTACAGTTGTCTCGGCGGTAGACAATGAGCGGAACAAACGTGTGTCGGTTGTCCTTAGGACTTAAGGTCGAGGTCAGAGACGGCCAATAAGCTCGCGGACAGCCGGGAAGGAAGTGACGTAGCCCCGAACCTCTGTTCCTCTTTCTCGACTCGGAGACTGTAATTGTTTCCTCTTCCGCGAGTTGTGTGACAAGACATCTCAGCTGCCGTCTTCCTCGCGGCTCGCGATACTTTCATCTCCGCCTCCCCTGGGACGCTGCTCGTGTCACGTTTTACATACATCCCCGCCCCGCTTTCCCTTCTATTTTTATATTTACTTCCCCGATTATGCGCCACATCCACGCATCAAATCGTGAAAGGCAGGTGTTATGAAATATACACTTCTTCCTCCTTCTCGGCAGATGTGGGGTGTTCGTCTTTCGCAATGGGCTACTGAGCTTCTCAGAATAAAATCCCAGATATTTCTTCTTATAGGCTGTTCACGGCACTTTTGAAAGCCCTGCTTAAGATCTACTTCTATGCACTTTATTCATGCATCGGTCCAATGAAGTTGTGAAATTACTAGAAAAGTAATTTTTTTTTCTTTCAAATCTACTCATTTTTACACTTTGATGCATTAAATAAACAGAAAGTGAAATAAATACTTTAAGTCATCACAAATGGTTACCTAAAACTTTTTATTCGACGTTAAGATGAGGAACTACTTCCCATCCACCGTTACCAACTTTACTGGGCGCGTGTCACTCAGGGCGCCCGTTAAAATATATGCAGGTAGGGGCAGTGACTTTTTTTAAATGTTGATATAAAAAGTGCTCACTTAGTAGTGAACAGCCTTTATAAGGCTGTTCGCTACTAAGTGAGCAATTTTGAAAGCCCCGCGGAAGATCTTATATGCGCACTGCAGTGTATTCTTCCGCCATATGTAAAATTAACATTGCCAAGCGGTTTATCCAATCTTTATTTTTGGCGCCACAAAGTAAAACCAGAAAGTTATTAGAAATTAGCTAATTCTTACACTTGCTTACAATAAACAAACAGAAAGTAAAACAAATAATTCCAGCATTCACATGTGTTCATCTAAAATTTTTATTTCATCGTTTAAAAATGGAGCTACTTTCTCTGCATTGTCACCAACTTCACTGGGAGAATGCCAGTCAGATTTCCTGTTACAATATATGAAGGTAGGAGTAAAGGCGTCATAGAACAGTTTATTCGTCTTCTGCGCATGTACACAACGTTGACCTACCCCAAAGGAACACGACTGTCAAAGTCACATGGTGGACGGACGATGTTGTTTATATCTTAATTGTTAAATGACAAGCACGGTTAAAATAATAAAATAGTTTGACCAGTTTAAATTTAATCAAAAAACATTAAAAATTGATTAGAGGAAGTATAAAAACATCACAAAAACACTTGTTTACAAATCAGTTTTCCAACATTAAATCCAAACCATGCCATTTTTATTAGACGTGTAGGCAGAACAGCAGTTCAATGTTGGGACACGGAGACTGGTTGTGCGCAGCCAGCGAGATCTCTCTACCTCATATTTAGTCTGTGAGAGGCTTAGCCAGGAGTTTACTCTTCGGGAAGGATTATAATTATGTGTTTTTTTTTTTTAAATATGAAAACTATAAAATTAAAAAACTGAGTTTAAAAAATAATTTACAACAAATGGACTAATTAGAGATGGACCCACATAATGCTTTAAACATTCTTCATATTCAAGGGGAACCACACAATTACTTATATAAAAAATAAAATTTGTAATTCATTTTAAAATTTAATTTTGAATATTTTATTTATATTTTGGGAGGGGTAACTCCCGATACAGCCCCCCCCCCCTCCTCCAACCCACTGGCTACGTTACTGAAGTAGGGGCAGTGACGTTTTTGAAGGTTCGATTTTAAAAGTGTTAAATTAACTTTGAACAGCCTATGGTAGAAGATCTGCAGTATTACAGGTGGCGGCGTGGGTTTTAAGAAAACAGCGCCAAAACACTCATTTGAATTTGTTCTTAATTATTTCGCAACAAGGCACTCATTATGTTAATACTTAAATTTCGCGAGAAGATGTCAAGACAAGTCATATTTCAAATCACTTTCAGGGTTGTTCACCTATCCTGATTGGCTGAAGTGCTTTTGACACGTGTTAACTGTCTGCACACGAATACTTAGGACACCGAATTCTGATTGGCCCGGTCAAATATGAAAACGCCTTCGCAAGCAGACAGCAACCAATGACAATAGACAAACTGCTGTTGGCTGCCTATATATAGTATTGAAGTCTACCGTGTACTCATGTTTTTTTTTTTGCGAAAAATCATTAGCTCTATTAATACTAGATGCACAGAAATCTCGAATGTTGATTTGACGGCTAGGCTAAACTCGGCATGTATGTTTACATCACAGACGTTGCCAATTGTTCGTTTGGTGAGAAATTACGATTACCACTTTATAGTGTGTGTGTGGGCTATTCACAGTAAACTGAGCACTTTTGAAAGCTCTCTCATTTTGAATAATAGTCAATAAATATATTTTATTTTAAGCCTTAGGCGTAAACTTCAGAGTGCGATGGAATATACACACTGTGTTTATTACTTACAAACCATTATTTATTTTAAAAAGTGGTTTTCAGGATAAAATATGGCTGAAAGGAAAAAGTAACTAGGAATTCAAAAGTGCTCACTTTACCGTGAACAGACTACACTAAGTTGTACGTGATTCGCTCTGTTTCTTTCTATAGACTATTAGCAGTGTCTTCACACTTTTCCAATAGAATCTCAGAAATGTCACCTTGTGTATTACATATGGAATGTATGACAAGAGCTCTATACTTCAGTTACACAGTACATTATTTTGAAAAATTAAATTTTTAATTTATATTCACTCCATAAATAATATTTTATTTATAATTAATATAAATATAATCAGAGAGAATATAAGTGTGCTGGTAATGCCATTGTTATGTAAAATATTATTAAAATGATTGCGCACTAAAGTGGCACGGTATCTCTTCAGTGTAATGTTCTAGACGTGGTCGAGGTTTGTTCTACTCAGGGTGGGAAGGTCTGTGCTTCTATACAGTATGGCAACTGGAGGCAGTTCGCGATTCGGTGAGCACTTTTCAAATAAACCTTAGAAAAAAATCACTATCCACGCCTGCGTATATTTTCACGGGTTCACCGAGTGACATCCGTACAGTAAAGTTGGTAACGATCGATGGAAAGTAGTTCCAAATCTTAACGTCAAATAAAAAGTGTTAGGAAACCATCTGCGATAGAGGCTATTCATGATAAAGTGAGCACTTTTGAGAACCCTCTCATGTGGAATAATAGTTGATAAAAATAATTTGAAGGGATATGGAAATTTCGCGAATTCATTTCGGGACAAGATAGACGCCAAACACATATATAGTGAAGTCACCTTCGCAATTGGATGAGAGTTTATTACACCCGCCCTACACGCCTCTGAGCAGACTTGCAAGGGAACACCTTGCGAATGCCATAACTGGCAGGTGTGGGACAACAGCCAATGAAGGCTCCAGGCTGAGGCTCCAGTATGCAGAGTACTGAGTAGTCTAGCCTACAGGTCATTGAACTAGCGAAATTTTCCTATCCCTAATAATTTATTTTCGTCTTAGATGTTAACTTTCGAGTGCAATGTATTATAGACACTGTGGTTATGATTTACACGACAAGATTGAATTAAAAAGGTTGTTAAAGTATAAGAAATGGCTGAGAGGAAAAAGTAACTAGGGACTCAAAGGTGCTCACTTAACCGTCAACAACCTATAAGTAGGAATAGGAGAATGGCGTGAGTTCAGTGACCTGTAGGTTAGACTCCTC
Source organism: Dryococelus australis (assembly GCA_029891345.1). Lineage (NCBI taxonomy): Eukaryota > Metazoa > Arthropoda > Insecta > Phasmatodea > Phasmatidae > Dryococelus > Dryococelus australis. The sequence goes on along the minus strand of CM056995.1, from coordinate 6,839,511 downwards.
AGTACTCTGCATACTGGAGCCTCAGCCGCGTGTTGATTGGCTGTTGTCCCACACCTGGCAGTTATGGCATTCGCAAGGTGTTCCCTTGCAAGTCTGCTATTGGTTCAGAGGCGTGCAGGGCGGGTCTAATAAACTGTGATCCAATTGCGAAGGTGACTTCACTATATATGTGTTTGGCGTCTATCTTGTCCCGAAATGAATTCGCGAAATGTTCCTGTTCCTACCTATCACTTACATCATTTCTTTAGATTTCTCTTTGTTTTACTCCATCGAAGTGAAAAAATATGCAGATTTGTAAAATATTTATTTTTTAAATTAATTTTACAGTTTCACTTGACCGATGCATGAATAAAGTGACGAGGCCGATGCCAAGGTTAATTTTACATAAGGCGGAAGAATCCACAACGTGCATACAAGTAGATCTTAGTTAGGCTTTCAAAAGTGCTCAGTTTACCGTGAACAGCCTATAACAGTGTTCGCCACAATGCTGCACTTGTCACGTGTGTACCGGATTCTCCAGTTCTGTATGTAAATAAATAGGAAAATTTCCATTTTCATTAAATAAACATAACTGTGAGAAATCTTCCTAATCGTATTATTGTAGAACCTACGTGAAGCATAAACTTTGTTCTTTGCACTGGAGTGCAAATATAACGAAACATGTTTACATGTTTGATATTCTCTTGTACAATCGGGTTTAGCGAAACTTTGGCTTACACAATTAATTTATTTAAATATTATAACTGAATCGAAAAAGAATAGTGTAAATGGTTAAAAGTTTAATTGAAGGCTTTACTATACAGTTTCCTTAAAGGAGGGTTGCTGTCATAACTTAGAAATAACTAACTTAGAAACACGTAAGGAAGAATCTTCTAAGTTACATGGTTCTAACTTGTTAACTTTCTAAGTTATGTATTTCTAACTTATGATAATTCTAAGTTGTGTATTTCTGAGTTGTGGCAGTTCTAAGTTGTGATCGTTCTAAGTTATGATTTTGTAAGTTACCATGTTTCTAAGTTACGTGTTTCTAAGTTGTGTATTTATAAGTTATGATAGTTCTAAGTTATGAATTTCTAAGTGGTAACTGTTCTAAGTTGTGATTTTCTAAGTTACGACAGTTCTAAATTACGACAGTTCTAAGTTATGATAGCTCTAACTTGTGTGGATTTTTTCATGAATTCTAAGTTATGATTTGATAAGTTGTGCTTTTCTAAGTTCCGTGTGGTTCTCGGCCGGTTAGGCTACCACGTGACTGCAGGTAGAGAGCAGAGAAGTGGTCGGTGCGCAATGCAGTCTGCCAATAACGGTACACACGGGAGACGGTACCTACAGGGCGTCCTTGGACCAGAGCGACCTGCTGTCCGCTGACACACGTGAGGGTACAGTCTCGTGCGGACAGTATGTGACGACAACAGACAACTTTCTCCACCTCCCACAGGACAAGCGGGGTGATAATACACTCCAAATTATGTAGCGGAAGCATCGCTTGGAGAAAAGTTAGAGGCGAAACATCTAAATGTTTCTGTGAATAGCTGAACATTCCATTGGTCGTTGCTCATTACTTTCGCCATATCGCTCGTCCACACAGAGCTCATCACGTGTATCGGTTAATACATTCAGTACTATGCCCGAATGTGGCTCGGGCGAAAGAAATCTCTACATATCTCGATAGTTGAAAGCAAACATCATATGGATATTATTTCATTGTTTTCATAGTATTTATCATGATTTTACATGGACACTTCGACTCTCCAACCAACATTTGTTGTACGAAATACAACATTCGTGTACGGCTACGAACATGATCACGATGGGATGTGAATGTTGTTAGGAGTGAAAGAACATTTGACTGGAGGACTGTAAACTCGGCAGTCTATTGGCTAACAGCTGGCCAGTAATGCATGTAGTACAGTAGGGTGTGGTGTAGTCTGGTGTAGTTTGTTCCAGTAGGAGAGTGGAGAGTGAGGGCACAACACATCTGGTGTTCATGTAGAGCTGAATATACGTCTATCACTTCTAACGTGGCTTGAATATCTGTACATGTGGCCAGACCTCAGTGTGTTAATAGTAGTCAATGGTTCCCTGTGTTCGAGGGCGAGTCTACCTGCAACAACACGAATTCGAATAAACAGTGTTTATAAGTTTATCTAGCTCATTCACGTATTTCGTGGCCGAGCAGTGTTTCTCAGCCGTGCGGTATTTATGTGGGGCAGATTTCTCACGTACTTCTTTCTTACCAGACTGCAGAATACAATTTGACTGTATGAGTGTATCATATTTACAAAGTGAGGGGAACGTAAACAAATGATTGCCCGTGTGGTGTACAGGGGTCGTGATGAAAATGTTGAAAAGTTTCTCCAAATCTGCAAAGTTGACTGCGGATCTGTTGGAACTGCTCCCTGGTGTTCACTGGTTGAACTGCGATGTCTACTGACTTCTGGTGAAGTGCACACTTGTCTAGCAGCTAAGCCTCAGTCACCAGTAGACGACAATTCATCTACTCAAGATTCACTGAAACTATTCTAATGCTTGACATCAATGATCCTAATTTAAAGTGTAGATAGGTAGAGACCTGCAAAATTTCGCGTTATTTTGTGGCATCAAGCTAAACTTCACAGTACTGGATATACTGAGCTGGCGTCGTTCCTCCATTGTTTACTGCCCAGAATTTAAAATCACTTCCTTAACGAGCGAACTGTACGGGATTAGGGCATGCGATTGTGAAATGCTCATTGATTGGCGCATATTTACTCCGGGCGTGTCAAGTGAAGTATGGTCCAGTGACAAACGTGTTTGCAAGGGTAAACATTTTTTCAGTGTAAAATGTCCTCAAATAATAATGCTAATTTTGCAGGTTTCTATAAATAGGCCCTTTCGAGACACTATTTTCTGTTGTCACAAACGTGTTACCAACCTCAAAAATACAATGGAAATTCATCCATGTCTAAAAAATCATAAACCTAGTAAAAACTAAAAAACCTAGTTTAATACTACGAGGCATTAAAAATATAATTTCACTTTTATAATTTAGCAAATTACACAACGACAATTTTGTAACTTGGCTTGATACTTGTGTGCAGTTGCTGCCCGGTTCCAGCTGATGCTGTGTGACTCGCCTGATAGTAGAGACCCGGCTATTTCACGGTTTAATCCCGCAACAAGCCAGACTCCACAATACTTCATGTAGTCGAGCTTCAGACCACGTCTCGATTTAAAGAATACTCTCTCTCTCTCTCTCTCTCTCTCTCTCTCTCTCTCTCTCTCTCTCTCTCTCTCTCTCTCTCTCGCTCTCTCGACCATGTCATTATGATGTCAGAGAGAGCGCTCTCTGGTCGTCTCAATTCGTTGGAGAGAGCGAAAAAAAGAGCGAGTGCACAGAGAGAGCACGAAGTTGTATACTCGCTGGCGCTCTCTCCCAGGCGTCATATTTGTTTACATTATTCCCGAGTTTGAATACGGTTATAGTAGCTTTCCGGGGCCAAAACCACGTTGAATTGTAACTGTAAGTGAATAATATAAAACTGTTTTAAATAGCGAAATAACACACGCAATACGTATTTATGACTATAAAAAATACAGATTTCTGACTTGTCTAGTTTTTTTTGTCACTTTGCTGCAACATGACGGCAAAACATAAAACACAAAAATAATAGTATTTCATCCGCTAATGATTGTTCTGGTAGTGCTATAATTTTTGTGAGTTATTTTGAACACACATAAATTACTTACAATAATGACCGCAATTTATCTTAACATTATTTCCCTCCTGTTGGCATCAGCTCTTTGTCTGACGTCGGAGACAAACGAGAGAGTGGTTTTCTCAATTTCCAGAGAGAGTGAGAGCACGAGAGAGCGCCCTCAGTTAGTTGTTCATTGGCTGTTGGTCCAGTTCAACCACTGACCAGGTAGCACGCGATTCGTTCCATGTTTCCTTCCCCTACATGTTCGTTATTGGTCGTAAGTCATCCGGGGCGTGTCTAACCAACTGTGGTCCAATAGAAGCGCAACTTAATGGTCGGGAAATTCTCGACCCTCTACTGATATGTTAACCGAGATGAGGTGGTTGATTTCCTTGAGAAATCCTTGAGAAATCGTGTATGTTCACTATTCAACTTGTTTTTATTTCATTTATGTTGCTTTTATATATTTCATATGACCTACTTTCTAATTTCATAGTAGACATTAAGTTTTGTTTCCTATTTTTATTTGATTTTCTTTTCAAAAAATAAGTGATATATTTTGTTATGTAAAGTTGTTAAATGTAAGAGGTGATAATACCTTAACTTAGGCCAAAAAAAATTAATAATAATAATTGGAGAAAATATTGGAAGTGAACCGCCACATAATGTAACTTATACCAGTTTCCAACTGGATGAACAGTAGGAAAAGTAAACTTTGTGACAGACCGCTGTATGTGAAGGTGTTCGTCTGAATTACCTCGCACAACCCTTGGTCCTAACTGACATCTAGTGTGCTTATTTCGATACGATATTTGACAGACGTTGACTGCCTACTAACAATTGCTCTATAGTTAACAAATGTTCGGTGTAACAAATAGTGGCCGGATAAGAGCATGTCGGTTGCCTATTTACTTTTATTTAACTATCTCTTCAAAATAATAATGAATTGGTGATTCGTCACAGCTATTTTATTTTCATGAATGTTGCTTAAAAAACTGTTGTTTATGTTAAATGCGAGACGTGGATTAGGGGAATTTGTAATTTATTCAATATTTAATGTTATGACAGATATCTCCAGAAGTAAGTTTCTCAAACAAATGGAATTTCTACAAAATATATTTTTTAATATCTACTAAATTCTAACAAGCCCTACTGGTTCCAGCTGTCTTATCCCTTCTCATGTATTGTTTTCGCCGAACCTGGAGTGAGTCGCGAATGTTCAAAGCTTTCATACTGAAGAATTGCGCAACTTGGCAAATTGTTGACGAACTGTATTACTCTCATGGAATAAACATGCAAACCGATTCTCATATCCTGTGCATGATTCGTAGGGATACACGAATTTCGCGGAAAGATTTCCGCTCGTGCTAAATTTCAATACCCTACGAGCGTGCCAGCAGATACCTTTAGCTTATTGGCGGCGTGTGTCTGTGAGAAACATTTTCTTAGTTGACTGGCCAATAAGGATTACGTTACTCCGATACTGCACGTCTCTGATTCAGGGACAGACATTTAACACGCTTAGCAACTAGATCATCCAATCACAAAAGTGGATCTGAGCTAAAGTGTTTTGAAATACAACAGGTCGTGAAATCTTTTCGCGAAATTCGTGTGGCCCTAATGATTCGTAATCGGTTCACAAGCTGCAAGTAGAACTGACTAAATTTCTTGATCAAATGCCAATGAAAAGTTACTTTGCGTATGGTTTTTGCAACAGGCACATGCCATCTGAATCATTCCAGTGTATCACAGGTTTATTAAAACTTGGTCCCGGTAAAAATAATGTTGCTAACGTATTATTGTAAACACTCTGCTGAGAATCAGTCTATAAGACACGCGGATTAGAAAGTTAGTATGTGAACGTTGGAGTTCCCTACATATGATAGGAACACCTTAATTTTCGCTAGAGAATTTCATAACTAGAGCCACGAGTATTTCGCAAATTCATTCGGAGGCGAGGTAGACTCCAAACTCTTGTGCTTTTCTCTTAGTGCTGTGATTGGACGACAGTTCTTTAGACACGCCTCGTTTAACAGTGAGGCAGTAATAAGCTGGCAGCAGTAGTGTGAGTGAGTGTCTAACAGTCCTGCACAGAGGCTTCACTTGATTACAACAACCAATAAACAAACGATAATGTCTCGAGTGTATATAGGGCTGTCCATCCTAGCTTGCTGACAGATCAATCCGCTGAATACTCGGGGCTCTATTCATAGCTAGTATTATTTGGAAACACTTTGGTCAGAACCACTTCCGCGAGTGGTTCGCGTGCGTGCCTGCCAGAACGTTGATCGTTTGTAACCATTCTGATTGGCCCAGGCAAAAATACGCTGACCATGGTTCAAGCTTCGTCTGCAACCAACTTGTCGCAAAACGTTAAATACTGACCGTCGCCATAAGACAACTGGCATGTCTACAATCGATAGAGATGGTGGTTTATCGCAGGAAAGTTGAGTGTTTCCTATAGAATCCAACGTACTGTACATATGTCCGACAGCTTTCTTTCCTTATTGGTTGTCATGCATGTATGAAGTACTGTCCCTCTTCTCTGGCCCAATAAGGATTTTGATACTAAAAGGCAGAACGTTCGTGATTGGTCTGCAAACAACATAGCCGAGTGAGAACCTTGTTCATCCAATCAAGAAAGAATAAACTAGATACAGCGTTATAAAATATATGTTGGCTCAAAATATATGTTGGCTCAAAATATATGTTGGCTCAAAATATATGTTGGCTCAAAATATATGATGGCGGTTTTCCACCATCTCCAACAATCGAAGTTAACAGGTATAAAAATAAAAAGAATGTAGGTGTATAGGACCTATATACAAATATTTGAATTAGTGTTTGTAGTTTAAAAACTCGCTTTTGTAAAATAAAGATTCCGCAGACTTCATAATTAGGTTCAATTATTTTTTAATTCGTTTTGCGTTATTTGTTTTTTTTTTTACTTCGTTTAACATTAACCGCATTCGTGCATACTCAGTGAGATATAATTTTATATAACAACTATTTCCTACTAGGCATTACCAACATACCTATTGTGTCCATGTTTTTATTCAAATGAATTGTGATTTAATATTAAAATTTATAGATAAAATATAAGTCAAATTTCAATTCAACCAAAAATAATGTACTTACATTTTAAGGCAGATATAAAACGCTTGTGATACGCGTCATATTTAGGAAACAACCGAACACATGATACGCAGGGTGATTTTTTAAAAGGTATGATTTAAAAAAATGGGGTGTGGCTATGTTGGGGACACGGCCTTTAGTTTGGCGTGAATACGTCTACGTTGACGCGCTCGGACGCCTTGATGTTTATTTTACGTTCCCGGCACCGCTTCACTCGATCATATGGGGTTTTATGGGTATCACTGGATTCCTTTTGAGACGCTCTTTCCAACCGTATACGATTTCTGTATTTCGACTTGGCTTTTTGACGAGTATAGGTCGACATTGTGTTAAGTTTTCTTAATTTATTTCAGTAAACTCATAAAATTTCACCATAATAACGCCACACAAGTGTTTGTATAAACGCAGTCGGTTGATCTTGGCGAGAGCTGTCGATCGAAACCTAAACGAGCGTCGTAGCTTCCCCTAGTCAAAAGTTATGAGACGCGGCGAAACGAACTCAAAATTGCGCACCCCCCCCCCATACCCCCTCGTGCAATGCTTCGCAGTCCTCACACTCAACGTAACATATTCTTCGATCCTTTGGCAATCGAGCTGTGTGATTGAATTTTGAATGTAGACTATATATTCTGAGCTGCAATGTCAAACTGTATCCTCCGGTTTTGTTGTCATCGGGTATTCTGGATTGCCTCCGACTATGGTTGCAAATTTAAAGACGTATTCACGTCATAAGTGTGAAGAGATCACGAATAGACTATATATACACACATAGGGATTGGCACATTTGAAAGTGAAATGAACCTGCGTTGCGATCGAGCCTGTTTCTCACGAGTCCCAAGGCTAGCACACCAATCATTATACTAACTGGCTACTCACAGAGATAGCAATCTGTTTCTAAAATTGGCGGAAAACGAGTTAGCCTAGCCCATTAAAGGACTTAAATGTTATAGCAATGATTACAAAACCAAGCATTTTCAAAAAAATTTCCATGTAAAGTGTTGGCATCCATGTAAATAAGTTTCTAAATGAACTACTTTCAATAAGTAAAAAAATTGTTGTTACGAATATTTTTACTACAGATATTTATTTTTATTCTGTCATTCAATTACATTTTATTACTCTATAAGGAATTTACATTTGCATATAAATTATTTCTCATCAAACCAAATATACAATTAAGGCACTTCAAATTTTTTAATTTAGTTTGTCTTACACTATATTATACATTCGCTGTACAATATTGCTGTACATACATCACATAGGTACATCAGTTAACTGTAAAGTAGGGATTTAACTTAACACAGAGACAACTATTTGACGTTTGTGTTTTACAGTTATGAACATATAATTATTGGCTTTCATTAGAAATCTCATATACAAAAGATAGGCTTTCTATTAAATTACTCTACATTCAAAGTGAAAAATAGAATTTAATAAAAACAATAAGCATATTATTTAGTCTATGCTAGGCAAAAACAATAAGCATATTATTTAGTCTATGCTAGGCAAAAACAATAAAATTACAAACACAGGCAATACAACATGCATGATAGAGAAATGATTATTCTGTGAAACAAAACTAAAACCCACGAAAATAAAGTTAAGAGGAAAAAACGATGAGGAATACTCACATATAGCCAAAATTATCGTTCAAACTTTTAACAGAGTTTTTTTCAATTAGAAATGGAAGTTATTTTTATGAGTAAGAAATTAGATTTCTTTTACTTACTTCTGAGTATTTTTTAAGTCCACAATGAGATTAACAAACCTGAAATCTTCACTTCTATAACTCTAACTTACTTCTACAGAATTGGCAGTGGCCCTGACTAGCAAACAATTTTTGAACATACTTAAATTTTCATTGCTTAACGTAACTGTCTACATATCGGTTTGTCAATGCATATATCGCTAACGTAAGAAGATCGCTAGACATAAGTCTTGAGACTAATACACATTAAAAATGACAAATGACAAGAGGCTTGCAAAATTCGCGTTATGACTGATAACTCGATAGTCTTCACTGACCTATATCTGCTGGAGCATGATTCATAGGGACAGCCGAATTTCACGAAAAGATTTCCGCACATGCTAGATTTCAATACACTACAGGCAAACAAGCAATTTTCTTTTGCTTGTTGGCGAAGTGTCTTTGTGAGAAGACAGTTTCTTACTCAACCGACCAATCATAGTTAGGGTTACTCAAATACTGCACGTCTGTGATTCGCGGACAGACTCCTAGGCTCTAGATAATATAATTACGGAAGTGGATATAAGCTAAAGTGTTATGAAATACAACTGGTCGTGTATCCTTTTCGAGAAATTCGGGTGTCATTAATGGTTCATTTTTTCATTGGCTGCTGGCAAATATACGGCGTCATTTACCCGCGAGAACGTTTTACTGCAGATTGGATGTTCAACCGATGAATAGAAGTGAAATTTCGCGAAAAGATATCACGATAAGTTATATTCCAATACACTGCAGGTTAGTTCACCCATCTTGATCGGCTGAATTACTATTTGACACGTGTTAACTGTCTGCACACGAATCACGTAGGAGCCGGGCCTATGTTGCCAAACTCTGAGTGGCCCGGACAAATATGAAAACGCCTTCTCAAGCAGACAGCAACCAATGGCAATAGACAAACTGCTGTTGGGTGCTTATAGTGTTGAAGTACACCGTGTACTCATATTATTTAACGAAAAGTCACTAGCTCTACCGATGAGCCTTTGCTATTGGCTAAAAGCGTCCCTGCGGCGTGGCATAGTTACTTACAAACTGTCGGCCAATGGCAGAAGTGAAACGAGCCCATAGTGTCTTGGAGTTTAGTCTGCGCTCACTAAACAACGCGAATTTTGCTCGTCCCTACAAATCACAAATGTATAATACCATACGTATTTTAGAAGTTTCTTAGGTAATATTTAAGTCGAACATAAGACATAAATATTTCATATAACCCATATTTCACTATGAACTAAATTTTATTTTCTGGCAGCACAATGTTGCTAAAATAAGTAAGGAAAACATTTTTTGTTCAATTTTTGTTTCCTACATTTGTATTTTTCTCTAACTTGTGCCTTCACTTGCATGCAACACTTTAAAAATAAAACCATCCTTCACAACAGTCGAAGCAAAGGTAGCAAATTCTGTCATTAGTTTATCTTCTTTCTTGAATTTCCCTTTAGATTACATAAAAATACACTAAACATATTTTTTTTACATTTTCTTAACCTTTTCAGACCCACTTTAATTTACTGTTTCAGATGTTGCAAACAAGAAATTCTATGTTGCGTTCTGTACCGCAATACGAACTAATCATAACTTGGACTAGTAAAGTGGTTTGCGAATCACTTAGCCACATGTTACATCATTGGCCAATAAACTTCGCAGTGTACAGTACACTACAGACAAAAAAATGGCATTCGTGTGAATTATGTACACATTCGTGTACACTGGGGCTGAATGCGTAAAAATACAATTTCTTACTGCATATATAATACAGCCATTCATCAATTATAATTTTGCAACAAAAGACAAAATTAATTTCTTGTTTATTGAACGTCATGTAAAGTATTTGGTACCCAGGGCTTCAACGTATTACGTCCCGTTCAAATATAGATAAGTATTTCAATGAGTTAATCAAACTCGCAACAAAAAAAAAAACAACTTTTCTGTTCCATGGATTAGCGATGATTAAATGGAAAAAAAATTCCCTCTCAGTTTTTTTTTGGGTGACAATAAATTACAAAACTTAAACAAAGATGTACGAAGGTAACACTGCAATTTATTTTAAGTCGTAATTAATAGGTTCATGAGAATTAGGAATAACAAAATACGTCGAAAATATTACGTATTAAAAAAATTAAAATATAAAATAAAGTTGTAGTCTATTATTATGCGTGGATTCTATTGACATAACAATTAAACTAGAAGTAAAATCGTGTTGTAAGTAGGGACACCTGAATTTCGCGAAAAGATTTCCGTACAAGCAAGATTTCAATACCGTACGAGCGTGCCAGCAGTTCCCTCCTTACTTGACTGGCCAATCAGAACTAAGTTACTCCGATACTGCACGCCTCTGGTTCGTGGGCAGACACTTAAGACGCGTAACATCTAGATCACCCAACCACAAAAGTTGATATCAGCTGAAGTGTTATGAAATACAACTGGTCGTGAAATCAGCTGAAGTGTTATGAAATACAACTGGTCGTGAAATCGTTTCGCGAAATTCGGGTGTCCCTAGTTATAAGCAAAACCATGAAACTCCTAATTTTGAAAGTACAATTTGGGGGGGGGGGGATGTTCTGTGATACTTACAGTCTACAGAATTCGAAAGCATGCCAAAAGAACATTTTTATTTCTTCTGCTGTCGTCTGTCTGAGGAAAGACATTGTTTCTTATAATGGAATGCAGTTATCAATTTTTGTTCCACATTAAAGTTCATGTTTCGAAAGAGTGAATCTAGCATAACACACCGTAGGATTTCTTTAAGTAAATCTTCTGGGAATATTAATGACCTAGTAGTTCTTTCTAATGACACACTTGCACTGAGTTTAGAAAATGAAGAAACCTATTTGTTCCCATTGTTTCAACATGGAAGAAAAATAAACAAAACATAGACTTTCTGAAATGTATCTTCATTCAGGTCTGAAACCGGGTCGATATTAGCTCGGCTCTCCATTGGTTGACGACCGGCCAATGAATAACGTTGTAAAGTACAGGGTAGTGTCCGGTTTGTGGTATAGACCAATAGGACGATGGTGAGTTCTAACACATACACCAACAGAACTGGTGTTCTTTGCAGTAGTGGATATATGTGACTCACTTATAATTTGTCTTAAGTGTCAGTATATATGTGCTGACCTCAATGTGTTAAGCATACCATAAAATAGTTTAACGTACGATATTTTAGTCATCGTTGTTCAATTTTCTGTAAATGTTTCCGTTTTATTATTTTTACACGTTCCAAAAACACTAAAATCGCTATTTTTACTTGCCATTGTGCAAGAAATACGATGCATAGTTTTTTTTTTTAATTTAGGGAAATAGTTATTGTAAGTAATACCTAGAGACCTGCAAAATTCGCGTTATTTTTGGCCTTATAGGCTAAAATTCACAGTGCTGTATATATTGGAGCAGGTGTCGCTTCACCATTGGCTGCTGCATAGACAAGAAGCCACGCCCTTTTTGACTGAAATGCACGCGACTGGACTTCCCAAATGTAAAGTTTTCATTTATTGGTGCAGAGTTTCCCGGGGTTTGTCAAATGCAGTTTGGTCCAATGGCAAACTTAGTACAAGTGTACATGTGTTTGAAGTTTAACGTGTCCGCAAATAATAACAGTTGAGCAGCACTTTGTACAAGATATATAAGACGGACGATGGAGCGTTTCCAGTGCAGCGCTCGCGAGGTCTGGCAGTTGTTAGTTGTCAACTAAACTTAAAGACGGCGCGCTTGTCCGCTCACGTGAACTGTGAATCGTAAATACACAAGACGTGGTCACATGCGCTCCATTGTCGGTTACTTCTGAACACATGTCTCTATAGCTAACCATCTCTTCAAAGATATGTCTAGTATAACGTCACTGGACTGGGCGAGTGGTCGTACGATGGCGCCACGAGTAAATGGCAGGAAACATGCTACTTTGTGTCGGACCAAGCCACTCTGTATTCAGTGTTGCCACTACTACCTCGAAAAAAAAATTTGGTAGACGTCTTGGCATCATAAATAATAAACATGACCGAAAGCTAAGGCGGCCGAAATTGTAATAACTAGAAGAATTGTTTTTTATAATACGTTCGTTGTTAATCTCAAAAGGCTTCAACTCTTCGTCCACGTAGTTTTATGCAAGATAGCAACCAACTTTACAAATACAGTTTACATGTTTTGGATTCAATTATCATGGAGGGAATACGGGGTAGAGCGCGCACACTAGCTGCGTGTGTCCCGACAGTCAACTAAGTTTACAAAAAATATTTAAAAAATTATATTGATTCGATACACTAGTACATTCCCTACTTTTGACAAATTTTGTGACGCAAATATGTTGTTTTCAAGTTACACCAAATGTTATTTTCTGTTTTCGTAAAAAGCTTGAAATTGTTTTGATTTTGTGAAACCAGACTTAAACAAATGGCATATCACTGTTGACACACTCAAATGTTACATTATTTATGGGAAATATTGGGGATAATGTTTGGGAGACGTGCACAGAGGACATAAATATATCTACGTCATCTTCAGTCTATGATTACTAAAGTATGCGGCCGTCAGCCATGTTGGTTTTTTCAAAGACAGGGCGTTCCATTTTGGTGCTTTGTTTTCGAAGTTGTAGCTTCATCTCTCCGAACAAGTGCAGAACTGCTACAAAAATACAGTTATTGCTGTTAACCATCGTAGTTACACTTTCGCCTCGTTACCAACAGACTTGTACTATAGTTTAATTAATATAATAGTAGATAATTATGCTCAGTTCCCAATAAATTACGTGTATGTAGGAGACGCTGCCTGCACCAATGTGAACATGAAAAATGTGGTTGGTTCTCTGTGAATGCACACTTCTTATCTTCAAGGTCCCTGCCTACCGCCTGCCAGCTGCGATATTTAAATAGGAAAGCCCATGTTTAAGAAATTTCTCCTCTGCGTTAATTTTGCAGATAGGTGCTTCAAACAAAACGTATTTTTCACGGATTGTTTAGGGATGTCCCTACAACGGCGATGTTCGTCCCTATAACATATACCTATAACCTGCTTGAGAGGAATTTTTAAATTGCATGTTTTAAAATAAACTACATACTGCCTATCTGTCTCGAAAATATATGCATGAAAAAACTCGAGAAGAAAACATTTTGTTTGATACACGTTTCTTCAAAATTGATACGCTGAGACGAAATTTCCTTAGCATGGGATTTGCTATTAAAATTTCGCAGCTTGTTATGCTGGCTTGAACGCGCCTTCAATTATATCATCGCGTGAGCCTGCCCTATCACTAAGTACAAACCTGGAAGGCGTACTTTGTTACAAGTAGCCAGCCCTTAGGCCGTACCCTTAAGCAATCTCACGCGACTAGAAGTTAACTATATTCAGTAATTTATTACGTAAGTAAACAATGTAGTTTATATTTTTTATGTGTGCGAAGGAAAACAAAGAAGTGAATTTTATTCCCAATTGGAAACAGAAAATACATTCAACATTTTCAGTTACTAATCGAACACTTTTGAAAGCCGCTTACAATCTACTTTGACTTCTCATCCTTCTGCTTTATGTAAGAATGTTGGACCTGATGACTTTATTTACTCGCCACCCAAGTATCGCCGTTGAATTATTAGGAATGTGAATAACTAATTTGCACATTCGTACTCTACTGACCATGAAAATATCACACTGTCAAATATTTTGCTGGGAGAAACTAATTTGATTTATCATTTAAAAATTATTTCCATAGTGAGATAGGCCTAAACTTACTGTGTTTGTTTTTTCACGCAGTCCTTTCATTTCCTCCTGTAATGAACTGCATGGAAAAACAAAATATTTCACTATTAAAATAATTTTTAAATAATAATTCAAATTATATTACCTCAGCAAAAAAAAAAAAAAAAAAAAAAAAAGACAGTGTGACAGGGACTTTAAGTACAGCACGCATCATAACATTTTTGTTTGCAACACCTGAACCTGTAAATAATTAAAGTGGGTCTGAAAGAGTTAACGTCTGTTTATTCATGTCATGTGTATTTTCAATAATACACGCATAAAACTGATTGTAACGTAACATTTCACCTTCACATTACAGTTTACATTCGCTCAAATGTATTTGTGATATGAAATAACTGTGGATAAAAACACATCAATAACATTGCCCAAAAAATTATAAGACAATCACAATATAAAGATAGTAATAGCTGGCGAGGTCTTTACAATATAACCAACATAACAAAGAGAGTATGTGTCTTATACTCTGTGTTCTAAAATTGGCAGTAACGTAGAACCTACTTCGGCTTGCTTCAGCAAACAAATTAATCGGATACGGTTCTCTCGTTATACCCTTGAGTTGAGCTGGGTTTAGAATATAAAAATTAAGCTTTAAATTATGCGTTATGACGTGTGCAGAAGAAACGAATGTGTTATCATACGTATGGTTTTCTAATGGGTTGGGGTTTCCTTATGAAGCGACGACCAATCATAACAGAGCAGTCGGTGTTGTTGGCGGGAAACTGTTCTTTACAGTTATGTAAGTATTAAAAATATTACAAAGACGTGTGCGTGCACATGTTTATGATTATGTTAGTTCACAAAAATAAGCTTCTCTGATAGAAAATGTCGGCTTAGAAGCATGATCCGCTCAAATATGACTGCGATACATCTGGTTAGGCTATCCTCCTGTGCGTTCCCTGGGACACAGAGCAGTTGCTGTCACCGGAGAGAGGTCGTTTTGCACCTTCTTTTCGGCCTGGAAGGCGCATTTTTCGACCGGTTTTCGTGGGATTTGGGAGAGGGGTGTCTTTCTACGCCCCGCTTTTCCCCAATGGGAAGTAAAGTCCTTCCGGCCAGTCTTAAATCTTGAGTTTGCAACTGCAGGACGGGATGTGCAAGTGAGCACGTGC
Source organism: Dryococelus australis (assembly GCA_029891345.1). NCBI lineage: Eukaryota > Metazoa > Arthropoda > Insecta > Phasmatodea > Phasmatidae > Dryococelus > Dryococelus australis. The sequence continues at coordinate 6,824,098 of CM056995.1, read as the reverse complement.
CGGCGTTCTCAGACTAATTTCGTACGATTAACTTGCTTGGCTTAACCTGCGGATTCCACGGGCCCGTCTTCCGGTTAAAACATTAATTGGAAACTGCTAATACAGAAGACTGTTTCCATTTGCCAGATCAGCACTTCCTGCAAATTTTTTTTTATTGTAAACCCAGCTTTACTACTCTACTTGTATGCCATATTATCTTTTCTTCTATGGTAATGTCTGACAGTCTTATGAGACGACACATACTACAACGACCATGAACAGCATCGTGAATAATATTACATACACTTTCATTTGATACGCTGACGTAAGCATCGTGAAATTGTCACGAAGTAGTTACAACCGCGACATGGCGCGCTATATGACGAAGCCCTCCGCACAGTGCTGCACTCTGTTGTCGGGTGGCGGGTACTTGCAGCACTGAGAGGCGACGACACCGAGGCCGGCGAGCAGCAGTGATAGGCCGGACACTCCACAGATGGCGCCACCAATCATGTCGGCGAGCGGCGTACCGGGGCGAGGTCTGTAGGCGAGTAGCGTCACCAGACCAGCGGCAGTCAGCACGCTGAAGATGGCGAGTAGCATGTAACCTGTAACCCAGGCGCGTAGCCGTGACACATCGTGCCTTTTTATGTTTTACTTCAGTTCATTGTTATTTAGTGTGGATATTATTTAACAGAACATAACTTGGCTGTTCAGAACCAACATACAAAAGGGATAATTAGAATATGAACCACTGGACTGTTTTATCTCTTAGGCCTGTTCTACAATGCACGGACACATAACAGACTCAGATACGCAAGCAGAGCAAGCCAACGACTCGGGATGAATTTTAACCGTTCTACAATACGAAGAAACGTAGTGTTCCAACTTACGAAATCAAAAATACTCAGCTGTTGCAAATTACTGATATAGGTATACATAACATACACTTCTCATTTTCTATCTTTTTTTACAGTGTTTAAAGATACGTAAATACTACTGCCGAACCACATGCACTTATTAATTAAAACCAAATAGATAATTGCCACGACAAATCGAAGCACTTGCTGTGTATACCACAATGGCCACGAAAACGAATATCAACAAACCAAATACTCGATTTCTATTGGCTACACAGTTAACGGACACGTAATAGTTGGGAAATGCCCAGCTTTCTTATGTGTATCGGTACGTTATCCCGTCCGCATGTGTGTCATTGTAGGACGCGCCTTATACGGTGCATTGTACATGGGGTATTTTTTCGTGTGAAGTCACGGGGAATGGACTATAATTAGAAGCGTTAAGAATTCACAGATTTATTTTGGGACAAGCTAAAATTCAAAACACGTGCGTTTATATAACTTTAGCAATTGGTCCCCACGATGCTTGACACCACTGGAGAACGTTGTCCAATTGCCTCCTTACTTTATGACAGCTGCAAACCAATGTGCAGTTGATATCTGCGTGCAGTGCAGATCATTGAAATCGCGAATTTTTCTGAGCTTCAACTACAAGCAAGGTTTTCAAAAGTGGCGTGGGGTGTATATACCAGATACGTAGTTTCTGTTGGGGAACCACTGCCAGGCTCTGGAACGCAGACCAGCGGCGCCCAATAGGAAGGCGGCGAACCCCGACACTAGCGCTACATCCAGGAAGTAGCGCCGACCATCCTGTAATAGTAAGTCACATGTATAAACAACTCTCAGATACGCTGCTCTCAACATTCTGTAATAGTAAGTCACTTGTATAAACACTCTCCAACTCTCAGATACGCTGCTCTCAACATTCTCCTACCATGCGTCATCCATGACTACTTCCAACTTTTCTGAAGCCCTGCTCAGGGGCGTATCCAGAAATTATTTCGGTTGGGAGGGCGAAAAGGGGGGGGGGGGGAGAGCTGACTATTTTTTTCTCCGTTTATTCAGAAAACGAAGTTTTGATGTAGGCTATAAGATGAAATCATTTATGTGCATAATAAATAAATTAATATACTGATTGCCATATTAATATAGGGTGTAAAAATGTGTATCATGTGGGTATTAACAAACATATAAATATAATAATTGGGATTTTGATAATAGGGATTCAAGGGGGGGGGGGCTGCAGCCCCCTGAGCCCTTCTCCCCCCTCCCCACGGATACGCCACTTTAAGTTATACTTCCAGAATAAGTCTAGAAAATTACATCAAAGGGACAACACATTGCATGTATGCGAACTCAGTTAAATAATATTTTCTATGACAACTATTGGGGCCTCGGTGGCTGAGCGGTTAGCCTGCTCGCCTCCCACCAAGTGGAACCGGGTTCAATCCCCGGCCGGGTTACTCCCGGATCTCTGCAAGCGGGAATCGTACCAGACGATGCCGCTGGTCGGCGGGTTTTCTCGGGGATCTCCCGTTCCCCCACCCTTTCACTCCCCCGATGCTCCATTCACACCTCAATCACCCTCATCGGGTCTCAAGACCTCGCTGTTAAGAGCAGCGCACATGTTGTATTCCTATGCTGTAAACAGAAACGACCTGCTATGGGCCTGGTCAGTTTATTCATGCGTCGGCCAAGTGAAACTGAAATTATCAGAAAATAAAATATTTTACGAATTTGATCATTTTCACACTTATATGCATTAAAAAAAAAACAGAAAGCAAAAGAAATCTTCTCAGAATTGAAAAATGTTTACCTGCCACTTTTAATGGTATGTTAAAACTTGCAGGTACTTTGTCATCGTCATTACCAACTTGATAAGGCGCCTGCGACTCAGTGTGCCCGTCAAGATGTATGTGGGTGTCAGCACTGACGTTTTTCGAATGTTGATTTCGAAAGTTCTCAACTAACAGTGAATAGCATATACCACAATGTCTTCTTTCAAAGACTGGGCCAATAACTGAATGGAAACTGCAGGAACGCAACTAGAATCCTAGCTGTCAAGTGTTTCCTGAATCATTGTAGCATCAGGAGAATTTTTTCATTACCTATGCAAGTGTTGCTTTCCGAAGTAAAAAGATTACAGCAAATTTATGAAATAAAATCTCGCTGAACTATGGCAGCTGCAAGTTTTGAAGAGACAGACATTTTTAAGCCGAGCACGTATTGGTATAGTATTTTCTAGGATTCCGCTTTGTTAACCTGAGCGATACATGAATAATAAGGCCAAGTCCATAAGAATGCTAATTTTACGTACATTTGAAGGATACAAAATAGTAGGTACCATAAGTATAAATCTGAAGCAGGTCTTCCAAAACTGCCCAGTTCAAGACTGTTTGTGGTTAATTGAGCTATTTTAGCAGCGATGCATATTTTGTATCCTTCCGCCACATAAAAAATGAACATTGGCGTGGACCCACTTGCTTTAGTCATACATCGATCAAGGGCAACTGAGAAATTGTCAGAAACATATACAGTGTAAAATATTACTCTTTATACTGGAAACCAACACAAACTAAATTAAAGGAGTTCAGTATCCAAAAATTTAAAAATCTCGCTGTTAATACGACGTTAAGATATGCCATTACTCCCATTCCTCTGCTGCCAAACTCAGCCTTGATTATTTGAGTCACTGTTAAGGGCTCCGCCCAGCTGGAGCTATTTTCCAAATTTGAGGCCGAGAAACACAAGAGCGGTAAGGGCTAGATTGTTAAGCGCAGCAGATGCGCCATCGCCGCTAAGCGCAAGGATCTACACTGGCGTGCAGTGTTCTCGACCATCTGTTTAGTTAGACCTATGGGTAGAGACCTGAAGAATTAGCGGATTCATTTTGGGACAAGATGGAATTTAAAACACGTCGTGTGTATATATAAGATTAGCCATTGGTACACACAGTGTTTGGCACCCCATGGAGAGCGGTGGCCCAATCAGCGCCTTCAACTGTGACAGCAGACAACCAATACACAATTGACATCCGCATATTTGTACATGAAACTGTAGAGTCTAGCCTGCAGGTCTCTACCTCTGGGACATTTAGTGGCGATAATATCATTTTATTGGCGTACAAGGTTCAATGCAAGACATAAGTAGGCAATGTGACGTGCGCATTTTGAGATACGGTGCTTTTCTAAAGTATTCTTTAGCAATGTCGGAATTCTCATAAATGGCGTTTATAACGAACGTGACACCTTGAAGGAGCTCAACAGCTCTCCTCGGAAATGTTCCTCCCCTCCCCCCTTCCCTACGATCCGCACACTGGATGCATGTTTAATAGTTTTGTGACAAAACACAAATTTCAAACATCCTTCGATGCAGTTCAAGCGCCAGGTAGAGAGAGAGAGAGAGAGAGAGAGAGAGAGAGAGAGAGAGAGAGAGAGAGTGTGTAGTCGAGGCGTATGTTTTGTACATTCGCTGGTAAGATGGCGACGTTTATCTCGACAAATAAATATCCTGAATACACGACCCATTATCCCATTATCTTATTATCCCATTAACCCATTATCTAAACTCGAACATTTTCGCTTTGACCATATCAAGCTTATGGTAGAAAAAAAATATCGTAAAAATGGTAACAAAAAAAAAAATCGCTTTCCTGCGTAGTTCCCTTGAAAGTTAGCAGACAACTAAAACGGTGCAGTCGTAGTTAAATTTACGGGCTTTTGTTGTGTGTAATAAAGTCTCGCTGTTACAGATATAACTTGCATAGGAAAGTGTTACGATGGAAGCACTGCACACCATCTCAGCGCCTTGCACGTATGAGCGATGGAGCGCTGGCCGCGCGCGTTATAGTCGCCCGTATCGCGATGCCTCAGACGAGCAGTAAAATATCGGGCCTATAAACTTCTCACGTTATAATATATAGTGAGATATTGGCAATGACCTTTTAAAAATTATGGCTTTAGTGCTTAGTAAACCTTGAAGAACGTATAGGCGGTTCACGGTAAAGTGAGCACTTTAGAGACCCTAGGGTTTTTTTTTTTTAAAGCGATTTCTTATCCTTCAACCACCTTTTGAAATAAATATTGCCGTGTAAGTAATAAACAGATTGTGTATATTGCACCGCATTCGAAACTTAACGTCTAATGATAAAATAAAATACCTTTACTGACTACTATTCCAAGTGAGAGGGCTTTCAAAAGTGCTCACTTTATCGTGAATCGCCTATAACAGCGAGCAGCATGCACTTTGAAGGGGGGGCGAGTGAGAAAGTAGAGGTAGGAGGGTAGTTATGACACAGGCGAAGAAGCAGTAAGCAATGCGAAGGGGCGAGTGATATAAGTAGAGGGAGCAGGGTGGTTCTGACTCAGTGAAGGGATAGGTGGTGTAAGTAGAAGGAGCAGGGTGTTTCTGACCCAGGCGAGGAAGCAGAATCCGGCGACGCAGGTGGCGAGGCCAGCGAGCACAAGCATAGTTCCGGAGACGCAGAGTGCGGCTGTGGGCTGCTCCTGCAGCGGCTCCGGTAGAGTGATCCAGGACGCCTTGAGGCTGCGGCTGGGCGAAGGCACTGCGTCATGCTGTGGCACCAGCGCCTTCCTGGGCGTCCTCGCATCCTCGCTCACGTACCACCTCGCCTCCGCCTCCGAGTACCTCCTCTGCACTGGCCTGCTCACCCTGTATGCACAACACATGGAACGACAGTAACAGTGACTTGGACCTGCACACTTCACTGGGACTCTGTTTCACTCACAGGCTATATATAGTACATTCGCTGTTTCTTCATACAGGCTGTCCACTGAAATTCCTCTTTGGAATTTCCTGATTATTCCCTGTTTTCCAGGCGGAATCTTACCATTATCCCGGACATATTTTAAGAACCAATGCTTTCCAATACCATATTTTCCACCACTGGCAGAACAAATATGCTATCAGTGAAGTTGTATTACATTTCACTGCAACACACCATGCAAGCATTGCCAACATTTAATTCAGTGCATAAATATTTTTCGCGATACATACTATTGACTTCACAGGAGCGCCCATTATGAACACACAAATACTTTATTTTGTATGCATAGGCCCCATGTCACTTCACAACAATGTATTATTGCCAGTTCACAACATTAAAAATTGAAATTTTATAGTGCAGATGTTTATTATTATATTATCCTGTATTCACACAATTGTCTGACATTTCCCTGATTTTTCCCTGCCACATGAAATTCCCTGACTTTTTCTGTTTTCTCTGTGGGTGGACACACTATCATACTTTCGAGTGGAGTGATGTGGAGAGAATTGGGTGGCGCTTAACATCAATGTCTTGAGAGCCGATGAGAGGTGAAGCAAGGTGAGTAAAAAGTAGTGCCGAAATACCGGGGGGGGGGGGGTGGAACGGGAGATCCCTGAGGAAACCCCCATACCAGCTGCGTCGTCTAGAACGATCCCCACATGCGGAAATCTGGGCATAACCCTATCAGGATTCGAACCCGGTTCGCCTAGGTGAGAGACAAGTACACTCTGTTTGAATCAAACCTTGAAAAAACCCATGTATGGTGTTTGGGTAAATCCTTGTAGCTACACAAGAATTTTTTTCACTACCCACACACCTGTCGTTTACGGAATTGAAAAATACTGCATATTTTTTTAATATCATGGTTACGTCCACTGTTTATTAATATGAAGCATTTTATACTTGTGTTAACATAATAAATACCTGGTTTTTGGTTAAATAGAGCATTTCCTTATATTTTGTCTATAGGTTATAAGGTTTCATTTGTAACCAAAAATAATAAAAATAGGGAGAAAATAGGTGTGTTGGTAATGCCTAGTACAAAGTAGTTATTATGCAAAATATTCTGAAATTGAGCGCTTACAAATGCGGTGCGTTGTCCCTTTGTAGGAGTAATTTTCTACACTCGATTAAGTTTTGTTTGCATGAGATGGAAGCAAAGCTTGAAAGTAGAACTCTAGCAGGAAAGTATAAAGTAATCATAGATGGACTGTAGCAAGCAGAGTGCACGCCACATGCACATAGCCAACTCCAAAGTCCTTGACACTGAAGGGAGATGCCAGCATAACCAACAAACATGATATACCAGCAAGGCTATCAAGTATCTTTCTTTTACAGATGGGGAAACCATGGAATTGTAGAAGCGACAATATTATATTTTCTTGTGGACAAGTTTATCACAAACCCTTATACATTAGTTCTTTAATTGTGCTTATCAAAACCTCGCTATTTTCCAAATAACAGATTTATATAGAATGAGAGGGAATGAAAAATAGTGTGAAACAATATGGGGTAACTCTTACATCCAAATTAGCATGTATTTTACTCAAAAATATATACACATTTTCGTTCCAACACCCAAACCTCTCCCAATATACATTTTTAAAGATTTAATTATAATTGTATATTTAACTAAAGCAGTCTAGAAAATGTCCCATTTGAAGCGCTTTAACATAATGTTCGGAATGTGGGTATGTTAAACAAATTCTACTCCACAGTATTATTTTTTTTTTTTCGAATAATATTTCTGAACAGCTTATGTCTTTCTAAAAATGCTTATTTTTAACATGCTGTAAGTGGTGTACCAATTAGTTTTGTATTATTAAATTAGATTAAATTTTGCTGTTTGCATGGTTTTCATTCAAATACCACTCCAGAATGTTCTACTACTCAAGTGTTTTAGCCAAAAAAGTTTAGTGTCCACAAAAATTAAAAATATATACCATTTGAAAAGTCAGGAAGGGAATCTAATTACTTTGAATACTATGGATATGGGGCTGCTTTTGAATTAGTTAAATAACCCTAAAACTTAAAAACCCAGGAGTTATCACAATAAACCATATTCCATAAATAACAATATTCAAAGCACTATTTCAAATTTAACATGAGGCAAATAAAATAGCTATGTGCCAAGCAATAGGTATAAAGGGAATAACAAGTGTTTGAATACTTTTTTTTACCCACTTTATGAAATAGTTATTACTATTTGGTACTGATTTCCATGTCACAATAATAAAAACAATGTGCCTATATTAAACGTATGAGGAAAACTTATAAGGTGATGGGTAAGCATGCACCACTACAGTTTAAATGGTAGACTGGATGTACGGAATATGAGAATATTTACAAGCAATACTTAAATAATTGTGAAATCTATGTATGTGGAGTTGAGCAAAAACATATTTTCGAAAGTGTGTCGAATTGGAAAGTAACATATATTCAAAAAGAATACAAGTGTCCATCATTCAAACAATCGTGTAAAACATCTGGTTCTAATTTAACATTCTTCTCTGCAGAGGAAAATTCTAGTTTAATGCTAAAATGGACATTGATAACAGACTGCAGTGAAACAGATTATGATGATTCTCCCCCTGAATCACCAGTGGATATTATATGGGTAATATGGCATTATCTGGGATGAGACCATATTGTGGACTAATGAGTGGAATTTAGTATGTATATAAATGTACTTGGTTTGTGCAAGCCAATACTTTGTAAAGATGGATTAAGATCAGAACGAGGTCATGTACTGGTGCATACAGAAATCAAAGTGTAAATTAAATATTATCAAGTTAATTGCACGCTGGAGTAAATCTTTTAGAAAATGTCTTTGTGTCTTTGTAAATATGGCTTTTTTTTTACCATCTAATTGATATTTGCATCTTTGGAAAGTCAAGTGTGAAATTAAAAAATATCCAATGTACATTAGAAGGTGAAAAATTGTAATGATTTAATATCTTGTTCAGATCAGACAAAATGTCCTGTTTACCATATGTATTGGAATACTAGTAACCCTCGAAGAAATGTATTCGAACTTTTGCTGATTTACCAGAATGTATAATACTACTACAAGACTATCAAACAAATGGAAACACTACAAGTATTGTCAAGAGGAAGAAATGATGTAAATGTGGGTTTTTGTAAACATCTAATGTTTTTATAATGTACTTTGTAATACGTATGTATCAAAACAAATTGTTTGAAACTACTTTTTTTTTGTTTTACTGACTTAACAAATGCATTAAATGCAATATCCACATGTAAACTAATTCTGACAACTAAATATTAGTGATGTGTATTTAAAAATAAAATCTAAATGTGTTTGCACATAAAGGTTTGTGGGTGGGATATCGATTAAATAATAGTAAATTTGAAAGTGATTTAGTACTTAAACACACATTTCAAACATATTCTGATTGAAAAAAGAGTTTACAATTCCTAGATTTAGTTATAAGTACCTATAAAACATTTGACTCTTAGTTCCATTTTAGAATTGGAAAATTACAGAAGCAATGATAGCTTTGCTGTGTCGCTTTTGCGGTAAAGAATTTACAGTTCTGTGCAGCATGCATCGACATGAAAGAACTACATGTTGAAAGAGAAATTCAATAATACAGTTTCAGTGTAATTTCTGCCAGAGAAAGTTTTTTCAGAGCTATAATTTGAAGAGACATAAATTTTGCAATGCTGGACCACAATCAGCATCTCATGTAGCATCTCACACAGCACCTCACATTGCACCTCACACAGCAACTCACACAGCACCTCACATAGCACTTCACACAGCACCTCAAATAGCATTTCATACAGCACCTCATGGAGCATCTCACACAGCAGCTCACACAGCACCTCACACAGCACCTCACATTGCACCTCACACAGCACCTCATACAGCAACTCACACAGCACCTCACACAGAACCTCAAATATCACTTCACACAGCACCTCACACAGCAACTCACACAGCACCCCACATAGCACCTCACACAGCACCTCACATAGCACCTCACACAACACCTCATACAGCACTTCACATAGCACTTCACACAGCACCTCACAGATGACCTCACACAGCACCACACGGCACCTCACATAGCACCTCACACAACACTTCATACAGCACTTCACGCAGCGCTTCACATAGCACCTCACATGGCACTTCACACAGTACCTCACACAGCATCTCACACAGCACCTCACATATTACCTCCTCCCTCCCTTCATCCTCCTCCCTCTTCACCACAATCAGCTCAACAGATTATACCACAGTTAAAATTCCTACTCCACTCACTGTATTTCCTTCAAAACAGCGATACATAAATTCAGGATTGGGAAGTAAATCACTTTCTGGTTTGCCCCAGCTCAATTATGAAATACTAATCACATCACTTCCAGGCAGATTAACTGATGTGTGGATACATAATAACCAAACTAGTACTGATGTAGACTTTGAAAGATTTTTCTCAAGGTATAGGAAACCTCTGATAGATTTAACTACAACATAACTGTGGCCAATAACACTTAGTGTAAATATATTCTGTAAGTATTTGAAATCCATCACAGTGAAGGAAGGTGCTATATAGACATTTTACTTTCAGACTCAAGCTCTCCCCATTGCACATTCCACAGATATTGGTGAACTTTATAACTCTACCATAGTACCTTACCTCACAAACAGACTTGCAGAATTTTGTGCTTGTGGAAGCAAGTGGACTTTACAGTTGATATAAAAATGGATGTTTATATCTCCCAATATAGACCGTTTACCGCTGGTCAGAAGTAATCCAAGTTATTGCCTATAAGAAGATATGTAATCACCTGCTGATCCATTACTCGCCTTGCTTCTCCCTCATCAGCTCTCAAGACCTTGCTTTCGAGATTCTGCAAAATATCTTCACTTGCTCCAATGTATAGATAAAAAAATATTTTTTCTGCAAGACTACACATTCTCTGTGAATAAAAACATCTCACATATTTGAGAGAATAATGAGTTTGTCTCCTTGCAACATATCACCAGCCTTGTCTCAAGATATGGTCATCACTACATCATCAACTATATAATTTAAAAGTGTATAGCTTAAATGAATAAAGAAGATTGCTTGTATATGTGAATAAATATTTTAACAAGAATGTGATTTTGTGGAATATAATAAATTTTATTTCAAACTGAAAGATTGTTTCATTTAACATCAAACAGACTATATATTTTAAAGAAATGAGTGATTCGTTATTTACAAAAAATTAAAACAAAATATATTACTTTATCAATCTATGGTCAAAAATTTACTCAATGTTTATGTGAGGACCATGAATTTAATTGTGGGTGTAACATTTTTACGTATTTATTTTGAACAAGCATATCGACATAAAAAAAAAATTATTTGATATGTATTCCATGAGCAAAATACGTCAGCTTGAGGGTGTGAACCCTGTACAAAAGACAACAGCTTGAGGGTGCGAACCCCGGACAAAAGACAACAGCTTGAGGGTGTGAACCCCGTACAAAAGACGAGTTCTGCCACCATCATGGAGATGTGTGGACTGTCATTAGGATAGCTGGCAGAACTAATTAAGCATGTAACTGTAGAAGGGTATGTTTTATAATAAATCCCTGTAGCTTTATCTAGATTTTTAGTGTGACTGCCAGAAGCCAACGCCATCGCCCGCAACAGCACGTAAGAATGGTAACTTTGATCTAGGCACCTCGGCACATGATTGGCTCTCACGGGCGTATACAAAAGATCTGCGAATCAGTGTTAACATGCATATTAAAGTAGTTTATTAATATGGAGGGCCAATTTAAACTCAGTGGATAGATAGAGAAGGAATTGAACTGCTTACACGACTGAACTGTAAGCCGAGGTCATGACTACTATTTTGCAAAAAGTAATATTGAGCCAGAAATTTTTTAGCGTTAGAAATTTGTTTTCACTTAATCTGCTTATTGTATTAGTTGTTTGGAGAGGTGAATTTTAATTGCTGTCGCATGAATTATGAACAGTGAATCCCTTATTCACACAATTTTCTAGTGCCTTTTAAAGAATAAATGCACCTATCTGAAATGAAGTTGACAAAAGTCAGCTCAATTTATAATTTTTCAAGGCATCTTAAAAATAAACCCATGAGTGAAATGTTTTTGGAAAGTACCTTATTTCTAGTGAGAGTAATTTTGGTTGCATGATATTTCTTTTGAGACGGTAAAAATAAAAATGAAAGTCTCGTCGTTACACACATGTTTTCCAGGAAGTATTGACCGTACAAAACATATGGACGTGGAGTGTATGTAACTGCCCTGTTTCAGTGAGAAGTCTACTGATGCTGCATGGCAAGTGCTGGTATTCTGAGCACATTTGACATATTGGTGAACTTGGATGCAACATTTTAGATTTGTCTTTCATCCCACACAAGATTGTTAATTTTATTAGCTCTTGAAAGTTGGAAATCAATGAGGTTAGTTCACTGTGTAGGAATTCCAGTTTCACGAAAGTTGCGTGCAGCATCAGTTGCGTGCCCTTCCTTCATTATAACCCCCCCTCCTCCTCTTCACCTCCTCACCTCCTCACCACCCCACCTTACGTCACTCCCTGGCGCCTAGTCTCAGCGAAGCCGGACCTTTGGCCCGATATAGTTTCTAGTCTATCCAGAATAACTAGGTCCTCTAAGAAAAATATGTGATATTTTTCTCTACACTGTAACACATATTTTTTTTCATTCCTAACTTGATGAATAACATTTAATTTGAATGTCACAAGTTGTACATATATCTCAAATTTGATCTAGTTAAAAAAGTAAAATAGGTGTATACCTACCTAAATGTTAAACATATCCCTTAGTTATAACTTTGTGATATTTGATCAGATACTCATATATGAAAATATTTGTTTTACTAAATGCTTTCTCTTAAAAAAAACATAAATAGTACTGGTTCTTAAGGGTAATTTTTTTTAATGTTAGGAACGTTTTACTAAGGTTAGAAAGGGATTTATTCTATGGACAGCGCTGAAGGAAGAATGTCTCCAATTTGATGCTGTTGATTAATTGAAAAATAGTTTATATTTGTGAGTAAATGTAATTAAAATTCAACTACAGATATAGGCCTATGCAAAAAGCAAGAATTAATGGCGTATTTGTAAGTATTCCGAGGCCGAGATGTCAGCGAAGAATTCCAAAGGAACCGAGGGCCTCATCATTGAATTCTTGAGGACATTATAAACATTCACCACTTGTCTATTTCTGAAGGAGGTTCGTCGCCCGAGGCAGTTTCAACTTCAGAGACTAGGTCAGTGCAGTCAGTGGTTGGGTTCGGGAGTCAGCTACAGGACTTTGGCGGACAGAAGGATGTCGGAGTGTCTATTGCCGATATGTGATTGCAGTCTGTTGGGAGACGTGGGGTGCCAGGTTCGGCTCTAACAAGAGAGCTTCAGATTCAGCTGCAAACTACCTGATTCCTCTACAACAGCAAAGTCCAGCGTCTCCTGTTTTATATACGTTCGCTTTTTTTTTCCAAAGGTTAATGTGCTTTATACAAGTGCGACTCATACATTTTGTCCGGGTCCCATCTTATGTACTAATGCTTGCTTGGTTTGCTAACTTCCTTATAATAAGCTCATCTATCTTTTTCTACTAATGCTTGCTTGGTTTGCTAACTTCCTTATAATAAGCTCATCTATCATTTTCTACTAATGCTTACTTGTTTACTAACTTCCTTATAATAAGCTCATCTATCATTTTCTACTAATGCTTGCTTGGTTTGCTAACTTCCTTATAATATGCTCATCTATCATTTTATCTACTAATGCTTACTTGTTTACTAACTTCCTTATAATAAGCTCATCTATCATTTTCTTGAAATACTTACTTGTTTACTAACTTCCTTATAATAAGCTCATCTATCATTTTCTACTAATGCTTGCTTGGTTTGCTAACTTCCTTATAATAAGCTCATCTATCATTTTCTACTAATGCTTGCTTGGTTTGCTAACTTCCTTATAATAAGCTCATCTATCATTTTATCTACTAATGCTTACTTGTTTACTAACTTCCTTATAATAAGCTCATCTATCATTTTCTTGAAATGCTTACTTGTTTACTAACTTCCTTATAATAAGCTCATCTTCCATTTTCTACTAATGCTTGCTTGGTTTGCTAACTTCCTTATAATAAGCTCATCTATCTTTTTCTACTAATGCTTGCTTGGTTTGCTAACTTCCTTATAATAAGCTCATCTATCATTTTCTACTAATGCTTGCTTGGTTTGCTAACTTCCTTATAATAAGCTCATCTATCATTTTATCTACTAATGCTTACTTGTTTACTAACTTCCTTATAATAAGCTCATCTATCATTTTCTTGAAATGCTTACTTGTTTACTAACTTCCTTATAATAAGCTCATCTTCCATTTTCTACTAATGCTTGCTTGGTTTGCTAACTTCCTTATAATAAGCTCATCTATCTTTTTCTACTAATGCTTGCTTGGTTTGCTAACTTCCTTATAATAAGCTCATCTATCATTTTCTACTAATGCTTGCTTGGTTTGCTAACTTCCTTATAATAAGCTCATCTATCATTTTATCTACTAATGCTTACTTGTTTACTAACTTCCTTATAATAAGCTCATCTATCATTTTCTTGAAATGCTTACTTGTTTACTAACTTCCTTATAATAAGCTCATCGATCATTTTATCTACTAATGATTACTTGTTTACTAACTTCCTTATAATAAGCTCATCTATCCTTTTCTACTAATGCTTGCTTGGTTTGCTAACTTCCTTATAATAAGCTCATCTATCATTTTATCTACTAATGCTTACTTGTTTACTAACTTCCTTATAATAAGCTCATCTATAATTTTCTTGAAATGCTTACTTGTTTACTAACTTCCTTATAATAAGCTCATCGATCATTTTATCTACTAATGCTTACTTGTTTACTAACTTCCTTATAATAAGCTCATCTATCCTTTTCTACTAATGCTTGCTTGGTTTGCTAACTTCCTTATAATAAGCTCATCTATCATTTTATCTACTAATGCTTACTTGTTTACTAACTTCCTTATAATAAGCTCATCTATCATTTTCTTGAAATGATACCATCTTTTAAGTTCTTGTGCCGAATAGATATAAATTTTTAGTTAATATTGATACTTGTAGAAATCTAATAATCCAAGGAGTATCCATTTTGTGTTAATTCCAATTTCTTTTGTTTCAAACTCTCCCTAATAAACTACGTCAAGGGTCGTTTGAGCTTAACATTCATTTTAGTATTTTTTTCATATGCTTTTTGAATAACTCCCGGATTTAAGTGTCTTAGAAAATTTGAGATAATGTCGACTCTTGCTTTTCATCTTAAAGATTCTCATAGCCGAGGCAAGTGAAATATGGATAACTATCCTTAATAATATATATTTTTTAAGTGGCAAATACTATTATTTATTTATAAATACCAACCTTTATAATTTTTATATTCATTACAGAAGTAGCGCCCGCTAGTGTTACAGAATTGCCGACCAAGATATTAGTATGTACCAATAATTATCCTACTTGGATTGGTCCAGAATTGTCTCCCATTCGTGAGGCGTATAGTAATGAAACTCAGTGACTGCACACATATTTAACAAACAAACGCGTTTGGGGCTACAACACCGTTTTTTATATCTATTTCTATTTACGTTATGTACAGGTAACAAAGCAATCGTCCCCTTAGACTAGTTCTATTTTTTTATACTCGGGTTATGATACAATTCATTTAAAAAGTAAAAATATAAAAGTGTGAATTTCGTCTTCGAGAGCAATAAAATATACATGTAAATATAGCCACGAACATATAGGTGCATTACAGGTGCATACTCTTCTAAGTGTTAACAGAGTAAATAACAGCAATGGAAATGACTTATTTGAAGTATATCGTCTGCTGTTTAAGAAACGCAAAATATGATTATAGGATAGGTAGAGCTAGTGATTTTTCCCGAAAAAAAAAAAAAAAAAAAAAAGTAAACGGTTTACTCTAATACTTTAATAATAATGGCTATTGCCATTGGTTGCTCTCTGCTTGAGAAGGCGTTTTCACATTTGACCGGGCAAATCAGGGTTCGCAACATCATGCATGGCTCCTACTTGATCCGTGTGCAGATGGTGAGCACGTGTCGAGGGGTGGTTCAGCCAATCAAGTGAGGTAAACGAGCCTACAGTGTTTTGAAGTATGGTATTGTAAAGGGGCTTTTAGCGTCTCCCGGGGGCGGCTAGCTTAGGGTAACGCCCATGCCTTGCCCGGGATTCGAGCCCAGAGCCTCCAGCACCCCAGATCGGTGGCGCGCCAACCGGCTGCGCCACGAGAGGTCGGCTTTTGAAGTGTAGCTTGAGTTGAAATTTCACTACCCCTAAGTATAGGTTAGAATGAACCATAAAAATGGCACGTATCCCAGGCTAGCTTACGCCGTAGAGGATCCTGTTAGGATGACATAGAGTGTTATAAAATGCCGACTGTTGAAAAACCACTCGCGTGTAAATAGAGTAACCACGGCCTCGGCGGCCCATATACTCTCGTGTTTTCAAAAACCCTGCTAAGCATTCTTATTTGTGACCTTATTGCATCCTTTTGCCATTAGTAAAATTAAATTGTCATGAACCGGATCACTTTATTCTGGCGCTGATTGTTTTCTAACTCTGAAAATGCTAGAAATGTAAATACGTTACTTATATCCAAATATCCTAATTTTTTTTTTTTAAACAAACAGAATCGAAATTTAATATAAAAAATCCACAGAATTAAGTTTTGAAAATGGCACTTTTATCGCGATGCTAACCAATGGTACTACTTTTACTATCTCGCTGCCAACTTCGTTGGTAACATTTCACAAAGTGCTTCTGTTAAAATACACGCAATTAGAATCAGAGGCTTTTTTTTTTTCAAAGGTTGATTTCTAAATGCTGAGTTAAATGTGAACGGCCTGTTAAAAAACCTGTTTTACAAAGGTCGCTCAATTGGTGCACGTTGGTGCACGCGTAAACATTCTGATTATGTGCGCCAAATCATGTATTTCCATCATAGCAAGTTGGCAGCCTGTATTGTGTCGTTGACGGCAACCAACACTTGCCGTCATTATTAATAGACGTGCAAAATTCGCGTTCTTTTTCGGTGAGAGGATAGACTCCACTGCCTCATACACGTGTGCGCTCAGTCCGTGGATTCATTAGCCGCTGCAGTTTCATCAACGTCACCTACCTGCTTGGTCTCCTTAAAAGAGATTGGCCACTCTCTTACTGAACTAATATTACTGGCTCAAGAGTTCTCCGAGGCGTCCCAGACATATTTCCGGCCAATGACTGGTGTAGGACACACGCGCAGTAACTTGCAGTTCGGTCTGTTCTTAAATAACAACGCGACGTTTGCAAGTCTCTAGTCATTACTGAGCTATCAGCTGTCAAAATTACGCCCCCTTCGCTTTCATATTTCAACTCTAGAATGTATTTCATTTCTGTAATTTAATGTACAGAATTTTGTACTTGTCGAGCTGATCATCAATTTTTAGGTGTAATTTTTGTAAAGGCTTTCATATATATATATTAGTCTCGTGGTGACACTAAGGACCTTGCTACAATTGCCATGTTCCCTGTCCTTGGTCCTCACTAACGTCGCGAGCACTGATTGGCCCACGTGATCAGGTGATGTCATGAGTCATGTCGCCGATTGTTTCTCTGTACCCGGCCCTCTAGTCTTTCATTCATCGAATAATAACAACAGTAGTTTACCGGCAAAAACGCGCCTAATCTGTAATGGTAAACAAAAACGGTAGTGTGCCAGTGCCGAGCGGGACTTATATTGTAAATAATAGATATGCGCCTTGCAGTTACGGCCTGAAGTATCCAATAAAAACTGGAATTTCAGAAATTCTAAATCGAGGGAAAATTTGTTCCAACGAAGGAATTTAATTTTGGATAAAAACGCAATGTGAATATATATATATATATATATATATATATATATATATATATATATATATATATATATATATATATATATATATATATATATATATATATAATATATATATATATATATATATATATATATTTCAAATAACCGATAGACAAAATATGTAAACTATTATATAGGCTTTAAATCAACACCCCGAGTTTATACTAGCCAAATACTCGTGACTCTAATAAAACAAGTATAAAACAAAATTGCGCAAAGAATTTCTGCTATCTGGTAGCAGTTCTCGAAACCTACGTCTTGGGACAGCTTTGGACATCTGCTGTAAAGGCTGTTCACAATAAAGTGAGCACTTTTGAAATCAACTTCAGAGAAAAGTCACTGCTCCTACCTGCAAGTATTTTAACGGGCGCATTGAGTGACATGTGCCCAGTAAAGTTGGTAACGATGGAGGGGAAAGTAGTTCCATAAATTAACGTCGAACAAAACGTGTTAGGTAACCACTTATGATAACTTACCTACATTTTCCCTTTCGTTTTCTATAATGTTTTTAATGCATCGAAGTGGAAAAGCGAGCAGAATTCTGAAATATCTACTTTCGTAAGAAACGCAGTGGGCGACGCATGAATAAAGTGACGAGGCCATTGACAATGTTAAATTTGGCGGAAGAATACACAACGTGCATACAAGTATATCTTAATCAGGGCTTTGAAAGTGCTCATTTTACCGTGAACAGCCTATAGACAACTACATGAAAGGGACAACGCACTGTATTCGTGCGCGCTCAGTGTAGTAATATTTTGCATGAGACTTACTTCTCCCTAGACATTCACAACACACATATTTACTCACTGGTTCTACTCGTATTAATTATTATTGGAATATTATAATGCACAGATAAAATATAAGTAAAATTTCAACGTAGCTAAACATAATATGCTTTTATATTATTTTATGTTAACACAAGTATAAAACGCTTTTGATAGATAACATATTTATGAAATAACCAGACACGTTATACATGGGGTGATTTTTCATGATTCAAAAAGCGCGCGAGGAAACCGCGAATAGACTATAATTGAAATAGCTATTTTCTAAAGCACCACTAGCCAGCAGATGGCTTTGACTTTGACTTTGACTTTGACGCTCAGAATGCTTTCACTGTTGTCGCCTTGTAGTACAGGTTCTTCGCGGTAAAATGAGCTCTTTTGATATCAATCTCTGAAAAAAAAAAAAAAATTCACTGCCAATACTAGATGTACGGACACTGGCAAGTCGGCTCTTAGTTAAGGCCGTTTCTCAACTTGACAGTGTGCTCTCTCTCTCTCTCTCTCTCTCTCTCTCTCTCTCACTCTCTGGCACACCCTGGCTCACTCTAGCGAATTGAGACTTGTGACTTCTGTATGCCTTCGGCATTATTTTTCTGACCGAAAATGTACCAGAAATAAATTGTGAAAAAATATTGCTCGCCTTTCACTTTGCTCAACTAAATTTACAGTGTTTTTATTTTAAATAGCAACTTATTTTAATTTGCCATATTTTTGGGAGTTATTAAAAACTCAAGTATTGCGTGCAAAGCAGAGTACTTCATAATATGCTCGTAATCAACCCAAACCAAGCGTGAACAAAACATTTGTAATTTTGTTATGTTTCATGTCATACGGAATATTGTTCCTATCACACATGTTACAATCGTAATGATTAACTTTAGTTAATAAAATATTTCTAACACTGCTGTATAAACAAAAAAATATGTGTCGAAATATTCGAGGCTATATTTGAAAACAAGATGTCTTCCAGAGAGGGTGCGAGAGGTAGCTGCGAGTAAATATCGTAGTCCTCTCTCGCTCTCTCCACTCGGTTGGGCGAGAGAGTACTCTCCCGGCGTATTGGGATACGGCCTAAGTTGGCAACGAATTAATACAAGTAGATCTAATGCTTTGCGTTGTTTTGTGAATCATATTTTTATATTTATGGGGCCGCGGTAGCTGAGTGGTTAGCACGCTCGCCTCCCACCAACTCCAACCGGGTTCAGTACCCGACCGGGTCACCAGATTCTTGCCAGTGGGAGTTATGCCGGACGATGCCGTTGGTCGCCGGGATTTCTCGGGGTCCCCCGTCTTCCCCTCCCCTTCATTCCGGCGCCACTCCATATTCACTTCAATCACCCTCATCGGCTCTCAAGACCTTGCTGTTAAGAGCCGCCCAGATCTCTTCACTCATTTTTATATTTATGGGTTCTAAAGTCAGGTTTTGGTTTTATCAACGTGAAAGGACAAGTTAGCGTGTCTCAACTGAAGGAGTGCTCTCTCTTCCGCACAACCTGGCGACAGCACTGCTTCGCGCTCTCTCGTGCTCTCTCTCTCTCTCTCTCTCTCTCTCTCTCTCTGGGAATTGAGACAATCACTCTCTCGTTTCTCTCCAAAGTCAGTCAAACAGCTGATGCTAAAATGCGGGAAATCATGCTAATCTAAAATCGCGATCATGGCTATTGTAAGTAATTTATGTGTGTTCAAAATAATTCACTATTAATTATAGCACTACCAGAACAATCATTAGTGCATGAAATACCATTATTTCGAAAAATCCTCTGCAAAACAAATTGTGACAAAAATTATATAAATATACGATTTTCGTGCACCATTCCCCTTGAGTTAGTTGGAGCTGCACATCAAGAAGCGAGGAAGCGATACGGGCGACAGTTACACGCACGCCTAGTGCCTCATCGCTCCTACGCGCAAGGCGTGCAATGTTTCCATCCTAACGCTGTACTGTGTAAACTAGATCAGCAACAGTGGGGTTTTATTACACGCTATGAAAGACCACAGATTAACCTACGTCCGTATCTCTGTACTTTTCTCTTGCCGTTTAAGGAAACTGCACAGGCAAGCTTTAGAAATGCGATATTTGACCATTCTCGCGAATTTTTCTCTCCAAGAATATACTAAATATGACAACAGTAAAATAATACGGGCATAGATAATCGTTTTGTATATTTTCTGACAAAAAGTCATATTTGCAGAAGATTTATTTACCGAGACACGCGTATTCGCGCAAACAACTATCTCAGAAAAAAATGTGCAGGTCCATATAACTCTCAAGGTCCTTACAGAAGTGAAAACTTTTGACTTTAACATTTGACTTTGCATTATTTGATTTCCGACGTGTTGTTTCTTATGGAGCTTGACACAATGGAACTGTCAAAGGTAAAGGCAAGCACTCTTGACTTTACGATTTCGAAAAGTTGAAATTTAAAGTCAAAGTCAAGTAGCCATTTACAGAGAATCTAACAGAGGTTATGTGGGATGTGCGCTATTTTATTATAGCCCGAATTAATCTCGGTATATTAAACAAAGCTCGTATTAAATTAAATAAATGGCAAACAAATATAATGCAAATAAGAAATATATGAATTTAAATATTTTAATAAAATAAATAAGTTTTTTGTTTCGAAACAAACTTTTAATACAAATTTTAAGCCTATTTCTAAAAAAAGAAACGTAAAATGCATTCCTGGATGATATAATTATTTACATAACAAGATAAGTACACATTTTAACGAAGCTGGCAGAACCGATGTTCAATTGTCTGAACTCTGACTTGACAATATTGTATTGTGTATTGGTGGTTTCGTCAGAGGAAAGGAAACGTAAAGTGAAATGCTAAAGTTTTCTAATGTGTAAGAAGCTTTAAGCAGGGAGGGTTTTCGTAAGTGTAGTGTTTGTACATACCTGGGGGCGTGTTGCGGGACGCGGGGCGGGATCCTGGGAGACAGCAAGGCGTCTGCGCGACGTCGCGTGTCAGGGGACCAGGCTAGCGGCAGGCCGGGGTCCCCAGGGTACGTGCTCCGTTGGTCCTCGAGGTAAGTATTCCTGGGGTCATCGCTCCTCCACGCTGACGTGGGCGCCCCCGCGGGTGGCTCGCGCTGCTGCCACGACAGCCTCCTGCGGCTCGACGTCTTCGGAGGTAAGCGTCCTCGCGGCTCGCTCTCCCAGTGGGTGGAATAGGCGTAGTTGCTATAGCAACCCCTTGTCGGAGTCCTCACAGACTCCATCTTGTCTCCCACTATCCTCACAGCATGCCCTTCCTTCTCGAGACTGGCTATTTCCCACGTCCTGACTCCTCTAGGCAACTTCCTATGGACTTAGACGACCAGAGACTCGCCTCTTCTTAGACGACGTCACGACATCCTGGAAGACACGCGTCATTCAACTCTTCTCCAATCAAGAAACAGCGTTTATTCCAAAGCAACTCTTGTCAGCTACAATAGGATGAGATAACACAGCTCTCAAGAAACCCCAACAAAATACACGCAATTCTTTTTCAGCCAAGAGCAGATGGAAGCAGTTCTCAGACTAAAATAAGAGTACCCGGGTAGTCCTCCACTCTGATGTTAACGACAATAGTTCTGTCTCCAGGGTGACGGGCAACCATAGACAACCACACGTGCCACTGTTAACGAAGACGAGACGGTTTAGATGTTCGTTCCTTCCTCCGGCGGGTAGAACAGACTCTCTCTCATGCGTGTTCTCAGGCGAAGTCAGCCACCAAGATAAGCAGCGCAGTCGTCGTCCAGTGAGATACGGTCGGCTAACTGACTTGCAGCGAAGCTTGTCTCCTGTTGAAGAGCGGACGAGGCAGGGATGTAACGGTCGTCAGCAGGCGAGCAGTAAGACGACGCCCCAGGTCCACTACCAGGTACAGGGAGGAGGGGGGAACGCCTTGTCAGCCTGGAGGGGATTAAAGGGGCGGCCTGCAGATCCGCTCCAGCAGGGCCACAATGGAGCCCCTCGAGTGAGGAGGGTAGTAGAGGGGGGCACCAGTTGGCACGTGCCCCCCCCCCCCCCGGCTAATGCACACATAGAGCAAGCTGCGGCGCCTTTTCCGTTACTGCTTTGCGTTTGGATGAGGGCTCGTGCCGGCTATTGCCCGTCCTGCAAACATTCGCCCGCCTCGTGTGACGGCTGCTGTCCTGTCGGTCCCTTATCATCTTCCGAAAAATAATTAAATTTCCTTCTCGTATGCATTACACAGGGTGATTCCCAATTAGATCGACAAACTTCGGGAGGTGATTCTTCATGAAAAAGTAAAAGGAAAACATATTTGACACTTAATACCTAAACCGAATATTAAGGGAGGTATGAGTCCTTAAAAAAAGAGGCTTTAATCCGTATTTGTGCAAAATATCGGCAACGAAGTAAAATACGACGACAACTCTCGGGACATTATTGTATGTTATTGGGACCTTCGACGTGAGAGCCGATATGTTGCACAAATACGGCTTAAAATCTCGTTTTTTTTAAAGGGGGTCATACCTCCCTCAATATTCGGTCTAGGAATACAGTGTCAAATATTTTTTCCTTTTACTTGTTCAAGAAGAATCACCTCCCAGAGTTTGTTGGTCTAATTGAGAATCATCCTGTATATACACAGACATATTATCAGTAGGGATATCCAAGATTTGCTGACTCACGTAATCTGAACCTAGCGCAGCATGCTGGCACCCTACTGAAGTGCTTAGCGTTAGGGTTTTAACAGGAGAATACATTTAAAATGTGTAACACATCAGTAGCCACAGCAGGCCAGCACGCATAATTTCTCAGACATTCCATTGCCACGTCATGTCACCTTTCATTAGCTCCAGAGCATATTTCTGCTGTGTCGTACTGGCCAGGCGTAAATGCATCCCATACCAATTAATGCCTATCAGCAGACTTTAGACAATCAGTAGTCCGATAGAAAGGGACACGCCCTTTCCAATCGCGGTGTGTAGGCGGACAGGCAAATCACACAGGGCTGGAATTGTGCGTGCTACCTTGATCGGCAGAGACATTTCCAAGGTTTCATGTCCAGTTCAGTTAAAAAACACTTCAGTTCAGATCCACTTCCGTGATTGGATCATTTATTTGTTACGCGTCATACTTAGGTGCACGGCCGCCAATCAGAAACGTTTCAGTATCAGAACAGCCTAATCCTGATAGGTCAATAAAGACAAAGACACGCGGCCAGTAGGTAAAGTAAAACCAACTGAAATTCCCGAATAGTATATAAAATTAAATCTACTCTGTGCGGAAATATTTTCGTGATAGTTGAATGTTCCTGATAATCAGTAACCCCCAGAGTATATCACTGGGCACTGAACTACGCATTGTACATTGCTGGCTAAATATAGCCTCCCTGCAACATGTATAGTTCAATCTCGATTACTACAAGCCATTCACGGTAAAGTGAGCACTTTTGAAGTCTCAGTTAATTTTTTCTTTCAGCCAATTATCATCCTTTAGCAACATTCTAAAATAAATACTGCAATGTAAGTAATAAACACAGTGCGTAGATTTGACCGCAGTAGGAAGTTAACGTTTACTGACTATTAGTCCAAACGCGAGGGCTTTCTAAAGTGCTCTCTTACCGCGAATAGCATTTAACAAGTTTTCTGAAGCCCTGCTAAAGTTCTACTTCCAGGAAATTCCTCCGCCTAATGCAAACAAACCTTGACCGAGTCTAGAAGATGACATTAAAGGGCCATTGCATAGTATTCGTGCGCACTGAGTGTAGTAATATTTTGTATAAGAGCTAGTGTGCATATTTCTTACTAGGCATTGCCAACACATCTATTTGGTCTCTAAAATGAATGAGTGAAGAGATTTGGACGGCTCTTAACGTCGTGGTCTTAAGAGCCGGAATGATGGGGCGGGGGAAACGGGAGATCCCCGAGAAAACCGGCCATCCTGCGGCATCGTCCGGCACGATTGCGAACCCGGTTCGTCTTGGTGGAGGCGCGAGCAGTCTAACCACTACACCACCGTGGCCGCTGGCGAGTTAAGTCTTCATTCGATGCCTTATCTCACGCTTAACCAGGTATAACATAATGCACACATACGTATACATAAAAATCAAAGAAAAAAAAGGAAATAAATTAACAAGAGGCGAAACAGAAATATGTGAGCTCAAATAGATTAAACGCTGAAAACGATCTGCGGTTTCTAATTATGTAGTGCATATGTTGAGGAGGAGTGGAGAAGACACTTTGTGGCTCCAGCTTAACCTCAAAGTGTTAATTTATTTATTTTGACGGGGCCGAGCGAAATGGTTAAACTTTGGACACGCATTCCGGAAGACCGGCGTTCGATTCCCGATCAAGCCAACCTAGTTTCTGCTTTCCATGACTTCTCAACATCACTCCAGGCTACGAGTCCTTAAGGCAATATTACACGGTACCAGATATCGTAAAAGCTTGTGCAAGGTCTGCCATAGCTGCCATTATACCGGCCTGTACGGTACCCGTCATGGCATTTTTCGCCTGGCGCTGCCAGATTTCATCTCAGGTTTGGTAATTGTACCTGTCCTATTTTCCGTGGCAGGTCCCACACCGGCTCTCGTACCTGGCCAATTACATTGCAGTTCCAGACCGTAGGGCGCTCCCCGTGGCTACTACTTGAAACAAGTTGATGAAGAAACTGAATAGGACACCTCCATCTTGATTTTACATCCGTGAGGTTGAAACTCTTTCAAATAGATTTAAAATACGACGACGACGAATAATATTGACTGTGGCCTCTTTTAATTACTGTTTAAAACCGTACTGGATACTTAAAACATTACCTACTGTATGAAAAATTAATTCAAACTCTTAACTATAAGTACCGATATATAAACTCCTGTCTGTTGTATGAACTGGTAGTACAGCGGTAAAGTTACGGCATCTGTAATACGTATGCTACTCTAGGACATAAGTTCGGAATTCCAACAAACCCAAATCTTTTTTTATCATTACATTTTACATGTTGATAATATCCCCGTACGTAAAGAAAATAACTATATTTAGCAACCGGTCAGTAATTTTCATCAAAATAAAAATAACACACTCGTACTCTAGTGACTTAGTCATTTTCAAGAAAATGAATGAAACTATACTAGTAAGCAATCAATGTATGTAAAAGACGAACAGTAATACAGCAATATTAAGATGTGCGAGCTAGTTCTTTCATAGGCCTACACAAGTTACTAACTGGTAGCAGTTCTACGAATGGGGTTCATATTTACTACAAACCACACACTGTACTCCCACCGAGGTAGTACGAGAACTGCTGTCGTGTAATATGTATCTTCCATGGCGGCTCGTATAACGGCTGGTATACCGGCTCCTGCACCAGGCCTTGTAGAACCAAGTACGGCTGCAGGTATCGTATAATATCCGCTTTAACAGAGACCGTGGCAGATTCCTTCCCCAACCGCTATTCCCTGAGCAATTTGCTACGTTTCTTAATGACCTCGCTATCGACGAGACTTCCTATAGGCACGGCCACCTGTTCTTCGCTAAAAGATTTACGCGTAGGCTAGACTCCAATGTCCTATGGCGTGCGTGCAGTTTTCTTTCTCCCTGGGTAGTGGCCGTGTGTCTTTGTCGGGAGACATGACTGGGCCAATCAGAATGAGGTAACTCCGACATTGAGTGTCCACGATTCGCGGGCAGGCACCAGCAAAGCGTGACAGTTAAAATCATCCAATCACGAAAGCGGATCTGAACTCCAGTGTTTTGGAGTACAGGTACCTAGTCCCGGGAATACTTTCGCGAACAACAGGTGGTCCTACCTGTAGGCTGTTCACTGTTAACGAGAGCACTCTTGATACCAGCCTTTGAAAAATGTCACTGCCACGAGGCACGCTGAGTGGCGTCTGCCCTATGAAGTTGGTAGTACCGAAGAGAAAGTAGTTCCATGTCTTAACGCTTAACGATGTGTGTTAAAGGAAAGCATATGAGAATATTAAAATGATTTATTTTACTTTGTGTACTTCTAATGAATATTATAAGTGTATGAATGAGCAAAATCGTAAAATGTTTACTTTTCTAATAATTCCACAGTCCGACATGACCGACCAGTTATTAAAGTGTATAAATATGGTGGAAGTATACGGAATGTGCGTGCAAGTAGATCTTCAAAAGTGCTCACTTTATACCGTGAGCAGCCTATATGGGCTGAAGGGCGAGACAGGGTGATGTTTTCACGTCGGGTAGTAGCAGGAAGTGTCGCGTGCCCCTATGCGCTGGATGCTGGTGGATACAGGATGTTACACAAGGAGCGTTACACCCGGTCAGCTGCAGCTGTCGCCCGCCTCCCAGCAACAAGGGCGACGTATACACTACCACTACACTTCCTCGCCGCCTCTATGCACAACCCAAAATTAGAATAATTTTTTAATAAGCTATTCAAGGTAAAAAGAACGCTTCAGAAAGCCATCTCATTTAGAATAATAGTCAATAAATGTATTTTACTTTAGTCTTAGACGTTAAATTCCGAGTGCGGTGGAATATACATATTGAGTTTATTACTTATATAACGATATTTATTTACAAAGTTGGCAAAAGGATAGAAATAAATTGGGTGTGGCTGTGTTCGGGACACGGCCGTTTGTTTTACGGGAATACGTCTACGTTGACAAGCTCGGACGCCTTGATGTTTATTTTAAGTTCCCAGCACCGCTTCACTCGATCATATGGGGTTTTATGGGTATCACTGGATTGCTTTTGAGATGCTCTTACCAACCGTATACGATTTCTGTATTTCGACTTGGCTTTTTGACGAGTATAGACCGACATTGTGTAAAATTTTCTTAATTTTTTACATTTAACTCATACAATTTCACCATAACCACGCCACATAAATGTTTGTATAAACGCAGTCGGTTGATCTTGGCGAGAGCTGGCGATAGAACGAGCGTCGTAGCTTCTCCTAGTCAAAAGTTATACTACGCGTAAGGTATGAGACGCGGCGATACGAACTCAAAATTGCGCCCCCCCCCCCCCTTTTTTTTCCACCTCGCCACGCGCGATGCTACGCAGTCCTCACTCAACGTAACATATTCTTTGATCCTTTGGCAATCGAGTGATGTAATTGGATTTTGAATGTAGGCCATATATTCGGAGCTGCGATGCCAAACTGTATCTTCTGATTTTGTTAACATCGGATTTTCTGGACCCCCCCCCCCCTTTTCCAACAAACGGCCCCCACTGTGGTTGCAAATTTAAAGATGTATTTACGTCAAAAGGTGGCAAAAGGATAAAAAAAGTTACAAAGGAAAAAATAAACGGGGCTTCAAAAGTACTCACTTTACCGTGAACAGCCTATACGTGTTCAGACAGGCTGGTAAACACGGAAGTGATTTTCCGCCCCTAAAACTGTACGTACGTTTTCTATGAAGTTTAGGAGTATAAACTATCCATAACTTTTATTGTTGTTCCATATGCTGATTAATATGCTAACTTAAATAAACAACCATGCCTTACCTGGGATTCGAACCCAGAACCTCCCGCACCTCAGACCAGCGGCGCACCAACCAACTGAGCCACGGGAGGTCGGCTGCAGGATGTGTGTTTGAAATAGTTCGGAATATAAGTGAATCGTTCTCAAATGCACTCAGATTCAAAGTCAAATAAGCAAGTCTTTATAAGTGTGGGGCGTGATTCCAGGCCGGGTCGCTCCCCGAATTTCCGCACGCAGGAATCGTGCTGGACGATGCCGCTGGTCAGCGGGTTTTCTCGGGGATCTCCCGTTTCCCAAGCCCTTGCATTCCGGCACAGCTCCCACACTCACCTCGCTTCAACCTCGTCGTGACTCAAGACCCTGATAGTCGCCCACTTCGCTTCACCATTCCATTCAAACAGTTGTTCTTATTATAGCGCCTTTCTTTATTTGGTTTACAAATGTCCCGGTCTTGTGAAAAAAAAAACTAAGCTAGGCTTGCCCCCCCCCCCCCGGCATTATTTTCCTCGTAACTTATCAGGATGGAGACCCGAGACAGCTGGAATATGTCTCCACTGATAACAAATCCAAACATACGTTCACAATGTCTGCTTTGTATAGGATATTCAACGTAAAGTGAGAACTTTTGAAACCTCTCTTACTGGGAATACAAGTCAATGGATATATTTTATTTCGCCCTTGGGCGTTAACTTCCGAGTTCAGTGGGATGCACAGACTGTGTTTATTACTTACAGGGCAATACATATCTAAAAAGGTGGTTAAGGGATAAAATATATCTGAAAGTAACTAGAGCCTCAAAAGTGCTCACTTATCCGTGAACAGCCTTGAACCACCAGACTCTCACTACTAACACGAACTTACTGGGTTCAAGCTATTTACATATGTGGTGCTGATGTTTCAGACACTCAAGGATAGTGTCTGCATCAACTGCTTATTAAATAATTCCCGTAATGGGCGTGACACATATGCTACTTCCAATTGAATATTTTCGAAATAAACCCATGTAAGAAAATGCCTTCCTGTAAATGGACGTGTTTGAATTTGAACATTGAAGTATTGATAACAGTTATGTCTAAAAAAGACAAGAAAAAAGTTTTTTTTAATGTTTATTTGTGAGTAATAATATGAGAAAGTCAACATATCCATAATCAAGGACAGCTGTATGACTCGGGGTTTGCAGAAAGGGCTACCTAGAAGACTTGGAACATGTGTTCACAAAAATTAAAACAAATAAATAATAATGAGACCACAGGTTTTCCCGGCGGAAAATTTAATATATAATTTGAAATGTTTCCCACCATTTAAAAGCTTTACTAGATGGTTGTAGCACACTCTCATTAAAGAGAGTCGTGGACAAACCTAATATTGTGGAAAATAAAATGTAATAACTTTATAAACTATTTGGGGATTGGTACACATGTCTGACTAGTTATACGTAAGTTGAATAGAGTTGAAAGTTTTGGGGCGGCTCTTAAGGGGGATGAGTCCCCCCATCTTGAATTCTTATAGAACTTTCGCAAAAACCTGCATTATAGACATATTATTGAGTTTTATAGTACCAAACGACGAAGTTGGTATTGCTCGATTACTGTGGTTAGTTTCCTAACTGTCATAACCGACCGCAGGAAAAATTACTGTGGTTAGTTTCCTAACTGTCATAACCGACCGCAGGAAAAATTACTGTGGTTAGTTTCCTAACTGTCATAACCGACCGCAGGAAAAATTACTGTGGTTAGTTTCCTAACTGTCATAACCGACCGCAGGAAAAATTACTGTGGTTAGTTTGCTAACTGTCATAACCGACCGCAGGAAAAATTACTGTGGTTAGTTTGCTAACTGTCATAACCGACCGCAGGAAAAATTACTGTGGTTAGTTTCCTCACTGTCATAACCGAACGCAGGAAAAATTACTGTGGTTAGTTTCCTAATTGTCATAACCGACCGCAGGAAAAATTAACGTGGTTAGTTTCCTAACTGTCATAACCCAACGCAGGAAAAATTACCGTGGTTAGTTTCCTAACTGTCATAACCGAACGCAGGAAAAATTACCGTGGTTAGTTTGCTAACTGTCATAACCGACCGCAGGAAAAATTACCGCGGTTAGTTTGCTAACTGTCATAACCGACCGCAGGAAAAATTACTGTGGTTAGTTTCCTAACTGTCATAACCGACCGCAGGACAAATTACTGTGGTTAGTTTCCTAACTGTCATAACCGACCGCAGGAAAAATTACTGTGGTTAGTTTCCTAACTGTCATAACCGAACGCAGGAAAAATTACTGTGGTTAGTTTGCTAACTGTCATAAACGACAGCAGGAAAAATTACTTACATCCTTGCAGTTGTTTCTAGTTCAAAATTAATAAACACAGTGAAAACGTAACAAGTTTAAGAAGCTATTTTATATGACGTGTCGTGCGAAAAATCTCGTTAAACCGACTTAAATGTAAGATATGCAGACAGGAATGAATCCAAGATGGCAGGGAATATTACTTCTCAACGGCCCTGCCTACCAAGCCGGCAGCCGCGAATATCAAACAAAAAGTAAGTGAAATTTCTTAATGAATGTTGCTACGTTAAAATATTTTTCCAATTTTTTTTGTTTAATATATATTTTTTACAAAAAGTGAATTTTGAAATTAACATATAACAAAAAGTTAGATAAATTATAATTTTTTTAAAAACGAATTGATCTAGCAATATTCTAAGAGAAAATCGAGTGGACATGTTTTTTGTTCAAAATAGTTATCTTTAAAATTAACGCAATGAGAAGGGAAATTTTTTCGTCTAACATTGAATACCCAATAGAGATCACGACTGTCGCCTTGGTAGGCAAGCACGTTAACAACGAGGTTGTAGCGAGGTGATATGAGGTGAGTGTGGAGCAGCGCCGGAATTCAAGGGCGAGGGAAACGGGAGATCCACGAGGAAACCCGCCGACCAGCGGTATCCTCCGGCACGATTGCCACAAGCTCCAAGTGTTGATGATACATAGATGATAAAAACTGGGGGGGGGGGGGGGGGGAGCGACGAGTGTGTCGTGGTAAAGGCAGTTCCTACTGTGTCGTGGTGAAGGCAGTTCCTAGTGTGTCGTGGGTAAGGCAGTTCCTAGTGTGTCGTGGTGAAGGCAGTTCCTAGTGTGTCGTGGTGACGGCAGTTCCTAGAGTCTTGGTGAAGGCAGTTCCTAGTGTGTCGTGGTGAAGGCAGTTCCTAGTGTCGTGGTGACGGCAGTTCCTAGTGTCGTGGTGACGGCAGTTCCTAGTGTGTCGTGGTGAAGGCAGTTCCTAGTGTCGTGGTGAAGGCAGTTCCTAGAGTGTCGTGGTGACGGCAGTTCCTAGTGTCGTGGTGACGGCAGTTCCTAGTGTCGTGGTGAAGGCAGTTCCTAGTGTGTCGTGGTGAAGGCAGTTCCTAGTGTCGTGGTGAAGCAGTTCCTAGTGTGTCGTGGTGAAGGCAGTTCCTAGTGTGTCGTGGGTAAGGCAGTTCCTAGTGTGTCGTGGTGAAGGCAGTTCCTAGTGTGTCGTGGAGAAGGCAGTTCCTTGTGTGTCGTGGTGAAGGCAGTTCCTTGTGTGTCGTGGTGAAGGCTGTTCCTAGTGTGGTGGTGAAGGCAGTTTTCCCAGTGTCGTGGTGAAGGCAGTTCCTAGTGTGTCGTGGTGAAGGCAGTTCCTAGTGTGTCGTGGTGAAGGCAGTTCCTAGTGTGTCGTGGTGAAGGCAGTTCCTAGAGTGTCGTGGTGAAGGCAGTTCCTAGTGTGTCGTGGTGAAGGCAGTTCCTAGTGTGTCGTGGTGAAGGCAGTTCCTAGTGTCGTGGTGAAGGCAGTTCCTAGTGTGTCGTGGTGAAGGCAGTTCCTAGTGTCGTGGTGAAGGCAGTTCCTAGTGTGTCGTGGTGAAGGCAGTTCCTAGTGTGTCGTGGTGAAGGCAGTTCCTAGTGTGTCGTGGTGAAGGCAGTTCCTAGGTGTCGTGGTGACGGCAGTTCCTAGTGGTGGGCTGGCAGTTCCTAGTGTCGTGGTGAAGGCATTCCTAGTGTCGTGGTGAAGGCAGTTCCTAGTGTGTCGTGTGTGAATGGTCAGTTATTAGTGTGTCGTGGGTAAGGCAGTTCCTAGTGTGTCGTGGTGAAGGCAGTTCCTAGTGTCGTGGTGAAGGCAGTTCCTAGTGTCGTGGTGAAGGCAGTTCCTGTGTCGTGGTGAAGGCTGTTCCTAGTGTGTCGTGGTGAAGGCTGTACCTAGTGTCGTGGTGAAGGCAGTTCCTAGTGTCGTGGTGAAGGCAGTTCCTTGTGTGTCGTGGAGAAGGCAGTTCCTTGTGTGTCGTGGTGAAGGCTGTTCCTTGTGTGTCGTGGTGAAGGCAGTTCCTAGTGTGTCGTGGTGAAGGCAGTTCCTAGTGTCGTGGTGAAGGCAGTTCCTAGTGTGTCGTGGTGAAGGCAGTTCCTAGTGTCGTGGTGAAGGCAGTTCCTAGTGTGTCGTGGTGAAGGCAGTTCCTAGTGTGTCGTGGTGAAGGCAGTTCCTAGTGTCGTGGTGAAGGCAGTTCCTAGTGTCGTGGTGAAGGCAGTTCCTAGAGTGTCGTGGTGACGGCAGTTCCTAGTGTCGTGGTGACGGCAGTTCCTAGTGTCGTGGTGAAGGCTGTTCCTAGTGTGTCGTGGTGAAGGCAGTTCCTAGTGTGTCGTGGTGAAGGCAGTTCCTAGTGTCGTGGTGACGGCAGTTCCTAGTGTGTCGTGGTGAAGGCTGTTCCTAGTGTCGTGGTGACGGCAGTTCCTAGTGTGTCGTGGTGACGGCAGTTCCTAGAGTGTCGTGGTAAAGGCAGTTCCTAGTGTGTCGTGGTGAAGGTAGTTCCTAATGTGTCGTGGTGAAGGCAGTCCTAGTGTGTAGTGGTGAAGGCAGTTCCTAGTGTGTCGTGGTGAAGGCAGTTCCTAGTGTGTCGTGGTGAAGGCAGTTCCTAGTGTCGTGGTGAAGGCAGTTCCTAGTGTGTCGTTGTGAATTCAGTTATTAGTGTGTCGTGGGTAAGGCAGTTCCTAGTGTGTCGTGGTGAAGGCAGTTCCTAGTGTCGTGGTGAAGGCAGTTCCTAGTGTCGTGGTGAAGGCAGTTCCTAGTGTCGTGGTGAAGGCTGTTCCTAGTGTGTCGTGGTGAAGGCAGTTCCTAGTGTGTCGTGGTGAAGGCAGTTCCTAGTGTCGTGGTGACGGCAGTTCCTAGTGTGTCGTGGTGAAGGCAGTTCCTAGTGTCGTGGTGAAGGCAGTTCCTAGTGAGTCGTGGTGACGGCAGTTCCTAGAGTGTCGTGGTGAAGGCAGTTCCTAGTGTGTCGTGGTGAAGGTAGTTCCTAGTGTGTAGTGGTGAAGGCAGTTCCTAGTGTGTCGTGGTGACGGCAGTTCCTAGAGTGTCGTGGTGAAGGCAGTTCCTAGTGTGTCGTGGTGAAGGCAGTTCCTTGTGTGTCGTGGTGGAAGGCAGTTCCTAGTGTGTCGTGGTTAAGGCAGTTCCTAGTGTGTCGTGGTGAAGGCAGTTCCTAGTGTGTCGTGGTGACGGCAGTTCCTAGTGTCGTGGTGACGGCAGTTAATAGTGTCGTGGTAAAGGCTGTTAGTAGTGTCGTGGTGACGTCAGTTCCTAGTGTGTCGTGGTGAAGGCAGTTCCTGGTGTGTCGTGGTGAAGTCAGTTCCTAGTGTGTCGTGGTGAAGGCAGTTCCTAGTGTGTCGTGTTGAAGGCAGTTCCTAGTGTGTCGTGGTGAAGGCAGTTCCTAGTGTCGTGGTGAAGCAGTTCCTAGTGTGTCGTGGTGAAGGCAGTTCCTAGTGTGTCGTGGGTAAGGCAGTTCCTAGTGTGTCGTGGTGAAGGCAGTTCCTAGTGTGTCGTGGAGAAGGCAGTTCCTTGTGTGTCGTGGTGAAGGCAGTTCCTTGTGTGTCGTGGTGAAGGCTGTTCCTAGTGTGGTGGTGAAGGCAGTTCCTAGTGTCGTGGTGAAGGCAGTTCCTAGTGTGTCGTGGTGAAGGCAGTTCCTAGTGTGTCGTGGTGAAGGCAGTTCCTAGTGTGTCGTGGTGAAGGCAGTTCCTAGAGTGTCGTGGTGAAGGCAGTTCCTAGTGTGTCGTGGTGAAGGCAGTTCCTAGTGTGTCGTGGTGACGGCAGTTCCTAGAGTCTTGGTGAAGGCAGTTCCTAGTGTGTCGTGGTGAAGGCAGTTCCTAGTGTCGTGGTGACGGCAGTTCCTAGTGTCGTGGTGACGGCAGTTCCTAGTGTGTCGTGGTGAAGGCAGTTCCTAGTGTCGTGGTGAAGGCAGTTCCTAGAGTGTCGTGGTGACGGCAGTTCCTAGTGTCGTGGTGACGGCAGTTCCTAGTGTCGTGGTGAAGGCAGTTCCTAGTGTGTCGTGGTGAAGGCAGTTCCTAGTGTCGTGGTGAAGGCAGTTCCTAGTGTGTCGTGGTGAAGGCAGTTCCTAGTGTGTCGTGGGTTAGTGTCGTGGTGAAGGCAGTTCCTAGTGTGTCGTGGTGAAGGCAGATCCTAGTGTCGTGGTGAAGGCAGTTGCTAGTGTGTCGTGGTGAAGGCAGTTCCTAGTGTGTCG
The DNA here is from genome assembly GCA_029891345.1 of Dryococelus australis. Taxonomy (NCBI): domain Eukaryota; kingdom Metazoa; phylum Arthropoda; class Insecta; order Phasmatodea; family Phasmatidae; genus Dryococelus; species Dryococelus australis. Next base: position 6,789,762 of record CM056995.1, on the reverse strand, counting down.
TGGGTAAGGCAGTTCCTAGTGTGTCGTGGTGAAGGCAGTTCCTAGTGTGTCGTGGTGAAGGCAGTTCCTAGTGTCGTGGTGACGGCAGTTCCTAGTGTCGTGGTGACGGCAGTTCCTAGTGTGTCGTGGTGAAGGCAGTTCCTAGTGTCGTGGTGAAGGCAGTTCCTAGAGTGTCGTGGTGACGGCAGTTCCTAGTGTCGTGGTGACGGCAGTTCCTAGTGTCGTGGTGAAGGCAGTTCCTAGTGTGTCGTGGTGAAGGCAGTTCCTAGTGTCGTGGTGAAGGCAGTTGCTAGTGTGTCGTGGTGAAGGCAGTTCCTAGTGTGTCGTGGGTAAGGCAGTTCCTAGTGTGTCGTGGTGAAGGCAGTTCCTAGTGTCGTGGTGAAGGCAGTTCCTAGTGTGTCGTGGTGAAGGCAGTTCCTAGTGTGTGGTGAAGGCAGTTCCTAGTGTGTGTGTTTGAAGGCAGTTCCTGAGTCGTGGTGAGCAGTTCCTAGTCGTGGTGAAGGCAGTTCCTAGTGTGTCGTGGTGAAGGCAGAGTTCCTAGTGTCGTCGTGTGAAGGCAGTTCCTAGTGTCGTGGTGAGGCAGTTCCTAGTGTCGTGGTGAGGCAGTTCCTAGTGTGTCGTGGTGAAGGCAGTTCCTAGTGTGTCGTGGTGAAGGCAGTTCCTAGTGTGTCGTGGTGAAGGCAGTTCCTAGTGTCGTGGTGAAGGCAGTTCCTAGTGTCGTGGTGAAGGCAGTTCCTAGTGTCGTGGTGAAGGCATTCCTAGTGTGTCGTGGTGAAGGTTCCTGTTGTCGTGTAAGCTTCCTATGTGTCGTGGTGAAGGCAGTTCCTAGTGTCGTGGTGAAGGCAGTTCCTAGTGTGTCGTGGTGAAGGCAGTTCCTAGTGTGTCGTGGTGAAGGCAGTTCCTAGTGTTCGTGGTGAAGGCAGTTCCTAGTGTGTCGTGGTGAAGGCAGTTCCTAGTGTGTCGGGTGAAGGCAGTTCCTAGTGTCGTGGTGAAGGCAGTTCCTAGTGTCGTGGTGAGGCAGTTCCTAGGTGTCGTGGTGAAGGCAGTTCCTAGTGTGTCGTGGTGAAGGCTAGTTCCTAGTGTGTCGTGGTGAAGGCAGTTCCTAGTGTGTCGTGGTGAAGGCAGTTCCTAGTGTGTCGTGGTGAAGGCAGTTCCTAGTGTGTCGTGGTGAAGGCAGTTCCTAGTGTGTCGTGGTGAAGGCAGTTCCTAGTGTGTCGTGGTGAGGCAGTTCCTAGTGTGTCGTGGTGAAGGCAGTTCCTGAGTGTCGTGGTGAAGGCAGTTCCTAGTGTGTCGTGGTGAAGGCAGTTCCTAGTGTCGTGGTGAGGCAGTTCCTAGTGTCGTGGTGAAGGCAGTTCCTAGTGTGTCGTGGTGAAGGCAGTTCCTAGTGTGTCGTGGTGAAGGCAGTTCCTAGTGTGTCGTGGTGAAGGCAGTTCCTAGTGTGTCGTGGTGAAGGCAGTTCCTAGTGTGTCGTGGTGAAGGCAGTTCCTAGTGTGTAGCATCAGTGTGTGTGAAGGCAGTTCTAGTGTGTCGTGGTGAAGGCAGTTCCTAGTGTGTCGTGGTGAAGGCAGTTCCTAGTGTCGTGGTGAAGGCAGTTCTAGTGTCGTGGTGAAGGCAGTTCCTAGTGTGTCGTGGTGAAGGCAGTTCCTAGTGTGTCGTGGTGAAGGCAGTTCCTAGTGTGTCGTGGTGAAGGCAGTTCCTAGTGTGTCGTGGTGACGGCAGTTCCTAGTGTCGTGGTGAAGGCAGTTCCTAGTGTGTCGTGGTGAAGGCAGTTCCTAGTGTCGTGGTGAAGGCAGTTCCTAGTGTCGTGGTGAAGGCAGTTCCTAGTGTGTCGTGGTGAAGGCAGTTCCTAGTGTTTCGTGGTGAAGGCAGTTCCTAGTTGTTCGTGGTGAAGGCAGTTCCTAGTGTGTCGTGGTGAAGGCAGTTCCTAGTGTGTCGTGGTGAAGGCAGTTCCTAGTGTCGTGGGTAAGGCAGTTCCTAGAGTCGTGGTGAAGGCAGTTCCTAGTGTGTCGTTGTGAAGGCATTTCCTAGTGTGTCGTGGTGAATGCAGTTCCTAGTGTGTGTGGTTGAAGGAAGTTCCTAGTGTGTCGTGGTGAAGGCAGATCCTAGTGTGTCGTGGTGAAGGCAGTTCCTAGTGTGTCGTGGTGAAGGCAGTTCCTAGTGTGTCGTGGTGACGGCAGTTCCTAGTGTGTCGTGGTGAAGGCAGTTCCTAGTGTCGTGGTGAAGGTAGTTCCTAGAGTTTCGTGGTGACGGCAGTTCCTAGTGTCGTGGTGGTACGGCAGTTTCCTAGTGTCGTGGTGAAGGCAGTTCCTAGTGTGTCGTGGTGAAGGCAGTTCCTAGTGTCGTGGTGAAGGCAGTTCCTAGTGTGTGTCGTGGTGAAGGCAGTTCCTAGTGTGTCGTGGGTAAAGCAGTTCCTAGTGTGTCGTGGTGAAGGCAGTTCCTAGTGTCGTGGTGAAGGCAGTTCCTAGTGTGTCGTGGTGAAGGCAGTTCCTAGTGTTGGGTCGTGGTGTAAGGCAGTTCCTAGAGTGTCGTGGTGAAGGCAGTTCCTAGTGTGTCGTGGTGAAGGCAGTTCTAGTGTCGTGGTGAAGGCAGTTCCTAGTGTCGTGGTGAAGGCTGTTTTTCTAGTGTGTCGTGGTGAAGGCAGTTCCAGTGTGTCGTGGTGAAGGCAGTTCGCTAGTGTCGTGGTAAACGGCAGTTCCTAGTTGTCGTGGTGAAGGCAGTTCCCTAGTGTGTCGTGGTGAAGGCAGTTCCTAGTGTGTCGTGGTGAAGGCAGTTCCTAGTGTGTCGTGGTGAAGGGGCAGTTCCTAGTGTGTCGTGGTGACGGCAGTTCCTAGTGTCGTGGGTGAAGGCAGATTCCTAGTGTTGTCGTGGTGAAGGCAGTTCCTAGTGTGTCGTGGTGAAGGCTGTTCCTTGTGTGTCGTGGTGGCGGCAGTTCCTAGTGTGTCGTGGTGACGGCAGTTCCTAGTGTCGTATTGACGGCAGTTCCTAGTGTCGTGGTGAAGGCAGTTCCTAGTGTCGTGGTGAAGGCAGTTCCTAGTGTGTCGTGGTGAAGGCAGTTCCTAGTGTCGTGGTGAAGGCAGTTCCTAGTGTCGTTTTGACGGCAGTTCCTAGTGTCGTGGTGAAGGCAGATCTTAGTGTGTCGTGGTGAAGGCAGTTCCTAGTGTGTCGTGGTGAAGGCAGTTCCTAGTGTGTCGTGGTGAAGGCTGTTCCTTGTGTGTCGTGGTGAAGGCAGTTCCTAGTGTGTCGTGGTGAAGGCAGTTCCTAGTGTGTCGTGGTGAAGGCAGTTCCTAGTGTGTCGTGGTGACGGCAATTCCTAGTGTCGTGGTGAAGGCAGTTCCTAGTGTGTCGTGGTGAAGGCAGTTCCTAGTGTGTCGTGGTGAAGGCAGTTCCTAGTGTCGTGGTGAAGGCAGTTCCTAGTGTGTCGTGGTGAAGGCAGTTCCTAGTGTGTCGTGGTGAAGGCAGTTCCTAGTGTCGTGGTGAAGGCAGTTCCTAGTGTGTCGTGGTGAAGGCAGTTCCTAGTGTGTCGTGGTGAAGGCAGTTCCGAGTGCGCCAGTACAGTTCTCACGCTCAGCTGTGTATAGCGTGTGTCCCTCCCTCCTAGCTAGGTAGCAGCTGCAGCGGTCCCTCTCCCTGAGTCCTATGTCGTCCACGGGGAGGGGGTACCTCTACAAGCCGCGCGGCTAGAAGGCGGTATTTAGACTTCCTCGCCTTATCCCGCCGAGCCCGCATTTACATGCAAGATACGACCCGCCGACTGCGACGCCATCTTTAACTCACCCCCCTACCTCGCCCTTCTAAACCCCCTTAACTTCCTTCCGTACCGGACTGCCTTTGACAACCTCCGGGTGCGCAAGCTCGAGAAAAACTCGTAACTCTACACCATATACTTCGCTGTTGCCGGTCCCATAATTAAGTTGGCCTTGTGGGTAGGCCGCCGGATTGTGTGCAGAGCTCCAGCAGAAAACGTTTTTATAAAAAACTGCCCAACATGACTGAGTGAGGTCTGCTTACGAATAGTTTTTAAGAAACGTCACTCGTTTGTACACGTTCTTCAGTTCCTCCATTTCTCTCTAAAACATGTTTTTGTGTTAGTGAAAATGGCTAATACGGGTGTTTTCACGTTCCTTCTTACGTATTAATATTCCGGAACAATAGTAGGGTTTCCGCTGAAAGTCTCATAGAGGCGCGTTATCTACGGCAAGACTGCACGCCAGTTCAGTGCTTTGCACGTAGAGGCGATGAGAGAGTTGATGCGCATATCTCTGTCGACCTTAGCGCTTCCACTCGTTTAGGCCGCAGACGTTCTAAAATTCATTCAACCAGGAGGCCACCTTTACCCTTCCAGTCACATTGTCACAGGGTGGATAAGAACACAGTGGCGCAATAGCCGCTTATTCCTCGACATCCAGTTTCACGTGACAGCAAAACTGGTCTCGCACTTGCCAGCAACATGGTGGAGCTTTGTTCTCCAATCAGCGGCTTGAAGATAACTTACCAGGCGGTAGCACCACCAATAATGACTTTGCAGAGCATGAAGTTTGGCAATTATTTTTATTGTTATTACCGTAAGCGGGGGTTACTTTGTGACACAGGATTTTTCACTGTTATTTACATTTCCTTCTACTTCAAAGAGGCTATTCTGTAATATTCAGTGGTTCAATTGGCACCATTGAATATCTGAAGCATACCACTGAAATAGGGAAACTTTATTACATGTGATTTTTTTGTGTCACAACGTTTCCCCAGTTTTCCAGAAAATTAACCCCTCTTAGGGTGTTTTAATTTCAAAGTTACTAAAGACCCTATCATTTCGCGTGATAGGGGCCACGGTGGCTGAGCGGTTAGCCTACTCGCCTCCCACCAAGACGATCAAGGTTCAATCCCCGGCCGGGCCACTCCTGGATTTTCGCATGTGGGAATTGTGCTGGACGATGCCACTGGCTGGTGGGTTTTCTCGGGGATCTCCCGTTTCCGCCGTCCTTGCATTCTGGCGCTGCTCCAAACTCGCCTTAATCACCTTCATCAGCTCTCAAGACCTCCTCTAATAGACTACACAGTGGAGTACTATGCAGTCTAGCTTGGTGCGTGTCTGAAATACGAAATGGTAGGGGTCTCTGATAACTAGGGCCACCTGTTTTCCGGGAAAATGTTTATCCGCAGGCTAAACTACAACATCGTACGTGCAAACTTGGAAATTTACTTTGACTATTGGCCGCATGTCCGTGTGCAAAAACATTTGCTACTCGACTGGACCAATCAGAATTACGTTATCCCTACACTGAACGTCGGTGATTGGCTGGCAGATACGCACCTAGACTCTCTCATAAGAAAGTCTCGTTTTGTTCCTAACCTGAGTGTATCGTCAAAGAAAGCAGGCAGAAAGAAGTTCCACAAAAATAAATATTTGTCACCTGAAAATTAAGTAAATATGTGATATCTTACTTTATTTATTTTTTGTAAATGTACCTGACTTTCGAGAATGTCTTTAATATTATTGCTGTTTTCCGTTCCTCGGCAATGCCAGCAGATTACTCAATAAGAAAAGCATACTTTTTGCTGACTGTTGAAACACAGTCCACGTCTTAAAAAGTATATACCTAGTGTTTGCGGGGGGGGGGGGGGGAGGGGGAATCCTAGTCGAATGTACCACACATTATTACTAAAGCATTAAAGTTATGGCTTTCCATACAATGCACATCTTTAATCAAACGAATGTTGGATACTCTCTAAACATGACATAATGGAAATAAAGCCAAGTCAACGAGAACCAGTGGAAATATCTCCACTGGTGATCAGTGCCAGATAACTGAGTAATATGGTGGCTAAAATTCCACTGATTTAGGTGTGATTCCAAGCGTGTGTGTAGAATTCCGCTGACACAAGTCGCTGGTTCCTAGTTCATTTCATTGGTTCGCCTGTCGGTAGCAACTTGTCACGTGGCTTTCAGTGATTGCATTTCATTTAGGCGCGTTCTACAATGACACACACACACGCACACGGATCACGTACGGATACACGTAAGAGAGCTAGGCCACTCCCAACACTTGTGTGTCCGTGAATCCGTGTGGCCAATAAGAGTCCAGTATTTGGTGTGTTGATATTCGTTTTCGTGGCCATTGTGATATATACAGCAACAAGTAGGCTACTTCGATTTGCCGCGGCGATTATTATTTTTGTTTTACAAAATAAGTGCACATGGTTAAACTCTAAATTCGAATCAGTGGAAAACCACTGAATCGCAGTGAAAATGGCTTCACTTAGAATCAGTGAAATTTTTCACGTGGCTAATTCAATCAGCGTAAATTTTCCACTGAAACAATCAGTTTTTTTTTCTTCACTGATTCGAAGTGGAGCCTTTTCCTCTGCGAATCAGTGGTTTCCCACTGATTTGAATTTAGAGTGTAGGCAGTAGTAGGTATTGACGTATTTTTAAACACTGTTAGAATACACAAAATGAGATGTGTATATTATGAAACTTGTATCAGTAATTTACAACAGCTGAGTATTTTTTATTTCGTAAGTTGTAAGACTGTACGTTTCTGCGTATTGTAGGAAGGTTGAAGTTCATCCCGAGTTGTTGGTTTGTTCTGCCTGTGTATCGGTGTTCTTTTTACTATAGGCTGTTCACGATAAACTGAGCACTTTTTAAGGCCCTTATACATTTTTACTTTCATCCAATTTACATATTCCTACTGCTTTCTAATATTAACATTGCAATGTGACCAATAAACACAGTGTATACATTTCACCACCCTCGAAATTTAACGCCTGAGGCTACAATAAGATACATTTATTAGCGGTTAATGCTTGTTGCGAGGGCCTTAAAAAGTGCTCACTTTATCGTGAACAGCCTATACGTGTCTGCGCATTGTAGGACGGGCCTTACTGATATCACTGATAGCGGCTTAGAAGGTAAAATAATGAATACGAAGGTAGTGAATTATTTGTCGTTAATATTCTTCATATTCTCCGGCGTATTAAATTCATGTTGACTACGGTGAGCGCCGAAAACAGTTGGAGAGAAGGTCTCCGGGGGGTGCGCGGTAAGAGATGTCTGCTGCCACCCTTTCAAAACAACCCCTGTCAGCTTGCCAGCTGCGCGCACGAACAATATGGTTGCCGTGCGACGTCATCCCACAGCTGCGTCGCTTAGCTTCACTGCACAGAGATGTGGCGACATCCGACCGAGGTGAGAGAGAGAGAGGCATCTTCGCGCTTTTCGTATGAAACATTTGTAAAACCTCCCCATGTATGTCGAGTCCGCGTGGTTGTTTCCTGTACACGTCACGTATCACCTTAGAGGAGTATGCACGTTTACACTCGGGGCTACGTTTATATGGAAATGTATTTGCTCTTGAAGACAAAGCTCGCACTTTTATAGTTGAACTATTTCACTAGACTTTATCGGAATCTAACTAAAAAATTACAACTAGTCAACATTCCAGTTTGTATGAATAAAACTGTCCTTTTTAATAATTTATCAAACGAACACGATATATTGTAAAACGTGTTACTTCTATCGCAATACATTAATTGGTACACATCCAACGTGTGACTTCATTGGTCGACGGTCAGCCAATAATAAACGTTGCAGAGTACAGTAGGCGTGTCCGGTGTAGCCAGGACCAATAGGACAATGGTAAGTGGAAATACAGAGACCAGCCAACATGATATAGCTGTAGTGTAGAATATAGGCAGCTCACTTCAAACTTGTCCTCAGTGCTAGTAAGTTTCTGCCATCCTCAAAAGGTTAACATAAAAGTATTTTGTTATTGGTTAAATTTTACTTTTACTTATATTTTATCTACAAATTACATTGTTTTAACTATAGAGACCTGCAAAATTCGCGTTATTATTTGGCATCAGGCTAAACTTCACAGTGCTGTATATACTGGAGCCAGTGTCGCTTCTCCATTGGCTACTGCATAGATGCTCAATAGTTGAGGAACCGGTCTCCATACAGGGTAGGGACAACAAAGGAAAAATCGATGTTCGATTATTTTCTGCATCGACAATAATTAAACATCGATGTCTCCCGATGTAACAAATATGCTTTTCAACATCGATGTCCAATGTTTTTGTGTTAAATAGTTCAAAAATGTATTTTTATGTTAATTTTGATATATAAAGATATTGCTGTGATGTAAAACATGTTTCTTTAAAAATATAAATGGAAATTTGACATAAAATTAAGAGGGAACACGTATGGCAATTCACACCCTCGCATCACCTGTCAACAAGGGTCACTTTACACTCCTTCTCATTCTCTTCGCCTTCGTGTCAACTTTATTCTAATTGCCTCTGATTGAGCTGTTAAACCAGAAAATCACAAACTGCCAACAAACTTACACATTTGGAAAGTGTTTCCTGCCATTTGTATTTCAAAATCTTATCTTTTCTAGAACTGACGTTATTGACATCATCCGAAAAAAAATCCACTTTTGGTCAGCGGAATGGAAATATGTTATTTTAATTTTCAATCTTTGTTAAACATCGATATAAACATCGATGCTATCGATGCAATCGGCTGAGCAACGTTGATGCAAAATATTGATTTTTTTTACCGATGCATTACTGTTTCGTAAACATCGTTGTCGGTTCCCAACTCTACTCCAGTATATTGTTAACATAGGTAAATGACGCCATATATAGGATATTCACGGTAAAGTGATCACTTTTGAAAGCCCTCTAATTTGGAATAGTAGTCAATAAATATATTTTATTTTAGCCTTTGACATTAACTTCTGAGTGCTGTGGAAAATACACACGATGTTTATTACTTACATGGAAAATGTTTATTTAAATATGGGGTTTAAAGGGTAGAGCATGGCTGAAAGAAAAAAAAGTAACTAGGGCCTCAGATGTGCTCACTTTAAAGTGAACAGCCTATAGTTTCCAGTAGCCAATAGAAACACACGAACTGAGCTCGGGGATGCATATGGTAGTATAATAAGGCAAATGTGAAAGTCTCTAGTTTCAGGACAACTAAAACACGGATGCAATTACGACCAGTCTGTGCACAGAAAGGTATCAATGTCCAGTCTTCACTGTGGCTTATCTGATCTGTGGGATTGTCTACTCCTTTTTGACGTGACTGGATGATATCAACGTCACGTAACACGTAGCACGTTGTCTACTGGCTGCAACAAAAATGCTGAACACGCGTACAGCGCGAAAAGGCTGTTCACGATCAAGTGAGCACTTTATAAATGAACCTTAGAAAAAACTCACTGCCCCTACATGCATATATTGTAATGGGCTCACTGGGTGACATTCGCCCAGTAAAGTTAGTAACGATGAATGGAAAGTAGAACCATATCTTAACGTCGAATAAAAGTGTTAAGTAACCATTCATGATAACTTAAAATTATTTCTTTCGCTTTCCGTTTTTCATTGCATCGAAGTGTAAAAATGAGCAGATGTGTAAAGTATTTACTTTCTTAATAATTTCACAGTTTGATTTGACCGACGCATGAATAAAGTGATGAGGTCCATTGCAATGTTAATTTTACATAAGGAGGAAGAATACCCAACGTGCATAAAAGTAGATCTTAAGCAGAACTTTCAAAAGTGCTCAGTTTACCGTCAACAGCCTATACCACCAAATTACCCGATCGCTACAATTGAACTCAGAAATTAATGTATGACTGAGTGGGTTAACACACTGAGGTCTGGCCACATGTACAAATATTCAAGCCACGTTAGAAGTGATAGACGTATATTCAGCTCTACATGAACACCAGATGAGTTGTGCCCTCACTCTCCACTCTCCTACTGGTACAAACTACACCAGACAACAACACACCCTACTGTACTACATGCATTACTGGCCAGCTGTTAGCCAATAGACTGCCGAGTTTACAGTCCTCCAATCAAATGTTCTTTCACTCCTAACAACATTCACATCCATCGTGTTCCATTCCCGCAGTCATACAAAAAATGTTGTATTTTGTACAAAAAATGTTGGTTGGTGAGTCGAAGTGTCCATGTAAAATCATGATAAAAAAAACTATGAAGACATTGAAATTATATTCGTACGAGTTATGCTTTTATCTATCGAGATATATCGAGATTTATTTCGCCCGAGCCATTTACGGACATAATCCCCAAAGTACTAAGCTGGTCGGGGAAAACTATTTTATGATACCTCTCGCATGTATGGAATGTGACGTAACAGACGCCGCCAACGATGCAGCGACGAGGGAAACGTCAGATATGTTACTTGGGATACAAGGCGTCGGAGCGACTCAACATAAACATGCCATACTACGGTTCCTTCTTTCCTTGTGTCTGACGGAGAAAAATGTCGCTCATCTAATCCAGTTGCCCTCTCCCTCTCTCTCTTTGTCTCACGCTCGCTCGCGGGGAGATCCCGTGGAGCGATAGGCGACTCCGCTAGCCCAACGAACAAATACGAATTAACTTCGATAACATAAATTCGCTTTACCGAATTCGGAAACAGTTTCTCACGCATTCCGGTAAACTGAGTTTAATGGAAAACACTTGCAACTCTGAAGATATTACTCAAGTTAACAGAAAGTTTACAAAAATTACTGACAAACTCCGTCAAGAGATTTCTCGCATAAATATAGACGAAAAGTATATACATGACATTTAGCTTAACTCGTTTACTAATGAAGGTACTTGACCGTAAAAGTGGAAATGAATGTCAGGTTTACTGCAAATAGCACGCTATCAAATTTACTTAGAAATCAGAATGTACTTGAAGTGTAACAGTAAATGCGGTAGGCATACCGCACACACACACACAAACACATACGCACACACCTACACAAACGTACACAGAGAGAGTAGGGAGACGTCGTATTATCCTTCAGTGCTACTGATACGTCTTGGTGAGCGAGTCAAGATATCTTAAGAGCCGATGAGGGTGAAGCGAGGTGAGAATGAAGCAGTCACCGGAATTCAAGAGCGGGGGAAACAGGAGATACCCGAGAAAACCCGCCTACCAGCGGCGTCAGGGACTATTACCACGAGCTAAAATCCGGGAAGCGACCCCACCGAGAATCGAACCAGGTTCGCCTTGGTTGGGAGACGAGTAGTCTAACCACTACTCACAGCGGCCACTATTGGGGATTACCAGGTCCTATAGGATGACTTCTAGCGACGCTCTCCAGCTTATAACTGGGGAGATCCCTCTGGATCTGTTAGTGGCACAGATGGGTGCAATTTCTCGTAGGAGAAGACGGGAGACATTCCCCCGGCGGAACTAAGAGAAATCAAGGAAGCCACATTAACCACCTGGCAGACCAGATGGGACCTCAGTAGCAAGGGTCGCTTAACGTACAGATTGTTCCCTAGTGTGCGGGAGAGACTGGGACTGGAGAAGTGGCTCGAAATGGGACACTACTCCGTCCAGTACTTGTCTGGCCATGGCAACTTCCGTGCAAAGCTGTCCTCCCTGGGCCCGGTAGAAGACCCCATGTGCGTGGTGTGTGGGGTGGACACCTCTACCCACGCACTTGGATGCCCCAAAATGGAAGACCTGAGAACGGATTTCGAGGGGATCCATGGACCTCTCCGTCTTGGGGACATGCTCCGGGACAGGAATACTAGCAAGATACTGTTGCAACACCTTACAAGAATAGGCAAAATAAGGGAAGAATTTGACGTCTGGTGGTCCAGCCCTCGGCTGAGTAGGGACCTAGACACGTCGGAGGTGGACAATGGTGAGGATGAAACTGGGATATATGTTGTTAACATAAATGGCTGACCACATCTTCCCAGTTGTGATCGTGGATGAAGGGGGTGGCCCCTCCAACCCCCCTCCACTGATAAGACATTCTCCAGTAATGGTACATGGGAGTACTTCCTGTGCACCCCCCTCCCGGATAGAAGCAAAACGAAAAAGGGAACAAGAGCTGCCCAGGTCTACGTCTATAACGAGAGTTATAGACCTAGAACCTCGTAGAACAAGTGGCTAAGGTTCTCAAGAACAGGAACCTTCTGGATAGCCATGTACTTGGGAGTCTTGTGGTGTTCGTGCGAGAGGGCTTTGCTCGTGTTATTTGTAACATGAGCAAGCTCAATCGTGACAACAGACGTCGAACAGTCTGTGCCATGTCCCGAGCCAAAGCGGTATGGTCAACGGGAGTACCAATGGAGGAGGTACGGACAAATCAACCCCGGAATTCCGAGGTTGAGAGGGAGGTCTTCCTCCAAAGGTCCTCCCAAGGAAATCAGTGGCAACACCAGAGGAAATGAAAACTATTGAAATTGATTGGCCGGATGAAAAGAACATGGTAGATGCCGCAGTACAGGCTTGGCCTGCACGGGTGGACACGAGCGACCCACAGTGGCTGCACAACGATCTAATCCGGGGAGCTATGTTGACGAAATTGGAAGATCCAATAACGTTGACATCTGCTCTAGCTCTTGCAATAAGGAACATGGAGGGGGGGGGGGGACAGGGTCCTTCTCCCAAAAATGGAGACTATAGACACGCTTGTCGTCGCCCAGGCAGGCCTGCCGACCAAACCTGCAGAGCTGGTCACTCTGCTAAAAGAATGCTACTGGCGTAGAGGCGAAAGATTCGATGAATCTGACGTCCTTCAGGATGCCATCCGTACATACGGGAGGCGTACTTTTGACTACAGTATCAATATGTACACTGTGGTCAGGTACTAATCCTCCAACTCCGGATGGCATCCCACCAACAGTTTTGGATACGCCACATGAAATGTGACATGCCCCTCCCCTGGGAGGGGCCTGGCCGGGTGAAGGGAGGATCTGGGGTGGAAAAGATCGGTGATCTAAGAAACTCACGATCTCGGAAGGAGCAAAAATGGCATAGGGAACAAGAACTCTTCCCCATTGAGCCTCCAACCACCTGGCCAGTTAACCTATTACCGGATGAGACAATCCCTGATTAGACTGATGCTATAGAGCTTGGCTCTGGCATTTTAACATTACAAAGACAAAGTTGTTAGTACCTGTCTGTAGTTTTATTGAAGGATGTATTGCAAAGCGAAAGAGCGCAGCGATGGATATGGATGTGTGTATGTGTGCATGAGTGCCGTAACGAGGAGCACTTCTGAGTATAGACACAAACTCTTTGCGTCCGGGGGCGAGGTGGAGGGGGATGTTGCTGGTTATCGGACATCCCCCAAACCTAAGTCGTGCACAAACCGGGCGCACTGAGCCGAGAAGGTAGTTATGGGAATACCGTCATGCTTAAATTCAATCGAGTAAGGATATGCGCAGTTCGCGGAATGTAGTTAGTCTGTGTGAGTGAGTAGTTTACTGTAGTATTCATTTTTCAATTTCGGACAGCATGGCGGTGTCAAATTTGCAAAGTTCCCGGTGGTTACCTGAGATCAAAAGAGCCGATTTTAGCTTTTGTTTGTGGGGGCTAAAGTAGTTTGGATAGAAAGTAGCGCTCCAGGTATGACCTTTTAATAGGTATCGGCCACCTGGAGGGGAGGTTTGAAGAGGCCAGCGTCGGTTCCACTGGGAACTTTCTCCACAGTAGATAACTAAATAAACATACGTTTTAATTTAGTTGTGACATAAATTAATACGTAATGATAGTAGCTCTCCCGCGTGTTAAATCATTCAGTATCATGCCAATCTTAAATGGCTTAGTGTTATAATTGTTTCACAAACCATAATAAATATCCTCAGTTACAGTAAAAGCTCTACCATTAACGATCATTTCAGCTACGCCCCTAGCCCTCTCTCGTACGAATATTTAAAACAATGCGCTCGCACCCAACTGACCTGCCCCCCGCTCGAGAGAGCGGTAGAGAAGGACAGAGTAGTGATATGATAGCGTGCGGCGAGTCACTAAGGGTCGGTTGCACCAGCGTGGTTCGAAACTCGATCTGAGATCGTATCTAAGATCGACGCTGAAAACTGTTGCACCATTCGAGTTCAGAGCTGGACTGGAGCAGCCATCGTCGACAAATGTCGTTTGAAAATACACCAACAGATAGAACTACGTTCGATTGTTTTCTTGGAAAATTAAAACAACATTATACGCACTTGAATATTTTTCAGTAAAACTTGTACAACAATAATTCACATAAAACACATAAAACATCGCACATCTAGTTCTATCTATAGTGAAGAATACGCCTACTTCCACGACGTCGTATATTACGAACCAATAGCAAAACTTGTCTCATTCTTAATATCGATCTCTCCGAGATCGACGAATCGGAGATCCAGAATCATGAATTTTCGTTGGTGCAGCACTTTTACATTGGATCAAAGATCAAACTGGATTCTTGTTCGGAACTAGGATCATTCGATCTCGGATCGGGGGCGATTTTGGTGCAACCTGCCCTAAGGGATGTTTGAATGTCAGGCGAGCGATATTCCTGTAAGCGTTTTTAGTTACAAACTGTGACTCCGCATAATCTTCTACCTGGTGTCGTGATAACACTTTGGAGCTGCTTGCACCCTCCTGACTTTCAGCAAGTTGAACTTCCGCGTTTATCTGAACAATGTTCTGGTTTCGATCGTCCTTGCCTCTCTCAGCGTGAAGGGGTGCTTGGAACATTCCAGATCGAGGCCAGCGATTATCCAACCCGCTGCGGGCCACCGAGCGCGGAGTTGAGGAGTATCTGGAGTTTGAGCGATAGACGACGAGTGAGGAGAGAAACGAGTTGCACCCATAGTGACAAGCCGAGGGGGGGGGAGGGAGATCTGCGACTGCGGTACTGAGTGATGGGTGCGATTGGCAGGCTGGACTATTGGACTGGGTGTGTGAGCGGAACACATTACAAATGATGGCAACTCACAGACTGAGCATGTGTTAATGATGAGTGTGAGTTAATTGACTATAACCAAACAGACATTGAGAAGGACTTTGATTATGATTGCGAAAGGCATTGAATACTGCACTCACTGAGAAATAAAAATGGCAATAGTTTAGGTAGATTGCGGATGTAAAAAATATATGTGTGATTAAATTAAAATCAAATTCAGTTCTTTTATTTTTACTTAGACCTCAAGCCCTCACTAACTCGAATACGCTCCTCAGGCATCTTGTAACAATACATTCTATTCAACAGTACGTGTGTGCGAAATATGACTTTAATTCATTAAAATATATATACATATTTTTATGGAACTTTGCAGAACTGAAACCAAAATTAAAAATACATTTTTGTGTGCTTGGCCCTAACTAAAGTTTAACGGACACCTTAAAAGTTCGCCAAATTTTTTATTAGTCGTTGTCAAACATAGGATGAAATATAATTCAATTCAATTTACAATAGGAAATTAAACTTAACTTTCGTTGCAGGTCTACCACCAGAAGGCATTCAGTAACGTAGCTTCAAAACATGTGTTGTAAGAATACGTGGCTTGTGATGGAGTGCCTCCATAAGAAGGAAATAAACTCTGTATTAAAGTCGCAAAGTGGCTTATAAATACAGGAGGGTTTCGACATTCTAAAACAAAGGTTCTGCGAAATTGCGAAGTTCAATTTTAAGTATAAATGCAGATAAGTAAGTGGATAATGAGACAAAAATATTTATTGTCACTCAAGTAAATGAACATTTGATAAGCACTGGAATATTTGTTGAACTTTGGATTTTTTCAAACTAACTGTTTCATTCCCAGTGTAGAAAATTGGCAACATGTTGCACGGGGATGTTATATATTTGACCAACACTGTACTCTGCGAGTCTCAGTAACACAATGAACTTCTCTGGGGAAAAACTGGTTAGTAACCTGTTGCTGTGATCTCCCAACTGGAAATCACTCCAACCACTACAGTATCCTGACGAGGACACGAGCAGCGAGTTGTTAGTAAAACAAGACATTCGTAATAATCCGGCGCCGCGTATTTAGCTGGCGTGCAGGACTGAAGTAGGGCCTGTCACTGACCTACTGCCAAACAGCTGCCACCTGAAGACGGCAGCAAGGGGGCGTTCCAGGACCGCCAATTCCGAGACTTCTGCAAGCAGCCTTCGGCATCATTTACAAGGTGATATTGTTCCAGTGAGTTACTGCAGAGACTTTGAAACCCCAAGCGAGCGGTAACTGGGGAGGATCACAGCGACCTCACTCGTGCAACATGCCCTCACCTAAAAGAACAGCTGGACAGTTCCTTCAAATTTGAGGACGCCGAGAATTGTGCCGACACAGCGCGCCTCCACACAAGTGTCCGCAGCTCATGGACATTTACAAACTGCAAGCCGCCGTCCAGGAAATGCAAAGGCGAGACTCCCCTCTGATCGCGCAGGCAGCTACCAGGCGAATTTCGTGGCGATTATCCACAACAGAGAAATATGGCTCCACAGAAGTTCGGCAGCGTTTTCCAACCAAGCCCAACACACAAGACGTGAGCATTTAGAACGAGCAGGCAGACTAATTTCCACAAGTTTTATAACAACCACGTTGCATACAATGTTGAACGTATTTATAAAACCCTATCTCTTACTGATGTTGACTAGGCAACTCCATACCAGAGCTGGGTGGGCTAGAACTTGTGCACATGTTACTGGTCTGGTGCAGCTACAAGACTCTCCCCGCCCCGCGCGGCGCGGAGCGGCCGCTACCTCGTGTGGCATAGCTGGCGACGCGCGCGCACTCAGCTGGCTTTCTACAGCACTCACTAACCATACACAAACCCTATAACATTACTAACTAAACTCTAACATATTACACAATGCTAAAATAGATATACAAAATGTAAGTGTAATACAAAACATATTAAAAATGGCTGTCTGGCCTAACCACATATTAAATAACACAGTAACCACTCATAAGCGAGTGCATACCTTTCTTAAGTGACGACTTACTCGTCACCACTTTATTAGATATTGATATCGTGGCTGATAAAGATAAAGTTTATTACGTCAATCAACTCCCCCGAATTAAGTAAAGAGTGCACGAGGTGTGTGAATCGAAACGTGTTTGTGTTTCACATAAAGAGATAAGATACAACATTGCTTTTAATTCAAAGCTACACCATGCTATTACTCTATGTTACAACTGGTTCATATGTCCGACCACTTAGCACAACGTCTGCATCTCATTGGCTGTATTAACAATACATGTGCTTTGTCAACTTAAGTACAACACACATCACAACATTTCTCATTTGCAACACAAGAAATGTTTGATTAACATGGGAATTAAAGGGTTAACACTTTGGACAACCAGTTTTCTTACTGAAATCGAAAATAAAGTTTAGATTTTTTGCTATCGTTTCGATATACCGAATATTCGCACAACCTTAAAGTTGGGTTTTATTGATTTATTTTCAACAAAAATATGAATCTGCCCTTAAGTTGAACTTAAAAAAAAAAGATCCATGTTGTTTCAGTCCGTAATTTTCGCAAGTTTACTGTCCTTGAGGCGTCAGTGTGCAAGTTTTGGGGTGTGAAGAGCAGTCCAGAGGTTTGGTCTTGAGAGCCGATGATGGTGAAGCGAGGTGAGGATGGAGCAGCGCCGGAATGCAAGGCACGGGGGACATGGGAGATCCCCGAGAAAACCCGCCGACCAGCGACATCGTCCGGCACGAGAATCCGGGAGCGAACGTCACGCCGGTAATGGAAGTCCGTTTCGCGGGTGGCGGGTAGGGGGGGGGGTAGGGAGGTGCTCTAGCCGCTACGCACTGCGGCCCCCGCTAATGTTGTGGTTATGTTCAAGAGGTGTGACTCAGGCCGTGTTCTGATTCATTTCGAGTTTTGTTTTTCCTCATTTGTATTCGGCATCTTGTAAGTTTTAGCCGGAACAGTAGGCCATTCAACTGTTTAACACACCACGCTACTATTATTGTGGTGTTATTACGATTCCAAATTTAAAATCCCGCGAGATGTTAAAGTAAACAGTAATTATTTAACTAATCCCGAAAGTGGTTTGAGGGCCTTTTAAAATAAGAATTTAATAAAATAAAATAAATACGATGTGGAATTGTTACTTAACAAATCTTGGTTCATGAGAAAATACTTATTTTATGAATACTTCAGCAACTTGCTCTGTAAGATAATTATTGCGAGTACAACACTTATCTGTGCATTCTAATAACCTCATCTACATGTATTTTATGAATACTTCAGCAACTTGCTTTGTAAGATAATTATTGCGAGTACAACACTTATCTGTGCATTCTAATACCCTCATCGACATGTATTTTTGAATACTTCAGCAACTTGCTCTGTAAGATAATTATTGCGAGTACAACACTTATCTGTGCATTCTAATACCCTCATCGACATGTATTTTTGAATACTTCAGCAACTTGCTCTGTAAGATAATTATTGCGAGTACAACACTTATCTGTGCATTCTAATACCCTCATCGACATGTATTTTTGAATACTTCAGCAACTTGCTCTGTAAGATAATTATTGCGAGTACAACACTTATCTGTGCATTCTAATACCCTCATCGACATGTATTTTTGAATACTTCAGCAACTTGCTCTGTAAGATAATTATTGCGAGTACAACACTTATTTGAGAATGCTAATACCCTCATCGACGTGTATTTTTAAACGTTTCTAACAGGCAAGGCTAATATGGTTGCGATTTGGTAATTTGTATTCTGTAATTAATCAGCTTCGAAGTTTACAAAACGTAACACGTAAATAAAAAATTTACGCAATAGATTTTGTAGACATAACTAGTAACGTGACCACTTTGTTAATAAAAAGCGCCAATTGGAACACGGCCTCAGTATACGGCGCATGGCGTCTTCTAAGTGAAAAGCCTGAGTAAAGACTGTTCACGATAAAGTGAGCACTTTGAAATCAACCTTAGAAACAAAAGTCACTATCCCGGCCTGCATAGCGATCACATATATCATATATCCGCAGTTTCTTGAAACTTTTTTAATCGAAATTTTTTATATTAATAGATGTATAAACACTTGTGTTACATGGCGTATTTACGAAACAAGCAAGGGCAGGGCGTCATACACTGGGCGATTTTTCAAAGATTTCATGTGAAAAGTGTAAAGATAGCGCGAATAGCCTAACTACATCACCACCAGAGAGCATAGCCTTCCGTACCGTTAGGCAGGATTTACAACGACCTGTCGCGTCCGTCCGTCCGTCATCCGTCCGTTAGTCACGTGACCAACAGCCAATCAGAGGTGGCCATTAATTCTATCCGTCCGTCAAAACCTTGACAATATTTTAATTTTGACTGATGGACGGGTGAAATTACAGCCGTCTAAACATGCACGCATTGTTATTCGTTCATCTCAAGTTCTTTACAAGGCTGTGTAGTGCATGGTGTGTTTTGTTTTGACTATTTTTCACTTTCATATGTTTGTTTATGTAACTGTAAAATGAAATTAATTTACATTTCTTCCTGAAGATTAAATGATTATAACGTTGAGAAACATAGACTTTATTGTGCAACAGTAAAAATAATAATATCATGCTTTAAACGATATAAAATTTTTTTTTACATCGATTAGTTGCCGTAACATGTGTATACGATTGTTTTGGGTTATAAAAAAAAACAATGCAAAATGTTCACTTTTCATATAGAATTTTTGCTTTGTAAACAGTTTTGCTTTTAACAGTATGCAGAACTAAACTTACGACGGACAGACGAAGTTTGGTTGTAAATCGCTCGTCTGAGAGACGGACGAAGAATGTATGACGGAAGGACGTAAGACGGGTTATAGTAAATCATGCTGCCTCAGTTTCTGCAAACATTCCTCTCGGGTCCTGCATGTAGCCTGCATACAGTCCGTCATCTCCTGACTACACGAGGAACAGATCGCAGATCCCTAAACGTCGTGACTGTGTCTGCCTCTTTGTTTCTTCTCGTGTCCTGCGTGTAGCCTGTATGGAGTCCATCTCCTGAGGACACGAGGAACAGATCGCAGTTCCCTAAACGTCGTGACTGTGTCTGTCTCTTTGTTTCCTCTCGTGTCCTGTGTGTAGCCTGTATACTGTCCGTCATCTCCTGAGGACACTAGGAACAGATAGCAGTTCCCTAAACGTCGTCACTGTGTCTGCCCCTTTGATTCTTCTCGTGTCCTGCGCGTAGCCTGTATACAGTCCGTCATATCCTGAGGACACTAGGAACAGATCGCAGTTCCCTAAACGTCGTGACTGTGTCTGCCTCTTTGTTTCTCCTCGTGTCCTGCGCGTAGCCAGTATACAGTCCGTCATATCCTGAGGACACTAGGAACAGATCGCAGTTCCCTAAACGTCGTTACTGTGTCTGCCTCTTTGTTACCTCTCGTGTCCTGCGTGTAGCCTGTATACAGTCCGTCATCTCCTGAGGACACTAGGAACAGATCGCAGTTCCCTAAACGTAGTGACTGTGCCTGCCTCTTTGTTTCCTCTCGTGTCCTGTGTGTAGCCTGTATACAGTCCGTCATATCCTGAGCACACAAGGAACAGATCGCAGTTCCCTAAACGTCGTGACTGTGCCTGCCTCTTTGTTTCTTCTCGTGCCCTGCATGTAGCCTGCATACAGTCCGTCATCTCCTGAGGACACTATGAACAGATCTCAGTTCCCTAAACGTCGTGACTGTGTCTGCCTCTTTGTTTCTTCTCATATCCTGCGCGTAGACTGTATACAGTCAGTCATCTCCTGAGCACACAAGGAACAGATCGCAGTTCCCTAAACGTCGTGACTGTGCCTGCCTCTTTGTTTCTCCTCGTGTCCTGCGCGTAGCCTGTATACAGTCCGTCATCTCCTGAGGACACTAGGAACAGATCGCAGTTCCCTAAACGTCGTGACTGTGTCTGCCTCTTTGTTTCTCCTCGTGTCCTGCGCGTAGCCAGTATACAGTCCGTCATATCCTGAGGACACTAGGAACAGTTAGCAGTTCCCTAAACGTAGTGACTGTGTCTGTCTCTTTGTTTCTTCTCGTGCCCTGCGCGTATCCTGTATACAGTCCGTCATCTCCTGAGGACACTAGGAACAGTTAGCAGTTCCCTAAACGTCGTGACTGTGTCTGTCTCTTTGTTTCCTCTCGTGTCCTGTGTGTAGCCTGTATACTGTCCGTCATCTCCTGAGGACACTAGGAACAGTTAGCAGTTCCCTAAACGTCGTCACTGTGTCTGCCTCTTTGTTTCTTCTCGTGTCCTGTGTGTAGCCTGGATACAGTCCGTCATCTCCTGAGGACACTAGGAACAGATCGCAGTTCCCTAAACGTCGTCACTGTGTCTGTCTCTTTGTTTCTTCTCGTGTCCTGCGTGTAGCCTGCGTACAGTCCGTCATCTCCTGAGGACACTAGGAACAGATCGCAGTTCCCTAAACGTCGTCACTGTGTCTGCCTCTTTGTTTCTTCGCCCCACCTCACTCTCCTTCGTTCTTCTTTCGTTTATCTTTCTTTTTTACTTCTTTCATTGTGTCGTTCCTTCCGTGACTTGATATTGTCTTTTCTCAGATTTTGTTTCGTTTTCAGCTTTTTCTTTTTTGGCACGTTGATGCTGTTTTTTTCCCCCAAAATACTTAATATGAGTGATGTGCGAAACAGCAAATCAGTTGAAAATTTTTTTCCACGTTATAAAATCCTTCGTCGTTTGATTTTTTTTTACAGTATTTGTACGCTCATATTTGGCGACAAGGTTTCTGTTACTCAGATGTTAATTTCCTCATTTTCGTGTGTTTGAAACATTACTTATTCTGTTATTGTGTAGTTTGTGTATTAACATTGGTTAACCTTTCCCCATATTCGAGTACATTTTTTTTCTAAATTTCTACTTCTTAGCCACCGTAGGCCGTGATTTTGTTAACGAGATGGTTTTGCAGGACCCGGATTTGTGTACAAAAATTATGACTTTTTTGTAAGTTATCATTTTATTCCGCACCTAACTAAACTTCTGGAAACTTACGCAAGTACAAACAGTGTAAAACTTTAGCAGCTGCGATGAAACCCCATAGGCGCGACCTTATATTCTCTCTGCGACACTCTTGTTGTCATTGGCTGCGCTCCTATCTGAGCCCACGCGGTAGTAAGACATGATTTACAATAGCCCGTCGCGTCCGTCCGTCCGTCAATCATCCGTCCGTCCGTCTCCCAGCCGAACGATTTACAACCAGTCTTCGTACATCCGTCGTCAGTTCATTGCTGCAAACTTATCCAAACAAAACTATTTGAAAATATTTAAAAAATTCTCCATAAGAAAAGAATATTTTTGGCGGTATTGTGCTTGTAAGTGCCCAAAATGCTCATAAAAGTACATAATGAAAATTATTCGACGTTAAAAAAATTCCAACAGCATATAAAGCATGAGTTTATTACTTTTACTATTGGAAAAAAGGAACTCATGTTCGCAGATGTAATTATCAATAAATTTTCGGGAAAAATGAAAACGTGATTTCTTTTTACAGGTACACAAACAAACATATGAAAACAAACGACGGCTAAAATAAAATATTGCACACACTAAACAGCCTTCTAAATAACTCGGGACGAACGAGTAACATAACGTGCAAGTCTATAAGGCTTTTCATCCGTTCGTCCGTCAAGAGTTAAAGTTAGCCAAGGTTTTGAGGGGCGGGAGGATAGAATTAACGGTCACCTCTGATTGGCTGTTGGTCACGTGATTGACGGACGGATGACGGACGGGACGTGTTGTTGTAAATCCTGCCTTACACACCTGCACTCCCATTCGAGAGGTCCCTGGGTTCGACCTCAGCGCCGAGTGACCTCCTGGTAGTAGGAAGTAGGAATTCTATTACGAGCTTCCCATAGGTAGAGATTTATTTACAAATGTGAGCACAATACATTATTTCAGTGCCTTATTCTGATAAATCTAAGTATTCTGCCCCTGTTTGATAAATGATTTATTTGACACACCCTGAAAAAATTTTAAGTCAATAAATTAACTGGCTAAAAACGCAGGAGTTACGTCACATCCCTTCCTTCGACCGCAATAGCACGGGGCCAATTAGAAGCCGATATCGTCTTGCATATACAGACGAACGTGAAGGTCACTGAATCCCGCGAATTTGTTTCCTGTGTATAACTGTAACGTGAATTAAGGAGCCCGTCTGCCTGCCACTCGAACTGTTTTGTAGAGCGTGTGAAATACACGCCCCCCCCCAAAACAACGCGTCCAATGAACGCACACTTCAGACGAGGCGTGTTAAGCTGGTTCCATAATAGTGCGATACATTACTTTGCGATGCGTTGCGATGAGCGGTAGCCAATCAGGATGAAGAATATTCCGTCGCAGTGCATCGGGGTCGAGTGCGTTGCGAAGAGAGCGAGATTCTCTCAGAGCGAGTGTCAGCGTCAGCCTGCGACACAGAAGAAGAAGAAGAAGGGTAAGTATTTGTTTACAAGGCGAATAAAAACATATATTTTTTTTACAATTTGAAAATGGCGATTGCGTTTACGCCGAAATTTCCGTATTTGTATTTTTATTATTGCTGCGTGGATGTGCAAAATAGGAGACAAGACTTCTCATAGATAAGGATCATGTTATAAAAACCATATTATAAACATTGTTTAGTAACAACAAAATAATTCTCTTTCGTCTTATTATGTCTTGTTCCCGCTAGTTTTCACCCCACATCGCGTTCATACTACCCTGTTTATCTTCTACCACTTAAAACGTAAAGTTTCAACTTTTTACAAGTGTCTTTTATTACATTCGTGTGGTCTGAAAATGTAATTTCCACCCTTAAACTAGATAGCAGCACCATCTCTGTCGGCGTCCGTCGGCGACAGATCATCACATAATTGTGAAACAGCAAGTAGGTCTACAGCGCGAGGCAGCCCAACGCATTGCAATGCATCACAACGGAATCAGCATAAGGTACTTTCAAGACGCCACGCGCGTAGCAAACACAATCTCAAGAGCACTACAACTCAGCTAGAAACGGCACTCTCCAAATGCGAACGTCAGATACACACAGAAATACTCAAGGGCCATGCACTGAACTATATCACAGAGTTTTCACCAATAAAATAATAGAGTCACTGCTCAAACAACCACAGGTACACACAGCACAACGAGTGCTTTGCACGCCAGTTCAGAGATTTGCGCTTAGTGGCGGTGGAAGAATTGTTACGCTGGGCAGTATCGCCCTTATCGCGCTTGAGCTCCTCGGTGTCAAACGCGGAACAAAGCTCTATGTACGCAGGAGCCTTAAGCACGTGTGACAAGTGACAGAGTGTCTCCATCGAGAAGAAATAAATCATGTAAAATGTTGCGAATAGAACTTACAAAAAAGTGGACATTTTGGAGAACGTAACATAGAGATCCTGTTTTTAGAATGTAACAAAACTTAGTAAAAAACTAAATTACCAAATCGCAACTATCGCTGAACACGTGACTAAGGACGGCGTCTAAATGTAACGCTAATAAATCTGAAATACTAATATAATTAAGGTCAATTTTATAACAGCCTGAATTTTCCAACGTAAAACCATTATCTCTACTAACATTTACAAACATGAAACATTCGCCATAAAACCAGGCCGAATCACGTCCTTCCACTACAGCAGTAAGGGACCGATAAGGAGTTGATATATATTTGGGTATACAGACGAATGTGAAGGACGCCAAACATGCGAACTTCTTCCTGTCTGGGGGTGCAGTGGTTGAGCGGTTAACCTGCTCGCCTCCCATCCAGGGCGAATCGCGGTTCGATCCCCGGCCGGGTCACTCACTGATTTTCACATGTGGGAATCGCGCAAGACGATGCCGCTGTTCGGCGGGTTTTCTCGGGGATCTCCCGTTTCCCCCACCCTTTCATGCCGGCGCTGCTCCATACTAACTTCACTCACCCTCATCGACTCTCAAGACATCGTTGGTAAGGGCCGTACAGATCTCTTCACTCAATCACTCTTTCTTCCTGTCTCTAATTACAGTCGGAATTAATCACGTCTCTTTTCAGAAAAATGGAGAAAGTGATATGTGGCGGTTACGCCTGAACTGTTATGTAGCGTATGGCACCGATATGTGTAGCGGGTCTGCATCGTACGGTATGCAAGGCGCGCGAGGGAAAACAGGTTTTCTAGAGTGGTCAGGTGTCGACGTATTGGGAGGGGGTGAAGGGGAAGGTATTGGCCCACGAAGTTTGAGGAGGGGAGGGTAGAGGTCGCATTCCAAGAGGTCTGCCGGCGGACCGGGGTTCAACGTGTTCAAGGCTGCTTGTCGAGCAGGCTGGCCCGCAGTTGGGGGCAGCTCTCTACCTCCGCGGCACGTGATACACCGCGCCAGTTACAGTCGACCCGTGAGAACAACACGATATCGCGTTACGTGCTTCGCCGGCCGGGTAGCAGTGTGTCAGTGCTACCACCCTGCGAGACAAGGAGAGGCGATTAGCGAGGGAATTCAGGATCCGAACCAGCGACATCGCCGCCTGACGACAAAGGTACGTACAGTTTCTGTGCGATTGGACAACCCCCAGCTGCTTGATGCACTACTGCCACTCACCGTGTATTCTCGTCTTCGCTTCAAGAAAAATTACCGTCGTATGTTACGTTGACGGTCGGTATTTATTGCTACTCCCAGTGGCGTGTGGTGAAGCGTTGTAAGGTAAGCTGGTGCTTGCTCAGTGCTGTACACTCTCGGCGCTCGCAGCGGGAACCAGTCATCAGAGTGAGGACGGGAGAAACTGAATCACGAGAGAGCGGCGAGGCACTCATTACACGCGTGCTGTGACGTCAACTGCACTAGTACGTTTAACTGGCCGGTGTGTAGGAACAGCACAGAGCATAACACAGGTTGTCTTGCAACAGTTCACCACATGTCGCTGGCTATTAGTCGTGCCGCAACATATGTTTATATTCCCTGTGTGCAGTCAGAGCCGTTTGACATTTTGAGCTATCGGTTTCCGACATACCTGTAGGTATTGTGTTCCGCTGAACGAGGTGGAAATGCTGATGTTTTCCTTGCCACTTGTGTGGTGTTATAATTCCGTAGTAAAGTTGTTTATATAACCCCGTGTAGTGCGTGTAACTGAACTACGGAATGAATATTAATCACTTGTTTGGAGTCTCTCAAGTGAGGTGTTCGAAAACTCGTTTTCAAACATCTCCGTGATGGCCAAGGGCGCGCCGCCATGTTTGCTGGTTTGGAGCGCTTTGTTAAAGATGGCGACCGTTACATCTTGTAGCTCGCGGTCTGGCGTCGCAACGGATCGTACTGCAGCCGTTGGCATTTGTCGGCTGGCTGAACGTGGCGGGAACGGCTAGTCGACGAATTCGAATGGTTGTAGCTCGCACTTTGTTCGTGTTTCTTTGAACGGCGCTTCTTTGTGCTGTCCTTGTCCGACAGCAGCCCGCGGAGCAATTGTTGACGTGACCAAAAAAGTTATTGAAAGTGGACGTGTTTTTGTTTTTTTACGCCACTGACCGGGCCAATGCCCTGCCGGTAAAAATATTAACAATAATAAATCAAGGCGTTGACTAAAAAAATATCATTATTTTATTATTTTGCGCCGTCTACTGATTAACTTATTAACTACACGTGAAGTTGTTTCAATTAAATAGGAAAAAAAAGTCAAATAATTTTGTATTAAACATTTTACTTTTTTAGGATTATAACGTCGAGATCGTGTACATAAGCTAACGCTGTACTCTCGACATATTTGAGGATTCACACATACTCAGAAAGGTTTCTGTGGCATTATTTTCTAAATTATTTAATACAAAAAAATCTTTATCCCTGTATTTATGCAAAAAAATTTAAGCACGTCTTTAAATTAACCAAGTTATTGCCTTTCTAATGTTTTGTCTATATTTTAAATGCTTAATTTTTTTATGTTTTGAAAAATACAAAAACTGTGACTTTGAGGTGAAATCATGCAAAACCCACATTTTTGTTGCCCGAAATGACATCATGTGTCTTAAAGACATGTATTTAGAACTCTTGTAAGGAAAGGGCATGGGGAAGGAATTGATATGGAATATGCGTAGCCTTTAAATATAACGCATATAAATTCTGCAATCGAAATGGAAAGTTTATTTGCAGCTGGAATACTGTTGCGATACCATAATCACACTTACAAGGTAATTGAGGTCAGTCATTTATTTTCACGTAGAGTTATAGTTGGGAGGGGTCGCAACGAATCTATTCCTCTTCTGTTTATTTTACGTCCCTTCAATCAATAAATACAGGCTGTGTGTGTTATAATTGACCATTTGGTATAATATTATTTTAGTATTTAGTAGTGTTCAATTCGGACCCCGTCGAGAGTCGCTTGTTCAGCGATGGTCGCGATTTAGTATTTTAACACGTTTTATTGGCATACTAGAAACTAAATAACATTTCAAACATATTATCATTTTAGTCGACCAATTTAGGCCACGTGATCTTTCAATAAACTAAAAGAGCCAATTCGAGCATGGTCAGAGAAATAAAAAATTGCAACGTTTGTTTGTTTTTTATCCACGTACTTTTTATCCCAAAGTATGTCGCTCCAGCTAGAAAAAATAACATAGACCTACCGTTATTCATAATATTCCATATTTAATAGCTACACAAACTCGTCGGCATTGCAAAATACGAATCACGCGAGATCGAATTCATTATAAACGTGTGTGCGGTAAATTGAACATATTCTGTATTCGGACCATAGAGTGAACACGGGATAGAGGTGTCTCGCTGGCTGCGCAGAACCAAACTACTTTCCTGCCAACATGACTGTCATAAACAACGTGCATAGGATCTGAGGTTCGAACACTGTTTGGTAAACAAGTGCTTTGAAATGTTTGTACACTTCCTCTCACCAGTTTGTTATGCAATTTTATTAAATTCAAATCGGTAAAAAGAATTTTATTCGTGTTAAAGAACTTGTCTTTTGAAAATTAAGATGTAAATAAACACGTTCATCATCGTTGACCACGTGACTTCAACAATTGTGTTGCTTTGCACATACGCAGATAACGAAGAATCTGTCTATAGGCTATTCACGGTAAAGTGAGCACTTTTGAAAGACCTCTCATTTGGAAATAATAGTAAATTAATATATTTTATGTTAGCCTTGGACATTAACTTCCTAGTGCGGTGGAATATACATATTGTGTTTATTACTTAAAAGGCAATATTTATTTTAAAAAGGTGGTTAAAGGATAAAAATGGCCGAAAGGAAAAAGTAACTACAGTCCATTCCCCATTGGCAGCAACTTTCTCGGAGCCCTGTTAAATATTTACTTGCAAGCCCGTTTCGTATCCTTCCGCTAAATGTAAACAAACATTACCATGTGACTGCCATGTAGCATCTGTCAGAATCAATGTTTACATTCTATCGCGTGTGTACATGTGTTCATATACTTTCGCTACACCTAAAAATAAACATTGAAATGTGACTTCTACTTTTATACCTGTCAGATATGTTGTTTACTGTTTACAGCTTTTCAAAGAATTCTGTCATATTCCAAAAACCATTCCGTATGAATATTCACAGTTTAGGCCTCTAACATTATTTAGGTCAGCTTTATGGCGTTTTAAAGATGCCTAATTGACGACAGTTCTTACGGTTATTTTACATTAACATATTAGTTTTCCATGACATAGCACAATACATGTAATGCACGTTAGTATTTTGCCACGACTGTGTTTAACACTGTTACAACTGATAGGTAAATGGCTGTATTAATTATCCTCTTGTTATTGATATGTGTTGGGTAATTTCTTTAAAAGAGGTTGGCCTCAGTTGGAATAAATATTAAAACGCAGGAACAACCAGTGAAAAAGGCACATTAAATTCAAGCACGCAACTCGTGTTGCTCATTGTCATACAAACTTAAGAGATAGCGGTGAACATGCACACAAATAAGCCTACGATAACTTTTATTCCGCTCATATTTCTATGTATTGCTACTTACTGTTTATTAGGTTTATTGGACTATATATGCTGGGATTAGTATTTTAGTTCCGGGATTGTGGCAAATTATGTTACACAACTGTGTTTCAAACCCCTTAGAGCAAAGGTACAACGTCGTGATAAATAAACAGACGTGGATGTAAATAATTAACTTCGTCAATAAAACAGTTCACATTTAAAACGTATAAATAGTGCTAATCAAATATTTCAAATCACGCCCACACACACACAGGGCCAGTGTATCGACCACGATGCACAAAGGCACGCCATTTCACAGACGCAATGATAAACAAAACACACGTCACAGTATATTTATTACTGCCGTGGAAACTCAGATTTATCACGACATCGTAACTTGTCTAGGTAGGTTTAAAAACACAACGTATACAAACGTGATGTATTAATTTGAAGTATTTTTCGGAGTAAGAATAATTTACGTTTCGTTTGACAAAAAACAACACGCCATGTCATGGCTCGCCACGTCTGCCAACTTCACTTGGTAACTGCCCCGCCATCATATCTAAATATATTAAAATAAGTATTCAAACATTAAAATCGCTTTTCAGTTGTAAATTACAAATTCGAAAATCATTATTTTGTCGCAATAAGCATGAAATATGCTACAATTGAAAACATGTATAATTATGAGATTACTTGCGAAGTGAAACTTCCCGAGTGTGAAAGAGATAAGGAGAGAGAGAGAGAGAGAGAGAGGAGAGAGAGAGAGAGAGAGAGAGAGAGAGAGAGAGAGAGAGAGAGAGAGAGAGAGAGAGAGAGAGAGAGAGAGAGAGGAGATATATATATATAAGCCTCGTACAACACCGTACCATTACGGCCTACTCACGACATTTTCCGATGTTATTTTTAAATGTAAAATTGAGATATGTTGCCATCGGAGCTACCTAAATATTTAAATATTTCGATAGTATACTAAAAAAAACTAGGTTAAAATAATATTTTAACTGTGAACTATTTCTTACCTGTCGTTGCCAACACATCGCTGCTCTAGCTGTTATTAATTCATATTTAAAAAGAAACAAATATTACAAGCTATAGAAGATATTAAGGCAAAGTTTCATTTATTCAATAATACAGTACTCTAAAGTTAATCACAGTGTTATATATTTGTGGAATACAGGTTATTGAAAAATAGGTTGACATGTTATGCCGAGAATGTTTTTTCAAGGGTTGATTTTCATAAGTCGCTTCCAGTCGGGAATTTTTTTATCCTTTATCCACCTTTATAAAAAATATTGTAATGTAAGTAATAAACACCGCGCGTTTATTCCGCCGCACTCAGAAGTTAATGTCTAAGACTGAAATTAAATTTATTTATGGAATATTGTTTCAAATGAGAGGGCTATGAAAAGTGCTCACCTTACCGTGAAGTGTATAAAGGGGGTTCACGATAAAGTAAGCACTTTTGAAATCAACGTTGGAAAATTCACTGCCCCTTATATTTAAACGGGCGTCCTGACTCACATGCGCCTATTAAAGTTGGTAACGATGGATGGGAAGTAGTTCCGTATCTTAACGTCGGATAAAAAGTGCCAAGTAACCTTTTGTGATTACTTAAAATTATTTCTTTCGCTCTCTGTTTTTTTTAAATGCATCGAAGTGTAAAAATGAGCAGATTTGAAAAATATGTGTTTTTCTAGTAATTGTATAGTTTCACTTGACCGACGGATGACTAAAGTGGCGAGGCCCTTGTCAGTGTTAATCTTACACGAGGCGGAATAATACACTAGATCTTAGGTGCTCATTTGACCGCGAATAGTGTAGTGAGATATGGGAAGTGGCGTGCGATGGTCGAGTGGTTTGCAAGCGTGCTGGGCCATTGTTGGCTTGAGTGACTTGAATGCGCTGGAGAACGAGCGAGTTACGTGAAGAAGGGAGGCGGTGGCGTGGGTGTTGCTTGGCAACGGGAGACGCGATGTTGAGCAACAAGAGGTTATCGCCACACGCTACACACTTCAAACTTCAAACAAAGGACTTGGCGAAGAGAAAGATAAAACTGGTGTAGGTGGGACGGCCTGCTTTTATTTTATACTTGGCCACGTCTCGCGTTTTGTCGACACAACTGCCTCAAGCAGTTGGCCAACCTTCTGTTTTCACTTTTGTCACGTGTTACTTTTCTTTTCTTACATAGACTTCAACACTTAAGGAACGCGCTTTCCTGCATAAAGGTCACGCTGGCACGCGCTGCAATAGCGTTATCGCCGCTACGGCCATGACTTTCAACTGGCATGCAGTGTTCTCGTAATGATGCCTGTAATGTTATTAATGAAAAGTCTGCAGCAAAGTTCAATACAGGCTGCTAAAGGCTGTTCACGATAAAGTGGCACTTTTGAAATCAACCTTAGAAAAAAGTCACGTCTCCCACCTGCATACATTTTAACGACAGTAGGCTACTGAGTAGTAACACGCGTCCAGTAAAGTAGGAACGACAGAGGGAAAGTAGTTCCACAATCCTATAGTCGAATATAAAATGTTAGGTAACCATATGTGATAACTTAAATTATTATTACCGCTTTCTGCTTTTTTTATACGCCGAAGCGTAAAAATGATTAGATTTATAGAATATTTACTTTTATAATAGTTTCACAATTTCCCTTGACCGACACATGAATGAGGTCCACGGAAATGTTAAATTTACACAAGACGAATTAATACACAACGAGCATACAAGTAGATCTTAAGCAGGGCTGTCAAAAATGCTCAGTTTACCGTGGACAACCTATACCAGCTGGTTACTCGCAACGTTTCTGAAGCCCCCTGAAGTTTTGCTTTCAGGCTGTCACTCAACTTCACGCAAACTGTTTAACCAAGTACAGAAAGTGACACAAGAGGGACAACGCCCCGTATTCGTGCGGAGGCAATTTAACATTTTGCATGTGAACTATTTCTTACTAGGCATCACCAACAACAAACCTGTTTACTGCCTATTTTAATTAATATTAATTATAAATAGAATATTGTACTAATTTAAGTAAAAGATCAGTTAAACCAAAAATAAAAAACTTTTATCTTCATAGAATTTTAAATTGCTTGTGATACTTGACATACTTAAGAAACTACTAAACATATACATGGAGTGATTTTTCAAATAGTTCGTTTCCATAATCTCACTGTGTACTTTGTGATAACGCTGACACTAGGTAGCAGAGCTAGAAGTGAGAGGCGGGCGCGATGAAATCTTTGTGCAGTGGGTGTACGCGTTTTGACAGCCGTGGGAGCGAGAGGTAATCGTCCCTCCTCCATCATTCATACCTCGTTTGTTTGGCATGACGAGCACATCACGTCAACCTCCAAAATACTCAATATGCTATGTCGTTCAGATCTTGGGGCAGAGGCGCATCAATGCACACCATGCGTCCTACTTACGCCCAGTCATGCTAATCGAGTTCACGAACAGGAATGTTTAGGGGAATGACGCCAAGGCGCGTGTTACTGGCTGGAACGTGGCTGGCTAGGTATAGACTGTTCACGGTAAAGTGATCACTTTTTAAGGCCCTTCCAACAGCCATTAAATAATATATATATTTTATATCAGCTTCTCACGTTAACTTTTGAGAGTGATGGAATGTATACACTGTGTTAATTAGTCACATAGCATTGTTTATATTTAAAAGTGGCGGAAAGATAGGAATCGGCTGAAAGGAAAAATTTAGCAGGGCTTTAAATAATGTTCACTTTACAGTGAACGGCTTATAGCTAGTGTTAGCCTAGGCAGCTGGAAGATCTCCGGAGGTGGAAGGAAATTGTCTACACGTTTGAAGGCAAAGACTGTTCACGGTTTAATTGTGCACTTTTGGGATCAACCTTTGAAAAATGTTGCTGCCTCGCCTGCATTTATTTTAAGGCTACGATCCTTCATTTCTACATCTTTTGCGAGAATTAATTTTTTGTACCCAAATGGGAGCCGATATTGTAAAATCATCTTACAATATCGTTACAAATTATTTTTCTTGTGTAGTCTAATTTTTTCACCAAGAAAAACAATCTAATTTTAATTAATTATTAAATATAACAAATTTTCGTTAGTTAATTAATTGCATAAAGTGTAGACTTCTTTTGTGTTGGAAGAATTCGTATACATAATAACAAGAATTTGTAATAAAGTTGTGAGAGGATTTTACAATATCGGCTCCCGTTTAGGTACAAAAACTGTAGAAGATGTAGAAATGAAGGATCGTGTCCACTGAGTGGTAGCGAGCGTCCAGTAAAGTTAGTAAGGACGGGGGAAACGTAGTTCCAAAACATTCGTGACTACTCATAAGGTTTCTCTTACTTTCTGATCATTTTTTTACTTCGTGTGAATTTAATAATTGACAAATTTGTAAACCATATACTTCTATGCATGGCATAAGAAAGTCCGTAGTAGGGGCTACGGGGTTTCACTTCACATGGGATTAATTTGGATTAATTGATGGATCATATATTTGATTGAAAGGGTTAATCCTCAATCCGATCAAATAGAAAGGGTTAAATTTAATGGAAAATGTTAATTTTATTGAAAGGGTTAATGTATTGAAAAGTTAATTTGTTTTGTGTGTTTAGTGCAAGAGTGTACTAAGGGCATTCTTGCTTTTTTTTGTGGGGAAGAGCTCTGGTACTTCCTCACTTTTGGAGCTCTGGCACTCAGATGAGGTGTGGCATGTTGGGGACGAGGTGTGTGTGTGTGTGTGTGTGTATATATATATGTGTGTGTGTGAATTTTGTGCAAGAGTGGTCTAAGTATTTTTTTTTTGGTTTGGTAGTGATATTGCTCATAGATGGTGATGGTAGATAGGCGACTTTAAAGATAGTTTTATTCGAAATGAATAACAGCATTGCATGAGAGAAATTCAGAGTGTTAAAATTATTTCTACAAATGAAAAATTTCACGCATTGAATCGTTAATTTCAAACTATCTCAATTACATGAATCAACTACGCAAATAACAAATGCAATTATGTGACTCTCCAGGTGAGTCACGTACTTACTGTTTATTAGGTTTATTGAAATATATCGGGCTGGGCTTGGTATTTTTCTTCTGTGATTGTGGAAAATTACGTTACAAGAATGTGTTTCAAACCCCTTAGGGCAAAGGTATAATGTTGTGATAAATAAGCATACATGGATGTAAATAATTGACTTCGTCAATAAAGAGATGAATTTGTCTACCCCGAGCTGTATGTTAGAAATATAATTTACACGAGAGAAGTGTAACGAACACAATGACGCCAGTTTGCAGTACAAAATGAATTCATTAATGAAGCAAACAAATGTCCCTATCAATGAAACAGCTAATGAACACAATAACAAGATATATGTAACACTACTTGATGCCTCTTGCACATACCTTACATGTCCATCTGCCTGTGAGACTGGTGAGGAACTTAAGAAATGTAATCCACACGTTAAAATAAATTAATTTATTAACATGTGTAATGAAATCACACCTCTCCCAAAACATGTTCATCCAGCTCGGAGGCTGGTGAAGAAATGGTTTCAGCGTATGATGTGTGTCATCATATATATGTTGAGCTTGCAGGTGAGTTGATATTATGGCAAAAAACTTTGAATACTATTTACACACTACTCATTGGTATCCTGAATTATATCTAGAAAAAATGTATCCATACCAAGCACTGTGTGTAATTTAATTAGCGAAATGCACAGACAATATACTTAGCACTTCCAGTTAACATGGACAAATAAAGATTTCCAAACTCGCATTTTGAATTTTTACAGACACAATAGAAATATACGTAATGAAATTGTACAAGGAGCTCTCCCAAAACACATCTGTCCACCATATATATACATACATACACATGGAGTGCGGCTGAGTCGATATTTACGACTGACATAACCTATTTCCCTACCAAGCTACTATTAATGACTTGATTACACTATTGTTTCACTATTAGTGATAGAGTATAGTTTTAATTTTTTAAAAGAAGTTTCTTCACTATGTTTTCTGAGTTTGTGTAATGTATAACTATGTTTTTTCACCAGCAAGCATATTCATGTTGATTCTTCAGCTGCTGTGAGAAAAATATTTTTATTTTAAAAGTTGGTTGAACTCTCCCAGTTGTAAGACTGCAGGTAAACATTGTGGTGCCATGCTAAGGGCTCTTTCTACCTATCCCTTAGAAGGTTTTCGTGTGTGACTTTCAGTTTTGCTAAATTCACTAGTGTTCTTGACCAGCGGCCCAGCAAAGTTTTCTCGAGATATTCAAGCCTTATCCTTCTGTTTAAAATTTCATTCATTTAGACATGTTCATTTCTATCCATCATTTTTTGTAAGTTCTCCTCAGCTCTTCAGAGTGTGTTTTAATTGTAATGTTAGTTTTTCTCCCTCATCAAGTTAACATCAACAAACCTGTAAAATTTATTTGTGATAGCAAACAGATAGTCTGAATTTAAATTCAAGCAAACAAATTACCAAGAATATTTAAAACCTATAGTATACAAGTACTTATAAATCATCCAATCTTCAATCATTCATAAAGTAGTGAAAGGGGGAAATTTTCAAACTAATATATAACAAGTCACAGCATTCAATTTTTTATATATAAAATTTTATTAAAAATTCCTTTGTAACATTCATGTTACAAACTAAATTACCAAACATTTTTAATATCAATAATACATTTTAACAGAAACAAGATATTTGAACAAAAACAAGACATTTTTCAATGACATTTTACGATTTAAACTACCACATTTCATCATAGTTATTTACATCATAAACCTACTACTATTAATACTACTACAACTACTATTACTACACTACTGTTAAAAAATAATCTGAAAACGATTATAAGATTAAAAAAATATTTACAAAAAATTATTAACAACATATTTACAAATATAATTCAGCAATCTGAAGATCGTCATTTTCACCTAAAACAGTGTGTATATATGTAATATTGACACACACTTGAAGAAGTAATAATGACACACATCTAAGGTATTCATTTATTGTGTCACATCTGGGTTATTTCTACACATGCTGACAACAGGATGTAACACACACTCACATGCACGGAGTTTTCCACTATATGAGTTGTTATAATGTGACATTCTTCTTATTATTATATAGTAAAGAAAGTTGTATTCTCGATACAGATAGGCCTTACAGATAGGCAAACAGGGAGCAGCAGCATTGAATGGTAACACAATACATGTTGTAGATATTTGTAGATGTTGTGGCCAGCAATAGTTAGCTGTGAAGTTGGTTGTGGAACAGGAGGTGCATTTAGTGGCGGCAGATAGACGTCATCGGTGGCATGGTGGTGATAATTGTGGTGTTGTAGGCGGGCTGCATTTATTGTGGTGCTGAAATTATTGTAGGGAGGAAACTAAAAAAAAACTTAGTTATTCTGTAGTACCCTCAAGGTAAGGTTGATATTCCAGTTGCCTCAGTGTACCGCTTATCATCCATACCTGACAACACTATCTTGGTTATGCATTCGATGTAGACTTGATGAGCATGCATACGGAACTGAAATTGGGTCCCCAAAACCCTTGCGCAATTTTTGAGGCAATCTCGATAATCCTTGTACCTGAGTGACTGTAACACAGTTGGTTTCACATTCTTTGCCTTACGTATACATTGTTCATTCCTAACAACGTACGCGTAAAGCATGGGATGTAAACCCACAAAGTTTGTGATGATGCTCCCAGCACATTTATCTTTCATCACCCCGGTATGGCTTATGTTCTCGTGAGGGAATCCTTGCAGGTTATCGAGTGCATAGTTGGATGTATCGAACTGCACCTTTAAATCTGGGGTAATTACTTTATAGATGTCCTTACAAGCAATAGAATATATCAAGGAATCAGTGTCACAATAAAGGAGGTATAAGGCTGGTGGAAGAAATTTTGTATGCGTGTACTGATAATGAAATTCGCAGAAAGTTAATTTTGATAGATCAAGAATGGCAACATAAGTGTGCAAAGGTTTGTTGAATGCAACAGAACTCTTTGACACCTCATTAAGGACAAAGTTTTCATTGATAATCTGTCTTGCCTGGAATGTAGGACGTCCTATCAGCTCTGTAGCCCCATAGATTGTGTCATACCTCGAAACGACTCTGATGTCCCTTTCCTGGCAGGCATTCTGCAAGGTTTTTCCATAAACTGAATTATTCATCAATTAAAAAAAAAAAACAATTTTTTTGAATTAATTTGCAGCCTGGGCACGTCTCTCAATGTTAAACTCGATGTATGGAGCCATCCAAGCTTTCTACTCAAAGCACAAAATGCGATGAACAGAGTCGTGTTTGGCCCCATACATCAATTACTGCCTCAGTGTTTCTCCGTGTATAACACATTACTTGTGTGGCATGAGTATTAAAAGAAGTTTCTCATGCGAGCCGTTTGGGGGTACGCCATTTTCTGGGGCCAAAGGCAGATCAGATAGTGTATCATGACACTGCTCCGGAAAAGACAGATCAACTTCCACGAAAAAAACAAGTGTCACCATCATTCACTGTGTTTGAAAAATCCCATGTTGAAAACATGTCAGCCTCAGTCCACTCAAAATTGCCAATCGGAAGCTTGGATTGCATCGTATGACTGTACAGGCTATTGATGTCGAAATAGTATACATATTTCAATGTCACACTGGGGTCGTAGTCCTCACTCATGTAAACATTGTTGGCTTCTGCACTCTTTTTTATATCTGGGTAATGCCGCCCTTAACCCAGCTTTCTACAAAAAGATACAAGTCAGGATCAGTCAACATCTCTAGCCGCGCATATATATCATCGACAATGTAGCGTCCCATGAAAGAGATAGAGCTATGATGTACTTGGCGGGGTCAAGACTGTAATGAGCCAAATATACAGTCCTGAAATTCTCAAAAATACCAGCCAAAAACCAAGTGTAAACACGTAAGTATTGAATGGCACACTGCAGTAAGTTTATACAGTTGAACGAATCCCATTCGACTTGGGTGCAAGCATAATCCTCATTGCTAATGTCTTCGCCTCATCATATTATGAAATGCGTCCTTTGGTGGTAGTGACTTGCACATTAGACTGTCTGGTGACATACCAAAGTCAGACGGAAAAACTACCTTATGTTATGCCAATTCGAATTCGGTGTTGTCTGGAAACATCGAGCGGGTGATACTCAATTGCACAGATTTACTTGCCAAAGTTTCCAGAGAGGTGCTCATGAATTGAATTGAATCAATAAATCATAACTTGAAATATTGTGCCATTCCATTGAAATCAATCTCATTGGGAATTTGTTTGGTAGTACAGTTGTATTTTTCAAAGGTCATTCCAATCACTTGAATTTTACCCAGGTTTTCAATTACCACGGTTCCATCAGATTGTGGCACGTGACGTTCAGTCAATGGCTTATGAGATAGTGAGCATCATAATTCTGCATGTTATGAAAAACAGCGACCAGTTATCGTTTGGGCAGTCTAAAATTTAAGTTGCACTTATTATGTGCACAACCTCAGATTTCACCCATCAGATGGTCTTGATAGACCACAATATCATCTGTGCCGAGCATTTCTTTACAAATGTGACAACATGTTTGAGCCGCCAACTTAGCTTCATCAGCAGGGGATTTTCGCTTCATCGGAACAATCACGCTGTAGATTCCTGCAACCCACTTTGTAAGTTCAACTAATTTATCAACTAATTGGTACATACAATCAGCACCCACAAACTCAAATAGTTAGATAAACTTGGATTGTATGAGCAGACCAACAAAATGCTATAAGCATACGGAACATGTTGGTTGATGGTAGTTGTATTACTCGCTTCATCATTAGGCAAACAAGTGGACATGGGTTTCAGGCAACCTTCTACATCGCAATAGGCAACGAAACCCGATCTGTGCGGTTTTCTGTAATCTTTACGTTCCAAATATTTGACATTAACAGTGGGGAAAGTATTGCGAACAGCATTTTGTTGATGGCTAAGAATAATGTGACTTGTGAGCTTCTCCTCAGTTCTGAAATACTGAATACAATGCTCACAAATGTGTTTTTTTTGTTTTTCTTGTTTCCCAACTGACTATCAACCAGCAGGGACAAATTTCTAATACAGAAAACAAGCAAATGAGCAGCATTTCCACTTGCGAAATTCGCTGAAATATTTACATGTTTGTCATTACATTCAGGAGAAATACACATGGGTACTACAACCCCACCTTTTTCGCAAGTCTCGTCAATTATATTGCTATCTTTGTCCACCACACAGTAGACATTGATAGAAATAGAATTGTTCTCAAACATACGAATATCCTCTATGACTACAGGTGCCGACAGACCTTCGATATTCAAATTCTCATGAGGTTTTGAATATGAAGTAGTTCTGTGGGCATTTTGTGTGGCAGCACACAAAGATCCTATCATGGCAGAGTGGAAGCGCATTCCCTCCGGGCAGTCTACATCGATACAAGTAATACAATTGGAAATAAACGTTGGCAGTTTAGTGTGCACAGCACCAACGGTGAACGGCCGATACTGGCTCACATGAACATCCATGTGTGTCAATATTTGCAGACTCCCACCAGATCCATGTGCACTAAACTCCTCAAGTCTGTTTGTGAGATAAGGAACTATATCATCATTATAGATTAATAGATTAAACCCACATCGGATGAATGGAGGACATGGAGTGATTTGCTTTGAAAATAAAAGGTTTTCATAGTGCCTTTCTCCGCTGCGAGTTATTTCAAATACTTAACTGCTACAGTAACTGAAACTCTAATAGGCTGGGGTGATGCCATTATTAAATCTTAACAAAGGGACCTTACACCTCTCGAAAAAATGAGAAAAGTCAGCATACCGTCAAGCCTATCGTTAAGTATCTGCGCGTCATTTAGTCTTCCCGCAAACTCCATAGCCATGAGTTCATATGTCAGGTCTGGCAAAGGCTCCATTGAGGTTGGTGAGTCTGAAAACGATTTATTTTCTGGCTCCCTTGGTGAAATATTTCTAATCCACTTGAAAGTAGGCTGTGAAATGGATGGAGCACTCTCCAAAACACACGAATCTTCGAAGTCTGATAGAAATAAGTCATCATTTAAAAGATCAACCTTCTCATGTTTGTGGAAGTGGACATGTTTTTCCTTTGGTTTTGACAATCTCACTGTAAGTGAATCCGTGCTCGAATCGCTGACATAGAGATTGTCTTCCAAAATATTAACTCGTGGGTGCTTATGTGAAGGGACAAAGTCTCGACAGCTTGCTGTAGACTGTCTTTTCGTCTGTGACTCAGCATCTGAATCACTTATGTAAAGATCTTCAGGCAAGATGTCAATACTGGATCGCTAACGCTCACCCATTCTAACTAATTAAAAGTTTCTTTAGCTTCCCCTTTAAAATAGCTATAACACCACAATAAATTATACTGAAGTGCCTCATTCTGAAAACAACAGAAAAATAAGACCACTTTATTCCCTCATCACGGCACAGTTGTAATTAATAGTAACATAAAAACTGTATTGTGTATTATAAATAAAATTATTTTTGAGGGAACTTTAATTTATTTAGAAAAGTCAGTCGAATATAGCAACATGTTTTTACAAAATATACAGGTATGAGTCATTCTAAAGTCTCATGTACAAAGCCAGGTAGCGGACCGCCGAGAACCGAGTGTTTGGGGAGCGAGTGAAACTTAGTTCTCAAGAGCAGATGGGGGTGAATAATGTGGAGATGGAGCTGCATAAAAGACAGCTTGTGGGCCGGAGATTTTGGCCTGCTCATGGAGCTGCAGGTGAGAGAATGGTTAAGTAATTTGTCTCAGTCCACGCATCACCATACAGGCACACTCCCACCCGGGAGAGTATTACTGGTCTGAAGCTTGTGTCCACTATACTGTCCAGCCTCGCCTGTTTTTCACAAGTTTTAAAGCAAGCGGACTGCATTTAGAATATTGCATTGGATTTTAAGCCCAGTTTTAAAAACCATTTGTTTAAGAGGAAAACTTTCCAACTTACAACCGCTTTTTGAAAAAGACTGTGAGTTACTCGACACCATCAAAAGTAGTCTACAACGAAAAATTAGTATACACAGTCAAAATCATTTACACCATCAAAAAAATTTATAATTTTTACACTGTAAAATTTTTAAAATTAATATTAGACCATAAAAATACTTTCATAAATGTAATAATGAATTTTGTTTAAATGTTATAGCGAGGGAGTGGCACACTGGATATTAATTAAACAAACACTCTTAAAACTAAATATTCTAAAAAATAAAAATTAGTGCTACTGATCCCTCCCCATCTCTCTCTTTCTCTTTCTCTCTCTCTCTCTCTCTCTCTCTCTCTCTCTCTCTCTCTCTCTCTATCTCTGTAACACACACCTTTCCCCAACAATTTTTAAAATGAAATGTCTTAAAATTAACTTAAATACCCAATTCACCTTGTCACATACACATCAAAAACAATTTGCTAAGAAAGTTACTAAAATATGAAATGCGGTCGCAACAAAACAATTAAAATAAATTTTATGAAATTTTCTTTACAAATACCGCAAAAGAATAAATGAGCCTTAAATTAACCACTTACTTTAACTCTAGGAGTGAAGTTGGTAGGCTTCGAACAAGACCTGAATCCAACATCAAGCTGGTTGAGCGTTAGCTCTCAGGAAGGCGAAAGTCTGGGGTGTCTACTCCAGCAGACGTGTGGTCGGCCGAATTCCCAAGAAAGCAGGTGAATTCCCCAGCAGGCAGTGAATTGGAAGCAAGGCTGAAGGTCGGAAGCGAGAAGTTCCTTGACTGCACAATGCCGTTGCGTCAGGTTCCGGCAGAGCTAACCGAACGACCGGTGGCCTTGAATAATCAAGACTAGGCAGCGTTGACTGGTTCATAGGCCGAACACGAGATCAGTAAATGTGGAGCTGGGGGAGGGGGTCCTATTTATACCCCACACATCCCTCCCTTTGTTGAAAAAAATTGATATTCTGTAATTCGCTAGTAAAATGTATTAAACTTACATATCATGCATTTGAAGTAGTTTTAACACATTTTTAAGTAAATTGAATGCATTAAAAAGGATTTTCGCAATTTTTTTTAAATTCAGTAGGAATATGTTTGAATTCAACATGTATTTAATCAGTTTTAAGCCATTAGATTGGAATTATGTTCTTATTCAACAATTTCGTACATGAGCAATTGTAATTCCAATACAAACTTCACAACATGAGGTGAAATGAATTTAATATTATGTTTTTACATCCTAACACGGCAAACAATTATCAAGCTATTGTATATTTTTTAATTATGTGTTTTGCTCGTTATTCCTTCTACGTTATATTGTTACAATGAAACCTACCCGTCACTGAAAGTCAAAAACTATATTACTTTTAATAGAAAATTAAAAAATCTCTCTCTGTCGAGAAAATAATTTTCTAAGAAAAGAAGTTCACTTTTAATAAGGAATAGGTTAAATAAAAGTAAAAAAAAAAATCATTTTATAAGATACATTTAATGACAAAATATATAGAAACCTTTTTTTATTATTATTTCGATAAAATGAAATATACAATGTTTCAAAACATACACAAGTAACTACAGGACATCCCAAAACACAACATC
Organism: Dryococelus australis; assembly: GCA_029891345.1. Classification (NCBI taxonomy): domain Eukaryota; kingdom Metazoa; phylum Arthropoda; class Insecta; order Phasmatodea; family Phasmatidae; genus Dryococelus; species Dryococelus australis. The sequence goes on along the minus strand of CM056995.1, from coordinate 6,747,463 downwards.
AAACAATCAATTGTAGGTTGATCCAGAAAAATATGTACAATACTAGCAAATACAGAATGTCACACAAATTACACACATTATTAAAAAAAATACAATTAGATCCAAAAATGTATGCACAACAAATACACCTTGCTCCAAAACAACTACAGGGTAACACAAAACATTGAACATTAACAAGTTGATTAAAAATATATACCACATTTTTCTTTAAAAAACAAATATTATATAAACTGTTAGCAACTTCTGTGAACAAAGTTCTCATGCATTTTCTTAGTATTGGATCCAGATCCCCTATTTGAGCTCTGCTTTGATGGAGGGAGCATTTCTTATGCCTTGGTTTTAACCTGTCTGTTTGCACACAAACATCTTTACAAGTAGGGGCATGTAAAATTATGGTTTCAACCAAGTCAGGATAGAATTCAACATAATGTGAGTACACATCTTCAATACTAGATGGAAGAACTGTGTTTGCAGTCATATAAAATACTGGACTTTTCTTGTTGTCACTGTATTGTATGAGTTCGTGACTCTTCTCATCCCCTAGAGGAAAATATATTACTTTAAAATAAAAAATATTGTCGCAAGTTTCTGTAAATTCTCGCAAAAGTTCGTTGCACCACAGGGTGTAAGTTATATTGGACTTTCCTCGTTTGACACTGACATAATGATTTGCAGGATGAAAATATGTCATGTTGATACTTTGACATCCAACACTCGACTGAGAAGAATTACCAAGGAACAATGTATGTATATTGATAAATTCATTCTCTAAATTTGTAAGTTGAAACATGTTTTAGGGCTAAATTGTATTTTTGCTCATTTTATTTCTCGATGTACGTAACATTTCTATGAATCACACCCAGTGTAAGATGTGTAACCAAACTTGTTTTTGCTAAAATGATATAAAGTATGGATATTATTTCACATTCTTTGAAATACTAATAGGGCAAAACATTGTCTGTATTATAAACAAGATGTTTCAAACATTTTTCTTCCTCACAATATGGCGTTACAATACATTTGCCTTTAAGCTTGTGCTTACGCTCTAATCTGTGCTGTATGTACTGGTTTACAAGACATTCAGAACTGTTGCAATTAGTTAAAGTGCCATCATAACATAGTTGGTTTACTACAAGCTGTAAAAGCTTGAGTAAAATACGTACTTTTGAAATGAATGTCTGACTCACATATTTCTTTAACAACAAAATGTGAATATGCTATGCCAAACCTTTAGTAATAAACACATACTTGTAAATTGGGGAGATCAATATTCCGAATTAGCCACATCACACACATATAAATTACACATGCACGGGAAAACTAATCCTCTTTGTTCGGAAATAAAGTTGTGAATGTCCCCATCGAAGGTCTCCTTCCAACAAACGGTGATTCTCTGGTGAGGTCTGGTGAGCTGGTAGGTGATTACTCTGTTTCCTTGTTCCTCTTCTATTTCCTCGCTAAGACTGGCAATCATCAAATCTTCTAATGTTGTTGGCGAGTCACTGTCGGGGCGAATATATCTCACAGCATAATCATTGCATGCTGTTCCTTCACCAAAACGAATGCAGAGGTTGTCGGAAGTGTAGCAACAATGTTCTATAACGTTACAGACACGAACTAGCCATGACTGATGACTTAATACTGAACTATTTCCTTTATATAGTTGTTGTTAACATAACTTTTTTTTCCTTCTAATTTTGAACTGTTCTTGCTAATCCAATCTTTACAATTCCACATGCCACAAGGAGAAATTAATTCTTGGTCACCGATATACGTAAAATGTTGATTGTTGTTGCATTGTTGTGTCCAAATGGTAGAAAGAGAATAGCAACTACATTCCTGCTGCATAATGTATTTAATTTTATTGTAGGACTTGAATTTGTTGATGTAAGCACTTAGAGCTTCAAATTCTAGTTTACCTTTGTTACAAGGTAGTTTGCTGTCAGGATGTAAATTATATAAAGGACAATAATTTCGCCCATAAAATACATGGAAAACATTTTAAGTTTCTGTTGGACTGATTAACGAGAAAAGCCAATGTTCATCTCCATTGCACATCTGTGTTTGGAAGTATATGTGGCCTAGAGACTGGAACCATACTTTCTTGTGCCCTCGAAATATATTGGAGTACGTCTTCTCTGTGTCGAATTTCTCCATTTTTTTCTCGATATATTGCTCTACCTGGAACAAATAATTTTTTGAAAATTAATATCTCTACACATAGGTAGTATGTTGGTACAAATATTCTCTTAAAGCTTTGCTTTTACATTGTGAGTAGAATGTTTTTTTCCTCACAGTGATTAGTACTATAGCATTTGACTATTGAATTAATACTTGGACAGTCATGGTATCTTCTGATATTTATTACTTCTGCATTGGTTAAACTTTCTAAAATTTCCTTCTGCATTTTTCCAAGCACACATATGGGATAGTCTTAGAGTAATGCATCATTTACATATTGTAAAAGGTTTCTCGTAAGCTATGTCACCAGACTCCCATTTCAGGTTATGTATCTCGTAAGTTTGCCCCCGAATCATCATTTTAACTTCAGGTTTTAAACTGTATCAAGGTCTGTGACATTTAAAGCATAATACATTAGAGTCATTAGCATTGGTTGCATTAGAAATAGCACGTTCCTTAATTTCAAAGGAGTTATCTTGGTAGTTTCCGTAACCTTGAGTGTATCACATCATTTTTACAGTATTTCTTTATATACTATTTACAAAAAGTCTCTCATAAAAAAGTATCTCAATTCATTTATAAGATGACAGTGCTCGCCTCGGAATATACTTCATCGACTCCTGAATCGTCCATTACAACATCTGGAATGATTCTAGCTTCAAGTAGCTGTTCCAGCCTGCGCGACATACAATCCCTCCGCATATGTTGCAAGTTCCCATGATTAGCAAAGACAGGCATGCCATAAGGACAGTCTTCACATGACAAATAGGATACGATATCCTCATCAGCTTGTAAATGTTCATCAAGAAATGGATACACTAGTTTTATTTTGTGGCCAGCAAAAGAAATTATAAATTCTTTGTACAGCACTCGCAGTTGGGAGCACTCTACTCATTAATGTTTTCGCCTTCCCATAAGCTAAAATCGCATTGAATGATTCAACACATTCAGAATCACAATTGTCACAGCAGTGACCGTGATGCATTGTACCTGATGCAAGCTGATGCAGAGATGAAAATTCCTTGTAGGTATAGATTATGTGTGTTGAAGTTATAGTAGACACCTCTCGTTATAGTAGATGCTTGTCGTAGTGGATGTCTGGAGCTGTAGTGGACGCCTGGCGTAGTGGACACCTGGCATTGTAGTGGATGCCCGTTGTAGTGAACACCTGGAGTTGTATTGAATGTCTGGAATTGTAATAAACGCCTAAGTCTCATTAGCGCTAATGATATGCACATGCATGCATATGCACACAAAGTGACCTTAGCAGATGCTGACTTAACACTGAGAAAATTTTTTTTTATCCCTCATTATATAGTAAATGGATACAAAATTGCTTCCATTTTCCTTTAAATTTGCGTTAAATTTATCCTTTTAAGAGAATCAGTTGAAATATCGTGAAATTGAACTGATTTCAGCTTCGATAACAGTCATTTTAAGCTGGATACATGATATTTCAATAATATCAAGTTGAAAATTTATTTTGCAGGGAAAACTATTTGTAAATTAGCTAAAATATATAGGCATTTTGTTATAAATTCAGAAGTGGGAAAAAACTACATGTGAAAATACGCACAAATATTTTTTTTTAGAAAAAGCAGGTAAAAAAAAAAAGATTTCGAAGAAGTTTGTTTAGCGTATGTTTTAAACATTTGAAAATAAGGTTTAACTTGAATATTCACATACATCTAATAATGATGTTCTAAGTTTAAGTTGTGTAAGTGGAAATATGCATGTTTGTCATTACTTTAAAAAAAATCTTAGCGAGTTAAAAATATATTATATAGCTGTGTTGGTATGAAAATTATTCATTTATTAGTTAAATGTTTTGTGGAAAACTGTTTATATTTTAATTGAATTTATTGTGTTAAAGACATTTGGAACATATTTCTTAGTGATGAGGAAAAATAAAGTTTTATCACCGGACTTGTGAAATTTTATATTTCACTGGGAATACACCAGGCTCTTGCGTCTCAAAATATTGGAGGAAGGTTCAGTTTTCCAGCAAAAATAGCAGTTTGTAGAGAGGAGGGTAGAGGGGCAGGCAGCTAGCCCAGGTTAGTTCAAAATCCACTGCTGCCCCTAGGGACAGTTTCGCTTTTACCTTGAAGCAAGCCTCCGTTCCTCAGCGAGCAGTGCTCTGGGGGTGAAGAGCTTGGTCTGCGTGGACCGAGCATTTCTACGGAAACGAGTTCTCGGCTGGCGGTGAAGGGAGGAGTTGCGTATCCTTGAATCGACAGCGAGGGTACAGTGCCCTCTGTGGACAGGGGCAGTCATCTGAAAAACAAGATCTGACCTTGAGGAGGGCAGGTTTTGCGAAGCACGGAGTTGGAAGGGGCAGTTCTTGGCTGGTGTAGGCGAAGGTGGTGTTTGCTGATAAACAGTTTTTTTGCAGTGTTGAATCGATACCAGGGTGCGAGGCCCAGAGCTTTGGAATGGGAGAAAACGAACTCTGTGTTGGAGGGGGACTGGGACTGCATGGACATAGCATCCCTCTGAAAACATGTTCTTGGTCGGTATAAAAGGGGGGGGGGGGATGGTTTGCCTTGGGCAGGAGTGACACGGTTGCTTATAGCTTGTTTCTGCTATCTTTGTTCTTGACCAACCCTTACGCTGCATAGAGGAGACATACAAACTCTCGACTTCACTGGCCTTTGGAGTGTGATAGCTGCGATTCTCGTTAAGCGATATTATATGCCTGGGGTTCAGATCTCGTTCACAGTCTTCGTAAACTATCGTGTGAAATTTTTTTATAAATATTTAATTTAATGGGGGATAAAATATAAATTTTTGTGTGATAGTGTGTTTATCGAATAAACCACATTTGTGTGTTCGGTAGACGAAACTTCGTAGCGTTTTCAACTCTCGTTTTTGTTACTAAGTGCCGAGAATTTCACAGACTTGACGGAAATTTCTTGTTCGTCCGTTATTTTTAAATAATTCGCTTTAATACAATCATATAGTTGTAGGACGAATTGTGTAATTAAGTCGTTAATAGTAGCTTGGTAGGGGAATAGGTTCTATCAGTTGTAAATATCAATTTAGCCGCACTCCACATGTATAACAGCTTATAAGCAGACACACGTCATACTATCCAGTCATACATTGACTGACCTCTGAGGTTGATGAATGTGTTTTGGGAGAGTTTCCTGTACGATTTCATTACATATATTTCTATTGTGTCTGTTAAAAATCCAAAATGTGAGTTTGGAAATCTTTATTTGTCTGTGTTAACTGGAAGTGCTAAATCATCGTCTGTGAGTTTCGCTAGTTAAATTGCACGCAGTGGTTGGTAGGGTTACATTTTTTCTAGATATAATTCAGGATGCCAATGAGTAGTGTGTAAATCGTATTCAGATTTTTTGCCATAATTTCAACTCGCCCGCAAGCTCCACATATATAAGTTAGCATACGTCTTACACTGATGCCATTCCTTCACCAGCCTCCGAGCTAGACAGACGTGTTTTGGGAGAGGTGCGATTTCATTACCCATGTTAATAAATTAATTTCTTTTAATATGTGGATTACGTTTATAAAGTTCCTCACCAGTCTCACAGGCAGACGGACGTGTAAGGTATGTGCGAGAGGTGTCAATTAGTGTTACATATATCTTGTTATTGTGTTCGTTAGCTGTTTAATTGATAGGGACTTTTTTTGCTCGTTCGTTATACTTCTCGTGTAGATTATATTTCGAACATACAGCTCAGGGTAGACTAATTCATCTCTTTATGTTTAAGACACCTGACGAGTCATGCAATTGCACTTGTTAGTCATATAGTTGATTCACGTAGTTGTGATCGTTTGAAATTTGCGATTCGATGCATGTAATTTATTCATACGTAGAAATTGTTTACACACTCTGAATTTCTCTCGTGCAACACTGTTATTCATATGGAATAATACTCTTTCAAAGTCGCCTATCTACCAACACCATCTACAAGCAATATCAATACCGAACAAAAAAAAAATACACTTAGACCACTCTTGCACAAAACTCACCACACACGCGCGCGGGGGTGTGTATGTATGTATAAAATATATATATATATATATATATATATATATATATATATATATATATATATATATATATACACACACACACACACACACACACCCCGTCCCCAACATGCCACACCTTATCGAGTGCCACAGCTCCAAGGGTGAGGACGTACCCGAGATCTCCCTGCAAAAATAAAGAAAGAATCTTTCAATAATTTTAACCATTTAAATAAATTTAACCCTTTCAAACAAATCTAACCCTTTCGATTTTTGATCGGATTAAGATTGGATTATGGATCAACCATTTCAATCAAATCCATAATCCATCAATTAATACCAATTAATCCCAGGTTAAGTTGAACCCGGTTGCCCTTACTGCTTAAATCACCCGGCCGCGAGAGAATTTGTTGAGGAAGTTTTAGGTATCTAATACCTTTTTTTTAATAAGTCCAAAAAAACCCTCTTTTCGGGCGCTTACGTGATTTACGATGCTAAATCCACAAGACACACCAAATTAATGTACTTCTACAGAATGTTAGATCTCAATATGTCTACAAAAAAGTCCGCGACAGCGTATATTTATCTTTTAAGGGTGGCACACCAGTAACCATTTCTGTCATTTTATAGATAGGAGTTGCCTTACGAAGACGTATAATACAGTATTAATCCCATGTTAGTTACCTTAAGCATTTACTGTATACAGCGTGTTTAGGAATCATCTGTACAAACTCGGGCACTCGATTCGATTCGTGAGCGGAAAAGATTAAGATTGGCGTAAGACACTCGTGGTCCATCTCAAATACAGCGCTGTAGAAGCAACTATCAAGCAAGATCTGTAGAAGCAACTATCAAGCAAGATCTGTAGAAGCAACTATCAAGCAAGATCTGTAGAAGCAACTATCAAGCAAGATCCTGTAATACAAAACTAGTAACAATGTTAACACATTTCTTTAATGATTGATTTTATGCACGTCTTGCAGGCAACGATAGTTATTACTATTGCCACACTTAAATTTGAGTAAAATACATCATGAATTATAATTAATTTCTTTTAATATTTAAATACGGGAATTGTAGTAGAATATTTTACAGAGTTACATAATAAACGCTGCATTCTTCTTTCATATGCAACAAGCATTTTACACCTATGTTTACAAAAAGTATCTTATTTTACGTTAGATTGCGGCTTTACCATTGATTATTTGATCAATTATAATATTTAATTTATAATAAATATTTATAAAACAGTGAGAAAACACATGTGTCCATAGCGCCTAGTAAGAAATAGTTCTCATACATAATTTTATTACAACTGTGTGCCTCGAATTCGGTGCGTTGTACTTTGGTGCAATTTTCTAGACTTATTAAAGCGTAGTTAGCACGAGGCGGAAGAATATCGTGAAAGTAGTACTTTAGTAAGACTTCAGAAAAGTGTGAAGTAATGGTGAATGGCTTATGACAGACTGTTTTCATACAAAGACAAGCGGCCAATAGTCAAATGAAGACTGAAAATGTGCCCATAGTCATATTGAAGTCTAGCCTCAGCGTAAATCTTTTCGCGGAAAAACAGGCGGCTCTAATTAAGTGTGCGTGCTGCTTTATGACGAGTTCTGCATATTGTAAGGGTGTGTACAGTGCTCTATTGGAAGGTATTCTCCTTCTATAGTCCATTGTAAGGTCGTAAACAGTGCTCTATTGGAAGGTATTCTCCTTCGATAGTCCATTGTAAGGTTGTGTACAGTGCTCTATTGGAAGGTATTCTCCTTCTATAGTCCATTGTAAGGTCGTGAACAGTGCTCTATAGGGAGGTATTCTCCTTCGATAGTCCATTGTAAGGTTGTGTACAGTGCTCTATTGGAAGGTATTCTCCTTCTATAGTCCATTGTAAGGTCGTGAACAGTGCTCTATTGGGAGGTATTCTCCTTCGATAGTCCATTGTAAGGTCGTGAACAGTGCTCTATTGGAAGGTATTCTCCTTCTATAGTCCATTGTAAGGTTGTGTACAGTGCTCTATTGGAAGGTATTCTCCTTCTATAGTCCATTGTAAGGTCGTGAACAGTGCTCTATAGGGAGGCATTCTCCTTCGATAGTCCATTGTAAGGTCGTGAACAGTGCTTTATTGGAAGTTATTCTCCTTCTATAGTCCATTGTAAGGTCGTGAACAGTGCTCTATTGGGAGGTATTCTCCTTCGATAGTCCATTGTAAGGTCGTGAACAGTGCTCTATTGGAAGGCATTCTCCTTCTATAGTCCATTGTAAGGTTGTGTACAGTGCTCTATTGGAAGCTATTCTCCTTCTATAGTCCATTGTAAGGTCGTGAACACTGCTCTATTGGAAGGTATTCTCCTTCTATAGTCCATTCACGGTTACTTCCAACTTTTCTGAAGCCCTGCTCAAGGTCTACTTCCAGGATATTCATCCGCCTTGGGCAAACAAAGATTAGCCGAGTCTAGAAAATTACACCAAAGGATCAATGTACCGAATTCGTGCGCAATCGTATTTGTATGGAAAGTATTTATTACGAGACATTACTAACACAACTATTTTGTCTGCATTTTCACTCATATTAATTATAAATTAAGTATTATAATTTATAGATGTAATAAAAGTAAAAGTTTATTTAACAGAAGATAATGTACTTTTATGTTAACGCAAGTATAAAACGGTTGTGTTGCGTGGCATATTTAATAAACACCAAGCGCGTCACACATAGGACGATTTTTCAAAGGTTTGATTAAAAAAGTGTGGAGAAAGCGCGAGTAGAATATATCTTAAATACCTGTGGACCTCGGGCCACAGACAACGTGATTCTGAACAAAACCGACAAACTCCGGCAGGTTATTCCTGACGTAAATATAAGACGAGAATATGTCTGTAGCTTGTTGCCTACCTCGTAGCCAATCACATTCTGTTTCACATACGCACTTTCCGAACGGATTTTGCGACAATGGTTCACCCGAGGGTATTCCGATAAGACGACCATTTTTGTTGGTTACAATGTGCAGATTCTTAAGTCGTCTCAATAAGTCGCTTACAGCTCAGTGTTCACGATGTTCGTGCAAACACATGTTGTTAGGCGCGGGGGGAAGGGGGAGGGGGGCACCTATCTTCTTGATGCTGGGAGATGATATTACCAACTGCATTGTCACAGGTGTAGGATCTCCGTTCTACACAACACTATTCACCTATTTGTTGCTTACTCGTGGGTGGTTACTATTATTTTTGATTGAAATACATTCGAAAGCGTGGATTTTAGGGCCGCGTAGCTCCCTTAATAATCACTTTAGGGCAAAAGTGGTACAGACATTTACGTCAGGAATAACTTACCGAAGTTTGTCGGTGTTGTTCGGAATTACGTTGTATAAACAGAGAAGCTAGAGCTGGTGAACTCTCGCGAGACCAAACTTCATTTTACCATCATTAATCACTCCGTAGCGGAAGTGTTGAGCGGGAAGGTCCAGTCAACTGTGGACGGACTGCATGTGTGTTATCGGCGGCTTGTTCATCTGAGTGGGTCCCCAAGACTTTCTTGTTTTGTTTTCCCCCTTCGGTAAACAGCGATAGGGAGCGAGAGAGAGAGAGAGAGAGAGAGAGAGAGAGAGAGAGAGAGAGAGAGAGAGAGAGAAGCATAGCGGTTTTTTTTTTTCCAGGGGGGGCTATATTGTTCTGACATTCCTGGCCTTTTCCAGCGAGCGAGGTACGTCGCTGACCCTGTTGCAACGTTTCTGCTCCCCCCCCCCCGGTTGTTGGTATCATACCTGACCAATGACGGCCCCGCGCGCCTGAAATGCCATCTAGCTGACCACACGTGTGTGCTGACCCGGCCAGCGAGGTCGGCATGCAGCACACACTGGCTTTCCTGCTGCGTGCTATTGAAAATACGCGCGCGAAGAGGTTTGGGCGTTTCTTAACATCGAGGTCTTGAAAGCCGATGGTGGTGAAGCGTGGTGAGTGTCGAGTAGCGCCGGGGTTACGAAGGTGGGAGAAACGGGAGATCCCCGTGAAAACCCGCCAAGCAGCGGCATCGTCCGCGCACGATTCCCACATGTGAAAATTCGGGGGCGGCCCCACCGACAATCGAACCCGCTTCGTTTTGATGGGAGGTGAGCAGTCTAACCACTACACCACCGCAGTCCCTTCTTTAAAATAAAGTGACCCGTCGTTATCCCACAATCTTCTTGCAAAATCTTCTTGCAAAATACCTGTTAGGCAAAACACACGTAGGAGGTAACACGTTGGTTAAGCTAAACAGCTGTAGGCAACACGTGTATAGGCAAATTTTCTGCTAGGCAAAATACTGTAGGCACCTTCGGATAAAACGGCTTTTCCGCAACCTCGAAAATAAGCAGTTGGTAGAGCCCGTGATTTTCCGCGAAACACTTTAATGCCATGGTAGATTTTATGATTGTCAATAACGTCAGACTTTTTCTCTTTCGTAATTAGCTGCTATGCATGTGAGATGCCAGTAGTTGGGAATAGCCGATTCGAGCACAAGGGCTGTGAATCAGCCACCATATTCCATTTTCCGTATTGTTGTGTCCTTAATCTTGACCTCTGCCACCCATATTGTTTCCACCCGCCATCTTATTTCCAGTAGCGATCTTTTTTTTCAGTCACTATATTGTTTCCATCCACCATCTTGTTTCCCTTCGCAATCTTGTTTCGATAATTCTCCTCTTCATGCTCTAACATTCTAGCTGGTTTTATTCATGCTCTGTAAATACTTCATGCTCTGTCATTCCATCTCGCCTCTCTTCTCTCTCCCAACTCTTTTCTCTCTTGCACTTTCAATCTCCGCCATCTTGAATGATGTCTGCTGTAGTTCCATCACCACCTGCTAGGGGCGCTGGTATCACTCATTTTTCATTCTGAAGTTTGTCGTCGCGCGACGACTAGGAACACTGCCATTCGCAGAGGTCACCAGGGTCGTCATATGGGTCAAAGATAGAGGACGGGTAACGTAACATCATGGTGATCGGCCTGCTCCGGCTCCGAAGCCCGATGACCTTGTGCCCAACTCCCCATTTCCCTATTACTACCAGCGTCACATTTAGAAATGTTGTAGATTTGTTCAAGTAGCATGAAGTATTATTAATAATTAATTATTACCTTCCATCAGAAATCCCTTTAAAAATCTACTGTACATACAGCCCAAAAATCTGTAAGAAAGACATGCTTACAAAATACGTTTATTAAATATCTTTAGTTAAGTTTTCGGCTTCGGCATAGGTATGATGTACTAATATTCAAGCTGATATTTCGTTCATTAAAAACATAGTAATTATATGTAATGTATTTGGAAGTATTATTTACTCAATAGTTTCAATATCTGAAACCTAAACTCTGCCACTGCCATGTTTGATACAAGTTTAGTCTGACAAACTTCCGCCTCTAACTAGTATATAGTAAACCATGTGTAGCTAATTGCTGACACAAATAGCCTCATCTATATGGCCTTCTGAATATGAAATATTCACGATAGTTGGCTAACTCTGGCGATATAAACCATAACCATAGTCTAGACCATTTTAAACTTATGTTCTGTTTACAAAAAAAAATACCGTCTATTTCATAGCAACATAACTCACTTTTCTCATTGGCTAGTCACTGCGAAAATTAAGACAAACGGGAGAAACAACTGACAGCCGAAATAAATTCGAAAGGTAAATTCGTCTACGAACGATAGGCAGTGGAGCATACCATTTCTACTACACACATGTTCGTGTACGAAAATGACAACTCGAAAATTCCTCGTATACGAACACTCGAGTGGTTTATCGAGAATAGGGCTTCTGAACTGCATTGGTTTGACTTGTGTTCGAAAGTAACGCTTGTGTGTCTGAAACAGTGATCTGTATCTGCGTGGTCGTGTTTGTAACAGTGATCGGTATCTGCGGGGTTCGTGTTTGTAACAGTGGTCGGTATCTGCGGGGTTCGTGTTTGTAACAGTGGTCGGTATCTGCGTGGTTCGTGTTTGTAACAGTGGTCGGTATCTGCGTGGCTCATGTTTGTAACAGTGGTCGGTATCTGCGGGGTTCGTGTTTGTAACAGTGGTCGGTATCTTGTGGGTGCTCGTGTTTTGTAACAGTGGCCGGTATCTGCGAGGCTCTCGTGTTTATAAAAGTGTTGGTCGGTACAGTGGCTCTCGGTGTTTGTAACAGTGGTCGGTATCTGCGTGGCTCGTGTTTGTAACAGTGGTCGGTATCTGCGGGGTTCGTGTTTGTAACAGTGGTCGGTATCTGCGTGGCTCTGTTTGTAACAGTGGTCGGTATCTGCGGGTTCGTGTTTGTAACAGTGGTCGGTATCTGCGTGGCTCGTGTTTGTAACAGTGGTCGGTATCTGGCTGGTTCGTGTTTGTAACAGTGGTCGGTATCTGCGTGGCTCGTGTTTGTAACAGTGGTCGGTATCTGCGGGGTTCGTGTTTGTAACAGTGGTCGGTATTGCGTGGCTCGTGTTTGTAACAGTGGTCGGTATCTGCGTGGTTCGTTGTTGTAACAGTGGTCGGTATACTCGTGTCCGTGTTTGTAACAGTGGTCGGTATCTGCGTGGCTCGTGTTTGTAACAGTGGCCGGTATCTGCGTGTGCTCGTGTTTGTAACAGTGGTCGGTATCTGCGTGGCTCGTGTTTGTAACAGTGGCGGTATCTGCGTGGTTCGTGTTTGTAACAGTGTCGTATCTGCGTGGCTCGTGTTTGTAACAGTGGTCGGTATCTGCGTGGTCGTGTTTGTAACAGTGGTCGGTATCTGCGTGGCTCGTGTTTGTAACAGTGGTCGGTATCTGCGTGGCTCGTGTTTGTAACATGTTGGTCGTTTATCTGCGTGGCTCGTGTGTTGTAACAGTGGTCGGTATCTGCGTGGCTCGTGTTTGTAACAGTGGTCGGTATCTGCGTGGCTCGTGTTTGTAACAGTGGTCGGTATCTGCGTGGCTCGTGTTTGTAACAGTGGTCCGGTATCTGCGTGGCTCGTGTTTGTAACAGTGGTTGGTGCCGGTTACGTGCTGTGGCTCGTGTTTGTAACAGTGGTCGGTATCTGCGTGGCTCGTGTTTGTAACAGTGGTCGAGTATTCTGCGTGGTTGTAGTTGGTATTGTTTGTAACTAGTGGTCCGGTATCTGCGTGGTCGGTTTGTAACAGTGGCTGCGGTATTCTGCGTGCGGTGTTATGTAACTGGGGTGGTTTAGCGGTATCTGCTGTGTTTGTAACAGTGGTCGGTATCTTGGCGTTGCTCGATGTTGTAACAGTGTGTCGGTATCTGCGTGGCTCAGTGGTTTATAACACGTTGTCTGGTATCGTACTCATGTTGTACGTGGTCGGTATCTGCGTGGCTAGTGTTTATAACAGTGGTCGGTATCTGCATGGCTCGTGTTTTTAACTTGGTCGTATCTGCGGGTTCGTGTTGGTAACAGTGGTCGGTATCTGCGTGGCTCGTGTTTGTAACAGTGGTCGGTATCTGCGTGGCTCGTGTTTGTAACAGTGGTCGGTATCTGCGTGGCTCGTGTTTGTAACAGTGGTCGGTATTAGCGTAGCTCATGTTTCTAACAGTGGTCGGTATTAGCGTGTCTCATTGTTTGTAACATTGGTCGGTATTAGCGTAGCTCATGTTTGTAACAGTGGTCGGTATCTGCGTGGCTCGTGTTTGTAACAGTGGTCGGTATCTGCGTAGCTCGTGTTTGTAACAGTGGTCGGTATCTGCGTAGCTCGTGTTTGTAACAGTGGTCGGTATTAGCGTGGCTCATGTTTGTAACAGTGGTCGGTATCTGCATGGCTCGTGTTTGTAACAGTGGTCGGTATCTGCGTAGCTCGTGTTTTTAACAGTAGTCTGTATCTGCGTGGCTCGTGTTTGTAACAGTGGTCGGTATCTGCGTGGTTCGTGTTTGTAACAGTAGTCTGTATCTGCGTGGCTAGTGTTTGTAACAGTGGTCGGTATCTGCGTGGCTCGTGTTTTTTAAAAGTGGTCGGTAGTATCTGCGTGGTTCGTGTTTGAAACAGTGGTCGGTATCTGCGGGGTTCGTGTTTGTAACAGTGGTCTGTATCTGCATGGCTCGTGTTTGTAACAGTGGTCGGTATCTGCGTTTCTAGTGTTTGTAACAGTGGTCGGTATCTGCGTAGCTCGTGTTTGTAACAGTAGTCTGTATCTGCGTGGCTCGTGTTTGTAACAGTGGTCGGTATCTGCGTAGCTCGTGTTTGTAACAGTAGTCGGTATCTGCGTGGCTAGTGTTTGTAACAGTGGTCGGTATCTGCGTGGCTCTTGTTTGTAACAGTGGTCGGTAGTATCTGCGTGGCTCGTGTTTGTAACAGTGGTTGGTATTTGCGGGGTTCGTGTTTGTAACAGTGGTCTGTATCTGCGTGGCTCGTGTTTATAACAGTGGTCGGTATCTGCGTGGCTCGTGTTTGTAACAGTAGTTGGTATCTGCGTGGCTCGTGTTTGTAACAGTGGTCGGTATCTGCGTGGCTCGTGTTTGTAACAGTGGTTGGTATCTGCGTAGCTCGTGTTTGTAACAGTATTTGGTATCTGCGTGGCTCGTGTTTGTAACAGTGGTCGGTATCTGCGTGGCTCGTGTTTGTAACAGTGGTCGGTATCTGCGTGGCTCGTGTTTGTAACAGTAGTTGGTATCTGCGTGGCTCGTGTTTGTAACAGTGGTCGGTATCTGCGTGGCTCTCGTGTTTGTAACAGTGGTCGGTATCTGCGTGGGTCGTGTTTGAAACAGTGGTCGGTATCTGCGTGGCTCGTGTTTGTAACAGTGGTTGGTATCTGCGTGGCTCGTGTTTGTAACAGTGGTCGGTATCTGCGTGGCTCGTGTTTGTAACAGTGGTCGGTATCTGCGTGGCTCGTGTTTGTAACAGTAGTTGGTATCTGCGTGGCTCGTGTTTGTAACAGTGGTCGGTATCTGCGTGGCTCTCGTGTTTGTAACAGTGGTCGGTATCTGCGTGGGTCGTGTTTGAAACAGTGGTCGGTATCTGCGTGGCTCGTGTTTGTAACAGTGGTCGGTATCTGCGTGGCTCTCGTGTTTGTAACAGTGGTCGGTATCTGCGTGGCTCGTGTTTGTAACAGTGGTCGGTATCTGCGTAGCTCGTGTTTGTAACAGTAGTTGGTATCTGCGTGGCTCGTGTTTGTAACAGTGGTCGGTATCTGCGTGGCTCGTGTTTGTAACAGTGGTTGGTATCTGCGTGGCTCGTGTTTGTAACAGTGGTCGGTATTAGCGTGGCTCGTGTTTGTAACAGTGGTCGGTATCTGCGTGGCTCGTGTTTGTAACAGTGGTCGGTATCTGCGTAGCTCGTGTTTGTAACAGTGGTAGGCATCTGCGTGGCTCGTGTTTGTAACAGTGGTTGGTATCTGCGTGCTCGTGTTTGTAACAGTGGTCGGTATTAGCGTGGCTCGTGTTTGTAACAGTGGTCGGTATCTGCGTGGCTCGTGTTTGTAACAGTGGTCGGTATTGCGGGGTCGTGTTTGTAACAGTGGTCGGTATCTGCGTGGCTCGTGTTTGTACAAGTGGGTCGGGTTTATCTGCGTGGCTAGTGTCTTTGTTGCATCGTTACTCTTTCCTGTGTACTTGCATGATCTTCTACTAAGCACTGCATTGGTTACTCCTATTACTTCCTCCACAATTGTCTGTGTTCTAAGAACTTATAGCTTATTGGTGTCACGTTTTGTAGGTTGAAGGGAGTTTTACGTTGCCTGCTCATTCACAACTCTTTCAATAACTACTCTTGCCTGGCCTAACATTGTTTTCTTTAATAACCAATTGTTATCTCGGCCGACACGTTGGCGAGCCAGCAGAAATAATGTAGCGCCTCTCGTAGTGTGTGAGAAGTTACATAAATTATAGAATGTGTGGTGTGAGCTGGATTAACGAAAATGTGATATGAGTATTTCATTAGCATGTATAGACAGAACAGAACCACTGATGAACTCCATTATTGTATAACTTTGATACATAATAGACAACCTGTTAAACGGAAAACTTACTACCATAACACATACCATAGATCTGGATCACAACAGGAAGACTGCACAGCTTCTGTATACTCTCGTACTTAAACTTACCATATGAGAGTAACTGACAGTATGGTAGCTGTTGGGACATAACATAACCAAATATTCCTCTGAAATAGTGAATAACTTTACGATTTGACTACTGGAAATGACACTCTCTTTGGAAGTATTACCAATCTGCGTTTTATTGAAATGATGAAATATTCCGAACAAATGATTGAAATGCTTTGAAATGCCATTATAATATTCATGTTTCAAAATACTTGTAGTTCTGAAATATTTAGAGAGTGTTGATTATGTGTGCATTTAAGAGGTCGTGTAGCCTAGCCCAGCGATAGACGCCAATTGTATTAAATGTCATATATAAATAGTATTATTCATTTATCATATTTATAAAGCTCACCAATGCTAATTGGGAGCACAAACAATGTATCACCGGGCTTAGTTACTTGAGAAATAATTACACGCTCTTCCAAAATGGCGTTGTTAGCTGGTTTCTATGGAAAATTAAATCCCCGGCCATCGTACTAAGTTATTCCAACTGGGAATCCTAGTGCATCATCTCTCCTACGCGCAAAGCGTGCAGTGTTTCCGTCGTGACGCTCTACTGTAAGCAAATTATATCTGTAACACAGCGGTTTTGTTACACACGATGAAAGCCCACAGACTAAGCTACGTCCTTATATTTGTACTTTTCTTTTGCCGCGCGTAAGGAAACTGCATTGGCAAGTTTTAAAAACGCGATATTTAACCATTTTCACGAGGTTTTCCAAGAATACACTTACTATGACAAAAATTAATAAAATAGGGCCGTAGATATTTTTTTCTAACAAAACATCATATTTACAGAATTCTTATTTACCGAGATACACGTTTACGCGCAAACGACTTCGCAGAAAACGTTTAAGTACACAAGACTGTTAAAGTATCTCACGTTTTGAACCGGGAACTCGCGGGAGACGAACTAAACATTACACTAGTTGTCGCGTAGGAAGCGCGAGCAGTCTTTGCTCTTCATTTCTTGCAGTCCGGGGTTCAGTTTCCTGCGGTCTGCTATCGCTAGGACGGAACTCGAACCAATGCCCCTGTTAAAAATGCGAAATTCTATCCTGCCCCGCGACACATGTCGCAACCTAGCTATCCGTAGACCCCAACACGGCCAAAAACCCTTCACTAAAGCTTAAACTGACGCTTACCTTAGCGACCAATCACGGGGCGGCTGCTCCAACGAGGGGGCACGTCACCTTGTCTCTGACAACCATTAACAAATGATTTACGAATTACACCCACGTGACACAAGCAAAAATTAATCACACAAACCAGAAACACATAAAAAATTACAAATGGTAGAAATGATTATAGATAACAACATAACTGGTAAATCAAATATTCTGATAAATATTAGTGTGAGAAAATCTGTAAAATATGCCACATAGCATATGCAAATAACTAACGTTTTACCTTATAACTATGATTTACATATCAAAATAAAGTATCTTGATGCGCATAATTAATGTAAGAAGCATAGACGTTACAATACATACGATATAGTTTATTCACGGTAAAATGAGCATTTTTGAAAGCCCTGCTTAAAATCTACTTGTATGCACGTTGTGTATTATTCCACCTTATATAAGATTAACATTGTCGTGGGCCTCATCACTTTATTCATGCGTCGGTAAAGTGAAACTGTTAAATTATTTGAAAATTAATATCTAACAAATCTGCTGATTTGAACACTTCGATGTATAAAGGGAAGGAAATAATTTAAGTTGTCAGAAAGGGTTATCTAAGACTTTTTGTTCGACGTTAAGATACGGAACTACTTATCATCCATCGTTACCAACTTTACTAGGACCGTGTCACTCAGGGTACCCGTTAAAATATATGGAGGCAGGGGCAGTGACTTTTTTCTAAGGTTGATTTCAAAAGTGCTCACTTTATCGTGAACAGCCTTTAACACACAGCCTTTAGCTGTGTGTTAAAGGCTGTTCATTCCGAGTTGTTGGTTTGTTCTGCTTGTGTATCCGAGTCCGTTTTGTGTCCGTGCATTGTAGAACGGGCCTTACATGGGGTGATTTTCCAAAGGTTTGATTGAAAAGTGTGAAGTAGGCTATACGCCATGTTGAGCCCACGCATGCTGGAGAGTTGTGTGCGCGTGTGTACTGAGGGGCGGCAGCTGTGTACAAGACGCGATGGCCCACAGCAACTGGAGAGTTGTGTGTACTGAGGGGCGGCAGCTGTGTACAAGACGCGATGGCCCACAGCAACTGGAGAGTTGTGTGTACTGAGGGGCGGCAGCTGTGTACGAGACGCGATGGCCCACAGCAACTGGAGAGTTGTGTATGCGTGTGTACTGAGGGGCGGCAGCTGGGTACGAAACGCGATGGCCCACAGCGACTGGAGAGTTGTGTGTGCGTGTGTACTGAGGGGCGGCAGCTGTGTACAAGACGCGATGGCCCACAGCAACTGGAGAGTTGTGTGTACTGAGGGGCGGCAGCTGGGTACGAGACGCAATGGCCCACAGCAACTGGAGAGTTGTGTGTGCGTGTGTACTGAGGGGCGGCAGCTGGGTACGAGACGCGATGGCCCACAGCAACTGGAGAGTTGTGTGTGCGTGTGTACTGAGGGGCGGCAGCTGTGTACGAGACGCAATGGCCCACAGCGACTGGAGAGTTGTGTATGCGTGTGTACTGAGGGGCGGCAGCTGTGTACAAGACGCAATGGCCCACAGCGACTGGAGAGTTGTGTGTGCGTGTGTACTGAGGGGCGGCAGCTGTGTACAAGACGCGATGGCCCACAGCAACTGGAGAGTTGTGTGTACTGAGGGGCGGCAGCTGTGTACAAGACGCGATGGCCCACAGCAACTGGAGAGTTGTGTGTACTGAGGGGCGGCAGCTGTGTACGAGACGCGATGGCCCACAGCAACTGGAGAGTTGTGTATGCGTGTGTACTGAGGGGCGGCAGCTGTGTACAAGACGCGATGGCCTAGAGCGACTGGAGAGTTGTGTGTGCGTGTGTACTGAGGGGCGGCAGCTGTGTACAAGACGCGATGGCCCACAGCGACTGGAGAGTTGTGTGTGCGTGTGTACTGAGGGGCGGCAGCTGGGTACAAGACGCGATGGCCCACACCGACTGGAGAGTTGTGTGTGCGTGTGTACTGAGGGGCGGCAGCTGGGTACAAGACGCGATGGCCTACAGCGTCTGGAGAGTTGTGTGTGCGTGTGTACTGAGGGGCGGCAGCTGGGTACGATACGCGATGGCCCACTGCGACTGGAGAGTTGTGTGTGCGTGTGTACTGAGGGGCGGCAGCTGGGTACGAGACGCGATGGCCCACAGCGACTGGAGAGTTGTGTGTACTGAGGGGCGGCAGCTGGTAAGATACGCGATGGCCTACAGCGACTGTTGGGTTGAAGGACCGCTCCATGTTTCTTCCGTGCTGAGGCCAGTCCAAAGTCACGCACGCAATACCTGGCCATCGCCTTGACGCACTCACGCAGCTGTTCGCTTGCTACCACTGAAGACCAGACGTTTGTTTGCGTGGTATGCTTTTTCTACTATCTGAGAGCAAGTGATATATTTCACGAGCTGAAAAGCAACAAAAAAACAGCAGCGACTCTCGACAGGACGATACGAAGGTCTTACAGCAGTAAATTAACACGTCAAAAATAAATATTCAAAATATAATTTTTAAAATGTTAATAATCATTTCTATCCTCTGAAATTTAAGGGAATTAAAATTTTTGGCCACTGTAGATTACCTTCTTTCGAGGATAAATGTGTCTTAGTTATTTTTATTTCTCTCGGCACTTCTTACAGGATACCCAAACATATTCTCTTCATCAATCTGCGTAAAAGCCAATTACTATTTGCGATCGTCTCTCTTAAGACACTTCAAAGTTTGTCATTCTATTTTGGCGGCCATTTCCCCCCCCCCCCCCCCTGCTCGTTTTGATATTTCTGCTGTACCTCGGCGAGTAAGAACAGTAATAGCTAGCTGCTTTCATAGCATACATAGCAACTGCGACCCCCACCCGAACAGCGTACAAAAATAAGTGATTCCTGTAACAGGAACGGCAACTAGCAGAAATATCACTAAACTAGCAGAATAGCAGACCACGCGAACACACCTGAGGTAACACACCTGAGGTAGTAATACAATCTCGCTGGCTGTGCACAACCAATCTCATTGAACTGCTTTTCTTGCCAACACGTCTAGCGGAAACGGCGTGGTTTGGATTTTAGGTTAGAAAACTGATTTCTAAACAAGTGCTTACAGATGTTTTTATAACACCTCTAACCGATTTGTAATGTAGTTCGACTAAAATCAAAGTAGTAAAAGCATTATATTAATATAATAGTGCTTGTCATCTAAAAATTTATATATAAACAAACACGTTTCATAACTGTTGGGTACATGCGCAGAAGACGAACAAAAGGTCTACCTCATCTTTAGTCTATGGCTTCCACCCAGATGACTGGACATCACCGAGGAAAGGTCGATAGCTTTCAAATCGATAAATCCTTCGCCGCTATACTTTGAGTGAGGTTTATTCTACTCAAGTTATGATCAAAACGAGATTTCTTATCGGAGAGTTTAGCATAGGGAAATATTTCACCGCAAGGTGCCTTACCCGGGACTTGAACCCAGAAACCTTCGTGCAATAAACTAGCGTGCAATGCATTGTATTATGGAGGTCGGATTCGGTGAATAAACTTCGAATTTAATGTCTAATGTTTCGAATGATAGTGTTTACTAACATAAAATATTTAGAGAGTCATTTTAAAAATAAGTGACTGAGCCACTTAAAACATGTCAGTTTACATGGCCTACCATAGCGCTACTTGTGTGACTAATTTGGTGGAAATCGGTTTTTGGTTTCGTTGATGAAATATACTGAGCTAAAATATTTATATAGTCACTTTTGATAATAAGTGCCTGACCTACTTAAAACATACCAGTTCACACCGCCTGCTGCAGTAATATTTGTTTGCCAAATTTGGTAGAAATCTGTCAATTGTTTTCCGATATATGACATAAAAAACTTAATTTATTCGCATGTCGCTATCTTACAAGAGGGAGGACAAAAAATTCTGTTGATAGTCGTAATATCTACTGCCAGCATACAAAGTTAAGTTGGAATTGATTACATGGTTTCGACGGCATCGCATACTAAGCTAAAGTGGCTATATGGCCGCCATTTTGAAAATAAGTGTCTGACATGCTTAAAACATATCAAGTAAAATTATATACACTAGTACTCCTTATTTGCCAAATTTAATAATTCGCACAGCACTACCTTCCAAAATGGCCGACAAAGGTGGTTATTTGTTGGTATGGATGGTGCATATAACAGATAAATTCAATATACAAAATTTCGTCAGTATTTTTTAAATTGTATGATAGATATACCAAATATATCTATAAAAAAATTGTATGGCCGCCGTTTTGAAAATAATGAACATAAGTGTCTAATAAAGTTGAATCATTTAATGTTTACTTGGCCTATCATGGTATTACTTATATGCCAAATTAGGTGAGAATTGGTTTATTAGTTTTCAAGATCTATAATGCCTGTTGGAAGGGCCTTAAAAAGTGCTTTATTTATTCATTTAGCGCTATTTTCCAAATTAACCGACCAACATCAATATCCACATCAAAACGTAAAATGCTATTATAACACATTTGGTTGAAATCGGTTTAATGGTTTCCGAGTAATGACATATCACACACCAATTTAAATGGACACCAATTTGAAAGTAAGAAACCCACGTAGTCGAAAACTATAAAAGTCATGTGTCATGCAAAGTACGATATTCGTAATAAGTTAGGTGAAATTAGGTTCACGCGTTCGAAAATTGAAAGGTTCCAGGGACACACATTCCCACAGGCATAAGCCGTCATACAGATAGCACAGTGACCTGCCCACTCTCGTGTCTCTTGTAACATAAAGTGTGGGCTGTCTACCTCGCCCTCCCTCCTATAGGCTGTTCCCGATAAAGTGAGCACTTATTAAGACCCTCCCCAACAGGCATAAACAGTATATATATATATATATATACATATATATATATATATATATATATATATATATATACATACATACATACATACATATATATATATATATATATATATATATATATATATATATATATATATATATATATATATATATATATATATATATATACATACATACATACATACATATATATAAATAAAAATAAATGTTATTACAGCCTCTCGGCATTAAATTTTAAAGAATGTGGCATATACACACTGTGTTTATTGGTCACATTGCAATGTTTATATTAAAAAAATAGCAGGGAGATGGAAATTGGATGAAAGTAAAAATTAATAAGGGTTTTAAAAAATGCTCTCACTTTACCGTGAACAGCGTATACAAGAGTTGACTATGGAGTGGGGAAACTTGCTTCTCCAGTTGATCAACTCAGAGTTAACGCGTCGACACTTTACCTCATAGTTACAGAAACGGAACTGACATGCGCCACGTGTGTCACAGTTAACACCTCGCCACACTACCTCACAGTTTCAGAAATGGAACTGGCATGCTCCACGTGTGTCTCAGTTAACTCCTCGACACACTACCTCATAGTTACAGAAACGGAACTGACATGCGCCACGTGTGTCACAGTTAACTCCTCGACATACTACCTCACAGTTACAGAAACGGAACTGACATGCCCACGTTTGTCACAGTTAACTTCTCGACATACTACCTCACAGTTACAGAAACGGAACTGAGATGCCCACGTTTGTCACAGTTAACTCCTCGACATACTACCTCACAGTTACAGAAACGGAACTGGCATGCGCCACGTGTGTCACAGTTAACGCCTCGACACACTACCTCACAGTTACAGAAACGGAACTGACATGCGCCACGTGTGTCTGAGTTAACTCCTCGATACTCTACCTCACAGTTACAGAAATGGAACTGACATGCGCCACGTGTGTCATAGTTAGTGCTTCGACACTCTACCTCACAGTTACAGAAACGGAACTGACATGCGCCACGTGTGTCACAGTTAACGGATCGGCACAATACCTCACAGTTACAGTTATGGAACTCACATGCGCCACGTGTGTCACAGTTAACGCCTGGACACACTACCTCACAGTTACAGAAACGGAACTGACATGCGCCACGTGTGTCACAGTTAACGCCTGGACACACTACCTCACATTTACAGAAACGGAACTGACATGCGCCACTTGTGTCACAGTTAACTCCTCGACACTCTACTTCACAGTTACAGAAACGGAACTGGCATGATCCACGTGTGTCACAGTTAACTCCTCGACACTCTACTTCACAGTTACAGAAACGGAACTGACATGCGCCACTTGTGTCACAGTTAACTCCTCGACACTCTACTTCACAGTTACAGAAACGGAACTGGCATGATCCACGTGTGTCACAGTTAACTCCTCGACACTCTACTTCACAGTTACAGAAACGGAACTGGCATGATCCACGTGTGTCACAGTTAACTCCTCGACACTCTACTTCACAGTTACAGAAACGGAACTGGCATGATCCACGTGTGTCACAGTTAACTCCTCGACACTCTACTTCACAGTTACAGAAATGGAACTGACATGCGCCAATTGTGTCACAGTTAACTCCTCGACACTCTACTTCACAGTTACAGAAACGGATCTGGCATGATCCACGTGTGTCACAGTTAACTCCTCGACACACTACCTCACAGTTACAGAAATGGAACTGACATGCGCCACGTGTTGCACAGTTAACTCCTCGCCAATCTACTTCACAGTTACAGAAACGGAACTGGCATGATCCACGTTTGTCACAGTTAACTCCTCGACACACTACCTCACAGTTACAGAAACGGAACTGACATGCGCCACTTGTGTCACAGTTAACTCCTCGACACTCTACTTCACAGTTACAGAAACGGAACTGGCATGATCCACGTGTGTCACAGTTAACTCCTCGACACTCTACTTCACAGTTACAGAAACGGAACTGGCATGATCCACGTGTGTCACAGTTAACTCCTCGACACTCTACTTCACAGTTACAGAAACGGAACTGGCATGATTCACGTGTGTCACAGTTAACTGCTCGACACACTACCTCACAGTTACAGAAACGGAACTGGCATGATCCACGTGTGTCACAGTTAACGCATCGACACTGTACCTCACAGTTACAGAAATGGAACTGACATGCGCCACGTGTGTCACAGTTAACTCCTCGACACTCTACTTCACAGTTACAGAAACGGAACTTACATGATCCACGTGTGTCACAGTTAACTCCTCGCCAATCTACTTCACAGTTACAGAAATGGAACTGACAAGCGCCACGTGTGTCATGTACGCCAGTCTCACCAATCTTGCAGTGTTGTCGTGGAGTGAAGAGATTTGTGCAGCTCTTAACACCGAGGTCTCGAGAGCCGATGAGTGTGAAGCGAGGTGTGTACGGAGCAGCGCGTTAATGCAGGGACTGGGGGAAACGGGAGATACCCGAGAAAACCCGCCGACTAGCTTCACGATTCCCACATGCGAAAATCGGCGGCGTTCCTGCGGGGAATCGGACCCGTTTCGCCTGTGTGGGAGTAGACTATTCTGTCTGCCACTCCACCGCGGCCCCTGAGAGAGAGTGAGATAGAGGGAGAGAGAGACGACTTTCGCCTGCGTTATAACTGTGTCGATGGAAAGTGCGGCAGCAGAATGCTACACTTCCTCATCAGCTAAATGCGATCACAAAGGGCGTGGTGCGAGCGTAGAAATCGAACGTACAAAGTCGGAAGTGGGTCGTTGTCCACTGTACCTGCCCCGACATTTGAATAAAGAAAACGCTCTGTCCTGATTGTCTCCGGAGTAGATTCCGTAACTTTACGTCGCAGGCGAATGGAAGCGTAGGGTGCAGTCTTTTATTTCCACTAGTATGTGTGGTGTGGACATGGTGATTTGTAAATTAAATTACGTAACCTAACTGCTTTTACTATCCTTGGGTTCTTACGCAATCCGAATTACATGCTTAAAAACTGCCATTCTATGAGCTGTTACGCAATAGAATTTGTAGGATTAGTAAATGCCATTCTGTGGGATAAGGCTTAGAACTTTAATCTTAATATGTTCGATAATCATAAAGCCGTCGAAAATTTTCGACTTTAAAACTATTAGTGTGCACTATCATTGAGGTTATTTTGTAAGATTAAAATAAAAATACTGGAAGATTAAATTTATTTCAAGTAAGTCTGTTACCTCATTAAAATAACCGAATTATGTCAAAAATAAGTGAGCCCATTGTAAAATTCCTAAACAAGTAATGGGAGTTTTTATTCTGTACACAGTTCCATATTCTTATACTATAATACTGTTAAAATATACAAATACTGAGCGCGGGCACGACAAAAAGTTATTACTTTTGCTATGCATATAACATTTCGCTAAATAAGTGTGGAAGGGCTAACATATATACATGCAAATAAAAAAACCTTCTACTTAGTTTGTGTACACCACTGTGGGGTAAATTGTTAATATACAGTAAACGATAAGGCGTAGGTAAATATAGTGATAGTTAGCGGTTAAAGTTGTTTACTTGTTTTAAAGTACTGTTTACTGTGTTTATATCGGAGAGTTCATTTTCGTCATTGGCTTTCGCCTGGTGTGAAGTTGTTTTTTTTTTTTTTTTTTTACTAGACTGACCCTGTGTAATAGTGAGAACTCTGCTTCTGTTTTGGTAAATGTCCTTGATTCGTTTTAAAGTTAAAGAAATAGCGTCCTTTCACCTTCCAGGACAAAATCTTACCAACGCCATTGTTTAAAGGCAGCGATTATTACATGGGGAACATGTGAGGTATAGGCCGTTCACGGCAATGTAAGAACTTCTTGAAGCTGTTTCATCAGATATAATAACCAATAAATACATTTCATTTTGGGTATG
This sequence comes from Dryococelus australis, assembly GCA_029891345.1. Lineage (NCBI taxonomy): Eukaryota > Metazoa > Arthropoda > Insecta > Phasmatodea > Phasmatidae > Dryococelus > Dryococelus australis. The sequence continues at coordinate 6,721,343 of CM056995.1, read as the reverse complement.
GTGAATTACGCTGTGTTTATTACTCGCATGCCAGGGTTTACATTAACAAGTGGTGGAAGGATATAAATTGGTTGAAAGAAAAAAGTAACTAGGGCTTCAAAAGTGCTCACTTTACCGTGAACGGCCTGTACCAACGTGAGTTTTCAGAACGCTATAGTTACAGACGTGAAAAATTCGCCAGTTCAGTGACCTGTAGGATAGACTCTACAGTATTATGTATGTACAAATATGCAGATGTCGCTGTGTATTGGTTGTCTGGTGTCACAGTGGAAGGCGACGATTGGGCTAGTGTTCTCCAGGAGATGGCAAACATCGTGTGGACCAATGGCTAAAGTTATATAAACACACGTGTTTTGAATTATAGCTTGTCCCAAAATGAATCCGTTAATTCTTCAGGTATCCAACTACAGTGTCTCGCTGTACAGCGTCCTAGTTACATATTGTATGTAAAATTAGTGTTTGCGTGCATCCGCATATCTCAGAAAATAAGTGTTCTGGAAATAGGAAGTTTTTGCAAGAAAGGAAAAAAAAAAAAAAAATTACGTACGCTACAGCCACCACTATTTTGCTTATCTTATGTAATATATTTAAATATAAAATATAGCGGAAATCCTTAAAATAGAATTTCTAGTGCTCTCCAGCTCAGTTTCCTTAGAAGTAACACATTAATTTCCGAGTTAGAGTGTTGCAATCACTCAAATTTCTCTCTTGCCCTGTACTTGCGTCCAGCAGTTTTTTTTTTAAAACCACACGCTGCATGCTTGATGATATTTGCGGTACTGTGGAAGAAGTGTAGAAAATGCCACAAATCGATCGATCCACAAGGAAGAGTCACTAAGTACTGGGCAGTGATGCCTTGCTATGACCACTAATGCCATGACGCCCTGCTAATGTTCAACTTCCACGATATTCCTCCGCCTAATTCCAACAAAGGGACAACGATACGCATTCGTGCGCACTCAGTTTAGTAATATTTTGCGTAAGAACTATTTATTACTAGTCATTATCAGTACTCCCATTTTCTCACCGTTTTTATTCGTATTGTGTATTGATTATAAATGAAACATTATCATTCATAGACAAAATATAAAAGATAATTTAATTTTAACAGAAGTTTAAAACGCATGTGATAAATGCCATATTTACAAAAAAAAAAGTTACGTCATACATGGAGTGATTCTTCCGAGGTTTGATTAAGAAAAGTGTGGAGTTACCGTGAATAGACTGTACATTTCATTCGCTTTCACCATATCCGTGATGAGTGGACGGATTAAGCAGGACTTTGAAAGTGTGGAGTTGACCGTGTACAGGCAATACATTCCACGTGGGGCCGCGGTGGTTTAGTGGCTAGACTACTCGCCTCACACCAAGGCGAACCAGGTTCGATTTCCGGCAGGCTTACCCCCCTCTCCCCTCCGGATTATCGCATGTGGGGATCGCGCCGGACGATGCAGATGGTCGGTGGGTTTTCTCGGGGATATCCTGTTTCCCCCGCGCTTGCATTCCGGTGCTGCTCCATACTCACCTCGCTTCACCCTCATTGGCTCTTAACCCTTTGGGGAGTATGCAGGTATATATATCTGGAGATACGTTTACATGGAAATGTATTCGCTCTTGAAGACAAAGCTCACACTTTTATAGTAAAACTATTTCGCTAGACTTTATCAGGATAAGGAATCTAAGTAAAAAAATGACAACTAGTCAACATTCCAGTTTGTATGAATAAAACTGTCCGTTTTTATAATTTTTCAAACGAACACGATCGATTGTAAAACGTGTTACTTTTATCGCAATACATTAATTGGTACACATCCAACGCGTGACTTAATTGGTCGACGGCCAGCCAATAATAAACGTTGCAGAGTACAGTAGGCGTGTCCGGTGTAGCCAGGACCAATAGGACAATGGTAAGTGGAAATACAGAGACCAGCCAACATGATATTGCTGTAGTGTGGAATATAGGCAGCTCTCTTCAAACGTGTCTTCAGTGCTAGTAAATTTCTGCCATCGTGCTGAATTGCTAGAGTATTATCTCTCAGCGTGGTTCGTGAACGTGTAAACCAGACCCGTATCCTTGGCTGGGTAGTGGGTCCAGTCAGAACAATGGCTACAGCAGGCGTGAAACTGCTTACCCTCTTCCTCTTTGTATTCGTGCTTCAACCGGTTATTGCCGACACCCTGTTTACACGACCATACTGACAGACCAGGCTTCCATGTATCAGTCATGTGTAGAGCTCCGAGTATTTCTCGATATGAGATGCCAGCAAGCTAGGCTGGATAGTCCTCTATACACTCGAGACAATACCGTCTGATAGAGACCTGCAATTTCGCGTTATTATTTGGCATCAGGCTGAACTCCACGGTGCTGTATATACTGGAGCCGGTGTCGCTTCTCTATTGGCTGCTGCATAGATGCGAACACTTCACAAATGTAAAGTGTTCTTTTATTGGCGCAGAGTTACCCGAGCGTGTGTCAAATACAGTATGGTCCAATGACAAACTTAATGCAAGGATATGTGTGTTTGAAGTTTAACGGGTCCCCAAAAAATAACTCGGAATTTTGTATGTCTTTGCGTATTGGTTGCTGTGATCTAGTGAGGCCTCTGTACAGAACTGTTAGACGCTCACTCACACTACTGCTTCCTGCTCCCGTGTCTAAAGAACTGTCGTCCAATCACAGGCGTTGGAGAAAAGAACAAGTGTTTGGAGTTTACCTCGCCTCAGAGTGAATACGCGAAATGCTCGTGGCTTTAGCGGTGTGCTGTAACGTGGATGGATTCGCCAAATGGCACTGCGGATACAGGAGGTAGGTGCCTGCGCAACTGGCGACGTGTTTTCGCCTGCCTCGCGCATGACGGCACCAGCTCGCCTAACACCTAGAGCGACTCTGATGTATCCACTCACTCTTTCTGTTGCATGTGCAAGCTCCAAACAGCTACGCTGACTATTTCCGTACGAACTATGAATTACTCTGGCATCAACTGTTTACTGATGAACACTGGATTTTAAAACATTTTTGAAGGAAGTCGACACACACGAGTTAATCGTGTCAACACTGAGCGACCTACACAGATTAGCCAGTATATTATGATCACCCTGAGGTTTTCGGTTAGTGTGCGGCGTGTAATAAGGTTTATTCTACTCAGATTAGGAAACTTAATCCTTTTAGTTTGGCAACCTACAATTTTCGCCACTAAGTAAGCGCTAGTGTTATATCGTGTGACGGATATTTTTCTATTTTCTACGTTAAAAAACTAAATATTTGCAATAATCATAAATCAAATATAAAATAACTACCTAACTGAGTGAAAACTTTCTCTTCCATTATTCGTGGAGCTTAAAATGTTAGTTAAAAGTGATCTCTTTGGAACACTAGCGCTTACCTAGCGGCGGAAAATTTCCCTATGCCGAACTTTCTCCTAAGAAAAGTCGTTTTGTCTCTAGCCTGAGCAGAATTGACCTCAAGTCAGAATTATTGTTGGTGTAAATTGCTTTGCAGTTGTGCCACCAGATAGCAATAAAGACTTCAGAAAGGCCATTCGAAATTTTTCCTTTCATTCAATTTCCATCTTCCTGCTGCTTTTTAATATAAACATTGCAATTTGACCAATAAAAACAGTGTATACATTTCACTACCCTCAAAACTTAATGCCTGAGGCTGCAATAATATATATTTATTGGTGGTTAATTAGTGTTGGGAGGTCCTTAAGAAGTGCTCACTTTACCGTGAACAGCCTATAGTAGTGCATGCGGCGTCAGAGTGGGGATAACGGGGCTGATGTATCCTAGTTTGACAGAGGTTAGGATGTGATGGCACTGCTCCTTGGTACCAGCACGTGTGGCTGCTCTCGTGCCGTTGTGAGCACGTATCACACATGGAGAAACAACGACACGTCGTCCGACCACGTGTCGACCACGGCGCAGTGGCACCAGACGACAGGCGGCACATTATTCACGATCGATCGCAGGGCCACAGTTCGAGAGATCGCACAACTGTGGTGACCAGGAAGGTGTTTCACGATGCACAATTAATCGAACACCACTGCAGAGCAGAGTCGAAGAGTCGCTGGTGCTCCCATGCTGTCTGCACGTCGTCGACAGCAGCACATGAGGTGGCCACAAACTTCTTCGCCACTGGACTGCGGGTGATTGGAAAATAGTGCGATAGTTCCCGATGCCTGGTTCATCACATTGACGGCCGAGCGCATGTACGACGATTTCCACCGGAGGGTATAGTTTTGTTTTATTGCATCCGTAAGATCTTTTTTCAATACATAGCTGTACAAAAATATTGGACAAGTCAAATTGCAGTATATAAAGTTTATACACTGGACGTAGTAAAACACGCGCACACACACACATATATATATATATATACACACACACACGACACGCATCGTATCTTTTCTTCATAATTTGACACCTGGGTGCACTGTTGGGAGAAGACAGGCCTGAGAGGGGGGGGGGGGGTAGGTGTTAGCTGAGTTGAGAGTTTTGGGCGGCTCTTAACAACTAGATCTTGTGAGCCGATCAGGGTGAAATGAGGTGAGAATGGAGCAGTGATGGAATGCAAGGGCGGGGGAAACTAAAGATACCTGAGAAAACCCGCCGACCAGCGGCATCTTCTGACGCGATTTCCACATGCGTAAATCCGGGGTCGACCCCGCCGGAAATAGAACCCGGTTCGCGTTGGCGGGAGGCGAGTAGTCTAACCACTACACACCGCGGCCCCTTGAAGCTATCCCGCCAAAAATAATTGATTTTGTTTCGAAAACTTTTCTGTAACAAGTGTACAATGAATGCGTGAAAAATGAGTGCCTTACGTGCATTAAAGGTGTTTTCTTTCCCAGTATTCTTCTTTGCACACCTTAGATCATGATCTTCTTTGACTCCATTGGTCGATGTATGTACAACAGGTCACATGACCGGCGTAGAAGGACATATAGGCTCATTAGTTCCGTGCTACTCGGGTCGTCTTGCTCGATTCAAATTATACGACTGGCTCTAGCTCCTTATTTCGCGCAATTATGTGCCTTGCAGACGATCTCTTGCAAGAAATGATCGTGCAAGATCGGCGCATCACGCGAGTTCTGCACCCAGCGTGCGTCGTGTGAAACTCGCTGAAGGACGATCCCCAGCAAAAAAATCCTTACTCTCCTGAAGGTCACATCTGGTGACAGGAAGCTCGCCGACAAGCTCTCCCAGGACATTGGCGGGAAGAAGAATTCCTCGCGAATTACGGAACTCTTAAATGTATTGCGCGAGTGAATTATTTTGGTAAACATGATGTTGCACACGTAAATACCGAAGGAGTTTGTATATTTTTGTACATTGAAACAAAGAGTTTAAAAGAAAAGATACTGGATCAAAGTAAATCGATATAAAACATAAACTGTGTTTGAAATTGTGTTAATCACCCTCCATTTTGGTCAGCACTACAGTAACTATCACTCTGCCTGAAAGGTTTGTGGTATTTGCTTAGGCGGCAGTGGAGAGGGAAGCGGCAGCAGTAGGAGCTCTCACTACACCTGCTGTGATGCAGTGGATCACACGACAGGCGCCAGCCACTTCCTACCTTTTCCCCCTTTCTCTTAACGAGACTCCGCGAGAATACATACCCCAACAAAATGTTTTCTAACCATTTTTACAATTTAAAAAAATTTATTTAACACTATACAAGTAAATAGTGGTAGCTGTAGGGTAGCTCATTGTTTTATTCCCTGGAAAATGTGGAATTCCGCAGAGTATTTATTTACTGAGATAACGTGTATAATACACTTATTCCAGAGAGACTATTTCCCCAGAGGTTGGCCTTGAAGTTTGCGAGGTATAGCGAGGTTATAGGCGACACAGAGAGAACAACGAAACAAAGCCGCACTCCACTGAGACGCATCCACACTGCGAACAAGTTCTGTAGATCTACGGAAACTTTTACGGACATTTAGGGTTTATTTAGTGAAACTCCGTAATGACGAATAACGGAAATGAGCTCCGTAAATATAAAACACGGCTTTTCGTATTTTTACACGCTGCAGCTGGCACCGGGCTATTGTCCAGCGCCGGGGGGGGGGGTGACTACCTCGATCCTCCCCCTCCGGAATGACACGCTCGCTGCCTTGTTGCCCCCCCCCCCTTTCTGGAAAGCCCGTGAATGATAGACAGTGGCGAGACTGGCTGGAGTCACAGCCCCTCCTCCTCCCCCCTCACTGAAGAAGCCGACTGAAGGCACAAGAATATTCTGGGAATTAGGACATTTGGCTCAACTAGGTAATCAGTGATATTTCTGGATGACGGCCCATGACTTTATAATTACCTCAGCGATCTAGCGGCCAGCAGTTTTGGCGGAGGCCATCTGGCTGAGTGCGGGCGCGAAGACAAGTAGCGGGGTGTTCGTGGTGTGAATGGACGAGAGGGCGTGAAACCCGACGAGTGAAGCCTAATGTGCCCGAGGGCACTCGGAGAACTCTAGAACATTGTGGACTGGCGGGACATGGACTAAACTGAGGTGGGACTGAGTGGACATGTGATAGGATTTTATTGTAAATATTGAAACTCTCAAATATAGGCACATATAAAATAGTCGAATAGGTTTTGAAACAATGTATATTGGGACTGAGTTTTAATAATTTAATTTCATTGATTTATTTGAGGCAATTATAAATTGTATTAATTTAAGTCATTAGTGGAAACAGTAAATGATATCAATTTATTTGAGATCTTGAGTCGAGAGAATTTTGTTTGTGGTTGTTGTTAATACAAATAGGACATTATAATTAGCTTTTTTATTTAATATGACCTATATCCCTTAACGAACTTGGTTTAGCCCATTGAATTTCCAGAGAGAAACTGTAACAGTATTCCTATGGCTTCGAGTTTGAGACACGAATAATGCAGATGACACCTGAATAGTATAAAATCGTATATTCACAGTACTACTTCGTGTAAAACAGTAGTGTCAATTCATTTAGCTTGTTCAAAAACCACTACAGGACGCACATAACGAAAATAAAACAATTTTTTTCGTGCCCTCGTTAGCAAGCGCTCTAACACGACTTGAAATCAAGACAGCGTGTTCGTCACTTTCATGTAAAATCCATATTTACGAAATTCTTCGAGTAAAGGTGTGGTAGGTGAGTGGTTAGTGGTGTCGATTGTTTATTTTTCGGCCCGTGTTCAGGGATGCTGTTCCTAGATGGCTAACCTCGCGTTGTAGTGACTCACGCCTACAGACGCAATTTGCATTCCCAAACTTCTAAAAGACCCACTGTCTACATCACGCCTCCCGCCTACCTGTCGTGACCTCCTTGGCGGCCGACAAGGCTTGTCTGTTCACGCCTCGTGTTGAATGCTGGGAGATTGCTGGCTCCGGTGCCATGCTATCCATATTGTGTTTCAAATGAATGCTGAATATTTCTAAATAAATACATTGGTATCTTTACTTGTGTAGCTAATTTTGTGGTTCTGTATTTTAACCATATTTTCAAACATTCTCAAGGAATAGGCCTATTCTCTTTATTTGAAATAATGGCAGCGCTAAAGAACTTTTAATTGAGCACTTTTGAAGTCAAACTTTGAAAAGTGTTCACCAGCATATATTTTAACGGAAACACTGACTGATATATTACAGTAGGTGACGATAGAGGTAAAGTACTTATTTAAGTGTCTTAACGTTGAATTATAACTTTTACATATCACAATGTGCATCTTGCTGAAAAACACGTAATGTAATTTAGATAACGTTCGCATTTAGCCTACTGCTGAAAATTGTAAGTGTAATCCAATATATTTCCATTTATATGCATATTTATTCATTCCATTTTCCATAAGCTACCCCAAGCTACTACCCTTCACAACCATAATTCGTGGATTCATGTTATGCCATCCAATAACCTAGGTTGAGGCTTTCGAAAAAAAATGATGCACATTTATTTAAGTTTTTTTTTTCTTGTACACCTATCACAAATTTCCTTTATCTTCGTAGCAATTCATAACAGTTTATTATTTTCAAATGAATGTTGAATTTTTTGATACATTGCTGTTTGTCGGTAATAATAATAATACTACAATATTACATTTTCAATTAACAAGATATTTTTAGCCACTATTCTTGATGATGCCTCACTTCCTCATAACGAGTTCTGTCACCGCCTTACACTGTGTTACAATCATTTGCGAAATGTTTAACCAAGCTTGTCTGTAGGAATGTGTTCCTTGCTTAAAATTTAATTCTACCTTGTCGTTGCAAATGTTTCGCAAACAAGAGCGTAAGAACAAATTACGTTTGTGTGCTCCATGTTTTGATCCTAATTGATGTATGGAATTGTGCCAAAAACACTTGATGCTTACTGCATCTCGGCCTCAATCACACAATCCTGAACAAACGTCAGCTAGACATGGCCGTGTCACAAACACTTAGTGACCATAGAAAGCACGTGGCATTTCCGAGTTTCGTTTGTCTTCGCCGCGCGACCATCACCCCTTTATGATTGGCCAGTATTTGTAGCCTCGACTGCGGGGAGCATGGAAATCGATACTTTTCAGGCACGTTCGATGAGCTCGCGCGTATGGCTTGCGGTGACTGTCCGGGAATACGTCCAGACGGCCTGCAGGCGTGAACTCCAGACAATCCTCACGACTTCCGCCTTCTCACAGAGCAAATCTAAGAACAGCGCCTCAGATCCCACTACAGGACCAGACATTTAAACATTTTTTTTTAAATGTCTGTTATACACAGTTAAATTCATTACGAAAATAAAACTATTTTTCTTACTCCTGTTCATAAACCTGAAGTTAGAAAAAGTCTCACACACTCAGAAACTAAGAGTGGCTTGCATCATTATATATAAATGTCATAATTACAACATTACATTTCGTAAAATCTATGTAGATAAGCGTACAGTGTGCTGGACTGTCGAAATTATTTCCCTAGATCAAATACAGCCACCGAATAAGATTTTAATATTTCCTTTAGTCATTTTTATAACAGTGGATCACCCACATAACGAAAGTAAAATGTTTTTCTTGTTAAACCCTTTTATAAAGAGTAGATAAAAAAAAAACTTGGAAGTCTGTGGACACGTTCCGCGAATTCACGGAGATTTATATGAAATGTATGAAGAGACCGTAATTTAACGCAAATGTCTGGATAATTTGTAACCGGTATTTTCCGTAATCGTACGGACTTTTTTTAAACAGCGTATCTCAAGTCTGGAGCTGGAATTAGAACCGGCGTGCGGAGAGAGAGAGAGAGAGAGAGAGAGAGAGAGAGAGAGAGAGAGAGAGAGAGAGAGGAGAGAGAGAGAGGAGAGGAGAGAGGGTGGTGTGGGTGGCCGAGGGGGGGGGGGGGGGCGCAACTCTTCTGTCTGTTGTGTTGCGGTTGGCGCGTCATTGCCCTAGAGGCGGGGGGTGGGGGGGCACTGCTACAGAAGGCCAGCCTGCGATTCCGCGGACAACGTTCCGGACCAGTTACTACGGATGTAGAGCCTCCACCAAGAGCAACACAACAACTGCTGTTCTCCTACCAGAGGAAGTACCCTCTCTCCCCTCATCTTCCTCGTGTACCAGGGGCCAATGCCCAATCACATTCATCAACCTCCCGAGACTCGTGATGTTTCGATTAGAGATGAGTGTTGCATAGACTTAGATGAGGTAGAGAATCTCTTCCAACACGTCTAGAGAAGACGGCATTGTTTGGATTTTAGGTAGAGAACTGATTTGTAAACAAATGCACGTGTACTTCTTCTTACCAATTCATTAAAATTATTAAAAGTATTTTATTCATTTAATAGCGCTTAATAAACAGCTTCATCATGAGTGTTTTTCCATGTGAGTTTTGACAGTTGTGTATGATTGGGGTAGGTCAATGTACATGTATAGAAGATTGATAAGCAGCCTGCCTCATCTTTAGCCTATAGGTTGTGACGGCTATTATCTGTACCTGTTTCAAGCTGACACTGTTGCAGAACATTTATCTCACACTCTTGGTCCTATATACAGGAATTCCCCAGTACGTCGCAATGATCTAGTTGTGGTTTATTCACACATTTCAAATTAAACTTTCGAAAAATCACTCTATTTAAACGTGGATGGTTCTTTCCTAAATGTGTCACGCATTACAAACGTTTTACACATGATGTGTCAACATTAATGTACCTTATTTTTTTACTTAAATTGAATTTCTACTTATATTTTGTCTGTAATTATTATTTAATTTATGATTGATGTGAATAAAATCAGTAAGATAAAAGTTGTGTTGCTAACTCCTAGTAAGAAATAGTTCTTACAGGCCATTCACGCTTGCTTCGCCCTGCCCTTAGGATACCGATGTTATACCCTTCCGCTACATGTAAACATAAACACTGCTATGTGGCCAATATGTTTTAAGTACCAAATGCTTTGTTTAAAATTTTCAGCTGTTCAAAGGATTCTGCTATATTTCAAATACCATTTCGTACTAATGTTGATAATTTAGGCCTATAACCATATTTAGGTCACCTTTGAGACTTTTTAACAACGACTGTTGAATTGACGATAGTGCTTACGTTTAGTATTTGACATTGTAAATATATTTGTTATACACAACATAGCTCATTACACGTAATGCACGTTAATAATTAGTCACGACTGTGTTTTACCCAAATACAATTGCGGGTGAAAAAAACTGCAGGGTTTGTCCTCTTGGTTTTGATATGTTGGCTCAGTTGGAATAAATATTAAAACGAAGGAACCACCAGTGAAACGAAAATACACAGTATATTCAAGAACGCACCTCGTGTCGCTTATATTTTGTACGTGTGTGAACTGGGGTGTGAACAGATTATAATTATTATTTAAGTGAAATTATTGTAATGGTGTCGTGGTGTTCCACACACTAACATACATGCGTCAAGCTAACATAGAGTAGATGATCTCGAGGTGACTCTTTCCAGAAATAATTACACCAGTGAGCATAAACCACAACTTTTATGCTAATTACCAAATTCTTACCAGGATGATAGTCATACACCACTCAGTACAAGGTTAGAATACCATACGTACGTAGCACATTAGTCAAACTCAGTAGCTTAGCATGCATAGATTCGAGAGTAACTAACTCCAAGGATGGAGTCCAGAAGGAGATTTAAATATTAAATTTTTAATAAAAACTGCTTGGATCTGGCCAATATTAGACATTCAGTTGTTTGAAAAAAAAATAGTTAAGCTCAATGGCAGTATTATTAATAATCTTCTGGTGGCCTGCATGTATCTTAAGGGGCAGTGACAGAAGCAAGACACCCTGTGAGTTGGTACAAAACATAATGTAATAAGTTCTTAGCCCTTAAAAAAAAAACAAATACATAAAATCTTCTTTAAAAGCATATTTATTAATTTAAGCTCACGCCAAGCAAAGTGGGAGCTGGGCTAGTAATACCTGGTTTTTATTTGCAAAATAAAGTTGAAATGCAGGCATCTTATGGCAGGAAAAATGGCGTTTGTCTTAAGCTACTTTCCAAAATTAAAATTGACGACCATCTTATTTTAATTTCTTACTGGCTTTATACTTGTAGATAGGGATGTCTCGCATGACAAATCTGCATCATGCAGACTGGGTACAGTCATGGGATGCGGTGATTCTCTTCCCTAATATTCTAGCCAACGGGCTATGGTACAGCGAGATACAGTCCAAAATGGTACCACTCGGTATGTCGCGGAAGGCTATCTAAACTAAATTAAACCGAGCACTACTAGCGTCTCAGACCATCTTCTTCTCTTGCCGGCACCCCGACAATCTTCTCTTGGTCTGGCAAAATATATAAAATCACTCGCGGACTGTCCTAATATCTACATTTAAAAATCCTATCGGGGTCGTAACACTCGTTACATCCCACCTTACATCGCCGTTGAACTCCTCCTTCCCTTATCTAGCAATAACATAGCTTAAAAGTGACGCTATGTAATGACCAATCACAAGGTGGCTGTTTCCTCGTGCAATCAGCAGATGGCGTTGCCCCTGGCAACAGGCCTCAGTCTCCAACAATTATGGATGTCAACCAAATGCCATATAACAGTAAACAGTTGAAACTCTTCATATGTATAAAACGTTTAAGCACAATGTTCTTAATGCAAAAATAAAGACAAGTAATTATTTGGAGATGAGAATATAAATTAGCATGTCATAACAACAAATGAAAAATAAAATATCAACAGTAATAAATTATCGTGCGTTTGAATAAAAAACGTCTGGATTCGCATGCGAATATTTAACGCCTCATTTTCATACTGATAGTGCAAAACGCAGGCATTGCACGCAAATGGGCCTACCGTAACTTTTATTCCGCTCACATTTCTATGCATTGGTATTTACTGTTTACTATATTTACTTCTTCCTTATTTATTTAAATTTATCTCGCTGGGCTTAGTATTTTGTTGAGATAGTGGCAGACATTCAATTCACAAGCACGTTACACAATTGTGATTCAAACACCTAGGGAAAAGTTACGTTGTGATAAACAGACATGTCTTTAAAAAAATTAATTTCACCATAAAAGCAGGTTACGGTTAGGACTTGTATATTTCGCTCCTCTAATATTTGCAATCACACACACACAAAACACTGGTCCAACATAACATAAATACAACAATACTCTTCCACAAACAACAGCCACGACGCATGTCACAGTACATGTATGCCCGCCGTATAAAAACAGCTTTATCACAACATAACATAAATACAACAATACTCTTCCACAAACAACAGCCAAGACGCATGTTGCAGTACATGTATGCCCGCCGTATAAAAACAGCTTTATCACAACATAACATAAATACAACAATACTCTTCCACAAACAACAGCCACGACGCATGTCACAGTACATGTATGCCCGCCGTATAAAAACAGCTTTATCACAACATAACATAAATACAACAATACTCTTCCACAAACAACAGCCAAGACGCATGTCACAGTACATGTATGCCCGCCGTATAAAAACAGCTTTATCACAACATAACATAAATACAACAATACTCTTCCACAAACAACAGCCAAGACGCATGTTGCAGTACATGTATGCCCGCCGTATAAAAACAGCTTTATCACAACATCGTAACTTGCTCAGGTAGGTTTAAAAATCACAATGTGTGCAAACTTGATGTGGGACGTTTCGGCATTTTTCACAAGAAGAAAAATGAATGCTTCGTTCAGTTTACCTTGTCTTTGAGCAACACATCATCGCCATCGCCACTTCTGCCAACTTTATATTTGTAACCGTACCACCATAATATCTAAATATATTGTATAATAACTGTTCAAACAATAGTAAAATCTGGTTTCATTTGTAAATTACGTATTCAAAAATCAAAATTTTTGCTGTAATAAGTATTAAATATGTCAGAATTTAAAATGTGTATAATTTTCCTGCTGATACTAGCGTTACGAAGAGTCGAGAGGGATAGAGAGAGAGAGAGAGAAAGATAGATAGATAGATAGAGAGAGAGAGAGCGAGCGAGAGAGCGAGAGAGCGACTAGCTCAGCCCCACCTATTCGTTTCTTCCTCGGATGAAAAAAAAAAAAAACACCATTTCGGAGCACTGCAAAATATCTAAAAATTGCTTTTTCAAACTGATGTATCTTAAAATATAGAGTAGAGTGTGGTAAAAGTGCGCAGTTTCTGTTTGGCATTTTTTTTTACTATGCTATAATGATGTAGGAAAACATGATATATTTTACACACACTCTGCTGACCCTTGCAAACATATAATAAATATATGATACATCTACATATAATACTTTGTGGACTGCATACAGAATGAACAATGTGATGCGATTGCGCTGTCTTATCCATGCCAACATGTGGGTAAGACTGCGCATGTGCTACAACCTAACATAAATCACAAGTGAAAGTCCCTCCTCCATATGATGTACACCTTTCATGCCACCATTCTGTACATTGTCCACACTGAATCCAGTCTTCGCGAGGGGAGGTCAGTGTACTTCTCAGAACAACCAGAGCAAGTGTAGTCTTGATTGTGACGTTTCTTCTTTATACTTTTTTTGTTCTCTTTTGGGGAACATTCGTCTGTTTCCCTCGCGGAGTTGAAGTCTTACTTTTCTCGCACAGCTGTGTTTCCAATGTAACTACGAAAGGCGATGACGTCAACAGCTCCGACTTCTTCCCCTTCTGACGGCGGCACTGGCCATGTTTAGCTCGCGGAAGAGGCGCTATCTCTTTAACACCAATGTATCCGGATGGTCCAGTATCATCAACTGCAATGCTAACAGAAGACATATCGGTTGCTGAAATTGTGGTCACACTTGATTGATGGTTCCAACTTTGAATAAGACTCTGTTCAGAAGACTCTCTAACGCCCGCACTATGAGAGGGATGTTCACTAGTCTCAGCATCAATAGGTCTATCTGTCACATTTGAGGGAAGGGTGACATCACCACTGAAAATGTTTCTGTTGAATGGGCACATTCCAGTCACTTCTAAACCTCCCAAAGCCTGTAGCTGCCTGTCCATAGGCCTTTGTAAAAATGAAAACCACCTGATAAAGTATAATTGGACAACCCGGATGATTAGTCGTCCATGCATCACACTCAGAATAATAAAACATTTTGAGTGGACCAAAGAAAGCTCTATCAAGGGGCTGAGCCTTGCGACTACTGTAGGGTGGTAGAGACAGTATGTGAATACTATGTTTCCTGAAAAAAATCAATTGCCGAGAGAGAAATGTGTGATGCATGGCTGTCCAACAACAACAACAAACAAGGGTTTTCCGCACAACTATGAACATTGTCTAAGAAACGCTGAAGCCAATGAAGGAAAAGGTCCATGTTAATGAAACCATTGCTACTGAAGATGGAGAAGCTTAGTCAAGTTACTCAGCCTTCATTCTCTTCCGCGGAAAAATGAACGATGGAGGAACAAACAAGCTCGAAGCACTCATGCAACATACAATAGTTATTGTTTGTTCATGTTCCCCACTAACTACTTTGTTTACTGATCTCTTGCCTTTCAAACTTATAACTATTGGAGGTTTTGAAGGAACAGTGCTAATGCCAGTTTCATCCATGTTAAAAATGTGGGATGGTGAGAACTGGAATGTGGGCACAATATTTTGCAGGTTGGAAAAATATCTCTCAACTTGAACCTTATTGAAGCCAATTGTCAGCCCGATTCCTGTAGCTGTTGGTTGGCGAAGTGAAAGTTCGGGGCTACTCTTCAGAAGACTGTAGATCCAATCCTCTCTTGTCATTTGTTTAGTCAAGTCAAATTTATGAGACATATTATTTGTATATGCAAACCGGAAAGCTCAGAGTCGAAGGTCCTTCATTGTAAAACCATAAAATATCTTATCAACAGTTTTGAGATGGCCTACTAGCTCTTCCTCCATCGCAGCTGAGAAAATAGGTTTAAAGCGACCTAAAGAAGAAGATAGCTGATCTCTTTGCAGTCTTAGGAGGAGAGTAGATTCAGCCATTCCTTAAGTTGCTGCTATATACGTCTCTCTCTCTCTCTCTCTCTCTTTCAGCTTCTTGCAGTGTTCCTGCAGAACAAGTAGTTCTACTCGATGTTCTTGGGTGATTGCATACCATGGTTGTTGAACCTGAAGAATGTCGAAAAAAGTTTTGCGGTCCCTGTAATTCGGTTGCTCACAAAGAATGTTCACTGCGACAGTACGCATATTACAAAGTCACACACACACACATATATATATATATAAGTATGACAGGTGTGGCATTTCGTACAGAGAGTGTGTATTGATATCTCATACCTTCTCTTGGACCTTGAGCAACCGAGTAATTCAGCAATCCCGGTGGTGAAAACTTGTTTTATAGGTGTGTGTATATTTGTAATATAGCTAGCAAATCTCATGTTAATATGAATGGGAAAACTCACTTTCATTTCACACTTATGTAACATCACAATTTAAACTACACATCCTGCCAGTTATTTTCCTTATATGCTGTCTACGTTTCTGTCAATTTTCCGGCTTTTAAATGTAATCGAACGAAGGTGGGGATATCTTTCATAGTTTTGATGGAATTGTACCGTGGAACCAGCCATTGGTCCGCTACACACGATCTGGGCATATGACCCCTTGGTATCTCTTCCCTTTATGTATTCTGTTATACCTTTTGTTAATTCTCATATCGTTCCTTTGATGTATTCTCCTGTTGTGCGTATGTGTGATGCTGTTCCCATGATGTGGTCTTAAGTTGTTCCTGTGATGTACCCCACTGTTTGTGCACTGTATTCTCCTGTTGTGCGTATATGTGATGCTGTTCCTATGATGTGGTCTTAAGTTGTTCCTGTGATGTACCCCACTGTTCGTTCACTGTATTCTCCTGTTGTGCGTATGTGTGATGCTGTTCCCATGATGTGGTCTTAAGTTGTTCCTGTGATGTACCCCACTGTTCGTGCACTGTATTCTCCTGTTGTGCGTATGTGTGATGCTGTTCCTATGATGTGGTCTTAAGTTGTTCCTGTGATGTACCCCACTGTTCGTGCACTGTATTCTCCTGTTGTACGTATGTGTGATGCTGTTCCCATGATGTGGTCTTAAGTTGTTCCTGTGATGTGCCCCACTGTTCGTGCACTGTATTCTCCTGTTGTGCCATCGTACTCCTCCGACACGCTCTGACGTGTTCTCGTGTTGTTGCAGGGCCTGGAGGAGCCTGGAGGAGTGGTGCTCGTTCTGGGGACAGAGAGCCACTGGCTTCCTCGTGTGTCGGACCCCGGAGACCGCAGTGCTGGAGGAGAGAGGATAAGTGCGTAGTGCTGGAGGAGAGAAGACAAGTGTGGAGTGCGGCTTGAGCCTGCCGGGACGCCGGAGGACGTATGGCGTAGCGCGCCACGTCGACCTCCCTCTGCAGGAGCTGCCCTGCCGCCCGCTGGAAGATGCGTAGGACGGTCATCGCCGCTGTACATGTTGCCAGGTATCTGATCTGTTTCTTTATACGTGTCAAGTACGTACATAGGCTTACTTGCTCGTGTGCTTGTCCACACTATTCGGACGAGTCATCGCCTCTTAATACTACACTGGCCACACATTCCAGCAGCAACAGCAAATAGTTACTGTATACAAACTCGAGCATGTTTTGGTTCTTAGCCGAAATTTATACAGTTATATGCAAAACAAATAAGTTTTAAATAAGATTATACACTAATATATTATATATTCCGAGACGCTCTCTACCGGTGGGCAGCGGGTACATCAAAGGTGCCTTACTCTTCCTGCATATACATTTAAATCTGTACCCTAACAGCAGCACGGCCTCGACTTAATTTTCCCTCTGTGGGCCTAATTACAAATTCCTTCTGCTTCTGATATTAATTCAATGTTTGTATTCGTGTCACACCAGATTGTCGCAAGTTAGGTGAGTTTTCATTAAGCAACGCGTAGTTCACTTATCGCCCTTTTATTAAATATACGTTCACATGTTTTAGTACATTTAGATCCAACACACAGGCTCTCCTTAAAATTTGCACTAAAAAAACTCGACCATATATTCCGTGCCTCAATTATACATATGTTGGACACAATAAACTCTCAGCCTTTGCAGTATTAAAACACCTAACACCACTAACCATTACACTGAGGTTATTGAAATTGTTAATAATAATTTACGAGGGCCAGTAGGTGACTGTTAGTAGCATGATTTTGGCCAATTCTTTACAACCAATATGTTCGCAAAGAAAATATGACTCGTGGAAACCTCGCCGGGATAATCTAGGCGACATGAAAGTTACGTCGACTTCATTCCTGCAGTTCAATATGCTGTTAGCATGGACGGATGAGACCACTCGCGTGAAACAGGTCACCTCCGGGCCAAGTGTCTCAAAGACGGCATCGCAAGTCGGCCACACAACAGCCGTTTGGCACGCTGCTCACGAGCCACTGGACCAGGCGAACATGCTGCTCCAACATACTGCTGGTCAGCCAGGAATAGCCCTGGAATACGTAGCACCATGTTGACCACACATCTTCATATAGCAGTTAAAGTTACGTTAAGCGTATAGGCGCTCTGTGCAAAACAGCAATCAATCACACGTAGTTAAACAGCCGGTAACGGGAGGACTAAAACTTATTACTAAAGTCATTAACACTCCCGTATGTCAACCGCTCTTAAGGCACATCGCCCACGTGTCCCGTGTTTGTGCCAAGTTGGCCCATACTCCGCACTGGGCGATCAGCTGTTCGCGCCCCGCCACTTTCACATGTCACATGACTGACTCGCACACACATCAGCGGCCTAGCGAGCCCGTGTACTAACAGCCCGCTTACGCTGCGTCTCTCGTTCACGACACGTGAACCATAATTATTTATACAAAATACATAATAAAATATAAATGAAAACACCAAAATATTTTATCGTTAATACAAATATAAACATGCATTTATTAATCGATAAAATATATAGTGTGCATACCAGTATGTTTAAAATGGATGTATAGTAAAAATACAAAGCAGACATGACTTGAACCAAACACAGCGTTGCCATACTATAAAAAAAAACATCATGTGCAAAATAATCACTTGCCGTGTTCCAAGCTTGCACGTATCCCTTGTGCCCATTTGTGCATCCGCTGATGCACCAACCACACATTGCAACACCCGACCGATCGTCATTTGTGCATCCGCTGATGCATCAACCACACATTGAAACACCCGACCGATCGTCATTTGTGCATCCGCTGATGCATCAACCACACTTTGCAACACCCGACCGATCGTCATTTGTGCATCCGCTGATGCATCAACCACACATTGCAACACCCGACCGATCGTCATTTGTGCATCCGCTGATGCATCAACCACACATTGCAACACCCGACCGATCGTCATTTGTGCATCCGCTGATGCATCAACCACACATTGCAACACCCGACCGATCGTCATTTGTGCATCCGCTGATGCATCAACCACACGTTGCAACACCCGACCGATCGTCATTTGTGCATCCGCTGATGCATCAACCACACGTTGCAACACCCGACCGATCGTCATTTGTGCATCCGCTGATGCATCAACCACACGTTGCAACACCCGACCGATCGTCATTTGTGCATCCGCTGATGCATCAACCACACGTTGCAACACCCGACCGATCGTCATTTGTGCATCCGCTGATGCATCAACCACACGTTGCAACACCCGACCGATCGTCATTTGTGCATCCGCTGATGCATCAACCACACATTGCAACACCCGACCGATCGTCATTAGGTCGCGGTCCCAATCAGTGCAGGTCGAGAAGAACGGCGTATTTACACTTTTCTTGCTGCTCTGCAACCTGTGGGCCGCGGGCCATCATATTTTAAATTTATTACGAGAGTAAACTCTGGTAACAAATTGATATGCGGCTCATATGGGTGTTTCCCGTGAAGTCACGGCCATTAGACGCAACAGCCATTGAAGGGAACACTGGGGTAAGCGGTGCTGCATATTTCCAAGGTTTTCCAATGCGAGCGATGTCGACGGGCCTCGTGGCCGAATACAGTGTGCGATGTTGCACCAAGAGGTGTCAAAAGATGGGGAATTTATATTCCCAGCTTAAGTGCAAAGTGGCGAGCGGCTCTCTTGTAGCATCCATTAATTAGAGTATTTACAGTTAATACTATTGTACCATAGTTAACTAGACAAACCTTCCGGTCCGTCATAGAGAGTTAGACAAATATCACAGGGGACAAGGCATAGCCCCGTCCCTTTTCAGTGAAATGCGTGTGTCGTCACAGGAAATGACATGCGTACGCTTTATAACGACACACATCAATATTTATGTATTAATTATAAGAGCGTACACGTATTCATTCATCGAGAATCAGCCGAATAAGGCGTCATTTCATTTAATATCACCATTCAAGTGCCGTGGCATACTCGTGGCGTCACATTCTTAGGGCTCCGACATTCACGGGTATGGCACCGTGTTTTTAGCAAGTGACAATAATTATGTTCAGTGTTCAATTTTTTAATCATGTAAGTTGTGCAGTTAACGTTTTTTCATGTTTTGCATTCGGCGGCAGTCTTGCCAACCTCGTAGAGGTTGCGGCCATCTTAAATCAGTCAGACGTGAGCACTTGGACGATCGGCAGGACAGGCGGCAAGCTCCGTGTACCCTCCCCCCCCTCCAGCCCTTCGCTTCAATTTAGGCTGCATACCGCAATAGTACGACTTGGTGCAGGAACATTTAACTTCTTTTATATAGCCGAGGGGAAGCCTTTCTGCATCCTGATGTGACATTCCAGGATTTCACGCCTCGGTACGTGTTTGTCACTTAATCGTCACTTAAGGCCCTCGCCTTATTTTGCAGTAGCGACCACCGGCAGGTCTGGAGTGCCGGGTTCGCTCCATTTGCAGTGACAGTCTGTTGTACCCTTTCAGCAATAAAACTGTCACACATTGACGAGACGAGTTTGATTGCACTTACTCTCCTGAGTACATCGGGTACTGCGCCCTATAGCAGCATCATTATTTAGAATACTTTCAGTGTTATATGTTTTGCATTTACGGGGCCTGCCTTCCTTAAGCAGAGTAACATCAGTGCTAGTATTGGCATGCGGAGTGGCCGACAACTTCGTCCCTTAGACAGGGTTTTGAATATAATCAGTGTAATTTAATTAATAATTAAATAAAGCTCTCCTTTCAAAGTGACCGCGTGTCCAGAGTTCGCCGCAGGTCGTCAGCCATACGACCCCATCAACATCGTTCAGCGTACCAAGCGTAGCACCAGGCAACATCTTCAGTTCCTCTCTTACACCTGCCTCCCTTCCAGGTGGGACACATTATCCCTGGAGGCGCAGGGCGTCATACTGTGACGACGAATTCGTCACAAGTTATCAAAATTTAAAAATTGCCTAACTTTATTTCATTTTTCACGACACAATGAAGTGGAAACATGTACAATGTGGTGGCTGCCAGTGCCTGGGGGGGGGGGGGGGGGGGGTGGGTGGGTGAACATTTTTGGAAATTTTTACCTGGTAAGCGCCAGACGTCGCCGTGGCGGTGCCAATGGCGATGATGCAGTAGAGCTGAGATCTCCATGGTGTTCTCGGGGTGCTGCGGGCCGTTCACCCAGACCAACATTCGCACGATGTTCTTGCAGCTTACCTTGTTAGGGGCCTCGTTTGTTTGCCAAACGAGGGGCTCTTCGGGCTGTCCAATCACCGCATGGCATTGCAAATTAATTAAAGACTGTCATCGACACAATCAGACTCCCTACGTGTGGATTGTTAAGACCAACCACACGCCAATAAATGCTGTACACGAACACTTTGAGTATGTTGCAGCACACATGAAATAAAATAATCACCCTTTTGAAATTGACATAACACTTGCATACAAAATGGCGGGTTGAAGGGCCAGTGCCCTGAAATGCCTCGCGGCGGCCGAAATAAAATGCACTGGTCAGTTCATGATATTTATTCGACGAAATTACCGTTCCTTCCAGGAGAACAACTGACATACATTTGTGCACTTTTGCCTGTGGCGAAGGCTACATGATTAAAAACCCTGGAGCTACATGAAAGTTACGAGTGCTGTTAAAATAATAAACACCTCCGGCGATGCAATACCTGAGGAGGCGAGGTGGGGTGTCCCGGACGGCAGAAAACAAGATGTTCCAAATTAATTACACTATTGATGATTTATTAGCAGTGATGAAAATGAAATGTTAATGGCCATCCGGGCGAGAAAACGCGACCGCAGTCTGACTGACACTCATCCTTTCCCTCTAGGGCGACTTATGACTTCCGGCGTGGTGTGAGCGTGCGCCCACGCGCCGCGGAGGGATCTACTTTCACCCGTGGACGAACTTTACTGTTACAAGACATTGCAGCAATGAATGAAACATACATACAGTACACATACATACCTTGCTAACATCATGGAATGAACTGGGCAAAACACTGATGGAGATGAAAATAAATATTTATAAACACACAACAGTTTCAAAAATAGTAACTGGGAACATAAGGGTTTCCATGCACGCTGACTTTATTTGCTAAGCACGTGACCTTATGTGTCCATAAAACGCATTATCACATGTTTATGTATTCCTCCGCCTTTTTGTCTCGGACTGCTGGGCACACGTGACGCTACACCACTTACACTTTGCTGCGCTTGCCCTACATTGCACTTTCTTACACCGCTTCTGCAGTGCGCGTCGCTACTCACAACTCGCCGTCGATCACACGTCGAGTGCGGGTGCGCGCTGCGCTGGGAGAAGCTGTCGGCATGACAAACGGCGTAAGGTGGTAGTCCACCCCTTTGAAGTGAAAGCCGAAAGTCAGCACAATTGCAAATTCTACAAAAAGTATGTACAATCAAAATGGTAGCCTCTGAATAATGAGTTAGTTGACAAAGATCTACTATACGTGTGACATCTGTCACCATCAGTAAAATACAGAGTTTCCAAAAATATGGGTTGCAACTAGGGATGGGTCGATACTACACTTTCTCGATACGCGATACCAGCTTCGATACCAAAATATTCTCACGATACTCGATACCAATACTTTTCTGGATGCAAAATTTAAATTGTCATGAACACAAAACAATTAGGCCAAGAAATTGCTCATTTTACTAGTGTCGTTGCCACGCACTGACACTAGATAAGAAACCCACATTACACTGGAAACAAATGGTGGAAGGCAGGTAACTCAAACATGAACCGACACAGTCTCCTCCGATTCTATAGAATGACATTTCCACGATAAAAGCTGTCGTCAAACTCCGAGGGAAATCATAACTCAGTGCACACCTACTTTGCAATTTTTTAAATATTATTTTGCGACTTCAAGGAAATTACTGTATCGTTAAATAAATGTAATTATCTGATACACCCGTCGTGGGATAGCCCGCGGAATAGGCGGGCTAGGCCACGACGGGTGTATCAGATAATTATGGTATGTGTGGGATGTACAATAACTACTCAAGTTATTCACTCGCGCCTATCGGAGCTCGCTCACAACTCTCGACGCGTTTTTATTGTACCATACAAGTAAATTATGTCAAAAATCATTATTGTGGTACGTATGGATTACCTAAAAACCCATCAAGGTACTTGCAGCTGTCTGAATATTATGCTATGAATTAAATATGGTATAATATGGTACACTCGTACATTTAAGATTTAATATCTTGTAAACCATTCGTCTGATCTCAACCCACAAAGGTTTTTTGAAATGTTTGCGGGAAGCTTTGGAATGCTCGCTGCCAACGAGATAAAAATGGTACACATTTAAAAGTTGATGTTAATATCTTGGGAAACCATTCGACATAAGTAAAATTTTGTGGTTGTGTTGGAATGCCCGAAGAATGCAGATTAAATTATGGCACGCTTTTCGAAAGTATCGCACACATTCCGAAATATATGGTAAGTTCGTGCCATAACTGTGACACGAGAAAATGTGTTACATGCATATTAAATTACGGTATTCTTTTCGAAAGTATCGTACGTACCCCAAAGTTGAGGTACGCTCGTGCCATTATTATGGAACAGGAAAATTGGTGTTAAGTTCGATACTTTCTGATATATCATGCTATACTTGATAGTATAAAGTATCGAGGTATCGTGGTATCGGGGATTCCATCCTTAGTTGCAACCCTGAATTTGCAGAACATCTCATGCTATCGATAGTTGAGTATGTTTCACATGGCAGATTATTAAGTGCCGCATTGAAATAAACGAAAAAGGTCTATAGTCCATTCCCGACTGGAAGCGACTTATGAAAATCAACCTTTGAAAAAAACACTCTAGGCATAATATGTCAACCTGTTTTTTCAATAACCTGTATTCCACAAATATATAACACTGTGGTTAACTTTAGAATACTGTATTATTGAATAAATGAAACTTTACCTTAATATGTTCTATAACTTGTAATATTATTATTATTTTTTAAATATTAATGCACAACAGCGAAAGCAACGATGTGTTGGCAATGGCCGGTAAGAAATAGTTCACAGTTAAAATATTAATTTTAACCTTGTTTTTTAGTATACTATTTGTAAATTAAACGGAGCCTATTTAAATATTTAGGTAACCCCGATAGTAACATATCTCATTTTTACAGTTTAAAATAACAGCGGAAAATATCGTGAGTAGGCTGTAATGGTACGGTGTTGTCTTATCGAGAGAGAGAGGAGAGAGAGAGGAGGGGAGAGAGAGAGAGGAGAGAGAGAGAGAGAGAGAGAGAGAGAGAGAGAGAGAGAGAGAGAGAGAGTAACTTTGAAGCAACTGTCTGCTGAGCGAGGCTTGTCGCTCTCTCTCTCTCTGTCTTTGTCTCTTTCAAACTCGGGAAGTTTCACTTGACCTAGTACGTGTTAAAATTGTACATGTTTTCAATGGTAGCATATTTCATGCTTATTACAGCAAAATAATGATTTTTGAATTTGTAATTTACAAGTGAAAAAAGATTTTAATGTTTGAATACTTATTTAAATATATTTAGATATGATGGCGGGGCAGAAACAAAGTGAAGTTGGCAGACGTGGCGAGCCATGACATGGCGTGTTGCTGTTTTACCAAACGAAGCGTAAATTACACTTACTCTGAAAAATACTTCAAATTACCACATCACGTTTGTAGACGTGTTTTTTAAACCTACCTAAGCAAGTTATGAGGTAGTGATAAATCTGTGTTTCCATGGCAATAATAAATATACTGTTACGGTGTGTTTCGTTAACCGCTGCGTGTGAAATAGCGTGGCGTGGCTGCGTGGTGATAGTTACGCTGGATCTGTGTGTGTGCGTGATTTCAAATATTTAATATGAACTATTTATACGTTGTAAATGTGAACTGTTTTTATGGCAAAGTTATTAATTTACACCCACGTCTGTTTATTTATACCAACGTTGTACCTTTGCTCCGGTGGGTATTTAAAACACAGTTGTGTAACGTGATTTACCACCAATCCTAAACAAAATAACAAAGTCCAGCCCCAATAAATTTCAATAAACGTAATACACAGTAGGAAGCAATACATATAAATATGAGTGGAATAAAAGTTACGGTAGGCTTATTTTTGTGCATGTTCACAGCTACATTTTAAGTTTGTATGACAAACAATGAGCGACACGAGTTGTGTGCCTGTTTTAATGTCTCTTTTTCGTTGGACTGGCTATTCCTTCGTTATTCTAATTGAGGCCGTCATTTTAAAGAAATAACCCAACACATGTCAAAAACAAAAAGTTGAATACTTCAGTTCATTATCCTGCAGTTTTAACAGTGTTTAACTCAGTCGCTGCAAAATATTAACGTGCATTACGTGTAATGTGGTATGTCGTGGAAAACAAATATGTTAATGTAACGTAACCGTAAGAACTATCGTTAATTTAGGCATTTTTAAAACGTCATAAAGCTGACCTAAATAATGTCATAGGCCTAAACTGTGAATATTCGTACGAAATGGTTTTTGAAATAGACCTAAGACAGAATTCGTTGAAAAGCTGTAAACAGTAAACAACTCATTTGACAGGTATAAAAGTAGAAGTCGCGGACGAATCGGGATTAATTAGGCCTCTTTTACAATACACAGAAACACACAGCCTTGCAATTTTTTTCCCTAACCAACCCTAATTCTATGCACGTTAGAGGTATATCGGGGTGCTAATTGCGTCTCAGGGCGAACCCATTACGCCTACAATGTAAGGAAGTCTTGCATTGTGGCAGAGAGAGATTGGGCAGCCATGACCAGCGATTGGGGCTATAACTACCTCCCTAAGTGTACTTAAGTTAAAAACTTTAACGAAGAGACTGGGAAAAACCGGCATAGTCACTGTAAAAACCCAGTCTACAGGAAAGAATTCAAAATTGTTGTATGCACAGCTTTGCAACTTATGAAATTAAATATTCTCAGATGCAGCAAATTACCGATATAAGTTTTGTAAAGTACACATCTCATTATTTTATAGTTTCATAGTGTTCAACGCCGCGTAAATACTACTGCCAAACCATGCGCGCGTATTATTGTAACAAAAATGATAATAGCCAAAGGAAATGCATGCGCTTGTTACCGTGTACGCTACAATGGCCACGAAAACGAACATCAGCAAACTAATACATAATTCCTCTCCTATTATATTAGCTACATGGAAGTTGACCAGCTTCCTTACGTATATCCATGACCGTACGGTGTGTTACGTGCCCCGCTTCCGTGATATATACCCGTATCATAATAGAACGGGCGTTACAGAAAATACAGCATTATTTGGTATAAATTTTATTTCCCTTTATGTAAACCTTGAAAAAAAAAAACAGGAAACAATTTTAAAAAAGAAAATAAAAATATTTTGCTAACGCATAACATGGAATGTAAACTGTTGGCAATTGTGGAACAAATATGGCTTCTATTTGTAAACTTTAGGTCCCTTGGTAGCATCTCTACACTTGTGTAACAGTTTGCGCTACCTAGACATTTTTTTAAGAACTACGTAGTGTGGACACGTTTTAAGTTTGAACAACGTTTAAACAATCGTAAATAACATTATTATACAATAAATTATATTAATATTTTAAATCTCGTTATAATAATAATTTATAGCATAGTTATAAAAACTTATAATTAAATAGTTAACTTTGTAAAAAAGTAATAAATATGATCAAGCATTTACTCCTATCCACGAACGGTTTCTGAATATGTTTACCAGTATATATTGCAAGAAGACAATTAACATAGACGTACTCGCTTCGGCGGTACATATACTAAAATTGGAACGATACAGAGAAGATTAGCATGGCCCCTGCGCAAGGATGACACGCAAAATCGTGAAGCGTTCCACATTTTTTGACGACCCCGCGCACGTAAATAGTGTTCACAAATGACTTCCCTGTAATCATCATAAGGTTGATTAAATCAGAGGTTTTTTTTTTTTTTTTTTTCAGAACGACGGGAAGAAAAGTATTTTTTCATTGCACGAAAGCTTTGCACTCCTTTTCTGTTCGCTTTTGGTATGCAATGAAATCTTTATCGGCAGTCGTACCTCAGTGAAATACTATCGTAACTAGAATATCCTAGTTCTCGGAGAAATGTATTTGTAAAGTATCAAGTTTATCAATATATACATACTGGTACATAAATTGCAATAATTGAAATTTTTTTCATTAAATATCCTCTTTACAAAGCCGTGCAGACACGGATCAGAATTTCCAAGACGAAAGAAAAAAAACCATGCTTTGTAGTTATAGTTCATAAGAAAAAAGCACGGGAACAAATCTGAAGGGACGTTTTGATAATGCAGAATTGCTTTATTTACTTATTTTTTCTTTCCTTTGATTAATTTTGCGAAACCATAGGTGTACGGAGGGTCGCGATAATAGGGTATGCAATACGCTAGTCTAGAACCACAAGGCAGTGTCTAATGACCTTACATGCGTCAAGGTACAAAGTGGAGGTTCCGTCCTGGCCTAATTTCTTATGTGAAAATTCCGAATATCCGTTTTGTAGCATACTTGTTGGCGAAAACCGTGCGTATTCAATAAATAACTTTTTTTTCAAAAGCTGTTCAACTAAATTTTCGTATGTTCATTTTAAAATCTGCGCCGGATTTCACTGCGATCAATGTTATTTATGTTGACATGCATATTTATTGGCTAATAAACCAATTTTTTTTTTTTTTTTTACGCTTGGGTACTCGCAAACTGCTTCGCAGTATTGTAGGCAAGTAAGAGATTGTTTTCAAAATGTTCGTTTTTTACTAGGAACAGAAAGACGGGAGAATAGGTTCGGAGGATAATAAATACATAGTGAAGAACGGCAACACTGGCGTATCTCTGATCGAAAATCTTGTAACAATTTGTAGACCAAGTATTGCGAGTAAAGAGCAAAGTATGATTATCAGGCACAACTGCATGAACAGTAGGGAAAAAATATAAAAAAGTCGTTACCTAGACGATAACCACATTTATGAACTGGCAAGTAGGTAAATGTCGACGTTCATTTCTGTCCTGAATAAAGATTTACAGTAAAATATTTCACAGTTTTTTTTTTTAATTGTGATAAACGCAATTGCTCACAATGAGGTCTACTATATGACTTCTAAAGTCTGTTCACGATAGAGTGAGCATTCTTGAAATCAACCGTGGAAAAAAGTCACTGCCTATGCCTGCATATATTTTAACGGGCGCACTGAGTGACATGCGCCCAGTAAAGTTGGTAACGATGGACAGGAAATAGTTCCATATTTTAACGTCGAATAAAAAGTGCTAGGTAAGTAACCATTTGTGATAACTTGAGATATTTCTTTCCCTTCCTGCTTTTTTATTGCAGAGAAGTATAAAAATAAGCAAAATTTTAAAATATTTCCTAATAATTTGTACAGTTTCACTTGACCGACGCAGAATAAAGATAAAGTGCTGTGGTCCATGGCGATGTAAAGTTTACATAAGGCGGAAGAAGACACAACGTGCATACAGGTAGATCTTAAGCAGGGCTTTTAAAAGTGCTCCATTGACCGTGAACAGCCTATAGTCAGGCTCCTTAACGATTAGTAAAAAGCGTATGTCTATTCCTTGCTTCTTCAAACTTTTTGCATTAAACGTTTGAATAATCATCCCATGTATGAAGTACTTGGTCGTTTCCTAAACATGCCATGTTTCACAAGCATCTTATTCTTGCGTTAACATAAAGTTACCTTATGTCTGGTTAAATTCAACTGCTACACATATTCTAACCAAAAATTATAGCACTTAATTTATAATTAATATGAATTAAAACAGGGAGAAAAAAAAGTGTGTTGGTAATGCGTATTAGGAAATAGTTGTTCCGCAAAATTCTGTTACAGTGAGTACGCACAAATTTGATGCATTGTCTGCTGGTGTAATTCTCTAGACTCGGTTAAGCTTTGTTTGCAAGAGGAGGAGGAATATCCTGGAAGTAGAACTTTAGCAGAGCTACAGGAAAGTAGGAAGAAACCGTAAATAGACTATACATAGGCTGCTATGAACAATGCCTGGGCTACGATCGCCGTAGCGTTCCCGTAACAATGGCGTTACCGTGGAAGTATGGAAATGAACTGGCTACAACGCTGTCACACGACTAATGAGAAACGAGCACAAATAAAAGACAGGCGGATATTTATAAACAGTGTGGCATACATGTTAACAATTACGTTCACTGTTGAAATAAATGGAACTCTGAACTGTACCGCAATGTTTATTAAATAACTATGTTCTTGTCACAGTACAATCTTGCACTGCACTGACTCTCGTGGTGGTTGGAAACGTTGTCCCGTGATTGGCCGGCGTGCAACTCGACATAAGAAACCCCGCTACCGTGAGCATGGCCGCCATCTTACGTCGTTATGTTGTGCTGCAGCTGGTCTCGTATATTATTATTTGTTACGGTGATCGTAGCCCCGGACCTTAAACCAAGAGTTAGTAAGTACTGTTCCTGTGAACGACCTTGACGGGAGCTAGCTAGTAGACAGTCTACAGTCGAGTTGCTCGGGATAAATCACTGAACCTGAACTGAACTGAAAGTCATTGCGGCTTGGCAGCACGGACTCAAATTGCTTTTCATTCACTGCGGTTGCTGCCAGCTGCAACTCGTCCTAGGCCGGCGTTACGTGCCGTCACGTGACACGTAGCATGTCGTGGTATATTGTGTTTCGTCACGTAAGCACGAAACATTTGCGCACAGAAGGTTTGTTGCTTTCCAGGTTGAAAAACCTCGAAATTCTTTTTATTCAGTAGTATTTGTGTTTTAGAATATTGATGTGGTGAGAATATGTTGTGAAAGTATGACGCATGATTTATACAAACATTGGAAACAGTTAATCTCAAAAAACCAAAATGTCTCAGGTAGATGTACACACGTTTTTCATATAGGTCTACATGGAATAAATCGTATACAACAAACTTTGGTATGGAGAGGAAATAAAATTTTGTTTAATGAAATAAGCCTATTAACATTTTCAAACCTAACGGTAAAAAAATGTGTATTCATGCATGCATTTTTACACCTGTGAGAAAAACATAATTAAATACAGCGTCAATGTAAAACTCCCTCAATTTTTACGGATAAAACAGTAAATAATTTTAGCGAAACTTCTATTACATCTTCGTCCAAACTTACCGGAGATAGTGACATAGGTGGCACATGAATTAAAAACGTGAACAGACGACATAACGAAAATAAAAACAAACCCGGGGTGCAGTGTCATGTATCACGCAAGAGCATTCCGGCGCTGCTCCATACTCACCTCTATCACCGTCATCGGCTCTCAAGACCTCGCTGTTAAGAGCCGCCCAAATCTCTTCACTCATTCACTCGCATAATGGCGTGAGATCCTCGCTCTTTTATATTCACCTATATCCCTCAGTAGGTTATCAAATTATTAATTTATTCATGTCCAAGGAATATTTTGAGTTTATTTTATAAGGTTTCACGTTAAAAGTACATATGCTGTACTTAGGCCTGTTTTGCATTGAGTTTGTGAGACGTTGCTGAGGAGAATGGTATTTTTTTCCCAAGTAAATATTTTCGTATGTTTCATCTACAAATTGTGCTCAGTTATGATCGTTAGTGACAGTTCAGCTTTAGCCACCTATATCATATGTTTAAGACCAAAGGAAATAAAATACCTGTATTTTCAAATTTATTATTTTGTATTTAAACATGTTTGGAGTTGTCGTTAGGTTTACTAACCCAGCATGATATTTTCTGTCAGTTTGAACTGTCTTTAAACACGGTAGGCCTAACCGACGAATCGCCGAACATTTTGAATAGAATGTTCTCGTCCTTTGTGGCAGACGGGTGCGTCACCATCGTAGTTCAATTTTACAACTAAAATAATAATAATAAATAAATAAAACTCATCAAGGACACTTTCAGATCCTTGGCACAGCTGACCACGCGAAAAATAAAAAATAAAAAGAGGTCCAAACATATTCAGAGAACATATTTTCAATAAATATAAAATGTGCCATCTCCAAATCCATACAGAGTAAGAATGTTTCATTAATCCTTCGAAATTATCCTTATTTTCCGGGCCATAATTAGTTGAAATGTAATATTTATGGAGTAAACGAGAATGAATTAATTTTCTCTTCATATTTTTTATCACCTAAGAACATATAAACCTGTTCAATTCCAGCAAAAATGATCTAAGAAATGATATTTGCAAGTCCCGACAGACGAAGTCATTATTAAAAGCTTTTAACTGCCCTAATATATTCAGTTGTTCATCTTCGTAATAGCAGTTGGACAAAACCAAAGTATTTCTATGAAAAGATCAACAGTGTTTCAGTTTCTAGTTCAGTAAAATGCGAAACTGTTTGAATTTAATAACAAACATTTTTGGTATGCATTAGGCCAAGGCCGAGACGGGTAGAGTAATTTTCTTTTGATAATCTTTGAATTTATTAAAATAATGGAAAGAAACTCCTTGTGTTCTATTTGTTGATTTATAGTTGAGGATACTGGCATACAAGGCATACATAGTCCTAATCGACTTGTATGCGTACGGGTAATTTAAAATGTTTCTACAATGTTGATTAGCTTCAGTTTAAGCTGGACTTCTCAATACACCCCTTTACTCGCTACTGTGAATAATTCAAGTTGGAGTTTGTTGTCACACACACACTATACTGTTTCACTATACCACATGAACACTTGAGCATCATCACAGTGTGTGTACTCAGTTCTGGCGTGCATATTCTACATACACGAGAGTGGCGATCCCTCGTGTCTGCCTATTGGAAACGTATGTATTATCACACCTGTACACAACTAAACAACTCTCCGTTCCTCAGGATGTGTAGTACGTAATATAGGAAGCTAATAACATTAATGAACATGCGCACTTCCAGCTTCACTTTGCGGAAATCGCCCTGCATGGTTGGCGTTTGTAGAGGGGGGGGGGGGAAGAGGGGGCTTCTATTGGCGGATGGAGTATGCGTGCTGAACCAACTCCACGACCCGCCACATCGCCTGACCTAAATCCCATCGAGTTCTATCAATGAGGATCCTGTGAAGGCATTACTGTTGCCATTGAGCAAATATTAGTGCAACACACTGTGTACTCACCCGAACATATATTAGTGCAACACACTGTGTACTCACCCGAACATATATTAGTGCAACACACTGTGCACTCACCCCAACATATATTAGTGCAACACACTGTGTACTCACCCGAACATATCTTAGTGCAACACACTGTGCACTCACCCGAACACATCTTAGTGCAACACACTGTGCACTCACCCGAACATATATTAATGCAACACACTGTGTACTCACCCGGACATATATTAGTGCAACACACTGTGCACTCACCCGAACATATCTTAGTGCAACAAACTGTGCACTCACCCGAACATATCTTAGTGCAACACACTGTGTACTCACCCGAACACATCTTAGTGCAACACACTGTGTACTCACCCGAACATATCTTAGTGCAACACACTGTGCACGCACCCGAACACATCTTAGTGCAACACACTGTGCACTCACCCGAACATATCTTAGTGCAACACACTGTGTACTCACCCGAACATATATTAGTGCAACACACTGTGCACTCACCCGAACATATATTAGTGCAACACACTGTGCACTCACCCGAACATATCTTAGTGCAACACACTGTGTACTCAACCGAACATATCTTAGTGCAACAAACTGTGCACTCACCCGAACATATCTTAGTGCAACACACTGTGTACTCACCCGAACATATCTTAGTGCAACACACTGTGCACTCACCCAAACATATATTAGTGCAAACACACTGTGTACTCACCCGAACATATCTTAGTGCAACATACTGTGTACTCACCCGAACACATCTTAGTGCAACACACTGTGCACTCACCCGAACATATCTTAGTGCAAAACACTGTGTACTCACCCGAACATATATTAATGCAACACACTGTGTACTCACCCGAACATATCTTAGTGCAACACACTGTGTACTCACCCGAACATATATTAGTGCAACACACTGTGCACTCGCCCGAACATATATTAGTGCAACACACTGTGTACTCACCCGAACATATCTTATTGCAACACACTGTGTACTCACCCGAACATATCTTAGTGCAACACACTGTGTACTCACCCGAACATATCTTATTGCAACACACTGTGTACTCACCCGAACACATCTTATTGCAACACACTGTGTACTCACCCGAACATATCTTAGTGCAACACACTGTGTACTCACTCGAACATATATTAATGCAACACACTGTGTACTCACCCGGACATATCTTAGTGCAACACACTGTGTACTCACCCGAACATATATTAGTGCAACACACTGTGCACTCGCCCGAACATATCTTAGTGCAACACACTGTGTACTCACCCGAACATATCTTAGTGCAACACACTGTGTACTCACCCCAACATATTTTAGTGCAACACACTGTGCACTCACCCGAACATATCTTAGTGCAACTAACCTGTGCACTCGCCCGAACATATCTTAGTGCAACACACTGTGTATTCACCCGAACATATCTTAGTGCAACACACTGTGCACTCACCCGAACATATCTTAGTGCAACACACTGTGTACTCACCCGAACACATCTTAGTGCAACACACTGTGCACTCACCCGAACACATCTTAGTTCAACACACTGTGTACTCACCCGAACATATCTTAGTGCAAACACACTGTGCACGCACCCGAACATATCTTATTGCAACACACTGTGTACTCACCCGAACATATCTTAGTGCAACACACTGTGTACTCACCCGAACATATCTTATTGCAACACACTGTGTACTCACCCGAACACATCTTATTGCAACACACTGTGTACTCACCCGAACATATCTTAGTGCAACACACTGTGCACTCACCCGAACACATCTTAGTGCAACACACTGTGTACTCACCCGAACATATATTAATGCAACACACTGTGCACTCACCCGAACATATATTAGTGCAACACACTGTGTACTCATCCGAACATATCCTAGTGCAACACACTGTGTACTCACCCGAACATATCTTAGTGCAACACACTGTGTACTCACCCGAACATATCTTATTGCAACACACTGTGTACTCACCCGAACATATCTTATTGCAACAAACTGTTGCACTCACCCGAACATATCTTAGTGCAACACACTGTGCACTCACCCGAACACATCTTAGTGCAACACACTGTGCACTCACCCGAACACATCTTAGTGCAACACACTGTGCACTCACCCGAACACATCTTAGTGCAACACACTGTGTACTCACCCGAACATATCTTAGTGCAACACACTGTGTACTCACCCGAACATATATTAGTGCAACACACTGTGCACTCACCCGAACATATCTTAGTGCAACACACTGTGTACTCACCCGAACATATCTTAGTGCAACACACTGTGTACTCACCCGAACATATCTTATTGCAACACACTGTGCACTCACCCGAACAATCTTATTGCAACACACTGTGCACTCACCCGAACATATCTTAGTGCAACACACTGTGTACTCACCCCGAACATATCTTAGTGCAACACACTGTGTACTCACCCGAACATATCTTATTGCAACACACTGTGCACTCACCCGAACATATCTTATTGCAACATACTGTGTACTCACCCGAACATATCTTAGTGCAACACACTGTGCACTCACCCGAACATATCTTAGTGCAAACACACTGTGCACGCAACCGAACATATCTTAGTGCAACACACTGTGTACTCACCCGAACATATTCTTAGTGCAACACACTGTGCACTCACCCGAACATATCTTAGTGCAACACACTGTGTACTCACCCGAACATATCTTAGTGCAACACACTGTGCACTCACCCAAACATATATTAGTGCAAACAACACTGTGTACTCACCCGAACTATATCTTAGTGCAACATACTGTGTACTCACCCGAACACATCTTAGTGCAACACACTGTGCACTCACCCGAACATATCTTAGTGCAAAACACTGTGCACTCACCCGAACATATATTAATGCAACACACTTGTGTACTCACCCGAACATATCTTAGTGCAACACACTGTGTACTCACCCGAACATATATTAGTGCAACACACTGTGCACTCGCCCGAACATATCTTAGTGCAACACACTGTGTACTCACCCGAACATATCTTATTGCAACACACTGTGTACTCACCCGAACATATCTTATTGCAACACACTGTGTACTCACCCGAACATATCTTATTGCAACACACTGTGTACTCACCCGAACATATCTTAGTGCAACACACTGTGTACTCACCCGAACATATCTTATTGCAACACACTGTGTACTCACCCGAACACATCTTATTGCAACACACTGTGTACTCACCCGAACATATCTTAGTGCAACACACTGTGTACTCACTCGAACATATATTAATGCAACACACTGTGTACTCACCCGGACATATCTTAGTGCAACACACTGTGTACTCACCCGAACATATATTAGTGCAACACACTGTGCACTCGCCCGAACATATCTTAGTGCAACACACTGTGTACTCACCCGAACATATCTTAGTGCAACACACTGTGTACTCACCCGAACATATTTTAGTGCAACACACTGTGCACTCACCCGAACATATCTTAGTGCAACTAACCTGTGCACTCGCCCGAACATATCTTAGTGCAAACACACTGTGTATTCACCCGATCATATCTTAGTGCAACACACTGTGCACTCACCCGAACATATCTTAGTGCAACACACTGTGTACTCACCCGAACACATCTTAGTGCAACACACTGTGCACTCACCCGAACACATCTTAGTTCAACACACTGTGTACTCACCCGAACATATCTTAGTGCAACACACTGTGCACGCACCCGAACATATCTTAGTGCAACACACTGTGCACTCACCCGAACATATCTTAGTGCAACACACTGTGTACTCACCCGAACATATCTTATTGCAACACACTGTGTACTCACCCGTACATATCTTATTGCAACACACTGTGTACTCACCCGAACATATCTTAGTGCAACACACTGTGTACTCACCCGAACATATTTATTGCAACACACTGTGTACTCACCCGAACACATCTTATTGCAACACACTGTGTACTCACCCGAACATATCTTAGTGCAACACACTGTGCACTCACCCGAACACATCTTAGTGCAACACACTGTGTACTCACCCAAACATATATTAGTGCAACACACTGTGACTCACCCGAACATATCTTAGTGCAACACACTGTGCACTCACCAGAAACATCTTAGTGCAACACACTGTGCACTCACCCGAACACATCTCCGAAATATTTTGTGCAACACACGTGACTCACCCAACAATCTTATGCAACACACTGTGTACTCACCGAACAATTTATGCAACACACTGTGTACTCACCCGAACATATCTTAGTGCAACACACTGTGCACTCACCCGAACACACTTAGTGAACACACTGTGTACTCACCCGAAATATATTATGCAACACACTGTGCACTCACCGAACATATATTAGTGCAACACACTGTGTACTCACCGAACATATCTTTGAAACACACTGTGTACTCACCGACAATCTTATGCAAAACTGTGTACTCCCCGAACATATTTTGCAACAATGTGACTACCGAACTTATGCACACACATGTCCTCCCGAACATATCTTAGTGACACATGTGCACTCCGAACATCTTATGCAACCTGTGATCACCGAACAATTTATGCAACACCGTCACTCACCCGACATTTAGTGCAACCATGTGATCCCGAACATATCTTAGTGCAACACACTGTGTACTCCCCGAACATCTATGCAAACACTGTGACTACCACATACTTGTGCAACACACTGTGTACTCACCCGCATATCTTTGCACACACTGTGACTCACCCGAACAATCTATGCAACACCTGTGCTACCCGAACAATCTTATGAACACACTGTGCATCCCCGAACATATCTTAGTGCAACACAGTGACTCACCCGAACATATCTTAGTGCAACCACTGTGACTCACCCACTATTTTGAACACACTGTGACTCACCCAAATTCTTATGCAACATACTGTTACTCACCCGAAATATCTTAGCAACCACGTGATCACGAACAATTTAGGCAACACATGTGACCACCGAACTATCTTAGTGCACCACTGTTACTCACCCGAACATCTTAGTGCAACCACTGTGCACTCACCCGAAATATCTTAGTCAACACACTGTGTACTCACCCGAACTACTTATGCAACCATGTGACTCACCAACATATTTATGCAACACACTGTGTACTCACCGACATATCTTAGTGAACACACGTGTACTCACCCGAACATATCTTATGCAACACACTGTGACTCACCCAACATATCTTAGTGCAAAACACGTGACTCACCCGAACATATCTTATGCAACACACTGTGACTCACCCGAACATACTTATTGCAACACACTGTGTACTCACCCGAACATATCTTAGTGCAACACACTGTGCACTCACCCGAACAATATCTTAGTGCAACACACTGTGCACTCACCCGAACATATCTAGTGCAACACACTGTGTACTCACCCGAACATATCTTAGTGCAACACACTGTGCACTCACCCGAACATATCTTAGTGCAACACACTGTGTACTCACCCGAACATATCTTAGTGCAACACACTGTGCACTCACCCGAACACATCTTAGTGCAACACACTGTGTCACTCACCCGAACATATCTTAGTGCAACACACTGTGCACTCACCCGAACATATCTTAGTGCAACACACTGTGTACTCACCCGAACATATCTTAGTGCAACACACTGTGCACTCACCCGAACATATCTTAGTGCAACACACTGTGTACTCACCACGAACAATATCTTAGTGCAACACACTGTGTACTCACCCGAACATATCTTAGTTGCAACACACTGTGCACTCACCCGAACATATCTTAGTGCAACACACTGTGTACTCACCGAACATATATTAGTGCAACACACACTGTGTACTCACCGAACATATCTTAGTGACAACACCACGGCACGTCACCACGAACACACTTATGCAACACACTGTGTACTCACCCGAACATATCTTAGTGCAACACACTGTGCACTCACCCGAACATATATTAGTGCAACACACTGTGCACTCACCCGAACATATCTTAGTGCAACACACTGTGTACTCACCCGAACATATCTTATTGCAACACACTGTGCACTCACCCGAACATATCTTAGTGCCAACCACCCTTTGCACTCACCCGAACAATCTTAGTGCAACACACTGTGATGCACTCAACTCACGAACACATCTTAGTGCAACACACTGTGCACTCACCCGAACACATCTTAGTGCAACACACTGTGCACTCACCCGAACATATCTTATTGCAACAAACTGTGCACTCACCCGAACATATCTTAGTGCAACACACTGTGCACTCACCCGAACACATCTTAGTGCAACACACTGTGCACTCACCCGAACACATCTTAGTGCAACACACTGTGCACTCACACGAACACATCTTAGTTGCAACACACTGTGTACTCACCCGAACATATATTAGTGCAACACACTGTGCACTCACCCGAACATATCTTAGTGCAACACACTGTGTACTCACCCGAACATATCTTAGTGCAACACACTGTGACTCACCCGAACATATCTTAGTGCAACACACTGTGCACTCACCCGAACATATCTTAGTGCAACACACTGTGCACTCACCCGAACATATCTTAGTGCAACACACTGTGTACTCACCCGAACATATCTTAGTGCAACACACTGTGCACTCACCCGAACATATCTTAGTGCAACACTGTGTACTCACCCGAACATATTAGTGCAACACACTGTGCACTCACCCGAACATATCTTAGTGCAACACACTGTGCACTCACCGAACATATCTTAGTGCAACACACTGTGCACGCACCCGAACATATCTTAGTGCAACACACTGTGTACTCACCCGAACATATCTTATTGCAACACACTGTTGCACTCACCCGAACATATCTTAGTGCAACACACTGTGTACTCACCCGAACATATCCTAGTGCAACACACTGTGTACTCACCCGAACATATCTTAGTGCAACACACTGTGTACTCACCCGAACATATCTTAGTGCAACACACTGTGCACTCACCCGAACATATCTTAGTGCAACACACTGTGTACTCACCCGAACATATATTAGTGCAACACACTGTGCACTCACCCGAACATATCTTAGTGCAACACACTGTGCACTCACCCGAACATATCTTAGTGCAACACACTGTGCACGCACCCGAACATATCTTAGTGCAACACACTGTGTACTCACCCGAACATATCTTATTGCAACACACTGTTCACTCACCCGAACATATCTTATTGCAACATACTGTGTACTCACCCGAACATATCTTAGTGCAACACACTGTGCACTCACCCGAACATATCTTAGTGCAACACACTGTGCACGCAACCGAACATATCTTAGTGCAACACACTGTGTACTCACCCGAACATATCTTAGTGCAACACACTGTGTACTCACCCGAACATATCTTAGTGCAACACACTGTGTACTCACCCGAACATATATTAGTGCAACACACTGTGCACTCACCCGAACATATATTAGTGCAACACACTGTGTACTCACCCGAACATATAGTAGTGCAACACACTGTGTACTCACCCGAACATATATTAGTGCAACACACTGTGTACTCACCCGAACATATATTAGTGCAACACACTGTGTACTCACCCGAACATATCTTAGTGCAACACACTGTGTACTCACCCGAACATATATTAGTGCAACACACTGTGCACTCACCCGAACATATATTAGTGCAACACACTGTGCACTCACCCGAACATATCTTAGTGCAACACACTGTGTACTCACCCGAACATATCCTAGTGCAACACACTGTGTACTCACCCGAACATATCTTAGTGCAACACACTGTGTACTCACCCGAACATATCTTAGTGCAACACACTGTGTACTCACCCGAACATATCTTATTGCAACACACTGTGTACTCACCCGAACATATCTTAGTGCAACACACTGTGCACTCACCCGAACTTATCTTAGTGCAACACACTGTGCACGCACCCGAACATATCTTAGTGCAACACACTGTGTACTCACCCGAACTCATCTTAGTGCAACACACTGTGCACTCACCCGAATATATATTAGTGCAACACGCTGTGTACTCACCCGAACACATCTTAGTGCATCACACTGTGCACTCACCCGAACATATATTAGTGCAACACACTGTGTACTCACCCGAACACATTTGCGTCAACCACGAAGTATTTCTAAGGGTGCGATCATCCATTGGAAGATGTCTGCAGGATTGTGTTGACACCCCATGGTATAGGCTGTTTACGGTAAAGTCAGCACTTTTGACGCCATAGTTACTTTTTCTTTTCAGCAATTTTTAATCCTTACAGCACAGTTTTAAATAAATATTGCCATGTAAATAATAAACGCAGTGTGTATGATCAACCGAACTAGGAAGTTAACGCCTAAGGTTAAAATAAAACATATTTTTTGACTATTATTCCAACTGAGAGGGCTTTCAAAAGTGCTCACTTTACTGTGAATGGCGATGTATGTTCTTCGCCCCAATTAGAAGGGGGTTGTTCTTCAACACACCTACACTAACACACAAAGCTGCAAGCGAGATCACGGCCAGGGTGATGACCCCAGCACCGTTAATCAAATTTCTTCCAGTTCTTTCTTAGCCTGTAACACACACTTCTTTCTGTGGTAGAGAGAGATGGCTTGCATATATCGGGTAGGATGTTCAAAACACTCCCGCACAGCGCGACTCTGGTTATCAATCAGCTACGAACTAACTTATTCCATATCACTCTGCACCAATCTCACAAAAGCCATTCTTCGCTAACTAACAGTGACGCTCCTTTCCCCCAACCCAATCCAGCAGAGGATTATACATTTTTATCCTCCGCGACTGTCGCACAGATTTTCCCAGTGTCCTCTCCTCTTTGCGATGGTTTGCTGTGCTCTACCATATGTCGATCCTTCCTCGTCTTGTGTGTAATCATAACTACAACTGCGGCCATGACACCAGATATTCCTGCAACAGCCGCAATGCAAGCGTTCATTTGAAAACAATAAATAAGGACCTAAGACGTAAAGGTCTTGCTCATACCGATACTATCATGCATATCGGAGGACCCACAGAACTGTGAAGGGACTCACGATGGCGTAGCGGGATTTGATATATATACAGGATGTAAAAAAAAAAAACTATGGCCGCAGCTTGCGGGATGTGCAGTACGTAATAAATGAAGTGACAAACATACAAACTCATGTTGTTTCCAGCTTCTTCTCCCTGCGTAATCGCCCTCCAAAGCTGGGGGATATTCCTACGGCGGACAGAGTATGCGTGCCAGGTACACTGTCCAGTGTGTGGCGTGATACAGGATACATTCCCAGTGTATAGAGCATGTTCAAGAAAAAGTGAGCACTTCTGAAAGCCCTCTCATTCGGAATAATAGTCAGAAAATATTTTTAATGCAACCGTAGACGTTAACTCCCGAGTGTGATGGATTATACACTGTGTTTACTGTC
This sequence comes from Dryococelus australis, assembly GCA_029891345.1. Classification (NCBI taxonomy): domain Eukaryota; kingdom Metazoa; phylum Arthropoda; class Insecta; order Phasmatodea; family Phasmatidae; genus Dryococelus; species Dryococelus australis. Next base: position 6,679,771 of record CM056995.1, on the reverse strand, counting down.
TTAAATGAAAATGTTTATTTAAAAAAAGGTAGTTTAAATCATACATATGTCTGAAAACAAAAAGTAACTAGAGCCTCAAAAGTGCTCACTTTACCGTGGACAGCCTATACAAGCCTAAAGATGTCGGATGGAACAAGTGTTTTGGCGCATATGTGTGCTGCGCGTAGTGTAATTACAATTTAAAACACAGAACCGCCTCTGAACCAGAGGCTGTGCGGTGTACATGTTTCGGAGTTACATAGTTCTTCGCGTAGTTTAGTTGCAATGTGAATCACAGGACCGCCACTGAACCAGAAGCTGTGCGGTGTACATATCTCGGGGTTACATAGTGCTTGGCGTAGTTTAGTTGCAGTGTGTATCACAGGACCGCCACTGAACCAGAGGCTGTGCGGTGTACATATCTCGGGGTTACATAGTGCTTGGCGTAGTTTAGTTGCAGTGTGTATCACAGGACCGCCACTGAACCAGAAGCTGTGCGGTGTACATATCTCGGGGTTACATAGTGCTTGGCGTAGTTTAGTTGCAGTGTGTATCACAGGACCGCCATTGAACCAGAGGCTGTGCGGTGTACATATCTCGGGGTTACATAGTGCTTGGCGTAGTTTAGTTGCAGTGTGAATCACAGGACCGCCACTGAACCAGAAGCTGTGCGGTGTACATATCTCGGGGTTACATAGTGCTTCGCGTAGTTTAGTTGCAGTGTGAATCACAGGACCGCCACTGAACCAGAGGCTGTGCGGTGTACATGTCTCGGGGTTACATAGTGCTTGGCGTAGTTTACATATTTCTTCGCGTAGTGTGGTTGCAGTGTGCTCCACAGGATCGCCACTGAGCCAGAGGCTGTGCGGTGTACATGTCTCATGGTTACATCGTGCTTTGCGTATTGTGTAATTTCATTGTCATCATAGGACCGCCTCTGAGCCAGAGGCTGTGCTTTGTATATATCTCGGGGTTTCATAGTGTTTCGCAGAATTATTGGCAAATGTGTGTAGTGTTTCTGTATGTGTTCATACAGTATTGCAAGGTTTGTCTATGTTCACTTCATGTGCGCTCATTGCTGGAGATCTTCATTGAGTGCTTGTCACATATTTAGTGGTTCCTGTGAGCCAACGGGGTGCTTCTATTCCCCACGTCTCGTCGTGATCAGTGTTACCTACACTGTCTACTCTCTTAAGTGGTAAAATGCATGTAATAAATGGGTTCTATCCTACATATGTCCATATCATAGACTAAAGGTGATGTTGACCGATTCTTCGACTTCTGCTCATGTACCCAACACTGACCTACCGCAAACCAACACAGCTGTCAAAGTCACATGATCAGCAGTGAAGAACGTGTTTGCTAAGATCTTAATTTGTTTATTGACAAGCACGTTTATATGAATAAAATACTTTTTACCAGTTGAATTAAATAAAACTGTATTAGAAATGTTTTACAATCAGTACAGTAACATCTCAAAGTTCTTCTTAAGTAAACAGTGTTCTAACCTCATATCATATCTTCGTTGTTTATGATTGTCGTGTTGGCAGAAAAGCACATTCACTCTACGGTCCATACGAAGAATACCGAGTCCTTGAGTAATGTGATTCTGCATGTGTACTGTTGCGCGACGGCAGCGCTGCGAGCGGCGAGTGTGGGATACTACCCTACGGCCCCTTGTACGGGTGGGGGGGTGGGGGGGTTGTTTCTCAAGGTCATCGGCGATAGTTCTGGGAAGTAACTAAACTTGCAGCGTCTTCCCGTGGACGTAACAGTTCCTCGTCCACTAATAGTCTTCGTGTCTCTAGTGATGGCGGCTTCCTAGGCGTGGCAACTGGAGGCGCCTTTTTGCCTCAGCCTGTTGCCTGCCGTCGCACTCTACCAACTAAACCTGAGTAAACGAACAGGAAGGAGCACGTATTTCGAAACACCTCGTACTTTTTTGCACGCCCAGAATTTGATATTAACTTGAACGACTCACATAAAAAAAATAAAGGAACAAAAATTGAGTTATAGATAAATAAACAGAGATGTCGATACTTAGTTTACGGTTTGTTGAGTTCTTCTGGACGTCCTGTTTAAATTATACTTTTGTTTATAGGTTGTAGACTGTGTTACAACCGGCCAGATTCGTTAAGAGCTGAGTGTTTTTAATTTAATATAAGAGATAAATTTAATTCCCTAGTTCATGTACTATACTTGGAGACCCCAGAAATTCGCGAGTTCAGTGACCTGTAGGCTAGACGTCATAGTTTTGTATGCTCTCATACAGATATCAACTGTTTATTGGTGTATTGTTGTGCTAGTAAAAGGCGGTGGTTGGGCGCACAATTTCTTGCATGTTTGTTATTGGCTCATTTATGTCCAGGAGGTGTCAAACATCATGTCGACCAACTACAAAAGTAACAGGAACGTACAGGTATGTGAATTCCAACTTGTCTAGAAATGAACCCGCGAAATTCTCGGGTCTCTAACAATAATACCAAAATATGCATACAGCTATGTATTTCACAGTGTACTATCACTTGCTGTATTGTAACCCTGCGTGCAAATACAGTGGTCAACCGCCATAACACACAATGTTCTATCAGTTCGATCATCTAAAGAATAAAATTATTATAATTAAGTATTTTACAGCCCAGTACAGTTTGCGGGACTTCATCAAATTGTTACGGTTTTACTGCCTTTATAGATTGTTCACGTTTAACTAAGCTTTGTTTGAAATCAACCTTAGAGAAATGTCATTGTCTCTACCTGGACACGATGTCTGGCAAGCGTGTAGTACAGTTGGGAACGATGCAGGGAAAGTAATTACATTTCTCAACGTTGAATTTAAAGGGTTGGGTAAACATTGTAAGGGTTAATCAGTTAGGAAAACAATTAGTTTTTCTAATAATGTTACAGTTTCACTTGAGTAATGCATGCATAAAGGGATGGATCGGGTGTGTTGCACTGTTAATTTTACATGCGGCGGAAGAATACACAATGTGCATACAATTAGATCTTAAGGAGGACTTCAAGAGTACCGTGAACATCCTATAGTAATTTTTAACCAGTAAATGCCGGGGAGAAGTAAGTGGTTTGTCACGCGGGCAGTGAAATTAGTCGTAGTGTAGTCAAACCATGGCGACTGCGTAAAACGTTAACAAATAAATATCCAGTGTCTTGTCGTTCCGTAGAACTTGATACAAAATATTTGATGCAGAAAGTTATAGTTAGACGGTGGAGAGTGATGCCCCTTAAAATAGGTGTCGAAACTACCTGACAAGTGTATGGCAATATTCGCAAACTTGTGGCGGGAAGGAACATGGTTTCCATTACGTGTAAGGTAAAATTACCGCACTCTGGAGAAAACTTCACGAACATGGCAGTGCCAAAATCCCACAAATGGATGGGAAAATCACCTTACGACGCGCGCATCTCTTCAGGATTGTCTCAACAGCTAAGTGGGAGAACGAGTGGAAGAAACAATCATCAACACACTTATATTCACTTCTAATGTCATGTTGTTGGGATCCATGGTTCGCGCCCATCCTCCGGCACGTGATTTTGGTTACTAATCTTCAGAAGATATAGGTAAGAAAAACAATTACCCGTATTAATACCCCGTGTATTTTTAAATATAATTTTATTATATATTATAAATAATATTACATTACTTGTATGGGATTTCTCCCCCACTTCTGTTAGGTACTTTTTCTCTACGATTAGGGAATAGTACCTTACTTGTAATGTAAATTTACTCCACATTTGACAGGTAATTTTACCTTACGTGTAGAGGAAATTAGTTTCCCTTACGCGTAAGGGAATGTTACCTCATTTTTTTTTTAATGGCGTAGAGATGTGCATAATTCGCGTCATCTTTCGGCGACAGGATAGACTCCACTGCCTTATAAACAAGTGAGCATCGTCCGTGGTTTCATTGGCCGGTGGACTTTAATCAACTTCACCTACCTGCTTGATATCCTTAAAAGAGATTGCCACTTCACTGCTGATCTTATCTTATTGGCTCAAGAGTTCTCCGAGGCGAGACAGACATATCTCCGGCCAATGACTGCAGTCAGTTAAATACACAGTAACTTGCAGTTCAGTCTGTCCTTAAATAATACCGCTAATGTCGCAGGTCTCCACTGATGACATTTAAGAGGATTACGGCGCTCGTACATCAGACTTATAGGCGGCTTCCTACTCTATATTGTTCGACCAACTCCTGCAGAATAAAATGACCTTGTACGAAGTGTTAATGCTGCGGTACCTTATATCGTCGGGGCATCTCGTAATCGTGTCCAGGTTCTCTGCCTGTGGGAGGGAATTCTCGCTGTCAAAATGTTCAGGAATCAGCGTCTTGACTGTTGCTCACTGGACTCGTTACCACACTTGGGTTGGCTAGAGCTAGCAATTTTTCGCGAAAAGATATGGGTATAAGGTAGACTTCAATACTATAAACATCCAACAGAAGTTCGTCTATTGCCATTGGTTGTTGTCTGCTTGAGAAGATGTGTTCATATTTGACCGGGCCATGCTCTCAGAATTCGGCAACATCGGCACGGCTCCTACGTGAGTCATGTGCAGACAGTTAACACGTGTCAAAAAGAGTAATTCAGCCAATCAAGTTAGTTAAACGACTCCACAGTGTTTTGAAGTACAACTTGTCTTGAAATATTTCCGCGAAATTTCACCAGCCCCTAGTGAGGGAACTTTCAAACAGACTGCTGATTTAAAACCCGCCCATGCCATTATAACAAGAAGTCTCTCCCCCCCCCCCCAAATTTCCCTATCACTGCCGCAGTAGCCTCGAGATCACTTATGTCTTACCCGGGATTCGAACCCAGAGCCTCCCGCACCCCAGATCGGTGGCGCACCAAACGACTGCGTCACGGGAGGTCGGCTATGCTCCCGATAGGTTTACCTACAAAAATAAATTACATTCCAGACAATGAAGGGATTTTACTTTCAAGATATTACGCACATTGGAAACATTTCCATGCCCTCCAGCACAGGTCAAAATGAATTGTTCAGACTGGTGTATCTCAAAATATACGAACAACTCTGTAGTTCGTCCCATCACTAATGGCCAGTTGCACCAACATATTCCCCGATCCAAGATCCAATAATCCTAGTTCCGAACCAGGATCTAGTTCGATCTAGGTTCCAATGTAAAGGTGTTGCACCAACAAAATTTCATGATTCCGGATATCCGATTCATCGATCTTCGTTTCAAAGTGAGATATAGAGATTAAGTACGAGATAAGTTTTGCTATTGGTTCGTAATATATGACGTCATGGAAGTAGGCGTATTTTTCACTATAGATATAACTAAATGTGCGATGTTTTATCTGTTTTAAGTGAATTGTTGCTGTACAAGTTTTACTTAATAATATTCAAGTGTGTATGATACTGTTTTAATTTCCCAAGAAAACAATCGAACGTAATTCTACCTGTTGGCGTTTGTCAACGATGGCTGCTGATCTCGGATTGAGATTTCAAACCGCCAATTTTAACGGTTCGAAATGAACTTCATCTCGATCTCCAGTCCAGCTCTGAACTAGAATGGTGCAACAGTTTTCTGTGTCGATCTTAGATCCGATCTCGGATTGTTGCAACCGGGCATAAGAGCACTCTCTGTAGCTAGACACCACCATCCGTAGCTGTCTGCGGTTCGGTAAAGGGACTATATTCACACCTGCGCCAATCGTAGAGTGAATAATATTGGGTAGAGCGAGCTCGCTGGCTGCGCGTACAAAATCTCCGTGTACCAACATTGAACTGCATTGTTGCCAAAACTACTATCGTAAAGGACATCGTTAAGATTTCAGGTGAAACTCTTCATGTAAAGAAATGTTTTGAGATGTTTCGATACTTCCTCTAACTCATTTTGATGCAATGTTAAAGTCAAATGATTATCTTGTGAAAATTCAGATATTGTTTCAAGCTGAATAGGACGCCTGAGGGGCGTATCTAAGTTCGTAAGGGATGGGGATCTTAATAATAAAAATAAATAAAAGAAACTAAATTTTATTTCTAGTTTATTCACTCTACTACTATGTATGTACAACATCAATTAGCTGTCTCCATTTTTACTCTTTCTATTTAACAGCGAGCGCATTATTTAATGTTTATTTCAACTTCAATTAATGTAATTAATCTCTCTCTTGATTACAGTCAGATAACTCAAAGGCCTGCCCATTATTAGCATGTGTTCAGTCTGTTTCCATCAGTTGTACCGCCAGTCGTACAGTCAGCCCCTCTGACTCCCGGCCACGAGGCCCAGTACACTTAAATACGCTCAGGGCGACCGCCTGGAAGGTTCGACAAACCCCGAGTTGCGCCGAGAGCCTAGGCCAGTAATCCAGAGCATTCTTCGATAAACGAGGAAAAACACCACAACCAGGGTCACACAGCGTCGTACCACAGAATATTATCTTGTCGGCCTGGCTTTGAAACTGACACAACGCCGCTCGATCGTCTGTCACTGTTATCTCATAACGACTCTCCTTCATCCTCGCTCCCACACGCGCCGGGCGGGCCAAGGACAGTGGCGCAGACCTACGACAAGTGACAATATAAACAAACTCGTTCAACACTCTTGACCATTTGACTGTGTCAGTTGTGTTTTTTGGGGTAGGTCAGTGTTGGGTACGCGCGCAGATGACGGGGAATAGGTCTACCTCGTCTCTAGTCTATGGCGTCAATAATTTACAGACTTATTTCACGTCTTTGTAAGCCGACAGATGAACTAACTCGACGTCTAGACTCTTGTCGAATGGGAAGACAATACCCGACATCCTGGAAAGTGATCGTCATCGCCTGGTGTAAGTTGTTGACGATACAATACAATGTCTGCATGTTTTCACTGGCAGTGAGCTGCACGTTGCAGAGAAAACATGCAGGCACGTTTTCTCCAGTAGTCTCAGTAACGGTAATATTTAAGTCATGTGTCATACTGACGCACATTCCACTCAGGGTTTTACTCCAGTGGAAATCTGAATCATCACACCCACACAACACAATTGTAGAACAATACTTTGGTAAAGCAGAGCCACTGGGAAAAAAGCAAAAATAATCTGATACAGCAGATCTACCTAAACACTGAATCGTCCTGATCATTTTATGACTGGAAGGTGCATTTCTGACTCGGCTTGAAACTTCGTAGACCAATCATAAAGTAGCGTCATACACACACGGCAGCCAATAATGCTTTTTTGAAATGTGCAGAGTAGGTTGAGTGAGTGAATGAGGTTTGGGCGGCTGTTAACATCGAGGTTTTTGAGAGCCAATGAGGGTGAAGCAAGGTGAGTATGGAGCAGAGCCGGAATGAAGGGGTGGAGGAAACGGGAGATCCCCGAGAATACCCACCGACCAGTGGCATCGTCCGGCACGATTCCCACATGCGAAAATCCGGAGTGACCCAGCCGGAGATCGAACCCGGTTCGCCTTGGTAGGTGGCGAGCAGTCTAACAGCTTTTTTTGAAGTTGACTTTATTGACATATTGAGCGATACGTGTGCCGTTGGACATAGCGTGTGTGACGTTTCATAGTGTGTGTTTGTGAAGTTTGACGAGCTCAAGGTAGACCGAGGTGATGACAAGTCCACAGTTCACACGTACGCGACATGCTAACTGAAAATACGCCCTGGAGGAACCTAGGCGTGAACCCTGGCCAGTGGCTGTATTCTGTTACTCGTTAGCTGTCATATAACGATCGGTACGATCTGTTAACGAGAAATATCGTTTCTGTCATTGAAGAGCAATTCTGTAACATCTGTTTACCTACAAATGCCGGTACAATATCGAAAATCCTCGTTAACTACGCTGTGGAGAACCGAGAAATCTCGTTATCGTAACGAGTTGTACGAGACACTTCGGTAACCTACCGATTCGTTTCGTAATGCCGAGGTCGTAAATAAGCAGTAGGCTAGTATGTTGGACAATTGTCCTACACGCTAAACCAAAATGAGAGTAAAGTGAGCCAAATTAGTGAAACGCAGTGAAATAAGCTTCGTTTAAAACAGTCGCAGTCGACGATAGTTAGCTGTTGTGGGCGCTACGTGAACAGCTTTAACCTCGTCAGCTGAAAACACTCGAATTAAATTTCAAAGCACAAAGCGATTCAGTCTGTAACATAAGCTAGCTCTTGCACACTGTAAAGCAGTTTTATGTACACAGAATGCTAGTTTAAATTCCCAAACACGTAATATTTTGACGTGAAGGTACAGTTACATTTACGTCAACATTAATATAACTATGACTACTTAGCAGAGCTGTACCATCGATGTGGCGTAGTGACTCGGCGTTCGCATGGTCTAGTACAATTTTAGGGTCGCGGGTTCAATACCACTGTGCCGTACAGGACGGGAACAAGGGAGATTTTGTGTACATACAGTTAGAAATACCAACTAAGCAATTTATTGTTTGCGCAAAACTCTTGTTTACAATTTCAGCAGTTCCATCAAAAATCCACACAGCCAATGTTTAATTCATAGACACATGAGTAGATAATAATATGCGTGAAGCTGATATCAGATACTACAATCAATATTTCAGTCACAAATTAAGGCTGCTTAACAAGGTTCAGGGACGTCAATCCTGTAGCACAAAAAGGAAAGCAAAATTCTCTTGAACTCAACTTAGAAAGTTTCTAAGCAACAACAAATAGCAATTCTCGCTAGTTAAGTTTGCACCTTACAAATATGATTTAAAACATTCACACCTTACAAGAGGTGTTTTGATACCATTCTAACTAATCCACAGTAGAGGCTATAAAAGGTCCACAAATACAAATTAAAACCACAATAAAATATTAAAGACCTGGAATAATATTTACATACGCTCTCATTCAATAAACATTAAGTATACTAGCCAATAACCTGTGAAAGACTCTATCGCCACCTTAACTAATATCCTTTAGAATAATAATGAAAACATGTTATACCAAGGTTTAATTTAACTCTCATAAAATACATATGTATAATTCCGGATTACGAGTGCCCAATAAAATTCCACTTGAAATTCCACTCTGAGAAAGTATTTCAAAATCTCAGGCAGTTTACTTATTTACCAACCTATTAAAACTTAGGCTGAATTGCCTACATAAAAAATTCTCGTTTAGTGCATAACTAAGCCACTCCATTTTACATATCACTAAGCATTACAAAACACAAGCCTTCTAAAAAATTATCATTCAAGAGGTGCATAACCTAGTAACGAAATTAGCTGAGCATTAATACATGCGCTCAAGGTACACACAGCTCGTTAGCAATTCAGATGCGAGCCCTGAATACTCTGACACAAGGCACCCGCCAATCAGTTATCTTTGCAGGGAAAAACGATCCCCAGGACGAGTTAAACCATGCCCTTCAAAAGTGCGAGGAAGCTAGGAATCTGGCGTATGAAATGTCAAAAAATTAACTGCGATTAACAGGAGAGCACGATCGCGCCGCATCGCGATACCAAACTGAGCAACACTGCAAAAGAAACTCGAGCGGAATTCCAAAACAAGTAACCTGGCAATGGTTCTAACTCCAGGACATCGGGCGACTGAAACAGCCCTATCATAGCCACGATTCTTGAAGCCTGAACCTTCACACCAGCAAATAAGCAACTTCGCGGGAGTTTCAATATCATCAAGTAAGTCTGCTGAAATTCATGGCTAACAAATCACCAGAGTCCCAGCACTTAGTAACCAATCCTTTAAGGAGGTAAGTAGCAAAATCAAAACATGAAGCAACCAATTTTATGAAAGTTATTTTCAGACATTGCCACGAATTAGCCCGTCAAAAGGCATGCCCGACATTAACCACCATGTTCACGAGAGTTTACAGAAATTGTTCTCCCATGAGAAAAATTCGAACTCAACAACTCAATATTTCTGCTTCTACAAAAAAAGAAGGCCTGCCAGCAACATTTCTCTCGTGCGTAATGAATCGCTATTCACAGCGATGGATGACTTCCGGCGATCAAACCGACGGAGTGGATGTCAACTAGATGGCCGTTGAATGGTATCAGGCAGAATCAGCGACGACACCCATATGAGCACGAACACTCACTAAAGCGAAGTGCCTTCAACCCTGGCTGGAGGAAAAGTGCTCGAGGAAGGGAGGACCCAGGCCTGGCTCAGTAGGGGAAGGAGGGGAGGAAGGGGAGAGAACTAGGAGTAAAGGAGGGGAGCGAGATGGCTGACGATCGCGCGCATAGCCAGAGAAAAGAGATCACTAAAAGTTCGGCGACCAGGTGACAGTCGCACCAACTACGTCCAAGATATTTTTATAGAGTTTTTTATTTTACTAATATTGTAACATAACATTCTGATTAATATATTTTAATACAACAATATTAATAATGCGACTAAAACCACAATTGTTGTACTAAACTTATGCACATTGATCAGCCAGGTTAAACAAATATAATTATACCTAAGTTTGTAAATTATATTCTGCTGTGTTTATTATATAGGCAAACATTATAGGCATGCTAGTAGTTGTGTTTAACACATATGTCCTATTTGAGTGATAACTGTAATTGCTGCAAAGAAAAATCCATATTGTCCCAACACTAGCTGCCATGTCGTGCCGAACTGTAATGAGTTATTTTTATACGATTCATGTCTTAAATATATTATAATGTTATTTTTAATTACTTATAAAAATTATGAGCAGCTTGGATTTAAACATGAAACACAAAAATCTCACAATATGACAATTTTGCACCATGCCTCAACCAACTACATTGTCATGGCAACTTGCAAGCTGAGAAAGTTAATTGTTTTATATACGAAACTAAACTGCAAGATACATCATTACGATTTGTTGATACTTTCTATATACAGTGCAGTCAAACGGCCTTCCTTTCTTACTTCCCTTATACACACGTGTATTCCGGTGAATAATGTTTGGATTTGCCATGGGGACAGAAAATTCTAAGGCGGACAGCATAACATTATAGAGTGTTTTAGACGTTCTACACGTGTATTTGATTTTCTTTCGAAACATAAATAAGGCCAAACATATATGCTCGTTAATGTAACATTTACTTTATGACTATTTGTAGCTGCCTCTCCTTCAGTGCACCCTTGTTTCTGTTTTGTGAAAGGTAATTGGCTGGTTAACTGTGTTAAACGTCGTTTAGATGTAACGATCGGTATCAGAAAATGCAACGAAACTGTTCGGTGCACCATTTTCCACTAATGTTAACGAATCGCATCCTCGATACGTTACTGTCGTTACAGCCTGCGGAATTCGTTATTGGAGTTCTACCGAAATAATTCGTTTCGAGGGTAACGAGTTACAGAATACAGCCGCTGGAATGGTTAAAGGTATAAGGTTTTAAAATAGCACAGTTGTGCACAAAAATGTTAAAAAACGAAGTGTTCAGCCGACTGTAGAATGTTTACGACTGATATGCCTAAATTATGTCAATGAAGAATTAAAAAAAGTAAAAAAAAAAAAAAAAGATCACTACTTGAAGTTAAAGAAAAAAACACGAAAGACCTGCTGTTATATATGCAAAGGTACTCAAATTATAACTTGACCCTGTAAACACTAGATACAATATCACGACCTCGAGTACTTAATAAGGTAAGTGTTCATCTGGTTGACTCAGTTTCAAGAACAAAGTATTATTTAAATGAGTCCTAGCTGTATGTCATAAACACTAATTCTTATAATTTTTTTTTTCAATAATCGGCATCCTCTGGTTTTATTCAAAAGCGAGATTTAACAAAAAGAAATTTAAAAAAAAAATATTATTTTCAATTTTTCGAGCACTGTATCCATGTAAGGGCTTCTTCATTAACTGACATACAATTAAACTTGCAGAAAAGAATTATTGTGTAGAAGCAAATTTACTCTGACGCTGGCTTACTTCATCCATCTAGGAGGCGATGCAGGAATCCCAGGTTTTTCTGCACCTCGGATTCGGAGTACCTCGAGCAGTTCCAGCCAGCCGTCCTCGGGTCACCAGATCAAGCACTCCGCCATCGCGCATCCCCCTTGGCAGCTCTCGGTACATCTCCATCTCACCGGTGTTCGGCGGAAATCATTTCCTGTAGCTCCAAACTCATTCAGCCGTCATCGTGGAGGTTTTGTTCCGAAGTCCTTCCTTAATCGTTCCATCAAACCCTCCTTTTCACTAACTTTCTTTTTCAACAGTCCTCACATTGTTTTTCCAGCGCTTGTCTCTACCGAAGTTTAACGCATGGAGAAAGTTCTAATAAAACATTTATGTTTCCAGGTAGCTATTAAGTTTACTATGGGAATAGTTTTGAAATGACAAACTTATTCAAAATTATCGTTACCACCTGGAGTGCAAATAGAAAATCTGGATATCATGCACATTAACGATTATAAGTACATAAAATGGTATGCAAGACCATAACTTTGAATGTCAACAAACATATGTAACATTTCATAACTTTACAATGTTAATAAATAAATCTACGATATTTTTCGGTCCTGCAATGCAGAGCTGTATTGTATTGGTGGAGCGGGAGTCAAGGGATAAAATAGCATGTTGATGAAGCCCATAACTCCAACGTGAACATACTTAATAATAATGCCGCCTTTTATTTGTGCTATATGTAGCATGGGAACTGAATACAAAACCTTATTTTAGGTTCTGGTAATAAAAATTTGCTACCCGCCCCTTGTGATTCACGAAAATGTATCTACCGATATATGTAATTAAATATCCCCAGAAACACACATTTTAAACACGCTGTACTGCATACGTCAGTTTTATTGAAGTATTATTTCATGTGTGTTACTGGCAATTTGCAAATTGTTGAGCAGTGCAATTGTTCAAATGTCAGGTAAGGCACGGCAAATTAATACATTGTGTTTCAAACCTGCACCGATATGTTACAAAGTTGTGATATACACATACATACGTGACCGTTAAAAAATGACTACAGATGAAGCAGCTGTTCACGGATGTAAAGGTTCCTACTGCAGTTTTCGCTGTCGCGTGTGAAACCAAAGGCTACTCCATGGGCCAACGCCATTTCGTTCGCCTGGACATCACTTTTGCAATCGACACGACACACGCTGAACTAAGCCTTCACTGAAATGTTGAAACATTATAAACACAACTTTGTAACTCGTGCAAATAGTTAAAAACACAACGTATACTATATTTGTAATGTAATTTTGAGTTTCACACGGGGTAATACAACAGTCAACAAGCCATGTCGTCAGTCGTGCCAACGTAACGTCCTGAGTCGTCCCGCCACCGAGGCGTAGCTCACAACAAATTTGCACACGTTATACTATTTTGTTTTGCCTTGTAGGGGCTTCAAATAAAAAGAGACACACGCTAAATGCCTTTCGAACTTGACTAGTGGTGTATGTTAAATAAATTGTGAGATGTAATTATTATCATATCAATAAAAAAAGCAGTACTGTTAAATAATCGCAATTACAGCGTACTGTTAAAGGAGAGTGTTAGATATGCGCCGATGTCTAGTTATGTGAATATTTGTTTATAATATTGCAGGAAGGTCAAAGGTCAAAGTATTTCATGCAAATATAATTAAAAAATTTTAAACAATAAACTTTTGTAAATTGAAGTATATTATATGTTTTATGGTTTCTTTATAAAAAGCTATATAAACAACACCGCTACTTATTCTTTAGCGAAAAAAATGTCATAAGTTCACATAAGATATAAACTCTGCCAAGACATTAACATTTTACTTGTAGGAAGTTGTAACAGTCACATAGATTATTTTAATAGTCACTGTATGTGGCAGCTTTCAATCCGCCAAAGACTAAATTATTCAAATGAGTTTTTTCGTATGTTAAGTTTTGTAAAGTTAGAAAGTGACTTCGTTGTGGCAGTCTACCATGTTTCTAGAAAACATAACAACTGACAATTTATTTATTTCTGTGACCTGTAACGTACACTAAGCTAACACTACACCATCAACGACATAGCCGTGGCTTTCATATGGTTTGCCATAGCTCTGTTTACTGCTGCACTCTGCACGACACAACGGAACTACCTACTAGGACTGTACTCCTGATGTCTTCGAACAGCGTTGCCAGCTCACTTTTGAGTGTCCACTGCCATGGGCCTCAGGCCATAGAGAAAATAATCTACTAGTACTACCCCCTGGGCTCGGGTGATACGTTTCTGTCATTAGCAGATATATTTTTAAAAAATTTCAATACACTACATATCTCTTTTGTACTCGGCCAGTTATGCTGATGTATTCTGACAGGCTCCCAGGCGAAATATTTAATTCAAATTTACAATATACATCTCAGCCGACTCACCTAACGTAATTTACGTATTCACATGTGGCTATGAAAATAAAAAAAACAGCAGCACTTGGTCACTAAACATAGCACAGCTCAAAACCAACTTAGTTGAAAAACTGTGAGCTAACATTGGTTTCAGATTACTTTTGTAGGCTACAAAATGGTACCTCATATGTGGTTTCTGTAACTTGTTTATGAAATAAAATTACTAGGTATTGGCAGAACATACAGCAGAAGCTCTGATACGTAGAGCAAATAATTTTTATTTACTACTTAATATTATTTGTTTGTTACCTAGTTTTCAAATTCTCCTTTATTTAAATAAACTGATGCAGTGATCTCAAAAACATTATCATGGTGTATTGTTAAGGTATATTAACGCTCTTTTTAAACAGAAAATTGGCTTTTCTAAGTTGATTTGAAGGGACAATGTTCTGGCAGAGTTTGCACACAGAATGCTTCCCTTTGATTTTTTTTATGTCTAATGGAATTCAGTATTCATACTATGTACCACAAATCCTGCAAATCAGAATTGCTTTCAAATGATGACAAACAGAAAATATACTATCATATATTTTACACTGCATGAATTGCATACACCAATACCAGCGGTGAAGCCAGAAGGGGGGGGGGGAGGGCTAAGTGTGTTGTAACCACCCCCCCTTCCTTTTTTTACCATACGAATATCAACTGTTAGAATTGACATTATTAATAAGCCTTTCATTTCGATAAAATTGTAATTGCTGTTAACTAAGACTCATGTTATTAGGCTATTTTAAGTAACATTTTCTCTAATAATTCAGGGAAAAATCAGGGAATACAGGATGATGTAATTATGAGCATATGCATTTTAAAATTTCCAATTTTAAGATTGTGAACTAGCAATAATACAACTTGCTAAGTGTCACAGGGCCTATATATAAAAAATAAAGTATTTGCGTATTTGTAATGGACACTCCAGTGAAGTCAATAGCGGATATCACAAGAAATGTTAATGAGCTGAATAACATATTGGCGCTGCTCAATTGGTCTGTGCAGTGTAACGTAACTCAACTTCACTAATAGCATTTATTTTCTGTCAGTGTTAGATAAATATAATACTTGAAGTTTTCGGTTTTGAAAACAGCTCAAGGATGCTAGTAAGATTATGTCAGAAAACAAGGAAAATTAGGGAATTCCAAAATATAACTTCAGTGAACACTACATACGACAGCACCACTAATGCCAGTATAACCTCCCTCGCTTCCTACAGCCAGTGTAACCCCACTCTTGAGGAATTTCTGGCTTACGCCACTGAATCGATACTAGTAACTGCCTCCATACAGAATGAATTACGAAATGCATTTTAGGAATATTATAATTCAACTACACATTAGTATTTTCATGACTACTTTAAAACCTGAAATAATATACAAGTAGATTTTAAATCATTAATGTGAATATTGATCGGAACCTATATATAGATTTATACTACATGGCTGATACTCAGATTTGCAAATATCTCTTTGGATGGATATATTATTTATGTAATGTGGGGAAACATTATAAATTAAAGATTTACAGGCACCCAACTGTAACAAAGCGTGAAAGTAAAATTAACATCACGTATTTCATCGTATATATGTATGTATGTATAGTATATTGCTTCAGAAATGTTTAATCGGCCCAATGTCTGTATTCACTAATCAGCGGAGATGTCAACTTTTCGCAAACAAATATCGTGATTTGTTTTATTTCCAAAATACTTAAACTTATATTCTCTTTCATAACTGGATGATTTTCACTGGCGCTGGTTTCAAGCGTCTGTCAGCGAATTACAGATATTTACTCCTAGATTATCCAAAATGTGGTTGGCTTGGTCTACTAACAAATGTTCACTCCTAGATTATCCTAAATGTGGTTGGCTTGGTCTACTAACAAATGTTCACTCCTAGATTATCCTAAATGTGGCTGGCTTGGTCTACTAACAAATGTTCACTCCTAGATTATCCTAAATGTGGCTGGCTTGGTCTACTAACAAATGTTCACTCCTAGATTATCCTAAATGTGGTTGGCTTGGTCTACTAACAAATGTTCACTCCTAGATTATCCTAAATGTGGTTGGCTTGGTCTACTAACAAATGTTCACTCCTAGATTATCCTAAATGTTGTTGGCTTGGTCTACTAACAAATGTTCACTCCTAGATTATCCAAAATGTGGTTGGCTTGGTCTACTAACAAATGTTCACTCCTAGATTATCCTAAATGTGGTTGGCTTGGTCTACTAACAAATGTTCACTCCTAGATTATCCAAAATGTGGTTGGCTTGGTCTACTAACAAATGTTCACTCCTAGATTATCCAAAATGTGGTTGGTTTGGTCTACTAACAAATGTTCACTCCTAGATTATCCAAAATGTGGTTGGCTTGGTCTACTAACAAATGTTCACTCCTAGATTATCCAAAATGTGGTTGGCTTGGTCTACTAACAAATGTTCACTCCTAGATTATCCTAAATGTGGTTGGCTTGGTCTACTAACAAATGTTTTCTTATCAAGACAAATGTCTAATGAACAAAGGAATGCCGAAGTAGCGCACATGTGATACTGAACTGTAGGTGGCCTGGAATACTTTTCAAAAAAATCAGTTGACCCTACCCATTAGACACTGAAAGCATGAGTAAGACATCCTAAAATATATTCGTGTTTTCAGAACATTTCTATATTGTTTAACACATTGCACATTTTTAGGCCAGATATTTTGACAAACTCTTGACATAATCAAGTAATCGTTAAGTATATTAATGCAAATATTACGTACATTAAAGGAAATATAGATGCCGTATTCGAACTAGGCATCTCAAGTTGCGATATCAATTTGCGAGAATCATTATATTACTTTGTTGTAGTTTAAGAAGTTCAAGTAAATTATCGCTGGATTCATAGTCAATACAAATAAGAACTTTCTTATATAAATAATGAGCGTAATTTCCTCAACATGGGCGCAATTAATGTTTAAATAATTTCTCAAAAGCTTTGATGGCAGGTAGGACTAGCCGCCTCGTTGAAAATCAATATCATTAGAGGTGAAGCCAGAAAACTATTACAAACACACACGTGCCTCACCCGGGACTCGAACACGGAACCTCGTACCATAAGTTAGTGTGCAATCAAACTGCATTACGATGGTGGGATTCGAGCACCAACTTCCCATTTAATCGGTATAATGTTTCGAATGACATGGTTCAGTAACCTAAAATATTTACAGGGCCATAATTTCTAAAATAAGTGATTGGGCCACTTAAAACACTTAAGTTCACATGGCCTACCATTGCACTATTTGTGTGAAGAATTTGGTAAATGTCGCTTGATTAGTCCCTGAGGTATGACATAAAGCCGCCATGTATTTCATGTGACGATCTTCACAAATGGAGGACAAAAATGTTATGTATTATCACATTTCATAATTGCATACCACCAGTATACTATATATATATATATATATATATATATATATATATATATATAATACACTTTATTCAACGTAATGAAGGCCGTTCACGTTAAAGAGAGCACTCTAGAAATCAACCTTTGAAAAAAACCACCACCCGCAACTGCGTATGTATAACCATGTGTGTCACCGCACAGGCTGGGGATGAACACACCCAGTTATGTTGGCAGTGAAATGTGAAAAGTAGTTCTAGGAAATAACGCAATAGTGCAAGTGTAATGTTTAAATATATAGCTACTTAAGCTTTTTGAAGTTTATTTTATACACTTTAAAGTCATTATTGGCGTAAAGATAATGTATTTATCGTAACTCATAATTATACTGTATCACGTGATCGGCGCAATGGTCAAAACCAACGGTCCGTTGTTGTGGTTCCTTCATGCTTGTTGCTTGGCTTTGCTTGTGTGGAGTGGTTGCGAGGCAAACTACAAATTTGGAAATTAGAAGTTGTGTTTATAATATCTGCCACTTTGGCCGCAAAAATATTGTAGTTATTTAATTTAATGTAACTGTAGATTACACGTCATAGTCAACACCCCAGACTCCCAGAGCTCCTGTTTACTTGTGAGTGCATGTTTTGTAAAGGTTAGATCACATTACGCAGTGTATGTGTTATATTAAGTATTTCTGAAGAAGCTGTATGAGCTAGCTTTCAATAAGGGCCAGGCTACAATTGACATACCAAACACACTCACAGTTATAGCGATAAATACTTATAAAACATAAAAGCACAGTGGCCTGGCTACAATTGATATGACGATAATAATATTAGCTTGTTTATGTTGCTACATTTGAACCGGAGAAATTAAGGTCTGTACATAGATTTGGTAGTGGTTTTTTTCAAAAATAAATACTTTCAATTGATCTGAGACATTTTTAAGCTGTAAATTATTTCCATTTCAATTTTTACTTTAAACATTACCTAAAAGCGTTACAAAACTTCCGTGGTTGAGATTATCCATAAATAAACAAAAGAAAATATCTTCCCGAGGAATGAAGTCAAAATACACACTTTCTTGATTTGTAAATAAATTTTTCAATTGATAACATAGTATAAGTGTCGGGGCTTCTGATTGGCTATTTATTGACGCACAGCTATAGTAACAAGGAGAGTCAAACCAAGTGCTTATCGCTATGCACAGTAACTTGTCTGTAAGTATTACTTTTATAATTTGTCCTTTACATTATCATTTTGCTGTCATTTGTGGATATGTATTGGTTTTACATTAATAATGAAGACATTTATTTCAGTTTTGTGTGTGCACGCATGAACCATTTTTGTAAGTATAGTAATTTTCTTTAAATACTTTTCTCATTTAAGTTTCCAGTTTTGCTGCAGTCATTGCAATGAAGGAACCACAACAATAATGAGAGTCCATGCACTTTCCCTGTAAAATTGGTTTCTTGAGGTCTGTGTGGGTTTGACAAAAAGGAAATGTCGCACCCATTTGGGCCACAAGAGACACCGGAAATGTGGCCATCACCGAATCGGCATTTCACTTAGCTATAAATAATATACATTATTTTTAGAATTATTTTGTACAAATGAAGGTGGCATATCCTTCTTTTACCCCTTCAATTCACAGTATAAATGTTCAGCTATTTTTTGGAGGGCCTCAGAAGGGTACGAACACAGAGTAACGGTGTCAAAAAAAACTATATTTACATATACACAATTGCATTTGTTGATATGTTTATATTTTTAGGGCAAATTATTTTTGTTTTATATATACATTATAGGCCTATGTTGAAATATACTTATCTCCATCTATAAAGGTGCATATAAAACTATTCGTAAAATGTACATATACATGCACATATTTTATATATTTTTCTTTTTTATATATTACATATTTTTATAGACTGCCACATTTGCACTGTCACATTAAGTTTATTAACACTATCTACTTCTGTGCTGTGGTGTACTCTTTGCTTGGCTCAGATCCCCTCGTCTTTCCTTCCCTCCCTGCCTTTCCCTTCCCCTTCGTGCGTCATTATTTTTTGATTTGTCATTTTTTATTTAAGTCATTGAACGGCCTCGCTCTGTCTACTTTATACGCTTCAGACATCTGTTACGTTACGCCACTACCTTATGCCTGCAGGATGTATGTTTTTTTCCTGATGGCTTAGTTGCACCTAACTTCAGTCAGATGAGGCCAAACACAGCTACCATGTTTCAGAGCTGATGTTTTACTTGTCACGCTACAGAGCGATGGGGCACTTACAAAAGGTGAGTCATGGGAAACGTTAAGTTTGCGGTACAGTTTTTAAATGTTTGGTAATTAGTGTGACAAGTGATGTTGTACCTTGGGTGTGCAGTATTGCTAGTCTATTTCAAAATCTGGATTTGGCTGCCCTTCCAAATTATTTTTCGGCTTCACTAATGTGTGTCCTTTTTTAACGTGTCGTATTGGCCCTTGTTCACCACCAAAGTTTATTGTTTGCTTTTTCACAGTTTCCATGACTTCATTGCTAGGGCGTTAATTTTTCAATTGTTTGTTGGGTAAAGTTTTTGTCTATCGGACTGTGAGATGACCCAAACAATTATGTATGTTACATATTTTATATATTGTATATTTTACATGATATATACATATGTATGCATATATATACATTATATATCATGGGTTATATATATCATATATGTTACATGTTTTATATATAATATACGTGTTACATTTAGCAGTCCTAAAATGTAAACATTGAGTTTATTAACATGTGGCAATTACATGGCAGTCACATGGCAATGTTTGTTCGCATGTGGTACCAATTGCACTATCACGACACACACTTAGTTAGGCTCAATAAATGATGTATATATACTTTACACCCATTATGTGCTTTGCATTGTTTCTAATGGTGGAGGTTTTTAAAACATCTACATATTACACAGTATTCTTGCCGAATTTTCCTTTTATTTGCAAAATAATTAAACATGTAGGTTGCCTTATTTTTAGATAAATAATTACATCAAGCATATAATGGTCTGGACGCGTCATGTCGTTTATGAACGTTCGTCATGTTATTGGCTCCGGCAAATTATATTCGTTCTGCGCATGTGTAGGTTTTGTTTGCCCCAAGGATACATCAGCGATATCGATGTCCTAGGATTAAGACTTCGGTCGTGGCTTATCTAGACCCTTAGCTGGCATTAAAACGTTCTGGAATACTGATAAGGCCTGGGTATGACTTCAGCTGTACCAAAATCCTTATGAAAACATTCTGGAATACCGGCCTTAAGTTCGTAAATTAATTTGTGACTGAAATGGTTAATTATAAATACTTTTTAATGTTTTGGGATGGCATGCTGTCTCATAGAAGTTACATGACCTTATTGGAGCAGACAGTTGTGGTTGGCCGGACTGCAGAGTCTTTGTTGGAGGAGCGGGCGTGGGGCCACAGAGTAAACAAATACACAGAGACGAAATTATGGGGTGGTACTGATTCTCTGATTTGTAGAGCTTGAATCTCTGGGAATGGGTCTTATGTCCTACTGGCTAGTGCATACTGCAAAAGCTCCACTATTGTGGTGATTGGTGAACATGTTGCTGTCCAGTGTCACCATATTGCTTGCGTGGGCGACTGGAGTCGTTTTTAAAGGAGTGTTTCCACCTTTGTACTCTATGATAACTGCAGTTAAGCAGCATAGCACATGGCCAGTACTTGGATGCGTGAGCACAAAGAGCACCGTGTGGCATTGGCATGCAAACTCCCCAGGCAGTAAACCCTCCACACAGTTTGTAATTGCATGCAAGTTTTAAGGGATGGAGGTGATGAGCCCAACCAGGTACTCTGCCCAACCACAAATGTAACATAAGTTAGTATTCTCTGGTACTCTGTTGTGAGGTGGTGATGGTGTGATGGTGTTATTTGCACAGGTCGCCGCGGGAGGCGCGGGAGGCTGCCGCCTCGTGACGGCGCCCCGATATGGCGAGCACGGCGCCAGGGGGCGGGGAGGTGCCGCCGCCCGCCCCCGATCCCGCGCCCCTGGCCGAGCCGGCGCCGCCCCACCACGACGTCATCATCGAAGCGGTATGTGGGGGCGGGGACAAGCTGGAGGAGGTGGGGAGGGGCCAGCCACCCGCGCTGCCGCCACGCCCCCCACCTCGCCCCCGCCAACCACCAGGGGCCGACCTGGTCGAGGAGTGTGCGCCCACGCCGGAGGAGGGAGGGGCCCCGCCCACAGGTAACCACGCCCACACCACATGCTCCTCCTTTTCTAAGGTGGCCTTCTGTTGCCATCTTGGATTTAACAATATGTCATAGAATACTGCTTTAAGGATCGATGATAGTTTGCTAGGGCATGCAGAACAGTTTGTCATTAATAATTTCTAATTTGTGGTTAAGAAAATACTATTGCCATAATACTGTACTTTCGGACTGATTACAGCAGCAGTTATCGGAGAAATTGCCTTGCTCCACTACTTGCACAAATTCTAGTAAAGTATTTCAACCAATGTTATGGAAAAATTTGTTAAATAAGTGTTTTATTTGGTAATCACATGAAACCAACATGTATGCGATTAAGTGAATTTGCAATGGTAAGTTTGCCAAAACCATTAAACTAGGGGACAATACTTGTCAGACATTGTACATGGTGTAGCTGTTCATAAATCCACGGTAATTGCTCTATCAGTTTGACTGAGAGAATTTAATGAATTGTGTTCAGTATACAGCCTTAATGTATATTTTCCCCATGGTGGACACATGTACTGGCAGAGAAAATTATAAGTTACACATTGATAATTTGTTTTTAGGTGAATGTGTTTAAAATGTGGCTCGTTTTTTTATTCACTATCTTTTTGGAAAACCATATTCTGTATAAACTATAAAATATGAAAAATGGAATTAACAAACAGAATTTTGATTTGTGCAGAAACTTATGTCTACTAATCTTGCATAATTTTCTAGGAGTTAGCTGAGTCGCAGTGAAAGTCATGTCAGTTTTGTAGGTGTTTTGGCAATGAAAATGCATTTGTTTTCCTGTTTGGTTTGTAGATGTCGAAAGTAACACACACATTCATTATATATATTCTCTCCCCCCTCCTCCTCAATTTTCATAGAGCTGACTCGCTCCAGTTAACAGGCCACTGGAAATGCAAGCACACATTGTAAATTGATTATTTCACCTTGAAATATTCTTCGCTTCTTCTGGTAGGTATTTTTTGGTGAAACTGCTTTCCAAAAAAATGGCAGGTTCTTGAAATATGTGGGTTGAAATATATCGATCATTTAATATAAAAAAAGGGGTGGGATTGTATTCTCTTACTTTACAAACTGTTTCTTCGGGAAGGATGAGGCTGTCCCTACTATACTGGTAAGAACCGTCCCTTAAGGAAGATATTCATTTCTTTGGTACGATCCCCCGCCAACCCCCATCATATTCCTTCAGCCATTCACAACAAAAATTCAAATCGATTACAAGTGCCATGAAATATAGACCAATTACATTAGTACATCACTAGGACATTTGTGATTAACATTCAAGTCTTAGTTTATGAACCCATTCTACTTCCACCTTGAGGCGGTGTTAAGAAGTTTTTTAAAGGTAATATCTTAACGGATTCTTTATATTTAAGGTAAAGATAGATTTAGTTAATTACTAATATATACAAAGAAATCCACTACTTAATTATTTGAAGAGTAAAACGTTAGTCAAATGAAATCATAACCTAATGAGAGTCATTCGGAAATCTCTGACAGACATCAGTTAATGTATGAATCGGGACTTTTTGATTAGGAAAGTCCTGTGTGGAACCGTGGACATAAAAATAACATTTTGTCTTTCTTTAGGCAGGTGTGTTGTTTTGTCCTGTGTACAGACGAAGTGTTGTAGATGGGGGCGTCTGTATGTGTCGTCTCATCGATATTTTGGATTTTTTTACTTATCTTCATAATCATAATTCCTGACCAGATATTACAAATAATCTTGACATTACACACAAGACTACTTAGCAAAAATGTTGACATTTTTATGGTTTCAGTTTTATCCACATTTTTCCATTTTAAATTATGAGGCGATATTTGATTACAGTTACAGATATGAAAGGAAAATAATTTAAGAAAATCAAGTGGTATTTCGAAATAACTGTTAAAATGTTCCTTGGTTTTTAAATACTAACTCTGGAAATTAAGTTATGGAGGAATATGCGCACATACAAAATGGCGAGATACTTGCCATGTATGGGCATCGCCTAACTTGGAGTTGGTTAGCGCATTTCAGGCTGAGAAGCACGGGAGCAATAAGGGCTACACTGTAAGAATCGCCGTTATGCGCAAGGCTCTGAACTGGCATGCTGTATTCTCTTTAAGTGGTGACTTATCATTTTATTGGTTGAAAGACAGTAGCAAGGTTCAGTGTATGCCCCTAAAGTACTCGGTATGTATACGACTCGTAGTGCTTTCAACACTTTGGGTGCTACCAACATAATATCACATCACCTGGATTTAACTGAGTTGTAAGAAGTTTGCCTTAATATTGTGACTTCCGTATTGTTCGAAGATATGGGCCAAGAAATATTCATTCACCAGCTGTTTTCATAGGGTTCTTTGCCCCGTTATATTAAAACAGCAGCACTCTAAAGTATACATTTTATACTGAACAGGATGGATTGTTCATTATTCTAGTTAGGAAGGAACGTTTAATTTCGCCAGTTCCAAGTCTGCATTATAATGGCAGAGAGCTAGCCGGTAATGCACTCTGTCAAGTGTTGTAAGCATGTCCTATGGTGTGTGAACCAATAGTACAGTTGTAAATAAGAATACATAGAGCAACATAATCGAGGTCAGACAACCTTGAATATACAGTATGTAACTCACTTCTAGCTTGTCTTAATTCTCAATAAATGTGTACTTCACTCAAAGTGCTTTTTTTTTTAACTATGTTGGAGTGTTCTGAAATGGCATTTGTTTAACCTGGCAAGGCTCTCTGAGAGCAAGGACACTATTGTTTCTTCCCCAAATAATTTTGAATGTTAAATAGGAAGGATATACTTTTTTAAGATTAACTACGTTTTAAAATCTTGCTTCGATATCCCTTAACTCTTTTCCCGATGATGTAAATCCAAACGGACAAGAGATGTGTTATACTATACGGTCAGGTTTGCCTAATGCAGAGGGGCTTGCTGTGAGATGTGGAGAAACGAAGACGAGAATGCCAGCTGCTACAAGAGGGTGGGTGAGGGAGAGGGGTGAAAGTAGTTCCAGATTTTGTCGATGACGCGTGACCGGTGACTTGCCAGTCTTTGTCGGACAAACTACCTGCCCCAGGCAGGCGTGTTGCCACACTCTTGATTTGCTAAGCTCGTACGTTCTGCTAGTGCATCGCATGGAAACAGACGCTACATCACCTCTCTGTGCATAGCTTTCGTAAACGTTAACACAATATTACAAATTGAAGTATATTATTATTAAATATTCTTTTTTAAAATTTAATTTGTTCTTACATTTTACATAATAAAATTGAAACATAATAAATAATCCTTACTCCAAATAAAATATATACTCCAAATATAATATATGCCTCACCCATTGCATAGTTTCCCTGCTATGCTTGAGTTATGAAAACCAATCGCCGAAATCGTTGTATGCTAAAGTAAATATTCGTTTTCTGCATATAGCAGTTTCAATAACCATTAATTTCTCCATTAAGGTATCTCTTCTCTCCCTTTCCATGTGTATAAATATTTTTGCATTGTCTTATCCCAAATATCCCACATCTGGGGGGAAAAAACTATTTTAGAGTCTTTGTTTTATTCCTTCCCCCCCCCCCCCAAAAAAAAAATTCAGGAAATTTTTTGTATTACTGGGGAAATTTCAGAAAAAGGTTTAATAGTGAACATTAAAACTTTCCATCTCACCACCTTCATTAAAGAAAACTTCTTACATTATATACACTTATGTCATAGCAGTACAGCAGCCCTGAGACCCTTCAATTAGAAAGTTTAATGAATTCAAAATTTAATCTTTTTTGTATATCTTGTTACATACTAACATTTAAAATACATTAAAATCCACTACATTACAAATACACTTAACATGTGATTCGCCATTTCTAGGATAAATATTTCGTTAACATAATTTTTTATTTCATTTACCAAACAGGGTTAAACACCTATCATTTTTGTAGGTGCATAAACATTTTGCAATTAATTCAACCCAACATCTCATGAAAATATTCTGCAACTTACACTATTAATCCATCTTTGTTAAAAATGGTTTCTATAGTCAAACATTCAGAAATTCCGGATATCAACAACTCAAATCACTCCCATGCATTATTCCCTCACAAGAACTTATAATCCCGCAGGGTGGACTATAATCACGTATGAATTCGACATTACCTTTATGTAACCACCCTAATCTTAAAAAAAAATCCTTTATATAGCTTACCACAATTCAAACAAAACATTCATCACATAAAATAAAAAACAATAGTATCATCAAATACATATTTATTACATCCTTAAAACATCATATAATTGAGAAATACATATTGCGCACAATATATACATAAATAATGAAAATCAAACGCTACTGTGATGCATTGCATTTACATTTAAACAAATGTTTGTCTAATATAGACTTCTGGCAAATAATCGTCCACACATCATACATTGGTGTACAACACACTCAGGGTTCTTTAAACAATTGCTCAAGTGATGATACATATTACTATGTAAAGTGAATAACTTCCGACAAAATCGACACTGATTCACAGAAGGGGGCGATATTTCTAGCCCATCACCTTCACTGCAGGTTAATGCATCACAATAATATTTCTTGCTAACAATGTGTACCAAACAAATATTTTTTTAGTGATTTCTCAATTTGCAAAGTGAAGTAAATTTCTTCTCACAGGATTTACACTGGTGATGAGGTTTTGTATCCTCTTCCAATCTAGGAGGCGACGACATAATCAAATCACTACTTGTTCTTGTTTTGGAAAATTTGCAAATAATGTCATGCTTCCTTAGTGCAGCGACATTTTCAAACAAACATAAATACATTCTACATTGGTATACTTTCAATTGAGGATTCTTGGAACACTATCTCATTATGTCGCCGCATACAACATTATGTGGTAAATGACATCCACAGGACCGACATACAGGTTTTATTCCCATTGATAAATTACCTTTACGTACTGCCCTATGCCTTACTAATGTAGAGTTTCTCATAAATGTATGCCCACAGGTTGCACAGAGATACCTAATAAACTCAGGATTCCTTTCACAGCTACTTCTTTCATGGCGGTGCATACTATGACTATGTTTAAATAAAGTTTTTATAACAACAATGACACTGAAATCCAAATGATGGTTCACCTGTCACAGAAGTAAAACTGCAACACGTTTGCTCCGATTCCATTGTTTGCTGTGAAGTTTCTTCTGAAGAACGCATATCCGACATATTCACCTCTAACATCCCAACAGAATCTGTTTACCTAAACACATGGAGCTTTTATAATTTTCATGAAATTGAAAATAGGACAGAATGACATACATGAAAAATTATATCCTGTGAAATTAACCTATTCCTAAGATGTATCATGTAAGGCAAAAAAATTATATCTGTGCAAAACTCTTAAAGATGTTACCGAATGCTAGAGGTCCAATCTGGCGGCGGTTCATCAGATGAAACACCGACAAACTCTGCTCGCGATCTACGGTGTTAGTAGTGATTGGAGCTCAGTCATCTTTAACTACCTAAGTGTAAACATCTCTCCGAGCTCCCAACCTTCATCGCCTGCTAACATTTCGGTTTGTCTAAACACGCCATCTTTTGTTATACTTTCAAATAGTAGGTCAAGTCCCGCAACCATTTTAATTCGAATGACAACAAATCAGCGTTTCACTAATATGTCGACGATTACCAATATTGGTTGCATCGCACGAAGTGTAGATGTTTGGTTTAAAACTTATATTAGTTAATTTTTTAAAATTAAATTTTCACGTTATATTTCTAACGCCTTCCAATATGGGTGTTAGCCGATCAGATTTTCACAACAGTGAGCCCTTGTCGCGAGCGTCTATACTTTTTTGACTCTCCTTACATTATGTTTGAGAAAATATACAATAAATGTTGAAAATGTGATTAGTGGAATCTTTACGTTAGTGAAATAAAGTAATTATCTAACATTCGTAGGATCTTTATGTAAGTGAAATAAAGGAATTATTTTTAAAAGAGAAATTATGATAGATAACATCGGAAGACATATTTTTTTTTTAAACACAAACGTATTTTTTGATAGTGATGCATTTGCATGTTGTCCGAGAAACCAGTTTCGCCGTCTAGAGGCGATCCATCCTCCAGGTAGCTGTGCGTATACAAACAGCAATGTCAGCACAATTACTCCAGCAGTACAATTATGACAAAGAAATGCAAATATGAAGCAAGAATAATAATGTTGCAGTCGTTACAAACAACAACCAAATACAGAATTGATATCCTGTATATTGGATCTGAGATCAACTATCAAACTGCAACCTTAATACACCACAAGGGTGTATTCCTCCTAATGAGTTCCCTTCGTGAACTGTAATTTCACTGTCAACTGCCAGTCACGCATGTGTGTATTTATTGGTGCAGGTGCAAATTCATTTTTGTGGTTCGTTTGGTGCAAGGATATTGGCAGGTAAGTCAGTCAGGCTTCCTTTATGGTGCAAACGATATTTACTTATAATTCCACCAACATCCTACTACGTATTAATGTTATCTATGGGACAATTAATAAAAAAATGGAACATGTACAATAACAAAATATAAACCGATTATTACGGCGAAACAGATTTATTATGAATTAAAATACAATTCAGCATGACCACTAATATGCATGTCACCAGTCGTACCAACCAGCTTGCGATACAACCAAATCTGATCACCAAGTTCAAACTTCATCTTCTTACGCGAAAACATGGAAGCGTTACCAAATACACTTATAACAGCAGTATTATCGGCCTGTGTCTGCATGATAAACCAATAACAGCAGTATTATTGGCCTATGTCTGCATGATACACCAATAACAGCAGTATTATCGGCCTATGTCTGCAGATACACTAATACAGCAGTATTATCGGCCTATGTCTGCATGATACACTAATAGCAGCAGTATTA
This sequence comes from Dryococelus australis, assembly GCA_029891345.1. NCBI lineage: Eukaryota > Metazoa > Arthropoda > Insecta > Phasmatodea > Phasmatidae > Dryococelus > Dryococelus australis. The sequence continues at coordinate 6,650,934 of CM056995.1, read as the reverse complement.
TTGGCCTATGTCTGCATGATACACCAATAAAAGCAGTATTATCGGCCTATGTCTGCATGATACACCAATAACAGCAGTATTATCGGCCTATGTCTGCATGATACACTAATAACAGCAGTATTATTGGCCTATGTCTGCATGATACACCAATAACAGCAGTATTATCGGCCTATGTCTGCAGATACACTAATAACAGCAGTATTATCGGCCTATGTCTGCATGCCATTGCTGTGGACTTCTCACCTCGCTTTCTGGCTCCCATAATTTTCTATCAAATATGCGAAACTATTTTTTTCCCCCTACTGCGGTTGCTTCCCAAACAAACGAATTCGGCGAGTATAATCGGGAATATTGTATACAACAAGTAACTAACTCCGTAAGTCACTCATTTAAACAATAACTTCATAAACTGCCTGATAGTTAACTTAAACATTCTTTAGGCCCTTTCACATGATCAAAAGTTCACATCAAATATTCTTCAAAATTATTGGATTCTATTTACTGAATCCTGTATGACGTTAATTAGACGTCATAATCACGGCCATTTTGTCTTCCAGGCCACTGAATAATTCGAATGCCTCCAGTGTTTTTTTTAAAATAACATGTATGTCTTCTTGAATCAAAATTTCCAACTAACACTCCGAATCATTTAAACAGTATAAATATAAAGTTTTCTGCCATAATACAGTATTTAATGAGCACTTAAGCAACAAAAGTACTTGCATATATTTATTTCATACAAAGTAAATATACTATGTTAGGAAAAAAAATGTTTGTATCGATTCTGATAAGTTATTTTCGTGTATTGCATGGCTATTAGTGGTCTGAAAAAAAAAATCTTAACATATAGGTATTTTTAAAATGAAATATTAAAAAAAAGTGTAAGTTTTAACTTTAATATTTATTGAATACAACAGCATGTGTGAAAAGCATTTCAAAACTCTGAAGTATTCTGTTCTATTCAACTCAATAAATGGAACTGCATGAGTATACAATCATTTGGGTTCAACTGATTGCAATTAATAAACCACATGATAATGTTAAATGGCCTCTAGAGTGTTATTAACACTCATGCTGCTGTTATGTCGGCACCTGCCTTTCCATGTCATCAGCTGACTAGGACACACGCCTTTACTGTAGTGTCTGCTCGGCTGGGAGAGACGCGCAGTGGAAAACCTGCTTTACAGTCGGCGCGATAAGCAGTTGCTCTACCCTGAGGCCGTGTCTCAGTTGAAATAATACTTACTATCTCTCTAGAGAGAGAGCACTCTTTCGCACAACCTGGCGAGAGCACTGCTTCCTCGCTCTCTCGTGCTCTCGCTCTGGGAATTGAGACAAAAACTCTCTCTTTTGTCTCCGACGTCAGACAAAGAGCTGATGCCAACAGGCGGGAAATCACGTTAAGCTAAAACCGTGGTCATATTGTAAGTAATCTATGTGTGTTCAAAATAAGTCACATCTAATTATATCACTACCAGTCAAAAATCCGTATTAATATTTTTATAAATACATGTTGCGTATGTCATTTCGCTGTTTAAAACAGTTTAAATTATTCACTTACAGTTGAAATGCAACGTGGTTTTGGCCCAGAAAGCTACTATAACCTTATTCAAACATGGAAATAATGTAAACAAATATGGCGCCTGCGAGAGAGCGCCAGCGAGTATACAACTTCGTGCTCTCTTTGTGCTCTCGGGCTTTCGCGCTCTCTCCGACGAATTGAGACGACCAGAGAGCGTTCTCTCTGACGTCATAATGACTTCGTCGCGAGAGCACGAGAGCGCGCTCTCTGGGCCACTTGAGACACGGCCTGAGGTCCGGGGAATGAGGAGGCCGTGGTGTGTACTAGCGGTGCTTCAGGGTGTTTCATACTTATGTACGATATATAGGTGCTTGTCACCTAACATTTCATTATTTTGTATTTGAAAGTAATATCGTTCAATTTGGAGACATTATTTACAAGCGGGACTATCTCCTCTCTTGAAAGAATTTTAGACCGCATAGTTTTTGCATAGCTATATATCGAAATCACGGTTGGACTTTTTTTGCGATGTACAAATTGGAATTGGAAAGGGGTTCCTAACGTTCCCCGATGTTATGGCTTATCAGTTGTACTCCAAAACACGTTAGTTCTGAACCAATATCGCCGGTTGAATGATTTTCTCCCCACACGCGTCGTGTCCGCTAGCCAATCACGGACTTCCATTGTCGGCGTAACTTAATTCTGATTGACTCAGTCGAGTAGAACATGGCTTCTTACACAGACACGCGGCCGATAACCAAGGGAAATCCACTTATGAAGTTGAAGTCTAGTTTTAGAGTAATTATTTTCACGCGTTTTATCAAGGGACGGCTTACAAACTAACTTGTGACCTAACTCAATCTGACATCCATGCCTAACCTGGGATTCGAACCCAGAACCTACCGCACCCCAGACCGGCCGCGGAGGTCAGATGTGAAGTACAAATTGAGAAAAAAGTAACCTAATTAAAGGGTGTTCACGATAAAGTGAGCACTTTAGAAACGAACCTTAGAAAAAAGTCACTGCCCCTACATGCATATATTTTAACGGGCGCACTGGGTGACATTCGCCCAGTAAAGTTGGTAACAATGGATGGGCAGATTTGTGAACCATTTAGTTACTTAATAATTTCACAGTTTCATTTGACCGACTCATGAATAAAGTGATGAGGCCCGTGGCAATGTTAATTTTACAAAAAGGGAAGAACACACAACGTGTATACAAGTAGATCTTAAGCAGGGCTTTCAAAAGTGCTCATCTTACCGTGAAGAGTCCATACCAAAACGAAACACGATATCATCAGTTACTTCAATAAATATTTTATTTTGCTCTACGAGATGTTTTCGCAGTTTCTAAAAATTACTCAAAATAGTAACTTTTGTCATATTTTTAGTTTGTAGCAGTCTGTAAATTGTTTGTAAGATAATTTTTTTTAGCATGCCGTTAAATGTATAACATTATAAACCTTTCCGTCACCCTTATTAAGTTTTGTGTAAGATTTCTCGTGTTTTCTATTAGTAAATTTTAAAAACATAACAATTGTGAGGTACGACGCAAAACATATGTTATTTAAAAAACATTTGCTAGGGGAATTACTTACAGGTAATGTTTGCAGGTTGAATAGTATTTCGTTCAATTATAAATACAGGATTTTTTTGTGTGAAGAGCGCGCTGTTACGTTTGCGCCGCAACGAGGACAGGCAAGTTTGAAATGCTCCCAACGGTTGTTTTAATAAACAATCATCTCTGTCGAGGAGGTAACTGTCTCACAACGGCGGAAAGATCTAAGTTCCACAGAAAGTAGCAGTATAATTGGGTCTCCGCCCAGGCTACCTGGGAGAGCCAATAGGAATCTAGGATTACGGTGGAGGTGGGCGTGAACGAGAAGTGTGGTGGACTTGACAGCAGAAGTCGGCGGCGATCATCCCTGGGAAGCGGTCACCAAGCGTTGATTGGAGAGATTGTCGTAAGTCTCATCTAGCTAGGGTGAGAGAGCTGTTCCGAACTCTCTACCCCTATCAGTCGCGTACCGCTATCCACAACCAGTCATATGCCCAACCCCTTCTAAACACATCACATTGTATTATAGGTAGAGATGAAGGAAAATCGCGAAAATTTTTTGAGCCAACATATTTCTAAAACACTCTAACTAGTTTATTATTGTATGATTGTATGGGACGTTTTTTTTTTCTCGGCTAAGTTGTTTGAAGTCCAATTACACACGTTCATCCTTATAGAGAAAGTAAATAAAACTTTTGGACATGTGTACAGTACGTTGAATCCTAACAAACAGTCAACTTTTCGCGTGATAAACCATCATCTTTAATTATAGGTAGAGCAACTGATTTTTCGCGAAAAAATATGGGTACACGGTATACTTGTGTACTGTGAGCACCCCTAGCAATTTGTCTATTGCCATTGGTCGCTGTCTGCTTGAGAAATAATATGGGTACACGGTAGACATCAGTACTGTGAGCACCCCTAGCAATTTGTCTATTGTCATTGGTCGCTGTCTGCTTGAGAAATAATGTTCATATTCAACCGGGGCCACTCAGAATTCGGCAACATCGGCACGGCTCCTACGTGATTCGTGTGCAGACAGTTAACACGTGTCAAAAAGTAATTCAGCAAATCAGGATAGGTGAACGACCCTACAGTGTTATGAAATATAACTTGCCTTAAAATCTTTTCGCGAAATTTCACGACTCCTGTATATAGACTGTTCACGCTAATGTGAGCACTTTTTAAAGGCCCTGCTGAATTTTTCCTTTCAATTAATTTCTATCTTTCCGACACTTTTTAATGTAAACAATGCAGTATGCCTAACAAAGTGAATGTCTGAGGTTGCAATAAAATATATTTATTATGGGTTAATGCCATTTAGTAGGGTCTCAAAAAGTGTTCACTTTACTGTGAATAGCCTATATACTGTTATTCATATGCAGTAAAGATCATATAGACTGTCATTTGGAAATAATTTAATAACCCCTTTGATCCCACATCATAAACAGCAGCATTCAGATATAAGGTCATATACCTCTGAGGGGGTATGTAACACCCCATAGAGGCCACGAGGACACCCCAAAGTGGCCACGAGGACACCCCATAGAGGCCACAAGGCTGTCGGAGAAACCCACAAGTGGCAATGGAAATGAAGGAGTAGCACGGGGTTGGCCTGAATAGAGGTTCCCTGATCTCATTGACTGGCGAGAGCGAGATACGCTGAGATTGATGGAATTGGAGGTTGATATAGAGTAACTGAAGGCAGTATATCATTTTGTAAAATCGCGAAATTGTTCTGTCATTGGACGGGGAGTGTGTAACAATATATAAAGTTTATAACATTTTAGAATAACATAGCCTAATCTATATAACTGGTTATACCGTACGGGCCGACATTTATTTATATTCCGTGGTTTTTAAAATGTCGTAAATTCATATGATCAACTTTATTCAGAAGTCGGTTAAGCAAGGAGCATAGAATGAGAAATCTGTCCCACAAGAATCACAGGGATGGAAAACGCACTCCATAAAGCACGAGGATGGGCATTATAAACTCAGAGACAATATTGTTGTTACAGGTGTAGGCTACGTGAGTATGACCATGCCCTCGAACATAGCGAGCCATTAATAACTGTCCATCGATACTCCTGAGGGAATGAAGAGATTTGGGCGATTCTGAACAGCGAGGTCTTGAGAGCCGATTAGGGTGATTGAAGTGAGTATGGAGCGGCGTCGGAATGAAGGGGCGGGGAAAACGGGAGATCCCCGAGAAAACCCGCCGACCAGCGACATTGTCCGGCACGATCCCCACATGCGATAATCCGGTGACCCGACTGGGGATTGAACCAGGTTCGCCTTGGTGGGAGGCGAGCAGGCTAACCACTCAGCCACCGTGGCCCCGGTACTCCTGGCGAACTCTGTGGACGAGTGAGCAGAAGATATAGAGAAAGAGATGCAATGTTAAGCTCTTCATAAACACGTGTAGATATTTCGTATCTAGTTTGTTGCAAGCTATAATCTCGCTACGTTATTTCGCCGAATTCAGATAGTCCAAGAGACGAGTAAACACTTATAAACAGGCATTGCGGACAGTTATACACCATTCATTACCTTTAATAAGATTCATCCCCCACTCTGCCGCGGAGCCTCATCCATTCAAGAAAGGTAGTCATTTAAAAGGAAATATGGTGACTGGACCTTCCTAAAGCCCATAATCACATAATCAAATTTTTACTGTCAACTATATTTGACAATAAAATTTGAGGATAAAATACGGCCATCAAATTTTTCCTTCCAACAAATTTTATCAAATAATCTTGAATGTGTTTGAAAATGTGTCACACTGTCTTTTTTTTTAATGGGGAGAGTCTACTTTGAAATATTATTTAGAAATTATTTTCATAGTGAGATATTACTTTTATTTTTCCATGAGGTCCATTACAGGAAGAAATGTAAGTAATATTGTAATTTATTTTCACTTCTTTACTTCATTAAAATGATATTTATAAGATATTCTTCTTGCACAATGAAATATTTGCCTCTGAGTTCGTAATATCATGTGCAATATTCACTTAAAATAGCATTCATACCCAAACAACTTCTGCATATATTAATTATCTTCATAACTTACTTCGTTTACAGCAATTGTTCGTTATTTAAAGTTCCTTGACGTCCATTTTTGTCGTGCACGATTCTGATTGGCTGAGACCGTCAAACATAAAATCTGTTTTAGAACCGGTCCAATTGTCAAATGTTTGATGGAAACTGAAGCCATCCAACTTTGTCTCAGACAAAAATGGCGGTGTTTATGACGCTTCGATGACTTCATCATAACTGTCCAACTTTATTTGACCAAACTTATTGGAAGCAGTTTGACGGAAAAATTTGACAGTGTGACAGGGGCTTAGCAGTGAAGAAGAGGATTTGGAAACATTCCACACATCAGATAAGCCACAAGTAAGACTGGACACTGGTGGCTAGCGATGTACAGTGTTGGTCGTAAGTGTGCAGTTTCACGGCGAGCTACCCATAGCCAGGGTTATCTGCTGCTTGAATCCTCGCTCTTCAGCAACCTCTCTACTGAATTCTTCGGTGTTGCCAAACATTTTCGGGCATGTCCCTGCGGACAGGTAAAAACTGTGCCTACTTGGAGACGCAAGTCCTCACAATCAGTTCTACACAAGATCAAATTAAAGTATAAAAATGCGCACCGCATAGCAGTACAACTCAATCATGTACTTCGGCATTCATTTTCTTACAGCTTCTATATAAAACTGAGATTTACTAGGTTTTCATAGTCCTACATTGCAGTGTCGTGAGGAGTAATATGTTGCTCAACTTTGCCACATGTTCTGCGATCTTCTTCGCGTGATTTAAGGGAATAAATTATCAGTAAAAGAGAATTAAGGAGTGCTGAGCCCATCTGTTAAACATTATTGAAATTAATGTTTCTACAGCATCATGGGAAATTTCAGATCCGTCCCTACAGCAACTCAAATTCATCAAAAATCCCTACATACATGGACATGGCCCCCCACGGCTGGCAACACTGCTCTTCATTAAAGGTGAGACCTATACACTAAAGACGAGGTAGACCGATTCTCAACGTTGACCTACCCCAAATCAACAGAACTGTCAAAGTCACATGGTCAACTGGGACGCACGTATTTGTTTATATCTTGATTTCCAAAATACAAGCACTTTTATATAATAAACCATTCTTATCCGTTTTAATTAAAGTAAACGGCATTACAAATTGGTTAGAGGACGTATACAAGTATCTCAAAGGACTTGTTTACTTATCAGCAGAGACCTGCAAACGTCGCGTTGTTATTTAAGAACAGACCGAACTGCAAGTTACTGCGCGTGTGTCCTACACCAGTCATTGGCCGGAAATATGTCTGGCACGCCTCGGAGAGCTCTTGAGCCAGTAATATCAGTTCAGTAAGAGAGTGGCCAATCTCTTTTAAGGAGACAAAGCAGGTAGGTGACGTTGATGAAAGTACAGCGACCAATGAAACCACGAACTGTGTTCGCTTGTTTATAAGGCTGTGGAGTCTATCCTCTCACCGAAAAAGAACGCGAATTTTGTACGTCTCTAGTAATCAGTGTTGTTAACTCAACTGCTATACACGTCGTTTATGATAGCCGTGAGACTCGTCCTGCGCAGCCAGCGAGATAGCTCTACCCAATATTTACTGTACGGTGAGAGCAATGTATTTACTCCCGTGCTACGTCACTCGCAGGGTCTGGTGAAGGTGTGCGCCTCTGTAAGCAGCCGTGTTCTGCGTACAGGGCTCTTGTGATGGTTTTGAAGGGGGGGGGGGGTCTGGCCCACGGGTATTGATCGTGCGCTGCAGGTGTGCGCCGACGTCGAGAGGGACGTAGAGGCTACACAGGTCGTCTCGTCGCCGTGCGAGCTGTCACACACAGCCTGGTGTCGTCTCGGTCCAGCTGGTCTCGTGGTGGCGGGAGGGATGCTGGGATACCCCGTCATGCAGGTGGTGGAGTACCGTCTGCCGCCCGAGGAGCCGCCCCCGCTTCCCCCAGGTGAGTGAGTACCCTCCCAACACTGCCCCTTATACGGCCCGCTCCCTCGAGTTCTTCAACCCTGCTGGGGCTCCTGTGAGTGCGACAAGATACTTGGCTGCCAGCTCGAGGGCCGTGTCTTCTGCTGATGGCTGCTTATGGCGTGTATACGAGCGGCACATGTCGGTCCTCGGCGGTTATCCATCAAGTACTGGCCGTACCCGGTACTACTTTAACTCAGAGATCAGGAAACCTCTAAGCATGTCAACGTGGTATGGTGTCGGCGGCTGGCTCCTAACACTTTCACTCACAACAGTATATAAACAACTCTGGGTGTTGACGTGATTCAGTTTTCTGGAACTGTACGTACTAACAGATTGTTATTGTAACGTTTTTTTCACGCATCACGACCGATAAAACTGGGGCTGTGCTCGAATTCACCTGCAAAGGGCCGTTACCTGGCTTCGTGCCCTTGAAAAGCGCATCCAGGATGTGACGTCACACTGTCGCTGTTCGAATTCGCGGTAAGGGCACGTAATGCACCCTGAAGTGCCCCTTTCAGCCAAGGGCGCGAGTCACTGGCCCTTCTCGAACCCCAGACCGTTTCTCGATGTGCAGCTGTTTAAAAACGTTTCAGTTATCTGTGTTTGGTCTGTGTTGACAACTGTGCACTGCCGCGGAAATCGCTCGCTAACGTCTCAGAAACAAACGAAACTCGTGCAGAGTGAGACACGATACAGCTCGAGGTGGAATCGAACGCATGCATCCGAATTCACAGACGAGCTTTTATCGTGAAGGGAACGAGGGCAAGTGATCAAGAGCACATTGTGCTGAATTCGAACACAGTCTAGGTTTGTGTTTGAAGTTATTGTCGGCAGGTGAGGCTACGGGATATAGTGTCAGTAACGAATGATATTCGTCACAGGTGAAGGACCTAACCTCATTGAACGCTCTTGGACAGTGTGAGCAACACGGACAACACATAGCTTCGTATCGGAACCAATCACAAACGCGTTTTGTGCTGAATGTTGTTGGTGGAAGCCTGTGTATTCTCAGCAACGAACAGCAAGTCCCACTGATGAGGAACCTCCTTTATTGGACGACTCCGTGTTCTTCCTATGAACAGTTTAACGTCATAAACTCTTTGGGGTCGTGACACAGTTCCTGTTATTCAAGAAGGGGTTAACCTAGGGAACACCAGTTATTCTTCTGGTTCCTGTACTCCCATCTACTGGTCCATGCTACATCGCAAACTCTTACTGTACACTCCATAAAGTTCATTTTCGGCTGGGTGCCAGCGATTGGGATGCCGAGTTTATTTTGCTCCACTCAGCTGTATGTTATTGTGTATGATTATTTACAATCTACACTGGCCTTTTGAGTGACTATAATAACAAATATATATATTTCTGCAGGTAAACGGTATTTGCTGGGCTGTAGTGTTCTTGTGAGATCCTGTTATCATTAGCCGAACGTTGCGTCAGAATTACTGAGTTTTGTTTACAATGACACGAATATTTTCGAAACATCGTAGATCAGCCTACACATTAGTATAGTCCTCGGTTTGTTAAAGTTAGATAAACAGAAAGCTTCCGCGTTATTTGCTGCGAAGACGCAGGAGCAGTGTGACATGTCATAGTGCTGTGAGTCGAGGGCGGATCCAGGAGTCAAGTCTTAGACGAAGGTGGAGGGGTGGGAGGTTTGTAGTGATCATTACAATTTACAATACGTCAACATAAAATATTATGATTTTAGTCAATTTCATCATTCAAGTGCATAATGTAATGTGGATAATTTGTCATATCATGTGTGATGCCAAACTTGTAGATAGCTTGAACTATACTTGAAGTTTGACACGCGGAGACAAGTTAGCTTTATTACAGCTTGAAGGCTTGCACAACAAGCTTGCTACAATCATGCAGGCTTGTCATGACAAGCTTGAATGAAGCTGATTATGCTACCAGAATGTATACACAGATCTACACCTATAAATACACATAAATATTTTTATATGCCAGCTCTATCGCTTTATACAATGCTATAACATTTTCTTTTGTTTGACGTTTTGCAGTCCGTTTTTAGATATGCGAGACACCTCTTTGCTAGTATAAGTGTAAGAAATGTAGGCAAAACATAAAATCTTACATTGGCATTGTCAGTGTCGCTACACTCAATGTTGAAAAATTCCTTAAAAATACCTTGAGTTCCAGCAAATTATCAAAGTCTCTCTCCAGGACCTTTCTTGTGCGGAATTTTCTGGGATTATCTGCCTAATATCGTCGATTTGTGCCTTGGTTCGCTGCGATCGCCAAGCCACTACATGTACTAACTGAGGCAAAAAGGAACTTTCATTGGACCACTGAGTGTGAAGATGTTTTTATTAAGCTATAAAAAAAAAGCTCTATCCCCTCCAGTCCTGGGTTTCCCAAAAAGTGAGGGAGTGTTCATTTTGGACACTCATAAACCTTTCGTGACTCGCGTGCTCTTGACCTTCGACACAGATTAAATTTATGCATTTACCTGAATAATTTTCTAATGGTTTACTGTCCTAGATTATCTCAGCGTTACTCTGGATACAGCGAACATTCCAGGCCAAGGCCAGCGGCTATAAAAGCGAGTCGGGTCTCCAAGTCGAGAGTTTATGAGAGTCGGGAGTCTGTGCGATTGTGCGACGTTTAGAGATAAACGACGAGCGAGAGTGGAAAATCTGCGACTGCGAGCATCAGTGCGGCAAAGAGTGCAGCTGGCAGGCTGGATTAGTGGACTGGATGCGTGAGTGAAAGACATTACAAATGGTGGGAACAGACAGACTGAAACTGCTTTTAATGAGTATGAGTTAATTGAATATAACGTAACGGAGCCATTACGAAGGACGTTAATTAGTTGAAGTACAGAATGTGGCAAAATTGAATGTCAATACTTCGGGGAAACATTCCTCATATCTGGAGGATGAAAAAATATTATATGCACAGTATATACGTTCGCAACTGCTTCGTTTCTTTACTACAGCCCGTAATACATAACGTACAGTGTATGGTCCGCGGGCTGGATCATCTTACTGTGGAATGCCATCACAGCTGTAATTGGCAGCCCTATACCAGCCCCCGATGAGCCTTACTTTGAATCCACTAGACTTTTATTTGTAGGGCATTTAAAGTTGCGAAATAATCAGGAAATTTCCAGAGATTCATCCACACATCCGGGTGTCAATGCAAAGGCGGATTGAAGCATGTGTTCATCATTTTGAACATTTCCTCTTGTGCCGACGATAAGCTTTCACACATGTGTAACTACTTCCTGTGTGGCTCCCACTGTTCTAGGTGTGAGGTGCCGTGCATCATGCACACGAAACCTGCAATGGCATTCCACAGTAACATGATCCAGCCCGTGGGCCATACACTGTACGTTATGTATTATGGGCTGTAGTAAAGAGACGAAGCGTTTGCGAATCTTTGTTCATATCATTTTGCATCCTCCAGATGTGAGGAATGTTTCCCCGAAGTATTGTCATGCAATTTTGCAACATCTGTAGACATTAAATGTTGCGCTCGTCAATTTAGTTATTTTATTTTTATTAAATCTCCATCCCTCACGAACTCAGACACGACCCTCAGGCGTCTTGTACACAGCCGATGGGCCGGAAGTAGAAACTTAGCAGGACTTTCAAAAGTGCTCATTCACTCTACCGTGAACGTACTCTAGTAACAATGTATTCATGTCTGAAGTGTGTGTGTTTTTTCCTGCCTTGAAACGCTGTTTACGTTCCAGGCACGTGGCTCAAAGCACACGCGAGGTTAAGCAGAAACGTTTTCTTGGAGTTAACGTCCAAATTGCATGCCGAGAAGCTGGAATATCTCGCCCATCGACAGTGAACTTTGTTTCCGCAGTGTAACAGCGCTAACTGCCCTCGTTATTACCGAATCGCCTGACTATGAAACATTTCCGCTCGGTAGAGTGTGGATTAGTGAAGCGCCGTGGCATGTTGAGCGGCGACCCTTTGTGTTGACTCAGGCAGTTCGGGGAAGCCCCCTTAGGCCCCTCCAGAACGAGCAGTCGACTATACGTCCTCACAACGGGCATTCGCTCGATATAATGCCTCAAGAAAGAGCGAACTTGTTTAAAAGTTCTGAAAGTAATTTTGTGTATAGTCCATTCCCCATTGAAAGCAACTTTCTCTGAGCCCTGCTAAATATCTACTTGCAGGCCCGTTTCGTATCATTCCGCCAAATGTTAACAAACATTACCATGTGACTGACATGTAGCATCTGTCAAAATCAATGTTTACATTCTATCGCGTGTATACATGTGTTCGTATACTTTCGCTACACCTAAAAATAAACATTGAAATGTGACTTCTACTTTTATATCTGTCAAATGTGTTGTTTACTGTTTACAGCTATTCAAAGAATTCTGCCATATTCCAAAAACCATTCCGTACGAATATTCACAGTTTAGGCCTCTAACATCATTTAGGTCAGCTTTATGACGCTTTAAAGATGCCTAATTGACGACAGTTCTTACGGTTATTTTACATTAACATATTAGTTTTCCATGACATAGCACAATACATGTAATGCACGTTAGTATTTTGCCACGACTGTGTTTAACACTGTTACAACTGCGAGGTAAATGGCTGTACTAATTAGTTTTTAATTGTTATTGATATGTGTTGGGTTATTTCTTTAAAAGAGGTTGGCCTCAGTTGGAATAAATATTAAAACGAATGAACAACCAGTGAAAAAGACACATTAAATTCAAGCACGCAACTCGTGTTGCTCATTTTTGTCATACAAACTTAAGAGATAGCGGTGAACATGCACACAAATAAGCCTACAATAACTTTTATTCCGCTCATATTTCTATGTATTGCTACTTACTGTTTATTAGGTTTATTGGAATTTATCGGGCTGGGCTTAGTATTTTAGTTCCGGGATTGTGGCAAATTACGTTACACGATTGTGTTTCAAACCCCTTAGGGCAAAGCTACAACGTTGTGATAAATAAACAGACGTGGATGTAAATAATTAACTTCGTCAATAAAACAGTCCGCATTTAAAACGTATAAATAGTGCTAATCAAATATTTCAAATCACGCCCACACACACACAGGGCCAGCGTATCGACCACGATGCACAAACACACGTCACAGTATATTTATTACTGCCGTGGAAACTCAGATTTATCACATCATCGTAACTTGCCTAGTTAGGTTTAAAAAATACAATGTCTACAAACGTGATGCGGTAATTTGAAGTATTTTTCGGAGTAAGAATAATTTACGTTTAGTTTGGCAAAAAGCAACACGCCATGTCATGGCTCGCCACGTCTGCCAACTTCACTTGGTAACTGCCCCGCCATCATATCAAAATATATTAAATTAAGTATTCAAACATTAAAATCTCTTTTCGGTTGTAAATTACACATTCAAAAATCATTATTTTGCTGTAATAAGTATGAAATATGCTACAATAGAAAACACAAGTTATAGAAGATATTAAAGTAAAGGTTCATTTTTTCAGTAATACAGTACTCTAAAGTTAACCACATTGTTATATATTTGTGGAATACAGGTTATTGCAAAAACAGGTTGGCATGTTATGCCTAGAGAGTTTTTTCAAAGGTTGATTTTCATAAGTCGCTTTCAATAGGGAATAGACTATACAGTTATTTACACTGCAAAAATTTGTTATAAGACGTCAGATGAGCGTATCCGAGTTCGGCTCGGAGGTCTGTCGCGGCTTGAGCAGTCTCGCTTGCGCGAACTGGAAGGTTCCCCGCAACCCGAGTACTGCTGAAAGAAGCAAGGGCGATGACCAGAACATTCTTTCAAATATAACCCCAGAAATTCAATTCCGCTGAAGGGTAGGAACACTCGAGTCATGATAGGCTTATCTGGCACACGCGGCTGCTCGCTTTGTGAATCGCCGCCCGCTTCTCGGAATATCGCCCGCTTGATCTTAACCTTTACACATTCCTCTCGTAGAAGTGGCACTGGGCAAAAAGAAGCAATGCAGACCAGTAAGACGTAGTAACAATATAGTGTTTCGACATACTGTGCATGCACTCTAAGAAATTATTCGAAAATTTACACGTCGGGATATACGTGTAAAGGCTGTTCACGATAAAGTGAGCAATTTTGAAATCAACCTTAGGAAAAAGTCACTGCCCCTACCTGCATATATATTGACGGGCGCACTGGGTGACATGCGCCCAGTAAAGTTGGTAACTGTGGCTGGATAGTAGTTCCATATCTTAACTTGGAATAAAAAGTATTAAGTAACCATTTGTGTTAACTTAAATTATTTATTTCATGTTGTTCTTTTTTTAGTGCATCGAAGTGTAAAAATAAACAGATTTGTAAAGATATTTACTTTTCTAATAATGCCACTGTTTCATCGACCGACGCTTGAATAAAGTGACGAGGTTCATGCAAATGTGACATTTACATAAGGCGGAAGATTACAGAATGTGCAAACATTTAGATCTTTAGCAGGGCTTTCAAAAGTGCTTATTTGACCGTGAACAGACTATAGTAAGAAACCGCGAATGGTAAGGTCGTTTCCCAAACATGGATAGTGACGTCGAATATCCCTCTAGCTGCAGCGTGATGTGGGGTAGAACTTCCGCAACATGTATAGTTTCAACTGAGTGTGCCTGTGTAAACATCATACGAGGGAAGGGGGGAGGGGCAACAGCTGAACCCATACAAACAGTTGTAAACAGACGTTGAGAACTGTCAGGAACGTATGCTCGTTCGTGAGTCAGACTATAGTCTATTCGCAGTTTCGCCACACTTTTTGAACCAAACCTTTGAAAAATCACCCCATCTATGACGTGATTGGGTGTTTAATAAATATGCCATGTATCACAAGCGTTTTACACTTCCGTGTTAACATGAAATTAGCCTTTTATTTATCTTTTTCAAATTAGAATTTTAATTATATTTTATCTATAAATTATGATACTTCTTCTATAATTAATATTATATAAACGGAGAAAATGAATTTTAGGCTCTGGACGTATTAACGCACACTAACAACAACAGCGAACATAATATTAAATAGTGTTCGTAAATTGATCACTCCCATTCGCGTATTTTATGTTCGATTGCTGTTTTAAACTCTGTAATATATTTCGAGGGAATGATTTTTACCTTGTGCTCCTTTCTTACCAGACTTCCCAATTAAGTTAATTATGTGAACGTAAAGATTTTAAAATCCAGCAAAATATAAATTATTGCCCGCATATAATTCGGGCATTGTGTTGAAAGTGTAACTTATCATGTCCGGAGCGAAAGACTAGTTAACTTTTTCTATTTCTGTTTGTAACGTGTATTATTCTTCAGTGGAAGTGCGTAAAACATGTGCGTTTCCTCAATCATTATAAATTGAGATGATGATGGAAAATCGCGAAAATTTTAGATCCATCATATCTTCTACAGAACTAGTTTATTCTTTCATGATTGTATGGACAAGGTTTTGAATCGTCTAAGTTGTTTGCAGACGAATCACGAACGTTCTGCCTTACAGTATCAGAATCCTCATTGGTCCAGTGAAATGGGGTAGTAACTTCATACATTCATGACAGCCAATAAGGACAGAAAACTGTCGGACATGTGTAGAGTACGTTGAATCCTAGCAAATAGTAACATTTTCCCCTCGATAAACCATCATCTCTAGTTATAAAGAAAGAAAATACTGACACAGGATATGTAAAGTAGTTTGTTGAGATATGTTGTCTTTGTAATGTCACAATTCATTACAGGGTGGCGACAAAGTCCTATGAGGAGAGTCGACGGATACATTCTGCATGTCAGTTCAGTGCCTTGCGCGTAGATGCAACCAGACATTACAGGGTGGCGACAAAGTCCTATGAGGAGAGTCGACGGATACATTCTGCATGTCAGTCCAGTGCCTTGCGCGTAGATGCAACCAGACATTACAGGGTGGCGACAAAGTCCTATGAGGAGAGTCGACGGATACATTCTGCATGTCAGTCCAGTGCCTTGCGCGTAGATGCAACCAGACATTACAGGGTGGCGACAAAGTCCTATGAGGAGAGTCGACGGATACATTCTGCATGTCAGTTCAGTGCCTTGCGCGTAGATGCAACCAGACATTACAGGGTGGCGACAAAGTCCTATGAGGAGAGTCGACGGATACATTCTGCATGTCAGTTCAGTGCCTTGCGCGTAGATGCAACCAGACATTACAGGGTGGCGACAAAGTCCTATGAGGAGAGTCGACGGATACATTCTGCATGTCAGTTCAGTGCCTTGCGCGTAGATGCAACCAGACATTACAGGGTGGCGACAAAGTCCTATGAGGAGAGTCGACGGATACATTCTGCATGTCAGTTCAGTGCCTTGCGCGTAGATGCAACCAGACATTACAGGGTGGCGACAAAGTCCTATGAGGAGAGTCGACGGATACATTCTGCATGTCAGTTCAGTGCCTTGCGCGTAGATGCAACCAGACATTACAGGGTGGCGACAAAGTCCTATGAGGAGAGTCGACGGATACATTCTGCATGTCAGTTCAGTGCCTTGCGCGTAGATGCAACCAGACATTACAGGGTGGCGACAAAGTCCTATGAGGAGAGTCGACGGATACATTCTGCATGTCAGTTCAGTGCCTTGCGCGTAGATGCAACCAGACATTACAGGGTGGCGACAAAGTCCTATGAGGAGAGTCGACGGATACATTCTGCATGTCAGTTCAGTGCCTTGCGCGTAGATGCTACCAGACATTACAGGGTGGCGACAAAGTCCTATGAGGAGAGTCGACGGATACATTCTGCATGTCAGTTCAGTGCCTTGCGCGTAGATGCAACCAGACATTACAGGGTGGCGACAAAGTCCTATGAGGAGAGTCGACGGATACATTCTGCATGTCAGTTCAGTGCCTTGCGCGTAGATGCAACCAGACATTACAGGGTGGCGACAAAGTCCTATGAGGAGAGTCGACGGATACATTCTGCATGTCAGTTCAGTGCCTTGCGCGTAGATGCAACCAGACATTACAGGGTGGCGACAAAGTCCTATGAGGAGAGTCGACGGATACATTCTGCATGTCAGTTCAGTGCCTTGCGCGTAGATGCAACCAGACATTACAGGGTGGCGACAAAGTCCTATGAGGAGAGTCGACGGATACATTCTGCATGTCAGTTCAGTGCCTTGCGCGTAGATGCAACCAGACATTACAGGGTGGCGACAAAGTCCTATGAGGAGAGTCGACGGATACATTCTGCATGTCAGTTCAGTGCCTTGCGCGTAGATGCAACCAGACATTACAGGGTGGCGACAAAGTCCTATGAGGAGAGTCGACGGATACATTCTGCATGTCAGTTCAGTGCCTTGCGCGTAGATGCAACCAGACATTACAGGGTGGCGACAAAGTCCTATGAGGAGAGTCGACGGATACATTCTGCATGTCAGTTCAGTGCCTTGCGCGTAGATGCTACCAGACATTACAGGGTGGCGACAAAGTCCTATGAGGAGAGTCGACGGATACATTCTGCATGTCAGTTCAGTGCCTTGCGCGTAGATGCAACCAGACATTACAGGGTGGCGACAAAGTCCTATGAGGAGAGTCGACGGATACATTCTGCATGTCAGTCCAGTGCCTTGCTCGTAGATGCAACCAGACATTACAGGGTGGCGACAAAGTCCTATGAGGAGAGTCGACGGATACATTCTGCATGTCAGTTCAGTGCCTTGCGCGTAGATGCTACCAGACATTAGATGCGCCTACCTAAGTCGACCTTAAGGCTTCCACGTTTATAGTCCTCGGACATACGAGTAGGCCTACTTATATCTAGACAGGAAAGAGCCGTAATTAATATGTTCATTTTCAAGTGTAAATAATTATGTACATATACAAATACGTACCTAAATATATATATTCAAATATGAAAGTAAGGTGGCGTGATTATGACATGTGATTGCTATTGAGGCGTATGCGGGTGGCTTCCAATACCTTCCAAGCACACGGGAAGGCGGAGTGATACAAGCAGCTGTCTTCAGTGGATATAACATGGGTAGATATAATGACTATACGCGAAGAAGTATGAGTACAGGGTAGACTTCAACATGATGAGCACCCAACAGCAGTTTGTCTTTTGCCTTTGTTCATACTTGAGAAGGCGTTTTAATATTTGACCGGGCCACTCAGAGTTCGGCAACATTAGCTCGGAATTTAACGTCTAAGGCTAACATATAATATATTTATTTAATATTAATCCAAATGAGAGGGCTTTCAAAAGTGCTCACTTTAACGTGAATAGCGTATACCAGTTCTGTAACACAAACAAACTTGTAAGTTGTGTTAGCAAAAAATTAAATCATAATTGTTTTATATTTTCTACAATTTTTACAAGTGAATCTGTACTAAAAATAGATAATCTTTTTGAGCTTTAATTCGGGTTCGCGTGTTTGTAGTGTTGGTAGCTCTGTATAATATCGAAATAGGTGGATGTTTTGGATAACGAAGAAGTCAATGATGCAGGTCTAATTCGTACAGAAACTTACCTACGAAAGGTTCTGTGGCCACTGACGAATTTGAATTTAAAACGAAATTCAGACTACAAAATTTTAAAATGTTTTGGGCCAAACAGGATTCGTTGAAAACTAAATTAACAGATTTTGTCGTTTGTAAGCAGAACAAACACTGTAAATTGTGTTACACATTGTCTCTAATTGGCGATGTGCAGTTTAAAGTAATAACAGATATGCAGGGGGTTTAAAAAAGAAAAGCAATCGTAATTTACAAAACCATGAGGATGTTTGTTGCTCTTGTTTGTCTTACAGAATCCATCTGGAAATGTAGATTTAGAATGGATTTTTACTGAATCGAGTTTTGGCTGATATGAAATAAGGGATAACTTATTATTGAAGTACCGAGCGTTAATTGAAGAAATATTACATGAACGAGTAAAGCGGACACGCTAAATACAGTCAGCCAGTACTAAAAATATTTGCTTCCCAAATTTTACTGAAGCAGGATAAATGCAAATATAATAAACCAGTTTATATTGACTTTCCTTTCAGAACGAATTAAATTATCGTTAGTCCAGTTAAGAATCAATAATATTGAAACCAAAATATGCCAATAATTATCTCCATTAAAAGTTTTCGCTGTTATCTAATTTTGGTTACGAAATAAAAGTTTCCCAGCGTGATTCGCGGTACACTTTCGAGACTCTGTAATCTATTAGTTTCCCGTAGTTGGAGTCTCTGTAATACATTAGTTTCCCGTATTTGGAGTCTCTGTAATCCATTAGTTTCCCGTAGTTGGAGTCTCTGTAATTCATTAGTTTCCCGTAGTTGGAGTCTCTGCAATTCATTAGTTTCCCGTAGTTGGAGTCTCTGTAATCCTTTAGTTTCCCGTAGTTGGAGTCTCTGTAATCCATTAGTTTCCCGTAGTTGGAGTCTCTGTAATTCATTAGTTTCCCGTAGTTGGAGTCTCTGTAATTCATTAGTTTCCCGTAGTTGGAGTCTCTGTAATCTATTAGTTTCCCGTAGTTGGAGTCTCTGTAATCCTTTAGTTTCCCGTAGTTGGAGTCTCTGTAATTCATTAGTTTCCCGTAGTTGGAGTCTCTGTAATCTATTAGTTTCCCGTAGTTGGAGTCTCTGTAATCCTTTAGTTTCCCGTAGTTGGAGTCTCTGTAATTCATTAGTTTCCCGTAGTTGGAGTCGAAAGAAGTGAGAAGAAAAACCCCCTTTCAGTAAGAAGACGCCATTATTTGTCATTAAGCTGAGTGACATTCTGGTATTCATCTTGTGCTCACGAAGAACCACATGCCCTCGGTCCAGTAGACTCGGAACAGTAGCCGCGTCTAGATTTAAATCACTTCCAATAAATAACAAGTACTCGCATATTTACTATAGGCTGTTCACTGTAAAGTGAGCACTTTTTAAGGCCCTTCGTCTATACTTTTCCTTTCATCCAATTTCCATCTTCCTGCTGCTTTTGAATATAAACATTGCAACGTGACCAATAAACGCAGTGTATACATTTCACCACACTCGAAAGTTATGCCTGAGGCAGCAATCAGATATATTTATTAGTGGTTAATGACTGTTAGGAGAGCCTTGAAAAGTGCTCACTTTACCGTGAACAGCGTCTAAGTACATAGTTCCGTAATAAAAGCCAAAGCTTTTAATTAAACATATTTTTGCCAGACCTTGTTTTTTCTATATTATTTTGTTTCCGTGGCATAAACAAACTTACAACCTCAGAGTCCTTTTAAAAACATTTATCGAAATAGGAATTAATATGATGTTTACGCCACAGTATGGATTTTTACAAGTATCGTCTGTCAGCTGGTGTTGGACTTGTTACAAGCTACAAATCAACAAGTCGCAGAATTGTGGACTTGTAGGAGTTGTTGTGAACCCCTGGAGCAATTTTCGCGTTTGATACCCAGTGGCAAGTGATCAATAAGGGCGACACTACCACGCGCGTCAAGTGCGCAATCGCCTCTAAGCGCAAGGCTCTGAATTGGCTTGCAATGTTCTCGTCGTGCTGCATGTATCTATGGGACTTTCAGCGGCGATAATTTATTATTTTATTGGTGGAACGTGTGTAGGAAGGTTCAATGCAGGCTTCTATCGTAGTTTGGCTCGTGATTGGTTAGTATGTTTTAAAATATAGCAGCCTAGAAAAAAAAACCCGGTTATTAAGCCACAAAATCGTTTGTGACAAAAGAAATGTTTTTAGGTAACTTTTCAAAACTGTTTTTCTAGTAATACGTCGGGGGCACGTTTGGTAGTATCAGCGTAGAAACCCCATTTCAGGCACACTACTACAACAGATATCCAGCGCCATATTATTATATAACTGACATTTGGGGGGGGGGGGCGAGGACAGCAGTCCCCCCCCCCCCTCATACGTGGACACTCCCCTGTAGGTTGGCATTCCTGCTGTGCGAAGCCCGTCATTACTGCAGACCGGGGATTGTTAACGACCACAGCCGTAGGCGAGCGTTCGCGAACATCGCTACATAACTTGCATAACCTCACTTCTCACTCCTTACCACCCGAGCCGTACATCGTAAAAACTGCTGTACTTATCACAAACAACTTCTCTGGAAACCTGAGCACTTTTGAAAGCCCTGCTGAAGATCTATTTGTATGCACGTTGTGTGTTCTTCGGCCTTCTGTAAGATTATCATTGCCATGGGTCTCATCACTTTCTTCATGCGCCGGTCAGGCGAGTCTGTGGAAATATAATAAAAATAAATAAGTTACAAATCTGGTCATCGTTACACTTCGATGCATAAAAAAAAAACAGAAAGCGAAAGAAATAACTCAAGTTATCACAAATGGTTACCTTACACTTTTTATTCGACGTTAAGATATGGAACTACTTCCCATCCATCGTTATCAACTTTACTGGGCGCATGTCACTCAGTGCGCCCGTTAAAATATATGCAGGTAGAAGTTACATTTTAAGGTTGATTTCAAAACTGCTCACTTTATCGTGAACAGACTTTAGGCAATGCCTACACCCCCTTTAATTCCCTGTATTTATTCATATTAATTATAATTGATATATATATATATATATATATATATTTATAATAAATGCAAGTTGAAGTTCAATTTGACCAAAAATAAAATACTTTTATGTCAACAAGCATAAAACGCTCATGATACGTGGAATATTTAATAAACAACCAAGCACGTCATACGTGGGGTAATTTTTAAAGATTTGATTAAAAAAGTGTGAAGACAGCAGTCAATAGACTATAATTTACTAAGAATTCCGTGTTAAACGTTAACCTACAGGCATTTTTTTGACGAGTAGGTCAGTCAATTTCCATCGATCTGGCTCCGCGACGCTTCTCAATACACGGCTAAGTTCTGCTCATAAAAAAAAGAGCAAATTGTTTGAAGCAACGATCTGGCATTCCCAAGGACTACCAGGCCGTACATCAATCATCATTTTGTTGGCCCCGTGAATCAATAATTCCTGGCAGCCGCGCGATACGGCATAGCCTTCCACTCGAACAGGCTGGGATTTTCAACATTCTGTGAGCGCTGTAATAGTTTTTTCTCTACGTGAGATTATTTTTACCCAGTTCGACTTGTCCACTCACCAGACTCTTAACGTTACTTTTCACTCTGATCAGCTCTGAAAAGTGAGACTACTCGCCTCCCACCAAGGCGAACCGGTTTCGATCCCCCGTGGGGACTCTCCCGGATTTTTGCGTGCTGGATGATGCCGCTGGTCAGTGGGTTTTCTCGGGGATCTCCCGTTTCCCTCGCTTCTTCATTCCGGCGCTGCTCCATACTCCTTGCTTCACCCTCACTGGCTCTAAATCTCTCGGTGTTAAGATGGCCGCCTGAAGGACGGAATTTTGCACGCCTGAGGTCTAAAAGCGTGGAAGCGCTAGGGGCGACCGAGACATGCGCAACAACTCTCTCATCGCCTCTACTCGCAATGCACTGGACGGGCGTGCAGCCTAGCCGTCGATAACGCGTCTCTATGAGACTTTAAGCGGAAACACTACTATTTTATTACGGAATAATAAAAATAAAGATTTAATGCACGTCCCTATACCTTTTTTTAATGTGTTGTACATGAATGTTCATATCTAAAAGTGATTGTGTAAACATCCTTTTGCGCCGTTTTCACTATAGTAGATGTTAAATGGGGATTCTAGCGCAGCACCTTTTTTTTCTGACAATTTACTCCAAAAATGCAAGAAAAAAGTAACATAACTATTTCCCATTAATTTTAACAAGGGTAAAAGAAAAAATTAAAAAAACTCGAAATCTGGGATTCAATGAAAAAAACGGTCAAAATTAAGCAAACGTGAGCTAAAATCAAATAAATTTCTAGATTTTCGAGCATTTTTTTCATGTTCCTAGAAGCAACAATTTTAAGTTCGAAAAAACAAGCAATTTTCATCGAAAATCAAACGATTTTACCTCAAAATCAAGCAATTTTATTAGTTTTTCAAAATATCGTTGTGTCAGCATCGAAAGTCAAGCAATATTACTTCAACATCAAGAAATTTATGTTTTTCTAGAAACGTTAATTTTGCAAGTGAGTAATCTAAAACAAGCAAATTTAAGCTAAAAAAAAAAAAAAGCTAAGCTAAAAATCAAATGAAATATCTTATTATTATTTACAGTTTATACTCAAAGCTCTACTAATTTTTTTGAAAGCTCTTCTCTTTGCTATAGACTTTTGCCAATATCTCGAAGTTCATATTTATAGTCAATGTTATCCAAGATTGATAATTGTAAACTTTGTAAATTTGAATAAAATTTGGGCACCATATTTTTAAGATCTTCGGATGCATTATCTAATCTATAGAAAGGTGTTCAAATGACACTCAAATACTGCACAAGTAAAGATGACACACAAATCCTACACAAACAAAAATGGCACAAGAAAGCCTGCACAAACAGAAATGGGACACAAATGCTGAACAAAAAAGGACACACAAATGGTGAACAAAAAATGACACAAATCCTGCACAAATAAAGATGACACACAAAGCCTGCACAAATAAAAAAGCTGCACAAATAAAAATGACTCAAATGCTGCACAACAAAAACAGCTGCACGAATAAAAAACTGCAAAAATGTGGCACACATTAAAATTGCACAAATACTGCACCAGCTACACAAAAGTTAAACAAATAAAAATTACACAAATCCTTCACAAAAAAATGCTCACAAATGCTGAACAAAAATGACACAAATCCTTAATAAATAAAAACGATGGACAAGCCCTGCACAAATAAAAATTATGCACAAAAGTGGCACAAAAGAACTGCACAAATCCTGCACCTAAAAATGACTCACAAATCCTGCACAAAAATGACTCAAAATGCTGAACAAAAAATGACACACAAATGCTGAACAGAAAATTACACACAACTAGTGAACAAAAAATGACACACAATTCCTGCACAAAAATGACTCACAAAAGCTGAACAAATAAAAAAGCTGCACAAAAGCTACATAAATATAAATGACACACAAAAGTTGCACAAACAAAAAAGCTGCACAAATCCTGCAAAAAAAGTGACTTACAAATCCTGCACAAAAATGACACACAATTGCTGAACAAATAATGACACACAAATCCCGCACAATTAAAAATGACTCACAAATTCTGAACAAACATAAATTAGATACAAATCCTGAACAAATAAAATGGTTCACAAATCCTGCACAAATAAAGGCGATGCACAAATCCTGCTCCAATAAAAATGACACACAAAAGTTGCACAAATAAAAAAGCTGCAGAAATTCTGTACAAATAAAAAGATACGCAAATCCTGCACAGAAAATGACTCACAAATCCTGTACAAATAAATATAAAAAAAACATGTAGATGTGGAAGATGAAGTTAAATTAGAAGATATACAAAATATTACTAAATTTGTTAAGTCATATCCAATAACTTTGTGGTTAATCCACTTTTTAAATTATTTTGCTTCTTCTTTATTAGAAGTCAGAATTAAAGAAGAAAGGCCAGATTTGTTGATAAATATACAAGATTTTTCATTTTCTACTAACCCCATCTTGTAGACGGGGTTTAAAGTTTAAAAATATTTATAAGCTTTGTGTATTTGTTTGTATTCTATCATTCCAGACAAGAAAGATTTTCCTCCTTCAAATTTTTATGTTTAAGTAAATCTTTATGTTTAATAAATGGATAACCAACACCTTAACTCCAAGCTTTTAGCTTTGTTCTACAGCGATAAGAAACATTACCAAGATACCAGAGAAAAATTAAATAGTTTGCTAGAAGAAGATTACTAAGTAGAAAGTTTAGATATAATTTTACCTAAGAATGGCTGTGCTAAAATTGCAGTTTACGACAAGGAAAAGATGCTTTTCTAGAATTAACGGACTTAGAAAAGCAAACTAGATCGAAATATATTGGAAGAATCATGCATGCCATTAATAATAGTTTTAAGGAAGAAGAGGTCAATGCAGAAGACGAAGAAGAAGCAACTATGGGCTTGGATAATGAAATAGGCAGTGACTGTCCTTATTTCCGCAGGAGGAAAATATAATACACAATTAAACAATTATAATTTTAACACCTGTTTAGTGCTCGTTAACATTTGTAATACTTGTTCATTCGTTCATCGTTTGTTCATTGTTCTTTCATCGTTTGTTCATCGTTCATTCATGGTTCGTTCATTTGTTCATCATTCAACCCACATTTCTCCTATGGTGAGCTTTATTGTAAAAATACAAAAGGTTTACAGATATTTCTATCGTGCCAGTGGCCTTTTTTTCCTGTTGTCGACAGTAGAGATTGTAGCGGCCACCGAAGTAGATAAAAAAGACCGGCTGTAAAAATGTAAAAAATAGCTTTTATAAAAATTTCTTTAAACATTCTCCAAAATTAAATTCTTGTTTTTTTTTTTTTATTAATCTTTCTTTCTCTTGTAAGATTACATTAATTAAATTTTCTTTGCTAGTACTTTTGATTCCAATAATATACGAATATCCTCGAATTTTATAATCCTTTGGAATTTGTTTTAATTCCGCGGCTTTCTTGTTTTCTATATCTAGAAATGGTTTCTCTAATGTTAGTTTATTATATTTTATTAGTTCTATTAGTTCTTCTCTTCGATAGTTATGGCATTTTTCTATCTTTAACATCTTTGCTAAATTTCGATGTTTAACATTTAGAGCCTCTATATCCCAATCTCTTGGATACAACAATCTTTTGGATTCTGGGAGATTATTTTGTACTTTATGTATGCACTCCATTAAAACATGTTTACCTTTTAAAGAATAGCCTCTAATATTGAAGTTCTTTGCTATTTCTCTTAATTCTAAATAACCCTTTTCGAAAAGATCTGTATTATATTTCGTTAGTTTTATAGATACAACTGATAAATTGCTTGATGTTGAGGAAAAATTGCTTGATTTTGAGGTAAAATTGTTTGATTTTAGATGAAAATTGCTTGTTTTTTCAAACTGAAAATTGTTGCTTCTAGAAACATGAAAAAGCTGCTCGTAAAACTAGAAATGTGCTTGATTTAGCTAAAATTTGCTTGAATTTGACCGTTAAAATTAATGGGAAATAGTTATGTTGCTTTTTTCCTTGCAATTTTAGAGCAAATTGTCGGGGAAAAATGTGCTACACTAGGATCCCCATTTAACATCTACTCGCTATCACAAAAACATGCTTTAGAGAGAAATGGAGGAACTGAAAGTAGTATAACACTTTATTAGAGTAATGATAACTTCATACACGACCTGTGCTAGCCTATAATGTCCAGGATTATAGGCTGTTCACGGTAAAGTGAGCACTTTTTATGGCCCTTCCAACATGCTTTAACCACTAATAAATATATCTCATTGCAGCATCAGGCATTAAATTTCGAGGATGGTGAAATGTATACACTGTTTATTCGTCACATTGCAATGTTTATATTAAAAAGCAGCAGGAAGATCGAAATATGTTGAAAGGAAAAATAAAGAAGGGCCTAAAAAAGTGCTCACTTTACCGTGAACAGCCTATAGTATGTTTTGAGATACACCAGTCTGAAAAACCTATTTTTACCAGTGCTGGAGGGCATGGATATAATGTATCCAACGTACGTGATGTCTTGAAAGTAAAATCCCTTCATTGTCTGGAATGTAATTTATTTTTGTAGGTAAACCCTATCGGGGGGCATGCTTCATAGGTTTATTTTCAAACACAGTGCGCCTTAATTTCGTTTTTCCTTTGTTCTTGAGTGGAGTGTGGAGAGATATGGGCGTCCTCCTAAGGTGGCAGGCCTGCGTAGGCCTGCCACCTTAGGAGGACGAACTGTGTGCAGAGCTCCAGTGGGAAACGTTTTATTAAAAACCTGCCCAACGTGTCTGAGTGAGGTCTGCTTACGAATAACATGTAAGAAACGTTACCCGTCTGTATACGTTTTTAAGTTCCCCCATTTCTTTCTAAAGCATGTTTTTGTGATATTAAATATAGCTTGAAAGGATGTTGTCATTGTTATTTTTAGATACGAAACATTAAAAAAAATAATAGGGACGTGCATCAAACCTTAATTTTATTATACCGTCATAAAAATGGTAGGGTCTCCATTGAAAATTTCATAGAGGCGCGTTATCGACGGGAAGATCGCACTTCAGTTCAGTGCTTTGCTCGTAGAGGCGATGAGAGAGTTGATGCGCATGTCTCGGTCACACTTAGCGCTCCCACACGTTTAGCCCTCAGACGTGCAACATTCCTTCAACCAGGCGGTCTCCTTATAATCGAGAGCCTAATAGTGCCGGATACCCTACCTGTCGCTCTGACGCTCACGAAGAATGGTCGTGGTGAGACGAGATGGGGGTGGAGATGTAGCGGGATGAAGATGGGGGAGGAAACTGGAAAGCCCCGAGAAAACCTCCACAGCTCGTTAGTGTTTGCCACACCCCCATATGAGAGAGCCCCTCCCCCTACCTCCGCACAGTTAAAAAAAAATTTGTCGTCGACCTAAGGAGGCCAACGACTAACCAACTAAACCAACCATAAACACAATTAAATACGCCGGTGGAAAATGAACTCCTGGACCCAATGGTCCCACATGAACAAAGGTTCTATTGTATAATTATACAAGATGTACACTCTATATGACAATGATCACATGGTCGTACACCTATGGACAGAGGCTACAGGGTATCTCGAACTACGCCAGTATCTTGTGTAAATGCTGTTCACGATAATGTGAGCACTTTTGAAATCAATCGTAGAAAAATCTCACTGCCCCTACCTGCATATATATTTTAACGGGCTCACTGAGTGGCAGGACCCCAGTAAAGTTGGTAACGATGGAAGGAAAGTAGTTCCATATTTTAATGTCAACTAAAAAGTGTTAGGTAACCATTTGCGATAACTTAAATTATTTATTTCGCTTTCCGTTTTTTTTTAAATTCATTGAAGTGAAAAAACTTCTTAAAATATATACTTTTCTAATAATTTAACAATTTCACTTTACCGGCGCATGAAATTAGTGATGAGACCAATGGCAATGCTAATTTTACATAACGCGGAATAATACACAATGGCATACAAGCAGACCATAAACAGGTTTTTCAGAAGTGCTCATTTTACCGTGAACATCTTATAGCTTCCTTCAGCGACGATGCAGTCCTGCAGTTGTGGGTAGAGGTGACCATAAAGCTGCCGGATGTCATCTTGGGGAGTGTTACACGGTAATTCCACATGTTGTTGCAATTGTTGGGAGTTTGTTGCCGGTATTGCAGACCGTACCAAACACCGTCCCATCATATCCCACACGTGTTCAGTGGCGGACAAGTCGTGTGATCCTGCTGGCCAGGGGAGTTGACGAACACCTTCCCATCATATCCCACACGTGTTCAGTGGCGGACAGGTCGTGTGATCCTGCTGGCCAGGGGAGTTGACGAACACCTTCCCATCATATCCCACACGTGTTCAGTGGCGGACAGGTCGTGTGATCCTGCTGGCCAGGGGAGTTGACGAACACCTTCCCATCATATCCCACACGTGTTCAGTGGCGGACAGGTCGTGTGATCCTGCTCGCCAGGGGAGTTGACGAACACCTTCCCATCATATCCCATACGTGTTCAGTGGCGGACAAGTCGTGTGATCCTGCTGGCCAGGGGAGTTGACGAACACCTTCCCATCATATCCCACACGTGTTCAGTGGCGGACAGGTCGTGTGATCCTGCTGGCCAGGGGAGTTGACGAACACCTTCCCATCATATCCCACACGTGTTCAGTGGCGGACAGGTCGTGTGATCCTGCTGGCCAGGGGAGTTGACGAACACCTTCCCATCATATCCCACACGTGTTCAGTGGCGGACAGGTCGTGTGATCCTGCTCGCCAGGGGAGTTGACGAACACCTTCCCATCATATCCCACACGTGTTCAGTGGCGGACAAGTCGTGTGATCCTGCTGGCCAGGGGAGTTGACGAACACCTTCCCATCATATCCCACACGTGTTCAGTGGCGGACAGGTCGTGTGATCCTGCTGGCCAGGGGAGTTGACGAACACCTTCCCATCATATCCCACACGTGTTCAGTGGCGGACAAGTCGTGTGATCCTGCTGGCCAGGGGAGTTGACGAACACCTTCCCATCATATCCCACACGTGTTCAGTGGCGGACAAGTCGTGTGATCCTGCTGGCCAGGGGAGTTGACGAACACCTTCCCATCATATCCCATACGTGTTCAGTGGCGGACAAGTCGTGTGATCCTGCTGGCCAGGGGAGTTGACGAACACCTTCGAGAGCGCGTTGGGTAACACGAGACGTGTGTGTGTGTGTGTACGGTCACTGTGGCCTATTACATCCCAGACCTTGATGCGAGGAGTTGGTCCTGTAGACACTCTGGTTGTTGACTCTCTCATCACCAGACGCAACTCCGCGCCATTCATCCCTCCAGTTGTATCGCTCGCGACACTATCCGAGACGGGCAGCACTGTGCTGAGGTGTGAGAGCAAGCCCATCAGACTGCGGTGATGGTCCTAGCTGATACACTGGGTGCTACAGCTGCACTCATCTGTGCGGTGCTCGCCGTGCGATCAGCAATGGCTGCTCGCTCGTCAGATGCGGTGGTCCAGGTGGGAGTCTGTATGCCGCAGCCGTCCGGTACCTGGTTGACAAGCACGTACACCATATTTGGACCACCAGTGATGCACAGCAGACACTTCACTTCCTACGCTTTAGGAGATTCTTCGGAAGGTCCATCCAGCTTCCCTCAGGCCCACCATTCGACCTCGTTCCAAATCCGTCAATTTCACGAAGTCTGGTCGTCTATGCCGTCGTGGCATGTCTACAATGCTTACTACACACAGGCCGACACTTGTAACAATAGACTATTAACTGTTGTGATCATTGCATGTGCTACGTACGCCCTCTATCAGTGTTCCATACACATATCACGTCTCTACGTCACCGCTTTGATGGTGATCATTTTTAATTTCCCACCAATGTAGTAATAATCTTTATTTCCTTTTGTGCTCCGATAGCACTCAGGGTTTAGGAATCTAGAAGTTCTGTATAAAAGGAAGGAATACACAGCAATACATATTCTGTATTGTTACAAAAAATTCGTTTGGAACGAGTTGCCAACATGTTTCTTGTAATTGAAATATTGTATATTTACAACCCATTATTTTACATGAAAAATTGTTTATGTAGCTCAATGTTTAATTAACATGGAATCTACAACACTTAAAACTCGACATCAGTTTTACATGTTCCACACTAATGTTTTGGGAAATTTACTCTAATTTATTCGTAGTGTTAAAAAATATATCTTTGGCGTCTAGTTTCGGAACAATTCCCCGCACGAGCGCAATTTTTTTTTACAATGTGGCGTAGATTTCCTAGTATCACATCAACCAAGAGTATAACAGTGTAGTAATTGTTTTGTTTGCAGTGTTCTGAAACGTACCAGGAAGAGACCTACGCCTGTTTTTTTTAGGATATATTTTATTTCGCTGGATTAAATAACCGACTTAAAGCAGCTCTGTGTAACAATGATGGCCTTTATCCACGGTAATCATCGGCCAGAAAAAGCCAACAGAAAAGAGACTACGGAAATATTTAACATGAAAATGAAATGCAGAAGAAAACAAACGAAGCGATATTCGAGATCGGGATATGTGATGGCGTGATGGCGGGACATTTCAGTCTGCAGTGGACTTGTGACTGGCTGAAATCAGCCATGTTGTGCGGGAGCTGAGTTTCGCTTTTAAATTCGTTTTTTTTTTTTCTCAACAAAAATAAGTTTGTTAGTGAACTTTTAATGTCAAACGTAATTTTAGTTTTACTACTTACTCTTATAAACGGCACTGGAAGGCGTGGCTAATAGTTTAAAAACTATGATACCACTTAGTATTTTTGATGGGACAAGTGAATATCGCAATTCGACCCAGCTTGAAGCGACCTCTTTGGAACTCTAGCACGCTTTGCAGCGGGTATTTTCTCTATGTTAAACTCTAATGGCTGTTCACGATAAAGCGAGCACTTTAGAAATGAACCTCAGAAAAAAGTCACTGCCCCTACCTGCATGTATTTTAATGGGCGCAGTGCGAGTGACATGCGCTCGGTGAGGGAAAGTTATTCCATATCTTAACGTCGAATAAAAAGTGTTAGGTAACCATTTGTGATAACTTAAAATTAATTCTTTCACTTTCTGTTTTTTTTTTTGACGCCTCAGTGTATAAAAATAGCATATTTAGAAAATTTTTACTTCTCTAATAATTTCACAGTTTTACTTGACCGACGCATGAATAAATAGATGAGACCCATGGCAATGTTCATTTTACGCAAGGTGGAAGCATACACAACGTGCATGCAAGTAGATCTCAAACAGGTCTTTCAAAAGTGCTAATTTTACCGTGAACAGCGCATATACCACGTTACTCCATCTCCCATAACGAATTTCGTATTTTTCCCAACCTAAATAGAATAAACAAAGCTGCGTTTACAATAGAGAAACTAAGCGTTAAATGATGCATTGTGTCTTTCACAGAAGAACTGGAAAAGTGTTATCGTAGGTTATGCGTTGGTTTCCAATGGAACTAACCATACAGCGGCGACCCTGTCATTTTATTGATGAAAAGTCTGTAGCAAAGTTCAATACAGGTTCCTATCATAGTTTGGCTTGCGTCCGACTAGTATATTTTAAGATACGGCAGTCTGAAAAAGCCAGTTTCTAACTATATTGGGGGGCCTCCAAAATAATGTTGTTACACGTGAAGATGCCTGCGGGGCGTATCTGATTTTGTGAGGGATGGAGGTCTTAATAATAAAAAAACTTTAATATAAATAAACTAAAGTTGATGTCTAATTTATTCACTCTGCTAATATCTACATCATTAAATTAGCTGTCTCCACTTTTACTCCTTTTGTTTAACAGCGAGCGCAATAATTACTGTCTATTTCAACTCTAATTAACGTCCTTCTTAATTATCTCTGTTGTTTACAGTCAATTAACTCATCCTCATCATTAGCACCTGTTCAGTCTATCTGTTTCCATAATTTATAAAGGCTGTTCACGATAAAGTGAGCACTTTAGAAATGATCCTCAGAAAAAAGTCACTACTCCCACCTGCATATATTTTAATGGGCGCGTTGAGTGACATTTGCCCAGTAAAGTTGGTAACGATCTTAATGTCGAATAAAAAGTGTTAGGTAACCATTTGTGGTAACTTAAAATTAATTCTTCCACTTTCTGTTTTTTTTAAATGTACCAAAGTGAAAAAAGGAGCAGATTTTTAATAATTTCACAGTTTCATTTGACCGACACATGAATAAAGTGATGAGGCCTATAAAATGTTAATTTTACAAAAGGCGGAGGGATACACAACGTGTATACTAGTAGATCTTAAGCAGGGCTTTCAAAAGTGCTCATTTTACCGTGAACAGACTATAATGTCTTCCACTCATACATCTAGTCCAATAGCCCAGCCTGCCAGCCGCACTCTTCATTGCTCGATACTCGCAGTCACAGACTTCTCTTCTCCACCGCGGGTCACGTCGCTTGCTCTTCTATCGCTCGGAATCCATCAGTTCCAACTCAACTAAAACTCTCGTCCCGGAGGCCCGCCGCTTTTTCTATATAGTCTCTGCGCCAACATCTGGAAGGTTCAGCGCACCTCGAGAGGCGTTGAGAGATCGACGTCAGTACTCCAGAGCATTCTTCAGATATCGGCCGAAAACAAAATAACCAAGAGCCCGCGGCGCGCATCTGTGATTCGACAACCGTCATTGCCTCACCTTCGACGCCGCTATCATATTACAACTCTCCGTCCTTTTATTCCTCGTTGGCGCACTGCTGGCGTAGAGGCGAGCGCGCAAACAATATTTACTCAGCGTGGTAACTTAATACGCCCGTCTACCTAGGGATTTCTTCCGCGTTTGAAGCCGAGAGGCGAGAGAGCGTTAAAGGCGACACTGCCACGCGCATCAAGTCCCCCATCGCCGTTAAGCGCAAGGCTCTCAGACTTTCAGTGGCAATCCTATTATTTTATTGGTGGAAAGTGTGTAGGAAGATTCAATGCATGCCCCTTGACTAGTTTGTATGGATCTGACATGTACATTTTGAGATACAGCGCTTTGAAAAAGTCGTTTAAAGCCATTTTGGCGTGCTCTGAATTGGTGTTTCTAATTAACGTGAGGTTTTGAACACTAAACAGCCCTCGTCTGAAATGTGTGTTCTTGTCGTAGGCCAGTACACTGGACGCACTTTTAAAATGGCGGGGGGAGGGGGGGGGGCTGGATTTTAAACACACTGCAACGTGCAGTTCAAACGCCAGGCGGGTGGAACCCTTAAATATGGTTGTTATATGAGGTTAGGAACAAAAGTAATCCAGGCTTTTCGCGAAGTTTCCAGAGGCTGGACTTAAGAATTACCACGTGAATTGCGAATCGTAAATCCGGAAGACAGTTTCCTCGTGCAAGAACCCATAATTACTGTCAGATTCTTACCGCATAATATATATAGGTAGTAAAGCTGTATGGAAGCCTAGCGCGGACGTATGACGACGGCAGGGCAGCTGCTTACAGGACCTGCGCTGAGGATTGCTGGCCGGCAGCTGCGTGCGGTTGCCCGCGGCGAGGCGTGCTACTGGAACCACAGAGGAAGCTAAACAGCCTCTCTCGCTCTCTCCCTCTCTCTCTCTCTTGTATTGTTGCCACATGACGCAGAGACTAACCGCGAAATAAGTATATAGGCACAAGGAACAGGCAGGAAGTCCTGGTGGAGTGGAACGTCGTTGATTGGCTGATATAGTCCATTCACTGTTACTTCGCACATAAGCCCTGCTAAAGTTCTACTTTTGATTACCGATTACGTAACCTTCCGCTACATGTAAACATAAACACTACCATGTGACGCGTATGTTTTAACTGTCAAGTGCTCTGTTTACTTTTTTCAGCTCTTCAAAGAATTCTGTCATATTTCAAAAAACCATTTCGTAAGAATGGTTACAATTTACGCCTATAACCCTATTTCTTTGTCAGCTTTATAACTTCTGACTTGCGACCATAGTGGGAGGCAATCCAGAAAATCCGATGATAGCAAAATCGGGGGATACAGTTTGACATTGCATTTCTGAATCCATCGTCTACATTCAAAATCCAATTACATCACTCGATTGCCAAAGGATCAAAGAACATGTTACGTAGAGTGAGGACTGCCAAGCATCATGTGCAAGGGGGGGGGGGGATTTTGAATTCGTTTCGCCGCTTCTCATAACTTCCGCGTATAATAACTTTTGACTAGGAGAAGCTACGACGCTCGTTTGAGTATCAATCGACAGCTCTCGTCAAGATCTATCAATTGCGCGTATAAAAAAAATGCGTGGCGTGGTTAATGGCGAAATAGTATGAGTTTAATGTAAGAAATTGAGAATACCTAACACAATTTTTGCCTATACTCGTCAAAAAGCCGAGTCGAAATACAAAAATCGTATACGGTTGGAAAGAGCATCTCAAAAGTAATCCAGTGATATCCATAAAACAACCACATATGATCGAGTGAAGCGGTTCCGGGAACGTAAAATAAACATCAAGGCGTCCGAGCGTGTCAACGTAGACGTATTCACGCAAAACAAACGGCCGTGTCCCCAACACAGCCACACCCCATTTTTAACAACGTCTGTATTGACGATAGTTTTTGTGGCTATAATTGTACATTGTTAACGTATTTGTTATACATGACATAGCACTTTACACGTAATACACGTTAATATTTTGCCGCGGCTGTGTTTAACCCTGTTATAACCTCGGGGAAAAACTGTAATAGTTAACCTCTCGTTATTGATATGTGTTGGGATATTTCTTTAAATGGACTGCCTCAGTTGGGATAAATATTAAAACGAAGAAACAACCTGTCCGACGAAACGACACAGTAAATTCAAGCACGCAACTCATGTTGCTTATTTCTTGTACATTACGTAGAAGCGAAAAACTTAAAAGGTAGTGTTAAGCACGAGTAGTAGGGAAATGGCGGTTCTGGCACAAGGGGCTGAGAGCTTGGAGCGCCGGAGCCGGCTATGCAAATAATGTGTTAGGTGCAAATGTCTGTTCAAATGAGGTGATAAGCTAAAGAGACCTATCAAGAACTGTAAAGACAGAGTTCCTGCAGCTAAGAAATGCCCTGTACTAGCAATTGGCAATACCACATAGAATTAATTCTACCTAAAGAAAATCAGAATCGAAAGGCATTAAAAAATATTATGTAATTGGAAATAATTTTTTGTACGAAATACATATATACATACCTGGACCACATTAAGCAAAGGATAAGCAATCAATTAATAGAAAACGTTGAAGGAGCTCCCATAAGTATAAAGTTTGGCTAGAGTGTACCTGTGGAAAGCTACAAACTTTGGATGAAGCCATTAGAGATTCTATTTTTATGTTAGTCTGATGTCCATAACTTGATAGAT
Organism: Dryococelus australis; assembly: GCA_029891345.1. Classification (NCBI taxonomy): domain Eukaryota; kingdom Metazoa; phylum Arthropoda; class Insecta; order Phasmatodea; family Phasmatidae; genus Dryococelus; species Dryococelus australis. The sequence goes on along the minus strand of CM056995.1, from coordinate 6,615,460 downwards.
GATATCAAGGGAAGCGGAAAGTACATGGAATTGAAGAGATTGGCAGAAGACAGGAGAGCATGGAGAGATGCCACGTGAAAACCTGCCTCCGGGCAGAACACAAATGATGATGATGATGATGATGAGTCTGATGTACATAAAAAATATATGTTTTCATTGCATAAACGAAAGTGTTTTATTTCTCGCTAGTGCTGATCTACCTTATCCTAGCATACCTACTTTCTCTGATATAGGGAATATGGTAGCCTTGGTTTTCAGATCTGCTAATACAAGCCGATACTGTAAGTGAGCATGATAATAAAAATAAATTAAATGTAGGCAAAATATGATGATTTGAAAGTTAATACTTCAATATTTGCCATGTAGGCACAATCAGTGATATGGTAATTAAGATATAATATTGAAATTAACTGTATGGAAACTAAAATTGGATTGCCATTATAATACATTTTAAGCAGGTTGGATGTAACAGACATGAAAACATGCTGTTGAAATGGATGAAACTTGACCCTGAGACTTTGAGAGGAGGGCGATGGTTGAGTTAGGCCTGGCCAGACTAGCTTCAGTGAGGTATATGGCGGAGAGAGGTCCTACAAAAATGTCTGCATTACTGGTGTTACTATAATACACCACAGTTATTTTCCTAGCAAATGCCAAACTAAATGGGAGATTTCGATGGTTAAGGCCAAGACAATATGGCATAATCAAAGACTGCGGAAGTGATGTGACCCAAGATAACAGTTCATCAGGCTACGAAATCAAAGTGGAATGGCAGAGCATAAATACAATGTAAGATGGTGGGTGGAAACAATGTGACTAAATTGTGATAGCAAAATTATGAAGGAATGATATAAAATAAAATTAAGGTAACTAAGAAAAAAGAAAACGAAATCAAAGATGGTGAACATAACATGGCAGAGCATGAGAGAATGTTTGTTTCATCAACTTGCTGAAGTGCAACTAAGACATCAGGAACAAACGGAGATCTTGCAGGCGTGGCGTAGTGGCATAATGTAGCAGACGTCTGATGGGCGTAAAGTAGACAGAGTGAGCAAGGCTGTGCAAGGCCTTAAATAAACTACCAGGACCAATCAAAAAATTATGAAGCACGAATGGGAAAGAGGGAGGCAGCGAGAAAGAACCGTGGGGAAAGAGGAGGGGATCCAAGCAGAGCAAAGAGTACACCACTGCACAGAATTAGATGGTACTTATAAACTTAACGCGACGGCGTTAACATCACAAGAGAGCGAGAGAGACTAGCTCCGCCTGCAAGTTTCTTCGTCTGATGAAAAAACACCATGTCACTAGGGCCTATGCGCTGTAATTTGTGCTGTTATTTTTAACAGTAACAACGAGATGTGTTTCCTTCAGTTCTATCTAAACATTTCAATATATAAATAGGCTATGTTTAATTTACAAATATCATACCAACAAACTAGGTTATAACAATATTTGAACTGTGAACTATTTCTTAGTAGCCGTTGCTAACGCATCGCTTCTCTCATCGGTTCTAATTTGTATTTATATTATAAATTATAGAAGCTACTAAGTTAAAGGTTAATTTATTCAAGAATACAATACTTTTAATTTTTATTTATAATAATTATAAAGGTAATATTAAAAATTAACAGGTAAAATAAAAGCAAAAGTCCAATTAAACCAAAAATTTAATACTTTTATGCCAACAGAAGTGTGAAACACTTGCGATACATGATATATCTAGGAAACAACCAAGCAATCACTGGATGATATTTCAAAGGTTTTAGGTATTCAAAAAGCATGCAGTAACTGCGAATAGAATATAAAACACTGGAACAATAGAATATAAAACAATAGAATGACAGGGAGGGTTTGAAAGGGGTCTAAGTTGTGTACAGATTAAAAATGGAAATATGTTTTCATACAATACTGTTTTCATACTACATGGTGTACGTTCTGCGTAGGAAATCATTTTGACATATACACGTGTACAAAATGGCAACATTTTATTTTGTGTTGTATGCATAAGGCTTTCAACCAATTGAATAGCCAAAATAGAGAATAATAATAAGTAATTTATTTCTTTTCGTTTATTTGGAAAGAAAAACATACATGAAAATGAGACACATGCCAATGATCTCAATAAATTGTGGGTCTGAGGTTTCTCACGAGGAAAATTTTTCACTTGCAAGGTTAAAATTTAGTAGTAATTAATCTTATATCACGACCAAATCATGTGTGTTCCTTTGACACAAATTCTGTGTTTTGAATGTTGATGCAATGGAGGCAATGTTGCAGTGCTGCGGCGGTCATGCTGGCTGCGCAAGTACGTGTTCCTGTGCACGGCGTGCGGCGGGTTGGCAGCACTGCTGGGTGCTCTCTTCCTCACCGTGTACTTCATGCTGCGTTCCTACACCTCCTCGCTCAACTACTTCGAGACCGTCCCCACCTACGTGCCGGCCGCCATGGTCAGTACTGCCAACTTCTGCTGCTCGCATCCTTCCTTGTTCTCTACTCACCTTGTATAAGATGCTCATGGTTAACTAAGCACTTTTGAAATCAAAACCTCGGAAAAAAGGCCCAGTAAAGTTGGCTTACAGAAAATAGTTCCATATCTCAATGTTCAACTAAAAGTATTTGGCAAGCATTTGTGAATACTGAAATATTTATTTTGCTTTATTTTTTTAATGCATAAAAGTGTAAGAATTAGCACATTTGTAAAATATTTACTTTATAATAATTTTGTGGTTTCACTTGATCGCCACATGAATAAAGTGATGAGGCTTATGGCATTGTTAATTTTACATTTGGTGCAAGAATTCACCATGTAAATACAAGTAAATCCTACATAGTAGGGCTTTCGAAAGTGCTCAGTTTGTCATGAACAGCCTATAACCCTAAACCACAGACTACTTATGTATACAGAGGTAAAACAGCAGTTAACACCGCAAACTCTAGCCACATGTTGGAATGTCATTTGCCAATCGATACCTGGTAGCCTACCAGCCGACAGCCCGACCAGTAGGGAACCTTTTTGCAACATGCGGTAGCCAATCAGACGGGAGTGGGTATGCCCACATCAAAGGAACGGTCATATCATTTTGTACTTATCTACTCTGTATGTAGACTACAGAATAGTACACAGAGGAAACAGCACTGCAGTTCCTCTGATGTCGGAATATCCATTTGCAGATCAGCGGGGTTGGGCTCCTGAATGGATCTTGTGTCCGATTGACTAATGCATGCTGTGGAAGATTCCCTGTTGGCTACACTGCTCGCTGACAAGTAATTTGTCAAGCACTAATAAGCGAGCAGGATACCAATGTGTTGCTCATCAGTAATAGGTACCATGTTATGTGTTTGTAAGTATTCTACACCTAGGCCATGCCATAGAATATTTGAGAATACATAATTAGTACAGCCGCTTCTATAATAAACTCCAGAAGTTGCTTACACATTGATTTAGCAGAGCCTTTTTTTAAAACTGTATCAGGAAACCAATATACTCTTCACAATCAACATATATCCACACATGTGCTACCACATACCTTTCTCGCGCAAAGATGCACGGAAGGTTCACTTCTGAACAGCATGAGAAATCTGTACAAATTTTTCCCAGCTCAGCTCCCCACTACATACCCAGCAGATACGTACTCCTACTGAATTAAAAAATATATATTAAGGCCCTCCTCGCCTACCTGGAAGTTTTTTCGTGTTTGAGACAGAGAAGCGTGGGAGCATAGTGTCCCATCGCTCCTTATCGCAAGGCTCTCAACTGGCGTGCAGTTTCCTCGTGGCACTGCATGTATCTATGGGACTTTTTTCCTGTTTGAGACAGAGAAGCGCGGGAGCATAGTGTCCCATCGCTCCTTATCGCAAGGCTCTCAACTGGCGTGCAGTTTCCTCGTGGCACTGCATGTACCTATGGGACTTTCAGCGGCGACACTATTATTTTATTGATGGAAAGTTTGTAGGAAGGTTCAATGCAGAGCCTTTGAGTAGTTTTGAATGGATCTGAGATGTATATTTTCAGATAAAGCACTTTGATAAAGTAATTTTTAGCAGTTTTGGAGTGCTTTCAAATGGTGTTTCTAATATGCATGACGTCTTGAAATCACTCAGCAGTCCTCATCTGAAGTGTGAGTTCTTTTCATTGGATGCATGTTTAATTGTTTGATGGTGAAACGAGTACTTCAAACACTCTGTGACGCAGTTCAACCGACAGCCAGATAAGCAGGGTCCTTAAGAAACGTGAATCGACAATCTCTGCTACTGGTGTTCTGTACCACGCGTGCAAGTGATCAGAGTTAACATGTGGCTTGCATTTCAAAATGTAGATTTATAAATTTTCATATTTCACCCTTCCCCCCCTTTTTTCAATGAATAGTAGGCATCTTGGCATGCCACGCCATTGTAACTGTTATAGTGTACGTTATACAAAAATATACCAATAAGTAATCAATTATTTTTAAATGTCATTTTTAATTAAACTAACAGAAGTAACAACTTTTCCTAAGCCACTACCAGTTATTGTAGAAGTGCTTGTCACCATTTACGTTGAATTACATGCAGCTGTAGGGAAAATATATTATTTTCAAAGGTGGTACCACTACTGTTCAGTTCAACATGAATCAACTATAGTGGCTACGAGGCTCAAGAAACATTGAACATGGCTCCGCAAAGCCCAGATGACGTGTGTGCACCAACGCTTGTGATTTTCCTATCATTCCTGGGTTATGACATGATCAGACATTTTCTGTCTCAATAGACACATGCATGGAAAATAAACCAACCCACTGGAAAAAAATGTAGTTACCACAATGCATTAACTGTTTTTTTTTTATTAAAGATGTATTAAGCTCAAAAATGTTGCAGTTAACAATTTTTTAAAAACTGAAATTCACAAAATAACACATTAGCAATGTGAAAATACATCAATTTGTAAAATCTATATTCTATTATTATTCTGTCACTGTCTATATTCCGTTATTATTCTGGCATTGTCTGATGTAATAAAGTAATGTTTATTTTTACAGTTGATCGTCACAGGAATGACTGTGATGTGCCTTGCTGGAAGAAGAAATCGTTTTGGTTACCTGGTAAGCATTTGTGAGTGTTTTTATCAAGTTGTTTGTGGTAACTACCAATTATTGTGTAAGTTCTATTGATGAAGCACTAAAGCAGATTTTACACTATTCAAGGATTGTACTCTCACACAAAACCTTGTGCGAAAATATCTTGTGCAAGGCAGATCTCGTAGATAGAAAATGTTCTATTTCAGGAGAGTTTTGTATGAAACAAGTCAAATGTTTCTATTGGCTCTTCTCTGCTAATCCTGTGACCATCTATATATCAGTCATAGACGTGCCGGTAAGCGAATAGTAATGAATATATCCGTGTGAATAGGAATCGGGTGAAAAAATTTTAATTTGATTTTGGAAAATAGAGTGGAGTTCAGATAATGTTGTGAGATTGTAATCTTTTAATGAATAGTGCAGTGGGGATGAGTGACTATATAGATGGAGATATTTTGAGATTCGCCATTGTGATGCTGATGTTTGTCATGGGGAACCAGGACTGAACATGAAAAAATACTTAAAAAATACAAGTAGCCTATGGACGATAAAATAAACATATATATATATAAAACAATGGAAAATTTTTTATGTTCAGTCCTGTTTTCCCATGACACACCTGCATCGCAATGGCAAATGTCCAAAAATCTCCATCTTGTCATGTTGTGAGATTGTTAGACAAGTGCAGGAAAATTTAATTTTCTATTTAATAGCCACTTCTTTTAAACACATGAATTCATGAGATTTGATTATTAAATTATGGCTATTATGAGGCTATAAACTTTTCTTATGTAAGGAGTTTTATGCTCCAAGTTTAACCTGTAGACTTGTGTCTCGTGGTATTTTCCGTATGTTCTCACATGAGATTTCATGCAAGCCGTTGTACAAAATCCATTTTGCATAGTGTAAAAGCAGCTTTAAGGAAGTGCAGTTTATGCAAATGTAATGACTTTGAAGATGAACACAGCTGGCGGTGAAATAATTTCGACAAAATTTTGTTTTGGAAACTGAAAAGAAATGTATTTAATTTAGAATTTTGCAAAAGGCATGCTACTAGGTTTGATTTTTAATTGAACTTGTATTATTTCATAGTAAATTATAGGGTTTATTAAAATTTTTCAGCTTTGAAATTTTTATTTATCTAAAAAATTAAAATGCGTTACGTAAACAAAGCACACAATTTCATTGCTAGATGTATTTCATGGAAGATTGGTATCAAAATCTTGAGAACTTACTTGAGGCATAGGATATGCTTGTGTGAGGGCTGAGATTATGTGCAGCGCTTAAGATTCAGTAATCATAAAATGCTGAGCACCCACATTGGTGATAGAATGTGGATTTAGTTAATTACATCCAGTAGCCTACATCTTAATGGCATATACTTGAAAGGTCGTCATGCCCATAAGTAAAATGACAGCAACTAACATACCCATGGTAACATACACTAGACATTATGTGTCCAGAATATCTGCATAAACACATTGTTATTATAAAAGAACTGAATACTTTGTCGTGTTCAGCTAGAAGTTTTGCATAGACAATCTTCTGTGCTACTTTTGAAAGCTCCAGTCACAACCATGAAACTACGTCTCGTGCGCATGTACCCAACGCTGACCTACCTCACACTTATACAACTGTCAGAGTCACGTGGTCAGCAGTGATGAATGCAGTGGCATTTATTCTATAGACGCAAGGTGAGCAATGCTTACCCTATACATATTGGAAATGTTTGACGCTTTATAGTTTTTGCTTTAACTTTAAAGACATTTAATTTTGTGTTTCCCGTTTCCGATTCGAGAAACAGAATTTTTGTAACTCCCGTACTGTATACGCATAGTACTGCTATCTAGTATTTATTTCCACAAACGGAAGCGACTAGCAATGAATCGAACTCGCAAGCAACAAAACACCATCCGCTCAACTGCATTCCTTTGGCAGGATAAGCAGTCATTCTGTTTGTGTCCTCCAGTCCTACATTTCTTATCATTTGTAATATGCTCTTGTTCAGTTTAATTATTATTACCTTCATTTCTTTTCCATTTTTATAACTAATGTTAGGTATTATAAAACAGTAAATACATGCGGAGGGTAAGCAATGTTGGAAGTTGCGTTTCTTATTAGAAATTGCTTACCTTGTAAATAAACACACAGCACGCCACTGGATGAATGTGTTTGTTTGTATTTTAATTTTCAAAAAGATGGATCTTTTATATTAATAAAATACTTTTACCAATTTGAATTTAATCTGATTGCATTACAAATTGGTGATAGAAAATATACAAACATCTCCAAGTGCTCGTGTACGGCATAAACAAACTTCAAATCCTATCCATGTCATTTCTGATAGTCGTGTTGGCAGGTTAGCAGTGCAGTGTTGGGACACCCAGGGGTGCCGATTTGTAAAAAATATTGCTGGTGCTAAAAAATGGGATGGAGGCTAAAAAACATTAAAATTTTCAAGCGCCATATTTAAAAAGTGGTGTGGCTTAAGGCCAAAATTAAAGTGAATGACAGCACTTGCATGTTACTACACTACAAGACACTGCGTGCAGCATGTTCCTCTATACAAAATGGAAGTAGCAAAGGGCTTGAAGGGCTAAAATATTGGGGGTGCTGTTAGTGGATCAGCTACGATGGGTAACAAGGGGAAAGTGTAAATAAAGTTTGGAGACAGGATGTGTCCTTCATAATATGTATATAATCCAACATCAAAGCACAGACCCACATGTTAACTCATTCTTGCCATTACGCCGCCGCCTCACTCGGCTAAACAAAAAACACATAGAACAATCTAACAAAAACTCAGTAGTACCATACACTAGGAAATAAAGCGCACTTATAAAATAGGTATTAAAGTACAATAAAAGATAAATTGTTATTTATTCAACAGGTGCTCAAAGTGTAGAGCACCCTCACAGTCTGCGCGTATAGGGACACAGAGTGGCTTCCGCGCACCTCAGGCGTGCTCTGTACCCCATTTTGTATGTACAGCCATTTACGACAGTGCTGTTGCCTGACCTTTATCCTTAAGAGGAAGTGCCACATAAATTTTACTACAAATATGTAAATTGAAGTCCAGAGGTTTTTGGAAGCTAACATAGAAAAATTTAAAAAGCTCAATCCTCGGTGCTTGTTTGTTAGTAACTTAGTGCAGATCTATTTTGCCACATCGCAATGTTTATTTTGTGAAATATCTTGCACTGCGATAAAAATTTACAGGATCAGAAACAGCTCAGTAGAAACCCAACACTCTGGCAGAAGATTTCCTCACTAAGTTTTTGTGACAACAATTATTCAGGATTTCTCTCTCTCTCTCTCTCTCCCCCCCCCCCCTCCCCATCCACTTTTTTTTTTTACTGTACTAGCTTCGTTAAAATCGTAAAAATTAAGGTTACATCCAAAGTTTTAGTTTATGTCCCACGCACTGTCTATCAAACCCTGCAAAGTGTGATTAGTGGTGACAGCACCGGTCGTCCTCATCTTGCCGCAAGTGACTTCTGACTTTTCCACCCTCCAAATGCTTTTGCAGGTTGCGTCGTTAAAAATTAAGTTGGTCAAAAGTAATACCATAAAACTGCAGACTGCAGGCTGCTATGACAGAAACATTTAGAAGTAACACAGAAGATAGTCTTCACAAAACTCCTATATTTTGTATAAAGTTCAGTGTATTTTATGCTATAAACAAAATGACTGTTGAGGGTGTACATATGAAATAAAGGGGTTGTAACTAGACTTGGAGCCCTCAGTGTACAGAGAAACGGTGCTGTATTTGGCATGTCATGAGTTTAGTCCGAGGAATTTCGCAAATTCAAATGGTGCTAGGATAGACTTCAAACACTTGTACTTTGGTGTTACTTTTGTAATTGAGCGACTCGTTTCTTGACACACCATGCCGCAATGTGAACCACCCACGCAAGTACAAAGATACTGAGTGAACACATATAACCTAGCACACAGGGTAAAGATGCAGATTATATAGGTAGGTTTAGGCTATTCACGATAAAGTGAGCTCTTTTGAAAGCCCTCTCATTCAGAATAATAGTCAATAAATATATTTCATTTTCGTCTTAGATGATAACTTCAGAGTATGGTGGAATATACACATTGTGTTTATTACATATATGGCAATATTTGCTTAAAAATGTGGTTAAAGAATAAAAAATGACTGAAAGAAAAAGTAACTACATCCTCAGAAGTGCTCACTTTACAGTGAACAGCCTATACGTTGAGCATTTAATACTGATTGGCTGTGCAATGCTCTGGGAACGGGCGTTGTGACTGGCTACTACATGTAGTGAATGGTTTTCTGTTGGCTTGACTGCTGACTGGCAAGTTAGTTACCAGGTACTGATTGGCAAATGGGGGTCAGTGACATAATTATGCTGGCTTGTGCGGCTGGAGTTTGCGGTGTAAACGGGACGGCACCTCATTGTCTTACATACTTCGTGGTCAAGTTCTCACGGTGAAGGTACATCCAACAAACGAACGATAGTGTTTGGGATGTATACAGAACTGTCTGGTTCAGCCTAGTGGCCAGGCTGACTGTGTGTGTGTGTGCGCGTGTCAGATCAAGGTGTGTGGTGGCTGCTGCCTGGCGTGTGCGGTGCTGTGCGTCGTGGTCACTATCACAACTACAGTCATACACATGAACCGTCTGCAGACACTGCGCCAATGCGTCTACACCCAGAAGACACAGACATGCACATGTTCCTCCGTCAACATGGATGCTGTTGTCAACCTCGACCACGGAGATGAGGGTGAGCCCCTAACTGTCTACAACTATGAGTTCTTCTCTTTTCAGCTGTTTCTTATTATCAATGTTACTTCACTAGGATACAGTTTACAGTAAGGGTTTTCTACCCTCATTACTAATATTAATATAAATACTTAATGTTCTACACTGCAATGTAAAAGTTACTTTTAATTTGTAGACCAGGATTCTGCAGTAATTTCTAGTGGGGTCTGGATGCTTTTTAAAATTTTTTTTAGTTAACGTAAAAATGAAAATTTATTTTCAGAAAGGACTATAACTTATAAAAATGCATTTAAGTACTTCAAAACAGTTTTAGAATATAATTTTATTTAAATATCCTTCCAGTTTATACAGATTTTAAAATTATTTCATACCTGAAAATTACACTAAATTCAATTATACCTTTTACTTGTAAAATATTGAAAAAATTACTTATTCGTGTGCTGCTGTGAAAAGGAATTTGTCTTCTGTAGATCAATTTTATTTATGATTATATTTAGCATGTCATTTTATAATTTGACTGTCCAGTTTTCTCCCCTCTGTGGGAAAACCTTCAAATGGCGCTCTCTCCTGTCTCGTATAAAGAAACAAGCATTCAATATTATATTCCACTAGATAGATTTGCTCGCTTGAAGAAAAAAATTATGGTTGGATCGCTATGTATTTATGTAATAGATTAATTTTTGCAAAGGAAACAATGAGGTTACATTGTCTCACTGGTCTTCCTAAACAATTATTCAAGCTGTATCATACGTTGAGACAAAGTCACCCCATGCTAAGGTGACACTGTCCCACTTTTTTGGAAGTAAGTATTAATGGTTAAAAAAATGTTATACTTTTGAATATGATGCTAAATTGTTCACTGGAGTCTCTTGTACGCAATCAAATTTTTGGTACAATAATAGCTCATAGTTGTTGGTCTATCTGTGCATATTTTAAGACAAATTAGCAAAAAAATGAGCCAAAGTCAGCCCAGTTGATGGTTCCTATGAGACATGGAATTTTTAGAGTGGCAGGAAGTCTCAGGCAATTCCATGAGTGCACTGTGATTGTGCAGTTACGGGAACTCGCTGAGTTTCTGGTTGGGGTTTTAACACTCCATTATTACGTTGCCAAGGAAATGATTGGGGGGAAGAGAATTGAGCTGCTAATATTCTAATCTAAAATTAAATATGAAAACAGCACAGACCACTGTGGCTAGCATGGCATTTGAATACAGTATATCATCTCATCCAAAGGTCAGGCCATACTGATCTCAGTGGCGCAGGACATTTTCTACGAGCACAATTAAGTCACAAACTTTAATGGCTGTGACAATACTTGATGTGATGCTGGTACGAGCGCAGATTGGTTTGTTCTAGTTTCAGTTCTGCAACTGTGAAGGTAATTGAGGGCAGCATGTGTCAGGCGGTGGAATTGTGTGCATAGGAGTGCGGTACGTGTTCAATGCGACGCCGGACTGTGATGTGGTGCACGGGGCTCTCTACTCCTGCCTGCGGGCCATGTTTGGCCTGTCCGTCATCGGCATCCTGGTCTGCCTCTTCTCTTGCATGCTGGTCTACCAGCTCCTCAGGTGAGCACGCACTGCCACTCTCGCCAACTTTTGGAGGCCGCATATGATTGTTAATGTCCGCACGAACCTCGTCACTATTAGTGGAGTGCTGTGGCATATTAAAATTACCATTTCAGTTCAAGTTGATACAAAAGTTTTATTTTTGGTGTCATCTTGTAGGTTAGGGGCCTGTACTACACTTTTGTTCCGAGTGTACAATGATTTACCCTCAGTGATACCTGCAGGGAGGGGGGGGGGACTAAGGGGAGTCAACATTCTGAAAACACATAAACAATACATGTGGGGGTATCAAATGAAAGGTAAAATTACTCTGAGCTTCAATATGACATTTGTTTACCAAAACACATATTTTGGTGTGTTAGGGAAGTAAAAAAAGTGGGTAGAATTTTGAAAAAATCACAAATTATGTGTGGTACGAATTGAAAGGTAAAATCCGTCCAATCTTCAACACTATAATTGTTTTGAAACACTAACTGAAAAGTGACAAGAGAGCCTCAAAAATGGTCAAATTTGTGGTACTGTTTGTTTGCAGAATCTTGTGTAAAGACTACAGGCGAACTGCACAGCTACGTCTCTCAGCTTTCGTGATATACAAGGTGTGTCTGCAGAATTTGAAAATTCTTCTATGAGAGATGTGACTGCATCCTTTACTTTGAAGCGGTGCCTTTTCCCTTTGAATTTAAAAGAAGAAGTGCTGTCTGATCAAGCAAATGCATGGAAAAGAGCCATGACTTTGCATGTTGTTTCACCTGAACTTTTTGCAATTTTTGTTGAGGTTGATCATTTGTGTGGTTTTCCCTGCTTTGAAAGCAATCCAGTTATCTGCCAAAGGGTTTGCTTTCAGTACGTGATGAAAATTACTCAAAAGTATTACAAAAACATGTGTATCCCTAGTATATACCATCTGAAGTGGGTAATCATTGAGTGCATGAAGAAGATGAACCAATATTCTCGTGTCTGCTTCTTCATGATTGCATTGTCTCATAGGAGGACCTTGTCCTGCTGAAAAAACTTGGTCACCTGATGTGATATAGACTAATTTCCCATCTGGAAAGTCCACTTGCATAAGTTCAATTGATAAAAATGAGAAGAGTTCCTTCTTATTTTCTTCGTGTGTCAAAAATTCATTCCATTTTTCTGGTACTTTGACGAGACAAGAGAAACCATTACCTCTTTTCTCCCTTGTGAATGCTTTGATTGTCATTTTACGATACTGATCCAAAACAACATCCACGCTTTCTGCTCTTCTTAATTCATAGTATATCCTTGGCAAAAAAGAAACTTGTTGCAATAGTCATAGAATGTCATGCCTTTGATGCTTGTTCCTGTACTTGTGAATGAACTAGGGAACCACCATCAATAATGATGGCTCCATACGTGTCAGGTGCTACAAACTCTTCATGGACAGTATGCGATGATGTTTCAGTAGCTTCAATAATACATAATAACAGATGTGACTTACAACAGGAGTTTACAGATCCATCAGAACAAGATAGTGCAGGTGGAAATGATGATGATTAGTGGCAAAAGAATTCTTCCAAATTTCCACTGCGGCTATCAAACACAACAAATGTTTGTCCAAACAAATCTGCATGTTGCCTTAAGTGCTGAATTTTCTTTGTTACTGCTGCTGTTGTGGTTTTTTATTCTTATTGAAAATCATAATGTTATTTTTCTTTATTGGTGCTGTCAAAGGTACTTTATTTGAGCAAAGGATATCTCTTCGAAAGTTGTCATACTGCTTTTGTCCCGTACATTCCAGATTATGGACAGATGTTGATACAGACTCATTGATACACACTGTGTTGTCTAATGTTACCAAGTCCATACTGTTTTCCTCAAATGGATTCCCTCTGCTTAGCAGAACATCTAACAGGTCTGTGACATGTCTCTGAAAGCGGATTTAAGATGCGAATCCTTCCTCATGATGTGGTCGCTCTTCGCTGTCAGCATTATAATACGCATTTCTAAATTGTGCTATCAAACGGCTAACCTCTGGTCCAGTTGCAATCCAGCGCTCCAGTAATGCAAGTGACTCTGAGCTCAATCACACCACCAACTGATTTTACTCTTTTATTGGCATGCTCATGTGCTTGATCAATTGGTATCGATGAGAAACGATGACTGCTTCTTGTTACTACCCAATTTCCTGCTTCAAACTCTTCTCGGATCATTTCTGGAAGTGTTTGTAGGTCTCTAATGAAGACAGGAACCCAACAAGCATAATTATGGTGATCCATGGCAAAGAATAAAGGAACAACCTTTGAAGGGTATCGACCATGAGTCAGAACTTTCTCTCTCGATGCCCCCGTATGAATATTATTTGCTTGTACTTGTGAACAAGCATCCAGAACTGCACTGTCGGCTGGTCTTTGGAAACAAGAGAGATCCAATCTTGAAATGACATTTCCATTCCACATTTGTCATATGCTTTTCTGAGAACGTTATGGAGCACCATAACAGTGACTTGGTAAGCATATCATGTTCCCATTGGATCGTATGCTTTTAGAAATGAATTGGCTGGTGCCAATGTTTTTGTTATCCCTGCTTCCATTAGGACTTCTGGCCATCCTGATTCAAGTACCAGATCTCTCATGGTTGCCCACAAAGCCATTTCAATGTGAAGCCGTCCCATCATCACTACAAACTTGTCCTCCCCAAAAATTGTGGAGTAGGTCCACTGAATTTTCTTTACAATGTCGTAAAGCGGTTGGTCTAGCACTAATACTGGAGGTTGTGTAGAGTTGAGATACTCTGTTGTTTGTTTTACTAATTGCATTCCATGTTGTATCATTCCTGCAGTGGCTACTTTATCATGAAAAAGTGTTAGGAGAGCTTCGAGACATTTATTTGATGACCCAACTGCATCTGATGTAGAAGCATGGTATGATGGCCTACCACGTAATCGGACACACAGTGTCGGCTCCCAATATGGTATTAAGGTTTTCATGTACCTCAAACATCCATTTCTGTTCGAGCTGTTCTTCGTCATGGTATGAGCTCATTATCAGTGAATGCACATGTTGTACTGGTGATTGAGTGACAAGATTTCTGGTCACATGTGAAACAAATATATAGGAGATAGGTACAATAGGACCTTAAGTGAATGACTCTTGACCTTTGTAGTTCAATTGAAGAGCTTCTTGACACAATCCAGGTTTATCAGAAGATAGAAATTGAAAAATTGAAATTCCTGTTCCATGAAAGGGTGTACTGGCGGTTCTGGATGTGGGACTATGATCCAAGTTATCAAGAGCAGCAACTTCTTGCTTAGACTAGTAGGACACACAATTTTGCTGTTGCACTTTGCCTGTTTAGCAACAGTCACTGCAAACATATTTTCGATTTGAAGGTCTCTCTTATAAGAAACACTGAGGCAATGTTCATGTAACACGTCTACCAGTTTCTTGCTCCTTGTTTGGGAATGCACTTGCAGGGCCAAAAACACTACACGTGGGGGTCCACACTTGATGTGTGTTGAAAGAGAACTCGTGTTGAGTATTATAAGCTTGCTGACAGACAGAACCTTTCTAGAATTGCTGGTTGAGGGTACTGATCTCGGTCCAGCAAGGAGTTGACGGAAGAAATATTTCAAAGGTGTTGGAACTGATGATTCTTCACAATCTTTGGGAAATACTCCTTTGAAATTGAAATGAGTGTCATGATTCAAAACTGCTTTACGTAATATTGATGCTGCTAACAGTAAAGTATGCGATTCTTCTTCTGGTGTTTGACATGCATCTGCAATTATCTTTCGAACGCTTTCTGAGCAGACAAGATAAACACGATCTCGAATACCTTTCTCTTCTGTTGAACCCAGAAAATGTTTGAGTACTCGCTCTTTTAAATGAGTTTGATTCACTGTCTTTTGGATGCCATGTTCTGCCAACCATCATATCAGTAAAATCTTGAAGTGGAAAAATGTTACGACCTCCAATAATTTCTTCATTGATGAATTGGAGCAACTCATTTTGTACCATAACCTCCACCTTTATAGGTTTTACGTGTTCCTTGTTTTTAATCATATGACAATATCGCCTAATGAATCCAGTGTAGTAATCCCGATGAAACTTGGCTTCAATTGCCACCAGATCTCCTGCTGAAAGACTTGCAAAAATGTGATCCTCTCCTAATAAAATAGCTTTTTCTTGAATTTATTTTGTCAGCCTCAGCTTTTGGAAAGAATGGTCTGCCGCATTACTTTCATTACCACAGAATATGCCATGTTATGGTTGTATGTAGCAGTCCGTTTTGGTTTTTTTATTGGCAGAGGTGCTAGTTGACGTCATTTTGCGCGGTCAAGAGCTGAAACCTTGTATAGTTGATGACAGACATGATTTGTGCCAGGATGCACGGTGTGTCTTCATACACTGTTCATCTGGTAGTTCTAAGCTTGGATGTGGTGAAGCATCAACTTCTGTAAATTGGCGAGCTAGGTCGATTATGTCTTTCTGTGCTCCCTCTCTACGCACAGCAACTGGGTTATCAAGGGACAGACGAGTTACTCTGTATTTTATTTTTGACAAATAATACAGAGTTCCCAATTTGTTTTCTCTGTCGCCATTTCATTCATCTGGAAAAAAAAAACACAGATTGTTAGTGATTTAGAAAAACAAATACCATATCAATGGTCACATATGCACATACATTTCTTTTGATAAAGTCATTTCAGGTGGCTTTATGCCATTCGAAAGTGACGTACTTTACATCTTCAGTTCAAATAAAGAATCATAATTTCACTAATTTTTAAAGAACATGATAATGATCAAGGAATCTTAAGAGTATTTATTTCAAATCAAATATGGCATGTAGAACAAGTCATCCTACCTGGTATAAACTTGCCTGAAATGACTGCATCCAATGTTAAATTTCTGGGTTTATATATATATATATATATATATATATATATATATATATATATATATATATATATATATATATATATATATATATATATATATATATATATATATATATATATATATATATATATATATAATATATATATATATATAAAACTGTATCTTTTCTTTATCCCTCTATCATCCCGAACTACATGTTTTTGAAACAAATGTCATTTCGAAGAGTTCAGAGTAATTTTACCTTTTATTTGATACCCCAAATATATTGTTTATGTGTTTTCAGAATTTTGACCCCCCCCCCCCCCCCCCCGGCATTGAAGGTACCACTGAGGGTAAATCGTTGTACACTCGGACCGAAAATGTAGTACAGACTCTAACCTACAAGATACACCAAAACTTAAACTTTTGTATCAACTTGAACTGACTGGTGAAAATTGCACCCCACCATATAGCCTATTCGCATTATCTTCTCACTTTTGATCAAAACTTTGAAAAAGCACCTGTGTGTGATGTGTTCAGTAGTTTATAAAATATGTTGTGTATCTCCAATGTTTTATACTTCTGTTAACATAAAAGTATCTTATTTTTTTTATTAAACTGAAACTTTACTACAAATTATATTTCATTTATAATTACTATGAATAAAATCAGAGAAAAACAGATGTATTAGGAATGTCTAGCAATAAATAGTTCTCAAGCAAAATATTATTAAATTGAATGCACATTAATATGGCGCGCTGTTCATTTGGTGGATGGTTATCTAGACTTAGTTAGGCTTTATTTTTGCTGAGGGAGGAGGAAGAAAATATTCTGAAAGTAGAACTTACGCAGGGCTTCAGAAAAGTAGGAAATAACAGTAGACATACAACAGAAACTGTTCATTCATCAAGCAAAATTGTGGAACTGTTACAAACATACATATATTACTGACAAATAAGTTTATACTCTAATGAATACAAAACAAAATTAAAGACAGAGTTAAACACTGAATTAAACATTATTAACAATAGCATTTTACTCTAACTAAATTTTTTGATTTTTCTCAAATGGTACCATTATCACTTTCTTCCATCGTGCGATGCAAATTGGACAAATTTTTTCTAAACTGGAAAACATAATAATTACTTTTTTAATATGCATGTGCTAGTTGTTATTACAGTAATATAGATGTGTATGTCTTATGATGGTTAAAAGTTTGCATATACGGTAGAAAAGTATATAGAGTATATTTCTTTTAACACTAAATAGGTAACATTGAAAATTGTTGTACAGCGACGAAAGAGTTAAGGTATTTGCAGCAGTGGGTTCTTATATTTTTGACCTCGGCAGGAGCGATTACTAACTACACTTTGAGTGCACTTGCCTAATATGTTCACAAACATAAATGGACTTTGTACACTGCATATACTGACTAAAAGTCAGACCTTTTTTCAGTCATCATATGCAAAGGACAAAACCTAAGTGGATATGCATCTTACAAACACAAACTATCACATTCACTCTGTCCTATACTAAGTTAGTTGACTTAACAAATTTAGGCTGGTTGCTGGCAAACTGACGTATTTCATCAGCATTGTCTTTTAAACTGTATCATGCCAGGATCTTCCTGAAATACACTAGCTGTTCAATTAGGTAAATTTGTTGAGGTGAATTCATTTCAGCATATACTTTGTGATTCAGAAAGTTTGGAGTTATCTTCATCTCCCTTAGCTGTTCCCTGCTTGATCAGTGTGGTAAAGTACCTCCATCATTCTCTGTCTATCCAACACTCTCCCTCTCTCTCTGTTTCCCAGTCTTTGTCTCTCCTCTTCACTCCCTCAGACACTTGTTCCTTCCCTCTTTTCCTTGCAGCCCTTTCCTATCATACTTCAATTCCAACATCCTCTTGACGTGCTCATATCACCTCATTCTTGTCATCTCTATGATCACTGTCAGCTTCTATATGGAGTTAGCTGGCCAACATATTTTTGGCGATGTCCATCACGAGCTACATAAAAGATTGCAAGTCATTGACGACTTCACGACACTTTGCATCTTGCAGACACTTGACCGTTGACATCACGGGACCCATCTACCTGGCACTATAACTGTGTTGCAGATTGTTAGAAATACATCTACCTGGCACTATAACTGTGTTGCAGATTGTTAGAAATACATCTACCTGGCACTATAACTGTGTTGCAGATTGTTAGAAATACATCTACCTGGCACTATAACTGTGTTGCAGATTGTTAGAAATACATCTACCTGGCACTATAACTGTGTTGCAGATTGTTAGAAATACATCTTCCTGGCACTATAACTGTGTTGCAGATTGTTAGAAATACATCTACTTGGCACTATAACTGTGTTGCAGATTGTTAAAAATACATCTACCTGGCACTATAACTGTGTTGCAGATTGTTAGAAATACATCTACCTGGCACTATAACTGTGTTGCAGATTGTTAGAAATACATCTTCCTGGCACTATAACTGTGTTGCAGATTGTTAGAAATACATCTACTTGGCACTATAACTGTGTTGCAGATTGTTAAAAATACATCTACCTGGCACTATAACTGTGTTGCAGATTGTTAGAAATACATCTACCTGGCACTATAACTGTGTTGCAGATTGTTAAAAATACATCTACCTGGCACTATAACTGTGTTGCAGATTGTTAGAAATACATCTTCCTGGCACTATAACTGTGTTGCAGATTGTTAGAAATACATCTACCTGGCACTATAACTGTGTTGCAGATTGTTAAAAATACATCTACCTGGCACTATAACTGTGTTGCAGATTGTTAGAAATACATCTACCTGGCACTATAACTGTGTTGCAGATTGTTAGAAATACATCTTCCTGGCACTATAACTGTGTTGCAGATTGTTAAAAATACATCTACCTGGCACTATAACTGTGTTGCAGATTGTTAGAAATACATGTCTTTCCTAAAACTTTTAAATGTGCATCCAGTGTGCTGACCTACGAAAAGAACTCACTCTTCAGATGAGGGATGTTGAGGGCTTTCAAGTAGATGTTACACATATCATATCAACTCTGTTTCAGAGCACTCCAACATAGCTAATAAGTATATGCAGCACGATAAGAATGCTATATGCCAGTTCAAAGCCTTGTGTTTAGCGGTCACTGCACACTTTGTGTGTGTAGTGATGTAACACACTTGATGTGTGCAATAGTGTCATCCTTTTCATCCCTAGGGCCACAGCGGCTGAGCAGCCAGCCTGCTCGCCGCCCGCCCAGGCAATCCGGGTTCAATCCCCAATCTGGTCACTCTGGATTTTTGCATGTAGGAATCGTGCCGGACAATGCCTTTGGTCGGCAGGTTTTCTAGGGGATCTCCCGTTTCCCCACCCTTTCATTCCAGCGCTGCTCCATACTCACCTCAATCACCATCATCGCCTCTCATGACCTCGATGTTAAGAGCCGTCCTAATATCTTCAGTCACTTTTCACTCCTGTACTTCTCTGCTTCAAAAGTGGAAAATAGTTTCATAAACAGCTGAGTTCCTGGCTGTGTGTCAAGGAAACATTGTTGTATGTTCCAGCCACGAGAAGAAGAAGATGTACTGGGAACAGCTGGAGATGCGATGCAGGTATCTGTACCGCCAGCAGCGGACGCCACACCACTGCAGCTGCTGCGATGAGTGTCGCTACCCCGAGCCTTTCCCCTGGGAGCTCATGGAGGACAGGTGAGCCATGACAGCACGTTCTTGGTCGTTCCTGTCACAGCTGTCTGTATCAACTATAACGCAGGGTAACATCCACCAAATTGCTGTTCTTTTAAAGTGGATACATAGAACTATTTTTCTCAGCCGTAATCACTGGGTGATCCAGGTGGACAGGATCATCCATTAGTAAGGACTGCTTTTTTTAGAACATAACTTAAAACTAAGGAAAGTGTCATAGGTTCTGAGTAGGGATAGGACCTAAGTGCGTCTCAGGGCTGAGATCCATACACTCAGGCATGCACATGCAAGGAAGATTCTTACTACAAATGCACATGCTCACTGCCTTATTGGGATTGGGAAAACATGGGCCATGCTTGGGGCCATCATACCTTTTATGGGAAGTATAGCTAACCTGAGCTGCGCTGGAGGGAGGGGAACTGGCAGAGCCGCCATAAAAACCCCTCAACAGGGAAATATATTTCAAAATTATATGTATTTTATGAAGTAGAAAACTGAATTCTCCTAGAAACAGCGGCAGGGTACAAGTGTCATTATATAAAAGGCTATGAAAGCTAGAAGAAAAAGCTTTATTTGGAGTACTGCCTTTTTATTTGGTTGTTGCTGGTTTTGATTGTAACCAGAGTTAGCACAACTGGGGAGGAGAGAGATATCATTGCTGTGTCTCCAGTAGAAACCTGAAACAAAGAATACGGGAGAGAGGGGAGTGGGGAACGGAAACATCCTGTGCGGACAGTCTGCCATAGGCCCTGGTGTTGTACGGTGCACAACAGAGCACATTCACGGTACCAGGGAATCAGTAACATATTTGGTCATTTAAGATCGGTACCAATAGGCTGTGAACAGTGTCTCCTTACTTTAGGTGCGGACAATATTTTTCCTTGCTGCTTTGGGGCACAGATGGTGTGTGTCCACGCTGCTGTATATTTTCTCCTTGCAGAATGTACACGAGACATCTCGATAATAGCAGAAGTGCGGCAGAATCATAGCACAAGCTACCTGTGCCCACACAGTTCACGCAGTGCTGCAACAGATCAATAGATGGCAGGTGCATGTAGTCTGCAATGTGTTTTCTGATGTCGTGACGCATTATGTACTGTTACTGTTCCAGTATTATATTCAAGGCTTGAGAATTTGTGAATGTTTTGAAAATAACAGTGCATGATATCATAGTTTTTCAAGTTTGTGAATTATTCAATTTTTAATTTTTATTCACAGTATTTTTGTTGCTGTGTTAAGTCCTGTCAACAACCGGCCGACCATTGGACATGTCTGAATCTTGATGTCAAGTGACGTTACATCCTCTCAGTCTGAATATGGTCTACAAATGCATTGTTTGAAAGTGATATTTCAGAATATGACATTAGATTGCAGTAAATGTCACATTATTTGTTTTTACCAAATTATATTTATATTACTGAATTGTTGATTAGAAATTTCTTGTAAAATGTGTGATTCGAATATTTATTTATCGTTATGATATTGGCCCTAACTGTTAAATTTTAAATAAGCTCAGCAAATTATATCCAAGAATTTTCTTAATTGTTCATCTTTCATATTAAATAGTTCAAACTGAATGCAGACTGCACTAATTAGCATTTCATCACGTTCGTCTCAATAAAATTCACCTTGCAAGTCCATTGTTTGTATTTACAATGTGTACATTCCACGAATGCACACATAAGTATCTGTAGACTTCTTTTTTTCTATCATGTTATGACACAATTTGGGATGAACGTGCAGTTTTCTGGATGCTTTGACTTGGGTCACAGGCTGATTTGTGACACGGAAGTTTGGGATAGCGCCAGGATGTCAGAGAGTCATGTGCACCAATCACCATAGCCTTATCCTACGACACAAGTTGAGAGAGCACAATTGTAGATAGGGCTTTACTGTACTTATGCCATATTTATTCAAAAAATACAGTGAACTGATTTAAAGTTTGTTAGAGTATCAGTTAGTGTATCACGTCAGGCATTAAATTAAAAATGTTGGTCCTCCGACACCACAACTTATTATAAAGTGAACCTATCAACACACAAAAGTGAAAGTATACATGTAATTTGAGTAAAAAAGCCATTAAACCATTTGTTTAGCAGGATACAATGTTAAACTGTGTTTTATTTTTTGAGTCTTAAGTTCTGATGATACGTGAGCAACTAACTAACTACGGGTGTTGTCGAAATAAACTAACTACGGGTGTTGTAGAAGTAAACTAACTACGGGTGTTGTCGAAGTAAACTAACTACGGGTGTTGTCGAAGTAAACTAACTACGGGCGTTGTCGAAGTAAACTAACTACGGGTGTTGTCGAAGTAAACTAACTACGGGTGTTGTCGAAGTAAACTAACTACGGGCGTTGTCGAAGTAAACTAACTATGGGTGTTGTCGAAGTAAACTAACTACGGGCGTTGTCGAAGTAAACTAACTACGGGTGTTGTCGAAGTAAACTAACTACGGGTGTTGTCGAAGTAAACTAACTACGGGCGTTGTCGAAGTAAACTAACTACGGGTGTTGTCGAAGTAAACTAACTACGGGTGTTGTCGAAGTAAACTAACTACGGGTGTTGTCGAAGTAAACTAACTACGGGTGTTGTCGAAGTAAACTAACTACGGGCGTTGTTGAAGTAAACTAACTACGGGCGTTGTCGAAGTAAACTAACTACGGGTGTTGTCGAAGTAAATCATTTGGATGGCAAGATAGGAAAAAACATTTAGGGAACAAACTGCATTTACCAAATGAAATGAAAATTGTAATGCTGGGGCAGTTAGTAATAGGAACCCTCTTAAACAAAGTATATTGGTCAGTTAAAAATACATAATTTCTACAATAAAAGAATGGAATTCTTTTGTCGATTTTTTTTTAGTTGGGTCTTTGAGATCACGATGAAACTACTAAAAGTAAAAACCCGGGTGTGTTTAGAGTTTTGTTAGATTGTTGCATCTTCAATAAACTATTATATTAATTTTAAACTTTGTGCCCTCCTTGGAAATTGTTCCTGTAGCCACGACTGCAGTGATCGGTAAAATATATAGTATGTTGTGACTGCAGACTGAACTCGAAGGTTTGTATGCTGGCTTCAATCTTGTCATTGGCCAACATGTATAGAATGTTTCAAGAACACTTCTGACCAATAGTAAGGGCCAAATGGTTTAGCAATAAATCTCTAGTAATGCGGTCGCACAGTCTAATGGCACCATACAACTGCCAGTAGCCAATCAAATCACGAATTGCATTCAGATGGGTAAAGAGCATTCTAGTTTCGCAGTATGACTAGTTTTGAAACTGTAGACACTGAACTACCCCTTATGCTAACACTGGATGAATGTTACTTTCATCCCATCAGAAAAAATATAAATTTCAGTGTTTTTAATTTATTTATCCCTCTTAAATTGTGGAAAGAAAAGGAGTTAAATTGTACAAAATAGGAATGATAAAAGAATTAATTAATTTTTAAAAGAACATGTATAGACTACATTAGGCCTTCTCAATTAAATTTGCCTTTGGGCCACTTGCATTAATTTTACAATTATCTAGGATATTCAGGGGCCAAATATTAAATTATTTAAATGAACGTCATTTTAATTTTTTAACAAACAAAAACACACAATTGTCAGAGATTCAAATCACATTATTACGTTATGTTCATCTTGTTCCAAGCACCTGAAAATATACGTGACAAAAAAAGACAATTGCACGATAACCAACCCGACAAGGAATTTAGTGTGAAAGTGGCTGGTTCTGTTCTTCATAAGTTCCGCGTACTGAGGCTCATAACTGGTGCGACAAATCCGTATTAGGTTTTTAAGAGTGACCTTCTTCAATCTACTTCTGTTCTTGCATTTGATGTTAGTCCCTGCACTGAATATGCTCTAGCAGATCCATGTTGATCCAAACATTGTGAGTAATTTGATTATTATTTTAGGAACTTGTTCATTTTACATAATTCAATCCAGAAGATTATGTAGTCGGGGGTTGAAGATCTCATTCAAACTTAGCTGAACAGAGAAATCACACATTTCTAGATTCAGTCTCTCTTCATCAATTGAAAACAATCTTTAAGTTCATAAATTAGCTGTTGTGTAATGTCTGTAGTCAAAAGCCTCTGAAGAAATTGAAAAACAATATTTTTCTCTTCATCTTCCAAGAATCTTGATTGGAACTCAGATTTTAGATTATTCAAGTAGCTAGTCATTTCTTTTTTTGTTTCCTTTTTATCAACAGGCTCTTCTTTTTCTTCAAATTCTTTCAGTGTAGGAATAAAAATCAAGATTACGACCCAAAGAATCCTGAATAAAGAATTCTTTTTTTTTCTTGAAACTCAAGATAGATTCTAACAACTCACACATAGTTTTATATTTACCTTGCAAACTTAAGTTCAAGTTATTGAGGTCGACAAAATGTCAACAAGAAAAGAAAGCCTTGCAAGTTGATTTGGATCTCGTAGTAAATTTAAGAAATGATATCACTTTTCAGATGTGTCCATCAGTTCTAGGAAAAGAACAATTTCTTCTCTCAAACTCCAAACACTTTTTAGCATTTGGCCTTTGCTTAACCACCTAACATTGTCATAGAGATGCAGATCTTTGCTTAACCACCTAACATTGACATAGGGATGCACATCTTTGCTTAGCCACTTAATATTGTCATAGAGAAGCACATCTTTGCTTAACCACCTAACATTGACATAGGGATGCACATCTTTGCTTAACCACCTAACATTGTCATAGAGATGCACATCTTTGCTTAACCACCTAACATTGTCATAGAGAAGCACATCTTTGCTTAGCCACCTAACATTGACATACTGATGCACATCTTTGCTTAGCCACCTAATATTGTCATAGAGAAGCACATCTTTGCTTAACCACCTAACATTGTCATAGAGATGCACATCTTTGCTTAACCACCTAACATTGACATAGGGATGCACATCTTTGCTTAACCACCTAACATTGTCATAGAGATGCACATCTTCGCTTAACCACCTAACATTGTCATAGAGAAGCACATCTTTGCTTAACCATCTAACATTGTCATAGAGATGCACATCTTTGCTTAGCCACCTAACATTGACATAGGGATGCACATCTTTGCTTAACCACCTAATATTGTCATAGAGAAGCACATCTTTGCTTAACCACCTAACATTGACATAGGGATGCACATCTTTGCTTAGCCACCTAATATTGTCATAGAGAAGCACATCTTTGCTTAACCACCTAACATTGACATAGGGATGCACATCTTTGCTTAACCACCTAACATTGTCATAGAGATGCACATCTTTGCTTAACCACCTAACATTGACATAGGGATGCACATCTTTGCTTAACCACCTAACATTGTCATAGAGATGCACATCTTCGCTTAACCACCTAACATTGTCATAGAGAAGCACATCTTTGCTTAACCACCTAACATTGTCATAGAGATGCACATCTTTGCTTAGCCACCTAACATTGTCATAGAGATGCACATCTTTGCTTAACCACCTAACATTGTCATAGAGATGCACATCTTTGCTTAGCCACCTAATATTGTAATAGAGAAGCACATCTTTGCTTAACCATCTAACATTGTCATAGAGATGCACATCTTTGCTTAGCCACCTGACATTGTCATAGAGAAGCACATCTTTGAATTCAGAATCAAGATCATTAAAAAATTATTTGAGGTTCCTATGTGTAAGAGCTGATCTTGACCTCAAAAAGTTTACTAGTTTTGCGATTTCAGTAAACAAGGGGAAAATATATTAGTCAGTAGTTTAATACAGAGGACAATAGTATGGATAATGCAGTGGTAAGGAATGTTAATTTGTTTCAGTTTTCCAACCATCCCTTCTTTTTCACTTACCATCGCTGATGCTCCTTCTGTTACTACAGATACAATATTTGCACTTTTCGAGGCAAGAAGTTTTGAAACTTCATTAAATATAATTTCTCCAGTGGTTCTCCCATATAGTGGTATGATTCCTAACAATTCTTCCACAAATCTCTATCCATTAAAAAATCGGATAAAAACAAACAACTGAACTGTATCTGAAATATCGGTAGACTCATCAGTAGCCGGGGAAACACAGCTGCTTTGTGAATGTTCAGATACTAACTGACAACTTATGTTATTGGCATGTTCATTGTAACGTCGGGTGGCAGTGTCATTTGATAAACCCTAACAGATTGAAGCATGCACTCTTCCACAACTTCAGCATGAGTAAAAAGAATCATGTTTTTATACAGAATCCAAGAAACTCTTAAAGAAGCTTCTGTACATTTATCTTGAGCTGAGCTTCTCCCACGTATCATGGAACTTCCTTGTTTGTTTGATAATAGCATGATATTGATCTTTCTTTGTCTTAAAGAAGAATCACGTGGAAACTTACTGCGGAATTCCTAGTGCTTACTCTCGTAGTGACGTTTTAAGTTACATATTTTAACAACTGATACCACTTCATTGCAAATCAAGCACATTAGTGCAAAATTGGTCTGTCCGCTCTGTCTTGAACTGTCCGTTTTGTGTGTCCACTTTCCTATATTTACTACACGACACGATTCTGGACTTCAATATGAAATAAATGCTTGTACTACTTTTCTACTAGCAAAATCACATACGTAATACTGTAACATACACACGCTTTGAAGCTGCAGCACACAAAACAACTGTGACTGCCACTGCTGCAGTGGAACTGACAGCTTCTTGCACCCAAGCCAGTCGCCACACATGTCGATAACGCAGCAGCCATCTTGAGCGTGGTTCACAAGAGCACACCAAGCACGGCTCATGAAGGCACACCAAGTGCAAACGTGGTTTACAAGGACACGTTCATAATGACGTCTTATTGATATAAAAAAAAAGTCAACAAAAAAAGCATTTATAGATTGGAAATACATCCAGGTAACCTACAAGCCTGTTAATGTTAACTCGGCCGACTGAATTAACATTTCATTAATTTCCGTAGAATTATTCAAACTGGTTTCTCCTTCATTTTTGACATTGTGAAGGTGGGCCAGCAGAAATCTATCTGCGGGCCAGATCTGGCCCGCGGGCCGCCAATAGAAGGCCTGGACTACATGCTGGCTGAAATGGAACTCTTGGAAGTATTATTCTAAGGGCATTTAGTTCAATGTAGTAGGCAAAATTTTCTTTAATGATATTGGGACTGCTTTTGGTATAGTGGTTAGACCACTTGCCTCCCATCAATGTGAACTGGGTTCTATTCCTGGCAGGGTCACTGTTGGATTTAAGCATGTGGCTTTCTCTGTGATCTCCCATATCCACCTCTGTTCACCCTCTTCGGCTCTCAAGACCTCTTTGTTAAGAACCGCCCAAACCTCTCTGTGCTCCACTACTTGAGGTGGCCGCCTGGTTGGAGCGCTAGGGGCGACAGAGACATGCGCATCACCTCTCTTATCACCTCTACGTGCAAAGCACTCACCTGGAGTGCAGTCTTGTCGACCCTAACACGCCTCTATGAGACTCTCGGCAGAGACACTACCATTTTAGGACGTAATAATAAAAATAAATGTTTGCTGCGCATCCCTATTCCTTTTTTAATGCTTTGTACCAGAATGTTCATATAGGCTGTTCATGGTAAAATGAGCTCTTTTGAAAGCTTTGCTTAAGATCTACTTGTGTGCATACTGTGTATCTCCCGCTTTATATAAGAATAATATTGTCGTGCGCCTCATAATATTATTTATGTGTTGGTCAAGTGAAACTATGAAACTGTTCGAAAAGTAAATGTTTTACCAATCAGCTCGTTTTTACACTTTGATGTAGTACTAAAAACAGAAAGCGAAAAAAAAAAAAATTTTATGTCAGAAATGGTTACCTAACACTTTTTATTCGACTTTAAGTTACGGAATAATTCCCATCCATCGTTACCAACTTGACTTGGTGCATGTCACTCAGCGCATCCGTTAAAATATATGCAGGTAGGGGCAGTGACTTTTTTCTAAGGTTGATTCGACAGTGCTCACTTTATTGTGAACATATTTTACCTAAAAATGACTGTGAGAACACCGGTTTGAGCCATTTTCCCTATCACAAAACATGCTTTAGAGAGAAATGGAGGAACTGGAAAATGTTTGCAGACACGTAACGTTTCTTAAATGCTATCTGTAAGCAGACTTCACTCAGACACGTTGGATGGTTTTGAAATAAAATCCTCTGCTGGAGCTGTGCACACTTTGTGGCGGCCCACTCAGGCGGCCTGTACCTTCATCGTATTTATTTGATTCAACCAAGTTAAAGTTTTCTGGCTTCTTCTCATAACATGCAATAATGAGTTGGCCAATACTAGATATGCCATGTGGGAATTGGGACTTCTGGGGTCCCTGGGCAAAATTTCTAGAATTCAACACGGAGCAAGACTGTAGAACACAGCAGCAGTGGACTGCATTGGTAACGGGGGAGTGCCGCAAGAAAACCCATCAGTCTACTGCAATAACTGCTGTGTTTCCCACATGGACGGATCACCAGGTGGGAAGATAATTGTTCTGCCTTTGATTTCATTCTTTCTTTCATCCTGTACCTGTCAGCTTTTATCTCTTCTAATGTTTATTTTGTACGAATTTCCCTTTTTGTATACCTTCGTGGGGGCCGCAGTGGTGTAGCGGTCAGACTATTCTCCCACAAAAGCAAACCATGCTCAATTCAAGGCAGGGTTGCTCTCAGATTGTTGCATGTGGGAGTTATGAAGAAGAATGTTGTTGGTTGGACGGTTTTCTCTGGGATCTCCCATTTCCCCTCTGCCTTGCATTCAGGTGCTGCTCCATACTCAACTCGCTTCACCTTCATCAGCTCTCAAGACCTTGATATTAAGAGCCGCCCAAATCTCTTGCTTCCACTTTATACCTTTGTGCAAATTACACACTTTTTTTCCCTGGGTCCTGAAAGTGTGGAAAAAAATTCTGTTTTTTTTTTTTTGTTTAAAACATTGTGATTTTCACTTAAGCTTTTTCGGAGAAGGCTGGAGGAGGCTAAGGGTGCATAGAGGAAGGAACTGCACTGTATTGGTTGCAAAGGAGCATGAATAATCAGCCTTGTGCATGTTAATTTGATATGTAATAAGAAATCTCAAGTCATGCATGTCAACCACATGATCAGTAACACTAAATTATTATATTGTGTGTGGTAACACTTTTTTGTATTGGCTAGACAGCTGTTTTGTTGTAACATTTGTGTGCTGTGCAGTGATGTAGTGCTAAGTTAAGCAGTGCCGGAGCTCTCCCTAACCTCTCACCTATCACCATCATATATACCATTTCTACACATTTAATACATGCACATTTAACACATAAACTCCCCCCCCCCCCCCCCCCTTCTCAGGATAGCACTCTAAAATCGCCAACTTAAAGAACAGTGTAGAAGTTTTCATTTAATATTCTAAATGTTTGCAAGTGTTTCCTTGTACATTTAAATTATTTATATACATAACTTTAAAAATATATATAACAAATTAACAGTCAAAATATTTCACACTATATGATTATCACACTACTGAGATGTGTAAATGGGGGGGTTATTTACTTTAGTTTCAAAGCAAGCTTGGAAATGGATTTTCATATTTTCCTCTGTCTTGCTTCTTGTGGGCTAGCCGTGTTCTTGTATCTTCTGCTGAACAATGTGCCCGTAACCAAGATGTTACATATGGCGTTGGATCCCACCCTCGTGTACGTTTTTGTATTATTTTGTATTGAAAAAAATTACTGATTGTGCCTTTGCTCTCTCAATCACATGACAAGTGATGGAGCTGAGCTCCGGCTGCTTGGGGCAGTGCCGGAGTGTCGCTCCGGGGCAGTACTGGAGTGTCGCTCTGGGGCAGTACCGGAGTGTCGCTCTGGGGTAGTACCGGAGTGTCGCTCCGGAGCAGTACCGGAGTGTCGCTCTGGGGCAGTACCGGAGTGTCGCTCTGGGGCAGTACCGGAGTGTCGCTCCGGGGCAGTACCGGAGTGTCGCTCCGGGGCAGTACCAGAGTGTCGCTCTGGGGCAGTACCGGAGTGTCGCTCCGGGGCAGTACCGGAGTGTCGCTCTGGGGCAGTACCGGAGTGTCGCTCCGGAGCAGTACCGGAGTGTTGCTCTGGGGCAGTACCGGAGTGTCGCTCCGGGGCAGTACCGGAGTGACACTCCGGCACCACTACACCAATGGTGCTGTGATTTACTATTTCAGACTGTAATTCTCCTGTATAGTTATTTCAAGTGGTGTTTGAAAATTTAGAAAACAAAGTTGTGATGAGGATGATATCATACACCCAGCAAACTTTAGTTTTTGTGAGGACAGATTTATTTGTTGTTAATGTTGTAGATGACTCACTAATTATTATACTTTGTCTGTGAACCAGCATTTTAAAACTGGATACAATATGACTACTTTTATTACATATTCACGACTCATCAAACTGTCATCCTCTATTTACTCTCCAGATTCAAATTAGCTTTTGACTGTTATTCATAGGTACTTTTTAACTGGAACCAACTTTTCCTGGCGACACCAGTCGAAAGTATATCTTAGGACTGTTGTACATTGATTTTATGCAGTTATATGAAAACTTTGTTTATATCGGAAGACTCTCTCCTAACAGGCATGCACAAAGGTGTAGAAACAAAATTTGAATACACATTTTATATCCATAAGCATATGCTGCGTTACATTAATTGTTAACTAACCATTTGTCACAAATTATTCCTTCTCTAATGGATAGTTACATTCCTGGAAAGTGTTCGTTGTGTAAAAAGTTCTGTTGATCAAATCATATTTACCTGTAAGAAGCAATGTTAGCTGACAAAGCTGGGTTCCTCGGTCTTGCAGAAATACCTACATTCGTGAAATATCTAAAAAAATTTGTGCACCGTAGAAAAACAAGTGAAGAACGAAAATTGTCAGTAGCTAAATCGTAGACAGTAATGGTCTCTACAAAATCTTTAGTTCCTTTGACTGTTTTGAATATATCCACATATAATTATATTATACCAAATTTTTCTAGGGCTAATTGTTTTAAAACTTTAGAAATATGTAGCTTACAATTTGTGTTATTTCATATACGTATCTCCATGCACTAACAAATATTTCTGGTTATCATCCATCTATTGGTTAAATGTTGTTTTGTAATTTTACGCATAATGTTGTTTATTGGGTTCATGTATCACACCATTGATGATGCAGAGATGAACAGGTGCATGCTGGGTCAAAGTGGATGGATTACTTGTCGGACGTTGCTTCTTCAGCCGGGCTCGGATGTGTTCAGTTCTTACAACAATGTATTTCGGTATTGGCTGGGAATAATTGCGAGCTGCCAGACAGTTTCAACCCAGGAGAAAACATGTGTAGTTTTCAAGCATCGTTTCCCTCAGTAACAATCTATATTATCATGTTTTCATTTTCTAGTCCTTTGCTATTGAGGCAGAGTGACGAGCTGTGTGTTTCAGTGGCTTTCAAGCCATCAATACAAAACTGCCATAAAACAATGAATTTTTTGTCTTTCAATTTATGGAGGAGTTGGGTGAAATAATGAATCACTCAGAAAAATTACCAATAAACTTATTTTAAACATTAGGTGAGGCAGTGCTTCAAACTCATCCATCACGGGTTGCACTGCAAATGAAAATCATGCAGAGTTCTAGTTTTTTAAAGGATATTTGACAGCAAGATTTTTGATGTAAAGTAAAAAATATCAAATTATTCAGTATTTTCATATCATTACCTTTGTACAACTGAAGAAATGGAATCTTAGCTATCTGTTATGTTTAATGCACTGCTATAAACTTTTTTTCACTCTCTAATTGTTGCTGTGTTAAAAAGGATTTTATTTGATTCCAGTGATATTTTTCAATTAATAGAAATACAGGCTACTAAAAAAATAATGTGATCCATATATTTACCAGTATTGGTAACAAATATACCTACAGTACATATATATATATATTTTTTAAATTTTGAGTAGCTACTGCTAGCTAATGAACTCAGCTACACCGTTGAAGAGGGTGTGATTATTTAATGAGAATGAGACAAGCTCTTTGAGAGCGAGAGCTGAGGAAGGCTGTGTGTGTTACAGTCGGTACTGGGCGCCAGGGCGTGTCGGCAACCTGTATTCGCCCAACCCCGGGGAGGAGGGTTCCACGCGCCGTGCGCCCTCTGGCTGGAGCTGGCGACGGCTGCCCTGGGCGCGCACCACACCCCCTGCTAACACCAGCAACCCTGCTCCTGCAGTCCCCAGGTACTGTACCTGCCCTATCGCTGCACCTCTCTCTGGTGGAGCCCGTGTCAGCTCAAGCAGCTAGCATGTTAGGGAGTATAGGTTGTTAGATTCTACACAGATGTTCACTGAATACTCCTGTCGAGCCAATATAAGAAGGTGTTTGCACACGAGAGTCTGGAATTCACAGTTTTGCAAATAGACTGCATTTATATGAATAGATTAATACTATAATCAGAAGTCATAGATTAATATATATTTACTACTGTACTTCAGTACAGCACTCTGAGCATGTTTGAGAGTTCATAACATCAATGCAGTTGCCATCCAAAAAACTCATCCCACATTATGACCTGATTATATCTGATTACACTTATTCTGCACCCATCACGGTCCAATTCATCACAGGACAATTCCAGAAGTGTATTGCTGCTCATTACCGTAACACTATTGCAAGTTGGATTGTGCCCATGCCTGGACGACTCCTTGTTGCTGACTGGGTGACAAGAGGATCACACTTGGGCAAAAACACGATCAATCCGTAGCACTCGTTACCTTTCTATCGACTAGCTCTGTGAGCAGCACTCACAGCTTGTGAAGTGCATAACATGCAAGCAGGAGTTGTCTTTTCCAACAGTCATGAACATTCCCTCCAGGTATTTCCATCCCAGGGAAAGTATCGCTATCATCTCACTGATCATCATCATCATCATCATCATCAGGGTATCAACCGTATACCCACTTATAGGTCAGCCCGTTTCACCTGCATAACTCCCCTGGCAGCCCTGCCACCACTACATCGTGCCTTTCCCATTCCAGTTTAGATCTTTTCTGCACATGGAAATTTGGGATCTTTTGCCTCGATGTTCGTGAAACTCCGTATTCCAACCCCCTGTCCACAACCCTTAACTATCAAGTGCAGTCTGAAAAGTATAAAGCTCTGGATGGTAATACATAATACCAACAACCCAACAACTGCCTGCCACAGCTCTCTTTAGTTGCCATAAAAAAGAAGAGATTTACTACAGACGTAGACTTTGTAAATGTATCAAGGGTCCTCTCCATTACTATGGAGCCAGTTTCTCTTTGCAGCCAAGACAGGCAATGGTCCAGACCTGTCTTCCGTCAGCAGTGTCTGTTGTGAAGTGACAAATACAGGTGTTGCCCAGCAAAGCTGCCACATATCTGGGGGGCAGCTTGCCTTTCCCTAAGGGAAGATCAAGAACACTGTACCTTTCTCTTTATACAGGATGGCTAGCATCAGGGAAAACCTTGGATAATCTTGGAATGTCAGGAAATTTTACATTTCTGGTAAAATCAGGGAAATATGAAAGAAATTTATGTGAGGTCAGGGAGTTAAAATAAAATACTGACGCGTGTCCGATTAGCTAGGGCTGTATCACGGTCATGTGGCTTTGATTGCTCTTCGGTCGGTTGCACTTACAGGTTGACTAATTTCTATTTGCGGCTATATATAGCAGTTGGACATGTGGCCTTACGTGATGGAACAAAGTTATTAACTTTATGATTCACAAGTCCCTTCGATTGATCAGGCTTACAACTTGTATCGGAGATGGTCGTAGTTGACGACGGGCGGGAAGTGCTAGCGGTAGGTGACTTGTCGTTGTCTTTTGGGTGAGGGGTAGCTGGATACAGCTGATTAGTCCTTGTCTTCGACTCGAGCAGTAGCGGTACGACGTGATACAACACAGAACTTGCAGTTCCAGTCCGCTGAGGCTCTGCTCCAGAAGTTACTGTTCGAGATGCCCAACCGGTTCTTGGTCTGATTAATTAACCCTCATACAACTGGATGGCAGGTTGGATGCGTGCACAGCAGTGCTGACGGGAAAGAAGCTGGATTGGTTACAGTAGACGTAGGTTGTGCCAGTGAACGGAGTAAGGCGGCATGATCTCATTCGGCTCGTCGACTAGCTGTGAGTGGTACGAGACCAGTCGGCTGCCTGGCAGCAAGGCGCGCAACTCTTTGCTCCTCCCTCCTTGAGCCATGTCTCACCTTAAATGGCATAGAGCGGCTTTTACTACTGAGAACCTCGAATCGAGCACCACAGACACGGATAGCGCTAGATTAGTGTTGCCTGGTAACAGTTTACCAACGCGAGCTCCGGTGCTTAAGAAGATACCCCACGGTTGTGGACTGATCAGAAACGTTGGAGCCCTATGGGTTGCCAAGACTATTACTGGGTGTACAATCCCAACCAAGGCCAGGCCATAGCACCTAAGCAAATACCCCTCCAGCACCCAGGTGCTACGGTAGGGATACAACTCAGATATACTGTCTCTTCCTGGTTGAGAAGTGTTGGGTTGGGACTCCTCTATTACTCCTCCAGTACCTGCATACTTGGTAGAAATAAAATAGCTGGCCGTCTAATGGGTGTGTGTTCAACTTGGAGCCACCTGAGGGGGAGTCTCAAGTTGTTGCTAGTTCGTAGTAATAATAATGTCCTGTTTCTAGTTGGTGGTACTCAGCTCAAGGTTCTCCCAGTAATTGGTGACAGAGTACTCTATGAATGAGACTCGCAGTTAAGAGAAACAAAGCAGTGTTTATTAAGAGCTTATTAAACATGATGACATGTGGTCTCCAGCCAAGAAGACTGGTGGTTGGAAGTAATCGTATGGTAGCCAGGTGTAGGTGACCTGGTCCTAGACTAGTTGGGGAAGTGAAATGAAAACCTTCAAAAATTACTTAAATACATACCTAACTCTAAGCGGGGTGTCTGTATAAGACAAAGAAGTTACACGTGGTATGTCTGGTAGCTACTGGTGATTGGTGTTGCTGGAGCGTCTGGTAGCGGTGCTGCAGAGCTCTAATGGCGATGTCAAGGATGGTAGCCTCTGGTGGCTGCTGAAGACTGTTGAGTTGCTGGCGACAGACTCTGGAAAGGCTGTTTAATATCTAGCAGTGGTAGTAGGCTCCAGCACCCAGGTGCTTGGAGAAGACTGCGAAAACAACTGACAAAGGTTTTTTTTTTCTGGCGAGCCCCCAAATCACGCTACGCCAGCGTGAGTACCTTCACAGTTCTGTGTGTCCTCCGGCATGCTTGTTAATAGTTAAGAAGGTTGGAGAATGGGATGCGTCTCAGGGCAAGCCCTTTACGCCTTAGGTCAGAGTTGATTAATAAAATTGGGTGCATGCATCGTGCTGTAGCTAGTCTGGTGCCATGGCTGCAATTGTAGCCATGGACACACCCCGAAAGAAGAAGGGTCTAGTAAGGGGCATAGAAAACAAGGCAAAGCGGAGAGGGCCTGGGAAAAACTATGCGACAGTCGCGGAGGCTAAAAATAGTTCCCTTTATTGGATTACGGCTGGAGAAAGTAGGATTATTGTTAGTTCACTAATATAGACTTTGTGAGATTAATGAGGGTGGTATGAAATGTGTCAATCCACTGCTGGAATTTATCCAGGGTCGTACCGCAGTAGCATGGCCCTGTGCCACCAGCCCGCAGATGCCAGTCATCTCTCTAGAAGCAGACTAAAGTGTTAGTTTTCAGGCATAAAATAAGAGTAATTAGGTTGGGGAAACTGGTGAGGTCTGCCGTGTACGGACTTATATAGTAGGGTAGCACATATCATGGCTGCCACCAGGGGAGGGGGGTGGCATCCCTCAGGTGCGGGGCCGGAGGGGGGGTAGCACCCTCTGGTCATCTCTCGGCCTTTGCGTATCCTCTGTGACGCTTGTGCATGCCCCGAGATGGCTGATGGCTTGTTGGCTCTCAGTGGGGGGGGGGGGGGTGATGCGCCACTGTCTTTCGCAATACCTTGTATCTACGTGTCCGGCCGCCCTCCAGGATTGTAGCAGACCGTTACTTCCTTGTGGCAGACTGTTACTTCCATGTACGAGATGGTGCGTGGTTTGAATCTCACGTGTGTTCATTCAAGCTCTTTCCACCAATATTTGATAACTGTGGTAAAATGACATTGGGGACAACTGGCTCATCATGACAGTGTCTGCTAAACTTATTGCATGAGAGTCAGCCAAAAAATTTGTGACCTGCCTGAGCCACAGATTAAACTCCTACATAGGTAACAGCATGTTGCTCACAGATCTAATGAATTTTTATAACTGTAACTTAACCAAATTAGCTATTGTAATTCAGCTGTGGGGATTGCTTAGTTTAATCTTCACTGTGACCTCTCTACATTTGGGGTGCACACTCTGATGTCTGACACAATTACAACTTCCTGTTGGTGCTCAGCAAATTACTATTGCTGTGTGGAATCATGTTGAACAGGCAAATGGCTTAAATTGGAGGCAGCAGTTGATGAAAAAATTATGGTAACTCATGTGTATTGTATGTAGGTATATGGGTAGTGCTGAAAGCGTATGAGGTAACCATGGCGGTGTGTGGTGTGTCCAGGGAGACGTCAGGAACTGGCGCGCAGAGCCACCGCAACACGACCAGCAGTCCGGACAGTCAGTATGGCTTCAGTAGCCACCCTGCGCCCACAGAGGGGACAACTCCTGAGACAGGCGGGGGCAGCAATAGAGGGGATTCTCAAGTTCCACGGCCTTTCGTGACAGAGGGTAGTGCCAACTACGGCCAGCACTACTACATGTGGGGACCTCCTCCGCCGTACTCCAACCCACATTCCCACTGCGGAAGCCCTGCACGGCCTGCGCTGGGCATGCTGGGACCCAGCCCTGTGCGTGGCAAGCTGCATCACCCCCACCACCACCACCACCATCACCACTGCCAGCAGGGCTCGGACCACCGCCATCGCTCGGGCCGTCTGCGCTTCGATGACTTCTCCTCCTCGTCTGGGGAAGGCGTCATCTCCTCTACTGATGCCGCAGACAAAGCCATTCGCCTCGAGAACTACATGAACACCAGCGAGGCCGAGATTGTTGCTTCTGGGAACACCACGAGTGAGAACACAGACTCGTCAGAGAATAAAGAGAGGATCAACAACACTCTTCCAGCAAGGAAGGCCAAGAAGAGAATTGACATGACAGCCATGAAATCAGGGGGGAACTTCCCTTATGGCATGGACAATCAGTCTAGGAGCCAGAAGACGTCGCCGAGCCACTTTGCAGGTGGGAACAATGACCGTGCGATGCACGGACTGAGTGGCAAGCAAGGCTGTCGGCTGGGTGACCACTGCCATGACAATGAACTGATGCTAGAGGATGGCGAGCAGTTCCCTATCTCGCTGCCATCCAATATGAACATGGTTAGGACGAGCGAAGGCTGCGGCAGCATGTCCCCACGCATGAGGTACGTTGCTCACCTACAAGGGCAGGAGCTACTGTGCAACAAGGCTGAACCCACCGAGTCTGAGGTGTACTTTGCAGATGTATCGTCCTGCTGCAATGTGTCCGTGCGCAACGATGGCCAGGACTCCTCCCTCTATGACGAAGCGGTCGACCCGAGGAAGCAGCGACTGGTGAACGTACCATCGGGGAGTGCGGAAACCTTCCAAGCATTGGACAAGATGCACCACCATCATCACAGACAGCAGCACGAAGCGACGCATAATAATATGGTACCCATGGGACACCATCCGTTCCAGCAGCCTGCGCTGATCACAGACAAGGATGGCCAACAACACCATCATCACCATCATGTTATGCTGCATGAAAAGAACATGAACAATGCAGAGCTAACAAGCAACGCCTTTAGCTACCAAAGACAGTCATCCACTCGTGGGCGTTTGCAGTATCCAGTTGCATATCACGAACACATAGGAGAACACGAGTCGTCTGTGACTGAGGAGGAGGTTGCTGAGAGTGTTCATAGGAAGAACTCTGTCCACAACTGCAGGGAGTTTATCGATATGGACATCAGGAAGAATGTCAGCATGAACTGTCCACGTTCAGACATGTCTAAGGATTGTCTACAGCATTTAACTCTATCTGGTAACTGTCCCGGGAATGATACAAATGACAGTAACTTTGTTTCCCCCATGTCAATTTCCACTCCATCATCTGATGGGTTTACCAAAGAATCAAGCAGTTGTAACAGCGGCTATTATAACAACCAGAATCCCCTTGATGTCAGCACGTGCCCTGTGCAGGCCCCTGGAAGTCCGCTGAATGCAGCGCAAAGAACAATGTATGATCAAAACAGACTGCAAAACAACAACTTCCAGAGCGGTGCACCATGCGACTTTGCACCGTTCTGCGGGCGAGACCAGCTGTTCCTAGCTCCGGATGCGCAGTACGAGACTATCGCACAGCAGCCACGCTTACGGGACGTGAACGGGAATGCAAACACAGGTGGGTCAGTGACAGCCATGTCTCCGGGTCGTAGACGGCCACACCCAGCTCTGCGTACAACTGTCACCAACAACAACAGCGGTGTGCAGGAAAGTCTGTACCACACTGCGACCAGCACAGAGGAGGACGAGTCTGAGAATCAGCAACCACAGTCCAACTGCTACAGTGATGCCACGATGGACTCTGGCTGTCACAGCGGCTCTGAATTTGCCGCCAGCGCCTCTCGCACTCCCTGTGGTCACGAGCCGGAGGAGGCAGTTCCTGTTGCTAACATGCGCTCCGTTAACGTTTAGGACTTTGCTAGTTAGTACTGGTGGTTTCCACCCTGAGCAGGTGAGTGCAGCTAGACTGCTGCCAACTGTGCAGTGTAATATGAGTCTTGTTGCATGCCGTAGATGGCCAGTTACATGTCGCTCCTGCCTCGACATGCCACATACCGCATGATGATTGACAGTTCTGCTGCTGTGTACCACAGACATCCTGCTGGCTGCCACTTGTCATTCTGGATAGCAGACAGTCTGCCAGTGGCGAACATTACAATAACAGTAGCACAGCAAAAATGAGCTTTAATTGTGCGGTGACGAGTAAGGAGAAAGTACAATCAGCCACAGCATCTTCACATGCTGTAACATCTTTGAGATGGTAATGTGCTACTGGACCTAGTTACAGTCACTACCAAGCACTTCATATTTAAAGATTGCACGTGACAGCCAGCCTGCACAATGGAGCGCATGCAGTTTGTGTTTCATCCTGTGTGTGCCATAGTAGAAGGTTTATATAAACAAACAAGTCATTGGTGATACGTTGTTAGACCACAAATTTTACCTAAAGTAAGGAAATTACACCCTTCACAAGTATCATTCAAAGAACGTAATATCTAAGGAGACAGATGCAAAAGAACTCAAATTTGTCAACAGACACACATATAAACAGAAATAGAGGAATGACACATAATTGCAAGGATGCATGTTCCAGGCCTTTTGACAGCTAGGTTGCCTTCCTCGGGGGCAAGTTTTGGCACACTCGCCACCTAAGAAAGCATGCGTAACCAGCAAAGCATCATAATTGTACATCTGCACAAAAAATTTGTCCTTCCTGTATTAATACGTTTTTTTTTTCTCGATAAGTACGAACTTGTGTGTACTTGTGTGTGCTTATGCATCCATCTCGGCAGATAATATAGGAAAGTTTCTTCCTGTCCACATACATTCTCCCTCCTGCCATCTTAATCGTATTTCAGTCATGGGCTGCTAATTCGTTGAGGCTGTGTAAACTGGCTTAACTTGACCAACATTTCTGATTTGTTAAGATTAAACAGCAAAGTGCTAAGATGCCAATCTGTGCACACCACCAAAGTGTGTTCAGACGTTCAGAAACAAATCTTCAAATGCATCACACATTTTCCTTTATTATTGTGCCATGAAGTTACAGGGTCTGTGCAAAATGTCCTATAGAGGCACTTAGTTGATGGAAAGATTACACACTAGTGAAGTGTTTTGTGCTCAGAGGCAATATGACACTTTGTCTACGAGCCTGGGTTTCTCATAGCACTCCTGCTCTGTCAAGCTCACAACTTGTGTAAAACATCCAGCCAGGAGGCCTACGTGACAGGATCATTATTTTATAAACTGCATTGGCTCAAACTTAGAAGTCAGGGCAGCAATGACACTGGATATGAAACCATTTCTGCAAGAATTTTTTTCTTTCCAATGCTACTGAATAATTCTGCATGCAGTCTGTGAAAGTTGATATACATACGGTAATCCTTGTAAGGTTTCATGTTTTTCAAACCAGGATCTGTTTTAATTTGTCACCCTGCCTGAGGTGAATTTATTCTTACATAATCACACCAAATAAATTCTTGTGCTGAAGTCAAGTCAATTATAAAACTTTTTAATACAGTCAGTTTTTCCAGTAGTATTTTGAATGGAAGGATTAAAACTTTAAATTCCAGATTCCTTCAAATTTAATATTTTGAAGGGTTTACATAGGCTCGACTTGGAGGGTGCTAGGCAGTCCTAGGCTCGACTTGGAGGGTGCTAGGCAGTCCTAGGCTCGACTTGGAGGTGCTAGGCAGTCCTAGGCTCGACTTGGAGGGTGCTAGGCAGTCCTAGGCTCGACTTGGAGGGTGCTAGGCAGTCCTAGGCTCGACTTGGAGGGTGCTAGGAGTCCTAGGCTCGACTTGGAGGGTGCTAGGCAGTCCTAGGCCCGACTTGGAGGGTGCTAGGCAGTCCTAGGCCCGACTTGGAGGGTGCTAGGCAGTCCTAGGCCGACTTGGAGGGTGCTAGGCAGTCCTAGGCTCGACTTGGAGGGTGCTAGGCAGTCTAGGCGTGGAGGTTAGGCTCCTAGGCTCGACTTGGAGGGTGCTAGGCAGTCCTAGGCTCGACTGGAGGGTGCTAGGCAGTCCTAGGCTCGACTTGGAGGGTGCTAGGCAGTCCTAGGCTCGACTTGGAGGGTGCTAGGCAGTCCTAGGCTCGACTTGGAGGGTGCTAGGCAGTCCTAGGCTCGACTTGGAGGGTGCTAGGCAGTCCTAGGCTCGACTTGGAGGGTGCTAGGCAGTCCTAGGCTCGACTTGGAGGGTGCTAGGCAGTCCTAGGCTCGACTTGGAGGGTGCTAGGCAGTCCTAGGCTCGACTTGGAGGGCTAGGCAGTCTAGGCTCGACTTGGAGGTGCTAGGCAGTCCTAGGCTCGACTTGGAGGGTGCTAGGCAGTCCTAGGCCCGACTTGGAGGGTGCTAGGCAGTCCTAGGCCCGACTTGGAGGGTGCTAGGCAGTCCTAGGCTCGACTTGGAGGGTGCTAGGTAGTCCTAGGCTCGACTTGGAGGGTGCTGGGCAGTCCTAGGCCCGACTTGGAGGGTGCTAGGCAGTCCTAGGCTCGACTTGTAGGGTGCTAGGCAGTCCTAGGCTCGACTTGTTGGGTGCTAGGCAGTCCTAGGCTCGACTTGGAGGGTGCTAGGCAGTCCTAGGCCCGACTTGGAGGGTGCTAGGCAGTCCTAGGCCCGACTTGGAGGGTGCTAGGCAGTCCTAGGCTCGACTTGGAGGGTCCTAGGCAGTCCTAGGATTATCCCTTATAAGTTATACCAGTTACAGGCAATTTATTTAATATCTTTTTTTAAATACTGAACTGAAGTTTTGACACTGTACATATTATTTTATTATGTCACCTTTGAATGTTGTTCAACACTTAAAATGCAATTTGTTCATGGCGTTGGATGTTCATAACCCCATGATATGCATACATATTTAA
The DNA here is from genome assembly GCA_029891345.1 of Dryococelus australis. Taxonomy (NCBI): domain Eukaryota; kingdom Metazoa; phylum Arthropoda; class Insecta; order Phasmatodea; family Phasmatidae; genus Dryococelus; species Dryococelus australis. Next base: position 6,573,847 of record CM056995.1, on the reverse strand, counting down.
CTGAAAACTTACACGCAATAAAAACACACCATCTTCTTTGCAACAGTTAAGCCTTGAAATGAAAAACGTTCTTTGGACACTCAATACATGTCATTACACAACATGTCAAAAATTGAAGCCTCACCTCTTTCACTATTGGCTCGGTGGTGCATGTGGAAGGTGAGGATTAAAAACCTCACAGTCGAAGATCATTCTACTTGAAAAGGGTCACAGGTAAATGGAAATCCTAACACAGTCAGAGGTCGAACACAAGCGCCGGCTAAGGCGGTGTTCTCTACGTTGGGGTAATTTACTGATTAGAGGGCGTGGGGATGTACTTCCCGGGCTGAAAATGAGGGATTTCAACCCCTATGAGGTCGAGTGGACTTTACGTGCGAGGACACTCTCTTTGGAGGCGTTACCTTTTGGAAGCAGGGCAGTGGCACACTCCTCGTCAGCTGGCTCGCTGAGGTCGGCAACTGAACAGCGGCCGACGGTCGTTGTGGTGGAGTGGTGCAAGGGCTACTGAGGAGTTCCTGGGGTGTTGTATAAGGGATTACCAAGAAAGGGTTCTTTAACCACTGATAGTCGAGACCTAGGAGGGTGTCTCCAAATTGTACAATTAAATGATGTTCAAGACGGGAGCTGCCGGGTTCTCTTGTAGGAGGCAGAAATGAAGGGATGTTGTTCTCTGTCTCCGAGAGATGTAAATTTACTGTAATAGCTCTTGTACTATTTCTTTCACTGTTAGTTTTAATTAATGTTTGTTACCGCCTTTCCTAGAGTAAGGCATGAGAACTAATAAAATTAAAATGCCTAAGACGAAGACGTTTATTGTGGTCACGACCCTAACTTGTACTTCTAGACACACTGTCTTTTCAACGTAATATCTCACTCTGTTGTTCCGGTTCAGTCCTTAACCTTTGATGGATGGAACCTCTGGCTGTTACCCAGTTGTAGAACAGAGCTTAGGATATTACACATTGTTTTAAGCAGTGAAGCCTAGGTTAGGTTCCACTGTGGGTGAAGTGGGTAAAATAGCTTGTCCTTCAGCTCTGCCGTTATCCAGCAGTGGTGGAGTCGGAAACTATTTTGTTTCTCCATTCCACGAGTGGAGGAGTTCCTAGGGTGATTCGGGTGCTTCCGAAGATCTACCTGCTGGCAGATCTTAGTGTACATATCTACCTTTGTGGTTTGATACACGAGTAGCTGGTTTTACCTTAGAGCAAGAGCAATGCAAACTCTTAAGGTAATACCTTAAGTGTCTAGAGAAGTTTCAAAGCTATGATTGAGAACACACAGGAAATTTAAGTTAGAAAACAAAATACGTTTATTAATAACGTATTGAAAAAATGTGGTTCCCCACTCTCCTAGCATTATTAGAAATAAAATAAAATAATTAACAGACGTAAATACTGAGTTAACTGCCAGGTGAAGGCAACCTGAATAAAGCAATTAGACATTATGTGGTGTGAAATTATTACTGGCAAAGAAAATTAATTAGCTAAATTAATTAAACCCTATTTGAATATCAGGAATTGTTCTGAAGCAACCTAAGTTGAGCAAAAGGGAGTCTTCACAGAAGGGCGAAGGACAATGACTTGGCTGAGTCCTAGGGGTTGTCCAGAAGTGATATCGTTGTGACCTGTTATGTTAACCTGGTTCTACAATAGTGCAATGCGTTGTGTTGCGATGAACGGTAGCCAATCAGGATGAAGCAGATTCCATCGCAGCGTGTCAGTGTCGAGTGCATTGCTCAAAATTCTTGCGTTGCGATTGTTGGCGTCAGCCTGCGGTGGAGGAGAAGAAGAAGAAGAATAACAAGTGTTTGTTTACAAAGAGAATAAAAACAAATGTTTTTTTTACAACTTTAAAACAACGATTGCGTTTACGCCAACATTTTCGTATTTGTATTTTTATTATTGCTGTGTGTATGTGCAAAATAGAAGACAAGGCTTCTTACAGATATGGACAATGTCATAAAATTCATTTATTAACATCAATACAATTATCCTTCATTTTACTATGTCTCGTTTCCGCCAGTTTTCATCACTCATCGCTTTCATGCTACCCTATTTTTATCTTTTACCACTTAAAAAGTACAGTTTCAACTTATTACCCGTGTCTTTTGTTACATTCGTGAGGTCTGAAAATTTAATTTCCACCCTTAAACTAGATAGCACCATCTCAGATGGTGTCCGTCCCCAACAGATCATCGTTTAATTGTGTAACAGCAAGTATAGCTCATCGCAGCCCAACACATCGCAATGCAATGCATCACACTGTTGCGTAACCAGGTTTAGGATGGTATACCAAGGAGGGAAGGGAGGTCGATGTGAGAGCGACATCAGCGGGACCCTCTGGTTTGCGTCGGCGGACCTCAGGAACTGCTGGAGCTCAAGCTGGAGGCAGCTGAAGACGTGGAAGACCCTCTGAAAGGTGGTGATCCTCGGAGCTGCTGAATATGTCGACAGTCTCTGGTTGTCCGCAGTCAGTGGCGAGGATGGCGGGGGGGGGGGTCTAGTGACTGGTGTGCCCTTGCAGATAGTCTCACAGTTTAGCTGACGTGGAGGAAGGGGTAGCACAGTTGACCTTGGCTGACACCTCCGGCCATCACAGCGGTGAAGTTGCAGTAGACTGCCCTAAGGCCTGCTCTGCTAGCTCTATTTGTACTAAAATCCAGAGCTTGTCGGGCCTCAGAAGGGTGCGGAGGAAGCTAGCCCCGCTTCTCGGGGGGTTGGAAACTCTGACACAAGGGGTGGCTTAGATCCCCTTATTGCCGGGTTCAGAGATGATGATGTATTTTAAACCTTGGCGCACTCTTGGAGGCTGTAGCGCTCCAATGGAATGCATGCTGCTCACCAGCAGTGCATTGTAGAACTAGCGCCACCTTCCTGGAGGGTGCTGCCGGCTCACTAGATAGTGCAAACTTCGGAGAGGGGTATTGATGTGACGTATTCTGGGCGAGTTTCAGTGAATAGCAAAATATAGGAGCATGTGTTGGTAGTATCAGTTGAGCGGTGCCAAATTACCCTGTAGGCACGTGTCCTTAGTTACTGTTTTAATTGGTGTGAGTTACCCCATAAGTATGAATGCGTTCCAAGATGGGGCAAAGTCGTTTAATAGAGCGCTCTTGCTAGAAGCGCAGAAATGCGTCATGATTCAAAACAAAGTGGTCCCTGGTTGTACACCATAATGGCTATGTGGTAATAAGTGTCCTAATAAGGTGTGTTGCCACCTCTCGTGTGGATAAAGCTTCACAATGCCTTCTCATGCTTCTTACGAGGCACCACATCTTCAATTGAGGCAGACGTCCCCACTCTTCTAGAAGGACGTCTTCAATGGCTTGTAGTGTTTGGGGTGGTGGATTTCTCGCTTGGATTCATTTCTCCAGTTCGTCCCACACGTGTTCGATCGGATTCATGTCGGGACTTCTGGATGGCCATTCAATTTGTTGCGTGTATTGCTCTTGCAGGAATCTCCGAACGATGTTGGCATCATGCGCTCTAGCAGTATCATGCATTAACTCTGTGATTTCTCCAAGTTGCCTCATGTGAGAAATGGCATGTGGCACTAAGATCTTGTCAATGTACCGTCGAGCTATTACGGATACATTGTGGACGATCAGGAGATAAGACTTGTGCCTACCCACAGAACAGATTAATTTCCATAAGCAACCTTAGATTGCACAGCTGTGAGATGAAATTGCTCCCTTCATCTTCTCAAGACTCAGATAACCATCTGAACTATATAACGTGACATGAGGTTCATCCGCACAACACAATAGTTTGGAACATCTAAAGACGTGACCAAATTTATTTTTTGAGCAGTGTATTTTCTATTCTTTCTCCATTTTTTCTTAGATGGTAGTAATTATTAAAGTACTTTTTCACATATCTAATTAAATGTGTGGTTTATTCTTTCATAATTAAAATACCATTTTGGAAATATTGTACATTTATCGCTCCATTTCATGTCACTGCATATTTACTTTGTCTGTATTTAGTTTTTGTCCTGTTTTCCTTCATATGTGGCAACAGAACTATGTAGAAACTTGAACATCTCACTTCACTTATTTCTTTTATGTGAATCTGCGAAGTCCTTGACCTAAGACACAAGCATTCGTGCAGGCCTGGCTGACAGTTTTCGGAGGGAAGGCAGGAAAATAGTCACAATCATTTACTTTGGTCATAGTAAGACAGAACTTGTCTGAATAACCAATCTTCCTGATGGTTTCATGTGTCACAAGTTTCATCATACAGTAAATGATCCACGTGTTTGCCTGCAAACATATTGTAATAGAGCATTCTTAAGTAAGCTCTATCTGACTACCATGACGTAGTCACATGATAATGTATTTAACAAACAATGCAATTATTTGCTGTTGTTTGGATCATCATTAGTTATATTTTAAAGTGTTTTAGTTCAGATGTGTGTTTCACTTAAGTCACATTTTCCATCAAAGTTTTCCATAGTGAGTGTTGGTGACAATGCCGAAAATGAAAATGTGACTGATCGACAGTTGGAATATGACTTTGTTGACAGAGTTGTCTCCTATGGCAACATGGGTGACAGATTCCTTGGGAAGAAACATTTCATATCTCTGCTTGTAAAGAGTTCTAACAATGTGTTGCAGAAAGAGACACTAGATAATGTGAGAAACTCTAAGAGGTGCTATGTGATGTAACGATAGTTGCCATTTTGTTGCCGCTGGATTTATTTACTTCAGAGTTAATGTTCAGATATTTGTAAAGTTGTATTTACGTAAATTTTTTTATGTCTCTGATGGATGTGTAAGGGAACGTCATCATTTGGTACTCTCCAATATGAACATTGTGTTTCTCCATGAACTAATTGTTGTGAATGTGACTCTTGCACTTTCTGAATGAGTCACAATAATTGTAAACGGAAATTCTTGCTCCAAGAAAAGCTGTTTTATGTTTTCATAGTTGAGCGAGTTCATGCTGAGAGTTTTCCTTTATGCGAACAGTGTACCTAAACAGGCTACAGAGTGATTGTATTTGTATGTCAGGTACAGGCTGAGTAAGCATTTCTGAACTAAGTTATTGTAATTATGCTGTGGATGACTGCACAATCCATGTTAAGAAAATTATTCTAATTTGTTAAACTTTTCAGATAATTATAAAAAATTAAAGAAATTATTGATGTTTGTTAGGATTGCAAATAGGCCGCTAGGCTACTAAAAATATACAAAGGACAGGAATCCAAGTACTCACACTCTAGTACTTGTCGATAGGCACGCGCACACACACACACACACACACATAGTTCTTTCATGCGGTTGCGCGATCTCGACGTTTCGCTGGCTCAGCCAGCTTCATCAGGCGACGAGTTGAAGGACACTGCGGTATGGTAGAAGGGCGCTGTTGCTAGTTAACCTAGTGGCTGGGTGGAGAACTAGGGTGGGGACAGGAAAATTGAAAAATTGCAGGTATAGCTGATGAGTATGGTTTGGAGCTGTGATTATCTTACGTTGAGGCGTGGCGGCTGCCTATATTTTGTTATAAATTGGTGAGTTAATTCCTATGAGCTATGAAGGTGGTAGGGCTCTCACAACTCTGGTACTGTAGCAGGAATGAAAATCTTTGTTGTGTGATGCTGTATGTTATTGATGTGACCAGCTATGGCTTGTTTGTTATCCGCTCTGTGGCCATTCATTCTCTGCCATTATGTGTTGGTGGTGAGGCCGATGTATTCTGCATTACAGTGTTAGCACTGTAGCTGGTAAATCTTATTTTCTGTTGCACAGTTGTACTTGCCTTGGAAGGCATATGTATGGCCATTTCTTTCCATAATCCATGTTCCTTGTAGGGACCCACTTTGTTATTTTCTAGTGCATTTTAGAAATCGCTTCCAATGCTTGTTTCAGCTTTTAGTTGTTACTCTAGGTCTTGAAATTCATGCTCTTAAGGGAGGCCAGTTGAATTCTGCCACAAATTTCAGGATGTGCATTATAACTTTTGGCACTAGAAAGCATGAATAATACCTTCTTGAATTGTCAAATGGCCATTGTTAGGTGAAACAGTGCCTCAGTTCAAATTCAGTACCTACTACTATAATTTGCCGTTAATCCCTCCTTGATTTATGTTGTGTCGAGTTTCCTTTGTGACAGAAGCAAATATTTCCCACGGCCATGAAAAGTTACCAACACAGACAAATGAAATACTTCAAATATTAGAGCATCAAAAACCAACCATGGGTTAGAGAACAGTATGTGTCGTATCGCCTTGGGTGAAGTGTATATTGCATTAGTGTTCTTGCTGTAAATATGAACACTTTTCTAGGACCTTCGCTGGTGAATGTGTATACATCCAGTATGGATGCGAGAAGTTATAGGTTAGGAAGTCCCACACTACTTCACCTTAAATATGGGGGACAATAGCGAACAGATGCGCAGAGAGGAAGCATGATTTAAACTGTATATGTTAGCATGATGAAGGGCAAAAAATAATGTAGCTATTGTAGACACTATACTGAGACATTCTTCCATGTTGTGGCGCAGTTTCACATTTTCTATGATGAAAAATAATTTTACACACAGTTGAAGTAAATGAAATGACAATCTTAAATGGCCATATAAGTATTTTGCACCTTGGGTAACTTTTTGCACTGTACATTCAAATCATTCATAAAGTGTTAATTAGTGGTGTTCATGTGAAACATTTTGGCTAAGCAGTCTAATTACCTACTTGGTGTTTATGTGAACAAACACTATGGCCTAGTAGTTTTTTAATTCTGAACTTTTGGCACTGTGGGTTTTGTACATTTCCTTATCAGTAGTCCGAATAGTCAGGATGAATCTGTTTTGGATGGACAGTCGAAAAGTTTTAAAAAAAATTTTACAATTTTTTTTTTGTCTGTACTGTAAGTTATTCTTAGCCATTGGCTAAACTAGTCTTCTCAACATGCTCCTTCTCGAACTAGTGTTGATCTCCAGCTTCACGAGATGTGCTCTGATTACCTGCGACAAACCATAGTACACTTCCTGTTCAGTATTTTCCATCTTGTGGGTTAGCGCACTGCTGCGTTGCTTGGTGATTATCTGCAGTCATGATTCTGTCACTTATGCGTTGCTTGGTGAATATCTGCAGTCATGATTCTGTCACTTATGCGTTGCTTGGTGAATATCTGCAGTCATGATTCTGTCACTTATGCGTTGCTTGGTGAATATCTGCAGTCATGATTCTGTCACTTATGCGTTGCTTGGTGAATATCTGCAGTCATGATTCTGTCACTTATGCGTTGCTTGGTGAATATCTGCAGTCATGATTCTGTCACTTATGCGTTGCTTGGTGAATATCTGCAGTCATGATTCTGTCACTTATGCATTGCTTGGTGAATATCTGCAGTCATGATTCTGTCACTTATGGACATTCTGAGTAAGAGAAATTGTGAAATTTTCTGTAAACATTTCCCTTGACCTTTTCACGGTGAAGTGTATTGAGCTATAAAAACTTCATTTGACGTAATCTTGTTATAGCATTTATTGTACATATAAAAATTCTATCATTTGTAAAAAAAGGTCCTATAAATTAGTAAATTGAAATGTAATATTTTTGTTAAAGAGACGTTCAGGAAATGTTCACATTCCCTTAGCTTGAAGTACAGTAGCAGCAAATTGACATTGTGATAGGGATCAAAAGTATTTGGAGGGCACTGAAACATACCTCTTATGTTCTCTGTCTGTATTTGGCACTGCCAGTCACGCCAAGAACCCAACACGTACACCTTTATAGTTTGGCTTTGCAGTCAATCATTCGACTGGAGTGAAGTGGATATGATTGGATGGCTTGTAACATCGACGTCTTAAGAGCAGATGAGGGTGAAGCGACGTGAGGATGGCGCAGCACCAGAACACAAGCGCGGGGGAAAATGGAGTTGAGAAAACCCGCTGACCAGCGGCATCGTCCAGCACGATTCCCACATATGAAAATCCGGGAGCGACCTGATCAGGAATTGAACACGGTTCGCCGTGGTGGAAGGCAAGTAGTCTGACTACAACACCATGGCTCCATTCGACTGGGTTCTCCGCGCTACGACTCAGGTCTTCTCTCAGAAATATTCTCCATTGCTATCTGCCTGCCTACAACTGTTCTGGCAGTGTTCTTCAACCTCTTTTTCTGCCAACCACTTCCTTGCGTTTCTGCATATTGAGACTGACGTATATCTTCCCACTCAATCTGGTATTTGCCACCTGTCCAACAATATTTATGGTATCTGTCAGGTTCGTCATGCTCTGTTCAGAAAATGTTTAGTCTGTGATTTCTTTCCATGTAGTCAGGTCTATTTCCACAATTCACATTTAAAAAAAATTAAGTTCTAAAGAAGAAAATAATTTTTTTATTTAATAACATTAACAGTTACAATAACCTTAATTTTATCCGCGTTAAATGTAATAACATACAGTGGAACCTCTATGTACTGAATTTAGATGGATTGAAACCCCGCTTCCATGGAACATATTCTGTGGTCTCATTTATAATTTATCTGCATTACAAGACCACAGTCATTGAAAGTCCACATATATTGAAATATTTTGTCAGTCCCCTCAGAAATACACTGTAAATTAATATTGTCAGTGTTATCTCAGTTCTAGCAAGACCAGTGTGGTTGTATTGTGTAATTATGTTTATGTATCATAGTAATTGTGTACATGTAATATTAATGTAAATTGTGCCTGTATCCATGGGAAACAATAAAGACTGTGAAGTTGTATGAATTCAAGAAAGTTTGGGAAGTTGTACAAAAATGTCAATAACTTTTTAATTAAATACCTTCTGAAATAGCGTATTTGAAAAAAAAAAAAGATAAATTCAGTTTGTTATTTATAATTCCGTATTGAGTCCAGACATTTTATTAAGCATGCGCGGTATCCTAAAATCCTAAAAATTTGTGCAGTAGTTGCAGATGTCATAGGATTTTTACAGAGTTCGGTGTAATGTGTTAGGGCAGCATGATTTACAGCATAATTTGTTTCACAAGTTCAAACTGTGACGTACACAGTATTGTAAACCATGAGGTAACATCATCTCTTTTAGGTTGACTTTTCAGGAATTCTGTTTATTTCTTCAAGTTTCTGTCTCTTATAGTGTTCTTGACAGCAGTATAAGTTCAAAAGTATGGACAGTACGTCTTCATGCTCCTTTCACAAGCCTGTTTAGTGATTTTTTCAGACTTTGGCATTTTTCACATGTATGTAGTAGAAAATCTTGTGCCTGTACGGTGCGGAATAGTATTTCTGTGTATTAAATAATTTATTGCCGATATTCGTGGATGCATGAGAATATTAACTTTTGTTTAGTGACAGACCATGAAAATCATTTATCTCTTTGTTAAATAATTATAGTTCAGTACCTCGTATTAGTGGAAGGTTAGTTTTAGCAGAGTTAAACATACTGTAAATGGAAATTGATTTTTGCTTTATAGAAAACTAGAAAATTACTTTGGATTTATTTGCTTCGACCTGTGTGACTGCTGACAAAAGTGTAAATATATGCTATGAGGCGAGATACAAAATGGCAGTGATTATACAAGCTAGATATCTCATTGGTGCTAGCTTCTAGAATGAATACTGTAGCGATGTTGATTATAAGATGAGATTATCCTGTAGTCCGTAAGAAAGAGAGACCAAAACAATACATTTTTCTGTATGTATACTGTAAGTGTTTAGTCACAGAATTGTTTCTTTAGCGATCCACAAGATTGCACGTGGGAGAAAGTTAGCAAAATGTGATAAAAACAAAAGTTATTTGATGATAAGTTTGTGTGCAGCTGCAGTTACGTAATTTTCTATTTGTGTTTCATATATATATATATATATATATATATATATATATATATATATATATATATATATATATATATATATATATATATATATATATATATATATATATATATATATATATATATTTGAGTGTTGTGAATTAGTAACCAAGCCAAATCTAATCTCAAAAGTAATTTTCCAAATTAAAGTTAAAAAAAAAAATTCAAAACAAAATAACTAAACCAGTTTTTATAAATTGTTACATCTGCCACTTGGAAATACTGGACGTTCTAAATTATATTTATATTATACTTGTAAAATTGTTAAAATTATTTTTGAGAAATAATGTTTTCAGACTTGCAAACTCTGTGGCAGTGACTGTTAAATTTTTTTATTGTAAATACTTTACTATTATTGTGTGTGAAGAGATATATTTAAGTGTTTTACAAAAATGTATCTGTTTACAGAAATGTAACATATTTTGTACATTTGGAATTTCTGCACTACCTAATTAGTATTATTTGCATCATAAATGTGTTACATAAGTTAAATTTTGCATTTCATGTTGTTTTTTAAATAGTCCTTCATGGTTTATTTTTGTTTTTCTTGTTTGTGTTTCCTTGACATGGAATGCCATTTCTTGTTCAGTGTTTTTCAAATAGTTTTTTAAGTGTCCAAGATATGTAATATAACAAATTAAATTGTGTACAGAATGTTCTACAGCAGCTATGTAAAATTTGCAGAAAGAAGCGTTTGTGTTCTATTTTACAACTTGGCTGGTTACATTTTTTTGTTATAAAAGAAACCATTTTTTAAAACATCTCATACATACTAAGAGCAAAACAAACTTTGTAACAATTAATTTAATCTTTTGAAAATATTTTCAAGTCTGTTGAGAAAAGCTAGTACAACATGAGCTTATGTTTTAACTGAATACATACTATTTTGTTTGTATTCTTCATAGAATTTGCGCTTCTAATCCACAAATGTATTAAAAAAATTGTTTCCTTTCCCCCTAACATTCATAATTTTGACAATGAATAAGGAATTTTTTTTCTATTTTAAATATGTACCTACTTGTATTTTATTCACTGCACTCAGAAACATGCTGAGTTAGATTTAATTTTTTTGTTAGTAAGTATTACTCCCATAAAAATTTTTTAACTTTAGTGAAAATGCACTTTTTCTCCCCAAAATGTAAATTACAGTTTTAATTATTCAGGAATAAATTGCTATGAATTGTTTTGTTATAAACATGTACTACCAATTTTGTATGGTCCTGACGACATGCATATTTATATCTATATAAACTTGTTCAATGTGCAGTCCCCTCACTGATATGACTCAGTAGCTTACTCAAGTATGGCATGCCTGTTACACACTATTTTTACACAGTGATTTTTATATGAGCTGTTCTGAAATAATAATTTTATTCTGAGCATATTTTGTAATATGAAATTATAGTTACAGAATAACAGCAACATTGATTACATTCCAGTTGGTAAATAAAGACAGCTGATAGTGTTGACACAGTGCAAATAACAGCGTTGTGATTGTTATTTTGACCCTACAGTACCAGTCGCAGTATTTGCTTTCCAACATTTTTTTTTTTACTAGTCATAATATCTCTCTGTATGTGTTTCCATCCTGAAAAAAATATATAGAGAAGAAAAAAAATAGAAAAAATATTTGTATATATGCACAAATGATTTTTGGATTAATTTTTAAAAATTTGTATTGGTAATGTTATGTATGAAGTTGTTGTAAAGGGATATCAATTTGTATATACTACTGAGATCAAGACAAAACAATTATCATGATCTGGCTAAGATGGCCTCTTGAGTAGTACATTACAGTTAACTCACGATTCTAAGTCTTTTCATGGTTCCTAGAAAAATGGTTGATATTTCGAAGGGGTTGTTATTGGAAAAAAACTTCTTAAATTAAATTTTTGTCATGGTTTCCAAATAAAGGGGTTCTTACTTTGAAGGTCCTAGAAACAATAGTATTCTGTAGATTAGAAGTATTAAAGCCATTTTGCGAGTTTGTAGGCTGTCACAAAACTGCTGGTCTCGCATGTTATAGGCTATTCACTGTAAAGTGAGCACTTTTGAAGCCCTCTCATTTGGAATAATAGTCAATAGATATATTTTATTTTAGCCTCATATGTTAACTTCAGATTGTGATGGAATATATGCATTGTGTTTGTTACTTACATGGTAATAAAAGTAGCCGAAATGAAAAAAGTAACAAAGCCTTCAAAAGTGCTCACTTTACAATAAACGGCCTATATGAAGGAAGGTGCTATGCTTGGTAGCGTACAACTCTCGTGTGGTAAGAAGCTAGGTCAGTGATGATATACGAGTTCAACTCCTGTGCGTATTCATAAAAGTTTTTGAATGTTGGGCAGACATCTGGGGTGATGGGGTGGTCAGATCACATGCCCACCGTACTAACGAGATGGAAGCAAACACCAGTTGGCCTCTGCCGACTGATACAAGTATGAGTACGAGTTCTCAGGGTAACATGGAATGTTTGGCCATTGTAGTTGGTGGGCATGAGCTACAAATTACATTCATGTGGCCAGTACTCCCGCAAAAATGCAGTGCTGTTAGGATCACACTACACACCCATACATCACTGAGCTACACTTTCCTGTGTGAAGGACATGAACACTAATCCCTTTGCTAGTTTTATTGGCCAAAGTCGTCACAGGGTACGATTACAACTCTCGCATGAAAACAAAACTACACCTTGCCCTTAATTAAAAATATGAATTATGCTTCCAACCTAAATTTGTGCTCTTCAGAAATAATAAAAGTTATATGTCCTGCAAGCTAACACACGACATCTAAGAACACAGTCTAAAGAAACAATTCCACGAGTGGCAAGGTTACATGGGACTACACACGAGGTTCCAGGATTAATAAAGATAAATATAAAACTAACTAGCAAAATTATGAAGGCCGCCCACGGGACACATCCGTCCATCACCACTGCTGTTTCCAAGATTTGCACCTTGGCAGCAGGAAGGAGATCTCTGTTGATGCCTTTCCAACCCCTAATCTCAGAGTAAAATCCTTGGCAAGAAACAAGACTGCATATTCACATAAAACCCTTCAACAAAATTACTACTTCTTAAATTGAAAAAAATAAGTAGTGTACAAGCAAAATACTTATAAATATTTTGACGTGGGTTGCCGAGATTATGTCCCCTCAAAGATTCGAGGGTTTGATAGTATGTGACATCAGGTTGCGCTTGGTCACGTGGTTCCCGCCTACTTGCTGATGTCAAGTTCCTGCTGAATATTTTGGAGTTGACCAACTACCTTCCTTTAACAGCTTCTTGCACTGAATAGGTAACAGAATAGAATATAGAAGAAATAAAAGAAAAAAGATAAATCTTCCAAACAATTCAGAACAAGATTATATTTTAAAAGTCATATTAGAATTTCCTGAAAATTTATATAATCATAAAAATTTTCCATTGCTCCAGAATAGAAAAAAGAAACAATTTTAGGAAATAAAGAAAATTTGTTTTAAACTTTAGTTGACTGAAATCATGTTTAGAAAATTGTTTAATATTAAAAAATATTCATTAAGTTTTAAAATTTGAACAATAAAATTGCCTTTAAAAATATCTTGATCTTAATACACGAATGAGAACAAAAGCTATAAATAATTTTGAAAATATTTTTAATGTATAATTCAGTTTATTGTAAAACAATGGAACATATAAGAGTAAGGGTAGATATAAAATAATAAATAATGCTTAAAACTGTAAGAAATTAATTATTAAACCTAACTATGATCAATCTATTTGTAGTGAAAATTGGCAACTGTTTATATGAATAAAACAAAGTAAATATTTGAAAAACCAATTTATGTTAGATTATCAATTTTTAGAAATTTCGAAATAATTTTTGTATAATTTTGATTATAAAACTATTAAACCAAAATATTTAAAAAATCTTAATTATGCTGTTCAGATACAGATTCATTAATTAATAATACAAAATTGAAGAATTTTATTCAGATATGAATCAATTCATTTGATACTAGAGATTATCATAAAGAAAATATCTACAATATACCACAAATTAATAAAAAAAAGTTGTGTGATAAAAATTATGGAAAAATTAGACATAATTCGTTTGACTGGGAGCAAAAAAATATGTTATCAAAGTTGATAATAAAAAAACTAAACATTAAAAGGAGTTTAAAATTAGTTCTTAAGAATTAAACAAAGTTTCATGATTGTAAGAATTCTCTCTTCAAAGAGAAGATAATATTTATAAAAATGAATTTAAAATGATCTAATAAAAATTAGGTTTATTCTGTTCAAATGAATAAAATAGCTTTAAATAATGCAACTGATAAAATAATAATAAAGAATTGTCACAATGCCCTATAGATTGTAAAGTAATAAGTTAAAATTAAAAATATAAAGTTTGTAATTAAAATTTCTTATTCAACAAAAATATGTTGCCAATAAGAAATTTTAAAAATTAAAAATATTTATATATCAGAAACACAATAATTACCTTCATTCAAAAATCGCAAACTATGGTAACAATCTAAATTCAAAATACCTTTAAAATCTGAAATATGATTCGAAATGATCTGTATTGATTTTGAAATAAATTGGGAAAATAACCAAACAATATAATTGCTTATTAATAAAAGATTCAGTTTTTTATAATTTCACAATAGTCGAATATTCCAAAAGCTTGATTATTGACTCAATACGTATCTGAAGAAAAATTTAAAAACGTGAAATAAAATATATTTGCATTGCAAAAGCTGTGATTCATTTCTAAAATAATTTCTGTACCAGCACCATCAAAATCGATTAAATTTCCATTTCCATCTCTTAGTTCTAATACAATATGACAAACGATAAATTATTAATTTTATAAAATAACGTATAAGAAGTATCATAACATTCAAATCCTGAAAGCTAAATATTATTTTTGGTCTAAAATGAGACATAATATTGGTTTCTAAATGACTCATTTCATCATATTTTATAAACTTACCATAAGCTAAATAAATTTTGGAATTTATGAACCAATGTTGATCGAAGAGGTTCCTGGAGTGGATTAAAATTTTATTCCTTTCGAGTTGCAAAATATCTGATAATTGGTTATATAATTTAATATACTTACTCTGAACATTTATTCTATTAGTATTTTATTTATCTAACAATGCTATCTAAAGTATAAGAATTGTATGAATTTACAGCGTTTTTTTATTGTCCTCTCTGAATAATAATTTTTGTTTTGCTGATCAACAAGAGTGATAGTATTATCATTTATATTTGGTGTTAAATATGTTTTATGAAACTAATAGGATGTTCATAATAAATATTATACTAGAGTTTTTTCTTCAATATTGAAGTATTACTTGTTAACTTAAAATCTTAATTTGACATTTATATACCAAAATTTTTATTTTGTTATTTAAGAGAGCAATAAATTGGAATATTACTGTTTTAAATGATGGAAAAAAAATTAAAATAAATAGTGTTTTGTAGAAATTTTTTGATGTTATCAAAAAAATGAAAAATGTTTAATGTTAAAAATGACTTTAATGAAAAGATTCCTTTTAAAGAATGTGGAAATAATTCTTAAATAATATTTTTGATAATGAAATTTTAAAGAATCAAGTTATAATTCGTGAATACATTTTACTCGAAGAATGCATAAAATCATCAATTGTTCTTTATATTGCACATACTTATTCAAAAGTACTAAAAGAATTCTAATTTTTTAATCTATTTTTTAAAAATAAGATGATACAAATTAAAAATTATATTTATAATGACTTTGTTGGAGGTGATATGTTTTATGATAAATTCAAAAGAGATGTTCAACGTGTAGGGATAAAGATTTTGATTTCATTACTATAGATATATCTAAAAAATTAATGATGGAAATATAGAAATAAATGAAAAGTTTCATAAAAATATGACATATTTTAGTTTGTCTTTAGCATTTGTGCATGTAAAAATAAATCCTATCCAAATAAATTTTAACAAATTTCTATTTAAATAAATTTTATTTTATAAATCAGCATACTTATGTAGTCACTTGATTCTTATTAATCCAAGAATTATAAGAATCATGAAAACCTGGCTATTTTACAAAAAATGTTATCACTTTTTTTTAACTTAATATATATTAGGCTATTTTTTTTTAAATTTATATTTCATAGAAAATTTCCTTTTTTTTTTTTTTTTTCCAATCCATATCTTCACAATAGTTGACACATCAAATTTTAATACTTTATAATTTTTAAACATTCTGTTAACCAATTCGTTGTGTATCCTTTCTATATGTATAAATATATAAATACATTTTTTTTAAATGTATTTTGGTTGTTCTAAATATACCTTATTATATGCTTATTTAGGTTCAAGGAAAAATATCACACTTTAGATTTTTTAATACTTTTTTAAAAACTTAGACAGTGAGACTACTTTAGCTGTCATCTTATTAATTTCTAATGGTTTCAGCCCAATAGATTTGCATTTTGTAATATTATATTCTTGATCAAATCATCTAAAATTTCACCCCAATCATAATTTCAATTTAAAGCAAATTTTTTTCACATTTTATTTTTCGAAACTTGGTTGGATATTTTATCAACACTAGCTTTAGGTTCTGAGTACGTAGAATATTGATTAACTTTATGTGTTTCCCAATAATTCTGTAAATTATCCAGTTTTCGCTTTTTGAAAATTGATTCAGAAACTTTTACAATGTTTTCACCAGATTTATTTTTAACTGGAAGAGGGAAACAATAAAACTCCCTATTAACCGTGTTAATCGGAACTGGCGAAAACACGAATAAGCGAACTTGCATTTAAAAAACCGGATAATCGAATTTACACATGTTTACTGTTAATGGAACTGTGATATTGGTTCCGAAAATCGTGATAAAACAAAGTATCTTCTACACATTTCAAAGCATACACAAATCACTCACTCTATGTGCAGGATTTAAAGTATACAATACTTTAACTAATATTTATGTTGCATTGAGTATAGTGAAATTTTTTATATGGTGTATATTTTTATATTATCAGATTATGTATTTTAATCATCATCATCATCACTCTCATTATCATCGAATTCTTTATTCACAGCCGAGGCCACTTCATAATTATGATCATTAATATTAGGCCTACCATTATTAACTCTCATTATCATTAAATTCATTATCATCAAAAATTGAATCTCCGTCGTGTGGTGATATGCTTTTATCTCTTGGGTTAATAATAATTGTAAATTCACCATCATTTGGTCCATATAATTGAAAAATTTCATTATCACTTAATAGATATTCACAACGAGGTCTTGTAAATAATTATAAATCTTATTTTCGCATTACAGAACATTCTTCTAAGTTTAAAATTTCCAGCTAATTGTTTTAACTTCGCAGCTCTCATTTGATTTTTCTTTGGTGGTATAAAATTGTCTTCTAGATAAAAATTTATGAATACATTGTTTTCACTTTTCATCTTGAATCACCTTTTCTTAATCTATAACATTATTTCATTTTTAAATGATTCGCCACTTTTTGTAAACATGCTTACGTCCATTCTGTCAATGAATGATATTAGATTGCATGTTGTATGTGTAGTCATCGTTTCTTTTTATTTAACACTAAAAATTAAGGAAAAAAGCTTTATTTAATTTTAGGCATTGTTAACAGTTAAAAATATTTAAAACCAACTGATTTGAGTTTTTTTTTTCACTGTAATCTTTTGTATAAATGTAAAATCCTTGTAGTAGTTATTTGTTTTATATTTTGTATAAAATATTAAAACTTTTAGAATATAATTTTGTTTCTTAAAATTTATTAAATTTCTGAGGACTTTGGGAGCTGTTCTCGGATCCGCTTGTATATACTACTTACTATTTTGTTAAGTACTAACGGTGGATGACAGAAACTATCCTGCTTGCATGAATGGGTTTCCACGTCTGAGTATAAACCAAACCAACGTTGTTGGTGATGTCAGATGCAGGTGAAGCTGTCCTATGTGTCCGACCTTTAAAGATAAAAGTTGGCCACGTCCTGCTCCTGATCTGCCTACACAGTCAGCACCTGTCATCACATATCATATCAGGTGTAGGACGGATCTGCACAATTGTGGCGGGGCTCCAACTTGGTATGGGATGGGCACGTGATGAGGATGGAGGAAAGGAAATCGCTGAAGGCTTTACGTGACTCAATACTCAGCGCAACAGTAGCCTTCAAGCCAAGAGACAGGTAGTTGAGAGAGAGAGAGATAGAGAGAGAGAGAACAAGTGGAATACTAACTGTTCTTACCTGAACCGCATGCAAGTCAACCTCCAACGAAGCTACAAAAACCTGATGCATTACCTCGGTCGCCTTTCTTCCCCGCTGCACTCCCCTCCATCAAGAAAATGAATACGCAGCACCTAACAACAGATTCTCCTTGCCTACATTATCTATTTACACATGCACTGTACTTAAATATTACATAATTATGTTGTAAGTTATTGACGTCAAATATTCGCAAGTGGTAGACACTAGGTATAATGTACCAAGCTGGTTCCAGCCATTTATTGTAATGCAGCAAGCCAAAAGTGTATATAGGAAAAAAATAACTCGTCAGCTTGAAAAGAGTCAGGGATAGTGATTTTGGCTAGAATTGTCGTCTTGAGAGCCGATAACCCTGAAGTGAGGTGAGTATGGAGCAGCGGCGGAATGCAAGGGCGGGGGGAAACGGAGATCCCCGAGAAAACCCGCCGACCAGCGGAATCGTCCGGCACGATTCCCACTTGCGAAAATCCGGGAGCCATCCCGCCGAGAATCGAGCTCGGTTCGCCTTAGTGGGAGGCGAGCAGGCTAACCACTACTTCACCGCGGCCCCGAGCCAGGTGTGCATGCGTTATTAGGTACATGCAAAATTCTCGTTATTATTTGGCATCAGGTTAAACTTCACAATATTGTACACACTCGAGCCGGCGTCGTTCTCCATTGGCTGCTGCTTGGATATGAAGTTACGCTCTTTCTGACTGAACTGCACGTGATTGAGGCACACAGTTGTGAAGTGTACTGTACATTTACTGGCGTAGAGGAAGTATGGTCCAGTGATAAACATATTTCAAGGTGCACATGTTTAGACTTTATTGCGTCCCCAAATAATATCGCGAGTTTTGTAGGTCTCTGTGCATTACGCACGTGAGCTTGGGAATGCTTCCGCAAGTTCTGGAATGTTTCCATTAAGGCTGGTATTCATTGTCACTTTTGCGATGTCGATGGGAGCCACTCGCTCGTATTATCGTAGTTTTAATGACAACCAAGTAAATAGGTTTTTAAAAAAAAATCGGCGAAATTAGGCATATAACTAGTATTATATCACTCTATGTTTGTATTTCTTTTTTTTTCAGGAAGGAACTTTCCACAAATCCGTGGACCTTTAAGGAGTAAAATCTCTAATTAAATTTCGTTGTTTAGACTGCTCATGAAATGTTTTGGAAAAAGATGATATCAGTTACGTAGTGTTGTAGTTGGAAGGAGTATGATATAATATTGGAAATTAAAATAATTTCTTTCAGGAGTAGGATTTAAACTTTAAAAAAACCACAAGACTACCAAGAACACCCGAGACTACCCAAATTCCCGGTATTCATTTTAATTATGCCGCCTGATGTAGGTTTTTGTGTTCTTTTAATATTTTAAAATATCAGTTTCATAATTTCACGTCACAGTAGAGAGAATAATGCTTCGGCAGCGTATATAGAACAAATTGCGAACCTTTCGTATTTTGTAAGCACGTTATTGTTTCATTTTTAGTTAGTACCATGTTTAGCAATATGTACGTTTATGTACTATTTTTTAACAATGCAAGAGCACTTCTGAGAATCCATTTTAGTGTAAACCTTGTTTCTACCTGCCGATAACTCGAAACGTGCTTTGTCTCACACACAGGGCTCAGACTACCATAGGGCTCTCAAACGCCTCGCACACAGGACTCAGACAACCACCGGACTCTCAAACGCCTCGCACACAGGTCTCAGACAAACATCGGACTCTCAAACGCCTCGCACACAGGGCCCAGACAACCACCGGACTCTCAAACGCCTTGCACTCAGGACTCAGACAACCATCGGATTCTCAAACGCCTCGCACACAGGACTCAGACAACCATCGGATTCTCAAACGTCTCGCACACAGGACTAAGACAACCATCGGACTCTCAAACGCCTCGCACACAGGTCTCAGACAACCATCGGACTCTCAAACGCCTCGCACACAGGACTCAGACAACCATCGGACTCTCAAACGCCTCGCACACAGGACTCAGACAACCATCGGACTCTCAAACGCCTCGCACACAGGTCTCAGACAACCATCGGACTCTCAAACGTTTCGCACACAGGTCTCAGACAACCATCGGACGCTCAAACGCCTCGCGCACAAGGCCCAGACAACCACCGGACTCTCAAACACCTCGCACACAGGTCTCAGACAAACTCTCAAACACCTCGCACACAGGTCTCAGACAAACTCTCAAACACCTCGCACACAGGGCTCAGACAACCACCGGACTCTCAAACACCTCGCACACAGGTCTCAGACATCCATCGGACTCTCAAACGTCTCGCACACAGGGCTCAGACAACCACCGGACTCTCAAACGTCTCGCACACAGGTCTCAGACAACCATCGGACGCTCAAACGCCTCGCGCACAAGGCCCAGACAACCACCGGACTCTCAAACACCTCGCACACAGGTCTCAGACAACCATCGGACTCTCAAACGTCTCGCACACAGGGCTCAGACAACCACCGGACTCTCAAACGCCTCGCACACAGGTCTCAGACAACCATCGGACTCTCAAACGTCTCGCACACAGGTCTCAGACAACCATCGGACGCTCAAACGCCTCGCGCACAAGGCCCAGACAACCACCGACTCTCAAACACCTCGCACACAGGTCTCAGACAAACTCTCAAACACCTCGCACACAGGGCTCAGACAACCATAGGGGTCTCAAACGCCACGCACACAAGGCTCAGACAACCATCGGACTATCAAACACCTCGCACACAGGGCTCAGACAACCACCGGACTCTCAAACACCTCGCACACAGGTCTCAGACAACCAACGGACTCTCAAACGTCTCGCACACAGGCTCAGACAACCACCGGACTCTCAAACGCCTCGCACACAGGTCTCAGACAACCATCGGACTCTCAAACGTCTCGCACACAGGGCTCAGACAACCACCGGACTCTCATACGCCTTGCACATAGGGCTCAGACAACCATAGGGGTCTCAAACGCCTCGCACACAGGGATCAGACAACCATAGGGGTCTCAAACGCCTCGCACACAGGGATCAGACAACCATAGGGGTCTCAAACGTCTCGCACACAGGGCTCAGACAACCACCGGACTCTCAAACGCCTCGCACACAGGGATCAGACAACCATAGGGATCTCAAACGCCTCGCACACAGGGATCAGACAACCATAGGGGTCTCAAACGTCTCGCACACAGGACTCAGACAACCACCGGACTCTCAAACACCACGCACACAGGTCTCAGACAACCATCGGACTCTCAAACGTCTCGCACACAGGGCTCAGACAACCACCGGACTCTCATACGCCTTGCACATAGGGCTCAGACAACCATAGGGGTCTCAAACGCCTCGCACACAGGGATCAGACAACCATAGGGTCTCAAACGCCTCGCACACAGGGATCAGACAACCATAGGGGTCTCAAACGTCTCGCACACAGGGCTCAGACAACCACCGGACTCTCAAACGCCTCGCACACAGGGATCAGACAACCATAGGGATCTCAAACGCCTCGCACACAGGGATCAGACAACCATAGGGGTCTCAAACGTCTCGCACACAGGACTCAGACAACCACCGGACTCTCAAACACCATGCACACAGGTCTCAGACAACCATCGGACTCTCAAACGTCTCGCACACAGGGCTCAGACAACCACCGGACTCTCAAACACCTCGTACACAGGGCTCATACAACCACCGGACTCTCAAACGCTTCGCACACAGGGCTCAGACAACCATTGGACTCTCAAACACCTCTCACACAGGGCTCAGACAACCACCGGACTCTCAAACACCTCGCACACAGGGCTCAGACAAACACCGGACACTCATAGGCTTTGCACACAGGGCTCAGACAACCACCGGACTCTCAAACGCCTCGCACACAGGTCTCAGACAAACCATCGGACTCTCAAACGCCTCGCACACAGGACTCAGGCAGCCTTCGGACTCTCAAACGTCTCGCACACAGGGCTCAGACAACCACCGGACTCTCAAACGCCACGCACACAGGGCTCAGACAACCATCTGACTCTCAAACGCCTCGCACACAGGGCTCAGACAACCACCGGACTCACATACGCCTTGCACACAGGGCTCAGACAACCATAGGGGTCTCAAACGCCACGCACACAGGGCTCAGACAACCATCGGACTATCAAACACCTCACACACAGGTCTCAGACAACCACCGGACTCTCAAACACCTCGCACACGCGTCTCAGACAACAATCGGACTCTCAAACTTCTCGCACACAGGGCTCAGACAACCACCGGACTCTCAAACGCCTCGCACACAGGGATCAGACAACCATAGGGGTCTCAAACGCCTCGCACACAGGGATCAGACAACCATAGGGGTCTCAAACGTCTCGCACACAGGTCTCAGACAACCACCGGACTCTCAAACACCTCGCACACAGGTCTCAGACAACCATCTGACTCTCAAACGCCTCGCACACAGGGCTCAGACAACCACCGGACTCACATACGCCTTGCACACAGGGCACAGACAACCACCGGACTATCAAACACCTCGCACACAGGTCTCAGACAACCATAGGGTTCTCAAACGCCTCGCACACAGGGCTCAGACAACCACCGGACTCACATACGCCTTGCACACAGGGCTCAGACAACCATACAGGTCTCAAACGCCACGCACACAGGGCTCAGACAACCATCGGACTATCAAACACCTCACACACAGGTCTCAGACAACCATCGGACTCTCAAACGCCTCGCACACAGGTCTCAGACAACCATCGGACTCTCAAACGCCTTGCGCACGAGGCCCAGACAACCACCGGACTCTCAAACACCTCGCACACAGGTCTCAGACAAACTCTCAAACACCTCGCACACAGGGCTCAGACAACCATAGGGGACTCAAACGCCACGCACACAAGGCTCAGACAACCATCGGACTATCAAACACCTCGCACACAGGGCTCAGACAACCACCGGACTCTCAAACACCTCGCACACAGGTCTCAGACAACCATCGGACTCTCAAACGTCTCGCACACAGGGCTCAGACAACCACCGGACTCTCAAACGTCTCGCACACAGGTCTCAGACAACCATCAGACGCTCAAACGCCTCGCGCACAAGGCCCAGACAACCACCGGACTCTCAAACACCTCGCACACAGGTCTCAGACAACCATCGGACTCTCAAACGTCTCGCACACAGGGCTCAGACAACCACCGGACTCTCAAACGCCTCGCACACAGGTCTCAGACAACCATTGGACTCTCAAACGTCTCGCACACAGGTCTCAGACAACCATCGGACGCTCAAACGCCTCGCGCACAAGGCCCAGACAACCACCGGACTCTCAAACACCTCGCACACAGGTCTCAGACAACCATCGGACTCTCAAACGTCTCGCACACAGGGCTCAGACAACCACCGGACTCTCAAACGTCTCGCACACACGTCTCAGACAACCATCGGACTCTCAAACGCCTTGCGCACAAGGCCCAGACAACCACCGGACTCTCAAACACCTCGCACACAGGTCTCAGACAAACTCTCAAACACCTCGCACACAGGGCTCAGACAACCATAGGGGTCTCAAACGCCTCGAACACAGGGATCAGACAACCATAGGGGTCTCAAACGCCTCGCACACAGGGATCAGACAACCATAGGGGTCTCAAACGCCTCGCACACAGGAATCAGACAACCATAGGGGTCGCAAACGTCTCGCACACAGGTCTCAGACAACCACCGGACTCTCAAACACCTCGCACACAGGTTTCAGACAACCATCGGACTCTCAAACGTCTCGCACACAGGGCTCTGACAACCATCGGACTCTCAAACACCTCTCACACAGGGCTCAGACAACCACCGGACTCTCAAACACCTCGCACACAGGGCTCAGACAACCACCGGACACTCATAGGCTTTGCACACAGGGCTCAGACAACCACTGGACTTTCAAACGCCTCGCACACAGGCTCAGACAATCACCGGACTCGCATACTCCTTGCACACAGAGCTCAGACAACCATAGGGGTCTCAAACGCCTCGCACACAGGGATCAGACAACCATAGGGGTCTCAAACGCCTCGCACACAGGTCTCAGACAACTACCGGACTCTCATACGCCTTGCACACAGGGCTCAGACAACCATAGGGGTCTCAAACGTCTCGCACACAGGGATCAGACAACCATAGGGGTCTTAAACGTCTCGCACACAGGGCTCAGACAACCATCGGACTCTCAAACGCCTCGCACACAGGTCTCAGACAACCATCGGACTCTCAAACGTCTCGCACACAGGGCTCAGACAACCATAGGGGTCACAAACGTCTCGCACACAGGGCTCAGACAACCATCGGACTCTCAAACGCCTCGCACACAGGTCTCAGACAACCATCGGACTCTCAAACGTCTCGCACACAGGGCTCAGACAACCACCGGACTCTCAAATGCCTCGCACACAGTGCTCAGACAACCATCGGACTCTCAAACGCCTCGCACACAGGGCTCAGACAACCATCGGACTCTCAAACGCCTCGCACACAGGGCTCAGACAACCATCGGACTCTCAAACGCCTCGCACACAGGTCTCAGACAACCATTGGACTCTCAAACGCCTCGCACACAGGGCTCAGACAACCATCGGACTATCAAACACCTCGCACACATGTCTCAGACAACCATCGGACTCTCAAACCCCTCGCACACAGGGCTCAGACAACCACCGGACTCTCAAACGCCTCGCACACAGGACTGAGACAACCATTGGACTCTCAAACGCCTCGCACACAGGGCTCAGACAACCATCGGGCTCTCAAACGCCTCGCACACAGGTCTCAGACAACCACCGGACTCTCACATGCCTCGCACACAGGGCTCAGACAACCACTGGACTTTCAAACGCCTCGCACACAGGGCTCAGACAACCACCGGACTCTCATACGCCTTGCACACAGGGCTCAGACAACCATAGGGGTCTCAAACGCCTCGCACACAGGTCTCAGACAACCACTGGACTTTCAAACGCCTCGCACACAGGGCTCAGACAACCACCGGACTCTCATACGCCTTGCACACAGGGCTCAGACAACCATAGGGGTCTCAAACGCCTCGCACACAGGGCTCAGACAACCACCGGACTCTCATACGCCTTGCACACAGGGCTCAGACAACCATAGGGGTCTCAAACTTCTCGCACACAGGGCTCAGACAACCACCGGACTTTCAAACGCCTCGCACACAGGGATCAGACAACCATAGGGGTCTCAAACGCCTCGCACACAGGGATCAGACAACCATAGGGGTCTCAAATATCTCGCACACAGGGATCAGACAACCATAGGGGTCACAAACGTCTCGCACACAGGGCTCAGACAACCATCGGACTCTCAAACGCCTCGCACACAGGTCTCAGACAACCATCGGACTCTCAAACGTCTCGCACACAGGGCTCAGACAACCACCGGACTCTCAAATGCCTCGCACACAGTGCTCAGACAACCATCGGACTCTCAAACGCCTCGCACACAGGGCTCAGACAACCATCGGACTCTCAAACGCCTCGCACACAGGTCTCAGACAACCACTGGACTTTCAAACGCCTCGCACACAGGGCTCAACAAACCACCGGACTCTCATACGCCTTGCACACAGGGCTCAGACAACCATAGGGGTCTCAAACGCCTCGCACACAGGGCTCAGACAACCACCGGACTCTCATACGCCTTGCACACAGGGCTCAGACAACCATAGGGGTCTCAAACTTCTCGCACACAGGGCTCAGACAACCACCGGACTTTCAAACGCCTCGCACACAGGGATCAGACAACCATAGGGGTCTCAAACGCCTCGCACACAGGGCTCAGACAACCATCGGATTCTCAAACGCTTCGCACACAGGGCTCAGACAACCACTGGACTCTCATACGCCTCGCACACAGGGCTCAGACAACCACTGGACTCTCATACGACTCGTACACAGGGCTCAGACAACCACCGGACTCTCATACGCTTCGCACACAGGGATCAGACAACCAACGGTGTTTCAAACGACTCGCGAAAAAGGGATTTACTAACTTCGTTCAGGAATTTAAGCTCGGTTTACAAGATATTTAAGAGACAGTCCCCCCTTATACGTGAGGAGTCTGCGTAAACGAATATTTAAGGCCCCTGTACAATTGGTTGTTGGTTTTGGTGGTTGTTGGTTGGTGTGGTGCAACATATTACACAGCACTATAGTCGGTTGGCACGTTGGTGTATATAGTTTCTCGATCGAGCCACCAGGTAGCAGTTCATCTGTTAAAAAACCTCGTATAGTTTTCATTTGTTGAGATTTTAAGCATCTGAAATCGACAGTACTGAGGTAAGCGATAACTGAAAATGTTATGTGACAGAAAGATACTGCATTGTACCGGAATGAAATATGATACCCAACCATAACATACATTTCAAAGGTTTTTATTATTCAAACTATTGGTCACTGACGGATATCAATACTTTTATTTGCATCTTTTCTCTTGTCCATTTCAACCTTCTCATGTATTTTTGCCGTCACGATTCCAAACTTCCAAACACTGTTTGATTCGTCGGTTGGTGGTAAACTACTCTGATTGGTCGCTTGGTGGTAAAAACCTCATTATTTCCAACAACATTGAAGTAATGCCCATCTAACACCAGTTTTCCCTGACGTGACACTGTACAATGGTGGTTACTAGTGAACAGTGATAACCTCGTAAAATAAAACCACTGTATTTAAATTTTAAAGCATAGAATTAAAACTAAATATGATTTAGATCAGCTTTCAAACCATGCAAGAAATTTTATGTGTGTCAAATTTGCATATATTTCCAGAATATAAAATATTTCCACATTAGAAAATAGTATTGTAGTTAGTCGTTATACGTCCTACAATATCTAGCATATTAAACAAAACTATGTTAAAATAGAGCAATATTGGTAAGATTCTGCTCACAAAGCATGGGTTCGATTCTCCCTTATGTCTTATAATTGTTTTATAACTGGCTGCATTAATTTTTGTAACACAATTATTGTACATAGGCTTAATTTATTTTACATCTGAACGTTATTTTAAAGCAAAGGAAAAATACGAAGATTTTCAACACAGTGTTAATGTCACTTCAACATAAAATTGGTTTTGCCACTACATGAACACTCCCTTAACATTGACAGTACAGTAAGGAGGTAATGTTGACAGTACAGTAAGGAGGTGGCATTGACAGTACAGTAAGGAGGTAGCGTTGACAGTACAGTAAGGAGGTGGCATTTACAGTACAGTAAGGAGGTAGTGTTGACAGTACAGTAAGGAGGTAGCATTGATGGTACAGTAAGGAGGTAGCCTTGACAGTACAGTAAGGAGGTAACACTGACAGTACAGTAAGGAGGTAGCATTGACAGTACAGTAAGGAGGTAGCTTTGACAGTACAGTAAGGAGGTGGCGTTGTTACAAAAGTAGTTCGTATTACATTTGCATTAATAACAAAACGTTATTGTATTAACAGCGTCATTGGTTACTGACGACTCACAGATAAAAAAAAATGACTGCTCTTGAAACATTAATACTGTTGGCACTACACATGGACTTTTATCTGTGAGAAAGCACGAGATAAAGACATTAAGACATGCGGCATTCTTCTGTATTATTTATCTGTTTCATTTGATTTGCTTCGTGAAGATGGGCTATAAAACAGCCTTAAACGAAAGAAACGTTGCATGTATATAGTCTATTGACGGTTTATTCGCACTTTTTGAATCAAATGTTAGAGAAAATACTCCATGCATGACTTGTTTGGTTGTTACCGAGATATGTCGTGTGTCACAAGCATTTTATATTTGCGCAAACATAAAATTATAGGCTGTTCACTGTAAAATAAGCATTTTCGAAAGCTCTGCTTAAGACATACTTACTTTATTCATGGGTCGGTGAAGTGAAACTATGAAATTAATAGACAAGTAAAAATGTTAAAAATCAGCTCATTTTCACACTTCGATATACAGAAAAAATCAGAAAGTGAAAGAAATAATTTAAGTTATCACAAATAGTTATGACACTTTTTATTAGATGTTAAGATATGGAATTACTTTTCATCCCATGTTGCCAACTTTACTGGGTGCATGTCACTCAGTGTGCCCGTTATAATATATGCAGGTAGGGCCAGTGAAATTTTTCTAAGGTTGATTTTTATTTTATTTTTACTTTTAGATAAATTGAACTTTTACTTAAATCTATGAATAAAAACAGGGAGTAAATACGTGTGTTGGTATCACGTAGTAAGAAATAGTTCTTATGCAATGAAATATTGAACTGAGTGCGCACGAATACTGTGCGTTGTCCCTCTAGTGTGTAATATTTCCTAGACTCGGTAAAGGTTTACTCTACTCAGGTGGGAACAAGACTATATTCCTTATGGGAGAGTCTGGCGAAGGGAAAATGTCCACCGCCAGGTGCGTTGCTGTTCCAAAGACGTCGCTTTTAAGCTGGCGGTATGTTGAGAAATTACATTTATTTATGCGTAAAAGTTGGCGTTTGGTTCGAATTGTTATATATATATATATAATTATATATTTGCCGCGACCAAAATTCTAAGTATTAACTTTATTCTGTAACTATTACCTTTTTACGTCCTCCACAAGAGCAAGCAGTAAAAGAACAACTGTGATTGGCACAGGGTATTTGTAAGCGGGCTTAATTCAACGGGAAAGCGTTACGAATTTAAGTGCGAATAAAACCATGGCTGTGATCAAAAAGAACTTCGTTGCCTTGAGGAAACTGCACAGGTGTGCCCTAGAAATGATATTTCCTACTACTCACATGTCGTTCACCATTAAATGAGTTCTTTTGAAATCAACGTTTGAAAAATGCCACTACCCCTGCCTGCATGCATTTTACCTAACGCACGTAGTGTCATGCGCCCTGTCAAGTTGGTAACGACGGAGGGGACGTAGTTCCTTGTTTTAAAGTTAAATTAAAAACATCTGGTAAACTTTTGTGAATACTGAAATCAATATTTTTGCTGTGTTTTTTTTTTTTATGGTTCCCAATAAAATATTAACAAAAATTTAAAATATGTACTTTTTAAAAATAACTACACAGTTTGACTTGACAGACGCATGGATCAAGTGGTTAGGCCTATGGCAATGGTGAGGCCTGTCTACAACTGCGTTATCCCAACCTGTGTGTTAGGACAAGGATGCGCTGATTGGTGCACGTGACTCTCTGACGTCATGACGCTATCCCAAGCTGCCGTGTCCCAAGTTGAGTCCTAAGCTGATGGGAAAAGAATATTCCATATAATTGCGCGCGCTCCCGTGAAATGTTTACGTTATTAATGTAAACAGTGGATGTGCAAGGTGGGCTTTCTCAAAACAAAATGACATCCTAATTAGTGGTGTCTTCGTTTGGTCTGACAGTTTTATATGAAGGCTAAAAAATTTTAAACGTAAGTTTAAGAAATAAAATTTGAATATCAGTTGGCGAACTTATTTAAAATAAAACCTTTAAGGCGTTTATTAAAAATAAATATTAATGTCAAGCAAGTCGTAAACATTAAATAATCAATAATTCAGAAAATTTAAAAATTACTACGTAACAACAAATAAACAAATATTATGCCGAATTTACTGCGACCTGGTGTCAGATTCTGAAAGCTCTCGTCGGACAACGCATTTGTAGATCATGTTCGGGCTGTGTCAAAGTGACGTCACTCGACGCCGAGTTCCGGACACATCCACGTCCGCAGGAACGGCCGATTGTAGACAGGGGCCTTCAATTTCAAGTATGGTAGACTGAATACACAATGTGCACACAAGTAGATCTTAAGCAGGTCTTTCAAAACTGCTCAGTTTATCCCGAACATCCTATAGGTTACTACATATTTAAACGTCATATTTAAACAAAGTAGTTGCGTAAACCAACGTTTTCCTAAATCCAATTTACGACAGAATATTTCACAACATGTTAACGTATTTCACAACATGTTAACTCTCTCTCTCTCTCTCTCTCTGAGAGAGAGAGAGAGAGAGAGAGTTAAATTTACATGGTGGCAAAGGAGAGCCCAGTACCAGAACATTGGCCGACTGGCCACACACCTATGGTGACACATATACGTATGCATAACATGTACGTATGCATAACATGTACGTATGAATACATGCACACACATACTGCACTTGCTGGCCGTCTGTGAAGAAAAGAAATGTGGCAGACATTCATAAAACACCTTTTGAAATCTGCTTAGCTCGTGAAAATTATTCAAATGTATGTATTACGCAAGCATTTAAGTAAAACACTGCATCGTGATTAGTGTATTACAGAGGTTGCAAGTAAGTTTCAGTTTAAAGCACCTTTATTGAATTGGTAGTAACTTTTCTGCACTGCAAAACAACATTCCGTAGACTTCCTGTAACGGCACGGCGTTCACAGAAGTCTGGTTTCGTTTCCATGAAAGAAAATATTAGATATCGTCGTTATTGTCCTTACCTCAGTGTACATTCTAATGGAAATTTTTTCGTCTTCCTTGGCAGTTTCCAGGACCAGAATTGTGTAACACAAATGGCTATTTGTTATAAAAAAAATTCGCCTGTACAGGTTTGCCATATTTTAAACAGATGTGCATACATTTACATATATACATAAACTGGACTGATGGGTAATGTTAAGAACTTAAAGTTGCATGAGGAGTTTGCAAGAAAAAAATTTACCTTTTTATTTTACACAAAAAATATGTATACAATTTAAAATAAAATATAGCTGCCACTGAAAATGATTTCGGTGTATCTTAATAAAAATTTTATTTTGAGAAGAGTGCAGTTATTAAAGATTCTACAGGCTTGTTGAGTCCATTTGAAATAAATTAACACTAAAACATGCACATGTATCAGCTAATTACATAGTGAAACACATTGCATTTTACACATGCTAAATAACTTAAAAGTCGAACAATTTTTAACGATGCACGTGGATCATCATATGGATCATCATATGGCTATAGAATTGTCCCAGAGAAGCAACAGCTGACTTAAGAGACATAACAAAACATTATATATGATTACATACTAACAGTCTTGGATGATGTTTTATTTTGAAACCTATCACTACTGCTAAATCTATAAAAAAAACGTCGACATTAAAAACCAATGCTTCTAACTTACATGACAATGCAAATAGCATACTGTGTCTTCTCTTGCGAAATGGCACTGTCCAAAATGAAAACAGACACGCAGAGATGTTATGGCAGCTGTTATATATAATGCTATAGCTCCACTGTGGCATACACTCGACACTAACTACTTGTTAATCTCGTAGCAATAAATGTTTACGTACTCAGGTTAATGAGAATTTTTTTGAAATTTTTCTAAAGCACTTAAAATACTGTGATCAACCAAAAAAAAAAAAAAAAACCTATTTCGGGTTTTAACTCCTCAAATAAAATGAGTAGGGAAGTTCACACACACTGGACTAAGTACACTGGACTTAATGAAGAAGTGATAATGTCTCTTATTGACTCACAGTTCTGGGCCTCGCATAAGGAATCCTCCTGGTTTGTAACAGAATCATGTCGTTCACAACGTTCACAACGTTCATGTCGTATCATCCTTCAAGCTAACATCGGCATCCTTTGAAGTAGGATCTCCATCGCTCTTCTCATCCGTCATGTTGATGTCCCCATCCTCGGTCGACGCCTGCATCTCTTCGTTCTTGGTCGTTGTAATGGAGTCTAGAGTGTTGCTTATCTGGATGTCTGTGTTCATGTTCACATTTATATTGACGTCATTGGTTACTGATTTTACATCTGCATTCTTGCTTGTTGCAATGATATCGACGTTATTGTCTGTTGTCTTGGAGCCCACATTCTCTGTTTTGACCAAACTCATGGTCGTCTTGACGTCCATGTTATTGGTTGTTTTGTTGTTCCAGTTCGTTGTCATCTTCTTGACATCCGCGTTCTTGTTGATTGCTTTGACGTCCACGCTCTTGGTAGGTGTCTTTGAGTCCAGGGTAATGGTGTTGGCGCTCTTGACTTGGGTGGCCACCGGCTGGACGGTTCGCGGGGGCTTGCTGGAGGTGATGAAGTCGTAGGCAGGGGGCGGTCCAGTGGGTCGGGGCCTGTGGACATGACATAGTGGTGCCTTCACCACGGACTGGTCGCGTAGCGCCCCACGGTCGTCGCTCGCCGCCGAGCTGAAGGACGGCCTCGCCTTCTCCACATCGCGACGGCAGGACAGGCGCCCACGGCGGCGCGCGATCAGCAGGCTCTCACCGACGACCCCGAAGACGACGAGACCTAGCATGAAGTAGAGTAGCGCGAGATAGTTGTAGCCTATCTCGCCACGCAGGCGGTAGAGCAGCAGCGGGCAGCAGCAAAAGCAGAGCAGGAGGACGATAACTACAAAGGAGCAGGTGACGCAGGGGAAGGCTAGCTCAAGGGCGCCCAGACCGTGCTTGTTGGCTCGGACTCGGAGCTTGGTCGTCGTCGTCGACTGCCACGACGACGCCATGGCCTCGACTGGCTCTCTCCGCGAGGTACACGAGGTAGGAAGGCTGGAGGGGAGGTGAAGGTTACGAAACCGGTCTGTGCCTGACCTTAGACAATGCACGCGTAACGCGCCTCACGCGTGCTTCCCGGTTCTCGTGCGTGGGCGCTCGGGCAGGCCTATCTACAATTGTGTTATCCCAACCTATGTCTTAGGACAAGGATGCGCTGATTGGTGCAGGTGACAAGTCCACATGTGTCCCAAATTGTGTCCTCAGCTGATATAAAAGAAGGAGACTTCAAATATTTTTGCGCACATTCGTGGAATGTTTACGTTATTAATGTAAACAATGGATGTGCATGGTGTGTTTTCTCAAAACAAATATGATGAAATGGAAATAAATAATTAGCGATGTCTTTGTTCGGGCTGAAAAAAAATTATTTGAAGTCTAAACATTTAAAACGTAAGTTTAAAAATTAAATTTCTATGTCAATTGGAGAACTTATTTTAAATTAAACCGTTAAGGCGTTTATTATAAATAAATATTCAAATCATCAATTTCGTAAATATGAAATATAATTCCGCAAATTTAAACATCATTACGTAATAAGAAATAATGTGCCAAATTTACTGCGAACTAGTGTCAGATTGTAAAAGCTCACTTTGGACAACGCATTTGTAGACCATGTTCGGACTGCGTCAATGTGACGTCATTCGACGGCGAGTTTAGGAGACGCTAACGTACGCAGGAACGGCTGATTGTAGACACGACCTTACACTGACACGCAGGCGGATACGCAACACACTCCGTGTTCAGTCTACAAACGGACGCTGTGGTTAGCCTGCTCGCCTCCCGCCAAGGCGAACAGGGTTCAATCCCCGGCCGGGTCACTCGGATTTTCGCATGTGGGAATCGTGCCGGACGATGCCGCTGGTCGCCGCGTTTTCTCGCATGTCTTCCATTTCCCCCATACTCTCCTCAATCACCCACATCGGCTCTCAAGACCTCGCTGTTAAGAAAATGCCCAAATATCTTCCCTCGCCTCACTCTCATTGGCTACGCGCGGCTCTGAACTGGTGTGCAGTGTTCTCGCATATCTTCCATTTCCCCCATACTCTCCTCAATCACCCACATCGGCTCTCAAGACCTCGCTGTTAAGAAAATGCCCAAATATCTTCCCTCGCCTCACTCTCATTGGCTACGCGCGGCTCTGAACTGGTGTGCAGTGTTCTCGCATATCTTCCATTTCCCCCATACTCTCCTCAATCACCCACATCGGCTCTCAAGACCTCGCTGTTAAGAAAATGCCCAAATATCTTCCCTCGCCTCACTCTCATTGGCTACGCGCGGCTCTGAACTGGTGTGCAGTGTTCTCGCATATCTTCCATTTCCCCCATACTCTCCTCAATCACCCACATCGGCTCTCAAGACCTCGCTGTTAAGAAAATGCCCAAATATCTTCCCTCGCCTCACTCTCATTGGCTACGCGCGGCTCTGAACTGGTGTGCAGTGTTCTCGTATATCTTCCATTTTCCCCATACTCTCCTCAATCACCCACATCGGCTCTCAAGACCTCGCTGTTAAGAAAATGCCCAAATATCTTCCCTCGCCTCACTCTCATTGGCTACGCGCGGCTCTGAACTGGTGTGCAGTGTTCTCGCATGTCTTCCATTTCCCCCATACTCTCCTCAATCACCCACATCAGCTCTCAAGACCTCGCTGTTAAGAAAATGCCCAAATATCTTCCCTCGCCTCACTCTCATTGGCTACGCGCGGCTCTGAACTGGTGTGCAGTGTTCTCGCATGTCTTCCATTTCCCCCATACTCTCCTCAATCACCCACATCAGCTCTCAAGACCTCGCTGTTAAGAAAATGCCCAAATATCTTCCCTCGCCTCACTCTCATTGGCTACGCGCGGCTCTGAACTGGTGTGCAGTGTTCTCGTAGTGCTGCGTGTACCTATGGCACTTAAAGCCTATTATTTTATTGATGAAAAGTATGTAGCAAAGTTCAATGCAGACTCCTATCGTAGTTTGTCACATGTCCGGCTAATATGTTTTAAGATACGACAGTCTGAAAAAGCAGTTTCTAACTACATTGAAGGACTCCAAAATATTATATACAGCGTGCGTGGTAACTTTAAAGTATCATTCCGCCTTAGTCTGGGATATTTGTCTTTCCTTAGGTAAACATAAACTTTTAATATTTGACTTTGTTACCACTGGTGGCAGTCATTTGAACAAAAAAAAAAATGGGCAGGATTTGTTGCAGCCTCGACGAAGTTTAAGGTCTCCGGTGAGCCTTTTGATAAAGTTAGAGTGGGTTATAATTTGCAAAACCTGTGAGGTACGGCGAAGAGTCCTGTGGCAACAGACAATCAGAGACGAGGAGAACATTTATGACTAAGTTGTTTATTTAGTAGATGAGAACAGTTAATACTGCAGAAATGAAGAAATGTGGCAAAATATAAATTTAGGGGAAAGAACAAGTGAAATTCTACTATAGGCTGTTCACAGTAAAGTGAGCACTTTCAAGGCCCTAATTACTTTTTTCTTTCAGCCGTTGTTTATTGTTTAACCACCGTTTTAAATAAATATTGCCAAGTAAGAAATAAACACAGTGTGTATAATCCACCGCATTCGGAAGTTAACGTCCAAGCTTACA
The DNA here is from genome assembly GCA_029891345.1 of Dryococelus australis. Classification (NCBI taxonomy): domain Eukaryota; kingdom Metazoa; phylum Arthropoda; class Insecta; order Phasmatodea; family Phasmatidae; genus Dryococelus; species Dryococelus australis. The sequence continues at coordinate 6,538,583 of CM056995.1, read as the reverse complement.
ATAAATTATATTTATCGACTATTATTCCAAATGAGAGGGCTTTCAAAAGTGCTCACTTTACTGTGAATAACCTATATTATAAGTTTTCAAAGTTATCCATATATTTACGTTCGCAAAAGCAAATGTTTTAAAAGACAAGCAAACATGCCAGCTCTTTTAAATTACTGTCCATTTACAACACAGTATCGGACAATATGTTTCTGTTGCGTGGGAAGTGGCCTACTGTCTGTTCTGAGCATTGGAACAGTTGGCAATACCAACATCTGCAGTTTGGCAAGCGTGGGAAGTGGCCTACTGTCTGTTCCGAGCATTGTAACAGTTGGCAATACCAACATCTGCAGGGTGGAGAGGTGTTGGGCGGCTCCTAACAGCGAGGTCTTGAGAGCCGCTGTGTGTGAAGCGGGGTGAGTATGGAGCAGCGTCGGAATGCAATGGCCGGGGAAACAGGAGATCCCCGAGAAAACTATTCTCACTTGGGGAAATCCGGGAGCGAGCTCGTTAGGCTGGCCTGCTAAGAAAAGGGTGGGGTGGGGGGGAGTGGGGGGCGGAAAGAGAGTGCAATACTCAGGGGTTCGAAATTAACTTAATCTCGATCTCCAGTCCAGCTCTGAACTCGAATGGTGTTACAGTTTTCTGTGTCGATCTTAGATCCGATCTGAGATCGTGTTTCGAACTACGATGGTGCAACCGGCCCTTAGTGGGCCTGCAGCTGGGAACCGAACTCGATTCGCTTTGTTGGGAGGCGAGTAGTCTGACCGCTATACCACCGCGGCCCCCTTACGACACAGTATCACACAATATATTTGTATTGCACCATACGTCAACATAAGAGATGGAATTCTCTTTATGCACTGTGACAGAAATTGTCATGCCCGCGACCTATTCATGCGCCGTTGTGGATCAACGGGTTCGCAGTCATAGAGCTCAGTTCTTGTGCAGACGATGTTATGTTATGTTGTGCTTTCAGTTGTGAACCGAGCTCAAGCGAGCGGTGGGGAAAGGGCCTGAGCAACAACACGCAAGGCAGGATGTACAGCAGTCCGTCCGTCATACGTCCGTCCGTCCGTCTCCCAGCCGAGCGATTTACAACCAAACTTCGAAAGTTCACTGCTGCAAACTTATCAAAACAAAACTGTTTACAAATAGGAAAAATTTCTCCACAAAAGGAAAATTCTTTAGAAGGTATTTGTTTTCTAAAGTACCAAAAACAAACCAAACACCTAAGTACGGAATTAATCGATGTAAAAAAATTAATACCATATAAAGCATTAATTTTATTATTTGTACTAATCGCACAACAGGACTCGTGCTCTAAACGAAATGACTCACTTAATCTCAGGAAAAGTAAGTTAATTTCATTTACAGTTACACTAACAACGTTGTGAAACAAAAGACATCAAAAACAAAACACTGTGCGCACTAACGGGATGAACGAGTAACAAAACACTGTGCACACTACACAGCCTTGTAAAGACCTTGGGATGAACGAGTAACAAAACACGTGCACACTACACAGCCTTGTAAAGACCTCGGGATGAACGAGTAACAAAACACTGTGCACACTACACAGCCTTGTAAAGACCTCGGGATGAACGAGTAACAAAACACTGCACACACTGCACAGCCTTGTAAGGATGAACGAGTAACAAAACACTGCACACACTGCACAGCCTTGTAAATAACCTCGGGATGAACGAGTAACAAAACACTGTGCACACTACACAGCCTTGTAAATAACTCGGGATGAACGAGTAACAAAACACTGCACACACTGCACAGCCTTGTAAAGACCTCGGGATGAACGAGTAACAAACACTGTGCACATAACAGCCTTGTAATAACTCGGGATGAACAGTAACAAACACTGTGCACACTACACAGCCTTGTAAAGAACTCTGGATGAACGAGTAACAAAACACTGCACACCTGCACACCTTGTAAGACCTCGGTGACATAACAAACACTGTGCACACTAAAAGCCTTGTAAATAACTTCGGGATGAACGAGTAACAAAACACTGTGCACACTACACAGCCTTGTAAAAACTCTGGATGAACGAGTAACAAAACACTGTGCACACTACACAGCCTTGTAAAGAACTCTGGATGAACGAGTAACAAAACACTGCACACACTGCACAGCCTTGTAAAGACCTTGGATGAACGAGTAACAACACTGTGCACACTACACAGCTTGTAAAGACTCGGATGAACGAGTAACAAAACACTGTGCACACTACACAGCCTTGTAAAGACTCGGGATGAAAGAGTAACAAAACTGCACACACTGCACAGCCTTGTAAAGACTCGGATAACTGAGTAACAAAACATTCACACACTACCAGCTTTTAAAGAACTCGGATGAACGAGTGACAAAACATGCAAGTTTAGAAGGGTGGAATTTCATCCGTTCGTCGTCGAAGTTAAAGCTTGCCAGGTTTGACGGATAGATAGACGGATAGAATTAATGGCCATCTCTGATAGGCCATTAATATCTGTTGGTCACGTGATTGACGGACGGACGTGACGGGTCGCTGTGAATCCTGCCTTACAGTTAGTGATAGGTCGCAACGGAGTGGAGTTTGAAGGAAATTTATGGGTTTTCCTTAGGAATTACTCAGTTGAATGTCGTGGCCATACCAACTCAACCACCGGTAAATTGTCTGGGCTCTTGCAGCCGCCCGCCCACACACACACACAGACACACACGGCCCTCCTCTCGTACATCTTATGATGCAAACATATTTCCAACGTGCGGTTGGGAATGCAGGTCTTCCCAGATGCAAAGAAACGGTATAATATATGTGGTAGTTGACGGGTATTCCACACTGGAGTTAGGGGGAAAAACCAGGCGGTAAACGGCCCGAAGAGTGAGTGAAGAGATTAGTGACGTCTTGAGAGCAATGAAGGTGGGGGAAGGAACGAGAGATCCCCGAGAAAACCCACCGACCAGCAGCATTGTCCGGCACGATTCCAACTTGCGAAAATGCGGGAGTGACCCGGCCGAAGATTGAACCCGGTTAGCCTTGGTGGGAAGAGAGCGTGCTAATCGTTTAGCCACTGTGGCCTCAAAGATCTCGCTCGTTTGCATGTGCTGAAAATTGTAAGAAGAAAATATTTTCATAGCACTTTTTTTTCATTGTTTTATTTACTTAAAACTATTTGATGACATAATACAAATATATAATACTTTATATGAATTATTGACGTTTACATGTAATAGGCTATATGCAACATTACTGATCTGAACAATCCTACATCCCCCTTCGTGCAGCGGCAATGGACTTACCCGACTAGCCCCACACGTTTTGAACACATGCGCATTATTTTCTCATTTGGATTCCACTCAGATTTGCAATTGTTCACTAGCTAGTATCGAATGTGTTTCTGGTTTCTCTATGTACAGAATGTTTGAAAACTCGGTGCGCAAACTCCAGACACGGCTTCTTTGGACCAATATAAACACAAATTCCGGGAACGTATTTGATAGATAATTGTGTTCAGGCAAAGTTGCTGGGTACAACGCCTGGAGAACAATGCTGGGTGATCATGCGTGTATAGTCAAGTTGCAGGCACGTGATGATGCGTGTGTGATCATTTAGTGACGTGCGCCTATGACCTATGCAACGTCCCACTCGTGATCGAACAGCCTTGTGCTGCAGCCGTAGTACGCCACAACGTTGCCTGAACACAATTATCTGATATAAAAATACATTTCCGGATATACGAGCAAAGGTCTTTTGTATTACATGTCCATCCAAATAAACAGTGTCTGAAGTTTGAGCACTGAGGTTCTGAACATCAGGTATAGGAAAGTCTGCTCATAAGTGGAGCCTGTTTATCGAGAAAAGATTCCTGCACATGCTATGTTCCAATACCCTACGGGAATACAAGCAGTATTCTATTGCTTATTGGCGGCGTGTCTTTGTGAGAAGACCTTTTATCACTTCACTGGCGAATCAGAATTAGGTTACTCCGACACTGTACGTCTGTGATTCGCGGGCAATCACCTAGGATGCGCGCGAGCTGAAATAATCCAACCGTGGTACTGGTTCTGATCCAACGTGCTTTGGAGAATAACTATCCCTTGAATCTTTTCGCGAAAAACAAGTCGCTCTACTCATTAGTAGATAACTGCAGAATTCGCATTATTATTAGAGAACACGCTAAACTCCTAACACGTGCAGCTATGCCATATTGTTGTCAATGGACCACACTTTATATGGCACGCCCTGGATAACTTTGCGCCAGTAAACGACCACTTCACAACTGCGTCCCCCAATCATGCGCAGTACATTTAGAATCTTCATATCCACGCAGCAGCCAATGGAGAAACGATGCCGGCTCGGATGTACACAGTGCTGTGAAGTCTAGCCTAGTGGCAAATAGTTATGCGAATTTGGCACTTCCTTACTCATTTGTTATGTGTAGGGGCAGTGAAATTTCGCGACAAGTTGTATTTCAAAGCACTGTAGCTTCGTTTACCCATCTTGCATGGCTGAATCTCGTTTTGACCATTGGAGGTAATAGATGATGGAGTGGCAGCAGCCTATCTTCTCCACGATTATCAAGTGAAGCCGACGTCTTGTCTGCTTCTTTCAACTGCGCATGCGCAGACCGATTGTTCACGTCAGCCGCCATATTAGGAGTTACATTGCAAGCGATGTAGCTTGATCGCATTTGAAGATAATTAATATTGGAAAAGTAAATACTGAAGTGTTGTGTTTTGAAATGATTTGTGACGAACAACAATAAATGACAGGGCCAGCATGTGACTCGCGTAGAAAGCTCGTTGTGTATACTGAAGGCATGAAATGAGTGATGAGTGTGTGTGAAGAGGCGCGGTTTATGCGGGGATAATTGTACGTCCAATGCCTACAAAGTATGATACTGCCACAACTGCCGAACCTGGCTGTGCATCAACAAGATGCTATACAATATTCTGCCACTATCCGGAATTGATAAAAAATGAAAAACACGCCCATTTGACTACATGTAAAACATACACCTTTTTGCCACCACTAGCCCTGTCTTTGTCTTTCATTATCGTCTGGTGTCCAGCTTTACTTTCGTGTCTCGACTTCCACTCCATAGACTAATACCTCCATGCAGGGGCGTATCCAGAATTTTTTTTCGGCAGGGAGGGGGGGGGGCTGAGGAGTATTACTATTTTCACTAGCAGTACATAGTTCACAAGTCACTGTGGAAGGATAGAAACAATGTGTGTCATGTGGGTAATAACAAATATATACATATAATGATTCACATTTTGATAATAGGGTTTTTAAAAATGTGTGTAATTTTTTTTTTGGGGGGGGGGGAGGGGTTGCAGCCTCCTCAGCCCCCCCCCTCCAAACTGGATATGCCCCTGACTCCATGGTTTTTACTCGTGTCAACTATCTGCACACGAATCACGTAGGAGCCGTGCCGATGTTGCCGGATTCTGAGCGACCCGGTCAGATAAGAAGACTACTTCTCAATCAGACAGTAACTATTGGCAACATACAACCAGCTGTTGGGTGCCTATGTATAGTATTGAAGTACACAGTGTGCTCGCGTTTCTGCGCGGAAAGTCGCTGGCTCGTGTTACGTGTATAAATTATCGAAGAGGTAATACCATGGTCAGGAAGGAGCTTGCCTTGCGGGAGGTGAAGTCTGACGACACACAGGAAGTGGTCTACGTTGATTGTCGTGGTTGGTTACAATCAGAGGACGTCACACCACGTGGTGCGTGGCTGCCTGTGTTCACAGGAAGTCGCCGTGGAAAACTGCACATCACCAGTCCACGAAACTTCACTTCCCCGCTCTCCAGCTTCCTCAACAACTCTGCACAATAATACATTGCCAAGTTACCTGCAACTTATGACTTCAGAGTGGAGAGATTTGGGCTGCTCTTAACAACGAGGTCTTGAGAGCCGATGTGGGCGAAGTGAGCTGAGGCTGGAGACACCCCGAGAAAACCCGCCGACCAGCGGCATTGTCCGGCACGATTCCCACTTGCGAAACTCGGGGAGTGACCCGGCTGAGGATTGAACACCGTTCGCCTGGTGGGAGGAGAGCGGGCTAACCGCTTGGCCACCGCGGGCCTTGCAACTTATGAAGTAGATTTAAATATTTAAGCTAGGGCAGAGGATGGGAGAAAAGTAATATTTATGAAAACAGTCTTAAAAATTTACAATGTAAAAATAAAGCTTTGGGGAGGGGGTGGTTGTCATTTGGTCGCAGTTGGTGGTTCGAGGCAGCACACTGCTGGTGGCGAGATGAGTACGAACTGAGAACTCTCTGAGTACAATTTTCGTTGGATTCTAACAGTTTTCTTTGTGGAAATGTCTACTCAGGGCTCCCGTCCATCTAAACTAAAACTTTCTTTTTTTCACGTTTGAGGCCGGGAGCCGAAGGAGCGATAAGGGCGACATTGCCGCGCGCTTCAAGTGCTGCAACGCCTCTAAACGCGAGGTTCTGAACAGGCGTGCAGAGCTCTCGTCACACTGCTTGTATCTATGGGACTTCCAGTGGTGACTGTGTTACTTTATTGTTGGAAAGTCTGTAGCCAGCTTCAGTGCAGGTCCCTCGAGGAGTTTTGTATGTATCTGACGTGTACATTTTGAGAAACAGTGCTTTGAAAAGCATTTTTTTTAATTACCATTTTTGTGTCTGTAATTAGAGTGACGTCTTGAAAGCACTCAACAAGCCTTGCTTGTAGTATGTGTTCATTTATTAGAAGAGCACACTGATGCACCGTTAACAGTTTTGCAGAAAAACGAGTGTCTGTAACACTGATACGAGATTCAAGCAGAGGGCAGCTTAATTTCCGGAGGTATACAAAATGCTATAACTACGAGTTTCGGCAACGAACAATTCCGAGTCCACGCGAAACTTTCTGCTCCACTGTGATCAGATAACTGTCGTTTTTGGGGGGGGGGGGGTTGCCGAGCGGTTAGACTGCTCGCCTCCCACCAAGGCGAACCAGGTTCAACCCCCGGCCGGGTCTCTCTCGGAATTTTCGCAAGTGGGAAACGTGCCGGACGATGACCCTGGTTGGCGGGTCTTCTCGGGGATCTCCCGTTTCCCTCGTCCTTGCATTCCGGCGCTGCTTCATCCTTACCTCATTTAACCCTCATCGGCTCTCATGGCCTCGTTGTTAAGAACGGCTCAATTCTTTCAACTCAACAACTCGTTTCTGTGTCAGTATACCCATACCATTTGGACCTATCCTGTCAAACGTCATAAGTGGCATCACCGCCTTGTAACAACTTAAAACAGTTCAGCATTACTAGAAACTGAAACATTGACCTATGTAACATTTATAGACACAGCATATTTATATCCTACCTTGTCGCAAGAAGGTCGTATGTAGGTAAGTGGTAAGTGTGAAGATACGAATAGGTAAACCACTAACTATCACTACCTGCTGAGCAGTAAAATTAACTTTTCTACTCAGTTAAATTATTTAATAGTATTTATTTAAAATGGGAATAAATGTTTAACTGGTCGTTTAATACTTCTCTTATAAATGTATACGAGACGTCAATAGCAGGGGCGACCCACTTCTGGTCAACCTAGCACAAGAGTGCCCTAAGTCGCATTTGGTGCAAGAGTGGGCTAAGTGTCAAATCATGACATGCAAATTAGATCGATTAATTATTTGATTAATTAATTAATTAAAGTAATTGAATGATTAATTAGATTAATCAACTGATTAATTAGATAATGTTCTGATATCGTTTTTTATTTTATAGAATTCTTTGATATTAAAGGATATTTATTAATTTATTCATGTTATAATGGTGATATTTGCGGAGCAGGTTCGGTGTGGAATCTGTGACGTATTAGCGCCAACTGACCAGAGGAGTTGGTTTGTAATTGTTTATATAGGAGTTAATGTAGGCGTAAGAGTGGTATAAGGGTCATTTTATTTTATTTTATTTGTGGGTGGAGTGCATACACATGGTGGCATTCTGGTCCACTAGACAAGTAAGGTGTGTATGGAGCAAGCCCACACATGTATGTTCTGGGGCACTTCATTAGAATGACATGAGAAAGGAGTGAGACCACGCATGTCACTTCTGTCCCACTAGGCGAGTGAGGTGTGGATGGAGCAGGAGTACATTGATATTTTCTAGCCTACTACAATTTACGTTCAAATAGCCAAATGAAATAAGCATGAATAATTAACCAAAAGACTTGGAACAAATTCGTTAAACCAATTTTAATCATGCAATGAAACTGTTTCCCTTAGCAAAGTAACTGATCTCCACTTCAATTCGATAATCGACAGAAGCGAAAACATATTCATTAAACCGACATTAATAATGCGATTACCGAATGGAACACAACATTTATATGTCATACTAACTTGTCATTAAATGAAACGAGCAGCTGATATAAAATTACAACTCTGCACACATTCTCACATGTACATCACCCTCATCGGCTCTCAAAACATGTAACGAAACCAGACGAACTGATTGATTACATCATAAATTAATTGTAATTGATTACCCCCAAACAATAGGAATGATTGCACAATAATTGTATATCCATTTCCCATCATTATCGATAGGTATATTAAATGAATATCACATTAGTTTTACTATAGAATATTTTTATTTAGTATAAAACTATTTACAAATTATTGTATTTCAATCTTTTAAGATCCTTATTCTTTACCCACGACTCGTGTGATACCTCTCCATCAAAACAATGACCTATTATTTTCCCTTTTAATGATTAATATTCATTTGGAGAAGAAACGTTTTGCAATTCATGTTCGTAAAAAACACATTTTATAGGTTATCCATCATAAGTTTCTAGATAATACACTGTGGGAAACAAATTTCTAATTCAAATAATTTTAAATGTTTCGTTAACCAATTAACCATGTATTTTTTCTCAAAGACAGATTTAAACTTAGACCTTCGTACATACATACCAACTTTAAACTTTGGTTTTCTCTCATCAAACACTTTTACGTTATTATACACAGTTTTCATCAATCTATTGTCTGTAACCTTTTCAGGTACCATTTTAATAGTTCTATGATGCCAGAAATTATAAAATTTAACTATTTGAGGCAAAATGTCAACCCAATAATAGGCGCCTTTCTAAGTGAACTGCTTGTATATTAATTGCTTAATAAATTTATTAAATCGTTCCACAACACTGCCTTTAAGGTTTGAATACATTACATAATTATTGACACAATAATTGGTCATTAGTTTCTGGAAAGAAACATTGAAGAACTCGGTTCCTTTGTCAGTTAGGAGTGAAATTGACATTCTTTCTCGCAAAACGATATTCATTGCATCGGTAACCTATTCTGCAAAGGTATATCTTAACCATATTTAGTTAAAATATACAGTTAAAATATATTTGTATCCCTTATTATATTTCGAAAGCAATGTCATTTCACACAAATTGGCTTGAAAAAGATAATTTAAGCTTTTAGTAATAACACATCTTCTACGAAAGATTATCCTTGCAGAGGTGCGAAGCTCTTGAGCAATCTTATTGGTAATATAACAATCTCAAGTCAATTCTTCAATAATAGAAACAATTTTGTTCGTATGTGAATTATTCTGAAACTCTCGAAGCAATGAGAAGTTTCAATCTGTCGACCAATTCATTAGAATTGTTCCAATATACGTGAGAAAAACAATCGCCAACTTCATCTTTATATATTCCACTTCCAAAAATACCTCTTAGCAAATGTAGTTTTGGATGATTTTCATCATCATCTGAACATTTAGTTACATTCGAGCGACGAACAAGATCCTTACATTTCTCCAAATCGATGATGGAATATCCATTCGGAACTTTTTTGAACAAAAATTCTAACAATCCTTCACTGACATCAGTTATGTAATCACCTACTTGAATTCTATTTTCAGGCAATAACTTAATTACCGAATCTCCCAGAAATCATATATTTCCATGTCGACCTACACCAAATTACATATCGTGCATAGACGAAATTTGTTTTATAGCTAAATAGTGTTGTGTTAATTGAGTAAGTTTTTCCTTCTTTATAGGTTCTTCTGACTTAATTTCCACTGGTGGTTCATTAAACTTATTTAGCATGGAATGTAATGTATCAATTCTACTCGTAACAGGTTTAAATATTTCTTCATTCAAAACATCCCGTTCCATTCGAGCACGTTTAGCTTGTAAATATTACGCTTTTACAGCAGATGTGACTTTATGTAATTCTGAAGCAGAGGCAATCATTTTTCTTAGTTTTCATTAACTTTCAACTATTTGTATATCAAGTAAGTCGATGGTTTTTTTGTGGGTGTATTAGGTCGATTAGTTTGCACTTTTTCATTCTTATTGACTTTACTCAAAAGTATGTCTAATTTACTCACAATTTTAACTCTCAAATAGTTACTAAAATAGTTTATTCAAGATTTCAAATCTTCAATTTGCTTTTTCACTTCCATTTACATAGTTAAACCAGATGTTTTATTGATCAATTCAACACTTATATATTGCATCATATAGCATCCATTTGTATAACAAGTTGGTTTGTAATCGTAATGCTTAACATTTCATTTGTTATATTTTTTTTAATGTTCCAAATGTTCGTTTGTTCCAGTTTCTATATTTTGCAATGTAGTAATCACATTTGCCAATATTTGCGAAATATAACTAATACTAGTAGACACTTTTGTAATAGTTTCAATTATGTTTATTAATTACTTTTGTATATTGGTTAAATGCGATTTAAATACATTTAGTGTAATTGTTTTTAAATCTTCCTCATAAATTTTATTTGCAACATCGGTATCCTTCACAGTCATACCCACATTATGTAATATATGTCGATTCAAATCATAATTCCCATCGCGATTTCTTTTTAAACAGGTATTGTAATGATTGCATTTTTTACCGCCATGTCCGAACTTTGAAATACTCATTATTCTTTGTCAGGAAGTAAAAAACTGTCAAATTCAGATCAATATCTGCCTTTATATAGGGGAAGGGGTTGTATAATTACCAGAAAACCGTACCTGTTTTTCCAACAGTAAAAACACACAACTTTAAACTTTGTAAATGTCATATCGCCCAAAGTGTGATCATTGTAAATATGTTGCAGATTCATTTTGTCCATTTTAAACACAATTAACATGTTTGAATTATCCTGCAAATTATGTTTTGGAATACGTGTGTAACTTTATGGCAGATAAAAACAATCGACATTTGAATGTCTGCCAAAACTAAAGTATTACTGTATTTCACCATGCGGTTCGCACCAAACGTCGCCAAATATAAACACGGAATTGGGTAATGATTCATTTGGAAGCACGATATCTTCTTTGTTAGTAAAAGGGAAATATCGAATTCCTTCACTTAATGACAAAATGGTCGCTAATCGTTGATATTTCTCTTGTTGTATTGTTTTAGAAAACACATACAATTTCGAATATAAGTCCATTTGGATGTTCCAAAATTGACATGATAACACATGTTTTTCTGCATGAAGAAGAATCGCTTATTATACAATGTATATTTGGAGGTAAAAGTATCCCATGTTTCTGTTCAATTACATTTTCTTTCATATTTACAATTACCAGCAGATGTACATTTTGTTTTATAACCTTCATTTCTACAGTATTACATAATATACTAACATAAAAACTATGACTGTGGGTCTGTATATAGGTTCGCGCTCAGTTGAAAACAATGGCTCATACTAAACATAACAAAAAAGGATGTGGAGTTTTGAATACATTGACTAATAAATTACCTTTTGAATTGCTTTTACCAAAATACTATTATTGCGGACCTGGAACTAAGCTTGCAAAACGTCTGCCATGGAACGATCAAGGAATAAACGCTTTGGAAAACGCGTGTAAAGAACATTATATAGTATACAATCGAACAAACAATTTGAAAGAAAGACATATAGCGCATACAATTCCAGCTGATAAAGCAGCAAATATAAGGAGGAATCCATCTACATCGACTGGTGAAAAGCTAGGCGCCTGGGTTGTTGACAAAGTTATGTGCGCAAAAGTAAAAAGAGGCATGGGTATAAAATGCAAAACGATACAAAAAAACAAGAAAGGAGGTATATTATCATTCATATTTCCAGCATTATCAGCGCTTGGAGCTTTAATGGGAGGCGTTTCAGCTTTTGCTAAACCGAGTAAATCAGGAGGTAGAGGAATGTATCTTAAACCATATAAAGTCGGTCAAGGACGAAAAAACTCAAAGCATTAAAAGAAAGGCAGAAAGTCCTAAATAGTCTTCCTAAACATGCATTAACAAACAAAGACATTAATGTAATTGTAAAGGAACTGGATATCCCCTATTTCCAAGGTGTGTATATGAGAGACGAATTACCAAAGAAACAAAACTGTCGCGAATGTTTGATTGTTAATTTAGATTCGAACAAAAACGAAGGGAAACATTGGGTTGCATTTATTAAAAACATAAATCAATAATTGTATTATGACAGTTTTGGCGATTTACATCCTCCAATTGAAATATGCAATTACTTGAAAAACATGCAATTAAGGTACAATTACAAAACAACAATTACTAAATACAGTTAATTGTGGGCATTTATGTTTATGTTTTTTACTATAAATAGGATATATAAGTCAATTTATTAATAAAACCATTTAGTAATATTTTAATTATGTTGATATTAAGTGGAAATTTGTCGCAATTGCAGTCAATATATTTCCCAACTTTGGAGTTAGATGGAGAATGGCAAATAAGTCTAATCGAATTTATTACTTACAACAGCATACCAAACAGCAACATAGACAATCAATTATTTACATCCAACAATGGTGAAAAAAATGTATAAGATTTGATACCAGTAGGATTTTATGAGTTGGATGACTTAGAGATATTTATTAAAGCAACATTACCTGAAAATATACAATTCCGATTATGTGGAAATCCAAATACATTAACTAGTGTGATGTATAGCATTGTTGATAACGATTTCATGGAAGACAATTCAATTACAAATATGTTAAGTTATGAAAGGAGAGTATATCCAGCTAATTAATTACACGAATTGTCAAAACAGGTTAATATATTGACATTTAATGCATGTCATATTAATGTTAATATTGTAGGCAGATCATATTTGAATGGAAAACCAACAGATACAATACATGAATTCAAGTGTGCCGTGGCTCCAGGGTACAAAATAATTGAGAAACCAAATACATTTATATTTCTTCCAGTAATTGTTAATCATGATGATGAAATAGTTGTTACAATTGTCGATCAAGATGGTAAATTGATTAATTTTAGAAACAAAGAAATTACTGTTCGATTACATTTTAAAGAAGCTATATAAACACATGCATTCTGTGTTTATTACAACCAAAATGGGTATTGTGGATAGTAATCTATACAGTCGTAAAATAGGCGCACGTTAGCCAACACACTGTTTGTAAATATTCGCAGTACATGTACAGCCTGTCTTTTTTTGTGCTAGTTTTTCATAAGCCATGTGAATGGTTTTCTTACTGCAATTGAGCCAATACATTATCATACCCTGGTGGTAACACCGTTGTTATTTTATTACGGAAACACTATGGTGATTATAGCCTAGGCTTTACATGACATTTATGGAGAGACTGTTACTGGAAAAGCAACATGTGCATCATTTTACGGAGAGTTCTGGCAAATTTTTTTACCAACTTTACTGGGCGTATGTCACTCAGTGCACCCGTTATAATATATGCAGGCAAGGGCAGTGCCTTTTTCCTAAGGTGATTTCAAAAGTGCTCACTTTATCGAGAACAGACTTTAATCTGCGATCCTATAGTTGTTTTTGGAGCTACATTGGCACGACAAATGTCAGCGATTTTCAAGTGTTTCTACCTTTTAACTTTAAGTATTGTAATGTGTGAAATTAATTCCACATAATTAGTGTGTGCAATTTGCCGTATACGTAGGATGCGCCACGAGATGGTGTGTGAATAGTAGTGCGAAAATTACCCCATTTACCTCGCGTAGAATACCTTGTAGAAACTGGAACTCCACAATGTTTAGGAAAGGTATACTAATGCACATATACACTGTGATAATGCAAGTTAATGAAAACAAACCACTGGGATAAACTATTTCTAATCAGATTAAACTTCAACCAGAAAAAAACCATACATTATTCAATTGAGCTTGTGTGAAAGTACTTTAATAACAAAAAAAAAAAAAAAATGGTGTTGCTGTCAAAATAAAATTTAGTGTGGTAAAACTAATTAAATGGTGTGTCTGCAAGTAGGATGACTATAAAATCAGAATTTATCCTTTCAGGATGAAATAATTATATCCTTTCAGGATGAAAAATTACTGATAATTTATGAAAATTAATTTAAAACAAAATATATAAAACTGTCACAAAAATTAATTAAACGTACACAGAGGAGGTTTCTGACCAACTGCAGCAGAGAGCCAGCCTCGCGTAGTCCAAAAACCCTGTAGCAGAGAGCCAGCCGCACGGTTCCACAAGCCCTGCAGCGGAGAACCAGATGCACGGCACCACAAGCCCTGCTGCATTTCCAGCAGAACCGCGCCACAAGCCCTGCTGCAGAGAGCCAGCCGCACGTTTCCACAAGCCTTGCAGCAGAGAACAAGCCGCACTGCTCCACAAGCCCTGCAGCAGAGAGCAAGACGTACGGTTCCACAAGCCCTGCAGGAGAGCCAGCCGCACGGCGCCACAAGCCCTGCAGCGGAGAACAAGCCGCACTGCTCCACAAGCCTTGCAGCAGAGAGCCAGCCGCACTTCGCCACAAGCCCTGCAACAGAGAACCAGCCGCACGACACCACAAGCCCTGTAACAGAGAACCAGCCGCACGGCGCCACAAGCCCTGCAGCAGAGAGCCAGCCGCACTTCGCCGCAACCCCTGCAGCAGAGAGCCAGCCGCACGGCACCACAAGCCCTGCAGCAGGGAGCCAGCCGCACGTGGCCACAAGCCCTGCAGCAGAGAACCAGCCGCACGGCGCCGCAACTCCTGCAGCAGAGAGCCAGCCGCACTTCGCCACAAGCCCTGCAGCAGAGAGCCAGCCGCACGGTTCCACAAGCCCTGCAGCAGAGAGCCAGCCGCACGTCGCCATAAGCCCTGCAGTAGAGAACCAGCCGCAAGGACCACAAGCCCTGCAGCAGAGAGCCAGCCGCACTTCGCCACAAGCCCTGCAGCAGAGAGCCAGCCACACGGCTCCACAAGCCCTGCAGTTACTTGCGGGTGGAACTGTTCTGTGGCTGCCTTGGAACTGGCTTCTTTCCTTAGACGAGTTTATAGAGCTCCATATAAAATCAATCCAAATTACTAACTCAAATCTTGTAGTTACTGTAGCTTTAAAATTACTATTTTTTACACACTATTAGTCCCAAATAAAATTTAATTCTGCTGAAAGTTCACTACTGTAAAACACTGTACTGTACGTAAAGGAGTGAGCGTCGTTTCTCCATTGACTGCTGCATAGTTTTGAAGTCACTCCCTTTTTGACTGAACTCTACGTGATTGGGGCACACAACTGTGACGTGTTCATTTATTGGCGCAGAGTTACCCAGGGCCTATCACATGAAGTATTATCCAACGACAAACGTATAGCAAAGATACACGTGTCTCAAGTTTAAAGTGACCCCCAAATAATAACGCGAATTTTGCAGGTCCCTGCTATTGGGTTCTTCAAATCATTACTTGTGTTGCACCGGTTCTAGATTCATCAGTAGAACAGGACTGCTGGGTACTACTTCCCAATAAAACATGTATAATCACAAAAGAATAAGTTTGCTGAGGGGTCAAAATGAAAGTAAACGTGATTAAGTTTCTCTAGACCACTTTTTGTTTTCAATCAAACAAAGAGTAGACCTTTAATAACGTAGGCGTCAGCTGGACTATAGGCCAAACCTTATGCGTGTAACATGATGCCGAAGAATTCCTCAGGAGTCTCTTCTCAGATCTAAGCCACTAATAAATATAGCTGACAATAAAAGTTTCTCAGCCCACTTCTTAACCTGGCTGGCCCTTAAATCGTAACTGTAACCTCTGGCTACTAAATCTGTCTACCCTTACGAAGATGCTGGGGATTTTCCTAACGAAAATCCCAGCGAAATACATATCAGGCTGCTGGACCTTCAAAGGTCCCACCCAGAAGCCATCACTTCCGGCAACTTCCCTAAGACGTGACGTGATGGAGCTTAAGTACTTCCGGTAACTAAACGGGAAAATAATTAAACCTTACCTTTCTTTCGAAACAACAAAGGAAATAATTGCGTTTCAAAATTAAAGAAAATAATAATGCAAAAATGTAAAATAACCAATGAATAGAAATTAACATATTCAAATGATAACCTCTTACCTCAGAGTACACATCCACGTGTCAAAGAATTTCACAAATAATAATAAAAATATATGCAAATTTAGGAATGTTAGTTTACAGTAAAAATAATATTACGTGTGTGTAGTTAAACATTCATAAGCCTAGGAGGTGTTAAGATAATAATAATTACTCAAAACTGTCAACAATCATAATTACATGTGTACATTGAAACCCTTATAGCATTTTTCACTACTTAAATAAGCATGTTGCTGGTTTTGTATTAATCATCTATTTCATCAGTGTCCAGTAATGACTATTAATTTTTCTCTGCAGACTATTAATTTGCGAGCGCTATTTAATAGGGCCGCGGTGGTGCAGTGATTAGATTACTCGCCTCACACCTGGGCGAACCGGGCTCGATTTCCGGTAGGGTCGCTCCCAGATTTTCGCGTGTGGGAATCGTGGCGGACGATGCCGCTGGTCGGCGGGTTTTCTCGGAGATCTCCCGCTTCCCCGGCCATTTCATTCCGGCGCAGCTCCATGCTCACCTCACTTCACTCCCATCGGCTGCCAAGACCTCGATGTTAAGAGCCGCCTGGATCTCTATGCAAATCATAAACATGTCGCAGTGTAAGAGAAGTCAAGTATGCCTCATCTGTGCGGAATAAAGAAGATTCATTGTTATTATAGTTGTCTGCGGTAATTCTCAACCTGGTGGACGCATTCCGCTCGGGTTGTAACAAAGAGTATATCGCCGCTGTGTGACGTAACCCCGGGGCTGTGCAGCCTTGTAACGCCAGCGCCAGCCTCACATGGCAGCAGTGTTGCCAGATCATGCGGTTATTCGCGGATTGAGTTGGCAGCAAGCTAGGCTGGACAGTCCTCTGTACACTCGAATGCTTATTGGTTTCTGAGATCCATCTAGTGAAGCCTCTGTACAAGACTGTTAGACACTCACTCACACTACTGCTTCCTGCTTGTTACTGGCTCACAGTTAAACTGGGCGTGTCTAACGAACTGTCGTCCCATATACAGTTTATTGGTAGTTGTTCTATGCTGATTCACTCCACTTTGTTCCCGAATCATCACAGAAAGTGCATGTAGTAATCAAAAGAAGAATGAAAAGAAGACGGGAATGATTCGCGATAAAAGAGTACGCACTGGAAATATTGACCCTGCTATTAATTATGTCCTGAGAAAAAAAAAAAATTATGAACATCGATAAGAAAAATTTAAACAACTGTTAAAAGTTCGAAATTTCCCACTCTTTCAAGTTTCTTCCGTTTTCCCCGCAGGCAATTTAAATTTCCTGTTATCTGGCAACATTGTACGTACATCAGAGTAGTACATACGAAACTAGGCTATCCCTCACAGCTGTCACGGCAGACATGTGTGTTTTCCCCAGCCAGCTGCCTCGGGCAATACCTAGGCATGTGTGTGCTACAGCCACACGAAACACACTCATCCTCACACACACAGCCCACGGAGTATACAAGTACACAGTATAACTATAGGTAGAACCTCAAGTATTTCACGGATTGATATAGGCTGTTCACGGCAAAGTGAGCACTTTAGAAGCCTGGAAATAAATATGGCCATGTAAGTAATAAACACAGAGTATATATTTTCCCGGATCGAAAGTTAACGTCTAAGGCTTCAACTGTTATCTATTATTCCAAATGATAGGGCTCCAAAAAGTGCTCACTTTATAGTAAATAGCCTATACTAAATATGACATCCTAACTTCGCGAAAATATTCCCGCACACGCCAGATTTCAACGCCATATAGGCTAACCTGTAGTTTTGTTTTTCTTATTGGTGGCGTGGCGTGTCTTTGTCAGAATACACTGTCTTACTCGACTGGCCAATCAAAATTAGGTTTCTGTGATACTGTATGTCTGAGATTGGCGGGCAGACACATAACACGCGAAGAACGTGAATCTTCCACTGAGGAAAGTCGATCTAGGCTAAATTGCTATGAAATACATCTGGTAGTGAAATATTTTCGCGAACATTAGGTGTTCCTACATATACAGACCTTTATCTTATTCATTTTGGCCTTTGAAAGGAGCGGATATGGAACATTTCTGTGGGAAGGAGAGGAGGGGGTGGAAGGGGAGGGGGATAAAGTTCCCTGTAATAACTTTGTAAAAACGAACCTTTTAGCATTTTACTTGGTTACTGTCCCTTCATGAAATCATCAATATACGACACAGACGTGAATTTAAAGCTTAGAAAATTGAAAATCGATTTTGGAATCTTCGTAAATATGTTACTCTAGCTATGAAAATAATTTGATGGGTTCTTCTGTAAACAATGTTAAGGGACAAAGAAGGTGTCTTGTGTAATTGTCAGATAACGATTTCATTAGTTAACATAAATACAATTTTCCATCCATGTACAATATGATTATGTTTTAATATAAATGGGGGTTTTGTAGATAATCCGGCACCTACAGATTGTTTCTTTGCAGATTAAAATTTCCCATTGAAATGAATTATTCTAATGATATAAATATGTACTTAACATCAGTTATTTTTTAACTAAGTCACTTAACATGGCATGCTCTTTTGGTAGCTGACTTGACACTGTTTACTTGATGTGCAATTTATCTTAACACTATCCTTTGATATTGAATCACAGTTTTAAAATATACAATTAACACGTTTTTACGTTGTTTCTCATCAAGCACGCTACAGTGTTTAAGTTGTAATCATACAACTGTCGGCTCATAGTGAGCAAGTCACAATTTTTATACTTGTAATCATTCATAATGCGAATCCTTGTAGCTCCCCCCCCCCCCCCCCAATAGACAACGTAGTTACTGGTATGTTACTTTAAACACACATTTTTGGTCTAAGTTTCTTCTTCATCTTATTCCTCAGCTTCTTGGCAAACTGCTGAATTTCCTGTTCGAGGGAATCGTACCAGTGACAAATAAATAAACAAACACGCGAGCCACGTAATTACAGCCCGGAGGCTACGTGCAGCCTATTGGATAACCTGACTCCTGGGAATGGAAGGCAATTTCAGGAAACGCTTTAGTACTGACACTGAAGACAAGGTTCAAATGAACTGCCTATATTCTCCACTACAGCAATAATAATGTCAGCTGAGTTGAGCTCAGCGTTGACACTTACCTCCGTCCTATTGGCCTGGTTACACCGAACTCGCTTACTGTACTCTGCAGCGTTTCTTATTGGCTGGTGGTCGACCCATGGAGTCACCTGTTGATTGTGTACTATTAATGTGTTTATTTGAGAAATTAATTATTAAAAAGAACAGTTTTATTCTTACGAACTGTTGACTAACCGTAATTTATTACTTATATTCCGATATAGTCTAGCGGATTCCGCAGCGAAACAGTAAAACCATTCAAGTGTGACGTTGGTCTTCAAGAGCTAAGGAATTTCCATATAACGTAGCTCCGAGTAAATACGTGCTTTAGTTTATCGTCTTTCGTGAGACGGGATTATTTCGATGTTCTTATAATGCCGGAATCACATACACCCAACGCGCACGCACGACTACCAACTGCCAATTAAATACAAGATAGATCGTCGTAATCCAGACCGATTTTGTCGCCCGACCAGCAATTTTGGATTATAAATTATTCTATTCGTCGTGTCGTGCGTCACGACGCACAGAATGTACGTAATGTATTGCAAAATGAAGCTGTATTGCAAGCTTTCCCATCAATTGTAAATACGCATCTTAAAAGAAAAATAAATTGTTAACTACTGTATCTAACTCTTAAAAATAATAATTTTACTTTTGTATGCATTAGCAATACCAATAGGTCACCATTATGTATCACAAATTTCCCTCTTGTTCACCGCCTTTGAGACTAGCGTAGCCTATCAGCGCCTTCTAAATAGTTAGGTTAAATGCCGAGAGCGTGGTGTCGGTCGTGCTGTGTTGGTCGGGGCTATGTGATTCCGGCACGAGTGTGTGGCATTTTGAGTTGCATATTGTTTTGATGAAGCAGTGGAAAATTTGGCTCGTATGGAAATAACATCTAAATTATTTAACTTCGAAAATTATAACTTTCATGAAATACAAAATGAGATACACACGTCTCTGTTCGTATTTGTACAGATGCAGCAATATATATTTGTGTCACTTCATTGTGGAAGGCGGTTAGGAAAATGGCGGAACGAGCAGTTTTAACGGCATGTCGATTAATATTACATTTCACTCAACAAAACGCACTACAGCTGTACCTACAACCAACTATGTTTGGAAAAAGAAAATAAAGAATAATTAACTACCGATTAAATATTCCGACAACACCAATAGGATATCCGTATAATAAACACGATGAGAAAAAAAACGCTCGCACAACTTCCTTCACTGGACTGGAAACTGGAAACATAAACATGGCTAGCCATTGGCTGGAACCGTTTACTGTTCGTATGTGTCGACATACTCTGTCATAAATACTGAACATGTTTTTAAAATCCAATTACTAATAGCGAAGAAAATTTAATATTGCTTTAGAAACATAACTTAAACCATAAATGTTGTAAGTGTAATTAAGATTTTAAATTACAACATTTAGTTCCGAGTACTATTTTCTTCCAAAGGCATCATCAAAATAGCCAACCTAACAACACGGATCTCGCAGCAGTTCATCAGCTGATACAATACTGCAAGAGCGAGAGCATTTACTGTTTACATAGTATGTAGGTTGGTCACATTGTCTGTCAAATTTGAGACCACTTATATGAGATGGTCAATACCAGTATCCCAGGGTAGCGCCTTGGATCTGTTCCCATATCTGTACTGTGTCCCATAGTTCCAACAGCAGACATTGCTCGGCACGGAACGGTTGCCTGCAGCTGAGGGAGAATACGACCGAGTTTCTGACGGCCCGGCAGTATATTATGCGTTCTAAAAATATGCAGTGCAGTGATGAAAGTCCAGCATTTACTTATGCATATGTGAAAACGTGAAAATATGTATGTTAACACGTAAATTAATACGTAAAAATTGCAACACGTAGAGATTGTAAAGAAAATGTAACTAAAGTTATGAAAATCACCACAGAGAAGGCAGTGTTAGTTTTATTCACAGCTCACATTAACTAAGAGGAGCAAAAGCGCATCTCGCAGACATGCGAAACAAGGAGATACGAAAACATTAACATAGTACCAGGTCACGATAACTAACGGCTGTTCACGATAAAGTGAGCACTTTTGAAATGAACCTTTGAAAAAAGGCACTGCCCGTGTCACGTATATTTTAACGGACGCACTAAGTGACATTCTCCCAGTAAAGTTGGTAACGATGGAGGGAAAGTAGTTCCATATCTTAACGTCGGATGAAAAGTGTTAGGTAGCAATTTGTGATAACTTAAATTATTTATTTCACTTTCTGGTTTTCTTTTAATGCATTAAAGTGTAAAAATGAGCAGGTTTGGAAAATATTTACTTTTTAATAATTTAAGGGTTTCATTTGATCGACGCATTATTCAAGTGAAGACGCCCATGGCAATGGTTATTTTACATAAGGCGGAAGAATACACAATTATTATACAAGTAGATCTTAAGCAGGGCTTTCAAGAGGGCTTATTTAACCGTGAACAACCTATAGCTGTGGATGAGTATCCAGCTAAAGGCTGAGCCAAAAAAGACGTAGCACTGTCACTACACGTTGTTCACGGTAAACACGACGTAGCGTTGTTCACGGTAAACACGACGTAGTGTTGTTCACGGTAAACACGACGTAGCGTTGTTCACGGTAAACACGACGTAGCACTGTCACTACACGTTGTTCACGGTAAACACGACGTAGCACTGTCACTTCACGTTGTTCACGGTAAACACGACGTAGCACTGTCACTATACGTTGTTCACGGTAAACACGACGTAGCGTTGTTCACGGTAAACACGACGTATCGTTGTTCACGGTAAACACGACGTAGCACTGTCACTACACGTTGTTCACGGTAAACACGACGTAGCGTTGTTCACGGTAAACACGACGTAGCACTGTCACTACACGTTGTTCACGGTAAACACGACGTAGCGTTGTTCACGGTAAACACGACGTAGCACTGTCACTACACGTTGTTTACGGTAAACACGACGTAGCACTGTCACTTCACGTTGTTCACGGTAAACACGACGTAGCACTGTCACTACACGTTGTTTACGGTAAACACGACGTAGCACTGTCACTACACGTGGTTCACGGTAAACACGACGTATCGTTGTTCACGGTAAACACGACGTAGCACTGTCACTACACGTTGTTCACGGTAAACACGACGTAGCGTTGTTCACGGTAAACACGACGTAGCGTTGTTCACGGTAAACACGACGTATCGTTGTTCACGGTAAACACGACGTAGCACTGTCACTACACGTTGTTCAAGGGAAACACGACGTAGCACTGTCACTACACGTTGTTCACGGTAAACACGACGTAGTGTTGTTCACGGTAAACACGACGTAGCACTGTCACTACACGTTGTTCACGGTAAACACGACGTATCGTTGTTCACGGTAAACACGACGTAGCACTGTCACTATACGTTGTTCACGGTAAACACGACGTAGCACTGTCACTACACGTTGTTTACGGTAAACACGACGTAGCACTGTCACTACACGTTGTTCACGGTAAACACGACGTAGCGTTGTTCACGGTAAACACGACGTAGCACTGTCACTACACGTTGTTTACGGTAAACACGACGTAGCACTGTCACTTCACGTTGTTCACGGTAAACACGACGTAGCACTGTCACTATACGTTGTTCACGGTAAACACGACGTAGCACTGTCACTACACGTTGTTTACGGTAAACACGACGTAGCACTGTCACTACACGTTGTTTACGGTAAACACGACGTAGCACTGTCACTACACGTTGTTCACGGTAAACACGACGTATCGTTGTTCACGGTAAACACGACGTAGCACTGTCACTACACGTTGTTTACGGTAAACACGACGTAGCACTGTCACTATACTTTGTTTACGGTAAACACGACGTAGCACTGTCACTTCACGTTGTTCACGGTAAACACGACGTAGCACTGTCACTACACGTTGTTTACGGTAAACACGACGTAGCACTGTCACTACACGTTGTTCACGGTAAACACGACGTATCGTTGTTCACGGTAAACACGACGTAGCACTGTCACTACACGTTGTTCACGGTAAACACGACGTAGCGTTGTTCACGGTAAACACGACGTAGCGTTGTTCACGGTAAACACGACGTAGCGTTGTTCACGGTAAACACGACGTAGCACTGTCACTACACGTTGTTCAAGGGAAACACGACGTAGCACTGTCACTACACGTTGTTTACGGTAAACACGACGTAGCACTGTCACTTCACGTTGTTCACGGTAAACACGACGTAGCACTGTCACTACACGTTGTTCACGGTAAACACGACGTAGCACTGTCACTATACGTTGTTCACGGTAAACACGACGTAGCGTTGTTCACGGTAAACACGACGTAGTGTTGTTCACGGTAAACACGACGTAGCACTGTCACTACACGTTGTTTACGGTAAACACGACGTAGCACTGTCACTTCACGTTGTTCACGGTAAACACGACGTAGCACTGTCACTTCACGTTGTTCACGGTAAACACGACGTAGCACTGTCACTATACGTTGTTCACGGTAAACACGACGTAGCGTTGTTCACGGTAAACACGACGTAGTGTTGTTCACGGTAAACACGACGTAGCACTGTCACTATACGTTGTTCACGGTAAACACGACGTAGCACTGTCACTACACGTTGTTCACGGTAAACACGACGTAGCACTGTCACTACACGTTGTTCACGGTAAACACGACGTAGCACTGTCACTTCACGTTGTTCACGGTAAACACGACGTAGCACTGTCACTATACGTTGTTCACGGTAAACACGACGTAGCGTTGTTCACGGTAAACACGACGTAGTGTTGTTCACGGTAAACACGACGTAGCGTTGTTCACGGTAAACACGACGTAGCACTGTCACTACACGTTGTTCACGGTAAACACGACGTAGCACTGTCACTTCACGTTGTTCACGGTAACACGATGTAGCACTGTCACTATACGTTGTTCACGGTAAATTGAGCATTTTTGGAATTCCTAGTTAAGAACTACTTGTGTATACGTTGTGTATTATTCCGCCCTGTATAAAATTAACGTTGCCATGAGCCTCATCACTTTATTCATGCATCGGTCATACGAAACTATGAAATTATTAGAAAAATATATATTTCACAAACTTTCTCATTTTTACACTTCGATGCATTGAAAAATAGAAAGCGGAAGAAATAATTTACGTTATTACAAATGGTTACCTAAACACGTTTTATTCGACATTAATTTATGGAACTACTTTCCATCCATCGTTACCAACTTTACTGGGTGCATGTTACTCAGTGCGCCGTTATAATGTATGTAGGTAGGAGCAGTGACTTTTTTGTAAGGTTGATTTCTAAAGTGCTCACTTTATCCTGAACAGCCTTTATCACTACATTCATCACTGTGGTCCGTTATACTGTTACTTGATGGTGACAGGAATTAGACTTTGTCACTATCTTCACGTACATTTATTACGAACTGGTCCATTGCCATGTCAATTATGCAGTCCCTCTTCCAGTATTCATTTTCTATTTCTCTCAACATGGTTGCAGTAGCCTACGCAGTCATTCTTCGTCATGGAGTTCACAGCTTCCAGTGCGTGTGTCTCCAAGTACTTGAGCGGAAAACTCTCCCACGGTATTACATTCCCGAACACACCTCTTTATCTTTGCCCACACCAGTTGTTGAACTCACACGTGTATGGCGGGAGTCGAATGACGATGTCCCGCACCTTCTAAAAGTCGATCAACCCGAAAAATGGTCTCTTTTGGTTTGTGTTTTTCAATTAGTTACGCCAACACACATTTCAGCCACTATTCATCTCACTGTACGCCTCTTCGTTTTAGCCAAGAAATAATTTCGTATTTGGTAATGTACTTCGAAAGAGGCTTATCTTCCTGTTTTGAGTTGTATGGCGCGTTATCTATCACTACAACAGGATACGGCGGCAAGTTTGTAATAACACGTTCGGACAGCCACTTTTAAAAATTAGTAGATTTCATCTCGCCATGATAATCTCCTACTGTAGTACATTACTTGTACATCAATAATCCCCCAGGGAGATGTCTTGAACCAGTATGTACCAGTATTACCTTCTTGGTTGCATTTCCTATAGTTATTCCCGTTACGTCATGTTTGTGTTGCCAGCATTTTGAGAATAGGAGATTTGTATCCAGCATCTACTCATCAAGGTGAAGCACATCCTTACCTTCCGACATGCACTATGTAATTTGTGTGAGGTAGTTGGAGCGCCACGCCATGCCACGCCACGCCACGCCATGCCACGCCATGCCACGCCACGCCATGCCACGCCACGCCACACCACGCCATGCCACGCCATGCCACGCCACGCCACGCCATGCCACGCCACACCACGCCATGCCACGCCACGCCATGCCACGCCACGCCATGCCACGCCATGCCACGCCACGCCACGCCACACCACGCCATGCTACGCCACGCCACGCCACGCCACGCCACGCCACACCACGCCATGCCACGCCATGCCACGCCACGCCACGCCATGCCACGCCACGCCACACCACGCCATGCCACGCCACGCCATGCCACTCCACGCCACGCCATACCATGCCACGCCATGCCACGCCACGCCACGCCACGCCATGCCACGCCACGCCACGCCACGCCATGCCACGCCACGCCATGCCAAGCCACGCCACGCCACGCCACGCCATGATATCAGCTCGTTCGACCAACCAACCCCGCTTGCCTTCGCACTGTTTCCAGACAAAACCCATACTTCGCAATAATCTCTTGGGCGATGAAGGCCTCCACTGCCAACCTATTCTGTCCTTTTAAACGGCAATCAGTTTGCGTACTATGGGAACAGCTTTCTTTCTTAGCTTCATACAATTCCTGGATATTATCTCTTATGACACGTTTATCGAAGCTCTCGATCTCAAGTTTGCGATTTTTTTTGTGGCCTGCACAAACAAAAAGAAGAGCTTTAGTAATCTTAATTAACAGAAATAAATATACGCACATCTGTCCTATTGTGTACACCTGACGTGAAAAACGTTAAATGCATGTTTTCCTGCGTCGCTGATGCACATTACACATGTCTAAATTGCATGGCTTACCTCTTTCCCCCTGGTGTTGTATGGGAGTCATTTGTCATTGCAGTTTGTTCTTCCGAATACGTATAACTTTTACTTTGCTTACATCTGTACGATTCGCAGCACGTGCCGTTGTTTGGGAATACGAATCGAAAAGCATTCAATTATCCGTCGCCAATATACTGCTACGTGCTGCAGCTGGCGCCGACTCAGCTGCCCCGCGCCGTAATCTGAGACCCACCTCGCCCTCCCCTCTGTCTGGAACGATGCGCTCGCAGTTTCCTAAAATAGATAGTGTTAGTGAATCTGTTATTAGTGTTAGTGCACTTGTAGATAAGAAAATAGATAGTGATAGCATAGTAGTAGACAAGAGAATAGACAGTGTAAACGAAAATGTAGATAGAAAAATAGACAGTGTGAATGAGAATGTGGACAGAAAGATAAAAGGTGTGAGCGAGTTGGTGAACAATAAAATAGACTGTGTGGACAAGAAGATGGACAGTGTGAGCGATAGGATGGACAGTGTTGAACAAGAAATGAAACATGAAGTTAGCGCCCTCAAGAAGGAATGGCAGTAGTTCCTGCAGCAGCAGGGGAGACGACATGCAGGGGCAGAAGAGGAGCCGAGATCGGTCACCACCGAGATGACGAGTGCCAGCAGCGAGAAGAAGGTAGAGGTCGCCGCCAGTGGAGCTGTCGCAGGGGAGTCGCCGCAGTTCTGCAGTTTGGGAATGCCCCAGCCAGGGGTGGGTAAAGGCGTCACAACTACGCCCGCTCACTACGATGGACAGACACCTTGGCGCGAGTACCGGCACCAATTCGAGATCGTGGCCACCCTGAATGGCTGGATTGAAGAGCAGCAGGAATACTACCTGGCGGCTGTACTGAGGGGCCCAGCATTGAGCATACTGCCAGAACGGCTTAGTCTAGAATACTCCACACTGGTGTCGGCTTTGGAGCTTATATTCGGCGGCCGGTACCTGCGACACGCCCACCATGCCCAACTGCGAAGCCGCATCCAGCCACCCGGCGAACTACTGCAGGAGCTGTGGCAGGACATCGTGAGGCTGTCGCACCTGTCTCTGGAGGGGTGCTCCGAGGAGGCACGAGACATCATTACAGTTGACTTTTTCGTAGATGCTATTACCGATGCGAATGTGCGCCGAGCTGTAAGCCTGGCATCACCATACAGCATGCAGGGTGCCCTGGCCCGAGCATTGGAGGTAGAATCAGCAAAGAACGAGCCGACGTTCCGCCATGTAGTACAGGCAGCAACCCCGCATAATGACGAAGATGGAGATAGCATCCTGGACGCCTTGAGAAAGTTGGAGACCACAATGAAGGACATTGCTGCCAGAGTCTGTGCTAGGAAAGCCAGTTTTTATCCACATAAGCGTCGGGAATGTTGGATATGTAGACAGATAGGACACTTGAGTACCCAATGTCCGCAAAGGAACTGCAGGACCCGGCAGCCAGACGTGAGTACGACTGACAGCTTGTTGAGAAGATTAGAGACTGCGGTAGAGGAACTTTTGAGCTCCGTGGAGTGGCGACACCTGTCCCTCGTCGACGGAGGCGCCGAGAATGCTGGAACTGTGGAATGGAGGGACACTTACAAGTCTGCTGTCCAGAGTTCCCAAACAAAACTAGGCGTCGAGGAACCGGTCTAGGGACAGCTGCACGAACAAATGGAACTGACAGCCGCAGTAATAATCATCCAAACCACAGGCCCATGGAAACAACTGGTAACATCCTATCTGAGGAAACTAAGAAAGATCGCCATATGGTGGTAAGAAGGACAAGGATATTGCAGTCGAACCATGTAAGAAGTCACTCAGCAGTTAATGCAGGCGAGGAAAAGAGAGAGGTCTGGTTTTCAGATGGAGCTGCACATATTGGTCTTCAGAAGAAGGAAGGCAGCCAGAGGGCTGGGTACGAACATATCGCAATGTCTAGTGGCATCAAGAGGAATGCTCGATGTTGTACAAGAGTTGCAGATAATGCATTCAGGGAAGGAACGGCCAGTGTGGCTGTATGAAAGAAAACGCCTTCGGGGAATACATCTCAATGCCAAGGATGCTGGGAAGGCCCTTATCAAATTTTGAAGCAAGTAAGTGACACTTCCTTCCAGATCTGTCACCGGGACTCCTGGGAAGATAATCCTAAAGTTGTCCACATCGACCGACTGGCGCTGTACGAAGGTCCCGATTCTGTAAAGTCTGTTCGGGACGAACAGACTTAAGGAGGGGGCAGTGTTACGTGCTGCAGCTGGCGCTGACTCAGCTACCCCACGCCGTAATTTGAGACCCACCTCGCCTTCCCCTCTTCATGGAAAGATGCGCTCGTGGCTGTTTCTCCCCCCCCCCCTTCTGGGAATCCCGTGAATGCCGACAGTGGCGAGACTTGCTGGCGTCACAGACCTCCTCTCGCCTGCTAGAGTTTCCGATACTTTTAGCAACGAGGCAAGAATGTTCTGGTGAGACTGGCTAGTACCTCAGCCCTCCGCGACGCATCATGCGAGTTGAGGAAGATTCTAGGTGGCGGCCTAAGATACTATATATACTGCCGCAACCCAGCGGCCGGAAGTCTTTGACGAAGTCCGCCTGGCCGAGTGTGCGCGAGCGAAGCTAAGTGTGGACGACGACTGGTGATTGCGGGGCGACGGCAAGTGAGGTGTTCGTGGCTTGAATGGACGAGAGGGTGTGGAATCTACGATTGAAGCCTACTGTGCGTGAGGGCGCTTGGAGGACTCTAGAACATTGCAACTCGTAGGACATGGACTGAACTGAGGTGGGACTGAATGGAAGTGTAGTACTGATTTTATTGTATATATTCGAACTGTCAAATATGGAAAAATAAATTATAAAATAATTGAATAGGTTGATACACTGTTTTTTTAGGACTGATCTTTAATTATTTAATTTCATTGATTTCTTTGTCGTAATTATAAATTTTATTAATTGGTGTCAATTGTGAACAGTTAGTGATTTCAATTTATTGTGAAAACTTGAGTTCAGAGAATTTTGCTGCAGTTATTGTGAATATAATAAGGAAATTATATTTAATTATTTTATTTTATTAAGACATCCATCCCTTAACGAACTTGGCATAGCCCACTTAATTTCTAGAGAGAGAAATTGTAACAATACTCCAAACTGTTAGTATCGAAGGATCAGCAGGGGAGGTGGAATCCCCCACTGCAAGACACTCCCATTCTCCATTGCCCCAGTCCTCCTCCTCTTCACACTTCTCCATCGCTCGGACAGCTCGCTACATTTCTGGCCCCCATAGTAATTACCACATTTTCCCTGCATGTACGGTGGGAAAGGCTGGTGAATTAATCAGCGCAGAATCTAGAAATGCAGGACTTTTGTTGTATTGTCGGAGCCCATGAGAGGTGGCTAGCGACAGTTAGCTATTATAAAAGCGAAAGTTAAGGGCAAAAGTTGTTTAATAAACATATATATATATAATTATGTTTTCTATGACTGAAGTGACTTAGGCTGGTGTCAGACGAGAGACTTGGGTGGTGCCACCCGGTCGAGCCGCCCAGTAGATGTATGTGTGGTGTATGTACGTGTCATATGGTGATGGGCCACCTTTCAAGTGCCTAGCGACGGTCGACCATCTGTTACTCAGTGCATCACCTGAAAGTGGCGCCACATGGGTCTCGCCGCCCAGTGGAATTATGTGTGTTGTATAGGCGTGTCACGCGGTGACGTACCTCCTATCAAGTGGCTCGCGACGGTGAGTTGGCCCTACTAAAACCTGCTGCAACATTCAACTAATTCTCTTCATATGGTTGTAGTATACAGATCTCCTTCATGCTAGACCATATTCCTTGACGCACTTCTTTTACAATTCCCCCAACAGTAGATCTGCCCAAAGCGAAGAAGTAGTGCAAATCAGTCAGGGTGCAACAAGTTACCAAATATCTGAAACAAACATCGCACAACGCTTTTGTAAATATCAGCACACCTACGTTTCGCACATGAAACACGAGAACGTCAACACTGCTTCAGATCTGTCAGGGAAATGGTAGAAGAGTTACTGACGGACAACAATTATTGAAACTGTATCTATGTTAATGCTTATTGTATTATGTGGGTAGTTGACTGCAGGTATTATTGATGAAGTTTATGCCTTTGTTATATGACACCAACGGTATTTGCATACAATTAAATACAATTTGCCAAAATCAATCCAATAACATAGTCCACTCTTTCATAGTTACATTTTCAAAAAAATTGTGTGAAATATATGTTATGAGAAAGTATGCAATATGACGTCCATCTCTCCACGCATAGAATCACTGAAATGCTTCTGGTTATGTCAGTAGATTATGTTCACTATTAGTGATTTGTAATTATATAGGCTAATGAGAATTACACTTGTCAGGCACAAGGATGAGACGAGCTATCACATAAGTGGTGAATAGATTTCTACGGCTCTCAACAGCTAGGTCTATACTGCCGATAAGGGGTGACGTGAGGTGCGGATGGAGCACCGCCTGGAATGAAGAGAGGGGATAGGAGTACCCCGAGAATACCCACCGACCAACGATATTGTCCAGGCACGACTCTCACATACGAAATTTCGGATGACCCAGCCGGGAATCGAGCCCGATTCACCTTGGTGGGAGGCGAATGCTCTAGCCATTATATTTTCATGTATTGTATCCTGTCATAGGTAAACAATTGCTAAGGCGATGGAAAAGCCTTCGTGATAGCCACCCAAGAGAGCTAAAACTTCAGAAAGAGCACAAACCTGGGTCAGCAGCATGAAAACGCCCAATCCACATATTCTTCAAACAATTGGCACTTTTGGAAAACGCCACAAGCTCAAAGCACACCACAGGATCTCTCGCGGACGAAGATCCCGATGTGTCTTCATTGCGGCCTTCTCCAGTTCCAAGCAAACACAAGACTAAACACGACCCAATATGTGAGAGACTGGTTAGTGCTGTGGAGAGGAGAGTTAAGTGTAGCGTAGAACGAGAAACTGAACTAGAGAATGATTGTGATAGGATGTTTCGTTTGTTAATCCTTCAACCTTTGAAACAAATTCCCGAACATGCACAATTTGACGTTTAAAGGAAGCTAATGGACGACAGTGATACTGCAGTTCAAATGTATGTTCCTACTAATGCTTCACAGATGATTCCCCCGCAATTCCAATACAACTTGAGTGCACATGTTGAAAGTCCTCAACATATTCAGCTACATAATGTTTCCGTAAATTATCCTTCACGTAACATCGCTACTCATACACAAGTTAGTTATCCTTCGGACCAACGGCCCTCAAGAGCATAAGAACGACTTCCAATGTTTCAAGTTACTCTAGTACTTCTGTAAGAAGTCCTTTTGTCCGACATTGACCTTTTTGAAGGGAACTAGTTCTCAGTCGTAATATTAGTTCATTATTTTGTGTGAATATTAGTGTACTGCACCAAAGCATTCTATTTTGGATTGCATTGCACTGTATTGTTGTTCATTTTAGTGTGAACAATTTTGTACTTTTCAAAGTAGTTGCATTTGTATTGCAATATAATGTGTTTGTTCATTATCTTTATGTGGATAATGTACTGTCCCAAAGATATGTATTTTCATATTTTAAGTACATAAAGTAATTACAAAGATTTCATTTTATTTACAAAGCAATTGATTGAAAACACTACATTATTATTTCAGCTCGACATTGCAAATTCTATCTGAATATAGAGATTCATCCCAAATATGGATGTAGGCCTATGCTGTTGTTTACAATGTCGAATAGTGTTACTTTATGTTATACATTTTTTAAAGAGGATATTTTGTGCTTATTCGCCATTGGGATGCGGATTTCTGTCACGGGAAACCAAAAATAAACATGAATAACATATAAATAAGGAAAAAATGGCGTTCGGTCGTGTCTGGGAAATGCCCAACACTCATAAACTTGTAATACTAACTTTGCAATTACTCAATTTTATACACATCTGCTTACCTAAGAGTGCAGATTAATTTTCTTCTGGTGTTACTGCTGATCTCATGGTGGTGTCATGACAGGTCAAATTACATCTTACAATATCAAGCAGTTCATCGAATGATGCCCGAGACATACGCGCAAAATTGAACAATTTGGCTTCATTCATCTTTCTTGATACGTGGGTGCATGGTATTAAATAAGCTTAATACCCTTTTCTCCATTATAATAGGATGTATCCAAAATCGCTTTTTTCTCTTTTCTTGCTAGCCAAATGCAGATAGAC
Organism: Dryococelus australis; assembly: GCA_029891345.1. Taxonomy (NCBI): domain Eukaryota; kingdom Metazoa; phylum Arthropoda; class Insecta; order Phasmatodea; family Phasmatidae; genus Dryococelus; species Dryococelus australis. The sequence continues at coordinate 6,505,848 of CM056995.1, read as the reverse complement.
AACTGCTGCTATTTCTTCGGTGTCCATATTTCACCTGGGCAGCCATCCGGGTCGGCGTATCAAGTGGTAACGAAAGGAATTGACGCCTCTACTACAGGTAGGAAAGATCAATGTTAAAAGTTTCGTAACCAAAATCTTCGCCACTAGGTAGGCGCTAGTGTCGCACGCGTACAAAATTTTCTCTGTTTTCTACACTAAAAAACAGAATAACTGCAATAATCATAAATAAAAAATAAAATAACTTCGTAACTAAGGAAAATCTTTCTTTTTCGTAGTTCACGTGGCTTAAAGTTTTAACTAAAGGTGACCTCTTTGGAGCACTGCGCAGATCAGCCCACTTTTCATTACATATGTACGTAAATATTCTCATGACGTAGTAAGGATATGTAGCCACCTGCTGGTGGGAATATACCCTATGATAAATTCTCCCATAAGAAAACTCATTTTGTTCCTAACCTGAGTAACGGCTATTCACGGTTAAATGAGCGCTTTTGACAGCCCTGCTTAAGATCTACTTGTATGCACGTTGTGTATTTTTCAGCCTTATCTAAAATTAACATTGTCATGGGCCTCATCACTTTATTTATACGTCGATCAAGCGAAACTGAGAAATTATTAGAAAAGTAAATATTTTACAAATTTGCTCATTTTTACACTTAGATGCATTAAAAAAAAACATGGCGCGAAAGAAATAATTTAAATGATCAGGAATGGTTGCCTAACACATTTATTTCACGTTAAGTTACGGAACTATTTCCCATACATACATACTTGCCAACTTTACTGGCCGCGTTTCACTGACGGCGCTAGATAAAATATATTCAGTAGTTTTTCAAAGGTTGGTTTCAAAAGTGCTCACTTTACCGTGAACAGCCTATGCCAGGCGATAATCACACACGGGGAGGTGTGCTTCTGTTTACTGTATTGACAGTGTCTGGTGTACCCCATCGCACTCACAAGGAAAGTACTAATTGTCGCTCATTTGTACGCAACTAGGCATCTGCTAACTAGTAGGCCCTATGAATGGCTGATTCGTAATATAGTCGCAACACGTTCTCCCATTTAAAATACAAACGTTGCTACAACACGCTGCAGACAGCTGGGAACTGAGGCCGTGTCCGAATTGACAGACTTTGTTGACAACATGATCACGTGACCCGATTTTGTATACAAAAATGGCGACGTATTTGGTCATTTTGTATACAAAATGATTCAATCAGCGCCAGGTTTGTTTTTACTTTAAAAACACATGCGCGAATGCGTAAATAAATCGACTTTTAAAACAAACAACTGTACATAAAACGACTTTTAAAACACACAACTGTACATAAAACGACTTTTAAAACAAACAACTGTACATACAACAACTTTTAAAACAAACAACTGTACATAAAACGACTTTTAAAACAAACAACTGTACATAAAACGACTTTTAAAACAAACAATTGTACATAAAACGACTTTTAAAACAAACAACTGTACATAAAACGCACGAGGATTGTTTTAAAAAGCAAGTAAGTGTTGTGTTATATATATCGTATACATTTTTTTAAAAGTCGTTATTGCATAATATATTATTTTCTTATTTGTTAACATATTTGTAGTACCCATTCCAGTGATGATTGCAGAAATATTACGTCTGTTTTAAGTATTAAATTTAGATATAAATGCTTTGCTTTGTTGATGTTGTCGCGAGTGATAAACAAGTGACTGTCGACAACGTTCGAATTGGTAAATCACGAATTTACAAAATAACGAAATAACTAAAATGGTCAATTGGGACACCGCCTGAGCACATGTTTTGAATACAAGCTTTGTTAACCTACACACCGTTTATGGTTACGTCCAATTTTCCTGAGGTCCTGTTGATGATCTACTTTAATAGGTTTTGCACGATAGCTATTTCTTGCTAGACATTGCCAGCACACACATACAACACTTGCGATACAAGACATGTTTTCCAAGCAAACAAACACCTCGTATACTAAGTTTTGTTTGCACTCTGACTAGACTACATATAGTGTAAGAAATGTGAATTTCGCGTAAAGATTTCACGACCAGATGTATTTCATGACAGTGAAGCTCAGATCCAATTTCTTGATGGAATGATTTAAGCGTTACGCGTCTTAGGTCTACACCCGCGGATCGCAGACGTGCAATATCGAAGTTGCCTAATTCTGGTTGGCCAGTCAAATGAGAAAATGTTTTCTCACAAAGAAACTCCGCCAATAAGAAAAATGAAACTGCTGGTATACTCGTAGTGTATTAAAATCTAACAAATACGTAAAACTTTTCGCGTAATTCGGGCGTGCCTAGATATAGGCCGTTCACGGTAAAGTGATCACTTTTTGAAGCTGTTTCATCAGACATAATAACCAATAAATACATTTCATTGTGGCCTCGGACTTTTGGTTTTGGGTATGGTGAATTACGCTGTGTTTATTACTAACATGGCAAGGTTAACATTAACAAGGAGGCAGGGAATTGGGGGGGGGGGGGGGCAGAATATAAATTGGTTGAAAGGAAAAAGTAACTAGGGCTTCAAAAGTGCTCACTTAATCGTGAACGGCCTATACATGTGAGTGAGCTGCATATAAGGCCGAGTGTCGTTGATGCAGTGGCTGTTTAGGACACCGGAAGTGGAAAAATTAGCTTCAGGAAAGTGCCTAACTTCCGGGCTGCAGTAGAGTCGCGAACCACTGTGCTCTCTGCTTAAACACAAGATACAGGCAGTTCGCAGTAAACTTAGCGCTCGAAACCTTTCTTACGATCTACTTGTAGGTACATTGTGTATTATTCCGCCATATGTTGAATTAACTGTGCCGTGGACCTGATCACTTTATTTATGCGTCGGTCAAGTGAAACCGTGAAATCAAATATGCATGTGTAGGAATTAGCGAAATATTTACATATATAACAATATAAAAGTAGTAAGAAATATAAATTTAACTGATTGAAACAAGATTTTCTATTTTGATAATACATCACGTAAGTATTGGATTTGAAAAGGAATATTGCTATTAGAACATTGGGAAGATAGCACTAAAGGGAAAATAAAGTTTTTACATTATACTTAAGCAACTAGCTAATCAATTCTCGCCAAATGTGGCATGCAAGTAATACTATTCTAGGCCATGTAAATAGCTAATTAAATGGGTAAGGTAATTACTTTCAAAATGGCGATCCTATAAACATTTTCGATTAATTTTCTAATATCTATCATACTGAAGAGCTGAAGTGGCTGTTGCACTTTGAGAGGGGTGTTGGGTGGTTGGTGGGGGTGGGGGTGCCTTAACCGATATAGCACGCGTGGAGAAGTCACCTTATACGACAGTATTATCACAGTGCAATTTACTACAGGGTTGTGCATATTGCTAGGAGAAACGCTTATACAGGATGTGTTCATGTACTGGACATAGTGAGTGAGTGGAGAGATTAGGACGTCTCTTAACATCGAAGTCTTGAGGACCGATGAGGGTGAAGCGAGGTGAGTATGGAGCAGCGTTCGAATGAAAGGGCGTGGGAAGCTGGAGATTCCCGAGAAAACCCGCCGACCAGTGGCATCCTCCAGCACGATTCCCACTAGCGGAAATCCGGGAGCTACCCCGCCAGGAATCGAAACCTGGTTATCCTGGGTGGGAGGCCCGAGGCCACCGAGGCCCCTGCATACAAAGTACTACAGTTCTAGAGTAGGGCTGGGTAAGTGGTCCAGGATCACTGTTGCTGTACTACTCTGAGGGTCGCAGGCAGAGAAGAATCTAGTCGCCACTAGCACTAGGATTAGAGCCAGTGATTATTCGCAAAAAAAAAAAATTGAGTACACGGTAGACTTCAATACTACAAGCACACGACAGCAGTTTGTCTATTGCCATTGGTCGCTGTCTGCTTGAGAAGTAGTTTTCATATTCGACAGGGGCCACTCAGAGCTCGGCAACATACGCACGGCTCCTAGGTGATTCGTGTGCAGACAGTTAACACGTGTCAAAAAGTAATTCAGCCAATCAGGATAGATTAACGACCCTACAGTGTTCTGAAATATAACTTGCCTTGAAATATTTTCGCGAAATTTCACTACCTCTGACTATGAACGAAAGAAAATCGTCAGAAGATAGCTCGCTTTATAGTCTCAGAGGCATTAAGTCCCAGTCCGGCCAACTTATAAGTGTAGAATCTAGCTGGGTGACCTCCTTAAATGTGTAACTAGTGGAGATTTCTGCTTCATGACGATGGAATCAACGAATTTTAATTCATGGATGACAATCCACACATTCATGCAATAAGACTATTCTCACGGAGCTGAAGTCCTACAGATACGACTAATTTTTATTTTTTCAGACAGTTCAGTTTCTCGAACGTGATTTGTAATTTGAATGCACCATTACTAGTTGTAATAATTTGAAGTAACTATATAACGCTGAACGGGGTAAATTTTTTATACTAAGTAATAGAGATTTCTTATTGCTTTCATATATAAATGTAAAGTATATAAACGTATACATATTAATTCATATAATATAACAAGATTTACGAACTGTCCGAGAAAAAAATGGTATTCCGCTATAACAATGAATATGTTAAACAGGAATAATCATTTAGCTAAAAAGTATATTCAACAAATCGTTACTCTCATCAAACATTAGCATTCGTAGCTCAGTAGAAATATAAATTGTAGCTCAGTAGAAGTATAAATTGTAGCACAGTAGAAATATAAATTGTAGCTCAGTAGAAATATCCATTAAACTGTTTTATGTCTAGGAACTGAGTTACTCGATAAAGGTATAAGAGCAGTGAATTTCTGCTAAAATATTATCTATAGCCTTTTCTCATAAATACCACATGAATATATAATTTCATAAAGTTTCGTCAACAATATACAAAGAGTAGCAATTCCATGTATAGTTTTTGTATACTTCTGTTTGACTCTATTATTAAATTTTTGAAAAAAGCTGGATTTAATTCATAAAAGTAAAGAAATATCCTATTATTTTCAACGTTAATATTGAATCACAAAAATAGCTTAATTTATACGAGCCACTCTTACTTTGGCCGTAGGAAAAGACAGACTATATCGAGTTACATTTCACCCGAGTCACTTTCTCGTCATGGTCGTTTGTGGTTTCTGAATTATTATGGCGCTGTCATTTGGCTTGTAGCCTACACTGTGATTTCTAAGAAAAGGAAAACTATTGCTGTCTGGCCACAATATCCGGTCTCGCGCATATTTCAAATAACTATTATAGGCAGTTCACGGTAAAGTGCGCACTGCTGAGGCCCTAGCTACTTCTACCTCTCAGCCATTTCTTATCCTTTAACCACCTTTTTAAATAAAAATTGCCATGTAAGTAAAAAACACAGTGCGTAGTATATTCCACTGCACTCGGAAGTTAACGTCTAAAGGTAAATTAAAATATATTTATTGACTAATATTCCAAATTAGGGGACTTTCATAAGTGCTCGCTTTACCGTGAATAGCCTATACAACACAGGAAACTAAGTTCCCCTCATACATGTGAACTACAGACATGTATATTTATTTAGTACCCAACGAATTTTCACTAATGAAGGGTAGCCTAATTCATCTTACCTTCCCACTATAAAAAAAAAGTCCATAAGCTTACTAAACAAAAATAAAAATAGGTTACTTATTATTAAATTATATAGTAAAGTTTCTTTTGAAGAAATGATGTTGACATTTCGCGAAGCTGTGTTTTTCTCTGTAATATTTTTTTGTATGCATTTAAAGCAAGCGAAAATGAATTAGTATTGAGTACAGCGTAAGAGAAGGCGACTATGCCTTAAAATCGTTAGTAAATAAATACAAAAACTTTTGTCCATTCGGCCCTGCATTACGTAAAAACTACTGATCGGACTTTGATGAAGTTTTCACTGTAAGGTAGGAAACAACTGGGGTGTAAATCATCTGGCTTTATCAGCAGGGAGCTCAGCTGTAGATTATAAACAATTGTTTTCCTTTCAAATGTTCTATATCTGGGCGTGTTCATTGTTCGAGTATCATACATTTGCTACAGGAGGTCAGCGGAATATCTGAGTTCGAGGGTTTATGGACGTCTGTCGTCTTCATCAAAATAACAAAATAAAAACTAGATTTCATTTGAAATTTATTTATGATGCAATAAATACTCACACGCACATATTATTTACAATGCTTATTCTATATACACGTTTCCACTATCATTTTTCTTATTCTCACACAGAAAAAAAATGGTAACCATTACTGAGAAATTGTTGGTAATTTTACAAATGCTTGTAGCACACAAATATTTCTATTGTAAAACTACAAGGGCAGTGTTTGTAATTGACCTCAAAATAATAACCACAATTTCAATAAAACCTGACCTTATTACTCATTAATTGTTAATATTCTCTAGTTACACAGAACTCTTTAAATTGAAATAAATGTATTATTTTAAATCAAGCAACTTCCTTAACATTTGATAAGTATTTGGAAATAGATTTATTACAAAAATTAGTCTTACTTCCGTAAGTCAAGTTGGTCTTGTGATTAAGGTTGTGGGCTATTAATACGAGAGGTGTGGGTTCTTGTCCCCGTGCGGGGGAACGATATTTTTCTACATGGTTATACATTGAAATTTTTTTAAGTTATTCTCTATTATTAATTCATCACATAAGTTTTCTAGAAAAATAAAATATTGTTATGTAGGCCTACACTTCTCAATAATGTAAATTGTAATACAAGGCTATCATTTGAAATATTTCAAATATATGTTTTGCATATTTGACAAGAAAACTGTTTGTGGTTTTACAAAAGATTTTCTTGGCAACTGGGTTTCCAAGGATTTTCCTTGTAAAGGTACAAAAAATTCTTTAGAGTGCAGTAAGCGCAATATTTAATATATATCTCAATTTAATCATAGTCTTTTTATCAGTGCTTCTATATTGATTGCAGTCACTTATTTCAACACACTATTTACACATGTTCAGTCTGTCTATTGCCATAATTCCAAATGTCTCTCACTCACGTATCCAGTTCAGTAGTCCCACCCACCAGTTTCACTCTTCACTGTACCCATGTTCGCAGTCGCAGACCTCACTCTCGCCGCCACTCGACGCTCTACTGGCTCGTCGTCTCCCCTGTCTTCGCACACTTGTAGCTTAAAGTAGCACAATCCTCCAAACTATCAACTGCCGGCTCGGAGGTCTGTCGTGGCTTAAATATAGTCTCGCTGGCCCAATCCAGAACGTACCCGTCATCGCGAGTCTCGCTGAGAGAATCTAGGGCGATGACCAGAACATTTCTGCAACGATAACTCCAGAAATTCAATCCCCTCAGGAAGAAAAGGCGGCACGAATCCTGATAGGCTTATCAAGGCAGCAGCTCGCGTGGCGGCAAACCTTCGTAAATCTTCAACAACATGTAACACGTCGATACGTTGTTGTTTCACACTGATAGATTACAACTGATTTTTATAGCTATAATCACGCTATGTCAATCTAAGAATTATGTAATACTTCTAATACTTATTTTCTTGTAGTATAGTACTACCTTATTTAATACATATTTTTTTAGACGGTATTCATATACTTCAAATACAGAATAATCTTAAACCTGTCACGCAATTGGCTTCGGGATACACGGCCAGTTCGATAGTACAAAAATAACTAATTTAAATGACAAATACAAATTACAGTTCGTGTGTGTGTGCGTGCGAGGGGATGAAGCTGATGTAATTAAGGATTGGGAGCTGTGCCAACGTCGGTCCACTTCTCCTTGGGAAATTAAACAATTATACGACGGTGGTACGGCAGGTGGGAGGGAATACTTGGTGCTTTGCAAGTCGTTCTGCCGCTCTCTTTCACTTGGCTAGGCGGAGTCAAGCCCGTTCTCAGGACGGCGCGACTTTATACTCTGTTTCATTTACGAAGGCCGTTTATCGACAGTTATAAGAAATTAGTGCCAGTGTTATTGCTCTGCTAGTGTATCCCTCCGCCTCAACTGTTCTGACACGTGGAAGCCATGCTGTTTGTTATGTCAGCTGTTGACTTTACGAATGACTGCGACGTTATATGCACAACCAACTTGTCTCAGAAAGTATGAAATTATCTGATGCAGCAGAAACTGCAAAATCCAAAATGTGCATTTGTAGAAACTCTTTTTAAATGTTTATAGAAAATTTAAATGTTCGGATGTAAAATGTATCTAGTGCAGTGTTTTACACATGTGATAAATAATTTCAGTTATTTTTGAACAACAATAATTTGCCCTATACATATCTGTTACAAGGCACACAGCACAGATATTTTTAATTTTTTCTGTCATATTAATATTCTTCTGCAAAATATTGCAGTGAGTGTGAGATTGTGAGATTGTATTACTTAAGTCCGTAATTAATTTAATGAGGTTACGCGAATCACACACACACAGAAAATTTAATATATGTTATATCTTTTGCTGGTAAACATACGTAGAAGTGAAGAGAGGCTGAAAACTAAGTTGGTAAGTTTATTCGTTTCATTTTTATATATTTTTTCATCCATAGCATGTTTTCCTATTAACTGGAAATTGTAGCTTACAAGATTGCCAGCTACGTCTTTAAATTTAGTTTTATATTTCCAGTAGTGCTGTTTTCGTTATCGTGTTACATTTTAATGCTACAATTTTATTCATGTGTGAATCATCTACAAAATGTGTTTGTATCCTGACAGAAGCAAATATTTGGTGCCTTACCAGCGTTATTCTGTGATGCAACTCTTAAAGTTCGTCTCTTAATAGTCATCGTGCCAGAAATTCGCAGCTAGTTTATTTTATGTATGACTTAATAATCATTACGACTAAGCGCACTTGGCCGAAATTAAATCATAACTCTAGACTCACGTCTGAACGCGCCTTATATTTTTAAAAAATTGTTTTGCACACGGGAAAGTACAACTGCCCCTGTAACTCTTCTAAGCAAAACAAAGCAGTTACAGATAACTTTACTTTTTTATGTTATAAGCTCATGAAGTGACAACTCACATGGACTTGACTAACTATGATTGAAATACATTTTAAAAAATACGTAGTGTTATTATTTTCGGGTACTTCAGTTAATATATTTAAGCTAAAATTTCGACCGAAAGTTGTAAATTTCAGACACTCCAACACAACCACACCGACATACGTTTACGCTTCAGAAAAACTACGTAATTGTACACAAAATAATCAAATCTAAGAAATTTTGGACATAAGTGCCATAAATAAATATCACATGACGTTAGGCAAAAAAATTGGATGAGACTACATAATTACTTCGGCCTCGTGTAGTTACACGTAATGAATAGGGGCCTTCGAATAAAAAATAAGTCAACTATGTATGAAGTTAGCATATACCTGAGACTGCTGACATTCTAATTACAACGAGTTATGTCATATAAAATGCGATATTGCATTCTTCAAGCAACTGTCATATGACAGAATTTTTGTTTCCATGATTTACATCGTCTTGTATTCATGTGACAGTTGTGCTGTCGAAATATTATTTAATTTATGTGTATATGCTGAATGTTTGTTATGCTATTAATTTATGCCCTTTATATATTTCACTATGTTAAATTACCTACTTCACCAGTGTTTGTCGTAATTAATAATTTTGAAGTTGGTATTGAAAATGTCACTGCAATACCTGTTAATATTTGATATCTTACTTTGTCTGTATATTTAACATTTTTTAACCTCTCTGGCGGAATTGTTAAAATGTATTTAAGTTTTTTTATACATGCATACACTCGCAATTAGGCTACCACCCGGTGGTGAGCTCTCTCACCTCTGCTTCACCCAACCAACTCCTTTTCCACTCCCTTCCTGAACTTACCAACCCCTCTCACAGATACCAATTCCTCCCTCAACACATTCCACTCCCTCACAGACCTCACAAGCATGGAGTGCCTACCTCGCTCCGTTCTCCTCCACGCCCTCTGAAGCTTCTCTCTGTTGTTTCCTCTTCCTCTAAACACCCCCTTACTTAGCTTGCAGTGTAGCCCTCCCCATACTCCCTCTTCATCCACCACACTGTACATCCTGACTAACCGTTCAACTTTCCTCCTGTCCAATGAGCTCCATCCCATTTCTTTCATCATCATTGATGGCTTATAGTTCCCTTCTTCCTCACCATCTTGCCGTTGCCTTCTCCACCTATCCTTCACCCATCTTGCTGCCTTTTTCTGCACCTTTTCCAGTTCTCGCACCTCCACCTCCACATACGGGTCCCATACTGCTGCAGCATATTCTAACATTGGCCGTACCATTGTGCCATACGCCTTCTCCTTCACCTCACAGCTGATTCCCTTCAGCACCCTTCCCAGCATACCCAGAGCCCTTCTTCCATTTGCAACCACCATCTCTACCTGTTTTTTTCCATCTGAGGTCTCCCTGCAGTACAATCCCTAGATATTTCTATTCTGCTGCTTCTTCTATCTCTTGTCCTTCCCATCTGTACATGTCCCTGCTTATCAACTTCTTCCTTGTGAACCTCACTACCTTAGTTTTTCTTACATGTATCTTCATTTTATTTTTCCTGGTCCACAGCCATATCTTATCAATGTCCGCCTGCAAATTTCCGCCCCCTCTCCCACCTCAGCATACACAACACAATCGTCTGCAAACAATCCTATTTTTCCCCATGTCGTTTACTATTATGGTAAATAACAAAGGACCCAGCACGCTTCCCTGTGGTACCCCTGACGTAACCTCCTCTTCCTTCCATATTGCCTCCCTCACTTTCACCCTCTGCCTTCGCCCCCTGAGGAAGCCCCCTATCCATTCCACTACCCTCCTGTCTGGTATCAGCGCCTCCACTTTCCTCATCAATGTCCCATGGAGCACCTTATCGAATGCCTTCTCAAAATCTATGAAGCAGGGATCCACCTGCTTCCCCTCATCAACTACCTGCACCAGATCCTCTAATAACCCAGCCAGCTGAGTCTCACATGAGTATCCCCTCCTGAAATCATGCTGGGATTCCTCCAACCAATTCCTATTGTTCATTACCCTCACCAGATACTGCACCACCAGCCTCTCCATTACTTTTCCTGTACTTGATGTGAGACTCACCGGTCTGTAGCTGCTAGGCCTTCCCCTATCCTCTCCCTGCTTGTGTATAGGTACCACCATAGCATCCTTCCAATCTTGTGGTAACTTACCCTCTCCTAAGGACTTTTTAAACAGCACTTCTAAATATTTCGCCAACTCCTTGCCACCAAACTTTAGTGCTGTGTTTCCTATCCCATCTGGTCCCCTTGCCTTACGGCTCTTCAAACCCCTAATTACCTTTTCTTTCTCCCACTCCCTCATCTTAAACTTACTTAACCCTCCCCCCCCCCCCCCGATATTCATGAACTGTTTTTTTTAAGGGAATTTTACATGTTTGGTTTGTTCTCCATACAAATGTTGTAATTCTTAAAAGGGTAACACAGCAATTAAAAGATTTTGTTCGGCATCTTCATGATATTTTATTGACTTGGTGTGCAAAGGTGGTGATTTCTGTTAATTAACAAGGAGGGAATGAATTTTTATCCCTCGATCCAACATTTAATTTGGAATGCCGTATTCCAAATTTTGGGAATCCAGTCGATCTTCCAAGGACTACTAGAATGGTAAATTCCAACTAATTATTTTAATTTGTCGACCTATTGAATAATAATTTTTGGTGACATACCAAATTCAAGAGGAGAGATGTTGGCCTATAACAAATAAACCATGCCTAATTTTATGAGCTTTATCACGCCGTGGAAAATTACACCAACCGCCCAGAAGCCCCTATATTTCTCGAGTTCTATCACATCTAGTCGAGAATCAGTTTGATTAATGCTGGTATGTTAAGGTATATAGTGTGTCACAAAATTGCGGTGCAAACTTAATTTAATAATTATGATTTTTCATTCAAATGTAATATATAACAGTCCAACTACATTGAACATAGGTATACCTGATACCAAATATTTAGCGACCAATGTTGTGGATTATTCCAAATCTTACCGAAAAATAATGCCTGCAGAGAAGTTCCTATTATATGTTCCGCCCTTACAGTTACGTCAGTAACAGGTAAAAAATCTGTTTATGTGTAAATATATGTATATATATAGTGTGTGCACATTATGTACGCGATTCATGCAGGAAACTTTCATCACATCACGAATATATATCGCTGCACACGAGCGAAAGAAACACACGCTGCTGGGCAAATAATGAATTATTAATAACGCACTGAAAACACCACTGCACTGCAAAAATAGAATAATAATGCGTTTCACTAATTCAAGGCATAAACAAGGTTTAAAGGAATAAGAATACGGTAAATAAGTGTTACCTTATTCACCGTATGAGGGGATGAAATTGACATCTCGTGAAGTTGTGTTTTGCATGTGTGCATATGTGAATGAAGAATGAGTGTGTAAGCGAATGAGGGAGAGAGAGTAATTAAATTGTATCCTTGGTTTGTTTAGTATTAAGTTACATAATTATAAGTATTAAAATATAATTTTAATGTTTGAATTTCTAGCAAGTGTAAGGGTATTATGTTGTGTGTCCAGTGTAAGATAAGGCGAATATAACTTAACTTCACCTTTAAGTCGTCAATAAATAAATAAACAAACAATGGGAGTGAGTAGCCAAGATGGCGTCGGTCACGCGAGGAGTCCGTTAGAATGTTTCCCACACACAAGATGTCGAGGCGAGGCGGGCCAGAGAACGCCTCCTCATTGAACATTCATGAGAGGCGAGGCGGGCCAGAGAACGTGTCCTCATTGAACATTCATGAGAGTTGAAACTGTACGAAGCAGCAGGGCCAAAGTATTTTAAAATCCGCTCATGTAACTGGAAACGCAATACTATTTCCAATGTTTGACGGGAATATTAAATTTGCTGATATTTTTTGTGCGCACTCTTTTCAGCAAGTGTTACCAACATGAACACACGCACAAACACGTTACGAACCATTCATTAGAAAGTTGGTGGTACTCTCTGCCATTAAACAGCCTTCGTAAATGAAATACAGTAGAGTACAACAGTGAGCGAATACAAGGAAGTCTCACAACAAGACTTCATCCGCGATTGTCACTATCTGTTCTGACGCTGGCAGGTGTTCAGCTTTAATCCAGTATGGAATTAAATTGTATATTATAGAAGGCGCGTAATGGTATTTACTAGATGTATATATTATTTGGAAAATGCGTATGACGTGGAACATACTACAAAAATACGCGTTCAACACTGTCGCCTGAATTTAGGCCAAAATGTTCAAGGCATATAAATTTAGCTTTGGAATCATTACTGAACGTGTATCTTATTACTGCATATATATATATATATATATATATATATATATATATATATATATATATATATATATATATATATATATATATAGAGCGCATAGGATTCACATTAGACTATCAAAAGATATAAAAACTCAAAGAAAAATTTTTTGATCTAAAGGCTGTTCACGATAAAGTGAGCACTTTTGAAATCAACCTTAGAAAAAAGTCACTGCTACTACCTGCATATATTTTAACGGGTGACCTGAGTGACATACCCCCAGTAAAGGTGGTAGCAATGGAGAGACAGTAGTTCCATATTTTAACGTCGAATATAAAGTGTTAGGTAACACTTTCTGATAACTTAAATTATTTCTTTCGCATGCTGTTATTTTTCTAATGCGTCGAAGTGCAAAACGTGCAGATTTGTTAAATATTTACTTTTCTAATAACTTTTAAGTTTCACTTAACCGACGCATGAATAAAGTGAATAGACCCATGCCAATGTTAATCTTACATAAGGCGGAAGAATACACAACGTGCAATTCAAGTAGATCTTGAGCAGGGCTTTCGAAAGTGCTCATTTTACCGTGAACAGCGTATAGGCAGTTTTAACTGTACATATCAGTTCCTGTAAACTCCATATTTACACGAGCTGCAAGCAAAGTAGTATTTACTCCATATTTACACGAGCTCCAAGCAAAGTAGTATTTACTCCATATTTACACGAGCTGCAAGCAAAGTAGTATTTACTCCATATTTACACGAGCTGCAAGCAAAGTAGTATTTACTCCATATTTACACGAGCTGCAAGCAAAGTAGTATTTACTCCATATTTACACGAGCTGCAAGCAAAGTAGTATTTACTCCATATTTACACGAGCTGCAAGCACAGTAGTATTTACTCCATATTTACACGAGCTGCAAGCAAAGTAGTATTTACTCCATATTTACACGAGCTGCAAGCAAAGTAGTATTTACTCCATATTTACACGAGCTGCAAGCAAAGTAGTATTTACTCCATATTTACACGAGCTGCAAGCAAAGTAGTATTTACTCCATATTTACACGAGCTGCAAGCAAAGTAGTATTTACTCCATATTTACACGAGCTGCAAGCAAAGTAGTATTTACTCCATATTTACACGAGCTGCAAGCAAAGTAGTATTGTGCATTGTGTGTCAGTCAGATGTTGGCGGACGGCGTCTAGTGTCGGTAAAACCAGTTTTACCCGATACGAGCCGCGAGAGAGCACATTCTCTTGTGGGACATGAGACGCTTCCTCCAGGCTGGAAAAACCCTGTTCGGGAAAGCGATCCACGCACAACAGTTCTTGCTCAACGGCCGGGGAAAAGCAGCGGGTTCACTAACCGCTGTGCTACCGGAGTCGATGACCACGCATGAGATACAAGTGCGTCAAACATCCGCACAGGAATGACGTGGAGACGGTACTTCCTGCAGTTGTTCCCGTCTACACATGTGCGTGTGTCTTAACATACGGAAATGGTTTGCTGTTCGCTTGATGAAACCCCATCGTCAACGACCACAGCTTATCGGCAGAGACCTGAACGATTTCAATGACCTGCAAGCTACACTCTACAGCCTTATGTACACATATGTGAACGTCAACAGAACATTGGTTGTCTGCTGTCACAGTGGAAGATGACGATTGGATACCTTTCTCCAGGAAGTGTCAAACACCGCGTGGACTAATGGCTTAAGTTGTATAAACGCACGTGTTTTGAATTCTAGCTTGTCCCAAAATTAATCCCCGAATTCTTCAGGTCTCTACCTATCGGCAATTTGCATTTCATTTAGTGTTTTCTTGTTTGTTGCCGTCCAGGGTATTTATTTTTTTAATTTAGTGTCCGCACATATTAAACTGGCTGAGATTCAAAAGAATAGTGCAATAAAAAGTTCAAAGCTGAAACGAACATACTGTGCGTTACGTATTTTTAGAAGTAGAATTCTAATCCTTCCCTGCTTACATGCCAGGCAAAAATATTATTTTCTTTCTAGGAAAGTGCCTATATGGTGAAACCATTTCAGTAGTATAAAATTGCCGATTCGAGCACAGCCCCCAGTTATCAGAAAAACAATAGGTAAATTAAATGCTCGAGCCATCAGAAAACCGTCAGAAAAAAATTACTCATAATTTTATAATCCAAAACATCAAATGACGATTCGAGCGCAACCGCAAAAAAGTGGATTAAAAAATTTGAATACGTAAAAAAAAAAATTTGTATATAATAAAGATGGATCAGTAGCTAAATGTATTAAACAGAACCAAACAATTTAAGAAACTTTCCGAACTTACAATTGGACAGGCCTACCCCATAAACCATGCTGAAATAAATTATACACGGTATGGATATAAAGTGATAATTAATTCTGGAAATTTTAAAGTAACCTTACCAGACAGATATGTTCAGATTTTCAGTGAAAAAGTTTTAAATGATGATAATTGTGGAGGTATAAGTTTTGCATATGATGGAATGGAGGATTATGTTGTTAAACAAATGCATTCTTTTCGGTTTTGTAAAGAGTACATGATCGTCGTATAATTATACATCAGTTGATTTTTATTTGTGCTCATATCTCTATAAAGTTTTAATGGTTATCCAATCATTAAAACACAATTATTGCTCTGACTTCGGCAATGTGCTACAACATAGTCTTATTAAAAATTTTGATACACATTTCCAAATTCGACATATTAAAGCATCCGAAACATTGCATTCTTTTTCTAAATCTTTCATTGCACTTTCTATAGAAATATTATTCATCTTTATCACATGAAACTTGTATCATTAAAAAACTATTAACATTATTATATATAGAATATGACTACTTCCAACCCAAAAAATATCTACAGTCTCGTCTCTAATACCACTGTTCTTTTGGACAAATCAAAGTTGATTAACTTACCTTTTTCATCCTTAATTTCAACTATTATTTCATTAACTTGATTTGTTTGCACTGGAAAAAATAATGGATAAGCTGGTTCGTAATAGATTGTGTCCCCAAATCCAAATGTTGTTCTTGGTTTAAAAATAGTAATTATGTTAGTTTCTCTATGATTATATTCATCATGTTTTAATATCACACCATTTACTATATTACACTGTATATTTATGTTTCAAATGGAGCAAATTTTGGAACTGGATCACCATAATGATCCACATTTGCTTTCAGAGTTTTATTTTCTACGAAACCCAAAAGTTTTCCTATTGAACCCCGTTTTCCAAACTGTAATTTAAGCGTACATTTTACTTTCACTCTGTTTGTTGTTTTATCCAGCCCAAAAGATATATCATTTTCTTTCCCATCCATTGAATCTACACTAAATGAAAAAATTGCTTTTATAGTTTTTTCAAGATCTTTTAAGCTATATTGGCCAACTGGAATATCAATTGCTGATTCCATATCATCCTGACCCACAAAATATAGCGTATTTTTCCCAGAGATAATGTTATGCATTAGATAAGTAGTATAGAACTGAACTAAAGCCAATGAGTGCCCCTCTATCTCTAAAGGGTAATGTCTCTTCTTCAACACTGATTTGTTACCTGTTAGTTTGAATACTTTACTCATTTATTATATTATTTAAAAAAATCTATTAATAAATGAGCAAGAAAAACACGAAACATGTAGACTGGGATATTAAAATAAGAATACCAGACAAGACTGTATCGACAAAACATAATGCAGAATTATTACCTAATAATATTAGATGTTTGATAGTGGGTCCTAGTAACTGTGGAAAAACTACACTTATGATAGATAATTTTATATATGCTCAAGGATGGTTGGACTTTGGTACTCTCGATGTGTGTTCAAAAAGTCCGGATCATCAAAATATATCAATTTAAAGAAAGATATAGATGTAGCATCAACATTATTTAATGAACCAATAGCATACTTCTTACCATCAAATGAAGAAATGGTTGATGCAAATGAATGTCATAAAGGGTCTGTAGTTGTTTTCTATGATATCCTACTTGAAAATCATAATATGGCAAGAGATTACTTTACTTGTGGTAGACATAAAGCTATTGATTGTTTCTATTTAGCCCAGACATACTCAAAAGTACCTAAGCAACTTATAAGAGACAATGCCAATTTTTTTTTGTATATTCAGACAAGACGATACAAATCTTAAACATATTCATAATGATTTTGTCGGTGGTGATATGTCGTTTGAGAAATTTAGGGAGACTTGTTCAAAATGTTGGAATAATGAATATGGTGTTGTTACAATAGATATGACTCATAAGTTAAATAATGGTAAGTACCATAATAAAATTAAAGACTTTTTAAATTCTTAGATTATAAGTAAGTTTTTGTTTTGAATGGAAGTGTTTCCATTAAAAACCAACATAATCTGATCTTTTTAAATGTATTGGTATACCATAACTATTTCAATAAACAAATTGTACCTTCGGGTACATTGTGAGCTTTTGGTATTTTAAAATATATCATATCATCAGGGTATACTTCAAAAGTTTTATACATATCAATTTTTTTCCATTGATGGTAAAAGTTGATAACACTTTTATATTTTTCTGGTTTTATTATTTTTCAACTATAGTTCCATCTCTCATAAAAAAATATTCTATTCGATTATCAAAGTAAAATACTTTTAATTTTGAACTGGATTTTCCAACTAAACGAATAATGTTAATTCTGTTTTTTTTTTTTATAGTACTCTAAATTGATTGCATCCATCGGTGCAATGGGATCTCCCACATGTCTTAGTCTTTTTAGTTCAAAATCTATATTATTATCTACTTCCAAGTAAGTAAGATAGGCTTTATCCAATAATCTTTTATTTCCTGTCTGTGTGACTATAAAGTCGTTGAAATGTGTGTTGGAAACAAAATCATTAAGATTGATCTTCTCAGTAGTTGTATCATTGTCAGTGTGTTCTTTAATTTGATCTTCAATCCAAGAGCTAATTAATGCATTTCCACATATATCCATTGTTTATTAAAAGTGAAATATTCTTTTGAAAATTTAAAATAATGTGAAAAGTGATTTAGCACAATTACACACAAATGATCACAAGTTACTTGATTGAAATTTTGAATTCTATTATCGTTACAAAAAATATTACTTCTGAGATATGCTATTAATTGCTGGGTGAATTTCCACCAAATGAAACAAAATAATATTTATTGTTTGCTTTTTTACAATAGCATACCCAGTGTGTACCAAAGTTTGTGGAAACATCTAGATTAACAATCCCACACTCACTATCGAGTGGTGTGTTAAGTAGCTCATCGATCATAAATACACCCCGAAAATTTTTAATGTTTAATTTTTTAACCATTTGATCAATATCAAAGTTACTGAGTGGAGTTACTTTCTTTAACATTCTTATCCCACTTAACTTTCTTCAATCCCTTGCTGTATTCCTCCATAGCTAAATTATGTCTGCGTTGTTCTTCCAATTCTTGGTTTTTCTTCTTAGCATTAATTACTGATGTAGCGATAGATGATGCACCACCAGCTAACGCTCCTAGAGCTCCCAATGCTGTGAAAATTAAGGTAAAAATCCACTCTTGTGAACTGTCAAACCATTTCCAGTTATCATTTCTTTGGACATTTTCTTAAGCTGTGGAACTGAAATCATGATAGTCATCCCTTTTTCCTCCTTCAATTTCTTGTTTTTATAATCCAGTTGATCTTTTGATAGGAAAGAATCAATATTCAAACCATTCAACTCATCGTTAGGAACTTGAAATACAATGTTTTTTATTTTCATTTATTATAACAAATATTTTTTTCATTTTATTTTATTTCCCCAGCAAAGCTTATGTTTAATATGCATAGCAGATCCAGTAACACCAGCCCACAATCTCTCATTGAGATCAGCATCTGACCTTAACAATCTATTAAATGCTTTCTTTTCTAGTTCTTTGTCATCTGCATGTCTTTCAGCTAGATCTTTATGAAGATAAGCTATATCACGTTCCATTGCAGCCACATCTAGTGGATTAATGGGTTTATCACCATGCTCAATTCTCTCTTTTAGTCTAGTACCCGGACCTAAGTACTGATAACTGGGTGCATGCAGCTCAAAAAGTAGTGAATTTATTATGTCATTGAGTAACCCTTTTCCGTGATGCTCCGATTCACAAAAAGTACGTGGTATTATGTTTAACATTTGTATCAGATATGGTATACCTTTTGGATTATTCGCAACACAGTCACTAAACTTGCTGTTGAGCATATTCATTATTCCAACTATTTCATTGCAATAGTTATCATTTCCAGCATTCTCTTCGCCATAAATAACGAGAAGTCGATCAATAAGCATCCTAACATCATCCATACATATGTATTCTTTGGAATAATCTCTATACTTCTT
Organism: Dryococelus australis; assembly: GCA_029891345.1. Taxonomy (NCBI): domain Eukaryota; kingdom Metazoa; phylum Arthropoda; class Insecta; order Phasmatodea; family Phasmatidae; genus Dryococelus; species Dryococelus australis. The sequence goes on along the minus strand of CM056995.1, from coordinate 6,486,207 downwards.
TATACCTTTCCCTTTTTAGGCGAGGGACGTTTCTTTTTAATCGAATCGTAAATACGTATAGCAATAATTTTCCATTTATTCCCTTTACTCGGTTTTGGTATTCCCAAGTTAGGATCATTGTTTTGAAAAACTGTGTTTGTATCTGCTAGGATACGACTATAGTGTTCATAGTCGGTTGCAGTGTAGTCGCTTTCTGTTACTTTCTTACTAGTTAGTAATTTCATCAAACCATCAGTTCCAGTGTATGACTGGCCATTTACAGTAAATTTGTCATTGATGAATGTTACTTCACTATTACCAATATACAATCTACCTTTATCAGCCTTTAGTCCAAAAACATCGTCTTTGCATTCAATTGAGAAGTTGGCCACTTTCTTATCAATAAATGTTGTTTTGTAGTTAGTTAACTGTGAGATATCAGTTTTCAAATGCCCCAATGCTTCGTCATAGCGTTCATCATCATAGTGTTTCTCGTCATCATCATAGTGTTTAACACCATCGTCATAGCGTTCATCGCCATAGCGTTCATCATTATAGTGTTCATTGCCATCGCCACTTCGTTTAATGTCATCATCACAGCATTCATCGGTGCCTGTTTTACCAAATAGTTTTCTTTCAAAAGATGTTTCTGTTGGTGTCTGTGGGTAGTCTAAGTTCGTAACAGCAAATGGAACAAGTTCTTATTATCATTTGTTAAGTGTCCAATTTCTTGTCCCAAATCTTCTATCGCTGCTATCAATGGTTATTGTGTTTTTATTTTTATCATATTCATCTTGGCAAAATTTTCTAAAAGTTTTAAACTTTTCAATTAGTTGTCTTCTTCTCTCTATATTCTTCTCTATATTGTTTTCAATTTTTTGTTGTCTCATTTATTATATAAATAAATAAAATGAATAATAATAACTTAAATGTATACTGTCGAAAATGTATTATAAATACACTAAATTCATATGAACTTACAAATAAAAACAAAGTAAGGATTAAATGTGTTTGTAGATGTCGTGTTACCAATAACCCGATATTCACTGGTGGGGGAATAAAAAACGATATTGTAAATGAAATTCATAAACCAATACGAAAAAACTTCTGCAGAAGAACTGTTCTATCTTTTGGTATCAATGATCTTTGGCAAGCTGATTTAGTTCAGATGAATTCTGGATCTTTAAAAGGTATACATAGAATTAACAAAGGGTTTAAATATATGATAACCATGATAAATGTTTTTTTCTAAATATGCATGGGCAATACCAATCAAAGATAGAACTGGTGAAATAACTTTTGAATAATCACAAACCCATGCATTTACAAACAGACAAAGCGAAATAATTTTACAATAAATCATTTAAGGCATTAATGACCAATAACAACATAACACACTATTCCACATACAGTGAAAAGAAAGCTAGTGTTGTAGAAAGATTTAATAGAACATTGAAGGAGAAAATGTGGAAGATATTTACTATGCAGGGAAACTATACATGGGTGGCTATATTACCTAAATTAATAAGTGAATACAATAACACTGTTCAAAGTACAATCGGAATGAAACCCACCAATGTAAATGCAAAGAATGAAAGTTCTATTCTAATCAACATGAATGGGGAGAAAGAAAAATGGTTAAACCAAAGTTTGCAACAGGAGAAAAAGTTTGTATAAGTAAAAGTAAAAATTTGTTTGAAAAAGGATATACACCAAATTGGTCCACTGAAGTATTTGAGGTGTGTGAAGTATTGCACACAAACCCCATGACATATAGAATAAAATATTTAAAAAATGAACTTATTACAGGTATCTTTTATGAGCCATAGCTGCTTAAGATCAAATATGATAAAGACTACTTAGTGGAAATAGTTTTGCAAAGAAAAGGAAATAAGCTGCTAGTTAAATTGTTAGGTTTTGATAGTAATCATAATTCTTGGGTTGATAAGAAAAGCGTAGTTGTTTATGAATTTTTTTCTATATAATTAATGGATCAACAAAAAATTGAAAGTTATGAGCATCAGTCATTTCAGCCAAATGACCAAACATAAAATAACTTCAACTATTGATCTTTGTGAGAATTTTTTCCCATTCCTGTTCTCCAGAATAGAGATCTCTAAACATGGTTGTATAATCGAAAGTATAGACAACCCTGGCATCACTTCAACAATGATGCATACATTGCTAGGTTCGGAATAAGAATCAGCATACTTCCAAAAGTCGGGGAAAGAACTAGGTAAATATGTTAGGAAAGATAAGTGTAACAAAATTACCTATTCATTAAGATATTTGTTTGGATTTAAGAGAGATTGTAATGAAATATTCTGGAAAGGTGGGTACAAGATCACATTCATTCGAAATTCTAATGATGATGTTTCTTTTTACAGAAGACCCCCAAAGAATGCAGATGGATCTGATGATGAAGATAATATACCAGATGCTGGTAAAATTGTTATTGAGTAAATGGAAATTCTGTGGCCAATTGTTGAATACGATCATATTTATGGAGATGAAATTAAAGCAAATTATACAAACACCCCAAAATTCCAATTAGTTTTAATTATTGGCAATGTCTTGAAAAACCAGTACCTACTAATGCAAACTCATTTCAGTTTTATATAAAAGAACAGTTCAATTCAATTCAATTCGATATGCCAGCCTTTGTCATTGTTGGTTTTCAGCAAAACAGAAAAGAAGATCATGGACAATTCACACATGGTTCAATGTTTGACTCTTGTTTTGTTAAAAATATTTCTATTAAGAATGGACGGAATGAAGTGTTTCCCAAAGAGAATTGGAATTTATCATTGATGGCAAAATTTCTATAAGATGTATATTGCTTACAATGATTTTAGATATTCAAAGACTAAACTAGATACCCCTTATTGTAATAATGAACTGTGCTTCAACTTTGGGTCATTTATTGGGAGAAGACCATTGTATGTTATTTATTGTTCTTACAGAAAAACCGCTATTTTAAAAGATCGAACTAATCTGAATCTTACAGTTGGTTTTAATGAACCAATATCGGCTACAACTATTTGTAATGTGGTACTAGTAAGCCAAAGAAACCTAATTTATGATGTTAAAAGTGAAAGAATCACCGAAGTTCAATAGTGCTCAAACTTGTACGGTTATTAGTTTTTAATGGATGGTTATCCATTACAAACATTTACTGTTTTATTATTTTTCTTTAAAATTATATAATAGTGCTATAAGAGTGTTTTAGAATGGGAAATCGTCTCCATTTGCATCACTAGTTTTTTGAACTGATTAAGAATATCTGAGTATGAGGATGGTAATGTAGAACACTTTACATTGAACATTGAAAGACCAAATCTGTCAGCTCTGGTCAACATGTTTGTAAAATCACTGAATTCATAGTATGTTGTGTTCTTGAAGAAGTATAATAATCCATTGGTATATCTAAAAGCAGAACCTAACCCAGATGGTAAACCAGGAAATGTCTTTGAAATTAAACCAAAAAATTTAGATCTGAATAAGCACTCGTCCATTCAATAAAATATATTTCATCATAAAATACAAAAGTGCGACCAGAGTAGGTGTTTACAACTGCTTTTATTTTGGAATTCTGAGGTATATCCATATCACAAATAACCTTTGGATGTCCAGACACGAGTTGCAGACTAGAATATTCAAATATATATACATTTGACTCGATAAATATTACTATTTCCCCCGATGGTCTTTGATAAATCGATGTAAAGCTTTCAAAATTAGCAGGTAAGAAAAACAGCCAGTTAGTGATAAGCTCTGGTTTACTAACTATTTTATCTACTATGTCATATGTCCAAACATATTTTTTATATAAAATATACATCACTTGGTTGACTACTAAAAATGTGTTGATGTTTTTTAAGTTACACTAATATACTTCTTCTGTAGGGAATAATATGTTTAGTTTCGGAGGGGATAACAAATGCAGATATATTTTAGGTTTATTGTATAGATTGTGTATTGCCAAAATATCATCAGTTTGTAATTTTAGTCGATGTAAAACATAAATTGGATACATAACAGACTCGTAAACATTCGAATGATGTATTCCTAATGCATGTCTTATTTCATGGAATAGCACAATGAAAGATTAAGTTTTCCTTGAGATTAGTTGTCATGTTTAAGATACCAATCTTCTTCAGCACCAATGTGAATTTCAACTGGTGAGTTATCTGATTTTGGAAGAAAAAAAAGCATGAGCCAGCACTCCTCCTCTCCCATCAAATTTGCTATAACATAAATGCCGAGACTTTTGAAATGTATGGATAATACATTTGTTTGATATTATTATGTGTGGGTTTTGAGTATCATGTTTAAACATAATGTCAGAATGTTTGGCTCACGTACAAAACACTTCTTGAGTTAGTTGTAGTACGTCATAATTGGCCAACACAATGCCATTTTATTACTTTCGTTGTCCATTTGGTAATAGACGTAGAAAAGCCAAATATATCATTTGGTACCCACATCTAGGAGTTTTGATTAGTGCCAGTGTTTCTTTACTTATTTCGCCACTAATTGTTATGTTGTGATACTCTTGGAAAAGTCGGAGAGCATTTGAAACTATTGATTAATTTGCATGTGTAATATCTTTGTCAGATACTTTTAAGTACCCAAAATCATTTAAATATTTTATTGGGGAAAGTGTTTGATTTTTGCCTCTGCTGGAGGTTATTAAAATTAAGATGATAATCGTAGAGGTAATCATTTTATTATAATTTAAAAATATTGTATAGTATCACTCTTTTTTTCAATTTTGTAGTGCCCCCATGGTAGTGTATTAATGCCATCTTTAAGAATAAATCTTTTATCATCTTTGGGACGTAATGCTTTTTTTCTCAACTCAATCGTATAGAGTTCATGTTTCCTACTTTTAATAAGATACATACTTTTGTACAACACTTTTTTTTTATCTAACAAACACTTTTTGTAGTCACCTAAGTGTTTTTCACACCCTTTTCTCTTTTCTTTACACCACCTTCCACATTTATTGCATACATTTTTTATTTCAATCCAATAAATTTTTCCATTATTTTTCCATTACATTCATCTTTCATTTTGCCAATAATCTTTTTAACTAACAGTATACCATATGGATTATCTTTTTTATAGTCAGAAGTATCAAAATGACCGACCATTTCTTTCATGTCACTGTAGAAGTCTGGTGTTTTTATATAATAGATGTATGAATCAGTATCTCGGTAGCACAGTTCAATATTTTCCCCATACTTTAGTTTCATTATATTATAGTGAAAATCGAACATTAAGACTTTCGAGAGATCAAGTATACTCATTCCAACATAAATGGGTTTGTTAAAGCATTGTTTTGTTTTAATCATATGAAACTGCAACCAAAGAGTTAGTAAACATAGTTCTATCTTTAAAGTTTGGTTTATCCATTTGCTTAGAACTTGTGCACAACCGTACATCCACTCTGTTTCTAATATTTGCTATTGTTTTTCCAAAAACGGAATTGTTCATTAATTTGTAGAAATCTTTTTCAAAGTCATTTGTGGACTTTTTTTTTTGCATATTTGTGTTTAGATCAATATAGGACTTGAGCCAATCTGATTGATCAAACTCCAGAACTCTATGTATCTTTTTCAACTTCATTCCGAGAGATAAATATTGTTTAAGATTTACATAGCATAATGCATATTTTTCTTTAGCATCCAGATTAGTTAAGAGTTTGGGATTTTTTGAACCTTCTTGTATTTTATTCTCTGGTGCCAATGGCAGATCTTTGTGGAGATTGTGTAGTTCATGTGGGTTTTCCAAATCAACTTCCAATATATAACCTTCTCTAGATTCATCTCGTATTTTTGTTACATCTATATTTGTATTTCTCCACTTAAACCCACAATAGGGTAAATACTGGCTCACAGCCCATCCATATAAGTTATTGGCTGCAAGATATGTAAGATAAAAGATTTCCTTTGTACTATCATAAGCGTTCATATATCTATTATTTGCTTTGGAATATCGCTTACAACATTGTGAAATTCCACCACGAACACCTTTTTCTATCATCAAAATCATGTCATAATCTGTTAATAATTTTAGTTCTATTTTAGTATGTTTGAGCATAGCATCCCACGCTAACCCTGGGGCTGTAAAATACCATGCTGGATCTAGCTTATATGTTTTTAGACATACATCTTTAAAATTTTCAATAATATCAGACAATATCAATACATCAGATTTGTTATAGAGTTCTGTGTACTCTCTTAGAGATTTTATGTTAACTTTTTCCCACACCTTTCTCGCAAATCGTAATCTTCGTCTGTAATGTCACATTTATTGAGTTTGTTGTAAAATGCATCTTTGGATGGAAGTGATGTCTCACAACATTTTTCAGTACTATCCATGTAGACATATGGATAAACACTTTTTCTTATACAAAGTCAAGAAGTTCATTGGAAAAATGCTTACACGTTTCTTGGAATTGGCTTCTGGAAATGTTGCTAGAGAGTTTATCGATACTGCCAGCCATAAATTTAAATGAGTCAATAAATCTAAGATTTACACTTTCGCATACATGTTTCGTAAAAGAAATGTATTTTTCTTAGTTGTTGGGAATTAGATCAATTTTATTTTCATCGTTGCCAAGATCTCTTATGAATAAATGTGTGTCATAACCAGATAGATTGTGTATAAATACTGGGATAAAACATGGATTTCTATATGGTAAGTTATAATCTCTGTGTGCAGCTCCCCTAAATTTCTCTGTAAGATGATCATGATCTCTCACAGAATCACCATTCAAAGGCCTTTCACATATATGACAATGGGTAGCTGTATCATAAACAATTTGTTCTTTCTGAGTTAGTGGAAGTATTGGTTTTTCATTTGTGTATATATCACCAATAGACTTTGCTTCTTCCATTAGCATTTTAACGAATACAGTAGATGCATCAGATCTTTCATAAGTTACTGGTGGTTTATAGTATCCATGTTCGTATTTTACATAGTAACAGAAGCTAATAGGCTCGTGTTTTTGGTATGGTTTCGTGTAACATTCCTCGGGGTTTGGTTGGCAAGTTTCAATTTTAGTCAACAAACATTCAAAATCAGCATATATCACAAACGGAACTCTCAAAGAATGATTTTGGTTTTTAAATCTTAATATATAATTTTTTCCTTTAGATGGTAGTTCAACTCTAACACCATCGTGATCTCGACAGTCTTGTTCGTGATATTTTAGCTTATTTACAGAGTAGAAATGTTGCAAACATCTATCACATGTAAATATTTTGTGACCATTATTTGTTACCTGTGATGCAATATGTCTCGAAATACTTTTTATTCAGCAGTAGTGGTCTTTGATGTAGAGTCGGTTTATGTGCTTATCCGTCTTATTTTTTGTTATTTTTAATGGACAGATTATATATTTCTTACCACCATCTTCTAATAGAAATTCCACTTCTTTTCTCAAAGGTTGCTATGCTTTCCAATTTCATTGGAAATTCCAAACCCTTAAGTGCATCATCAAACTCATGTTCATAAGCTATGTATTTATTCACTCTTTGAGGGTGTCTTTGTACTTGATCCAATGCAGATAGAACAGACCACAAAAAACATTTTTGAACATTGTTCTTAACATTAATTACCGCCTGCTTAGCTTTGATTTTTTCTGGGAGATCAACATAAGAACTGCCCTTGAATGGTACATATTTATTTATTCGCACGTCTAGTTTAAATATTCTGTTGAGTACCCAATGAGATCCCTTTACTTCGAAAGCTCCCAACTCAGCTATGATTTTCGATATGCTGTTGGTATACTATTCTTCCAGATTAGTCGATTTCAGTATAATTTCGTTCTTTGTTTTAAAGGAGCTTTCTACATATTCAATATTCTCACCAATTCCCCTTTTGTACTCAGTGAAGAATTTCATGTTCACTTTGAGTTATTTTTAATGTTTACTAATTAGTCCCGTGACAGTTTATTTTACATAGTTTAGGAAATGATTTGGGTCTTTGTATGCATTCACATTATTTACAGCATAAGTCTTGATACTACTTTGAAATGCTGTTTCGATTTCTTCTACACTGGATATGGGTGTGTACTTATGAATTTTACTTCTCAAGTAACTTCTTATGAGAGACGGTTTGTAATAGTGACTACACGTTTCACATTTCACTTGTTTCTCTCATGGGAACTTCTGTTTTGATATTAAATGTTGTGGTATTTTAAGAATTTCCCATGCATTTGTTGGTTCATGTGATTTATTATGTATTGGTGTAAGACCTTTGTGCAATCTACTTTTAGGATGACTTCTTATGAGAGATGGTTTGTAAAAGTGATTACAAGTTTCACACTTGACATACTTCTCTTGAGATTTTGTCTTCTTCTTTTTTCTTTCTGCAAAAACATCTTTCTTAAATTTATATTCTTTCCAAACATTACCAATTGCGTTAGCCTTTTTTATTGCCATGGTCGTTATCATATTAGACATCAGTTGATTTTTATTTGTGCCCATTTATTATATGCAATATAATATAATTTTTACGTATTCAAATTTTTTGAGCCAATTCTTTGCAACTATGCCCAAACGCGTGGTTTTACACGTATTTTTGCAGATGCACTCAAATGCAAAATTTAACAGAACTTTTTTCTAAAGGCTACGATCTAACCAAACACAACTTTTTGAGTCACTGTTTTGCAACTGCTCCCATACGCAACTTTTTGAGCCACTTTTTTTGCGGTTGCGCTCGAATCATCATTTGATGTTTTGGATCAGAATATTAAAAGTAATTTTTTCTGATGGTTTTCTGATGGCTCGAGCATTTAATTTACCGTTATTTTTCTGAAAACTGGGGGCTGCGCTCGAATCGGCATTTTTATACTACTCATTTCCAGCTTACTGACAAAAAGACATGCCGTGTTCCAGTCCTCTACAAGGTGAATGCCCTCCATTATCTGAAGCAGCTCTCTTGAGCCTGAGAGTAATCAGGCACGATTGTTCTACCGCTTGGTACAACGACTGTCACTCCTTACTTATTCAATTCAGACAATGTTTAATGCAATTTTCTACACCTCTACTTTTATCAAAGTGCAATGTGCGAGGAGGTAATTGTATTCCATATTATTGAGGCCTGCAGAACATGAGAAAATAAGTTGTTGACATTTTTCCCGCGTTACCATTGCGCTATAGGCTGTTCACGGTAAAGTGAACACTTTTTAAGAACAGTCATTAACCACTAAGAAATATATCTTATTGCAGCCTCAGGCATTAAGTTTTGAGGGTGGTGAAGTGTACACTGTGTTTATTGGTCACATTGCAATGTTTATATCAAAAAGCAGCAGGAAGATGGAAATTGGTTGAAAGGAAAAATTTAGAAAGGCCTTAAAAAGTGCTCACTTTACCGTAAACACACGAACCATTGGTATGAACACTTACATGTTTATAGGTGTTAAGTTGGGACACGGTACGTACAATACACTGTCATACTCGGCCCTACAGACAAGAGCCTCTCTCTACACATATATTTTTTGCACTTGCTTCTTATTTACATATGCTGTGTTTCCACCGAGGGCGAATACATCACACTACACAAGTTGGATATACCAACAGAGTGACCTAGTGGGTGCTTACAGCGATAAGCATCACAAAGTGTAATTACACAAATATCTGCGGCCGCTGCTAAAACTCCTATCGTCATGAAACCACTTCAAGGAAATGAGTGCGGTCGCCGCCGTTATTTTGCATTTCATTTCGTGATGCTGACTGGAACATTACTGGCGCTTTAGGACCGACTAATTTAACTCACGTGTCAAACTACACGAAAAATAAAGTCACCTTGTGTACCAATATTTGCACTATCGTTTTCGAAGAATTCGAGAATCCATTTTATTTGTAGCAGGCTGGAGTAAATCACGGATACAGTTTCCTTAGCAAAGCACACAAAGAGAAGTACTGTGAAAAAGTCATTTTACTTACATAAAACAATTACATTCTGTTTGTGTTCGGTGTTTTTTACGCATACATGGATATGAGTGCCTGACAAATGAGTACTATTATCAAATTCCAACACTGATAAGAAACACGGATCCCTACTTCAGTATTTGCAGAATTGTCTTGTCCAGAAACTATTGTTAACTTTGTTACACCATTACATTTCGTATTCCGTTTCCAAAACTGTGTCGTAGGTAAATGTCTAAGTATAATGTACGTAATTGCATGTAACCTACAGTGGCGTCCCGTTAGGGCAAGCAATCCAAGCAGAGTTTGCCCAGACAGTTTCCTGACAATCTTATATTTCAAATAAACATTAAATACTGTACATTATAAGAAAACAACTCGATCGTTGGCTAGCAAAACCAAGATGTCTGGAAGCGCTGAAAATAATGCTTGCAGCAAGTAGGCGGTCTCAATGGTTTCCCAGCCGTCGGAGGGGCGGAAGGGTAGGAAGACAGCCCGGGGAGGTGCGGGGGCTTGTGGCTGTGTCGACCTGTGTTAGAAACTACGATGGCAGTGCTTTCTTCACCGAACTGAAGCGGACAGAGCAGAAGCTGTCCTAGTCGCAGGCAGTTGTCGTCGTGTAGTTTACAGTAACTAGATCGATGCGTGGGCAAGTTCGCGCGCGCAACACGAATGGTATTGTTTATATTTAATCTAGTTTTGGTGCTGAGAATGTTATACATATTTGTGCGCATTGAATACCCTACATAAGAATTATAAAATTACAGTGTGAGACTGAGAACCGAGTAGATAGAATGAGTGCAACAGAATTATGTGGATGTAAGTGTGGTGTGTGTGGATTACGAGAGAAGCATTTTTCCAGCAGTGATTACTTTTCAGGAAAGATGTGATGCCATAAAAGAGGGTAGGCTGACACCTGAACTTACGATCACGACAACACGCAAGAGAGGTAATTTTTTACGTCATTTCCAAAAAAAAAAATATATATATATATTAGAAACACTCATGGTTAGCTGGATGTAAGAGCCTAAACAAACTGTTTTGCCGGCCATGTTTATTGTTTTCAGAGGATGTTAACACGTGGGTTTTTACATTAATTTACTGTGTATTAATTGTGACGGACGTGAATGTTTGCAGATGTAATTATAAGTGTAATTTGCGCTCAGTTATCAGAGATGTGAATGCAATGCTATAATATGTTATCTAACTCCGTACCGGTGATGGAAACTTGTAAATCTCGATTTCAGTATATATGGTAGAAAATGAAAATTAATCATAATGAAAGTGATGTTTATAATATGGTCGCAGTTCATGAGTTTGCAGTTATTTTAATCAAGTCGTTTTCTAATATGATTATGGCATGTGCTATATCTGTATAATCAACGACCAGGAACACTGATCAGACCAAACCACTGTTAAGTCCCAACATGTGCCGATCTGGATGTCCTCTGCATGCGCCACTCTTCCCTCGCAGGACCTCAGATGTTCGGCTGTCTCTAGCGGGTCAGTCAGAGTGAAAACATCAATATGCGAGCGGTGTTGGAGTGCGTGCACATTCTATATGTGCGAAGAGCATACATTAATGTACATATTGTAATATTTCTGTTGATAAAATTAACAGTTGGAACAATGGCAAGGTAAACAGTGAAAACAGGAAAGTAATTTTATTGTAGTGAAGTCCATGACCGATGAATCAGAGGAAGGCATTCAAGTATCACTTTCTGAGTTAGTGAGAGGAGTCAGCGCAGCGATAGTTGTTCCACCCGCAGTTGTTTACAGAATACAACAGGAAGAAGGGTTCAAGGATGGTACAGTAAAATATTTTTCTACCCCACACAAACATCGAGCGAAACGACAAATGAAGACTAACATTGACGATTTTGAGATTCAGGTAGTAAGGTGGACAATAAATAACTCCGACATGATTGATAACGGTCGACGGATTGTTAGGGTGGCCGGTAGTGCATTTGTGCGATTATGATTTGTACTCCTACAACAACGATTCAGAAGGTGAACGGTACTGGAAAAAACGTGTGTACGCATTGGTTTACATGCACATTTCAAGGCTCTATTTGCTCTATAAGTACAATAAAATTATGTAGGCCTACATGTTTGAATGTATCAATACCGCATGTTCCGAAAGCACAAGGCAGCTTTTCATGACACATTTTCCTGTAGATATTTAGTGATGTGGCCTGTGGGATGTGTGTGTGTTGTCTAATCTAGGCGTATTGCGTCTGTATCGGGTTGTGAGACAACCTTTGTGGCGCGAAGTATCGCTCTGGGTGACAATGTTCAGTGTAGGTGCGTCGAATTAAACTGACTAGCAATTCAAGGATATTAGGGTTATCATACTCACATGTTACACCCATGGTCGGTCTTCCCACTCACACCGCATGGTCTGCTCGTATGTCCCTATATCTTCGCAACTGTGCTGCAGCTGGTTGAAATATAATCCGAGGTTTATTTTTGGTGAAAGACAACTGCAAGATACGAACAGTAACTTACACGGGCGCAAGGATAATGGTAATTATATTTTCAGCCCGGCTGTTATGCTGTAGGCTATCACTGGACACCTCATGTTCTGTGCTTCCTCCCCTCACGCTGTGCTAGAAGAATCTTCTCCTTTGATGCGCACTCTACCTGCTTCGATTTTTCCTGCCTCCTGCTTGTTTACGTTGACTGCTTCCCTACTTTACACAAACGAATAATCATTTTTCCTGTCTACACTTCTGTACAAACAAAATTGCTCCGTATGTAAATACCTCACTGTCGAAGGGTATTAAAATAATATTGATTTTGAGTGGACAAGGTTCCGGGTTTGATGAAGGTACCTTTGTAATATTTTTCACTCGGGAAAATTTCATGTTAAAAAAATATTAATATTTTTAGAAGCAGTGTATTTTATATTTAGGTACGAAAAAATGTTTAAATGGCACCATTTTGCACCTTGAAATCCAAATTTTCCCTGGGGAGGCCCCCCCTTTTTATTGGGGAGATCAAGGCCACTATTACCCCCTGCACGCAGTAGCTTGCACATGAAATTATAGCACGCATCGCCACTGGTAACCTACAAAGTTAAAGTGATAACTAAATACTAATCTAAAACACTCTTCTATGCAAACACACTCCACTTTTGCTCTCCGTATAATATCGTCTATAAATGAATTATTTGAACTGAAATAAATGCTACGAATCGAATATAAATCGATTATACTTATGGACGTTGGTCATGTTATTTGGAAAAGAAATGGTTAAAATGATTGTAGCTTTAGTTCACGGACAAGGACAACAAGAATACGCGAGGGAGAATCAATAAGTAAGGTTCGCCTGGTAACAGTTTCTTGAGTGCTTGGGTGCTATGTGGAATCACGTTTCTTCGCGTGTGTACACACTGCCTGTGATAGGGCGCGTTCCGACAGCACGGATAAGTTCCTGACCATTGCGGTCTGGAGTTTACAAGGTCTAATTCGCCTTGAGTTTATTCTGCACGGAGAAAGAGGAAAGAGGCGCCGCCGACAGCACGGATAAGTTCCTGACCATTGCGGTCTGGAGTTTACAAGGTCTAATTCGCCTTGAGTTTATTCTGCACGGAGAAAGAGGAAAGAGGCGCCGCCGACAGCTGCCGTGCAACATGATGACGATTTATGGCGGCACTTGCAGGTCGTCCGCCCGGATAATGCCAGACCTCGCATTCAACGGCCAACACAATGAATTTTTATCGCTTTCCTTTAGGGCCTGTCTACAATTGGGCTGTGCCTTAGGACAAGGATGCTCTGAGTGGTACACGTGACCCTCTGACGTCATGGCGCTGTCCCAAGCTGCCGTGTCCCAAGTCAACCTGTGTTCCAAGTTGAGTCAATCGGAAAACTGAACGTTTGTCCGAAGTTGTGACCTAAGCTGATGGAAAAAGAAGAACACTTCAAATACTTTCGCTCACATTCGTGACATGTTTACATAATTATTAAGGTAGACAATGGATGTGCAAGGTGGGCTTTCTCAAAACAAATATGATGAAATGGTAATAAATAATTAGTGATGTATTTGTTAGGTCTCAACAATCTTATTTGAAGCCTAAAACTTTTAAACTGCTAGTTTAAAAATTAAATTTGAATGTCAATTGGCAAACTTATTAAACATATAACCGTTAGGCGTTTATTATAAATAAATATTCATATAAACCATTTCGTAAACTATAATATACAATAATACAACCAATTGAAACATTACTACGCAACAACAAGTAACATGCCGAATCTAGTGCAATCTAGTGTCAGATTGTGACAGCTCACTTCGGACAACACATTTGTAGACCATATTCGGACTGTGTCAATGTGACGTCACTTGACGCCGAGTTCCGGGCACGTCCTTGTCCACAGGCCTTACGGCGACATTGTGGAGTCTCCTCCTTACAGTCTGGATTTCCTTTTGCCCGAATCACTAAAGACAACGCTTGGTGTAAGACTGTTTCATGATGATGCAAGTTTACAGGATACTGTCTGAGATTGCTTGGAACGGCATGGTCGTACTTTTGACTGAGAGAAAATATTCAATCGTGTGGCTTGTTGGGATCAGTGCGTAGAAAACCACGCAGAGCTCTAGGAATACGCGTGTCTTTCAATACTGTAAATGTTATTTATGCGTAAGCTACACCTATAACCCTTAGCAGATATGGGAACCTCACTTATTAATCTGCCCTCATGTAAACTTTATTTTTCCCCTTTCCTTCAGGTTTTGCCCATAATTTTTTTTGAATCTCAATTTTGTGTTTTTCATCGCAGAGACTTGCGTTCATGATAAATAAGACACGACCTGGGGCTTACGGTGGTTAGAAGCCAGCTCAGCTGCTTATCGGCATGCACATGCAAAATTCGCGTTATTATTTGGCATCAGGATGAACTTCACAGTACTGTATGCTCTAGAGCCGGCGTCGTCTTTCCATTGACTGCTGCATAGATGTGAAGACACTCCCTCTCAGACTGAACTACGCATGATTGAGGCACACAGTTGTGAAGTGTTCCTTTATTGGCGCAGAGTCACTAAAGTACGGTCCAATGACAAACCTATTGCAAAGGTACGCGTGTTTCAAATTTAACATGTCGCCCAATAATAACGCGAATTTCGCAGGTGTCTCTACTTATAGGTACACAGTGCTTAAGAATACAGAGAATAAATTGCTTCTTACACCGTGAACCCCAGCTGTCCAGCAACAGGTAACACCTTCCTCCAATCAGCACCCGGTACTCACCAGTCGACAGCCCAGCAAATAGGAGACCTCTGGCAGCATGCAGTAGCCAATTAGACACTAGACCCGTTCCCAAGGCGTCTGGCAGCCAATCAGATAATACGTACTCCCACACACGAAAGGAGCCACCACGCCAGTGTACTTACCTATATGCCTAGGCTATTCACGGTAAACTGAGCATATTTGAAAGCTCTGCTTAAGATCTACATGCATGCACATTGCGTATCCTTCCCCCTTATGTAAAATTAGCATTGCCAAGAGCCTCGTCACTTTATTTGTGCGTCGGTCAAGTAAAACTGTAAAATTATTAGAAAAGTAAATATTGTACAAATCTGAACATTTTTACACTTCGATGAATTAAATAAAAAAATTAAGCGAAAGAAATACCTTAAGTTATCACAAATGGTTACCCAACACTTTTTATTCGACGTTAAGAAGTGGAACTACTTTCCCTCCATCGTTAACAACATTAATGAGCGTACATCACTCATTGCGCCCGTTAAAATATATGCAGGTAGGAGCAGTGACTTTTTTCTAAGGTTGAGTTTAAAAGTGCTCACTTTATCGAGAACAGTGAATACTCTGTTATCGGCTCGGAGCTCAGGCATGTGGGAGTGATGCTGGAGGCTGGAATGGAACCATTTCTTCTCTAACTGAGCGAGGCATCTTGTACGAGCACAACCACCGAGGTTTCTCCTGTGTCGTAGTGAAGAGATAAATTTGATTGTCAAAAGAATAAACATTTCCTTTGGAACTGACACACGCACTGCTTCACTTTCAGAATCATCATTGGGATTTGTTGAAGTCTCATAAATAGGGACAGGTGTTTTTCGCGAAAAGATTCAAATGTTAGTTGTACTCCAAAACACCTTTGTTCATACGCACTTTCGTGGTTGGATGATTTTGAAATGTCACGTGCCTCAAGTGTCTACCAGCGAGTCATGGACGTTCAGTATCGGAGTACTTTATTGCTATTGGCCCAGTCAAATAAGAACCTGTCTTCTCACGTAGACACGCGGCCAATAACTAAACAAAGTTATGGCTTTGGACGTACGATATTGAAGTACAGCATGGCAATAAAGATGTCATTCCTGAAGCAAAAACAGGTTTTTATGGTTACACACAAAGTGCTGACGTATCTCTAGGATCAATTAATGTTGTTTCTCCGACCTTCAGAGTTATGGAGAGATGGGAGGGAAGACACGGTTTTTGGGAGCAAAGTCGCCCTGCATTTGGGAGGGAATTACGTTGAAGTGAAGAAATGCACTCTTTAAGTGCTCTTTATTGCTTAAAAAAAAAAAAAATCTTTCCTTGGTTTGGTATAAGAAGAAAGTATCTCCGGCAATCATAAACAGAAGGCTCATAAACATCACCAATCGACATCATTCCACAACAATCCACAACATACCACAACTATTCACATCATTCCACAACTATACACATAATTCCACAACTATCCACATCATTCCACAACTATCCACATCATTCCACAACTATCCACATAATTCCACAACTATCCACATCATACCACAACTATTCACATCATTCCACAACTATACACATAATTCCACAACTATCCACATCATTCCACAACTATCCACATCATTCCACAACTATCCACATCATTCCACAACTATCCACATCATTCCACAACTATACACATAATTCCACAACTATCCACATCATTCCACAACTATCCACATCATACCACAACTATTCACATCATTCCACAACTATCCACATCATTCCACAACTATCCACATCAGAATCACTCATTGCAAAAGTGCTCCCCAAAATAGTGTTTTAACTACCATCTCTCCACAACTGAGATGAAAAGAAAAATTATAAAGTTGAAAAAAATTGTTTTGTAATAGTACAGATTATTTTATACTGGCGCATAAAAATTAACGTTAATTCATTTTATTAAAAATTAATTATGTTTTACCAAAAATTTCTTAGTTATGGTGTAGGCAGACTTCAATAAAAGAGAGTTACACGTCATTGTTTGTAGTTACATTAACGTAATAGTTCGCTATAATTTTCATGAAAACTAGCACATAATTAAACTTATATACCGGAATAATCTTCTAGAAAAGTATTTGGGGAATGACTTTTCCAGCTCAATAACTTTTCTCTCAAAATTCCCAGTCATTTTGGACCCTTAGTAGTTTCTAGATTTATTTAGGACTTTGAATGTAAATTTGGTACACAGCTTTAGAAAGCGATTATTTCAAAAAATGAATTTATGTTGGTGCAGTTTACTTTGGCGATTTTTGAAGCACAGTTTGTACGAGAAACCCCTCCTGGCACGAGAAACACCTGCTTGCACGAGAAAACCCCTGCTGGCACGAGAAACCCATCCTCGCACGAGAAACCCATCCTGGCACGAGAAACCCCTCCTGGTACGAGAAACCCCTCTTGGCACGAGGAACACCTGCTGGTACGAGAAACCACTGCTGGCACGAGAAACCCCTCCTGCGACGAGAAACCCCTGCTGGCACGAGAAACCCATCCTGGCACGAGAAACACCTGCTGGTACGAGAAACCCCTCCTGGCACGAGAAACCCATCCTGGCACGAGAAACCCCTCCTGGTACGAGAAACCCCTGCTGGCACGAGAAAAAACCTGCTGGCACGAGAAACCCCTGCTGGCACGAGAAACCCCTCCTGGGACGAGATACAACTGCTGGCACGAGAAACCCCTGCTGGCACGAGAAACCCGTGCTGGCACGAGAACCCTCCTGGCACGAGAAACCCCTCTTGGCACGAGAAACACCTGCTGGTACGAGAAACCCCTCCTGGCACGAGAAACCCATCCTGGCACGAGAAACCCATCCTGGTACGAGAAACCCCTGCTGGCACGAGAAACCCCTGCTGGCACGAGAAACCCATCCTGGCACGAGAAACCCCTCCTGGTACGAGAAACCCCTCCTGGCACGAGAAACACCTGCTGGCACGAGAAACCCCTGCTGGCATGAGAAACCCCTCCTGGCACGAGAAACCCATCCTGGCACGAGAAACCCCTCCTGGTACGAGAAACCCCTCCTGGCACGAGAAACACCTGCTGGTACGAGAAACCCCTGCTGGCACGAGAAACCCCTCCTGGGACGAGATACACCTGCTGGCACGAGAAACCCCTGCTGGCACGAGAAACCGTGCTGGCACGAGAACCCCTCCTGGCACGAGAAACACCTGCTTGCACGAGAAACCCTTTCTGGCACGAGAAACCCCTGCTGGCACGAGAAGCCCCTCCTGGTACGAGAAACCCCTTCTGGCACGAGAAACACCTGCTGGCACGAGAAACATCTGCTGGCACGAGAAACACCTGCTGGCACGAGAAACACCTGCTGGCACGAGAAACCCTGCTGGCACGAGAAACCCGTGCTGGTACGAGAAACCCCTCCTGGCATGAGAAACCTCTGCTGGCACGAGAAACACCTGCTGGTACGAGAAACCCCTGCTGGCACGAGAAACCCCTCCTGGCATGAGAAACCCCTCCTGGCACGAGAAACCCTGCTGGCACGAGAAACACCTGCTGGCACGAGAAACACCTGCTGGCACGAGAAACACCTGCTGGCACGAGAAACCCCTGCTGGCACGAGAAACCCATCCTGGCTCGAGAAACCCATCCTGGCTCGAGAAACCCATCCTGGCTCGAGAAACCCCTGCTGGCACGAGAAACCCTGCTGGCACGAGAAACACCTGCTGGCACGAGAAACACCTGCTGGCACGAGAAACCCCTGCTGGCACGAGAAACCCGTGCTGGCTCGAGAAACCCTGCTGGCACGAGAAACCCCTGCAGGCACGAGAAACCCCTGCTGGCACGAGAAACCCCTCCTGGCATGAGAAACCTCTGCTGGCACGAGAAACACCTGCTGGCACGAGAAACACCTGCTGGCACGAGAAACCCATCCTGGCACGAGAAACCCCTCCTGGCTCGAGAAACCCATCCTGGCTCGAGAAACCCATCCTGGCTCGAGAAACCCCTGCTGGTACGAGAAACCCCTGCTGGCACGAGAAACATCTGCTGGCACGAGAAACCCCTCCTGGCACGAGAAACCCCTGCTGGCACGAGAAACACCTGCTGGCACGAGAAACCCCTGCTGGCACGAGAAACCCATCCTGGCTCGAGAAACCCCTGCTGGCACGAGAAACCCCTCCTGGTACGAGAAACCTCTGCTGGCACGAGAAACCCCTCCTGGCACGAGAAACATCTGCTGGCACGAGAAACCCCTCCTGGCACGAGAAACCCCTCCTGGCACGAGAAACCCCTCCTGGTACGAGAAACCTCTGCTGGCACGAGAAACCCCTGCTGGCACGAGAAACATCTGCTGGCACGAGAAACCCCTCCTGGCATGAGAAACCCCTCCTGGCACGAGAAACCCCTCCTGGTACGAGAAACCTCTGCTGGCACGAGAAACCCCTCCTGGCACGAGAAACCCCTGCTGGCACGAGAAACACCTGCTGGCACGAGAAACCCCTGCTGGCACGAGAAACCCGTGCTGGCACTAGACAGTGGTTTTTGCCAGTGCCTGTACCCTGGCCGTCAACTGTCAACATGCCAGGGTTAACAACCTAACTCCGACGCGCAGTATTTTACCAGCCGAGTGTTTTCTTTTAGAACGGCCTCGACATCTTCGCCTCCACTTTCCACAAAACATCACGTGACACACAACTAAGTGGAAGGCGATTACCAACAAGCTCTCCCAATAATCACTGTCACAGCTTCCACACGTCTCTCGAAACACAGACAGCTTTCGTCAACCACAAGACACGTGCTACAATTCTCACTACCTACATGTCTTGAGTGACTTCAACGAGATTTAACTTTGAAACGAAACATAAACAGTAACCTGTACTAATCTATCTTGAATTTATTCTAGGAAAAACTGACTATAGGCTGTTCACGGTAAAATGAGCACTTTTAAAAGCCCTGCTTACTACTTGTATGCACGTCATGTGTTCTTCCGCCTTGTGTGAAATTACTATTGCCATTGACCTCATTACTTTATTCATGCGTCGTTCAAGTGAAACCGCAAAATTATTATAAAAGTAAATATTTTACAATACTGTTCATATTTTCACTTCGTTGCATTGGAAAAAAAAAAAAAAAAACTGAAAGCGAAAGAAATAATTTAAGTTATCACAAATTGTTACCTAACACTTTTTATTCGTATTTAAGACATGGAACTACTTTCCATCCATAGTTATCAACTTTACAGTCTGTATGTCACTCGTGCACACGTTGAAATATATGCAGGTAGGAGCAGTGACTTTTTTCTAAGGTTGATTTCAAAAGTGCTCACTTTATTTTGAGCAGCCTTAAACCGACTGACTGATTGACATTCCAACGCCCAGCCAGCACCATCCATTGGTCCTCGAAAAATGAAACTTGAAGGAAACATACATTATGTATTGTAGGCAGCCATTGAGGAGGAATTTTTCAAAATTCAATCCCTAAATGAGTGAAAAGGAGGTTCAAAGTCTTGGTGGGTGGGGGGGGGGGGGAAGTAGTATCATAAAAAGCCTAAATTGCGTGTTGACACTGCAGATTACTAATAACAAATCCAAACATATTAAAAACTTGTAAAAATAGTTGTAACGGAAACATTAATTCTACACCGACAAAGTCTTGGGCAAAGGCTAGTTTAACATACGCGCCTTGGTAATTAAAATAAATAGGAATATAACCCTTCTATATAATAAGTAGACGATCTCTGTCTGTCAGTCAGTCTTTAATATCTCTAAGTCCCCTGAAACTCAACAAAAGTTCTTCAAATTTTGCAGACCGAATCCTCAGGGTAAAATACAGCTCAAGTTTGAATTTCAGCGAGTTCAGTTTACGCAATCATTACCTTTTACCCTAAAAACTCATTTTTTAATTACTTTATTCCCATGAAAAGTTTTGTATTAATTCATAGAGAATATTGCATAGAGATATGAAGGTAATGGAGTATCATTTTTGTTTACTTTAAATGTCTCGCTTCAAAGTTGAGTTAATTAAGTAGGGCCGCAGTGGCTCAGTGGATAGAGAAATATTCAATGGGACCGCAGTCGCTTCAATATTGAATTAATTTCACATCATCTCATTATTACCTACGTATATCTACGCAATATTTTTTCCAGTCTTTGTATGATAACCACATTTTTAACATGGTAACTGTTCTAGCCCCGTGACAATACATAAAAAAAGGTCACGGGCTGGGTCCCCTAGTTTAGTATATAACCCGTAGAGAAGGTATGGATTCAGTCATCTACACAGAAGTCAATTTTGAAGTAGCAACATGGAATACTATTTCTACGTTTCTGTGTCGTTTTCAAAACGAATTTTGTATTTTCTTCTGGGCTTAATACTTACAGAGTACGTCATCCGTTTACATGAAAAACTCTTGATTGCAATTGAAATCGATGTCAGTGCTATGGTTAATGTGCGTGTTTATGTTGGCGAAATGGAAGTTATGTAGCCTGTACAATGAAAAAAACTATACTAATGCCTTAAAATTAAGTTTTAGCGCCGAATTTGATTTTTTTGGCTAAATATTTTAAATGAATTTCTATAGTATTATATTACACAAGAAAAATTAAACAACAAATAACAAAAATCTGCGTGTAGTACATAAATACTGTTCAGTAGTAAGCACATTATAGTTTATATTTCACGCTTCCAGTACTATACCATGCTTCCAGTACGATACCACACTTCCAGTACGATACCACGCTTCCAGTACGATACCACACTTCCAGTACGATACCACACTTCCAGTACGATACCATGCTTCCAGTACGATACCATGCTTCCAGTACTATACCATGCTTCCAGTACGATACCACACTTCCAGTACGATACCACGCTTACAGTACGATACCACGCTTCCAGTACGATACCACGCTTCCAGTACGATACCATGCTTCCAGTACGATACCATGCTTCCAGTACATACATGCTTCCAGTACGATACCATGCTTCCAGTACGATACACGTTCCAGTACGATACCACGCTTCCAGTACATAACACACGCTTCCAGTACGATACCACGTTCTACATACAGCTTCCAGTACTGATACCACGCTTCCAGTACATACCACCTTCCAGTACGATACCATGCTTCCAGTACGATACCACGCTTCCAGTACGATACCATGCTTCCAGTACGATACCAGCTTCCAGTACGATACCACGTCTTCCAGTACGATACCATCTTCCAGTACGATACCATCGCTTCCAGTACGATACCATGCTTCCAGTACGATACCACGCTTCAGTACGATACATACGCTTCCAGTACGATACCATGCTTCCAGTACGATACCAGCTTCCAGTACGATACCAGCTTCCAGTACGATACCACGCTTCCAGTACGATACCATGCTTCCAGTACGATACCACTCTTCCAGTATCATACCATGCTTCCAGTACGATTACATGCTTCCAGTACATACCATGCTTCCAGTTACGATACCATCGCTTCCAGTACGATACCATCTTCCAGTACGATACCACTGTCCAGTACGATACCACGCTTCCAGTACGATACCAGCTTCCAGTACGATACCATCGCTTCCAGTACGATACCACGCTTCCAGTACGATACCATGCTTCCAGTACGATACCAGCTTCCAGTACGATACCACGCTTCCAGTACGATACCACGCTTCCAGTACGATACCACGCTTCCAGTACGATAACCACGCTTCCAGTACGATACCATGCTTCCAGTACGATACCACTTCCAGTACGATACCATGCTTTCCAGTACGATACCATGCTTCCAGTACGATACCTCCAACGCTTCCAGTACGATACCACGCTTACAGTACGATACCAGCTTCCAGTACGATACCAGCTTCAGTACGATACCAGCTTCCAGTACGATACCACGCTTCCAGTACGATACCATCTTCCAGTACGATACCACGCTTCCAGTACGATACCATCGCTTCCGTAGATACTGATACATACGTTCCAGTACGATACCATGCTTCCAGTACGATATCCACGCGTTCCAGTACGATACAACCACGCTTCCATAGATACCACTTCGAGTACATACATGCTTCCAGTACGAAAATAACATACATGCTTCCAGTACGATACCCATGCTTCCAGTACGACGATACTCATGCTTCCAGTACGATACCATGCTCCAGTAGATACAATGTCATGTCCAGTACGATACCAGCTTCCAGTACGATACCATGCTTCCAGTACGATACCATGCTTCCAGTACATACCATGCTCCGTACGATACCATGCTTCCAGTACGATACAATGCTTCCAGTACGATACCATCTTCCAGTACGATACCATGCTTCTCAGTATCGATACCACGCTTCCAGTACGATACCATGCTTCCAGTACGATACCATCTTCCAGTACGAACTACCACTGCTTCCAGTTACGATTCATACCACGCTTCCAGTACGATACCATGCTTCCAGTACGATACCACGCTTCCAGTACGATACCATGCTTCCAGTACAATACCATGCTTCCATACGATACCATGCTTCCAGTATGATACAACGCTTCCAGTACGATACCACGCTTCCATCTAGCTCATACGCCTCAACACACTCTACACAGCTCCTAACCTCCATGTAGCTCCATCGTCATCTCGTCTACCACTTAGTAATAGCTCGACATACCATTTATACAACAACCCACAACATCATACATACAGTCGTACGTACACCTAACGTCATCTACCACTCATATCAGCTTCATACATCAGTAGATACACTGTACACTTACAACTCATAGTACTCACGACACTACACATCAATCATAATACTCAATACTCTGAATCTACAATCTCTACTTAACACTCAGACACTAACCTCTACCATTATATATATATCTAGTACACTTATAACATAGTATACTCTACTACAGTAGTCATCTAACACCTCAGTACACACTTCGAGATACACTCGACACATCAGACCTCAGACGACCATTCTACTCTTCAACTCAATCCTCAGTCAACTCACAACCTGTACTACATCTCTCGTACGATACCGCTTCCATTACGATACCATGCTTCCAGTCGATACCAGCTTCCAGTATGATACTACGCTTCCAGTACGATACCATGCTTCAGTACGATACCATGCTTCCAGTATGATCCCACGCTTCCATACGATACCATGCTTCCAGTACGATACTATGCTTCCAGTACGATACCCGCTTCCATACGATACCATGCTTCCATACGATCGCTTCCAGTAGATACTACGCTTCCAGTATGATACACGCTTCCAGTAGGATACACTTCCAGTCACTAGCTTCAGTACGATACCACGCTTCCAGTATGATACTACGCTTCCAGTACGATACCATGCTTCCAGAACGATACCATGCTTCCAGTACGATACACGCTTCCGTACGTACCACGCTTCCAGTATGATACAACGCTTCCAGTACGATACATGCTTCCAGTACATACCATGCTTCCATTACGATACCATGCTTCCAGTGATACATGCTTCCAGTACGATATCCATGCTTCAGTACGAACCACGCTTCAGTACGATACATGCTTCCAGTACGATACCATGCTCCGTATGACAACGCTTCAGTACGATACCATCTTCCAGTACGATACACTTCATACGATCCAGCTTCCAGTACGATAACATCTTCCAGTACGATACACGCTTCCAGTACGATACCAGCTTATAGTACGATACCATCTTCCAGTACGATACCATGCTTCCAGTACGATACCATGCTTCCAGTACAATACCATGCTTCCAGTCATGAACTACGCTTCCAGTACGATACCATGCTTCCAGTACGATACCATGCTTCCAGTATGATACTCTTCCAGTACGATACCACGCTTACAGTACGATACCATGCTTCCAGTACGATACCACTTCCAGTACGATCCATGCTTCAAGTATGATCTACCGCTTCCAGCTACGTACATGTTCAGCTTCCGATACCAGTTCCAGTAGATACAACGCTTCCAGTACGATACCATGCTTCCAGTACGATACCATGCTTCCAGTACGATACCATCTTCCAGTACTGAAAACCATGCTTCCAGTACGATACCACGCTTACAGTACGATACCACGCTTACAGTACGATACCATGCTTCCAGTACGATACCACGCTTCAGTATGATACTACGCTTCCAGTACGATACCATGCTTCCAGTACGATACCATCTTCCAGTACGATACCATGCTTCCAGTACGATACCACGCTTCCAGTATGATACCACGCTTACAGTACGATACATGCTTCCAGTATGATACTACGCTTCCAGTACGATACCACGCTTACAGTACGATACCATCTTCCAGTACGATACCATGCTTACAGTACGATACCATGCTTCCAGTACGATACCACGCTTCCAGTACGATACCATGCTTCCAGTATGATACTACGCTTCCAGTACGATACCACGCTTACAGTACGATACCATCTTCCAGTACGATACCATGCTTCCAGTACGATACCACGCTTACAGTACGATACCACGCTTACAGTACGATACCATGCTTACAGTACGATACCATGCTTCCAGTAACGATACCATCTTCCAGTACGATACCATGCTTCCAGTACGATACCATGCTTACAGTACGATACCATCTTCCAGTACGATACCATGCTTCCAGTACGATACCATGCTTCCAGTACGATACCACGCACACTTACAGTACGATACCATGCTTCCAGTACGATACTACGCTTCCAGTACGATACCGCGCTTCCACTACGATACATGTTTACATGTTAACTTACACACGACTAAATCCAATCCGATCACACTTTTTTGGCATAACGACCTTGAGTCGCAATTCGTTTTGTATATCGGTTACATGTACCAATTCAACCCAGAAAAAGTACTAAAATGATTCTGAATATGACGTGGAAATGTAGCATATGAAATCATTATTTAAGGTTAGGACACTCTGTGTTTTATAATGTTATTACAGGCTGTTCACGGTAAAGTGAGCACTTTTCAAATCAACCATATAAAAAAGTCACTATTCCTACCTCCATATATTTTAACGGGCGCACTGAGTGACACGCACCCATTAAAGTTGGTAACGATGGATAGAAAGTAGTTCTGAATCTTAACATCGAATTAAAAGTGTTAGGTAACCATTTGTTATAACGTAAATTATTTCTTTCACTTTCCTTTTTTTTTCTAATGCATCGAGGTATAAAATGAACATATTAGTAAAATATTTAGTTTTATAATAATTTCACATTTTCGCTTGACCAACGTGACGTATGAATAAAGCGATGAGGCCCATGGCAACGTTAATTTTACATAAGGTGGGAGAATACACAACGTGCATACAAGTAGAATTTAAGAAGGTATTTCAAAAGTGCTCAGTTTACCGTGAACAGCCTATACAATACACGTGAAAGAGTTTCAATACTTCCGCCTGTCTAGAGCTTGAACTGCGCTGCAGATATAGATAGATAGAGAGATAGAGATATATAGATAGATAGAGAGATAGATAGAGAGCGTGTGCGTGTGAAGAGAATTGGGCGGCTTTTAAGGTGGCCACCTGGTTGAAGGAATTTTGCACGTCTGAGGCCTAAGAGTGTGGGAGCGCTAAGGGTGACCGAGACATGCACATCAACTCTCTCATCGCCTCTACGCGCAAAGCACTGAACTGGATTGCAGTCTTGCCGTCGATACCACGCCTCTTGTGAGACTTCCAGCGGAGACCCATGTTATGACGTAGTAATACAAACCGAAGGTTTCTTGTACTTCCGTATTCCTTTTTATAATGTTTTGTACAGGAATGTTCCTACCTAAAAATGACAGTGAAAACATTCGTTTGAGCCATTTTTACTATCACAGAAACATGCGTTTAGAGAGAAATGGGGGAACTTAAAAACGTATACAGACGCTTAACATTTCTTAAATACTGTTCGTAAGCAGCCCTCACTCAGACACGTTGGCGGTTTTTTAATAAAACGTTTCCTACTGGAGCTCCGCACATCGCAGACATGTTGCCTACCTGTCCAGGCGACCCAACTAACATCGAGGTCTCGAGAGCCGATTGCGTCGCAGTGTGTTTGAAATACACGTTTTCCACAAAATTATTAACTGTGCTTCTAATTTTCTGATCTGCGAAAGGGACACACACTTCAGACAATGGTTGAGTACTTTCAAAATGTCACGCATTTTAGAAACACCATTTTAGAATAATCAAAAACGGTTGCAAATAGCCTTTACAAAGTGATGTTTATCAAAATATTGAAGTAAATTGAGAACTGGGGTGTTTATGCGCGAATGCTAATTGGAGAAATAAATTACCAATGTGTAGAAGAGAAATATGTGTGTAGGAGATCGTGTTTGTTTGACCTTTGACCTTTAGAACTTACTCTCTAACAGTGTACTGGTCGTCTCAGAAACTCTGCTAGGGCATTCACATGTACTGGCATCCACAATACATAAAATTCTCATCATTACCAAGAAGCACTTCATTTGGATAATTACCTTTGTAAAAGAAAATTAGGCTTGTGTGGTTCAACACTACCAATAAAAGAAAACATAACATTATTAATTATATTTAATTCAATGCAGAAAATTAGAAATTAATTTCAGAATAAAATTGTTTAACTGTGTGTGAAAATCAAATCAATTAAGTAAAAATTCTGTTCTGCAAGTAGATTAAAATTTTTAAAATATTACCACCATTCAAACAAAAGTATTACTTAAATTGAAGATAAAATAAAATAAAATGTATTTAATGGTGTTTTAGAATAATTAAATTAACTATATATTAATTAAACTGTTTCCAAATAAAAGTGTCTGTAGACTTAGTTCCTCTTTACAAAGTGTTATATTCTGAGCTCTATTAATCCTATAGCGATACAAGTTCATATCGCTTTCCCACATATCTGACTTGGATTCATAATCTCTTCAAAATTAGCGAAATCTCAATGTTCTCAAAACAAAGTTAAGTCCAAAACCAAAAATATAAAATAGTTATTCGCACCTAATTTACATTCATATTACTGTAAAGTTGTTGCGCCCCTTTAGGACGTAGCAGGGCTAAAGGATAGCAATGAGAAGGATGCACACCATTAAAAATAATCAAGAAAGCATGGACACAAAAATTCCAAAATCAATACAAATATATTGAAGCCCATCTATACATTATGACAAAGAACAACAACTTTGCAGCTTGAATATAAATTGCATCTCTAAATCTCTGTTGCTTGCTACCAATCGGTGAACTAGGGGAAGGAGAGAACACACATGCATTGGAACAAACAGAAAAACAACAATAATATTATATCCTGAGGAATCACCCAACCTGAATAAACACTTGTGAAATCCCATTAAAAAAGGTAAAATGACTCCCTGAGTAAAGCAAGCACCATTACAATTTTAAAATTAGAGTACACCTGATGATTTACTAAAAAGTACAACATGGAATACTAATTACAAGAATACCATTGGGGAGGACCAAAAACCCTCATTACACTTAACCATGAACATAAAGGCATGCCATCAAATATCCACTAAACTCCTTGCCAGTAAAATTATTTTGGCAAATTGTAGTCCAGGAGACCATTCCTACAGCACACACACACAAAAAAATGGGAAGAATCCACCTCTTACCAACACTCCCATAAAAATACTATTGAAAATTCACACAAACAAAACAGCGAAGTAACGCTTCCCTACAAAAAATCCATATACACAGAAATCGCTCAAAAACACTTCTAAAAGGGAAACTCTACCCCCGGCATAACAACTACATTCATTGCAATACTTAACTTGAGTAGTACTCATATTACACGAAAACGCGTCTAGCATGCGGAAGCCCCGAAGTACGAAGTGGTGTAGACATGATCTATCGTCAGCCAGCTCGCGTAACTTGAAGAGGAACACTGCACACTTGCTCGGGCTGGGGACGAACATTTATACACGAAAACGCGGCTCGGGAAGGTTAAGGAGGTTGCGGGAATAGCGGAGAGGCGTATGGAAGGTGCCAGAGTGTGCGAGGCTGAACTCGTTGTCAGTAGTAGCCTCCAGACAGCGCTCGGCCACACCAGGAGCGGCGCGCGTCTCTCTTTAGTATAGCTCAGCGTTTGGAAGTGTCCAGACGTGCGCTAGCCTGATGGGGTCTTGGGGGGGGGGGGGGGGGGTGGAGAAAAACAAAGTACCTTTTTCTGCGGCAAAAGTATTGCCTCTTCAAAACAGTAACCCCTCTTCAAACATAATAACAGTTTATTAATCTGGGCTACCAAATACAGACGTGGCAAATAACCAAGCAGACATCCTAACCAAGTTCATTAACGTAATGTAGTTCTGTAAAATCACCAACCCCATAATAGCAGCATTGAATCATACTCCAGGAAATTGTAAGCATCACACATTTCACCAGCTGGCGGGACGAAATATAAATCGTTCAGGCAGGACAGTCTTTGGCAGGACAGGAGTACTCACATCAAATTGTTTGGGTTTGCTAACTGACGCGTGTCACGCTTGAAGCAGGGCTTCAAAGTCTAAAAGTTTGCTCCGGTAACTAGCTCAAAGCGGGTAGCGTAGGACAACTGGACTGAATTAATATGTGGCACTTAGTACTGCAACTAAATCTTTCAAAACTATATCATCTGTCACTAACATTTTAGGAGCAATGAAAAACTTGCATAATATGTTACCAAGCATATGTCTGTTTGCCCAAAAATTAGGTAGCGTCACCTTAATCTGTAGGTAGTGCTGACGTTATTAGCATGTCGTCGTGGCGTCGAGGCGTCGGTGTAGACTCCGCCTCGTCGACTGCGTCCACTAATAAAGATCCAAACTAAATCCACTAGGTTTTGGCCTCTTCTTAACTTGCCAAGCTAGCCTTCAATTAAACTAACTTCGGGTACCAAAAACACAGACCTAGATTATGTCGATGCTGGGGATTTCACCCAAGAAATCCTGGCGATTAAACAAGCGTCCTTGGATCTACAGATCCTTACCCAAAAGCCCTTGACTTCCAGAAATTTCATCGTCAAGTCCTATTAATGGAGCTCAGCTACTTCCGGTTTAGTAAGTTACAAATATAACTTAACACAAAATAAAAATAAAACTGTAAATAAAAGAAAATATACAATGTTAAAAATGAAAAATAATAAATTCTGAGACTCGAAAAATCCTGAAAAATCATCAAGTAACATACTTAAGTTAAGCAGACAAAATGCTCAGAGTAATGAACTTACTTTCCATAGAGTAACATAAATTAACATACACGAATTGAAAAGAATGGTGGATCCTAACTCATATTATACATTAAAAGTCATAAAATAAATTATTTAAAATTGCAGAAGTGTTCCAATTATAATAAGTAAGTTCTTAAACATATGCAAAATATGTAGGTGTCATATAGTACTAAACAATACACGTGTTAATCTGCATACTAGTTTCGGGACATGTAAATGAGAGTACATCGATATTGCTGAGACGAGCTCCTGGGAGGGTAGCCCAGCGTCGCGCTGCAGCGAGGCTCGGGGCGACCTCGGCCAGTTGAAACTCTGTCCGGGGGATCGAGCACGAGGTCAGAGTGGTTGTATATAAGCTCAGGGCGCTGGAGGCTCTGGGTGCCCTCTTGCCTGCTGCCGCCGGAGGCGCTGCCCGTGATACACCCGGACGAGAGGACCGCAGCCCGAGGTCCGCCATCGACGCCCGACGAGATCCTGTCGTCGAGAGAGCTGTGCTACTGCGACGAGACTTTGGGTAAATATTGAATCCCTAATAGAGCGACGTAGGGCACTGCAGGGCGCGGGACTCGCGACAGCCTAAGCTGTTTAAGAGCATTGCTTAGCCGATTCAAATTAGAGCAAATCCGAGCTTGAATTGGTGCATCAGCGCCCTGTTGATCTATTACTGCATTGAACGACTTGCGTGTTGGGTATTTGTATAAATTGCCACCTGTTTGATGAGCCTACTTGAGGCTTAATTGTAAGTGTCATACACTTAATTGTAAGCTTAATTGTAAGTCACATACATAGTTATAGGCTGTTTACAGTAAAGTGAGCACTTTTGAGGCACTAGTTACTTTTTTCTTTCAGCCATTTTTTATTCTTCAACCACCTGTTTCAATAAATATTGCCATGTAAGTAATAAACGCAGCGTGTATATTTCATTGCACTCGAAAGTTAATGTGCGAGGCTAAAATAAAATATATTTATTGACTGTTATTCCAACTGAGAGGGCTTTCAAAAGTGCTCACTTTACAGTGAATAGCCTATATATAATCGGTTCTTCCCCGACACCCGGCGAAGTTGCTGGCTTCAGTCGCTGCCTGGAGACCACGCTGTTCTGACTCATTCCGAGTACAAGGTGGGAAACCCATAGCGTTATGACGTCACGTGTGGTAGGAGATAGGACGACTACGCTCCTTCGACCCACAGCTATCAGGTCGACTTCTTCAGCAGGTGCCGCTGTTGCCGTGTTTGAGGCCCAGAAGCGCGGGAGCAATAAGGGTGACATTGCCTCGCGCATCAGCTGCGCCATCGGCGCTACGCGTTGAGCTGGTGCCTCAATAGTAGGTTGCGTTGCGATGAGCGGTAGCCAATCAGGATGAAGCAGATTCTGTTGCAGTGCGTCGGCGTCAGCCTACGACGGAGGAGAAGAAGTAGAAGTGTTTGTTTACAAGGAGAATAAAAAAAAAACACACACACACACACACACACACACACACACACACTATATATATATATATGTGTGTGTATACAATTTGAAAACGGATTTAAGCCGACTTTTTCGTATTTGTATTTTTATTATTGCTGTGTGGATTTGCAAAATAGAAGACAAGGCGTCCATTAGACATGGACAATGTCTTAAAATTCGTTTACTAACATCAGAATAATTCTCCTTCGTCTTATAATGTCTCGTTCCAGCCCATCGCGTCGCAGTATTGTGGATCCAGCTTCTACAATGACACGCACTTGGATACGGATCACGTACGGATACACGTAAGAGAGCTGGGCCACTCCCAACTCTTCCGTGTCCGTGAATCCGTGCAGCCAATAGGAGTCCAGTATTTGGTGTGTTGATGTTCGTTTCCGTGGCCATTGTGATATACACAGCAACAAGTAGGCTACTTCGATTTGCCGTGGCGCTTATAATTTTTGTTTTAATAAATAAGTGCACATGGTTAGGCAGTAGTATTTACACTGTAAAAAGATACAAAGTCGTAAGACTATGTTTGTTCGTATTGTAGAAAGGTTATAATTCATCCCGAGTCGTCGACTGTTCATCCCGCCTGCGTTTCGGCGTCGAGTGTGCCTATGAGTGACCGTGTCATTCTATTGGTGGAAACTGTATACCAAGGTCCAGTACATGCTCCCATCGTGTCATTCCATTGGTGGACACTGTATACCAAGGTCCAGTACATGCTCCCATCGTGTCATTCTATTGGTGGAAACTGTATGCCAAGGTCCAGTACATGCTCCCATTGTATTTTCGTCTTTGGGTAGCGCGGTGTTCTAAGTTAGAGCAGCCTGGGAAAGCAGTTTTTTTTTTTTTTTTTTAACGATGTTGGAGAGCCTCAAAATAGTATTTACAGCATGTGCGATGTCATGAAAGTAGATAGACAAGGATAGGAAAAAATACGCGAATTAATTTCGGGACAAGATAGACGCCAAACACATACATAGTGAAGTCACCTTCGCAATTGGATGACAGTTTATTAGACCCACCCTGCACGCCTCTGAGCCAATAGTAGACTTGCAAGGAAACACCTCGCGAATCCCATAACTGCCAGGTGTAGGGCAACAGCCAATGAACACACAGCTGAGGCTCCAGTATGCGGAGGACAGAGGGGTCTAGCCTACAGGTCATTGAACTCGCGAAATTTTCCTATCCCTATATATAGTGTTCCGTCCTCGTCTAGGATTCAAACATGCTGCAACGAAGTTCAAGGTCATGTAGGCGGCTACCTTAAAAACAGAATTTTTATGTAATCCCTCCAGTGTCTCTGTTTTCTGTAAAATTATGTAAATACAGATACAAATGTTGAGAACAACTAAACACGACAATCTGTGTTTGGAAGGTAATTTATCTTGAACTGTATTAAAATTCCAATGATCACCTATTTCATAGTCCATTCAAGGTTACTTCCAAATCTTATGATGTCCTGCTAACGTTCTACTTCCATGATATTCCTCCGCCTCGTCCAAACAATCGGTTCTCAGGACCTCGCGGTTAAGAGCGGCCCAGATCTCGTCATTCTCTCTTCACTCACAAAAATTAACCGAGTCTAGAAAATTACACCATACGGACATTGCACTACATTTGAGTGAACTCCGTTTATAGGCTATTCACGGTAAAATGAGTACTTTTGAAAGCCCTGCTTAAGATATACTTGAATGCACGTTGTGTATTCTTCCGCCGTGTGTAAAATTAAGGTTGCCATGGGCCTCATCACTTTATTCATGCGTCGGTCAAGTGAAACTGCGAAATTATTAGAAAAGTAAACAAATTAAAAATCTGCTAATGTTTACACAATGATCCTTAAAAAAAAAAAAAACAAAGCGAAATAAATAATTTAAATTATCACAAATGGTTACGGAACTTTTTTATTCGACGTTAAGATATGGAACTACTTTCTAACTATTGTTACCAACTTTACCGGGTGCATGTCACACAGAGCGCCCGTTGAACTATACGCAGGCAGGGCAGAGACTTTTCTCTGAGGTTGATTTCAAGAGGGCTCACTTTATTGTGAACAGCCTTTAATGATATTTCTCTTGATAACTATTTCTTGCTAGGCGTTACCAACACATATACTTTCTGTATTTATTCACAGCATAAATTAAAATGAAGTATAATTTATAGATGAAATATAAGCAAAAGTTCAGTTTAACTAAACATTAAGATACTTTTGTGTTAACAGAACTACAGAAGTATAAAATACTTGTAGTATACTTAGCCAACAACACACGTCATACAGGAGGAGTCCTGTAAAAGAGGGCCCGTGGGACATGTGTGTAACGGAGCGAGGGAATGAGGAAATACAGTCTAGTGTGACAACATACATAGAGTAGGTGCTGAACCTACTCCTACTCTATGTATGTTGTTGTCACACTGGACTATGTTTCCTCATTCCCTCGCTCCGTTACACACATGTCCTACGGGGCCTCTTTTAAAGGATTCAGCCTGTACATGGGGTACTTTTTCAAAGGTTTAATTTGAAAAGTGCGAAGATACGATTCATATATTATAAAATCAATCGAAGCAGTTGCTTGGGAAGATCAGTTCAGAGCTGGAACGCAGACTCGGCCCTATGTTCAATTTAATGTCGAAAAGTGTTCTTGTGCCTGGATACGTTATACGTGCGTATTTATACCATAGAACAGTGCTATTCAGTTAGTTCTGTCATCGGGTCACCTACCAACAATTGCAGTGATCGACGGGCCATAATTACTTATTCCAAAGTTGTGGTTCACTTGAACAGTCAGTTTATTTACGTGGAAATGTTCTAAACTAAAAAATACGTAATTTGGTTACAAGTCTTGCTCTAGTGGGAGTAATTGACGTTAAATTATACAACTATGTACAATTTTGTCCACGGGCTAGTGTGAAGGGTTTATGGGCCTCATACGTTCCGCGGGCTACTTGTTGAACAACCCTGCCGTGGAGGGAAAATTGGTTAGAGTTATTATTGGAGCTGCAAAGTGACCAATCACGTGTCTCAACACTGGACAGCATTCCTGCCGATAGCACTGTCAAAAACAACCTGGATAGTATTTGAGTTTGGAAGACTCTCCTTAGGCTGTTCACGGTAAAGTGAGCACTTTGAGGGACTTG
This sequence comes from Dryococelus australis, assembly GCA_029891345.1. Classification (NCBI taxonomy): domain Eukaryota; kingdom Metazoa; phylum Arthropoda; class Insecta; order Phasmatodea; family Phasmatidae; genus Dryococelus; species Dryococelus australis. The sequence continues at coordinate 6,451,246 of CM056995.1, read as the reverse complement.
TTACTTTTTCCTTTCAGCATTTTTTTTTATCCCTTCAGCACTTTTTAAAATAAATACTGACATGTAAGTAATAAACACTGTGTGTTGTTCCACTGCACTATGAAGTTAACGTCTAAGGCTGAAAGCGACTATTATTTCAAATGAGAGGGTTTTCAAAAGTGCTCACTTTACCTTGAATAGCCTATGTCTAATACCACCTGTTTTTCGCGAAAATATTTGCGTGAAGGCTAGACTCCAATGTCCTATGGCATACGTACAGTTTTCCTTTGACTATTGGCTGGCTAAGTGTCTTTGTCGGGCGACAGTTCCTTACATGACTGGGCCAATCAGAATAAGGTAACTCCGACACTGAGAGTCCGTGATTCGCTAGCAGACCCCTGCAATGCGAGACAGTCATAATCATCCAATCACGAAAGTGGATCTGGGCTCTACCTATAGTGATACGTCCTCTAACCTAGTTTCAATGCAACTAGAATATTATTTTAGCTATCGAAAGTATTTGATTCATGTAGAAGCGTTGTGTCTGCCCAAAACTCAAATGAAAACGAACACGTTCGTCAGCGTTGACCACGTGGCATCGATGGTGTAGTGGTTAGACTATTCGCCTCCCACCAAGGCGAACATAGTTCGGTTTCCGGTGGGCTCGCTCTCCGGATTTCCACACATGGGAATCGTGACAGACTATGCCACCTACCTGCGGGTTTTCTCGGGGTTCTCCCGTTTTACCCGGCCCTTGCATTTCGGTGCTGTTCCATACCCACCTCACTTCAGCCTCATCGGCTCTCAAGACCTCGATGTTAAGAGCCGCCCAAGTCTCTTCCACTCCACTGGCGATTGGCGAATCAGTGTTGGGTACATATGCACGTGATGCTTACCAGTATACGTCATCTGTAGTCTATGACTTATACACAGGAAGAAAAAACTGCTGTTGTCTAGACAAATTATCAAAAATATGGTTTTAAGCGTGCGTTGTTTCGGAAAGCGACGAGCCAGAGACATAATGAAATAGCATAATTGTTTTTCTTTGCACATTAAAAGAGTTATAAAAGGCCTAATTGAGAAACATGTGACACTATTTATGGTGTAGCGAGAAACGTTTAACGAATATTTATTTTAAGCACATATATCTTCTCATAACACTCTTTATATATTACGGAATAAACTACATAACTACACTTAACCCATTTCAACAAAAATAAATATTGTAGGCCTAAACACAGAAAACGTAAATATTCACAATTTACTATATGTATGTAAGAGTTCACAAACTTTAAATAATAACGAGTCACTACTCTTCTACTTTTAAAATGAATAACAAAGTTTAAAATACAATAAATACTTTTACAATATTATTCACACATACAATATTAGAATTTGGGTCTTAATAAACACATTAAGTACACTATCCCACCTAGAAGCGATTCTTAAGTATTAATTACAACTGCAGTAAGCCATTGTACCTTGCTGTTGACGTAGTTGCGACGAATGAAATGACAGTGCTAAGAAAAGTTTGTATCAAAAACTGTTAGATTTGAAATGTACGTATTTACAACATCTGCAGTGATAATGCACACTGAATGACTCATGAAGTGATTCTGTCTGGAACAAAGCCCCTTGAGGAACCTTGTGCGGATGTTGAAGATGGACAACTTCCGGTAGGACATGTAGCCTTCGTTGTCCTCCTCGACCCGCTACCCCATTGCTATGGACACGTGGTTGTTCTTGGATTGAACTTCAGCGTCCTCCAAGACGGAGTCTCTCTTGTTGAGAGAGTCGTGGGTGGTCTTCTGCTTCTGGGGGCAGTCCAGGGGTAAGGGCCCTTCATCGCCCTTGCAGGTGAGGAAGTCGTACGGCGGAGGTGGGCCCAATGGCGGTATATTCTTTATGTGGACACTGCACAGATGGCCCTTGAGGCCAGGGCTGTCCCTCAGCGCCCCGTACCCGTCGACGAAGGAGGTGTTGTTGAAAGCAGGTCCACTGTGAGAGGTCTTGTCAGGTTCGTCGTGGTGTTCCCCGTCGTCCCGGTAACAGCAGCAGGGGAGGCAGCCCTTGCGCCAGGCGACCAGCAGGCACTCTACGACGACGCCGAAGACGAGGAAGCTGAGCACGAAGTAGAGGAAGGCGAAGTAGTCGTAGCCGACCTGACCGCGGAGACGGTACTGCAGCAGAGGGCAGGCGCAGAAGCAGAGCAGGAGCACGACGACGGTGAAGGAGCAGATGACGCAGGGGAAGGCGACGACGAGGGTGCCGAGGATTCGCTTGTTGGGGCGTCGTCGCCTGCGCCTGCTGGCGGCGGCGGGGACCCTGGGTGTTGACTCATAGACGTCCTGACGTACCTCGGCGAGCTCTTCAGCCTCGAGTGTCGCCTCGTTGACGTCCTGACGTACCTCGGCGAGCCCTCCAGCCCGGGTGTCGACTGGCGGCCCACGACGAGGGAGGTGTGGCGGGCTGTCTCCATCTCCCCGTACGTCGACGACCACTGTGTCCGCTCACACTCACACCTGCGGCGACAAACGTAACCGGTCCAGTACGCCAGCACGCGCTTCTGACTGCCGTGTCGAAGCACACATCACAACTAAATGGGACTAACCATAATTATAGCTTGTCTCGCCTTGAGAGCGTCCCACATATGAGACGGTGTCCATGAACTGGCTTTCATTATCTTCACAATGTCCATAAACTCTTGCCATCGTTTCAAAATAAACCATCACTTGGAAACTAATAAAGACAGAGCATTCCAGTTTGTTTTAAAAATTCTGCACCTAAAAATTTTTTTTTGTGCTATGTTACGGAATTGTTTCGAATAAAAGTAGAGACATCCCAGGAGTGGAGAGGAGTTCTTGAGCGACGATGAAGGTGACGCGAGGTGAGTTTGGAGCAGCATTGGAATACAAGAGCGGGGGAAATGGAAGATCCCCGAGAAAACCCATCGAACAGTGGTGTCTTCCGGCACGATTCCCACGTGCAAAAATCCCGGAGCGACCCCCGCTGGGAATCGAATCCGGTTCTTCTTAGTGAGAAGCGATTCACCGCGGCTCCCAAATTTCAGGAGATGGTTAAATTTGTCATCACCCGGTCAATCCAAGTCTGTAACTGTCACATTATGGAATTATCGCCGTGGGTTTGGGGAGAAATTTTCAGTGAAAACGACCAAATAGGAGGCGGTTCAAAATTTCTAGAGAGACAGGTATTGTGAAAGAAGTTCCTCGACGTGGACATCACATCCGCCTGCGCCCCAAGTAACCGTTGGCAATGCGCGAGCTGCATTCCAACACAGGCCTAGGAAGTCGATCACCGTGCTTCCCGTGAACACACAGACCTAGGAAGTCGATCACAGTGCTTCCCGTGAACACACAGGCCTAGGAAGTCGATCACAGTGCTTCCCGTGAACACACAGGCCTAGGAAGTCGATCACAGTGCTTCCCGTGAACACACAGGCCTAGGAAGTCGAGCACAGTGCTTCCCGTGAACACACAGGCCTAGGAAGTCTATCACAGTGCTTCCCGTGAACACACAGGCCTAGGAAGTCGAGCACCGTGCTTCCCGTGAACACACAGGCCTAGGAAGTCGAGCACCGTGCTTCCCGTGAACACACAGGCCTAGGAAGTCGATCACAGTGCTTCCCGTGAACACACAGGCCTAGGAAGTCGATCACAGTGCTTCCCGTGAACACACAGGCCTAGGAAGTCGATCACAGTGCTTCCCGTGAACACACAGGCCTAGGAAGTCGATCACCGTGCTTCCCGTGAACACACAGACCTAGGAAGTCGATCACAGTGCTTCCCGTGAACACACAGGCCTAGGAAGTCTATCACAGTGCTTCCCGTGAACACACAGGCCTAGGAAGTCGAGCACCGTGCTTCCCGTGAACACACAGGCCTAGGAAGTCGAGCACCGTGCTTCCCGTGAACACACAGGCCTAGGAAGTCGAGCACCGTGCTTCCCGTGAACACACAGGCCTAGGAAGTCGAGCACCGTGCTTCCCGTGAACACACAGGCCTAGGAAGTCGAGCACCGTGCTTCCCGTGAACACACAGGCCTAGGAAGTCGAGCACCGTGCTTCCCGTGAACACACAGGCCTAGGAAGTCGAGCACCGTGCTTCCCGTGAACACACAGGCCTAGGAAGTCGAGCACCGTGCTTCCCGTGAACACACAGGCCTAGGAAGTCGAGCACCGTGCTTCCCGTGAACACACAGGCCTAGGAAGTCGAGCACCGTGCTTGCCGTGAACACACAGGCCTAGGAAGTCGAGCACCGTGCTTCCCGTGAACACACAGGCCTAGGAAGTCGAGCACCGTGCTTCCCGTGAACACACAGGCCTAGGAAGTCGAGCGCCGTGCTTCCCGTGAACACACAGGCCTAGGAAGTCGACACCGTGCTTCCCGTGAACACACAGGCCTAGGAAGTCGAGCACCGTGCTTCCCGTGAGCACACAGGCCTAGGAAGTCGAGCACCGTGCTTCCCGTGAACACACAGGCCTAGGAAGTCGAGCGCCGTGCTTCCCGTGAACACACAGGCCTAGGAAGTCGACACCGTGCTTCCCGTGAGCACACAGGCCTAGGAAGTCGAGCACCGTGCTTCCCGTGAGCACACAGGCCTAGGAAGTCGAGCACCGTGCTTCCCGTGAACACACAGGCCTAGGAAGTCGAGCACCGTGCTTCCCGTGAACACACAGGCCTAGGAAGTCGAGCACCGTGCTTGCCGTGAACACACAGGACTAGGAAGTCGAGCACCGTGCTTCCCGTGAGCACACAGGCCTAGGAAGTCGAGCACCGTGCTTCCCGTGAACTGCAGGAAGCGAGATCGCTACTCCATACAGTCCTGCGTCAGAGGTTACACCTTCATGCGTACAAAAAGAAAATGGTCCAACCTTCGCAGCCAAAATACTGCCATCTGCGTTGTGCATTCGCGTGTTATATGCTAACCGTCACTTGCAAAGATAAACGAGTAAGTAAAAAAGTTCCTTTTTTTTACATGAAGCCACGTTAGAGCTTGAATATTCGGAATGTTTAGAATGAAAAATTCCGTTGCTGGTGGAGGGGGTTCTTGATGATCCAAACGCATGGCCCCCACGCTCTCCTGACATCTGCCGTTGGACTTATTTCTAAGGGGATGGCTTGTACGATCACTGGCAAGTGACATCGCTACCCTGTGCGCAAGGGTAAAAGAAGCTATGCAAAAAGTTTGTGACAAAACACTGGCCCGTACATAGACAGAACTCGAATATGATCTTGGGAGATCTTGCAAGACATTTTCAAACAAACTGCAGAGCTCTGTCTTTAATAGTTTCCAAGTTGCGATATTTTGATATGACAGTTGGAAGTTAGGGACATCCTGTACATGCCAGGAAACAGAGACAATTAAGTAAGTCCCTCACGTGTCACAGATATAATTCCATGCTGAAATTATATTCCTCAGTCCAATGAACAGCTGCTGCTAATAGCATCATATGACAAAGCTTCGTAACCATACTAGCACAGATCAAAACGAAGATTATGTCTAAAATGTATCTATATGTATAACTGAAAAGCTTAAAAGGGCAACACTCGAAATGAATGAAATCGTTTTCTTTTTGTTTCATACGCCACGATCCGAAACACCAGAAAATGAAATGGAAATGTTTTCGTGCTTAACAGTTTGCAACTTAGGAACAACCAAAGTACCTTTGTTCAATTGTTTTGTTAACTTGACAAGAAATATATATTTCACTTGAATTAATATATAGTAATTATACAAATACGATTGTGTGACTTGGTACGATCGTCGTACAATGGCCTCTCTGAACCACTCGTTGTTTTACTTCACGCTTACCGTTAAGTATCCTGAAATAGTTCATTTTCAAAGTGGCTTGTGAGAAGGGCGTGGAAAATACGCAATCATTTGATTAACATTGTCGCCAACCTACAATTACTTAATTTAATGTAAAAATATTTCAAGATCACCCCTGATCACTCAGTTTGCTACTTTAACTGGTGGAACACTATTGTTTTATTGGTGAAAAGTCTGCAGAAACGTTCAGCGCAGGTCCGTGTAACAGTTTCGCATGTTTCCGACCAGTATACAATATTTTGGAGTACAACATCGTGGAAAGGCGTTTTGAATTATGTCGGAGGGTTCGGGAATATTATTTTTCATGTGCGTGATGTGTTTAGAATGTTATTAGTACATCGCCTGAAGTGTCTGATCTTTCCGTATATCGGTATAATGGGAACAAGTTAAGCGGTTTGAATTTAAAAAACGCGTATTTCGAACACTGAAACGTAATTGGAGCGGCATGTAGGCGGCGTCCTTAAAATACTCGCCGCTAATATTTACAATCAACCAGCGGGCTAATATAAACCCTTGAGTATACCGCAGCAATCTTAGTACTGAAGTGGAGCGGCTGGAAACACATCGTTTGAAATCGAAATGGAAAACACATCGTTTGAAATCGAAATGGAAAACACATCGTTTGAAATCGAAATGGAAAACACATCGTTTGAAATCGAAATGGAAAACACATCGTTTGAAATCGAAATGGAAAACACATCGTTTGAAATCGAAATGGAAATACATGTTTACTTAGTCTACCTTTGCTTTCCTCATTTTGTTTTTTAAACAGTAAGACGTATAAATTAATCTTAATTTTCGTTGCTCAAAAACATAATTCAAAATCACGTTAATTTTTACGCGTGTCTGCCTGTGATTGGCTAAACTTATCACTTGAGTGGTGTTTAAATTTCTGGAATGTTTTCTGTTGTGAACCTTTAGCATCAAGAATAAGTAAATCGATTGTTTACGCTTTGGCCGGAGCCAAGGTGTTGGGCAAATGCCTACTGTCCAAGTCGCGATGCTCAACTATTTTAACTGCGCACATCGCGGAACCAATGGCCCTCACGTGGTTACATGATTGAGTTAATTTTTAAATAAGGCGGGGGAGTTCACAATGACAGACTGCAGGAGCTATAAGTGTTATTAGGGACCCTGTCCACTAATCATGCAGACACAAATTTAGATCGGGAATCTGTGTTCAAGAAAGGCATGCCCCGCGCATCAGTTCTAAAGACAACAGTTTAAAATAAAAAAGTATTCTACTTGACTTATCTGAAGTAATATTGGCACGTTAAGAAATATTGCCAATATTTATGTTTAATATTTTCTTTCTAAAATTTAACATTTACAGTTTACAAAAACAACTATGAATGTAAGTGTGTGTGTGTGTGTGTGTGTCTGTGTGTGTGTGTATATATATATATATATATATATATATATATATATATATATATATATATATATATATATATATAAAGTTTCTTAACGTGGTAGTACTTTATGAGAAATTTGCGTTGAACAATTTCTTTGTTTTGAACAGTTATAATTAAAATTGACGCATTGATAAGGGATTTCTATTCAACATTGACTCCTCTTTAGAGATTCGTGGCTACAGGTTTGGTAGACACAGCCCTGAGCTCCGACCGTTTATGTAATAATGTTTCAAATATCGTACCTTTAATACGCCCAGCGACACGGTGTCCTTCCAGTAAGCCAGGTGTAGACGCGCGACACTCCTACTGCTACAGAAAACAAAACCGTATCGCCAGCCCGAGACGCTGTGACGACGGCCGTGCACTCAGGAGTACATGGGAGATGTCATGTTGTAACTGTGTGAAGATACCTGGAGATAGGCGGTTTTACTGTGGACGCTATAGCCGCCATGTTGACTGTAGCCCAGAACATTGTGGTTACGTTAGAGAATGTGGTTAGGAGAAAGGATACATTCTTAGCGTCTGGTGTTGAACAAAGCCGTATCGCCCGCCCGAGTGACGACGGCCGTGCACTCAGGAGTACACAGGAGATGGCATGTTTTAACTGTGTGAAGATACCTGGAGATAGGCGGTTTTACTGTGGACGCTATAGCCGCCATGTTGACTGTAGCCCAGCACATTGTGGTTACGATAATGAATGTGGTTAGGAGAAAGGATACATTCTTAGCGTCTGGTGTTGAACAAAGAGGATGAGAACTAAAATGATAATAATAATAATGTATATTACAATTCACGCGTGAAGTTTCTCTAGTTTATTATCGGCTTGTGTTAGTTGTGTAATCAAATATTTTTTCTCGTAAAACTAAAGATCGTGAGACCACATACGCCTAGTATTCGGTTATGGGTGACAATAAGTACCAGTTTATAGTGAAAGAATCGTGCTACCATTGCCGTGTAGTAGAATATGGTTTACGTCCAGTTTTAATAATTATAGTTTTCCTAAAATATACTTACGGTACCTGCTAGTATGTTGGCGACGTCACACTTTTAATGTTGACGTTTCGATGCAAGAAAGGACGTATTTCTTGAAAGCGTATGGACTTACAAAAATACGGCATTGTAGTTGATTTTCGTGTGGCAGTGGGCAAATGTTATAGGTACATGTTTAGCCGGTTGCCTATAAGTAATGGAGTGCAACGAAACAGCGACCAGCAGCCTAGCATCATTTCTAGATGGGGACGTTCACATGTTCTTGAACCACGAATAAATCATTATTTTCTGGCCTTTCTATTTTTAGTTTCTAACACTGACAATGACTCGAGAGTTTTGTTTCCAATATGACTTCATCTCTTGTGTACATATTTAATGTCAATATAGTAAATGGTTTCTGGTAGATAAATTCAAATCCGATTTTTCCCTCTCTCTACATTACATTAGTTCTCTGTTCTAATACAGATTTATATTTTTTTTTAGCTTGTATTGTAGGGTACAGTTTTGTTTATTGCACCTAAAATGTTGGACAGAGTTAAGTTACCTGTTGTACGTGTATAAGTAAAACACTGAAATTAAAATTGTTACTGCACTGGACAATCAAGTATTTCAGCAACTTTTCAGAAGAAAAAAGGGAGGCGGGAGAGATTTCTGGATAATTGTACTTTCTAAATCTACAAAAATTGTGTTTCATCTTTCTCCTAAAGTGCATTTAGTAGAGCTTAGTCAGTCACTAGCCACGATTTTAATTTAGCCAAACATGCCAAAAAATTTCATACTGAGGAAGGAAAACACTTCTTATTTTATTTCAAACAATAGAACTGATTACATTGGGACATGATATCTCTACATACACTTTTTAGAGATAATAAAGAGACCGCCCTATTATCATGGTTAGGTTAAAATGTATGAAAACTTATTCACTAACATTTTAGGTTAGTTTGGGTGGTTTAATTAGATTAGGAAACATGGTTGCACTACAATGGGTGAACGGTGCATGCATCACAATTGTGTCGCTAACAAGTTCACGTGTACTAACCACAGACAAACTTGAGATGGAATTTCTTTGTTGTTACATACCAACTTGTGCAATTATTATTTTTAGTGTGAAATTATCCTCTGCAGACATTTAAAAAAATATTGAGTTCCAATACCTCAGAACCACGCTGCAGAAACTTGACAAACACCCGACCCTCTAAGAAAAATCATCGTCGCTAGCAGCAGTTCATTCAGCTGAACCTGTAATGCTGCCTGCAGCAGTAACTTTCAATGCTGCCTGAAGCAGTAACTTTCAATGCTGCCTGAAGCAGTAACTTTCAATGCTGCCTGCAGCAGTAACTTTCAATGCTGCCTGAAGCAGTAACTTTCAATGCTGCCTGAAGCAGTAACTTTCAATCCTGCGGCAGCACTTTGGGCCACACATACTGTACTAGTGAAAATGACATTTGATTTACAAATAACTCATGATTAAAATTATGCAGTTTAGCTGCATTTAAGAAAATGGGAAGTACAAAAAATTGGAAAATTACATTTTTCAGCTCCGAAGATAATGCTGTCATCCTGGTATTTTATGTCGTCTGAACAAACAAAAAATAAGCTGAGAGATGTATATTTTATTTCATGTGAGGCGAGATGTAAATTTAATTTAATGCGAGACTTGCTGTGTGTATTCAGTCAGAGCACATCTAATCTAACAGTTGTTAATGATAGTGATAGATTTACGAGTCGCTTAACAGCTGAGAATTTCAGTGTTGATGGGGGTGAAGTGAGGTGGATATATAGCAGCATTGAAATGTTATGGTGGGGGTAACCGCAGAGCCCTGAGAAAACCAGCATCCAGTGGCAACATCCACCATGTTTCCCAAATGCGAACATCCTGGGCGACCTCGCCAGGATTAAAATGGTTCTCATAGAAAAACAGTCATGCAGGATTTAACATCTGATAATGGTACGTGAAATAAAATGCATGTGGTTTAAATACACTGCTACAACCTATAGGTTGTTCACGGTAAAATGAGCACTTTTGTAAGACCTGCTTAAGATATACTTGTATTCACGTTGTGTATTCCTACGCCTTATGTAAAATTAACATTGTCATGGGCCACACAGCTTTATTCAAGCGTCGGTAAAGTGAAACTGTGGATATTTAAGAAAAGAAAATATTTTACAAATCCGGTCATTTTTACACTCTTGCATTTAAAAAAAAACAGAAAGCGAAATTAATAATTTTAGTTATCACAAATGGCTACTTAAAACTTTTTATTTGACGTTAAGTTATGGAACTATTTTCTGTCTATCATTACCAACTTCAATGGGCGTATGTCCTCAGTGCGCCCGTTAAAATATATGCAGGTAGGGGCAGTAATTTTTTTTGTAAGGTTGATTTCAAAAGTGCTCACTTTATATTGAACAGCCTTTACCTGTGTGTACACACACATGCAGATATATATACATAAATATACTTACAGCAGAACAATATAATAATGTCCTGGACATATATATATAAACAAGTACTGCAACATTATCAATAAGATGGTAAATAATACAGTGCTCAGATAACGCACCTGTATGTCAAATGCAGTTGCAATGGACACTACACTTGTTAGTACAACGAGGACATAGTCCTCGCTTGAACCTGTGGATTATAAGAGCGGCAAGACGGAGACAAGAAGGCAGTTCCCCTTAGGCTCAACATGGAACACATATTGTTTATTTTCGCACCAAGCCTACCTGTATGCATAACAATTATTTAAGTTTTCGCAGGTCTTTCAGTTGAAATTTACTAGCAAGACTACATCTTTGGAGTGTGCACTTATCCAGTTCCCACAGTTAAAAAAACCTCAATTTGTTACTTAAATTGTGTATAATCTATGAAGCATCCTAAGATTACTTGATTATTAAACCCCTTTTCACCAGCACCCATATGCAATGAAGTTAAATTGAAATGGTCCATAGCATCAGAATTATATAAATTTAAAAGAATTTTGGTTAGGTGAGTTTTTCATGGTACTACATCAAATTACCGTTAGCTAGGCTGCATGCCTGCACACACTCACTGTTTGCTAGGCTGCATGCCTGCACACACTCACTGTTTGCTAGGCTGCATGCCTGCACACACTCACTGTTTTCTAGGCTGCATGTCTGCACACACTCACTGTTTGCTAGGCTAATAAACTCCGCAACACACGTGTAAGAACAGCTAGTACAATGTTATGGGCTATAGGCGATCCACGGTAAAGTGAGCAGTCTTGAAAGCCCTCCCATTTGGAATAATAGTAAATAAATAAATTTTGTTTCAGCCTTAGACGCTAGTTTCTGATTGGAGTAAAATATATACACTGTGTTTAACACTTACATGGAAAAATGTATTTTAAAACGTGGTGGAAGGATGAAATATGGCTGAAAGGAAAAGGTAACTAGGGCCTCAAAAGTGCTCACTTTACCGTAAACAGCGTTGTTTTCACTGCGCGGTATAGGGCGTAGCCACAGAATAAAGAATGGATAACAGAAGCCACACGGAGTAGCTGTGCCAGCGCTCTGATTGGCCACTTGGTCTCGGCGCGTACAACAACCGCCATTCTATATGTAGAATTGGCGGTGCAATAAACACAGCAATTCGCTCCAATTACACTGAAATGTTTCAATTTGTATGTGAAGTGATTTGCGTGCGATATTGATCAACATTATTCCGTCTATTCGAAGAAATAATGCGACTACGCGAGTGAAAAATCTTGGTGCACATTCTGTGCTTTGATCTTGGCCATTGCGCGTTCTTTATTAAAATTAATGTACAGCGCGTATTTGTGTGTCTAGCATATAGAAATGAAGAAAGCATGGTTTTATATTTGTTGTATGTGTAACGTAGGTACGTGTAATTATATTTGAAGAACTATAAGAGACTTCAAGGAAGTAGGTTTCAGTGCAATACACTACCTTGTTTTCACTGCCTGCACATCTGCATTTTACAGTAAACTATTCTTTACGTAGATTATTGCATTTCACATGGCATTCATTACAGCCAACATCTTGTGTGCGTTTTATTTCTTTGATGTCTCGTTACCGATTACTCAGGCCAAGATTACACTGTTAGCTGTTCATCCCCGAGGCTGTTTTGTGGTTAACTTACTGTACTAGAGCTATTTAGTTATTATTTTATTTTATTGTTAGTTAATACGCTGTTGAAGTCGTCTGCTAGTGCGTCGCAAGTACGCAGCCGTACCGGAGACAGAAAAGTTTTGTTTACATTGAATAGTCTTACATAACCTTTAGCTTTGCTCGTAATAAAATTGCTTTTTTGCCGGGCATTAATGGCAAATCACATCGTAAACAAATACAAGGCTACACCTTATACAAAATGCCACTCTTGCAATTTTTGTCTCCCCAAGCCAGCAGATTTGAAGTGCCAAACAATAAATCAGCTGTTTGTCAACACAAAAATATACAACCAAATCAGTTCTCATATTTTTAATAACTAATAAATGTAGCCTTCCTGATTTGCATTTTCTATGGCTTCTCAAACTCACTCCATGCAATTTCAGGGGTGACTCATTAATAAAGGCATGGCCAATTCCTTCCTTGTGTTCCCTTCATTGTGTTCTTGGTTTACAATGAACCTGTTGTCGACAAGATGTTAAGTAAAATAAATTGCGTTTACTCGTGTGTTTAGATGGTGATGTATTTAACGGTAGGCTCTAATCATTGCAGTAAATGACAGATGTTTACATTTTATCGTTATACAAAGGTAGTTAAAACAAGGCAAATCTTTTCCTGTAACTACACCATCTGCAAAATTGAAAAACTTAACGTGATTTTCATTAAACGCTATTTCACTCTTCTGCAGTATTTATGAAATTCTAATTTTGAGGGCATCTAATTGGACGTAAGCTTATTTTAATATTGATGATGAATCGTGGGTATTTACAAGAAGGTGTGCTTCGTAAAACAGCGAATACTCTAGCCGCTGCACCACCACGGCCTCCAATCATCTTAAGGAGGGAGGAGTTGAGAGAGGTTTAGGTGGTTTGTAACAACCAAGGTGTTGAGAGCCAATGAGGGTGAAATATGGCAGATATGGAGCAGCACTGAAATGAAAGGGTGAAGAAACAGGAAAACTTCGAGGAAACAAGCCATCCAGCAGCCAATCAGCACAATTCCTACATGTGAAAATCTGCGAGTAACCTCACAGGGAAACAAACCTCGAACACATTGGTGGAAGTCAAGTGTCCTACCACTATGACCACTGCAGCTCTCCTCCCCCCCCCCCCTTCCCCTTAGGAAAGGAGGAGAGAAACCTCTTTTCTTCAGTTATATTTGGGTAAAGTCAATTACAAAGTTGAATTTAAAAAAATGATTGTAACAATTAACATAATTCTCTACCAGCTTATCATTGATCTGATTTCTGAATGGGAGGGACAGTATTTGGCACATCTTCAATTTTAATTTTTTATAATTATACTTACTTGATTCTTTTTTAGGAAGTTGTCAGATATAATAAATATGTTGCAATGTACCTACATACATGTGTACAAACAGCATTAAAGATGGGATTCAGAGACAAAAATACAGAAAAGAACATTAAATTAAAGAAAATTATTGAGAAGTCATGTATCCCTGTAAGTTGCATTTGAAAACTTTCGCAGTAGACCTAGGTACTCAATTGTAAAACATTGGTAAGTATTTTGACAAGTTGGTGATAATGTTTCACTATAGTGGTATCATCATCACCCACAGTTTTGAATATTCACCAGATCTGCAGTAGTGACACATGAAACAAATAATAAATTATTTTGGATGTGCACTGTTGTAGCAGAGTTTATGTTACAAAAAAACTAGAATTACACATACAAACACACAAAACCAAATATAAATAGTTGTCCACAGGTACATGAACGCACAGAATTCTGCAGAAGGAATCGTTTAGTTGCAGCAAGACCACTGTGGGTGTATGTTTTGGTTGTGTCCATCATTAGTTTCTTGTTTAGTTAATTTTCTGCTTACTAACTGAATTCCTTCCACACATTTCTCTGTGTTCTTCACGTAGGCCTGCCTATCTGAAACTATTCCTGGTTGGTTTCATGTGTCTGTATGTTCGTATGTGTAATTATAGTTTCTCCGGCATGAACTCTGCTGCAAGGGCAAGTGTACAGTACAATTTTTCATTTGATGTATAATATCTATACAGACTTACATGAATGATAAAATGTAAGAAATTTTAGCTCGAGAGAAATGTTTTAATAGAACCAGTGCTTAGTTAAATAATCATAAATCATAGCAACCGTTTATGGTAAGGAAACATGACAAAATGGCTGTATCTCGCACGTGTAGTAAATAACCCCAGCGTTAATAGCTCTCCCAAGTAGGCAGAGATTGTCCTTATTTACATCTTGAACATGGCAGTTACAAACACTGCATTTATCAGCTTGTTTATCGGACTACTGAAGGGAAAATACATTTTACATGTCAACTGCGAATTTGATTGATTATGCATGGTCACGATAATGAAAGTAAACAAACAAACATGGGTTGAATGAACTTACTCGGGGGTCGAAACGTGTGCTCAATCACTACGTATTTGCAAAGGTGAAAATTAATACTACCAGGTATTGCTTAAATATCTCGTTTCTTACAAATGCCAGATTTGTTTCTGGGAATTATTTCTACAGATAAAATACACGACTGCACAAAAGCAGTCGGATAAGGTAAACACAGCAGGCTAACGACCGAAATCCACATAACATGTAGTTGAAAACAACATATATATATATATATATATAATTATTTCATTGTAGTGTAAAAACCTTACGATTATGTGAATTGTGACAGGCTATGGCTCAAGCAAAATACAAGAATACGAACCTAACCTATATGCAAATGATGTGGACAAGTAGTTTTGAAATTTAAAGTTACTCCTGAGCACAACCCATATAATTTCTAAAGCATGTGTATTAAATATTACAGTTCCACAACACTTTCAGGATTATTTAGGCCTAATTGCTCGCGTTCTTAATTCAGTAGCTAGCTTGGAGAATGAGAGCACCGAAGGAAGCTTAAATGGCGTGTTTTCTCAGGGTCCGGCTACAATTGATACATAACACATTGACAGTTATAACGATAAGCACATATTTAATGTTTCTCATCATTTTACAGTGAAATAACACTAACTATTTACTCGTGGAACTTTAATTCACTGAAAATTACGATATAGCTCAACTGAAATACATTCAACACGTGGTTAAAGTGTGCCCCGAAAAGATGGCGACCAAAAAGTAAACAAATACCAGCGAGTTCGGTGAAAATGCCTCCATGTCTCTTCTGATGTACTCTGTATTCTGTGGCGTAGCCGCCCGTCCGCTGGAACAGGCAATAAAGGCGTCAACCTGGCGGCTTTGGTCTGGCAGGAATGTCAACATTACCCCGCGCTGACCACAAGGCATCGCGTAACGATGAGCCTGGGGGGAGGGAGTCGTTCGTTGACATTCCACTTTGAAGGACACGAGCGTCTGGCGCGCCATATCCACGCCTCGGCCAAGATCGTGGTCGCTCGGAGATCTTCGTGTCTGGCGCACACATTGTTGTAACGTTTATTGTACTCAGGGAGGCGTTAAAAACTTTACTCCGAGAGTAGAGTAAACTGATAGAGAGTAGCGACTGAGGAAAGCAAAAGTAAACATGGTTTTGGAACGGGCATGATGTAAATAGCATTCTGCGTTCACAACTATGTAGCAATCAATGCAAATGCCAAAAGTTTAACTGATATCTCAATAGGTTAACTCATATACCTTTCCCCAATTTATTTCTTTCCCAAAATATTAGTTATGTAAATAAACAGCTTCACTTGCCGCAAATTAATCATAAACATTACTTGAAAAATGCAACCTTTATAAAAGTTAACTTTTAAATAAAAATAAATTCCAATTAGTTTAATTTGACTAAACTCTCCGAATTTTTTGTTTGCAGTTTTGGGCCACTTCCAAGAGCGAGTAAAACATTTTCTCGCAGAGTGGTTTGGGACAGCCAAAGAGAAATGTTTACTGGCGGAGCAACTTTTCGAAACGGCGTCCAGGTTGGCAAGTACAATGCTGTTAATTTGGCAACTGGAAATTTTCGCCGCCAGGAGGCACTGTCGTCGCATGTGAACTCGAGTTATATATACTGTTTGCATAAGGGCATGGTATTCCTCACGTTGTTTGGAGTGGTGCATTTTCTTGACAGAACGTGAAGTGAACCTCATTGTAATAGTTTTTTCGATTCATCACACAAGGTCGACTTTCTTTACTCTACTGTTTGTAATCAATAATTCTTCATATTAATACAGCATCTTCAATGGTAGCCATTTTGGTTGTTTGGACACCACGCACTGAATGATGGGTAATTCGGCGTTGCCTAAGCGCGAAAAGTAAAAGATGTCTCAATTTTTTTTGGGGCAGAAAGCCAGAAGCAGCTAGCCACACTCTGATTGGCTGTTGCCACAAAAACGATACATAAATACGAACATGCTTCTATTTTGATTATTTTAATTTAAAGAACAAAGATTTAAATTATTATTATGTGTTCTGGTGTTTTGTGTATAAATCACAAAGTCAAAAATGTAACAAAATAAGTATTTCTATCTCTTTTTTTAATTTCAGGTGACACACTTGTAACATACGTTTTTATTGGATGAATTTAAGAAAGTCGAAGTTGTAACTACTTTTAGTTATTGATATTTTATTTTTGTGATGCCAATGCCGTTGTAAGTTTGTGTCTGTAATACTTAAGTGATCTTCCCTAGGCTATTTCTTTGTTTTGTTTGCCGGTGTGTAGAATCGGAGTGTATTTTTGTTTAATTGTGCTTCAAATATATTAGTTTTTACTATGAATTCCTGCCTTGTTTGGCCGTTACTTTCACGAATTCTAGTGCGGAAGTTAACATTTCTTGTTCATCTCGTACTCTCGGCCCTGTGCTCTAGAAGAATGCCCTTGTGCGCTATAGAGTGCCTCACTATAAGAATGCAGTAGAGAGTATATGACGTGGTCTGTTGCCAGATGGCTACCGTTTATCAGCAGTCACGAAGTTAAGCTGTGTTGAAATAACAAGTGCATTCACGCACAAATACGTGAAAAAATGGTTATATTGCATAGCTGTGTATAAATGTGAAACTGTTTGGTCAGTAACCCGCTGCAACTAGAGCGAGTCTCGGCGTAGGCGGACGAATCACAAAGCCGGTTCTATATAAGACCATATTTATTTCATTACCTGAAAGAGATTTATAAAGGGACCACATATGTCTAAATACATGTAGCCAAATTATTATAGTTTTCAAAAAATAGCATCGAAAAGTCGAAAATTTCGGAATACAGGAGCCCAAGTTTCTATACTCCTAACAAACCTTGCCAAATAAATCACATGTTATGTAATCTATATAATATAGACCCTACACGACATGTTAATTGCGTATCGAGGATATTTAAGATTCGGTACTCGTGTGGGCGTATACTGTAATCCTGGATCTCTTTTAAAATAGGTATTGATGTTTTTCCCAATACATTTTTATTCGTCCAAGGGAAACTAACCAATATTAATATTATCTTCTTTAAGGACGAATACAAATATGTTGGTACAATCATAAATACCTATTAAAAAATATATTCAGGATGTAAGTACCCGAGTACCAATAGTTTCATATCCCTGACTTAACTAAAGGTTGTTCACCATAAAGCGAGCAGTTTAGAAATGAACCTTAGCAAAAAGTCACTGCTCCTCCATGCATATATTTTAACGGGCGCGCTGAGTGACGTTTGCACAGTAAAGTTGGTAACGATGGCTGTAAAACAGTTCCATATTTTAACGTCGAATAAATAGTGTTAGGTAATCATTTGTGATAACTTAAAAGCATTTCTTTCGCTTTCTGTTTTTTTTTTATGCATCGAAGTGTAAAAATGAGCAGATTTTTTAAAGTTTTTTCCTTTTTTAATAATTTCACAGTTTCATTTGACCGACGCATGAATATATAGTGATGAGGTACATGGCAATGCTAATTTTACATAAGGCGGAATAATACACACCGTGTATGAAAGGAAATCTTAAGCAGGGCTTTCAAAAGAGTTCACTTTACCGTGAACAGCCTACAATATGTTGTGTATAAGATTTAGACCATATGGCTTATGGTTGGCAAAGTTAATTAGGAGCATATGCCGAAATTTTCGACTTTGCGATGCTATACTTTGAAAACTATAATAATTTGGATACAAATATTTAGATTTATGTGGTCATTAAAATCTCCTTCAGACAATGAAATAAAAATTATTGTGAATGACGGCCTTAACCGAGCCTGAGCGAACGTATCCGAGGAGCGGAAGTATTGTCGTGATCTAGGTGCCAACATGGCGTCCGAGGTATGATACGAGGTTCAGACAGGTCGTATAAAACCGCAGTCAAGGGATCGGCTTCACCACAGGCAATTAAAAGGAAATGAAAGAAAATAAACAAAACCAGGACTCTGACATAAGCCAACCTTCTCGAGTCTTGCAACACAGATTGCGGAATAGATCATTAAAAAAAGATCTGCCCATTAAAAGAATTTTGACATCGCTGCTTAAATTTTCCTTGTTGGCTAGTTTGTTTAGTTTCGTAGCTACGTGACAAAAATAACCTTGCTGCAGAATTAATCACTAATTATAAATAAAATACAACGACGTCAAAATGTAATGTAATGTGGAAACAGAAACCGGTGCCAATGGATACAAGTAGACCCACTACATACATATGTGAATAAGAAGTCAGGTGGGGATTCAGAGCAGAGGTTCGTTCCTAAAGTTCTCTCATGTACAGCTCGTTCACGGTAAAGTGGGCACTTTAGAAATGAACCTTAGAAAAAAGGCACTGCCCCTGCCTGCATATGTTTTGATGGACACACTGAGTGACATACGCCCAGTGAAGTTGGTAACGATGGATGGAAAGTAGTTCCATATCTTAACGTACAATGAAAAGTGTTTGGTAACAATTTTTGATAACTTAGAATTATTTCTTTCGCTTTCTGTTTTTCTTTTTACGCATCGAAGTGTAAAAATGAGCAAATTTGTAAAGTTTTTACTTTCTTAGTAATTTCACAGTTTCATTTTACCGGCGCATTAATATTGTGATGAGGTCCATGGCAATGTTAATTTCGCATAAGGCGGAAGAATGCACAACGTGTTTACAAGTAGATCTTAAGCAGGGCTTTCAAAAGTGCTAATTTTATCGTGAACAAACTATAGCAGTGAATGAGATGTAAATGTAGCTAATGCTGAAAGAAAATAAAGAGCATAAGCTATGAGAAGTTTTAAAACTTTTTTGAGTGCTGCTGACGTAATACTACATCACAACACTGCTGCAAGGAGCTTCCGGCGCCATAAAAATGTCTGATTTCTTTATTGAAGACGTTTAAGACGTTAGAGAGGAATCCACGGGAAATAACAATTGACGACTCCAGGCCACATGCTATTAGATGCCTCCAGACCACATACTATTACACGCTCCAGGTCACATAATATTAGATTCCTCCAGGCTACATGCTATTAGACGCCTCCAGGCCACATACTATTAGACGCCTCCACGCCACATACTATTAGACGCATCCAGACCACATACTATTAGATGCATCCAGTCCAAATTATATTAGACGCCTCCAAGCCACATTCTATTAAACGCCTCCAGGCCACATACTAATTGATGCCTACAGGCCACATACTATTAGACGCCTCAAGGCCACATACTATTAGATGCCTACAGGTCTCATACTATTAGACGCCTCCAGGACACATACTATTAGATGCCTCCAGGCCACATACTATTAAATACATCCAGGCCACATACTATTAAATGCATGCAGGCCACATTATATTAGATGCATCCAGGCCACATACCATTAGATACCACCAGGCCACATACTATTAGACGCCTCCAGGCCTCGTACTATTAGACACCTCCAGACTACATATTATTAGACACCTCCAGACCACATACTATAAGATGACTCCAGGCCACATGATATTAGACGCCTCCAGGCCTCATTCTATTAGATGCATTCAGGCCACATACTATTAGATGCCTTAATGCCTCATACTATTAGACGCCTCCAGGCCACATGCTATTAGACACCTCCAGGCCACTTGCTATTACATGCCTCCAGGTCACACACTTTTAGATGCCTCCAGGCCACATACTATTACACGCCCACAGGCTTCATTCTATTAGACGCCTCCAGACCACATTCTATTAGACACCTCCAGACCACATACTATTAAATGCATCCAGGCATCATACTATTAGACACCTCCAGGCTTCATACTATTAGACGCCTCCAGACCACATACTATTAGAGACCTCCAGACCACATATATTTAAATGCATCCAGGCATCATACTATTAGACACCTCCAGGCTTCATACTATTAGACGCCTCCAGACCACATACTATTAGAGACCTCCAGACCACATACTATTAAATGCATCCAGGCCACATAATATTAGACAACTCCAGACCACATACTATTAGACACCTCCTGGCCTCATACTATTAGACGCCTCCAGGTCTCATACTATTAGACGCCTCCAGACCACATATTATTAAATGCATCCAGGCCACATACTATTAGACACCTCCAGACCACGAACTATTAGACGCCTCCAGACCCATATATTAGACACATCCAGGCCTCATACTATTAGACACAAATCCGTACCACATACTATTAGACGCCTGCAGGCCACATGCTATTAGACACCTCCAGACCACTTACTGTTAGACGCCTCCAGGCCCCTACTATTAGACACCTCCAGACCTCATACTATTAAATTCCTCCAGGCCACACACTATTAGACGCCTCCAAGCGTCATACTATTAGACGCCTCCAGACCACATACTATTAGACACCTCCAAGCCACTTGCCATTAGACGCCTCCAGGCCACATACTGCGATGAGGTAGCATCGAAACGGCACGGCGATGGGACGTAATATAGCGTCGGTTATGTTCCGCTCCCTCTGAAATTTAAGCTCTGGCTATTGAGTTTGAACACAGCAATCTGTTTACAGATGAATAAATATTGTAAATAGAGGCTAGCTGTTCTGCAGCGGGGTTTTCTGGCCTTGGCACTTTTCAACGACCACATTTACGTTTCAGCAACCAACATTTCCAATGCGCACCAATATATTGATTTCATTTATGTTATAAGAAAATATTCGCATTAAAATTTTCCCTACGTAGTTAAAAACAAAACAGACACAAGGGTTACAATGTGAAATTAGGCAGAGCGAGGCGCTGTCGCAGTGGAACTCGACATGAGGAACTATGAGACATGCCTCCATCGACCGATGCGTGTGGTCCCTCTACCACGTGCTCCAACTAGGTTACAGTGTGTGTGACTTAATGGCTGTTCACGATCAAGTGAGCACTTTGGAAATTTACCTTAGAGAAATGCATATATTTTGCCGGGCGCAGAACGTGATATGCGTCCAGTAAAATTGGCATCGACGAATGGAAAGTAGTTCCATATCTAAACGTAGAATAAAAGGTGTAAGTAACCATTTGGGATGATTTAAATTATTTCATTCTCTTTCTGTTTTTTTTTTAATACATAGAAGTAAAATTGAGCAGATTCGTAAAATATATACTTTTCTAATAATTTCATACTTCTTCTTGATCGGCGCATGAATAAAGTGATGAGGTCCATGGAAATGTTAATTTTACATAAGGCCGGGAAATGTACTACGTGTATACAAGTAGATCTTAAGCAGGGCTTTCAAAAGTGCTCATTTTTCCGTGAACAGCCTATACACATTGTCCCATGAAACTATCGACGCGCGTCCAAAGTACTGCAATACTCAACGAAAACAACACAATTCAGGCGAGTTGCATCGAGTGCTTTGAATACGTCACGCACATTTAGAGCACTATTCCAGAGCACACCAAGATATCTAGAAAAGTTTTTTTTTTTTTTTTTTCAAAGAACTATATTTCGAAATATACACACACAAATACTCGATCCACCCTCACTGAGCATTTCCTACAGACTTTTTACCAATTAAATGCTAGTCCCGTAGGTACACTTTACACGCCAGTTCACAGCCTTGCGCTTAAATGGCGAGGGTGTACTTGATGCGCGCGATAGTGTAGCGCTTATCGCTGCGCACTTCTAGGCTTCAGAAACAAAAAAATAGCTAGCTGGCGTTTGAGATACACGTTTGTCTCGTAGCTGTGGTTGCATACTAGTCCAGGCGCTGTACCAAACACTGCAACTCTCTTGGATTGCGATCGCCTGTATTTGCATACATTCGTTTATGAATACAGTATTCTTATTTTAACTTCTCTACCAAGCATTTGAATACTTTTAACGGGTATACGTGTTTAAAATCAGACCAACACGTGGAGCACCTCGGCGATCTAACTTTAGCAGGGTGATCCCTTACTATAGGCTGTCCACGGTAAAGTGTGCACTTTTTGAAGCCCTCTCATTTTATATTTTATTTTAACCGTAGACGTTAACTTCCTTGTGTGGTGGAATATACACTCTGTGCTTATTACTTACATAGCAATATTTATCTAACAAGATGGTTAGAGGATAAAGATAGCTGAACGGAGAAAGTAAGTAATGCCTCAGAAGAGCTGACTTAACCGTGAACAGCCTATAGCAGCACGACTGGAATCTCACTCGGCTGTGTTTACAACTTCGATGTGAACATGAGTTTGACGTGGTGAGAGGGGGGAGGGGGGCACGACAACTGCGGCAATCTCGGGCTAGGGGCGAGCATCTCCGGGTAATAAATCTCGCTACTCCGATGCGCTGTGCCAGACCAAACATCTCGCCTCGATGCGTCGAAGTGAACCATAAACGCCAAGAATCCATTTGCTTACTTTCATTTCATTCCCTTGCACCAAAGTAAATACAATCTGCGAACTCAGATGTAGTTACGTGAAACCCACGGCCGTATCTCCAACAAAACCATACAACCTGATGTTTGATTCCACGGAGAAAAGGAACGTTTTGAACCTTATGAAGAGGAATCGTCTCACAGGAAAGATAAGTCTCATTGTGACGTTGAGCACATCACACACACACACGCACGCACACACACACATTGCTACATGACCTTAGTGTGGTGTTGGTGGTCTATAAGAAAGGAAATCTGGTAGCGGTGAAAAACTTTTTTCCTCAGGCCACACAACATACTAATTTTTAGCCTGTAGCTTCCCTTTGGCCGTTGGCCATGTCTTTCTATTGTACGAAGGCATTTTATTACTCGAACGGGCCAATCACAATTGATTATATTTACTCCTGTAATGAAGTCTGTGATTCGCGGGCAGACACCTAAGGGGCGTGACGTTTAAAATGACCCATTCGCGAGAGTACATGGCCCCGAGATGAGTTTTCCGCACAGCGATACGGGCGATAATAGCAACGGCGACCAGCACTACATCGCTCTTACGTGCAAGGCGGTGAACCTGAACGCAGTGCCTCCGCTATCGCGCCTCTCTGTGAACACTGCGATGTTATATCGCGTGTTGAAAGCCCGCAGGTTCAACTACGACTCCTACTTATTCCTCATCTTCCTCCTACTTATTAAGGAAATGGTGCAGACAGACTCTAAAAATGTGATTTTAAACCATTTTCACTACTTTTGAGGCGAATACATCTTTAAATTTGCAACCGTAGTGGGAGGCAATCCAGAATATCCGATGATAACGAAATTGGAGGTTAAAGTTTGGTATTGCAGCTCTGAAGTTATTGTCTACATTCAAAATTCAGTTACACCACTCGATTTCCAAAGGGTCAAAGAATATGTTAAGTTGAGTAAGGACTGCGAAGCATCGCGCAGGGTGAAGGGGGAAAAAGGGGGGAAGGGGGGGGGGGAAATTTTGAATTCGTTTCGCCTCGTCTCATACCTTACACGTAGTATAACTTTTGACTAGGAGAAGCTACGATGCTCGTTTTAGTTTCAATAGACAGCTCTCGTCAAGATCAATCGACTGCGTGTATAAAAACATTTATGTGGTGTGGTTATGGTGAAATTGTATGAGTTTAATGTAAAAAATTAAGAAAACTTAACACAATGTCGACCTATACTCGTTAAAAAGCCAAGTCGAAATACAGAAATCGTATACAGTTGGAAAGAGTATCTCCAAAGCTATCCAGTGATAACCATAAAACCCCATATGATTGAGTGAAGCGGTGCCGGGAACGTAAAATAAACATCAAGGTGTCCGAGCTTGTCAACGTAGACGTATTCCCGTAAAACAAACGGCCGTGTCCCCAACACAGCCACACCCCATTTCTTCGCTTAGAATAAACTTAATATTATAAAAACAAAACTGTACGACTTTAGGCAATTGTTTTCTTTATCTTTTCCGGCGAAAATAGAGGTATTGCCTAGACACTTACTTACTTTACTTACTTCATTTAATTACTTTACTTACGTTACTTACTTTACTTGCTTTACTTACTTACTTTACTTGCTTTACTTACTTACTTTACTTACTTACTCACTTTACTTACTTACTTTCTTACTTACTTTGCCTACTTACTTTATTTACTTTAATTACTTTACTTACGTTACTTACTTTAATTGCTTACTTACTTACTTTACTTGCTTTACTTTACTTACTTTGCTTACTTTACTTACTTACTCACTTTGCCTACTTATTTACTTTACTTACATATTTACTTACTTACTTACTTATTTACGTCTAAACAACGAATGTACAGAAAACATGGCAGGGATACTAACTCTTAAGTGTGTTTAAAATAGAGTTAATCAGGAATTATTTTTTGTGAATCTCGGGTATTTTAAGGTATAAGGAGGAAAAATTTTATAAAAAAATTAAGGAATGAAATCCAGGAAAGTCCTTTCTCATGGTGGCATGGTTGTAAGGGGAAGGGTGTGGGACGCAGTTACTCGGTAAGATTTGACTTCAGTGTAGCTAGAGATATGGCCAGGCATATGTTGAGCGTAGTTCACCAACTGCTCACTTCCTGAAAGCCTAGAACCTGTTGTGTTCACTTACATAACCACAAGCAACTATTAATTGGCATACTCAACAGTATTCATTCGTTCATTCTACGACATGTGAAATGGTTGGGAGAATCATCACCACAAACTTCCGGTGTACGCCATTAGATCTACTCGGCCTCCAAACTCACCTGTATCATTTTCTCGTTTGGTCTTCCATTCTGTGTTATGATTTTCGGTCGATACAGATTGATTTTGTACAGCAGGCGAACGTCACATGTTGGTAGCAAATTTTGTTTGTATTTTTCTATAATACTGTAAAGTTCCAATACTGAAATAAGACAGGTGTAAATAAATGGCTCGAAACAACATAATTCTTTTTGGAAACGATGGATTTAATTTGTTTAATTGTCCAAGGGGTTTATAACATGCGACCCATGTCGCAGCACTTCTTGTTTATCCTGGTGGTTATCATATTGTAAATAAAATTACGGCCACAGCTAGCTAGCTGGAGTATGGCAATCTATAATTCACTGCTACTGGTTTATTGTTTAGTAGAGACAAAAGTATTGTCTCATAATCATAAACTACCGCGAGTGACAAAAGCGGTCGCAACAAACGCAGGATTGTACCCTCGACGCACTGTACTAACATCGCGAGTGCACAAGTAAATATTACAGACTGTAAAAATAAAAATACGACTTGGAACGGCAAAATCTATTCGAGCACTGACGGGAAGTAATATGCAGTAAGGCCTACCACACCCGGTTAGCGTATCAAAACGACTGCTGCACACTTCTTCATTGGCGTGTGTATACGAGTGACTAGCGCCGGCCAAGCATTGCTTTGCACAATTTCCATAACCTATATTACTTGACTGACTACCTTTGCAGATATCATTTCTATAAATACTCGCAAAGAAAAATTACTTATTTTATTTCCCGCTGTCGCTAGACACAAATTAATCAAGGTCGCCCAAATGAAATATTTCGATAAAAGCGTTTCTCGTACTTTTACGATAAAAATATTTGGAAACCCAGTTGTCAAGAAAATATTATGTAGAACTACAGACAGTTTTCTTGTAAAATTTGGAAAACATTAACTTGTTATATTACGAATGATAGGCTTGTACAGTATTACAGCTTACATTATTGAGAAGAGGACATACAATTTTTTTTTCCATCCAGAAAACAAATTTGTTCAATGAATGGCAGAAAAAAGGAAAAAATTATTTCAAAATATAATTCACGAAAAAGATCTTACCTTGACAGCACAGGGACTAGAAACCACGCCACATGCCTTTTATCACAAGACCAACTTGATTTTCAAATTTTACAATTATTTTTGTACTGAATATAAAACTAAATACTTACCAAAAATAGTTGTTATTCATTTACGAAGAACGCATTTATATCTTAACAGTTCTGTGTGGATATGAAACTTTAACATCAACAGTTCATAAATAATATCGTCATCTTTTTTAAGATTTTAGTAGTTTATTTATGATCATATGAGTTTTTTTATGTTCTACGTCATCCAAACTTGCAATGAATTTCTTTTTGAATGTAACTATACTTACATCACCTTTAGTTTTTGCACAAACAGCTATATACGGTTTCACGTCTTTGAGTGTCCGCCATTTTGCTTGAGCTCGTAGATAGGGGTCAGTATAATGCAAACATTTCTTGAGGTGGGGCCACGGTGGTGTTAGTGGTTAGACCACTCGCCTCCCACCAAGGCGAACGGGATTCGATTCCCGGATTCTCGCATTTGGGAATCGTGCCGGACGATGCCGCTGGTCGGCGGATTTTCTCGGGGATCTCCCGTTTCCCCACCGCTGTCATTCCGGCGATGCTCCATACTCACCTCGCTTCACCAACAGCGGCTCTCAAAACCTCGCAGATTAGAACAGCCCAAATATCTTCACTCCACTCAAAGATATGATTTTAAAAATGGGGTGTGGCTGTGTTGGGGACACGGCCGTTTGTTTTGCGTGAATACGTCTACGTTGACGCGCTCGGACGCCTTGATGTTTATTTTACGTTCCCGGCACCGCTTCATTCTACCATATAGGGTTGTATGGGTATCACTGGATTGCTTTCGAGATGCTCTTTCCAACCGAAAACGATTTCTGTATTTCGACTTGGCTTTTTGACGAGTATATGTCGACATTGTGTTAAGTTTTCTTAATTTTTTTCATTAAACTCATACAATTTTACCAGAGCCACGCCACACAAATGTTTGTATAAACGCAATCGATTGATCTTGACGAGAGCTGTCGATTGAAACGTAAACGAGCATCGTAGCTTCTCCTAGTCAAAAGTTATACTACGCGGAAGTTATGAGACGTGGCGAAACGAACTCAAAATTGCTCCCCCCCCCCCCCTTTTTTTTTCACCCCTGCGCGCGATGCTTCGCAGTCCTCCCTCAACGTAACATATTTTTTGATCTTTTGGCAATCGAGTGGTGTAATTGAATTTTGAGTGTAGACGATAGATTCGGAGCTGAAATGCCAAACTGTATCCCACGATTTTGTTATAATCGGATATTCTGGATTTCCTCCCACTACGGTTACAAATTTAAAGACGTATTCGCGTGAAAAAAAAGTGTGAAGATACTTCGAATATACTATTGTTTCTGTTATAGAGTATTTTCCCAAACGTATCGGCGGATATTTCAAGTGGCTATCTCTGCAGTTCTGGTGGGGTCAGCGACACGGGAGCGGAGAAGTGGTGATGATGGAGGGGGGGGGGGGAGGGGAACTGACACGGAATCAGCACGCAGAGAAAGTGGTACATGCACACATGCAAGGATAACACACGTCAAACAACATCGACCCGCGCGAAATCAGGCACTGACCTCGCCTTTCACCGGGCAGTGTTGCCACCTTCAACAACACATGTTGTCCATTCGTCGTTTCTTCACACTTTCGGAATCGAACTATTGAAAAATAAATCACTCCATGCATTACGTGTTTGGTTGTTTCCAAAATATACCATGTGTCATAAACATTCTATTCTTTCGTTAACATAAAAAGCCTCGGATTTTTAATTACAATGAAATAAAATTTTACTTTTATTTTATTCATAAATTATACTATTATATTTATTACTAACGTGAATAAAAACAAGGAGAAAATAAGTGTGTTGGCAATGCCTAGTAATATATAGTTCATATGCCAAATATTATTACACCCAGTGAGCACGAAAATGGCGCGCTGTCTATGATGTAATTTTCTAAACACGGATAAGCTTTGTTTGCATGAGGCGGAGGAATATGCTGTAAGTAGAAGTTTAGCAGGTCTCCAGAGAAGTTAGAAGTGACCTTGTATAAACTATGATCGGCTTTCTGCGTTCGTAATGTCGGCCACAAAAAACGACCTCGAGGCGAGGATTGACCTACTTAGGTCGAGAAACTCAATACTTTTAGTTTGGCGAGTATATATTTCTGCCGCGAGGTGGCGCTGCTGTCTCATGTGTACCAGAGCTATATATATATGTATGTATGTATAACGTAGTGAGGAAATAACACTGTTTTGAGAAATAAGATGGTCTTGACCAAGAATATCTTAAACTCAGCCTTGAGACATGAATACGAATAACATTCTTAGACTAACCCTGTGTGTGTGTGTACACAAGGCTGAGCTTAAGATTAAGATATTCTTGGTCAAGACCATCTTATTTCTGAAGACAGTGTTATTTCCTCACCATGTTTCATAGTCCACAAACAAGTCAATCTTGTTTCATAGTCCACAAACAAGTCAATCTTGTTTCATAGTCCACAAACACGTCAATCTTGTTTCATAGTCCACAAACACGTCAATCTTGTTGAAGGCAGCGTGCTCAAGTCGTAGCTTATATATCGTCACTTCCGGTTTGGCCAAGTGCGAGCTTAAGGCTTGCTGCAAAGGCTCGAAATAAAACGAAACATGGCGGCTAGACACGAAATATAAATAATTACGAATTTCTTGTAACCACGACGTAATGTATGAGTGATATTTTTGTATATTAACTGAAAATTTATAAATAAAGTATTTCAAATTATACATAAGTATTGCAAATTCATAAAAACCAGGATGAAACGTATAAAGTGACGTTAATGTAGTGAAAAATTAGAAATAGCTTTTCTCGCTTAGCAAAATGTTGCGGACGAGTGTAAAAAGAGATTGAAAATGAAACTGTATGAATAATTTACACGAGCAGCCAGAAAATAACCCAGCAGCTATCGAGAGCATCACTTCTGGACAGAAATAATCAAAACCAAATATAGGGCCAAGACAGTTTGTATAACCTTTCGATTCAAAAGTTACCATATATAATATATTTATATTTACAAAATTTCAATTTTTTTTTTCAATTCATCACACAATTTAAAAGATTATAATTTGTTTCCTGTTACACACATGAACACTTATTGTAAATTACTGATATATATGAAAAGAAAAACAATTTTTCTTTCCAATACCTTATATTGCGTTTAGCGCTATCTAGTTTCAACTTTGTCATTAGTAGAACTTATGTTCTACTATGTGAATCACATTAAAAAATTAATGGTATCTGTAAAACTACAGTTCTGTAAAGGCTTTTTCAGAGCAGAACAATTAAAATTTTAGTCCAAATGTGTAATTAAATCATTATCTCAACCTAACTCATGTTTTGCTATCGCCATTTCGCAGAAATTCGACTTTGAAGTTATCCAACCAGCGTCCGCCATTTTAAAAAGCACAGTCTCAAGTCACCTCTACAGTGGACTGAGAGCAGACGAGCCTATTTGCCATCTTAAGCGAGGTCTCGATGACTATGAACTGTGGTTCGAAATCGCGATCCTAAGCAGCGACTATGGAACAGAAATATATACTGTTAAGCTGCACAAAAATAAGACAGTCTTCATGAAGACCGCCTTGTTTGCTTGTGCTTGAGACAAGTCTAAGCGATGTTCGTGAAATGTAAATACGCACTTGAGACACCAAATAAGATCAGCTTGACGAAGCTAAAGCTCAAGATATGTTATAGAGACCAAATCTGACAGCCAGGTCCAGCGGAAGTTCCGGATACGTTACAGAAGCACACAGCCATCACATCCGACCATCAGACAGTGGCACACAAGGTTCAAGGACACCGGAAGTGTCTTGTAGAGGGCGAGTTCTGGACGACCAAGCACGAGTGATGCAGATGTGGAACGGGTGCAAGAGGCATTTATCCGGAGCCCCAGCAAATCAATAAGTCGTGCATCTCGATAGTTGCAGCTACCCACGACCACGGTGTACAGGGTGCTGCACAAGAGACTGAAACTGCATGCCTACAAGATGCAGCTGCTGCACAAGAGACTGAAGCTGCATGCCTACAAGGTGCAGCAGCTGCACAAGAGACTGAAGCTGCCTGCCTACAAGGTGCAGCTGCTGCAGAAGAGACTGAAGCTGCCTGCCTACAAGGTGCAGCTGCTGCACAAGATACTGAAGCTGCATGCCTACAAGGTGCAGCTGCTGCACAAGAGACTGAAGCTGCATGCCTACAAGGTGCAGCTGCTGCACAAGAGACTGAAGCTGCCTGCCTACAAAGTGCAGCTGCTGCAGAAGAGACTGAAACTGCATGCCTACAAGGTGCAGCTGCTGCACAAGAGACTGAAGCTGCATGCCTACAAGGTGCAGCTGCTGCACAAGAGACTGAAGCTGCCTGCCTACAAGGTGCAGCTGCTGCACAAGAGACTGAAGCTGCATTCCTACAAGGTGCAGCTGCTGCACAAGAGACTGAAGCTGCCTGCCTACAAGGTGCAGCTGCTGCACAAGAGACTGAAGCTGCATTCCTACAAGGTGCAGCTGCTGCACAAGAGACTGAAACGGCATGCCTACAAGGTGCAGCTGCTGCACAAGAGACCGAAGCTGCCTGCCTACAGGGTGCAGCTGCTGCACAAGAGACCGAAGCTGCATGCCTACAGGGTGCAGCTGCTGCACAAGAGACCGAAGCTGCATGCCTACAGGGTGCAGCTGCTTCACAAGAGACCGAAGCTGCATGCCTACAGGGTGCAGCGGCTGCACAAGA
The DNA here is from genome assembly GCA_029891345.1 of Dryococelus australis. Classification (NCBI taxonomy): domain Eukaryota; kingdom Metazoa; phylum Arthropoda; class Insecta; order Phasmatodea; family Phasmatidae; genus Dryococelus; species Dryococelus australis. The sequence goes on along the minus strand of CM056995.1, from coordinate 6,420,010 downwards.
GACCGAAGCTGCCTGCCTACAAGGTGCAGCTGCTGCACAAGAGACCGAAGCTGCATGCCTACAAGGTGCAGCTGCTGCACGAGAGACTGAAGCTGCCTGCCTACAAGGTGCAGCTGCTGCATGCTCTTCATCGTGATGACAGGCCAGAGCGCAGAGCATTTACACTTGATATTCTGAGTCGCATCGACTACGACCCAGACTTTCTGAGAAAGGTGATGTTCACGGACGGAGCTTGTCTTCATGTGTCCGGGAAAGTAAACCGCCACAATTTGAGGATGTGGGGCTCTGAGAACCCCCACTTTAGCATGGAAATTGTGCGAGACAGTCCAAAGGTAGACATGAGGTGTGGTCTGCTTCATGACCGTATGGTGGGACCCTTTCTCTTTGCAGAGGTCTCAATAACATCGGCTATTTACCTGGACATGTTGGAACAGTTCGCATTTCCACAGGTCGGAAATCTGCAACCTGACTTCATGCTGCAGCAGGATGGTGCTTCTGCTCACTGGACCTTGGTCGTTGGGGCGGCTTTGGACGACACATTTCCAGGTCGCTGGATTGGCAGAGGAGGGCCCATTTCCTGGCCTCCAAGGTCTCCAGACATAACCCCAGGGGACTGTTTCCTATGGGGCTTTGTGAAGGATGTGGTTCTACCAGACGCCAGTGCGGGACCTGCAGGAACTGCGAGCTCGCAAAACAGCAGCAATGGAGGACATGCTAGGCCGGACGTGGTCGGAACTGGAATAGCGCTTAGATAACCTGCGTGCTACGGATGGAGCACACATTGAACTATGTTAAACGTCTACTAAAACCTTAGATGTGTGTGTACATTGTGCCCCAAAACCGCACATTTATATCTTTCACTATTGCTGAAATATAAGTGATCGAAGTTGTAAAATTCATTTTGTAACAGCCTGTACACACACACACACACACACACACACACACACACACACACACACAAATTAGCACTTTTGAAAGCCCTGCTTAAGATCTACTTGTATACACTTTGCGTGTAAAATTAGCATTGCCATGGGCCTGATAACTATATCCATGCGTCGGTCAAATGAAACTGTGAAATTATTAAGAAGGCAAATACTTAACAAATCTCCGCATTTTTTTTTTTTTCACTTCGATGCAACAAATTAACAGAAATCGAAAGAAATAATTTTATGTTATCACAAATAGTTACCTAACACTTTTTGTTCGACGTTAAGATATGGAACTACTTTTCATTAGTCGTTACCAACTTTACTGCGCAGATGTCCCTCAGTGCGCCCATTAAAATATATGCAGACAGGGTCAGCGACTTTTTGCTAAGGTTCATTTCTAAACTGCTCGCTTTATCGTGAACAGCCGCTACCTGTATACTTACACCTTCAGGTTACTCTAATGTGTTCCAGAACTTTCCGTTTTCTATAGGATAATTGCAATTTTTATAAAATTAATGTAGTTGTGTAAATTTATTTTCGATTTTTATTGTGTTAGAACTTTCCACCAGAGTGGAAATAGATCGAAATAAAATATTTACACACTGTTATAGATTTTGTCGTAGATTGTATTTAGTAGAACGTATGATGCTACGCGATTATCGTATTGAAATATCACAACTGTATCGCAAAATAACTGTTAAAAATATAATTTTCAGCCTTTCCTACACAACTTCCTTAAGCGAAAGGAGAAAAGTACGAACCTCCTTTTGATGATGGCAACTGTATTTAAATTCGTAACGTTTTCCCATTGAATTAAGCTCGCTTATGAACGGCCGTTGCCAATCCCAGTTGTATTTCTACACACCGCTGCGCTCTTGTAAACATCATTGGATGACGTGAATGACAGTTCCAGAATAAAGTTGGTACTTAGAATGTTGGCCGCGGCAAATATATATCACAATTCGAGCGGAACGCCAAAAAGTGAGTGAGTGAGTGAGTGAAGATATTTGGGCGGCTCTTAACGTCGAGGTCTTGAGAGCCAAAGAGGGTGAACTGAGGTGATCATGGAGCAGTGCCGGAATGAAAGGGTGGGGGAAACGGGATATCCCCAAGAAACCTCGCCTACCAACGGCATCTTCCGGCACGATTCCTGCTTGCGAATATCCGGAGTGACCCGGTCGGGGATTGAACCCGGATCGCGTAGCTGAGCGCGACACCAACGGCTTTGGCGTGTAGACATGATATTCTATTTTGTGACGTACATATACGTCCTTCAGCCAATCAAATTAAAGGTGATACGAAGAATAAAATATGTTATATTGAAAAGAAAACTTGCGTTTTTTATTTTCCTCCAATCAGTTGAAAAAGTCACGTATAACTTGTATATATTAATTAATTGTATCTTAGTTTTGTATTGTAATATCACGTTGTGTGTTATATTATCGAGGAATATTAAACAGTAAGTACTGAAATAATAATTAAGCACATTAAATGAAACGAAACCTTAATAGCAAATAAATCACTATTTTACTAAATTCACGATATTTCGTAGTCGTGTGTGATTGATTGAACTTAAGACCATAGACTAAAGATGAGGCTTGATCGTCTTTTGCTCATGTACCCAACATTGACCTACCCCAAAGGAACACAACTGTCAAAGTCACGTGGTCAACAGTGATGAACGTGTTTGTTTATATCTTAATTTTTAAATGCCAAGCACTATTATATTAATAAGATACTTTTGAAGGCTGTTCACGATAAAGCGAGCAGTTTAGAAATGAACCTTAGCAAAAAGTCATTGACCCTGCCTGCATATATTTTAATGGGCGCACTGAGGGACTTTTGCGCAGTAAAGTTGGTAACGATTAATTAAAAGTAGTTCCATATATTAACATACAATAAAAGGTGCTAGGTAACCATTTCTGATAACTTAGAAGTATTTATTTCGCTTTCCGTTTTTTTTTTGTTGATTCGAAGTGTAAAAATGAGCAGATTTGTAGAGTATTTATCGTATTAATAATTTCACAATCTCATTTGACGAACGCATGAATATAGTGATGAGACCCATGGCAATGTTAATTTTACATAAGTTGGAGGAATACGCAACGCGTATACAAGTATTGGCATAAAAGCAATTCAATGTTGGGACACGGAGATTGGTTGAGTTGAGCGCAGCCAGCGAGATTGGTCTACCTCATCTGTAGTCTACGTGTAAGACGAGTATAGGCTGTTCACGGTAAAGAGAGCACTTTTAAGGCCGTTTCAGCTGGCATTAACTACTAATAAATATATTTTATTGCAGCTGTAGACGTTAAATTTTGGGAGTGGTGAAACATATACAGTGTGTTTATTAGTCACATGGCAATTTTTATGTTAAGAAGTGACAGGAAGACAGAAATCTGAGGAAAAGAAAAATTCAGCGGGGCCTTAAAAAGTGCTCACTTTGACGTGAATAGCCTATAGTTACATTTACTATGGATCTGAATATATTTTTTTTTCTTTATGTACCGGTATATTATCAGCCTTTTAAATGCAATGGTACAAAAATTAGGGTCCGGCGGAGTTTCGAACTTACGCCCAAAAATTACGCTTTTACTGGGGACGCCAAAATTTTACCACTGTACCACCAGTTCACACAACAGTTTTTTTGCCGCGGTTACATGCCACCGGAATGACACGTATGCCGTGATACCGGGAGCCCCAGCTCCCACAAATCACTGGGTGTTTGTAAAAACAATTTCCACCCGACACTTGGACTAATCATAGGGTCCGCGGGCGGGGGCCGTGTCAGTGTAAGTATAGGCCACCGGGCCGTGTCAGTGTAAGTATAGGGCACCGGGCCGTGTCAGTGTAAGTCTAGGGCACCGGGCCGTGTCAGTGTAAGTCTGGGACACCAGGCCGTGTCAGTGTAAGTATAGGGCACCGGGCCGTGTCAGTGTAAGTATAGGGCACCGGGCCGTGTCAGTGTAAGTATAGGGCACCGGGCCGTGTCACTGTAAGTCTAGGACACCGGGCCGTGTCAGTGTAAGTCTAGGGCACCAGGCCGTGTCAGTGTAAGTCTGGGGCACCGGGCCGTGTCAGTGAAAGTCTGGGGGAACCGGGCCGTGTTAGTGTAAGTATAGGGCACCGGGCCGTGTCAGTGAAAGTCTGGGGGAACCGGGCCGTGTTAGTGTAAGTATAGGGCACCGAGCCGGGTCAGTGTAAGTCTAGGGCACCGAGCCGGGTCAGTGTAAGTCTGGGGCACCAGGCCGTGTCAGTGTAAGTCTGGGGAACCGGGCCGTGTTAGTGTAAGTCTAGGGCACCGGGCCGAGTCAGTGAAAGTCTGGGGGAACCGGGCCGTGTTAGTGTAAGTATAGGGCACCGGGCCGTGTCAGTGTAAGTATAGGGCACCGAGCCGTGTTAGTGTAAGTCTAGGGCACCGGGCCGTGTCGGTGTAAGTCTAGAGCATCGGGCCGTGTCAGTGTAAGTCTAGGGCACCGGGCCGAGTCAGTGAAAGTCTGGGGGAACCGGGCCGTGTTAGTGTAAGTCTAGGGCACCGGGCCGTGTCGGTGTAAGTCTAGAGCATCGGGCCGTGTTAGTGTAAGTCTAGGGCACCGGGCCGAGTCAGTGAAAGTCTGGGGGACCCGGGCCGTGTTAGTGTAAGTCTAGGGCACCGGGCCGTGTCGGTGTAAGTCTAGAGCATCGGGCCGTGTTAGTGTAAGTCTAGGGCACCGGGCCGAGTCAGTGAAAGTCTGGGGAACCGGGCCGTGTTAGTGTAAGTATAGGGCACCGGGCCGTGTCAGTGTAAGTATAGGGCACCGAGCCGTGTTAGTGTAAGTATAGGGCACCGGGCCGTGTTAGTGTAAGTCTGGGGAACCAGGCCATGTCAGTGTAAGTGTAGGGCAGCGGGCCGTGTCAGTGTAAGTCTGGGGCACCGGGCCGTGTTAGTGTAAGTGTAGGGCACCGGGCCGTGTCAGTGTAAGTCTGGGGCACCGGGCCGTGTCAGTGTAAGTCTAGGGCACCGGGCCGAGTCAGTGAAAGTCTGGGGGAACCGGGCCGTGTTAGTGTAAGTATAGGGCACCGGGCCGTGTCAGTGTAAGTATAGGGCACCGAGCCGTGTTAGTGTAAGTATAGGGCACCGGGCCGTGTTAGTGTAAGTCTGGGGAACCAGGCATGTCAGTGTAAGTGTAGGGCACCGGGCCGTGTCAGTGTAAGTCTGGGGAACCAGGCCATGTCAGTGTAAGTGTAGGGCACCGGGCCGTGTCAGTGTAAGTCTGGGGCACCGGGACGTGTCAGTGTAAGTCTGGGGCACCGGGCCGTGTAAGTGTAAGTCTAGGGCACCGGGCCGTGTCAGTGTAAGTCTGGGGCACCGGGCCGTGTTAGTGTAAGGCTAGGGCACCGGGCCGTGTTAGTGTAAGTCTGGGGCACCGGGACGTGTCAGTGTAAGTCTGGGGCACCGGGCCGTGTCAGTGTAAGTCAAGGGCACCGGGCCGTGTCAGTGTAAGTCTGGGGCACCGGGCCGTGTCAGTGTAAGTCTGGGGTACCGGGCCGTGTCAGTGTAAGTCTGGGGCATCGGGCCGTGTCTTAGTGTAAGTCTGGGGCACCGGGCCGTGTCAGTGTAAGTCAAGGGCACCGGGCCGTGTCAGTGTAAGTCTGGGGCACCGGGACGTGTCAGTGTAAGTCTAGGGCATCGGGCCGTGTCAGTGTAAGTCTAGGGCATCGGGCCGTGTCAGTGTAAGTCTAGGGCATCGGGCCGTGTCAGTGTAAGTCTAGGGCATCGGGCCGTGTCAGTGTAAGTCTAGGGCACCGGGGCCACATTTAGGCTGTTTTTGTTTTTGTGCCTATTATTTTGTGATTTTACATGTTAATGTTGCCGGCGGGGGAGTGAAGCTCCCCTCCAGCCTCCCGACTGTAGTGAGTGTAAGTGTCGTGATGTCTAACGTGTTGTTATGTTGTATACAAGTGTGCTATTTAATCTCGCGTGTGGTGTGTCGGTGAATTCCTAATCGCCCGGGAGCAACCCTCGGGGTAGGTTTATCGTTTCAGAGTGTTGTGACATAGGTAATAAACCCAGTGTTAGTGACAGAAACAATAGGAGTGGCCCTTGGGACCAGAGTCTGCCAGGCCCTAGTCAAAGCAGTGTCACCCCCCCCCCCCCCGGACCACTACCACCACTGGCATGTGTGTCACTTGATCTGGAATACGTGTGGTAGTTGGGGCTATTTCCCTCCTTTCCCGAGTTTCCACATAACCCAGACTGGGCAGAGCGCCCTAAATATTTATAACTGTGTGTTTAAAACAGATATGAGTTTATATATCGGTACTTATAGTTAAGAGTTTGAATTGATTTTTCATACAGTAGGTAATGTTTTAAGTATTCAGAACGGTTTTAAACAGTAATTAAAAGAGGCCATAGTCAATATTATTCGTCGTCGTATTTTAAATCTATTTGAAAGAGTTTCAACCTCACGGATGTAAAATCAAGATGGAGGTGTCCTATTCAGTTTCTTCATCAACTTGTTTCAAGTAGTAGCTACGGGGAGCGCCCTACGGTCTGGAACTGCAACGTGATTGGCCAGGTACGAGAGCCGGTTTGGAACCTGCCACGGAAAATAGGACAGGTTCAATTACCAAACCTGTGATGAAATCTGGCAGCGCCAGGCGAAAAATGCCATGACGGGTACCGTACAGGCCGGTATAATGGCAGCTATGGCAGACCTTGCACAATCTTTTACGATATCTGGTACAGTTCAATATGGTCTTTACATTGCGGCATTCCTTACTATAGGGACGGGAGTAACTATGACTCTCGAACGCCAGACGCTGGATACCGGGGGACAGGCCCAATGCGGGACTCCCCGAGGAGTGTAAGGTGTCCCAACTTCCTGTGGGAGCTCTGCTTGTCTCCGGGTAGGAGGAGCTCCCTCCCCACTGGAAGGAAGGAGGTGCGGTGGCCGCTGCTCCTACTCCAAGAAGGTCCAGGTCTGGTGGAGAAACCAGCCTGTATCGGGTGTAAGTCGAGTATCACTGCAAGGGGCTCTTACCCGGTGGGAATGCCCTACGCTGAGGCGAAACAGCACTCCCGCCCTTTGAAGAGAGTATATGGACAATGAAATGTCGGGGCTACTGTTAAGCCCTAGTATTGGAGCCCATATGCAACATGGTTGCGGTAATAGTCAGTTATGCGGAAGGTCTGCTGACTTTGGGACCGACACCTCCTCGTGGTACTGCTGGGTGATTCTTGAGAGTCAGTAAACGTGGGATTGCCGTGGTGTTCCCTATACCAAGCTTGATAGCTGAAAGGGCTATCTGCCTTTCAGAAGAGTTCAGTCACAGCAGATAGTGACGGCTCTGATGGGAGGCGGGACGGTTGACTCCTTTACGGTTAGACCGTTGGGGCCCAAAAGTGTGGATCTTCGTGAAGGACCCAAAGACATAATGGTAATGGACAAGAGGCTTGGTGAGCCGGAAAAGGTTGTGGGATGGTCTTACGCACGGGACGTGGCGTGCATCTTTCCTGGTAAACCGGGCCTTGGGAAAACCCACAAGTATCGTGAGAAGGAAGGAGAAGCATGGGGCGACCTCCAAGCCTGTGTCAAGGGTCTTCCTTGGCAACTGGTCACGTGGGAGAGGACTCGTGCGGCCAGTGGCTGGAAGATCGCACCGGCGTGTGTATGTCTCTGATATGGCACAATTATCATCACTGAGAGAACAACATCATCATATTACCCTTGGGGTAATCAGAGTCGGCTGGTAGTCAGATACTGGGCGTTATTCGCCAAGACTCGCGGCACAAATATATACTCGCCAAACTAAAGGTATTGAGTTTCTCGACCTGAGTAGGTCAATCCTCGCCTCGAGGTCGTTTTTTGTGGCCGACATTACGAACGCAGAAAGCCGATCATAGTTTATACAAGGTCACTTCTAACTTCTCTGGAGACCTGCTAAACTTCTACTTACAGCATATTCCTCCGCCTCATGCAAACAAAGCTTATCCGTGTTTAGAAAATTACGCCAGAGACAGCGCACCGCTTTCGTGCGCAATCAGTGTAATAATATTGGGCACATGAACTATCTCTTACTAGGCATTGCCAACACACTTATTTTCTCCCTGTTTCTATTCACGTTAGTAATAAATATAATAGTATAATTTATGAATTTATGAATATGTTATAATTTATGAATTCGCAGAGGGGCAGTAGGACTAGATACATACAGTATATGGTAGTGCAACACAAAAGAGAAAATTTGAAAACATACAACCAACTTCTGAAATAAACTCGCCTGTTCAATTATAAATATTTCCTCCAAATTTCCTTCAGACTAGAGAGGAAATCCCCAGATTTCTCCCTAGTCCTCAGATGCAAAATTTTATCCCCATAAGCAAAAAACCCGAAATTAGGGGGAAAACTCCTGATTTGGCAACACTGATTGTATTTGTGTTACTGACTAGTGACTACTATCTAGGTTAATAATGTTATATATGTGTATATAAATATTGACATATACGCATGTTTATGTATACGTATGTAGGTATAGATATATCTTTACACAGTATACTGCAAAAACACATGCCAATACTTCGGAGAATCAATTCTGATTTCTCGAGGAAGCAAAAGAAATGTTATATGACTATAGGTCCGGAAACGCTTTGTTTACTTATTACAGCTCTCATTACATAAAGTGCATTGTATGGCCTGCGGGCTGGATCATGTTTGTGTGGTATGCCACCACAGCTCTAGTGTGATGACAGCCCCGTACCATACGTGCCGAACCGACCTTTTAATCGGACGCAGTGCACTGTTCGATATATAATCGATCTGGGAGCTACGGATGTCGCGTCTGCATAAGTTAGACATGGGTAGATTTAGAGAATTGACTATTCAAACGCAAACGATAACGATTTCCCCAGGAATACATCAACGCATCCGGGAGTTCGTGCAACGGCGGGTTGACGCATGTTGCATACATGTTTCCAATAAATCTGTAATGTACCGTCGATAAGCTATCACACATGTGTAATTGATTTCTGCGCAGTTGTTAATGTTCTAGTGTGCAGTGCCGTGGTATAAGGTGCAGTGTACCATGCACATGATAGCTGTGATGGCATTTCACACAAACATGATCCAGCCCGCGTGCCATGCAATGTACATAATGTAATGAGAGCTATAGTAAAGAAACGGGGCGTTATCGGATCTGTATTCACATGGCGTTTTTCTTCCTCTAGACGCGAGGATTGTTTCCCCGAAGTATTGACATGTATTTTTGCAGCATGCTGTATAAATACAAATTGCATAGATAACTCTTTAACAACTCTTTAAAACCAAAAATAAAATACAGCATATTTTTGCCTACTTTTCCTTATTTTTTTACAAGATTTGTTGATTTTATTTGTATCAGCCTATACGGTTTACAAGTTTTTGACCGAATGAAATATATATTTTTTTTTGCCTTTCATGTATTTTAAGTAGTGTATGTCGAAAGGGTCCACTTTCTCGTAGCTATCGATTAATTGGTTGTTTATATTTCTGTGGAGCTACTGTATTTCAGACGAGAAAAAGCTTCTGCAGTAGGTAAGCGGCCATAGAGGTCAAGCTCTCGTGTCAAATTCAAAGAATTAAATTAAAATGGTAGGCACTATTTAATTTTTATGTAGTTCGTCATAGTTACAGGTAAAATATTAAGTATAATGAATTATTTTAATATTTCAAATTCAGGTATTTTTTGACTTAGGTTTCTGAAATCATGTCTTATAAATCTGATGGAATAAAACGTTTGTAGAATTAAGTCATAAGGCGATTATGTATGTCTTGGATATTAGTACTATCGGCTGCCACTTCGTCTCAAAAAGTGGTTTTTTAACAATCGAAGAATCACAATCTGCATACACCTGACACAAGTCGTAAGTCTTCACAATACAGGGGGAAGATTGTTATAGGCTGTCCATGGCAAAGTGAACACTTTTGAAACCATGTGCGCACTGACTGGCATGCGCTCTGTCAAGGTGGTAACTACGGGGGGAGGGGGGGAGGGGGGAAGTGGTCCCACGTCATAACTCTTAATTAAAAGCGTTGCCTAAACGTGTATAAATTTTGAAGTACTTTTTTTTTGCTTTATATTTTTTAACGAATAAAAGAGTAAGAATTAGAAAAAATCGTGAGATATTTATTTTGATCATAATTACACAGTTCCACTTGACCGACGCATGAACAAAGCGGCGAGGTCCTCGGCAATATTTATGTTATTTGTGGTGGAAAATACACAATACGGATAAAAGAAGCAGAGCTTTCCAGAGTGTTCACTTACGCGTTCAACAACAGAAGCTGAATAAAACAATAATTTGTCGCGAGCCGATAAACTCAGTGTGCTCGGTAAACGTGCGTCGACAACAGAAGCTGAATAAAACAATAATTTGTCGCGAGCCGATAAACTCAGTGTGCTCGATAAACGTGCGTCGACAACAGAAGCTGAATAAAACAATAATTTGTCGCGAGCCGATAAACTCAGTGTGCTCGGTAAACGTGCGTCGACAACAGAAGCTGAATAAAACAATAATTTGTCGCGAGCCGATAAACTCAGTGTGCTCGGTAAACGTGCGTCGACAACAGAAGCTGAATAAAACAATAATTTGTCGCGAGCCGATAAACTCAGTGTGCTCGATAAACGTGCGTCGACAACAGAAGCTGAATAAAACAATAATATGTCGCGAGCCGATAAACTCAGTGTGCTCGGTAAACGTGCGTCGACAACAGAAGCTGAATAAAACAATAATTTGTCGCGAGCCGATAAACTCAGTGTGCTCGGTAAACGTGGGCCGACATTTTTAAATTCTGACCGGTGTTTGCCACGAAAACAATAATGAAATATTTCAAATTACCAATTCGAAGTTAGAAATGATTTCTTTTCTTAATAAGATGTATTAGCTCTTGAATTTGTCAACAGCGATTGTTGTTTCAAATATAATAACGTGTATAAGGCTTTATCTATACATAGTATAAAACAAAGTCTCCCAGCCGCGCGCGTATCTATGTATTCGGCTAAGGTTTCTAAACTATTTAATGGACTTTGATGCGGTTTTCAGCATCATTTAGAGAATTTCTTTAAAAAAAAAAAGGATTAGCTATATAATACGTTAATATTTAATGTAAGGATAGTAAATAAATGCCGACGTTTTATAATAAAGTCGGAAAAGCCACTTTTCGGGCACTTACGATGACCCACAGTAACCATTTTTGTCTTTTGAAATTAGAATAAAAACAGAGGTTCACTTACGAACACAACATAGTATGAATCCTATGTTAGTTACCTTAAGCATTTAACTATAGTCCGTCTCACGCTTAGATTGCAGTACAGGACTTAATGGCGCTCACTGTTGCCAGATTGCTTCAGCTTTGTGACGTAACTGGCAAGCTGAGAAACAAATGGACTGCGAAGGAAACGGCATGATTAAGATAATTTTTATCTGTTTACATCCCTGACAACTCGTAAAGGAATGCAATCCTGCGACGTAAAGCTAAGCGGCTCCTTTGAAACTGAACCCTTTGAGATACCCTATCATTGTGATTGGACGGCGCGCAGTAACATAGATAGCTTTTTTTTTAGAAGTTGCAAAAAAATAATTTATCAGGCAATAGTGCATGCAGGAACAAGGACAGAGTTAACGACAGAAACTATGTATTGGAAAGAGAGAGTGAATGTCCATTACACCGCACACTGCAATCTAAGAGTGAGGCGCTCTACAGCTGTAAACCTAAACAATGGCCATATTCGTAAATGGCACCCAAGCGAGGCCAGGGCGCGTCGCAAGTTACAAATAAAATAGTTATTGGTATGCAACATATGCTTTAAAAATAACAATAAAATAGCTGCAATGTAAAATTTCTTAAAGATTTATTTGTGTTTTTTTTTAAGCCTTACTTTACAATCGTCAGTATAATCTACAAGCATTACTATGCACAAATGTATGTGCTGAGCAGCTGTTCAGACGGCCATCGTTCGCTCAAACAGTCGTCCAGAATCACTCATCACTAGAGACATTTCATCACTTAGAGCGATGTCGTACAATATCTACGAAACACTCGCTCAGGTACTGGATAAAGGTAGCTGTTCAGACGGCCATCGTTCGCTCAAACAGTCGTCCAGAATCACTCATCACTAGAGACATTTCATCACTTAGAGCGATGTCGTACAATATCTACGAAACACTCGCTCAGGTACTGGATAAAGGTAGCTGTTCAGACGGCCATCGTTCGCTCAAACAGTCGTCCAGAATCACTCATCACTAGAGACATTTCATCACTTAGAGCGATGTCGTACAATATCTACGAAACACTCGCTCAGGTACTGGATAAAGGTAACTTGTATGTATATCCCTAGAGCGCAGGTACAGACACCAGAAAATCGCTAACAGGTTTCGTGTCAACATACCTTCGTAAACACTGTAGAGTCTTGATTCTCTTTTGTGGTTGGCTATCGAGTTGTTACTTGCATTTGCAGACCGAACGCAAGCGAACAGTGTCAGAGTTTCATAATGATCACCGGCCCAGTGAACTTGGAAAGTAACTTCGTACACACACGACAGTCAATAGAAAAATAAAAAATTCTGGGATGTGTACAATTCGTTAAAAACATAACAGTTACCATATAATATAAGGTAATGTGTCCAAGAAATCGCACACTATTTTAGACCTAAGTAAGTATTTAAGCTGATTAAACTTACGTTCTATGGTATGTTTACAAATCGATTGGCGGTGTTTATTGTTATAAAACGTTACAGTGTACTCAAGCCAGGTTTCTCTTTGACATATGAAATGATAGGGAATCACTCGCTCGCAGCGTTGCAGATTCAAGATTCTATTTTTTTTAAGGACATTTATTTTTCAATTATGTGTTAAGCCACGCGTTTAAAGCTCTTTTCTTCTGTTCCAGTCCAAATAAATCACGAGCATTAATTTTCAATCGAGCTCCTGTGTACAAGTAATTGGTACAGGTATCGAGAAACCTTTTAAGACAATCTCTGATTAAAAAAAAAAAAAAAAAAAAAAAGGCGTTGCTAGTAGCTGCAAATATTTTGTAACTGAAACTCTGAATGAAATATTCATAACAAAGTTGGCAGGGAATCAGAGAAAGTAGTTTCACGTATTACGTCAGTATTTGAAGTGCCATGCTTTGATTGGTTGATACTAAATTTATTTAGTATATTTTCTTGTTTATTTTATGCATTTGAGAAACATATCGGCATATTTGTAACATAATCAAGTTGTCTACAATATCGCATTTATACTTGACTAATGCATGACTGAACTAAGACGGTCAGTGGCAATGATAATTCTACATATGGCGGAAGGATAAAAACAGAGCAAAAAATTAGGCCCTCAGTAGGGATTTCAAAAGTATTCAAATTTACAGCGAACAGCTTGTGTGTGTATATATATCTGTACCACAGAGGCGAGTTGTAACTCCATCAATTTACAATCGAGTTAAGACACTTTACCTTTGAGGTACATATTATATATATATATATATATACACACACATGCACACGTGTGTGTGTGTATTTGTGCGCGCGCGCATCGGAGGTAAAGCGCACTGTTTCACAAACATGAGAATTTACAGGAGTGCTCTTTACCTCGATAGCATGATTGCGCATAAATCACTTATTATTCTGTATAGTATATGGTGCTTTGGAACCCGTAAATAACGCGGAAAATATAATAAGACAAAGTAAACACATCGGTTTTGTATAATGTTCATAGTGCCATATACCTCCAATGCACAGATACATATAGATAAAGTTTCGTGTTGTCTCTCTCTTCTCGTTCCAGTAGATAATATTATGTAGCCTACCAGGGGCATATACAGGACGGGAGGGTGTCCAATGAGACTGGAAACCCCCACACCCCAAAAGTGAGTTGTAATTTTTTTTCCACATGTTTATTAAAATTACTGTTTCCATGAATATATTTTCTTTTGTACCAATAATAATAATGTACGCAATCTCTCCTTTATTTCGTTATCTTGTAAAAAGAAACATTCCGGGTGAACCGACAACCACGCGTGTTAATACACGTACAGAAGCTCAGCTTTAGCCCGCTCAGTCTACGTGTCCACTACACATGGACATGGTGCACTTGAAGAATGTTTATGACCAGTGCCGTACACAGCGAGGAATCAGTACCCGATCTTCCCAGGTCTTCCCGACGGGTAGCCTTTTTTTGTGAACATTACCACGCCTCGCATTTACGGATGGCAGATAACAACATCTTTGAAGACGCAAGACATTGTTCACTGGCTGAGAAGAGTACGCTAGACACAAGTACAGTCACCACAAAATATTACACGATCACCACACTTCGGCTTGCAAATTATATCAATGCGTGACTGTGGCCGAACTGGTCGAAACAAACTCAGGATGCACCCCCTGTGCGACAGAAAGACCTCCCTCGCTGACATGAGAGTCGCCGACGTGTCAAGTGTCGCCCTGGGCGTGGAAGACGGTCTCCTTGGGCGACAACGGAGTCTGCACCTCCACCAGGTGCAGGTAGGTTCCGAAGGAGTGGAGTTCGGGCAACCCCCGGAAGGAGGTGTCCCTCGACAACGGCGGGAGGATGTCCTTCTTGGGGGCGTCTTCGCCGGTCCGCTCGCCGATGGCCGTGGCTAAACGCTCGCACATCGATACGATGTCGGCGTCGTCAGACACGGAGCCTCCCATGTCCTGGTGGTGTTCTACAGGCAGGGGTGCGTTGTCCTTGCAGGAGTCACCCTTATTCCCGACGTGCCGGGAGTTCTTCAGGTGGTACAACAAGGGCAGGGACTCTTTCTGGTCCTTGCTCGTCGAAACGGTGCCTGCGTCGTCCGAGACGTAGCCTCCCTTATCCTGGGAGGTCTGCTGCAGGTGTTCTACAGGCAGGGATACGTCGTCCCTGATGCAGCCTCCCTGGTCCTGGGAGGTCTGCTGCAGGTGTTCTACAGGCAGGGATACGTCGTCCCTGATGCAGCCTCCCTGGTCCTGGGAGGTCTGCTGCAGGTGTTCTACAGGCAGGGATGCGTCGTCCCTGATGCAGCCTCCCTGGTCCTGGGAGGTCTGCTGCAGGTGTTCTACAGGCAGGGATACATCGTCCCTGATGCAGCCTCCCTGGTCCTGGGAGGTCTGCTGCAGGTGTTCTGCAGGCAGGGATGCGTCGTCCATGAAGGAACTACCTTTGTTCTCTACGTCCTGGGAGTTATTAGAGTGGTACAACAGGGGCAGGAGCTCCTTCTGGTCCTTGCTCGACGACACGACGCCCGCGTCATCCGAGACGAAGCCTTCCTTGTTCGGATAAGCCTGGGAGCTCTCCTGCTCCTGGAGGTATTCCAGGGGTAAAGACACCTTCTCGTCCTTGCCGCCGTCGAAGTCGTAGGCCGGGGGCGGCCCCGCGGGTAGCGTCTTCGTCACGTGCACGCTGCACAGCTGGCTCTTGAGGCCAGGATCATCCTTCAACGTCCCGTAGCCGTCGATGTAGGCGGCGTTGCTGAAGGCGACCTCCGGCGGCCGTCGAGGAGCGTCCTCATTGTGTCGCTCGCCGCAGCAGCAGCAGCAGCAGCAGCAGGGGAGGCGACCCCTGCGCCAGGCGACCAGCAGGCACTCCACGACGACGCCGAAGACGAGGAAGCTGAGCACAAAGTAGAGGAGCGCGAAGAAGTTGTAGCCGACCTCTTCTTTGAGTCGGTTGAGCAGCAGAGGGCAGGAGCAGAAGCACACGAGCAGGATGACGAAGGTGAAAGAGCAGACGATGCAGGGGAAGACGAGAACGGACGCGCCGAGACCCCGGGCTTCGCGGCGCCTCCTGGTGACGGACCTGCAAACAAAACACACAACACTCTCTGTACATCATTCACGGTTACTTACAACTATCCCGAAGGTCCTGATAAACTTCTACTTCCAGGATATTCCTCCTCTCCATGCAAACAAAGCCTAACTAAGTCTAGAAAATTACACCAACGGGACAACGACCGCATTCGTGCGCACTCAGTTGTTATCGTATTTCGAATAAGAACTATTTCTTACTAGGCATCACCAACACACCTATTTTCTAACTTATTTTATTCATATTAGTTAAAAGTTAAAAATAAAACATGTTTTTATAGGTAAAATATAAGTAAGATTTCCATTGAACCAAAAATAATTTATTTTTACGTTAACATAAGTATGAAGCGCTTGTGATAACCAAACAAGTCATACATGGGGGATTTTTTCAAAGGTTAGATTACAAAAAGTGTGGCGAAACTGCGAACAGACTATATCATAGAGAACATAACAATACAGAGGCTAAACAGCCTCGTGCACCGCGAACTCCAGCAAAGTGACGTCACATGTAGGCCAGCAGACATGCTGCAACGCCAATCAGCACCTGGCGACCTTCCGCAGTACGCAGTAGCCAATCAGACGCGAAGCCCGTTCCTAGAGCCTCGTGCAGCCTATCAGACAACGGACGCGCCCACATCGCAGAAACCTATCTGTGTACAACCCACTCACTATGTCTATGACTGTGCAGTCATTTGGAGTAACATTGCACCGATGAAGGGTAAATACGAACAACGCCTTTTGATTTAAAATAAAGGTTTTACAACTCTCCATTTCGATGTATACCGCATGGTTACCAGTTTTATTTAAAGCGAATACTGTAGATAAATGTGTATGGGATTCTTCGATAGTTCAGTGGGAATTAAATTTAAGTAGGTGATAGATGTCTGGTGATGGGTGGTATTGAGTCACCACAAATGACTGGTACTTCTGCAAACAAAAGCTTAGAGATGGGTTACTAGAATATGGGTTTGTATCGTGACCCTTTCATTTAAAGATAAATATATACATAGAGACCTGAATATCGCTAATTCAATTGAGCTCCCTGTTACAATTCAAAAACACATACGTCTATATTTGTCTTGATATTCGTTTATTCGTTTTTAGTAACTCCCAGAGAAGCGCGACTCAATAGTAAACATGCAACAAAATGCCGACCCTATCATTGCTTTCCACCGAGAGTAGCTGTTATCCTCACGATTGTAGAACGAGGTCTTGAGAGCCGATGGGTGCGATTGAAGTAAGTACGGAGTAACGCCTGAATAAAAGGGCGGGCAAACGGGAGATACCCGAGAGAAAACCCGCCGACCAGCGGCATCGTCCGGCACGATTCCCTCTTGCGAAAATCTGGGAGTGACCCGGCCGGGGATTGAACCCGGTTCGTCTTGCTGGGAGGCGAGCAGGCTAACCGCTCAGCCACCTTGGCCCCAGGTCTGCTGTGGTTTGAAAAACTGTAATGGTAGAGCTACATTTTAGCGTGAAAATGGTCCTGACTGCACTGCTAGAACACTGTGTAAATACATAGCAAGTGTCTTGATTCTGTGTAAGAAGTACCCTGGAATTAGGTATCTCTTAATATTACACATTTGGAGCCATGTCAGGCAAGCCGTTTTCATACGTCCGTAAAACAGTCGATAAGCTGAAGGAAAGAAGAAATTTTTTGGAGCTGTGAAGAATACTGTAATCTGTTATAAAGTATTGAAGTTGTGATAAAATAATGTTTGGAAGGAAAGTGACAGCATGGTAAGATTGTCAAACACCGGCACGCATCCAGAAAGTCAGGTGGCCTTGTTGTTCAGTTTCATCAACACATCACTTCATTCCCAGGTATTTATAGAGGCACATTACACATATCTCTCTCGTGAACTTTCCGTTGCAAAAAGTGTACAGTATGTTCAAATATAAGTAGAGACCCGGAAATTTCATGGATTCATTTGGCAGCAAGCTAGACTGCACAGCGTTGTGTGTACTCGGACCTCAGTTGTTCATTGGTCGTTGGTCTAACCAACGTAACTCCAGAGTAGGTATCGCGGTATTCGGTTATTGTTTCCATTGCAAGTTCGTTATTGGTTGAAAGTGGTCTGGAACGTGCCTAACAAACCGTGGTCCATTAGAGATAGCAACTCTAACATACATGTTGAAGTTTATCTTGTCCTCAAATCAATTCGTGAAATTTCCAGTTCTCTAAGAATAGGCACCTAACTATCACTATCTGATACAGCTTTTACCTGAAGTAATTTAATGAAAACTTTCGTCTGAGGTTTGGGAGGACATCTATCGTTTTTGCGAGATTAAAAACGCACATAAATGACAAGTCTGGGTTGCTGATGCAGTGCCAAAAAGTTTCCTGAGGTCAAGAGAGATTCAGAGAAGCTATCAATGTGTTCTGATGAGTTTCTAGGATTGGTGATCGATTATATGCAGAATTTAGAACTACCTAAAATCCCACCAGAGGAAATTTTCTACCTCAGGCAACATATTGTTGACGTTTATTGTGTTTAAAACATGAAAAGTGAACTGGCGCATTACTATGTATACCATGAAGGAGGAGCCTGAGATGTAGCCCCAATGTCATTGGACAATATCAACCAGAACGTTCCTCCTTCAGCCAAATTAATCCGTTTCTTTGCAGGTAACGGTCCAGGACAGAACAAAAATCACACAGTGCTTGGCTTCTGCCTCACACTTTTCGATACTGCTAGGTTTCAGAATATGAAACAATGTTTTCTAACATGAGCACATACATTCCTTCCTTGTAATAGGAAGTTGAGCGCCATAAAGCGCCCTGTTAGTCGACGTGAACGAATATACAGTACGTCCCAGGACCATTGTGACAAACGTCTAGAGGTGACAGGCAGTGTAATGAGGAGTAACTTCTGCCAGAGAACGGATGTCCGGAGACGCCCCGTTTAGACGCTAGACGTCTATGTACACTACGTTATAACGTTTGGCAGGTAGGCAGTTAGCGTTGCACACAACAGCGACTAATTGCCTACCTCCCAGGAAGTAATATTGCAGTACTGCGCAGGTGGTGGTAATAATAAGTAGGTAGACGTTTGTAGGTTGCAGTGCTTTATTGACTGCCTGCTACACGAACAAGTTATTTTACAACTATTCAAGTTCGGCTACAAATAAAAAAATGCTATAATTTTCTTATTTTCATCAATTTTTCGAAATTGCAAAAAAAATTTCCTTTTACAATTTTATAGACGTCTTGGAGTATCTCTTAGTATTTTATTCCAGTGTTAATTATTTAATTTATATACGTAAGTTAGTTTTCATTATTCGTACATTTCTAAAACTATAAACTTGTGATTTTGGTATTAATTTATGCGAAATCTATGCGCTCGTGTGTGTGTGTGTGTATATATATATATATATATATTTTTTTTTTTTTTTTCGGGAAAGAGTGAGTACTGATAACGTCTTTAAAAAGTGAACAGAATGTGCAGAAATACAAAATAACAAATTTTTTCGTCGCCAACGCACTTAACATGAACAGCTGCTGCCAAAAATATATAGGTCGCTATAAATGTGACAATGTGTTGATATTATACTATAGTCCATCCACAGTTACTTAGTAATTTCTGAAGCCTTGCTAAATTTCTCCTTTCAGGATATTTCTCCGCCTCATGAAAACAAAACTTAACCAAGTCTAGACAATTACACAGTGTAATAACATTTTGCATAAGAACTATTTCTTACTAGGGGCACCGGTTTTTCGCGAAAAAATTTCAGGATAGTTTGTGTCCCAACGCACTTTAGTCGAGAACCACTCTCGTGATTGGATCATTTGACTTGTCGCACATCTTATCTGTCTGATCGCGAATAATGGACGTCAGTATCGGAGAAACTTAATTCTGATTGGCTCACTCATGTAACAGACTCTCTTCGCACAAAGACAAACGGCCAACAACCAAATTAATTGCACATAGGATACTGAAGCGTAGCCACTCCGTAAATCTTTTCGCGAAAAACAGGTGACCCTAGGCATTGCCAATGCACCTATTTCCTTACTGTTTTAATTCATATTGTTCATGAATAAAATATTATAATTTATAAGCAAAATTGGAAAAAAAATATTTAACCAAAAATAAGGGAGTTTAATGTAAATGCAAGTATAACAAGCGTGTGATGCATGACACTTTAAGGAAACAACCAAACACGTCATATATGCGACGATTTTTTCCCAAGGTTTTATTAAAAATGTGTGAAGAAACCGCAAATAGACTGTAGTAAATGCAGATATGTAAAGCAAAAAAAAAAAAAAAAAAAAAAAATTATTATGTTGCATACAGATATTTGTTAGTTTCATGGGTGTCAATGTACCTCTCATCCGACACACCTGTACACCTGTCTACAATTGGAACCAATTGTAGACAGACACTCAACACTCTGATAAAGACTGCTCACGATAAAGTGAGCACTTTTGAAATCAACCTTAGAAAATGTCACTGCTTCTACCTGCATATATTTCAACGGGCGAACTGAGTGACATGTGTCCAGTCAACTTGGTGACGATGGAGGGGCAAGTAGTTCTATATATTATCATCGAACAAAAAGTGTTAGGTAACCATTGTAATAACTTAAATTTTTATCTCGCGTTCTGTATTTTTTTTATGCATCGAAGTGTAAAAATGAGCAGATTTGGAAAATACATACTTTTCTAATATTTTCACAGTTTCACTTGATAGACGCATGAATAAAGTGACGAGGGCCATGAAAATGTTAATTGTACATAAGGCCGAAGAACACACAACATGTATACAATTAGATCTTAGGCAGGGCTTTCAAAAGTGCTCATTTTACCGTGAACAGCCTATATCTTGGTGTCATTTAATAATGCGAGATGGCAGGTACTGTATTTATAAGTAGAAACCTGCAAAATTCGCGTTATTATTTGTCAACACGATAGTCTTCACTGACCTGTACCTACTGGAGCCTGAGTACCGTTTCCATTGGCTGCTGGCAACTATACGGCGTGGTTTGCCATTGTGAGCGCTTTACTAGAGATTTGTTGTTCAACCGACGAACGTTTACTGTTGGTTGAAAGTCTCCTTCCCTCGAACATGCTACAAAATTGTCAGAAGTGAAACGAGCATAAACTGTCTTGGTGTATGGTCTGCAGCCACAAAATAACGCGAATTAAGCACGCCCATATTTATAAGTGATTCAAAACAGTTGACGGCGAGCAAGGTATAGGAAGGGATAGGAAAATTTCGCGAATTCATTTCGGGGTAAGATATACGTCAAACACATATAAAGTGAAGCCACCTTCGCATTGGTTCACAGTTTATTAGAGCCGCCCTGCACGCCTCTGAACCAATGGCAGACTTGCAAGGAAACACCTTGCACCCTGCGAATCCCATAACTGCCAGATGTGGGGCAACAGCCAATGAACACACAGCTGAGGCTCCAGTATGCAGAGTACTGAGGAGTCTAACCTACAGGTCATTGATCTCGCGAAATTTTCCTATCCCTACTTATAAGCTATTCGTGGTAAAGGGAGCAATTTTTAAGATCCTCTCAACAGGCATTAACCACTAATAAATATGTATTAATGCAGCCACAGACATTAACCCTTTCGGTAAGAGTGTCATCTATCTGGGACGTTGCGTATGAAATGGCTTGAATGGTACGCACTGTACACACAAGACCATATCGTCCAATGAGAAAGTTCCCCAACGTGTTGGGAGACATCACTCGCTGCTCAGACTATGTTCCGTAGCCTCATAAACCACTGCTGCCAGTAATATGAAGCTCAGATAGTTTTCTATTGGTCCCTATGTTAAGAAAAATTGTCGTCTGGATATCAGTACAGTTCCGAACATAAGATTGGTTTGTTGCAACACCCAAAATTTTTGGTTAATTTTCTACTGAAAGGGTGAGAGTGAGAAAGTATAAGCACTATTTTTTTTACTGACATAGCAATGCAGACATTAAAAAGTGGCAGTAAGATGAAATTGTCTAAAAGATTAAAATTTATAAGGACCTTAAAGAGTGTTCACTTTAACGTGAATAGCCTATACAAAGGGGAAGTGAAATTTCGCGAAAATATTCCAAGACAAGTTATATTTAAAAACACTGTAGGGTCGTTTACGTGTCGTAATTGTTTGAATTACTTTTGACACATGTTAATTGTCTGCATACAAATCACGCAGGGGCCGTGCCGATGTTGTACAATTCTGAGTGGCCCGATCAAATATGAAAACGCCTTCTCAAACAGACTCCAACCAATGGCAATAGACAATCAGCTGTTGGTTGCTCATACAGAGCGAGTCCTTTAAAAGAAGCCCCATGGGACACGTGTGTAACGGAGCAAGGGAATGAGCAAATACAGTCTAGCGTGACAACAAAATACCTAGAGTAGGTGCTGGAAGTGGCCGCCATTGACCTCGAGGCAGGTGTGCAGACGACACCAAAAGTTGTGAAAGGCACGGGCGGGGACATGCTGCGGGATGTCATCGATAGCTGTGATAATGTTGGCCTGGAGTTCTTCGACTGTGTGCGGGTTGTCGCTGTAGACCTGTCCCTTTAGAAGCGCCCCACAAGAAGGAATCACAGACGGATAAATCTGGAGAACGGGCTGGCATAGGTTGGTTTGTTCCGCGGCTGAAGACACGATCAGGCTGGAACACCAACTCAATGCGCGCGATCGTTGCACGTGCAGTATGCGTCGTGGCTCCATCCTGCTGAAAGTAAGCTCATCCTCCGTCAGTTGTTCCACAAAAACATTGCAAATGGGTTCGATGTAACGAGCCGAGTTCACAGTCTCATGGAAGAACACGGGGATGATGCGGCGTGATGACACGACACACCAGACACAAAGTTTCTGAGGATGCAGTGGAGCTTCCGTCAACACGTGTGGATTGTCACCTGGCTAATGGCGCTTGTTCTGGGAGTTTATGTAACCTGACAGATGGAATCATGCCACGGGGCGTCTTTTAAAGGACTCACTCTGTAGTATTGAAGACTACCGTGTACTCGTGTTCTTTCACGAAAAATCACTAGCTCTAGAAAGAGTTGACGGTGAGTCAGCTACGCGATGATAGCTTACCTTGGTGTCGCTTGCAGGTGTCTCATGGGCTGCGTGGATCGTCGTGTATGCCCCGGGACATGGTCGCGTGCAGACTGCGGGTCTGGCGCGGAAGTGTCATCCTGCCCTGGCTGCGGCCACATCCTCCGATTGTCGGCAACTGCGGTCGCGAGTCTGTCAACACCCTGCGGATAGACTTCGTCGTGGGTTCTGCTGCCCTCGTGTTCACGGCAGAGAGGCGCGCCACTGCTGGTCGTAGCCTGGTCACTGAGGAGGGAAAGTGACTCATACCCGGTTGCATCACCATCTTCCCCGAATGATCCTAGTTCCGAACCACGACCCAGTTTCATCTTGGTTCCAATGTAAAAGTGTTACACCAACGAGATTTCATGATTCTGGATTTCCGATTCGTCGATCTTGGTTCCAAAATGAGAGCTCGAGATTAAGTATGAGACAAATTTTGCTATTGGTTCGTAATTTATGACGTCATGGAAGTAGGCGTATTTTTTATCTAGAGATAGAACGGTTTGTGCGATGTTTGATCTTTTTTTTAAGTGAATTATTGTTGTACGAATTCTACTGAATAATATCCAAGTGCTTATAATGTTGTTTAAATTTCTCAAGAAAACATTTGAACGTAGTTCTATCTGTTGGCGTATTTTCAAACTACATTTGTTGACGATGGCCGCTAAACCGCCAATTTCGGCGGTTCGAAATGAACTTCATCTCGATCTCCAGTCCAGCTCTGAACTCGAATGGTGCAACAGTTTTCTGTGTCGATCTTAGATCCGATCTCGGATGGAGTTTCGAACCACGATGGTGCAACCGGGCCACCACCCAACAGGGACTACCTGCTCACGTAACGTCCACTTTGCCTGTGAGGTCCGGATTACAATATTACGTAACACGTAACACGGAAGCAGCAACACGTAAGCCAGTCACACCGGATGTCCTGAAGCCCTCCCCTCCTCCCGAAGACGGTATTAAGGAGTGGGGAGATTTGGGCGGCTTTTAACATCTTGAGAGTCGGTGAGGGTGAAACGAGGCGAGTATGGAGCAGCGCCGGAATGCAAGGGCGGGGGAAACGGGAAACCCCGCCGACTAGCGGCATTGTCCGGGACGATTACCACGAGCGAAGATCCGGGAGCGACCTTGCCGGGAATCGAGCCCGGTTCGCATAGGTGTGAGGCGCGTAGTCTGCGCACTACATCACCACGGCCCCTTCGATATGCAGGGATTGATATCAGATAACACGTCAAGTACTATAACCGGGAGATGTCGTGGCATGACTGAGAGTTGGTGAACGGGGGGGCAACATGTTCGCGCAGGTGTGGCCGTATTCCACAAACATCAGTTACGGCCGATTTCAGTTATACGTGAGGCAATGGAGGACGAATGACGTTCGCAGAGGTACGGAAAAGTTGTCAACAGTAGAGAACGCGAAATTATAAAGTCGGTCATTACATGTTGTAACGAGGAGGCTAAAAACTGTTGTCTTCGTAAGGAACTTCAAAGGGCCACTGCGAGAGCAGCCAGAGATATACGGCGGTCAGTGAGAGAACTGTAACAATGTAATGCGGTGCGCGGCACTCTTAAAATGTTGTAACATGTATCACAATAGCCCGTATGTTGGAGTGACCACTTTTTATTCTGAGAATGTGTGAAACATAACCTAGGCCAGTTCAGTGTAATATCCAGAACTTTAATTTATGCACCATATGACAAAATAGAATATTATGTGTATTGGCAATACTTGTGATTCAGTAAGCGGATAAAATGAAATAAATGCTGTTCCAAAGAAATCTCTTTATGCTCGGCTGTGCTCAGTTTAGGACCCAGTATGTAAGATGCATAGAAACTCACCTTTAACAACAACACTTTCGTTACTGGAAAACGATTATTTTCCACACATACAGCTGAGAAACTTCATGTACACAACTACACACATGCTAAAGCACTTGTTTAATTATTTGCAACTGAAAATGTGTAGTGTGGGGTGGGAGGGAGGACGAAACATGCATACTTAGAAGAAGTGTCAGACGTGTCAAATCCAGCTTAAAACTAATTTATTCAAAATTATTTTAAAAATGAGCAAATTTAAAATATCTGTTTCAATGAAGCTGATGAAAGTATTCAAAAATCAAAAATCCCTGAATGGCAATGAGCAAGAAAACCAAAATAGTGTTCGACTAAACTGCCGTTAGGAAGTGGTCATGGGTAACGGTCATAATTCGAAATCCTTACGTGACGCTTAATTAACAGTCTGACTTATGCACTCGAAATTAACGTAGCTCTCTCAAAAATAAAAGTCTTAAAAATTGTTCAGAAAAAATGTATTTGTCTCAATACGGTAAAACACTTGACTTTCTCTCTCAGGTTAAACTATGGTTAAAAATGGCAGAAGCAAATTTAGGCGCCTTGACGACATAGCGTCCGTAGAATATCCTATGCCCATGGCGTAACGTAACAATGTCCAAGATGAAATAAAACTTAAAAATTGATGAAAAGCAGTTCTGTAGTTAAATACCAGGTTGTAGATGAAGGCAGGATGGTGGAACTCGTAGAAGAAACGGAGGTAGGGAAAAAATGTAGATCTGAGTGCGGTAGTGCTTTACGTGGCTCAACGGCTCACGGGCGTTACAGGTCTAGCTAGCTATACTCCTATACTCCTAAACAGCTGCTTAAAATGAAAACCTGCGGAGTGCTTATTCTATCAAACTCGACGCAAAACACAAATAAAAAACCATTGCAAGCTGTTAGAAACTAGAACACCCTAACTCTAATTAAAATTCCTCCACTGCGTCCAGGACTGTAGGACGAGCGTCCTAACCTCACATCTAGCGTAGTTGAAGGTTGGTGGCCGAGAGAGCGTCCTAACCCTCTGTTGAGCTCTCCAGCCAATCGGAGTACAGGATTTGAACCTGTTGGCCAATCGCAAGGCTTCCTGACTAA
Organism: Dryococelus australis; assembly: GCA_029891345.1. NCBI lineage: Eukaryota > Metazoa > Arthropoda > Insecta > Phasmatodea > Phasmatidae > Dryococelus > Dryococelus australis. The sequence continues at coordinate 6,394,272 of CM056995.1, read as the reverse complement.
CGATCTAAAATGACACTCCAAACGGCCTAAATCCCTATTCCATAGCCTCGTAGAAGTTAATCAAAAAATATACAAGACAATTCCTTGAAACATTAACAATAAATATGAGACCAAAAATAATGTAAAATATTTAGTTATTAATTAAAAATACAAACAAAAAAAATCTAGCTATCTATTTCAATAAACAATAATTATTGTCATCCGTACATCTAAGTTTAAATGTAATAATCATATGAAAAATGCAAAAATAAAAATAATCAAAATCACGAAAAATCAAACATGTGAGACATAGGTAAAATTACAAATATTATGGATGACAGTGTCCATTATGTGAAACAAACATAGATAATTTCAAATACGTGCAGATAGTGAAATGCTGTGTTACAGACTCATATACACACACACACACAGTGTTTATAAAAACCAAACAAAATAATACAAATGAAACAATGATGCCGCAACAACATATTATACTATACAACTTAATATCCATTTATTTATAACGTCCACCTAATTAACCTCCGCGTTAGCATTCTTTCCGTGTGTAACGGCAGGTCACGTGAGCGTGTGGTCTATGTACGCCCAGGTGTTCAAATTGTAAAGCCCACGGAAATCACAGCAAATCGTCACAAATTAATATGCATTATTTCTAAACCTCCGAATCACGTGCACATGTAATGTCACCCGTAAAGCTATCTGTCCACATATTTATGGTTTTGGCAGCACTGTGGAATCACTGCAAAACATTTCTGTAGCCTTTACGATAAAATAGTTTGTACTTACTTAACAGTCCGTAATAACATTTTATATTTTCTATGATTTATGCCAGTACAAATTATTCCAAATGCAACGTTCTTTAAGAGTATACGTTTTCGCGAGTATATAAAAAAAAAAATGCACAAATATGTAATCCTATTTGAAAAGCTTTAAACACTACATTAGCAGTTTGAAATTATATGCCTGCCAAATTACTACACTGTAAAACATTTACCTTGTAAACTTCCTGCTCCGTAATTAGAGCATTTAACCGACACATTGTTCGGATATAATACAACATGGCGGACGCAATTATAGGAATGTGAAGAGTCGTTACTATACAAGCTCGGGGACGTCCCTACGTATTTGACTGTTTCGTGAGCCGTGGATGTATGGGACAATAGTTTACCATTCACACGTTCCCACTATTCGTATACGACTATATGGCAATGTTGAGAATATGTTATGGTAGAAGGTTGAGGCCCCACAAATAGCTGCGACCGCCGATATCCTGCTGCGTCTAGCAGCATGCCAGTCCCTTGGGGATCTGCGAGGACCAAACGGTCACCAGAGAGGAGGGCGTTTGATGTGTTCCTGACTTCCACGTATACCTTGTGCCCGTTTGTTCCATTGCAGATGCACTAACTACACAGCAACACACGACCTATCGACATTAGATCGCGGTATCGATCAGTGCAGGTCGACAAGAATGGCATTACACTTTTCTTGCCGCCTGTATCTCGTGGCCACGGGTGTTAATATTTAACATTCACCACAAGAGTTAATTCTCGTGATGAATGGATATGTGGCCTAAACGAGTGTGTCCTGTGAAGCCATGAATATTAGACGCAACAGCCATGGAAGGGAACACTGGGGTAAGCGGCGCCGCTTATTACGACTTCCCGATGTACGCGATGTCGACCGGTCCCGTGGCCTTATCTAGAGTGCGACGGGGCTACGAGTGGTTTCAAAAGACGGGGAATTAAATTCCCGCAGGAAGTGTGCAGTGGCGAGCGGTTCCCTAGCAGTATTAATTAACGAGAGTATTTTAAAGCATAATTCACGGTGATCATACCATAACTCATTAGGGAAATCGCCCGCTCCAGCATAGAGTGTCGATAACATTTCATAGAAAACAGGGTGTAGCTCTGCCCTTAGTTATGAAATCCGTGTCTCGTCACATCCATACACATTCCTGAAATTTATTACAAAAGACGCATGCCGATTCTGAAATGTTGATTATAAGAGTGTACATGTATGTAACCATCTATTGAGAATCAGCCACCTGGGGCATCATTTCATTTAATATCACCCTTCAAGTGCGGTGACATTCTCGTGAGGTAATATTCTTAGCCATATCTGGGGTCCGGCGTTCATGAGTGTCACCAATGTGTTCTAGTTTAGCAATCTTAATTATGTACAAACTCAATTTCACATGTTTTTCATTAAGTTCAGTTTTTTCATGTTTTCATTTTGGCGCCGGATTCGCCGGACGTGAGTCAGACTTCAGGAATCCAGACAACCGGCAGGGCAGATGGTAAGCTCCTCGTACCCCCTTAGCAATTCAATATAGGCTGCAATTTTCTTCATATCCATAGTTAACGTAATTCAAGACACCTTTTAGTACTTTTATTTAGCCCTGCATCCTGACGTAACATACGAGGACTTCACATGCGGGACACGTTTAATCAGGGTAAATTCAGTGGTAATATAGGCGTGCGAAGTGGCCGACAGCTTCGCCCAAAGGCAATATTTTACCTTTACGTAATATAACGGACAAATTCACTCAGCTATCCTTCATATTGACAGCATATCCAGAGTCGCCGTCGGTTGTACGACCCCCATCAACAATCGTTCTCTATACCGAACGTGGCACTGGACACATCTTCAGTTCTTGTTCCCCGCCTGAGAGCAGGCGGGACACGAACACACCACCAGCACCTCTGGATGCACAGCGCATCAAACATGTGATGTTAGAATCATGATATTAAGCACCTTAAATTTTTAATTAGTGCAAGGCAGTGTATAGGATAGGTCTGTGGGGCACAAAATCCAGAACCACTTTCGCGGGCCCTACGAGTCAGCCGACCCTTGTTCACACAGTTACCTTGGTGTATGCTGGTATTTGGCTGCTGTGGTCCCTGCTGGAGACACTTACCCTGGCATGGCAAGCGTTGGTTGCCGGCCAGGGAACCAAGAAACGAGAGATTGGCAATTCCTAGGCGAGGTTCCTCTCCTAAGAATGCCTCAACCACTGGATTGAGGGGGGGTACTGGGAACTTAATGGCGGAAATAAAACGTTTGGTAAAGCAGAAGGGGCAAGGCGTCTGCGATGCGGGCAATTTGAACTCTCCTCCGCTCAGTTGAACTACTGCCGAGTGTAGTAGAGGAAGGGGGTAGGCAAGTTCGAATACCTTTAGACGAGTATGCTGCCTTCGTCAACCATCTTCATATCTCCCTTCCTAGAGTACGGCATAAGGTAAAACGAACTAATGCAGCCTCGCTCAAAGCAAGCCAGTAACTCACTTCCCTATTGTATACTTCTGAATAATTCACAGTCTTCCAGGCAAGAGCGGATACCTTGTGCTCCTTTCGCCCAGCCCCATAATAGGAGAGTATGTAATAACCTACGTATTTCGGCATGTATAGGCCGTACATGTTTACAAAAAAAATGACTACAAAAAGTGTTCGGCTTATATATATATATATATATATATAAAATTTTTATGCCAATAATTTTATATGTATATTATATATAAATTTTTTTTTCCAATTATTCCCCTTTAGGAGAGTGTGTGTGAACTTCAGCCAATCGCTGCTTCACTTCCTTTTTCTTTTAACCTTTCTTCCCAAAACCTCTTCATTAATTCACTATATTTTTCTTCCTTTCCTCTATAATTTCTTCTTTAGGTTCTTGTTAAATTTTCTTGTTTCTGGTTATATTTCTGAATTTTTTCCCATCCTAAATATCTTCTGAAATTTTCAGTTGTTCGAGGTATTCTTGGGTTTCTTTCATCCAATTAGTCTATTTTTTTCTTTGAGTGTCTGTCTTCACCCATCCTACAAGTGTCTGTAGAACTGTAGGCATCTTTTCCTAAACTTGTCTGTTTTTGTATAATTCTTTTGTACGTCGTCTGGCCCAAGTTTCGTCTCAGAGGACCGCACCATGGATTTCCCTAAGGATCTTTCGTTCTTGTTTCTGAATGTCATGCATTTTAATCACTCCCCCGATTACTGTGGTTTCTGCCGCATATAAGACATCTGGTAAAACAACTGTGTTGTAATGTCTTAGTTTCACATTACAAGATACTGCTCTTTTGCTATAGTGATTCCACGTGATTTTGCACACCTTTTGTAGTTTGACTATTTTTTCTGTTAGAGATTGTGTTCAGTCCCGTGGGTTGGATGGTTTCTCCCAAGTACTTGATGTGTGCGACTTGCGAGATTTTTCCATATTGTTTTTTCAGTGGAAGTTTTCCTGTTGATTTGGTGTCCATATATTGAGTCCGGTTTTATAGGAGATTTTCTAGTGCGAGTTTGGATTCTTCGTTGTTTGTTAACATAGCGAAGTCATCTACATGCTGCTCTTTCCTTTCCCCTTTCCAAGTTGGGTGCCTTTGACCTGCTGTCCTCGTTCAGATTATTTTCTCCAAGACAATGGTGACAGGCCATCCCCTTGTCAGTGTTTGAGGTTTCTCCCATGAATTTGACTTTTGAGATGGTTCCCGATAATGTTTCCTGGAAGATGGTTCTGGTCTTTCTATCGACTCCTAATTCTTCTAGGCTATTAATATATATATATATATATATATATATATATATATGGTTTAGTGTCCGAACCGTATCTACAAATTTTGTGATTTTGAGTTAATGGCACTTTTAGTACATGTACGGTCTATTCTTTTTTGTGTCAAAGTAATTTAAGTCTATCTACAACGATTTTTGTGATAGGTACAACATAAATACACAATATCAAAATGCATGTAATGTCAAAAGGCCTTATATCAACTTACTTTTTTTTGGCACTAACTTGATTTTCAAACTGATGTCAAAGAGCCGTATATTAAGATACGGTTGTTTGTTACTGAACGTTGTGGATTTTATCTGACATAAGGTTAGCACCTCCGAATGATTATTCGTTTGTTTAATAATGTTTGGTAATGTTATTTGTGTTTTGTACATAGAGTATGGAAGGTTAGTGTTGTGCTTGTAAAATGGCGGTTAGCAGGAGTTGCAAGTAATAGTGTGAACAATGCGAATATGTTTATTGCAAACTGTTTGACGTCCGACACTAACAATATAACAGAAACTGAAAAGAAATATCAGAGGCCAGCAGTAGAGGAAAATAATGAGTTGATGCTTGAACCTTTTCAGACATCATCCAAGACACAATACGTAAGTGGTTTTTAAAATACCTACAGTAACATTATAAATGCAGAAGTGAAGTAAAGCACGCGTTCCACTACTATTTTAACAATAAAACCATATATCCATTCATATTATTATTATCATTACTGATTTGCAATTCTGTTATGTAATTCGTCCATTGAAATAATTATAAAACATCCTAGATCCTCCTGCGTGTAATATATTTCTCACTCAACAATATTTTATAGTTTTTCTCTAAATTTTATGAATGTTACAAAAGTAATGATACTCCAGCTCGACTAAATATCTGCATGGAAAATAATGTAATTTGACTTTTCTTTATGAATGTTGTATAGTTAGAAATTGTTCATGAATCTTGGGAAAGCAGTAATGATGATGGAGATAATGACTTGGACGATGAGGTTAATGATCCAGAATTTCAGCCTTTTGAAAAAGATGATTGTAAGAGTTCATCATCCAACTCCAGTTACACAAAAGAGGTAGGTGTTGGTAAATATTTTATCATAATACACAATGTATGTAATATTATATTACAATATTTTAATGTTAATAACACACTACAGTAATTGATACACGTTTCCACCATACATTACAACTGTTCAAAATATTACACGAACACAGGCTTGCATCCACAACAAACACAAAAATATTAAGCGTACATCATGTTATTTACACACGATAATCCATAAAAAATTGAAGGTAATTTTTTATGTGAAATAATTTTCTACATAGAGGTAGGAATATTCTGTTTTCTACCATTTATTTTTCAAGGATTACTATAAATAATTAGTGGCATACCATAGAGGAAACAAAATAAAATATTTACTTTTCACAAATCCAAGAAGAATGATTTTCTGTTCATTTTCGCGGTCATGAACTAAAAAACGATGGCACCACAGAATCTCGCGTAAAATATAAATAAAAAAACAGGCACTTGAGCACGGACTGTGATTGGCTGCTGTACATTACAAACCTTTCCCTACTTGTATCGTGTATGGCAACATGACAAAAGAATAATCGGCTTCAGTTGAACAGCACTCGCCTCGGCAGTTGGAGCTTAGTAACGTCGCATACCTTGCGAGACTATTTCCATACGACATTTTACTAGTACGATTTCCATCTTGGCTACTTCCCTCCCCCTCACTTCCGGTTATGTCCTTTTGTTATACAACAAAGCTAACTATATTAACATTCCATATTGATTTTACATATATTTACGAAAGTATAAACACTCAGTCATTATGGCACTGCTGACAATGCATAATACACTGTTCATCTTGCTAATCAGTCATTCAACTTATTTATCTACTATAAGTCATTCACATTTTAAAGTGAGCACTTTTGAAAATCCTGCTTAATTTCACCCCAGAGTCTACCTTTCCAACAAGTAGTATACACATTAACATTGCCAGGAGCCTATTAATTTTATCATGCCAGATTATAGCAGCACAAAAAATGTAGAATTACATTCTCTAGGATGCTTAAACCAGAGTAAGTCACTGAAGGTGAATAGACTACATTTTGCAAATTTGTATGGCCTAATTCGTTTCCCAATTTATAATACCGTTCCAATAAAACACACAAAAAAACACACACAACACACACACACACACACACACACACACACACACACACACACACACACACACACACACACACACACACACACACACACACACACACACACACACACACACACACACACACACACACACACACACACACACACACACACACACACACACACACACACACACACACACACACACACACACACACACACACACACACACACACACACACACACACACACACACACACACACACACACACACACACACACACACACACACACACACACACACACACACACACACACACACACACACACACACACACACACACACACACACACACACAACCACCACACCACACACACACCACACACACACACACACACACCACACACACACACACAAAAAACCCATTCTGATACCACTTCAGTCACATTTTAATTTGGAGGAAGAATACACTAGTCCGGTACAAGAACAATCACAACCTGGTGGCTTTACACCAGTTTCTTATTGTAGTAGTGTACAACTACAACTAATCCAGCCAACCCACAACGCCAGAGCAGAATCCATAACCGTAGACTTGGTATGTGAGAAAACTGAAGTAGCCCAGGAGATAATGAATCATGTAAGCCACAGGACGTGAACCCCTTAACACATCAGAACAGGACGATGAACACAACACTGGAGAGTGACGTCAGTACGCAAATGCCAAGGAAATTATGAAAGAAAGCAGCTCTAAGAGAATGGAAGAGAAATATTGAAAAGATAAAAATTCAAACAGGACAAGAACATCAAACTAGAAGTGGTAATGTAAGGCAAGCAAAATGGTGTAAACAGAAAGATTGTACAAAGTGTGCAAACCTTTAGTGAGGTTGTTTGTATGGAAATCAATAAGTCTTACTGGGTCTTCGCTGACAATAAGCAACGGCACCTAGTTAAAGATAAACAAATTCAAGTATGCCAGAAGTTTTCCATAGAAACATTTGTAAAAAACGTTCTGAAGAAATGTAATGACAGCAATATGGTGGAGGATGACAAACGTGGCAAGCATACTCCAGGCTTAAGAGACCCTAAAGCAGTCGGGAAATAAATACAACACATAAATTAATTTCCCAGAGTACCATCCCACTAGTCTTGGATATACACAGAAAGAATATATTGCACAAAATTTGAATATCTCTAAGATGTATGAACTTTACGTAGAGAAATGTGGATCAGAAAATGTCTTACCTGAAACAAATTGGTTCGATCAAAATGTATTTAATTAAAACTTCAACTTATCATTTCACACACGCAGAAAAGACAACTGTGATAAATATTACAAGTTTAAAAAGTTTAATGATGAGGAAAAAAAGCAAGCGCACGAATCATTTCTGAAACACATTGAACGAAAAGAACGATCACGAAATATGAAAGATGACTTTAAAACAGAAGCTCAAAATGGTACATGTCAGTTTATACAATAATTTACCCGTGCGTGACCGCAAGAGAAGAATCTCAAGAGGATCTGGATGGAGATGGAGATGTAGATGAACAGTAGAGCAAGTCAAGGGCTATGGTTTTCCAATTACTAAAAGCTAATATTGATACTGTTATTGTGTTTACTTGATGTTTATATACAAAACATTTTGTTGTATAGACAGCATGGAGGGTAACAATACATTAAATTCCAGTTGCAGGGATTCAGACAAACAAATTTGTTTATTTTAAGGACAAGCAGATACTGCACTGTCGATAACAATTGAACAGTGTTGTTATTTAATATTCCTTTTATGATTCGTGCATCAGCAATATTAAAAACATGCATTTCATTTACTAATTTCTGCAGATTATACTTTAAAACCATTCTGTACATAGGATTAGTATATATTTTAATTAGACAGAAATAACGGTATCTGCAAAATTGTTATTTTAGTTAGAAACAAAAAGCCATAAGCCACACACATATTTTTTTGTAAATAATTTTCAGCACATTAATATTGTAATATTAAACTAATCTTGTACAACAAACATCTCAAAGGTATGAATGTACAGATTTGTATTATTGCTTTTATGTAGGTTGCTCTGATGACACACAACAACACTGAAACCACAGAAGACAACCTCTTCCTGGCTGTACTGAAAAAGTAGCTTTTTGTAGACAAGTTTCTTTGACACTTAGTCCTCGTAATATAAACCCACTCCTGCAGTTATTTGTTCACTTGTGTTCCTAAACAAAATAACCCTCATCCTGCACGTGTAAAATGTAAACACGTCGGGGTTCCCCCATAGATGTCGTACACGAGAAAATAATTTCTCTACTGTACAGGAGAAAGATATCTTGCATAGTATGCATGCCCGCCGTGGCTCTACAAGTGCACATGATAAGACATTTTGTATCAAACATTGCAACATAACACAAATTTTCTGTTACAAAGGTTTTGTAAGGAAGAAATTTATCGGAATTTATCATGTTTGTACGGAATTGTGACTTTACAATATTTACAGGAATACAATTCAACGTGTCCTATACTTGAAATATTAATTATCCTTAATTTTTCATCAGAAACTTTTGGTGCTGCCTATACACGCTGAAATACTGTAGTTTGCTCGATTCACCTGGTGAATGTGTTGCCAGCTGTATAACTTCTACCAAATTGGCAGAGCTCGGGTGGCCACTTAACGGGTATTTAGCTTTGTGCTTGATTTGCCAGCTTCACTCTGATGGGTGTGTTTACGTAGGAACAACAAAGTACTTTAAGAGAATTAGTATGCAGAGAATAGTTTAAATTCACGTGCTATATAATGTGAGTACAGTCGATTCTTGACGTATCATTACTGCCTGTGTAGGTACACCGCATCAACAAACAATTTTAGTGGTCCCTGTGAAATCCCTATGTAAATAATGTTAACATAAACCGCTTGTATCTTTACCGCATTGAGTATCTATTGAAGTATTTTTCGGGTACCTTCACCTAATATTTCCCGCAACTATTGTTTTTAAGCAAACGTCTGGTAACGGGATGTGAAATAAGTCACGCGCTGCCATTTAAAACTGCCCTGCCGTGTGCTGTCTAGTGTTGTCTTACAAGCATGTCTGTCGACACTGTGGTGTCAGGCGTGGTGCGATGACGACGAGCGAATCTGTCTAAGTACTTTCCCAGACGAAAGGGAAGTAGTTACCTATAGCAACGAGCTGGCGACCTAGCACCTTCACTCCGTCTCTCTCAGCCACACACTTTCCTTCCTCCCCTCACATGCCTATCCGCCGAGGGGCAGTTGTTGTCAAGCAAAAGATAAAGCATGTTCTCTTTCTCTCTCTCTCTCTGTCTGTCTCGCCCACTTCGCTTGCCTTCCACACGCTGCCCACCAGCAACAGAGCAAATAAACAGCACCTATAATTTGTATTTCAAAGCAAATGGTTTCACCTGAAAATGTTAAGCAAAACATTTTTACAAGGAATTATTATTTGAAAAGGAGTTTTCTTTTGTGATTAGGTGGTTTTCTCCTGTAAGGTTGGTGTTTTATTGTATATGGTGTTAAATTAGCATGATTTAAAAATGTAATATATATATATATTAAACTCTAGGGGCAGCATCTTCATGAATAAAATTATATTCCCAAAAGCATAAACTTGAACTCTCCTAGACACCAAAAATTGTATCATAAGTGTAAAATTAATTTTCAGTATCTTCTGTGGGGGAATCTGACTTATATTAATTTATTTCAATAAACACGCACCTTTTGAATAAACTGACAGGGAAAATCAGAGTACGTAGTTTTGAATGAGTAATTATTAAGACCGTAACAAAATCAATTATAGTAGCCTTATTTACTTATTTATTTTTGTCTCAAAATTACAAATTTTGTTTGCAGTAAAATATAATTAATTACTTTAAAAGAAGACATTTATCACACGGACGGGCCAAGGTGTCTGCACTCTGCAACATGTAGCGGCATGGAGGGGTAATCCTTCCACCACCCCTCCTTCAACTGCCGTCGTGAACACACTGCCAGATCAATAACTTCTCTGTGCGCTCTCAGCTTACAAGAGCCCGCGCCGGACATTCAAAATTTGACTTGGATTCGGCATAATATTTTCATTTTCACAGGGTTTTAAAGTTTTATGTCATCTTGCATTTGGTGTCTGATTACAATTTTTTATATACTGTATTTTGAAACATTTTCTTTATTTAAACGCGTTAAGGTGAAATTTTTTTTAATGTATTATTTACAATAAAATTTTTTTTACAATTCCAATTTTTATTGTGTTTATTAGCTAAACTGTACAGCTACTCAACATAAAAGTTTTGCACGGTATTTTGTTTATGTACATCTTCTGTAATCTCGTATGTATGGACATTTTTCGGCAGTCCCTTGAATAACACTAGATAGAGTCGACTAATAACACAGTGGTGCTGTACTACCTCCTAATATAATTCAACTTTGCATTCAAGTTCCGATTAACATAAACTGCTAGGTGAAGGCAACCTGGATAAAAGGTAAAAGTGGGTTAAAGGCGATAATTCTAGCAGTACTATCACTAAGGTGTTCTGAAGGAATAGAAATGGAGTGGGCAGCTACCGGAGGGACAATGCCAGCACCGTATGGTTTCAATGATCCCACTCCAATGGTTTTCATCGTTTTCCTTTTAATTATAACTTGAACAGATCAGTATCTACAACACCAACTTTTTGCATATATTGTATAAATGAAGTCTCAAAGTTCTCACCTACAGTTGTTTTTATCAGCTCCCTAATAATAGAGGTTCCATCATACATCAATGACAAAATTATCAATATTTAACAACTTTTCACATGCCATACATATTCTTAATATTCAATTTGGAATTTTTTCGACAAAAGCAATACATAATACATACTTACACATGCCTACAACAGGTATCTTTGGGAAGTCTCCACTAAATAACAGCATACATAAATGAGCACCAGAATCTTAAAAATATAAATGTAGAGTCATTGGAGGTAACAAGTTTCATTCTCAACCACATATATAATTTGAGGAACTTAATATTACTACGTCTAAATATATTACAAGTTTAATGCAATTGGCTCAAATTCATTGAAACTATACATAACAGGTGTTCTTCCACATTTATGTTTTTACAGTTATATGAACTAGCACATGATAATATTGAATTTTACTACAAAACCAATCATACAAATGAGCACAGTAAAAATTACAGGTGATCTATAGTATTTAACAGGTTTTATATTGCATTTAAAAAAATCACTTACATGCTGACAAAGATAAAAAAATAAAACCATGCTATCTGAATTTCTAAAAACCAATGCTTGCAAATACTAACACTCTTTGGAAAACACGTTTGTACACAAATATACAATTTGAATCACACTCTCTAAAAAGGCACAATTTTTCACTAACTTACCTTTACAGTAATTATTTAAATAAGTCACAATCAATAATACTAAACGTTTATTCCCTGAATATAAAAAGTCTTTAATTTTCATGTCCAATAGAGATTTTCAAGTAAAACAAACATATGCTTGTAAATGCTGCTATATACAACAAAGCAGCATCATGGAGCATCGCCACGGTTCGACTGAGAGGGTACAGACAGTGGAGAGACAGGAAGACTTCACTTATTGGGCAGCAGCACGGTGGGGTCATTCTTCAGCTCTAGTCCCGGGTTGCGCGCTGTCACCTCAGCCTTGGCGCGTGCTGCAGCTGTTTTCACTTCCTCGTGGTGGATCAACCTGTCGTTGGTGAAGAGTGCGCACCTGCACACAGGCATATCCTTTCACAAAAGACCCACTTGCCAATATTGTGAGGAACCAGTGGGAACTAACCTACAGCAGGGTGCGCACCATTTCTAAAGCTACTAACAAGAACCACACAGAATGTCAACACCGAGGATTGCAGACAACCAAAACATGTATTAGAAATATTGTTCATCTAGATCCACCACGTTGTGGCTAAATCTATAAGAAATCTGTTGTGGCTGATCATCTATCTAGCCCTGAGTATGGTCGCCAATCTGTGAAGGGCTTATTTGGCAACCTACCTTCACATAAAATACATTAAAATAACAGTTTCGAATCACAGTTGGGCGCCAGACTTTTCTGTTGGACGAGCGGACAGAAAATGTCAAAATTTACATTTTGTAGCCTTATCTGTGACATTCACATAAAACTTTCTTTTTACTGGGAAAACTGATAACTAGGTGGAATAAATAAATTAGCATCAGTCCCAGTCTAATGAATGATAAGGGTATATTTACCTTCTGCTTACCAGAAACAAATACATGCAATCCACAAGAAAATATTTTTACCATAATTTATTATGATAAGGATTATCTGATCATGGCAGCAAAGAAAAGACACATATCATAGCACCACAATGACACATCTAATTACTAATAAACTAGAACACTGCAACATACCCACACAACAAGATAGCAATTAAAATAGTGAACAGACATAGCACTTAATAATTAACACACATATGTATCAATGTTGTACTAAGTTTCAGAAATAATATTTCAAAGTACGATAGTGTTGTGAAAAATAACTAAAAACTTGTGGAAACACTAGCCCAATTAATCATAAATAGAATAATAATTTCTTAACAAACTGTGTACCCAGAATCCGCCCGGCAACTGTCCAATACCTCGAGGCACCCCTGCCAGTTAACCCGCCAGATGACTAGGAAGACCCGCCAAAATGGCCAGGAAATCAAGATGTACCGGCGACGTCCCCTGTCAGCCTTGACGAGAGTAAGCAGACGGCAGCACAGTGTCCATTCACCACCTGTTGGAGAGAAGTTTCTACCGCCACGAGCAGTACGAAACTCCGAACGCACAGTACGTCGACGTTCACCCAGCATCCAGGACAGTGAACCTAGAGTACCACCAAGATCTCTTGGAGAAGTCCTGCAGATTGGGCACCGAACGGTCGACGCTGCCCTATCTCCGCTGGCACCATCGTCAGGCCGGTGGCTCCCTCCAAGCCACTGCCCCAGCGAGCTACCCCAAGCATCTTGGTTAAGCAGAGCCAGCTCAGCGCCAGAGCCGGAACGATGTATGTCACAGCTGACTCCTGTGCCGAGGCCCAGCCTTCTCCTACTGAGACTATCCCCAGCAGAGCTGCCTCCTCAAGGATGCTGCCCAGACTGCATGCGCTGCAGTCTGGGCAGCATCCTTGAGGAGGCCACACACTACGTGCATGTAGCTACCCTGGCCGCCCAGTCGCAGCTCAATGCAGAGGCCGAAGCCTTTGAGTACCTTGCGTTGAGGCGGTTTCAGAAACCCAATGTGGGAAGGGTAGACAGGAACCACCCAAGGCTCACCCCTTCTGGTTTTTCAATACTCTTTCTGTGGTTAGTCCAGTGTGTAACCCAGTGAATTTTGTGTTGTCTTCTTCCCACAGATCACTCCACAACAATGTCGAGACTCCAGTACCTGAGCCTGCCCGAGGGAGGAGCGACAACAGCAGCCATTTTAGACAGTCACCACGGATGTGGGCCAGTAACGACAGCACCAGCACAGTTTGTCCTGGCACCTGCAGAGCCCTACCATGAGAGTCCAGCCCACTCCCTCCAGTCGTCAGCAGATTGGGCTGTCATGCAGCCACCCATCTCCCAGCTGTCCCGGATCAACAAAGTGGCCCAGCTGTCAACTCCACACCCGGTGCCTCTTATGTCTACCTCTGGGGCACTGAGCTTCAACATCCCTCATGCTGAGATCTGGTTAACAGAGCAGCAGCCAAATGACGAAGAGACATGTAGGACTTGTCGCCGAATCCAGCCGCCTCGCGCCTGTCATGCCCAGATCCAGCCTGGTCACTATAAAGAAGCACCTTGGAGGCCACCTCTACTGTATCAGTAGCCGCCTCCGCCTGGCGCCGCCTCAAGGAGGCGAAGGCGCCCCAATAAGCAGCAGCCGCAGCCGACTTTGATGCCAGAGTGCTAACCTAGCTAGCGCTCTCCATTGCCACCATCGCCCCAGTGGAAAATGATGATGTCCAATAGTGTGTCCAATGTGTAGAACCAGTGCAACGTAACTAATCAGTAATGAAAGTGCTAGCAAAGCAACGAAAGACAGAAAGTCAAACAAGTCAGTGTGTGGCCCGAAACTATCTAACTTTAAGGCTAACACACTTAGCATTATTGAAGATGGCGAATGAGACCTGTTCAACGAAAGAGTTGTTTTATAAATAATCACTCCTTTGTTCTCATAAAAATAACGTAAATAGTAAAAAGAGAGTATCTGTTTGTTTTTTGCTGAAACGTACATTTTTGTTTGCAAAAATAAAAGTAAAGTAAAGTAACAGAAAGAGAATAACGAGAGCAAGTTTAGCTAAAATTGTTGTAAATTGTATTGCTACGGCATCAACGCAATTTCAAGTTGAGAAGAAAAGAATTTAGCTTTTTTTATTGATTATGTGCAAGGCTAGGATATACGAGCAGCCAAAGACTGAATACGAATATATGAAAACCTGCGAGAAAAACCTACAAGTTCAGCTGGTGTAATATTTACCATATTCTAATCAAACTTTAATAACTGCTTTTCTCCTAATACTATCACTACTCAGTTGTGGTGATAATGCACTCACTGTTTTGTAAATAAAACCAGCCGCTTCACTATCAATTCTCTCCTAAATGTGAACAGAGTATAGAAGCACTTTTCACAAACCCCTTTCTTAGATTGTACTAGCAAAAACGTAAAACGATGCTCACTATGTGCGTCACCAGGTACAACACACTGTCTACACAGTAAAGAAGTTAATGTGTGACACGAACACACAGGATAATCTGTAGAATGATAACACCTACACCGTGGTTTTTGCCACATTCACTTGTTTGCATTTTGCCATCACAAACTCCTCTTATTCTTAATGTAGTTAGTGAATTCACTGCAACAAAAAAAAGAGGCCCGTGACAGACACACTCACAGGCACTATAAGACGAGTAGACAGCTGTACTTTTTTTTTTTTTTTTTTTAATAAAAGAGGCATGCGAAGTGCACCAGCTCGATGCTGGAATGCTTGGCAGAAACCACTCTTTTATCCTTCCCTTTTCCTCAATGGAGAGAGCAAGATAGGATAGCCCATGTGTGAGAGAGAGATAAGAATCGTCTGCCTTATGCAGTGTGTTGTTGTGTAACAAGAGGAGGCGGCATTTAGGATGCCGGTAGGAAGGGACGACCTTCACCCCACCCCAACAGCTGTTCTCGCAGCTAGGTCAAGGCAGTCATGAGGGTAAACGACGCTTTCTAGAAGTGCAAGGATGCAGATTGTGTCCTCTGTAGGATCTATGCACCAGAGAGATAGGGGTTTTGTCTTGATTCTGGGACCCTTGCAGCTCTGTACTCTACTGCACAGTGAGGTAGTCATGTAAGACCCAGCCACACTATATGGGTGAAGACATTGTTACTAGTACCTTGATGACGACTGCACTGAGAGCTACCAAGTTGCCTCTGACAGGATCAGCCACTTTACCCCCCTGCAATTAGACATCTCAGGATGAGCTTCGGTCACAGCAGAGAGGGGGCAAATTGACACATGACGTGTTTCCCCCATTGTTGGTAGTGGACAACTCAACTCCATCCAGAGATTAGCATTTTTAAGGTAGAATTTTATTTTACCGTTTAACTTTCTCTATGAGCCGAGATTGTACTGTCTGCCTTAGCTTTTATTATTCATCGGCCCACTGTAGCCGTGCTAGGAGTTCATTTATGCACCACTAGATAGTGTTAGTAATATAATTGTCTGTCTCTTGTTTCCCATCCTCCAGCCGTCGATGACGTAAGATAGGTATGTCATGCTTTCGCTAGCCCTAGCTGCTCTACCAATAATCATGACACGGCCTATCAGCAGTGGGCCGCCGCCTGCGAGGAGTATAAAAGGAGGAACGGTCCTCCACCCATTCGAGGTTTTCTCAGCAGTCTTCCAGCAGCCTCTGCTCGGAACACTTGGGCACTACTCTGAAGGTAAACTACCCTGCTACTCTAGCTTCTCCTAGTAGTTTCTGCTCACGAACAGTTAGGCCCTTGTAGGATAGTGGTTCTGAACACTCGGCAACGTGTTAGACAGGCTCTCTCTTCTACAAAAAATTTCCCTACTAAATCTACTTCCTGCTCAATATGGAAGTATTGCAGTATGGAATCCTGTCCTCAGTGCTTGTTAGGACTAAATCCTGTCTGCCCTTCTCAGTTTCCCAGCGTTGGTATCCAGTGCAACCAACCGCCATGTTAGGGAACTACTGCTCAACGACATCAGGAACACACTCGCTTGCCATGTAGCACACATCAACAATACCACTGCTACACAGGTAGGCTCTCCCGGCTTAATAAACGTAACACAGCTTCTAGGCCGCCCCACACATGCCAATTCCCAAAGCGAGCATGTCATTTAATTTATCTTCCTCTTAAGGAAATAAATGCAAACTTTATTTAATCCTTGGGACTTTCCATTCCTGTAGCTTAGTATTTAGATACCAGTTGACGAACTGAGGGGAAGGGAACGTAGGATACTACGTACGGGAAATTTCTCAAGCTATTACACCAACTTTTGACCCACGCGCACTAACTCAAACTAACCCTTTCTTGTTACCTAATGGTAAGAACGGGGAGTACACAGGTAAACGTGGACGCGTGAGGCCCGAATTCCAGTGCACACTGCGGAAGTGACCGCCAGGTGTTGGAATAGGGTAACCACTTTGTTCGATTGTTGACACGTGTGGCACATGGCTACACGTAACTGGGCACACAAGGGACTAGCGTTCCGCTCGTCTATGGGGAGGGTGTGTGATATTCCATGTGTCCTACACCAAAAGGAGGGGCCTTAAAGAAAGGATCAGAAGACCATTTCTTGCTTCTGGGAGATTACGCAAGTTTTCTTTGGCCTTGGTTGTGTCAATTGCCAATCTCAGCCCACATAAGCAGGCCCAGGGTATCCGCAAGTTGCAAGTTCCACTGACGGCGCCAGTGCTTATGCACTTCTTCATTGCCCCTGTGTGCACCGGATCTACGCAAACACCTGCCTGGTCCATTGAAGGACTACGAGCTTCCCTGGCATACCAATTATCACACGATGCAACCAGAACTCCATACATTTTCAGTCCACGACCAACACAAAAAGTACCTCTTCCCACGAACCAAACAGTCTAGCCAACCAGTACTCCGCCCAGTCCAATGCCAAGGTGTCTCCAAACCCGCTGTACCTACTAATGCCCAATTGTACTCAAAACAGCTGATTTTGTGCCCTGTCGGCAATCCACGAGACCAATTCAGTACAACAGGATGCTCTCTACTAGCCGGCCCAACTAAAATCCCACGACCCATTCACAGGAGCATCTGGACAGCCCCTGTCCAAAAATCCCAGTATAGGCAGTGCCACTCACTTAATGCTCCAAGTATTCTGACACTCTCTTCCTGTCATGCATCGGGTCTAATAGCTATAAATACCTATATACAGTTGACGCCGGCTAACAGCCAGCGGCGCTAGAGCCCACGACGGCGCTCACTACAAACGTGTCATGTGTCCCGCACGTTCGCAGAGAGGCCAATAATCATTCTGAACTCTCATATAAATATTATTTTTCAGTGTAAAATGTGTTATATTGTATTTGCAGGGTTTAATATGTCTTAAAATGTTTTTAAGTGTTTGTTATTTTTAAATTGTTTGGTTATGCAATTTTAAAATGCCTGCGACACTGATATTCCGAAATGAACGCAGTCATAAAGAAACACTAAAATAATATGAACATTTGTAAGAAAATCATTAAAATGTAAAACAATATTTAATTTAATTTGCACCATTTTATTTTTATAATAAAATATTTTACTCGGCATGCATAGCACTTCCGCTTATGTGAACCCCGTAAGCGCCCATGGTAGGTCCGTGCGACGCTTGTCTCTGGACAATCTGTCGAGGAGAGCTGGTTAGGTAAGACACCGTCACGTACACACTACAACTTTTGTTCACTGATTTAGGTTTCCATAGTCCATGTAGTTTACCAGTTAACCTTTGCTTGCGTAAGTTTTTGCCAGACATTTTCCCCAGCATTATGCTTCCGCTTCATTAATTTATCGCGCCCTTGTGGTATTTTTTAACTTAATTGAGGAAAAGAATTAAAAGACGTCAGATAGGTCACGCAACCCGCAAAACTTGAATCACGCACCACCTGCTTATGTTTATGGCGTTTCATTGTAATTTCTGTATTATTGCTACACGCAGTTTTACGAGCTTTGTTTTTATCTATATATTCGAGGGTATTTTCCCATGTTTGAATATTTTACGACAACATCACATATAACCACATGGTCGACCGACGCCAAGTCTTTGTATACACTATAATTTCGTTTTGAGAGCTTATTTATGTAACATCGTATGTGCAATATTTTATTCAGGGTTCTATGTTAAATTTTTGTCAGGATTCCGTGTAATTTCACGTAAATTGATGCTTTTGTACTTGACCACGCTGTCATGTTAATGTTTGATTTTAGCGCCATCAGGCATGTTACAAGCATATAATCACTTCAATCGTAAAGAGAAAATTTTTCTCAACAAGAATAATATTTTGTCCAAATTTAATTTGCAGTTTCCATGAAGAAATATTGCAATTTCACCTGGACCACGTGGTCCACTACGAACTTCATCCAGGGGCATCCACGCCATCTAAGCTTGTTTTCACACGTGTGTGTGTTTATTGTGAATAGTCATCTCGTGTCCCATCTTGCTTCATGTATCTTTCAAGGGTTTATGTAATTTTGTAATTTGTGTACGGTACAATTATTCCCGTCCTAGCCGACTCTGTGTATAGGCCATCACAACACTACCCACGTACTGGCGTTAGTAGTAACACACATGTTAATGTATCACCAGGGTTTCATTTTGTAATTCACAGTGTCCTATCTTCAGGAAAATATAGTCAGTTCACCCTAGTGGCTGTCGACCCTCCTCCTTTGTGAAGATTGTGTTCTGATATGCCGCGGTGAGATCATCCATCTAGGTGTGCGCTAGATTGGGTGCTCTCCAGCCCGCAATTAAAGTGAAGTTAGCTAGACATGACCGAGTGCATCAATTTCATGGCACGTTGATTTGTACGCACAGTATCAATAAAAACAAGTCTACAGTGAACTTACCTCTTTCATTTGTAGTGACAGTGTCCAAGCTTCATGTGTTTTTCAAGTGATAAATATGTTTAGTAAAAGTTTAGTATTGCCAACGTGTTTGTAATTACGCACGGGTGAGACGGACACACAGAACCCACAGCATCCCTGAGAACCCTAAGTCTCAATAGTGCGGTGATTGCGAAGCACCACTGGCGCCCATATCATCAGTAAGTAATTTGTGTAATTGTTTGTCTCGTGTCTCACCCGACGGTGTCACAGTCGACTCTCAATGTATCGTTATCACATGTATCGTTAAACCGCATCCACCAACAAATTTTTGTAGTTCCGGCGAAATCCCTATGTAAATGATGTTAACCGCTTGTATCGTTTATCGCATGGAATATTGATCAAAGCATTTTTCGTGTCCATTCTACTAATAATTCCCACAACTATCGTTTTTAAGCTGGTTGTTTTTGCAAACGTCTAGTAACTGGATGTGAAATACGTTATACGAGCCGTCATTTATAACTACTCCGCGGCGCGCTGCCTAGTGTCTTGTCTTCCCAGCACATCTGTCAACACTGCTATGTGATACGACAAGGACGAGCAGAGGAAGTGGTTACCCATAGCAAGGAGCGTAGCGACCTAGCATCCTCTCTCCCCCCTTCTTTCTGTCTTTCTCAGAAACACACCTTCCTTCCTTCCCTCAAAAGCCTATCTGCCGAGAGGGGAAGTTACTGAGGAGCACGTCCTCTCTCTCTCTTTCAGCCATGCCCGCTTCGCTTGCCTTCCACACGCTGCTCGTCGGGAGCAGAACAAATAAAGTGCACCTGGCGAAAATAATTTTATCAGGATTATGCGTCCCTCAAAATAGTTGCACCTATCGTCACTTGTATTTCAAAGTAAATGATTTCACCTGAAAATGTTACGCAAAACATTTTAACGAGTAATTATTATTTGAAAAGATGTTTTCTTTTGAGATTAAAGGTGGTTTTTTCCCGTAAGGTTGATGTTTTATTGTATCTAGCCTAAAATTAAAATGATTTTAATTAAAACGTAATATTTATTTAATTCAATGGGCAGCATCTTCATGAATAAAATTATATGCCCAGAAGCATATACTTTAACTCCCCTTGTCACCAAAAATTGTTTGACTAAGGAACTTGTATTATAAGCGTAAAATTCATTTTCAGCAACTTCTGTGGGGAAATTGGATTTTTTAATTTATTTCAATAGAAGAGTATTTTGAATAAATTGATAAAATTAAATTACCTATTAGACGTCTTTTGCCATTTAATAAAGGATAGGTAAGCATCGAGACGAGTGCAGTGTAACTTAACACGAAAAATCAGAGGATGTAGTTTGAAATGATTAATCATTAAGATAGTGAAGATATTGATTATATTCACCTTATTTATTTTTGTCTTAAAATTAAAGTTTTCTTTGCAGTAAAATTTAATTAATTACTTTGAGAAAAAAAAGCACGCGTGCACGCACACACACAGACATTTGTCACACTCGCAAGGTGTCTGCAAGATGCAGCGGCATGGAGGGGTAATCCTTTCGCCACCCCTCCTTCAACCGACGCCGTGACTACACTGCTAAATAGATAACTTCTCCATGCGGTCTCAGCTGATAGAGCCCTTTCCGGACACTTATAATTTGACTTTTATTCGGTATCATATTATTTTCATTTTCAGAGGGTTTGAAAGTTTTAGGTCAGCTTACATTTGGTGTCTAATTACAATAAATTATATACTGTATTTTGAGAAGTTTTCTTTATTTAAACGCGTTTAGGTGGTTCCTGTATATAAAAATCCTGTAAAATTCTTTGAATAATTTTTTTTTGGCAAATTACAGAAAAAAAAGTGGATATGAAGGACATTTACATAATTAATGTAGTTATTTTTGTTTGGAATGTACAAACTATAATAATTCTTTTCTCCACTCACACTTATACTTTTGTTTATAAAATGACTGTATTGGCAATAATTTTTGTTTACTCACTATTGTGATATTAATGCCAAATAAAAAACTGCAAAGGTTCTTTTCAATAATGGCCTTGGCCTTTGCATGTGATCATACAGGCAGGAACTGAAATATATAGATAACTGTTAAGGGTGTGCGAATAATCAAAAATTCGAATACGTATTTTTGAATAATAAATTATTATTATTATTCGTATTCAATAAAAAAAATACCAGACGTTGACATTTCGAAGTATTCGAGCAAATTTGAATACCGTATTGACTGGCATAATTCTCGCCCTGGCACAATTCACACACCTGAATTTTATGGTGCCAAGTTAGGGGAAAAAGGTTTCATTTCATATTTCATGCAGCATGTTTCTCTCAACGAGGCACATAATGCTAACGGGCATGTGTGGCACACGCTTTGTTCGACCGCGCCAGGTCACTGGTCCCATTATCGATTTCTCACTTCCACGCAGCAAACATGTAAACAAAATCAGTCTGAGTTTATTTGTATGCGGGTGTTTTTTTTAATGCAAAGGGAATAGTTTACATTTATATTAATTTTTGTTTAATACGAATGCATAATGGGTAAATATACCAGTCAAACTGCTGCATTTAAACTTCAGGTAATTGCATATGCAGAGGACACGGCAATAGAGAAGCGGGCCGAAAATTCATTGTTTCCAAGTTTAACGTGCATGTCATGTTATCCCAATACCGGGCCACTGTTACTAAGTGAACCGGACCTGTAATGACAGCAGTGGCAGGCGGGGGCTGGCTGCCGCCCGCCAGAGTAGTTTTGTAGCGACCGACCGACCGCTGCACCGCCCGAGGATCTACGGCAGAGCGACAGCGGCAAGCTGCGTCGCAGAGGATCTAGGCGCTCGCCCAGCCGTGGACACTGCAAGGCAATGTTTTTGCTGCTACCCACAGCACACGAATGATTGAATTTTGAATATGTATCTTCATATCTATTATCAATAAATAAAGTACTGTTTTTTTTAAAAAATGTATCCGTGTCATTGGCGAGGAATTACATACAGTAGACCCCATTTTAATGTTTGCATGCACGTGTCTTGGCGTTCTTTGCATAATTCACGCACCCTATTTTTTTGCACTAAATTCCTGCAACACACGTTGCAAGTGAGAATTTTCTCAACGAGTGGCAATGTAGTCATAGCCGTTCTCCGTACTGATGTCGAACAGTTATTTTTTTTACATGAAAATTAAAAATAACAAAATATTTTGTTTCACACAACCTTACGTAAAACCATTGTTTCCAGTAAGTAAAAGTATGACGTGTGTCCGATTAGCTAAGGCAGGATCACTGTCGTGTGGCTTTGGTTGCACTTAGGCCAGTTGTGCTTTCAGGGTTTAATTATGGACGTCTTGATGACGAGTGGTAGTTGGCTGCAGACAGTTGATGCTGGTGTAGTCTCGTTGTACCTGTCAGCCTGCTGTAGGGGAAGCTAAACCACCCGGCTCTTGCGCCGTGGTATAGAACGGGTTTGGCTGCTGAGAACTGTGGGTCAAACACACCATGGACACAAGTGACCCTAGAATGGTGTTGCCCAGTAGTGGCTGGCCGGTGCCTCAGAAGTTCTCCCACCTTACAGGGCGAACCAGAAGCATTGAAGCCATGTGGGCTGCCACTGCAACTACTACTAGGTGTGAGTTTCCAACCAAGGCCAGGCCGTAGCACCCAGGTGCTCCGGTAGGGGTACAACTCAGGTGTACTCTCTCCCCCTGGGTGAAAAGTGTTTCTAGTAATTGGGGCTCCTCTATTTTATTCCTCCAGTACCTGTATACTTGGTAGGAATAAAATAGGTGGCCGTCTAATATGTGTGTATTGCAACTGGAGCTGCCTGAGGGAGTATCCAGTTATAGCTAGATCGTAGTAACAATTTCCCATTCTCGGTCGGCGGTACTTGTCTAGATGTTCTCCTAGCAGTTGGTTCAAAAGTACTCTGTGAATGAGACTCGTAGTTAGAAGAAACAAAGCTGTGTTTATTAATCGTTTAGTAAACACAGTGACTTGTGCTCTCCTGCCAAGTAGACAGGTGACAAAGTAAACCTACGGTAACCGGTGTAGGTGACCTGGTGCCAGGCTAGTTAGCGAAAGTGAAATAAAACTGACGAAAATTGCTTACAACAAAACTAACTATAACCGGGGTGTCTGCAGGAGACAGTGAAGGTGTGCGGTATGTCTCTAGTTACTGAAGAAGCTTCTCGTAACTTGGTAATTTGATTGGCATCACTGAAGCGTCTGGTTGCGGGTGCTGCAGAGCTCTAACGGTGACTGCAGTGGTGGCAGCCTTGGATGGCTGCCGATTCGTTGACGCCAATGGCAGCAGCCTCTGGTTGGCTGCTGAAGAGTGTTACGTTGTTGGTGGCAGCCTCTGGAAGGGCTGCCGAAGATCTACTAGTAGTTGGAGGGCCCCAGCACTGGAAGTGGTGGAGCGAGCTTGAAGACTTGCAGGAACAACTCCCGAGATCCGCAGCGCACTGACAGTCAGGGTAGTGTGTGTCGCGGCGGCTGCGGAGGGCGTGTGACGTCCCTCTGTTGCGAGGCTGGAGTGGGGGTAGCACCCTCTAGTCATCTCTCGGCCTTGGCGTAACTTCCATGGGGCTCGGGCACGATCCGAGGCGGCTGATGGCTTGAAAGCTCTCAGCGCTGGGGAGGGGGGTGATGCGCCCCTTGCTTGCACAACCCCTCATATCCACGTGTCCGGCTGCCCTCCAGAATTGTGGCAGGCCGCGACTTCCGTGTACGGGTTGGCGCGGGGATTGACTCACTCAGGGGTAGAAGTAGGTATACCAGGTCTGCAGTGAGGTGAGTTGTAATCGCAATTAAATAGTTGACATAAGCGGCACGCGTCAAATAATATATTTTCTCTTTTGTTTTCCAAAAACATTACAAAAAACTAAAATTGACTTAAAATAATTTTTTTCTTACAGATATCACCAAATGGCTGAATATCTATCAGTGGTGCATTCTGAAGTCATAGTGCAAAGTGATTTTTTTACATGTGTTAACAAAGAACTAATTATTTATATTGTGTGCTTGCATTATAACTACTAGTGTAAAGTATTTTTTTTTGTACTTTAAGAAATATGAGCTAAAAACTAAACTTTTATCACCTGTACCATCTGCAGCATAAAAGAATATATTTGTTTTTTTCATAAACATCAACATATTGGTAGAAAGTAAAACATTATGTTGGTTTTCAAGACTCTTCAGGTTTTCATGTAAATAAAATAACTTTTTATGCATTTAATTATGAATGAAAAGTAGGTTTTTGTTTCTGTTTATGCAAGATTAAGCAATCTTGGCAATTTGAAAATTAGTATTCGTTGGAAAACTATTCGGAACAGTAAAACCAGTGAGTAATCAAGCAAAATATTTTGTTTAATTATTCACCTCTTCTGTAAGAATCTTCCAAACAAATGCATCAGTGAAACTGACACACACCGCTGAGGTCACTGCTAGTGTAGTGCTCAGAAAAGAAATCCTATGTTTCTAGAGTTTGATCAAATCCATTAGAACATCGGGCAGGTTAATTAGCTAAACTGTATTCATAGATTATGTACAGCTCTTACTGTACTCAACACAAAGTTTTATAATGTTGGAAGTTGTATTTTATTGATGTACATGCCAGAAACATCACCTACTGAAATCCCGCATATATTGACACTATTTGGTAGTCCCTTGAATAACTATAGATTGAGAGTCCACTGTATAACACTTATAAATACCTATATAACACTTATAAATACCTATATAATATTACTGTATGTTGTTTTAAGTCTTTTGAATACCAGTGTTTCCCACAAAACCGTTTTAAAATTAATTTCAAACGTGCAGTTCATTTTTTTTTTTTTTAGAAAATAAAAAGTAGCAAAATCACTTGCAAAAAAGGGCGAAAAATGTAACAAAATTAAGAAAAAAAATGGCGAAATTTTCCATTTTTTCACAATTAACAGGTGACTTTTCCTTCTTTACAGCAACTTAAAATGAAGCTTAGGACGGTCCTGTTAACACAATTTGCCTAGTGGCTAGCAAGTACACCTTACCAATGAAAATTTCATGTGTGAGAGAGAGAGTTAGCGAGCGAGAGAGAGTGAGCAAGAGAGCGAGTGAACGAGAGAGTGAGTGAGCGAGAGTGCTCAAAGTTCTTATGTTAAATTAACTATTTGTTTAATAATACTGAATCTTTAACAAACAGTATACTTAAAGAAGATACAGTACTTATTCAAGATTTGTCCCACAAGATTAAAATATCAAACTTTTGTCACAATATTAAGTATAGGGAATAACAAATGACTGTTGCATGCAGGCACAAAATTTTGCAGGTAATGTTTTACGTTACTTTGTCAACCAGCAGTTTATACCTGCCACCCCAGAAAAAAAAATTGAGATTTAATTTTATTTGTGTAACTCTTGCAAGAAATAGGAGTAAAATTTCTGAAAATTATATAATGAAATGCTATATTCATTTTACATAATTATGTGATAAGGGAGATTAATATTACTTGATATTATAATAATGCTGTTCACCCACTTTGGAATGTGGCTTAAAAAAATTTGATTAGATAAAAATTCAAAATTTGTGAATAATTTGAATTTGAACTCAAAATTAGATTGAAGCTGTAAATCACAGATTCACAGATGTCTAGTTATCAGTGTACGAAGCTGGCATACGTACTTGTGGAACTCTGTGCCGCCCATGCCGTTAAAGTGGGTGTAGTCTCGGACAGTTTGGCGGCAGAGGTAGCACATGATCGCCCCGCAAGGACACACCATCTTGTTGCAGCCATCGGCCTTTATGAATTTCTTACCGCAACTGTTACATTGCCTGCATTAACAAAACAGAAACATTAAATATATCACACACACACACACACACTACCAAAACATCTTTTCAGAAGCTAAAGTAGATATTTGAATTTCATATCACAAGATTATGTACAAGAAGGTCTACCTGCAGAAACTGTCAAGACAATTTCACAAAAACCACAATACTACAGGAGCCATGGTGGTTCAGTGGTTAGACTTCCCACCTACACAAGCAGCGCTCGAATCCCGGTGGGGTTGCTCCTGGATTTTCACATGTGAAAATTGTGCCAGACAATGCTGCTGGTCAACGAATTTTCTTGGGGATCTCCCACTTCTGCACTTTCGTTCCAGCACTGCTTCATACTCACCGCAGTCACTCTCATCAGCTCTCACGACCCAACTGTTAAGAACTGCCCAAACATCTTCACTTATAGGCTGTTCACAATCAAGTGAGCACTTTTGAGACCCTAGTTACTTTTTCATCCTTTAACCACATTTTAAAGTAAATATTGTTGCGTAAGTAATAAACACAGTGTATATATTCCTCAGCACACTGAAATTAACATCTAAGGGTACAATAAAATATATTTATTGACTATTATTCCAAATGAGAGGGCTTTCAAAAGTGCTCACTTTACAGTGAATAGCCTATACTCACAAATACTGCAAGTCTTAAGCACACAAACATCATCACCTAAGATTGGCACCATGGTTAACCTCCTACCTCCATACTTGCCAACTTTTCGAGAAGCAGGAGGCTTTCTAATTCTTAATGTAATATGAAATATTGTGAGTAACAGCACATTATAAGATTTACATTTCCAATTAACTCACTTTTAACACCCTTTTCTCTAGATTTGACAACTTTGTTCATATTTTTTAACTGTCTTTTCCTCTTTTTCATGCCCTATGATATACATTTACCATATACGATTTCATCTTAAAAAAAGTAGCCTAAACCCGAAGCAACAAACATGCAAGTAACGAAAACACAGATTTATAGAAAATGTTAGCAAGAACAAAAAAAATTCCCAAAAATTTATCAAAAAAAGTATTATATATGCTTGCTAAAATTGAATAAACTGCAATGAAAATAAAAAAATTACATTCACTGGCCAACAAAAATAATATGTTCAGTAGACATTTCTCAGATGTTACACTTAAACTCTTCCAAAACAAAGAGGTTAAAATCAGTTAAAAAATATGGCAGCAGTGATTTGAGCTGAGCGTGCACTCACCTAGAGAGTTAGACTTTGTATGACAAATAATGTCCCAGAGTGCTCCTTTGATTTTCACTCCTACTTCACTGAGTAGCAACAAGATAGACGGAGGAAGAGGGAGGGAGGGAGAGGAAGAGAGGAGGGGGAGGAGACAGAGAACTTGGGCCAATATAAACAGTAGTACTTCTTTGGAAGTGACTAGTTTTATGTAAGCAGTTACCCTCTAGCCTGTTAACACACTAAGTTAATGAATTTTACACTCCTCACCTTAACAGTGCATCAGTCATTTTATCTTCAATTTCAGTTCTCATCTTAGTTTCACCTTCCTTCTCAACCTCGTCGCAGCGTAGTGGGATATGATTTGGCTCCTTGCAATGCCTGCAAGAGAAAAATATTGCCATAGAAAATCACAACCAACAAATTGTTGTAGGAGATCACTCCAGCAACAAGACTCCCAAAAGTAGTAACTAACTATGGCCACGGGAATAACTACCCTCTCCAAGTTTATCACAACTATCTTAGTCATTAATTAATTATATGTTCACGTGCAGTAAAATATAGGTGTTTTAATTGTTGCCTTTTAATTGCTATGTAAGAAAAAAAAAGACAGTAAGGTTTGATTAAAAACTGCAGCCATGGTAGCCAGTATCCTCACGCTCCCTCTGCTATGAATGCGCTTCCTGCAAATGCTGTCTTAATCCCAGCTGCCTGGCCGGCAGCTGTGCACTGGAGCTAAATGCCATGCGGTTTTTGTGTCAAACAGCACCCCTCGCTTAGATGGATCTGACCTCTGAAATGATCGCTCCCTTCTTCATCTTTGCACCCTTCTCCTGGTCTACTCTCCAGGGGTCCCCTTATCCCTCCTCTTAGCCAGTCTGCCCGCACTGCTACTGCTTCGCTCTTTTCCTCCTTCCAACATCCAGACACGACCACACCGCACCAAGCTCCCCCCCCCCCCCCGAACTTAGACAATGCTCTAAGCTCTCTTCCACCCCCATCTTTTAAATCTCTTTTTCTTCTCCCTTCCCACTTAATACATTTTCCTATAGGCCATTCACAATAAAGTAATCATTTTTGAGGTCCTAGTTACTTTTTCTTTTCAGCCATATTTTATCCTTTAACCATATTTTTAAATAAATATTGCCATGGAAGTAATGTATACAGCGTGTATATTCTACCAAACTCTGAAGTTAATGTCTAAGGCTAAAATAACTTATTTATTGAATATAATTCCAAATGAGAGGAGTTTAAAAAGTGCTCACTTTACCATGAATAGACTATAACACCTGCATTCTCATCTTCTTGCTCCAAATACCCCTTCCCCTTTAAAGACAACTGTCACAACAGGCAGTCAGTGATTTTCTTTGTCCTACTCTCGGTAACTTCACGCAGCAGTGCCTGGCACTAGCTGTCGTATCTTTTCACCTCTTCAGAGGGCGGAAGAGGCGATGAAAACCAATCAACAGATGTGAAAACTCTGGCACGATCAATGACGTCACTGTGGCAAGTGGCTTCAACTGACTGATGTGCCGTCAACCATTGCTAGTTTATGTGCGCGCACCCATGGCAGTGTAGGTGATGCACGTGTATTATAAAAATTGTTATAGCTTTGATTAATGAATCTGAACTTCACATACACTTTTGGATGAAATTCAAAGTTGGTAAATTTCTAATGATATAAGATTTTGAATTAACAAGGTTTTACTGTGAAAGTTTCTGATAACTTTGACAGTGACATCTACAACATTCACTTTGTCCACATCCTTATATAATTCCAAACATGGTAGTAATATCTACAGCCATAAGTGCAGGCAGTTTACTTCCCAATGTGGTCCTTGATTATCTGACGTTTGCCCCCAAATAAGACACTTCCCCCACCACATATTGTACTTTTCCCATCGAATATCACAAGTTTACCTCGGATATAGGACTTTCTTAGACAACCTTTAATATAATACTCTAAGTCTACCACACATTTTTGAATAGATATATTTTCGCAGGCTATTTTATTTAGGCATGTAAATAGAAATTAGTTCACCAATGCCAAAAACTAAATTTGGTATAAGATATTTTCAATATGTAACATTCTGTCGTGTAATCTCGGTTAAATAGGTGAGACAGAGCTTTTTATGAAGCAATGTGAGGAAATCTACAGCCAGGTAAGAGACCATCCCTGGGCACATTAGGTGCACTGGAAAAATTGGAAATATTTTTCAATATCTGCATTTTCTGAGGTGAGCTCACTGTATTTAAAGGTAAAGACATTTGGACAGTCTGTTATATTATTTGGGAGGGCAGGTTATGGTATGTTTTGCCTAACAATTGTACAATGATATCCATTGTTTGTCAACTTTCACAAATGTACCATATCTACATTACTACGGGCTTTTAACAAGGGTTACACTTTTGTCTGACAAAACTGAGATAGATAGATAGATAGAGAGAGATATAGAGAGAGAGAGAGAGAGAGAGAGAGAGAGAGAGAGAGAGAGAGAGAGAGTGTGTGTGTGTGTGTGTGTGGGGGCGGGAGACAAAGGAAGTTGTAGACATTTTACCAAGCTGACTCAGCCACAGGCTCGATGTTGACGATGCTGTGAGGACGAATGATGACAGACTAAGATGGTATCATGACAAATGAAGTGGAGAGATTTGGGCAGCTATTAACATCAAAGTCTGTAGAGCCGAAGTGGATGATGTGAGGAGAGTACGGAGCAGCACTAGAATGCAAGAGTGGGGGGAAACAAGAGATCCCGGGAAAACCTGCAGACCAGCACCATCATCCACCACAATTCCCATAAAGTTGTTGATACAAGTAACAATGCTCTTGAGCACAGGGACTAGCGATCCTACCTGCATGTCTCCTTCATGCACTCTGGGGTCTCGCAAACCAGCACACTCATGTCTGGGGGAAGAATAGCGGCGTACTCGCAGAATGGACAGCGCACCAGGTTCTCCAGATGTGCAGACTCCACCTCCTCCAGGGACCTCTGCTGCACCATCCTTGCGAACAGCGTTGCATTCAGCAGTGACTGCCATTAACACACAACATGCATGCTATTAGTATCATGCGATACGAGGATGTGCTACTGGTTAAGTGTGGTGACATGCTCAGAGAGGAAGCAACACTCTAAGTCAGCCATTGGCAACATATACATTTCCTGAACTATGAAATAAAGGACTAATTACCTGGTATGAAAAATAAACTGAAGCAGCCAATAACCTCTTTTCTGTGTGAATAATTTTGCCATTGCTACCATGCAGCTGAAAACTTTCTTATTGACTATGCATAGATGAAAATGAATTCCAATGAGGTTACTGCATGAAGTTCATTATGTCTAAAGACCTGAAAAATTAGCAAACGCGACAAAGTGAAAAATAACGTGAATTTTCACATAAAACACGAAAAATGGCTATTTTTTGAGAATTTCAGCTGTAATTCACGAATTGTACAGAATCATGCAGTATTTTCACAAATTATAAGATGTATTTTATGTGTTTTTTGATAATCGAATACGAATGCACGAATAAGTTGGCCAGTAGATTCCTTCGATTTATCACCATAAGCAAAAACATATTTACTTTCCAATCACGTGTATCTATTACCATGGATAACATGATCACAATAGATGATGCATCACTTTGAGTGAAAATTCTACTGCACAGCCCTGCAAAAGATTATTTGTTCATTAGGAAAACATGCCATTGTAGTGTTCATGTCCATCATGCACCATGTTATCTATGGAATTCACGCAATGTTTAAATTCGTATCGTTACGTTTTAACCCACAATTCTTTACTTTTTCAAAGCGAGCGACGCAGCAGTGAAAAAGGTGTTTATATGTATTTACTTACGTAGAGTATATTTGTAAATCAATTTATCATGTATTTTAAACTTGTATTTGTCCAGTTAATGGTATTTTTATCATTCTCTGTAAATATATGCAGTAAAAAATGACACGTTTTTAAGAAAGTAAAGTTTTGCTAGCGTGTGCCTAACGTAAAAATTTGTCGTTGAAAGTTTCGATGGTTCAAAAATGTAAAGGCAGATTTCTCTATTTTTTTATCTTCCTGCAAGGCAATTTTATTGTTTTATTAACAGTGCTTGTATAGTTGTGTATAAATTGTTTACATTATTCTTTTCATGAAACAGTATGCCCTTGCAGTGCATTGCGAGCGTTTGTTGTTCCAGGTGACGGGCAGAATACTAAATCTCAAGTAAAATCTGAACTTATTTTCAATGTTGTCTGTTGATAAACTGTCATCTGTATTAAAAACGTAACTGTATATTTCTCTGGGAGTTACGAATTTTTGCACGGAAATAACAATTGAAAAAACACAGTTTATCAATAGGAGTAACATTGCCCATTTCAGTTTTTATGAAGTGACATTTCTCAAATTAGGCATAGAGCACATTAAAAATTGGAGCAATTCTTATCCAGAAACCTGCATTTTTGTAGCACAAAAATAAAAGCTATTTTTGAAAAATTAACACATTTTTGAAAAAATAACACCTACTTTTTCAGGTCTCTAATTATGTCACACAAAGTGGCAATTGGCTGCTGTGATCAGTTTTCATTCTAGGTTGATCAATCTAAAGAGTTTCGGTTTATGTAAACCATAGCTTAAGTTGTCAATGGCCACTTTACTGTGCAACTCCATAAACTTTTTCAGTTCAATTTATTTGGGATGCAGCCCTCCACCTACAGATGAACATATACTACACAAGTATCTGATTTTATTCAGGTAGCCATGTTTCACGTCATCTTAGGGAAATAGCATAATGATTGTAAATGATGGCTCATCTAAAATAAATGTTCCAGCAGATAAAGGACTGCCTGCTTTCCTTACCACACCATCTCCTCATAGACAGCATGTACTGCATAACCAGTGGAAACAGCAATATCAGCTGTCCACTTCATTTGTACAACTAAAAGAAGAATGTTCTGCCAATGTCAACATGACAGTATCTAATTTTCTACATGAGAAACGTGTGTAATCCGCAACAGTTCAGTTTATACGACGGGGATCAACATTCCCAGTGCTGGCTAGTTGGCTACATAATATTAGCCTGGATTTAATATACCTAGTACTGTAGTTATTTGAGGTATGCCATAATACACATAACAATGTCCTAATCCCTTGAATATATTGGCAAAATAATAATTCTTAGTTAAGGCTGCAAATAGGCCACTAGGATACCAAAAATATATAAAAGGACATGAATTCAAGTACTCCCACAGTTGCACGTTCACATTAAAATGTGTTGCCCTGAGTGTGTGTGTGCGCACACGCCTGTCAACAAGTACTACACTACACCGCGAGTACTTGAATTCCTGTCTTTTCATATGTTTCCTAGCCATCAGTTTTCAATATGTTCTCTGCAAAGTAAAAACACGTCGAAACACTCAAATGTGTACATTACTAAAATAAATTCAATGGATTGCATACTCAGTTACTTAAAAATGAATGTCACTGGGACATAGACAATTGTCTATCATATTGGCTGACAGCTGACCAGTAATGGATCTTGTACAGTACAGTGTACAGTTAACTCTCGATTCTATGACCCTTCATGGTTTTTGGGAAAAGGGTCATTTTGAGAGAATCGTTATTGAAAAATTGTTTCATGGTTCCCCCCCAAAAAAATAATTTGGGAAGGTCCTTATCACACGGGTCTTAGAATGGAGAGTCGACTGTATTATGGACTAATAGAACGATGGTACATAGGAAAACAGACCTACACAACTGGTGTTCATGCTGCAGTCAATACAAGTGACACTTCTATCTTGTATTGACTGCAGCATGCATACGTGTGATAAAAGTGAGAAGACGAGTATAAGGTGTGGTGAAAAAAAAAAAACAACATAGTTGGCTAGTTACCATGACAATTCTTGATTAATAATCACTATTTAGACACTGTGTGTGCCACAATTTGTCCTCCGAGCAGTTGCAGCTGGCAAAGAGCAAGGTTCCCGTATATCTGATGTAATCGTCAGGGCCTGCATGCAGCTGGCAAAGAGCAAGGTTCCCGTATATCTGATGTAATCGTCAGGGCCTGCATGCAGCTGCTAGCAATGCAATTGTAATAATAATCACAAAAAGGTTGCATTTTACTAAAATCAGAAGTTTCTGCAAACAAAATATGGCAGGACTGACTAATTCCAGTCCCTTTACTCTTGAAGAAATCTTAACTTGCGTAAGATCTACTCATCTACTTTTCAAATGCATTCCTGATGAAACAAACACCTAGAATAAACACAGTGTAAATGCATCAAGTAGTAATAAAAATAAGCGAAATAAAGTTGTTGAGAAGCAACCATTTGTGGTGAAGACAAGATGAACTCTGCAGCCTTATATTAGTTTCTAGACTTGAAGGCTGTTCAACAATCGCAATAATAATATTATTTCCTTCAATACAAACTTTTCCACATGCACACACATATCCACAGGCATGCACACACACTAATAAAGGAATTCAAATTTGTTAAGCAGTCAAATTATTCGTAGTGTTCCAAAAATTGTACACCTCCACCGCCCAAAAAATATTTTTGGTTTCAATTGTATTGAATTAATACCTCCAATGTCCTGGTGCCAAACTCTGCACTGCACGAGATATCTAGACAAGGGAACTTGGTCAGCCCATCACCAATGTGAGTCTCCGCATTCCTGCCACACAAAGCCAGAGTACGGGCTGTATACACAGTACAAGCTTAATACAGTGAACCTTTATACATAGTTTACCAACGGACAAATAATTTCTGTATACGTGGACATATTTGACACACATCAATCAAAAATGAAAACCAGTCTTACTGAACTTTATGTTGAAATACAGATAGACCTACATTAGTGGCCTGTCAAGTTTAACTAGTAATAGAAAAAACAATAGAAATGAAATTTTTTAAAAGCATTCATGATAAATAAACAAGAAGACAAATCCTATTTCTAACGAAAATACACTACAACCCTGTTATAACACTACGAGGGACCCTTGAAATGTCAGCCTTATAAAGAGAAAACTTAATAACAGGGTAATTTTGCATTGAAGAACATGTGTGTGGATCAAGACAAGGCAGTTTATTAAGCAGGAAAATGTTATAACAGGGTTCCAATGTAATACAAAAGTAAATGTGAGTTCTTGTCATGCTATATAAAAAATACAGTAGATATTTTCTACATTGATTTCATTCAAACTGACTCTTTCTATAACAACTAATTTTTGAGGAACCATAAAAAATGTGGGTGAAGGAAAAAAAAAATTTGAGGGAAATCAGCAGAAAAATAAAGTTGTTGAACTTGTTTAGGTTACTGCAGGTTGCATTTCCTTTGGTTGAGTCTGTACAGGCAGAGCCAACTCGTCTAAAAATTCATACCTACCCCTAAGCAGCCAATTCTAGCCAATACCATCTATCCATGTTTGATGTATAATTTCCTTTGCACTCGGTAAATACGTAATTGATAGGGTGTAAATGGTTTTGCTATAAAAACTCACTTCCTGACACATTCCTTACAGAAGAGATGCCCCTCAATACACGCTGCCATCTGCACTATCTCAAACTCATTCTCACAGCAGATTGGGCATTCAAGCTTTGCTTCCATGAATTTAGCCTGAAACACAAATACACAGTCAGCTGGCCTCTTGTTCTGCACTGTAAGATGCACAATTTATAATTTGTCATCAGAAAGTTTATCATATAAAATCACCTGTAAAAATGCATTAGCCCATATTGCTGGAAATCAGCCTATCAGATGCTCTGAAAATAAGGTATATTCATTATTAAACAATTAGCTCACCAGCTACAGTAAAACTTAAAAATTGTTTTCAAGAGATTAACTACAATTTTTTTTTAACTGGGAGAACATTTCACATTACAAAAAAAAAATGGGTTTTCGACATGAGGTTGACGCATTTCCGCATCTTTGATGTGCCCTCTACAAAATGAATTTGCCCCAACTTTGAGCGCAATGTTCATACCGGAGCAGGTAAATTATTCGCAACAGTACTGAAGAGACAGGACAAGAGACTACAGGGTACGGTGGTGCCAGGTCATGAGAGACTACAGACACGCGATCCTGACTTGTACTGTTCACAAAGACTCGCACAGAATCCATCACGCCAACACCCCCCGACAAAGATTGCATTGCTTGATTGAGCCATCACTCCCTCCAGTGATGGTCACGCTTGTGTCAGAGCATGCCACTGGAGGGCAGCACGTATTACCTGCAGCCGAGATAAGGGATGATAGCATTGCCTCAGTACTCCAGAATTATAAACACCTGCAGCTGAGGCTATCATCTCATGAGCACCTACGAGAGATAAGTATAAAAGGTCTAGTATTACCAGAAACCTTCAGTCTCTGCTCCACTACCGCTCGGAAGGGCCAGAGGTAGCCTTCGGGGTGCGTGACTATTGGTACGTCCCCAGATCCTACCGCTCAAGGGCCAGGATTTCTACCAGCAGAAGAAATCACCAACCCCCGCTGCAGCCACCACAGATCCCACTGCTTCTGGGAGACTAGACCCCTCCAGAGGCTCCTGAAAACTACGCTCTCTCTTATCACACACTGGTGTTGAACCCAGAACCCCGGTAGCAGGTCATGTACACGTCCCTTCAGGACCTCCCTTCGGACACCGGACAGTGTGGCAACGCCAACACTACTCTTCTGGTAGCTGTACCTCCTTGGTGTTCTTTCACAACACCCACTGTTACACTTCGTTAGCTAAACAAGCAACCTTTCTAGCCAGAAGTAATCACCTTCACATCCATTAGCTTTTTCTCCACGTCGCCTTCACCTGGCTGTTCACGTTAAGATTAACTTCCATAACAAGTTGTATTAGCATAGGAGGTAGTGCGGAACCACCGTGTTCTATTACTTTTCTAATGTAACTAGTGATTTTCAATCTATTCTCTGTATTCTAATTTTCTTGAAAGTACTGAGTTATTCCTTCATAAGCGAAACCACCAGAAGTGAAGCCGGCAGACCGTTAAGCACACAGCTAAATCCACCAACTTTAAGATGTCACCCGATCTCTGCCAAACTGGTAGAAATCTGTGGAGTCCAAATAACTATAAACTCCTCCACCAGTAGAATCGAGCAGACTAGGTATTCCATACTCCGTCACTGATTCTGCTCGGGCTGGAAAGGAGCTGGAATCGCCTCCCTGTAGATACCACACCTGGATACTCCGGTCAGAAAGTAACTTGAGCTACCCACGTTCTGTCTACAGCTCTCCTGCAGGGCCGGACAAAAGGAACACCACGTGCAGTCTCGTTACCAGACTGGGTATCTAGAAGAACACAGTAGGGAAGTGAGGCACCGGCTTATCTTCTGCGGGCTGTTCAGTTTCTTTACTCAAGCCGTACTCTTGGAAGGGAAGTGTACGGAGAGTTGAAAAAAGCATTACAAGCCTCAGAAGTTAATACAACTTGCCCATCCCTTTCTACTAATGCCTTCAGCAGCACTTCAACTCCGTAGGGCAGAGTTCAAACCTCCTGCAACACCGAGAGGCTTCACCTCTCAGTCCCTCACAGCCTTTATTCCCGCCGTTGATTAAGCTTCTTGGGAAGTCTCATCCCGTAGTTGAGGCAATCCTACGTGAATAACTGCCCTTGGTTAGGGGCCAACCTGCAGCACTTGATGTATCCAGGAGCCAGCAGTTGACCAGCCGTCCGCCAGTCATCTGAGTCAGACTGAGGAGGATCATCCCTCCTCCAGACAAATCACAGGTAAAGGTTCAGTCAGTACGAAGGGTCATGACAGTGGCTGCAGATTCTGTGCCCACTAGACCCGTCTTGTATACCAGCCAGGCTCCCCAGAAACATTACGACCCCCATCACCCATGTGTTCCTCGCGATACTGGCATTGCGGTATAAAACTGTTCACGTGAACACAACTAAAACTTCCATCATTGAAACGTACATTGCCAAGTTTGGTATAGTGCTTAGCCTCCCAAGTCGTCGGTTCAACAAGTAGAACCTTATCCCAGTCGGGCATATGTCAAGGCAATATTACAAACCAATATATTTTCAAATGCAAATGCTTCATGATGAAAAATAGGTCTTTCTTAATATAAGTTTTAATTTCCCTATGAGAAGGTTTATTGTAAAGTACAGTAAATATTAGTAACACCAGTGACCAAAAGGCATGACAAATGTCAACAGATACTATAAACAATAATGAGACTGAACTAAATTCCTTAGAGAACTGTTAAATGTAGCATGTTTGAAGTTGCAGCAGCTGAAAAGGACACAAGGAACCTTATGTGAAGACTATTCACCCCCCCCCCCTCTCGCGGGCTGGTTACGAGGAGGGCAGGTAGATGCCATGATGGTTGCGAGTCTGTAAACATCTCTCCATTCTACAGCCATGAGAAAAAAAGTAAGTGGAGTCAATCCTTATTTAATTTGTGCAATTTTATTTTCAATATAAAATATTTTACTTGGTGTGCATAGCATTTCCGCTTATGTGAACCCGTAGGCAGCCATGGTAGATCTCTGCGATGCTTGTATCTGGACAGTCTCTCGAGGAGAAGTGGCGAGGTAAGACACGGTCACGTACGCACTACACCTTTTGTTCACTGATTTAGGTTTCCAGAGTCAATGTAGTTTACCGGTTAATCTTTGCTTGCGTACATTTTTGCCAGACATTTCCCCCAGCATTATGCTTCCACTTTATTAATTTCTTGCGCCCTTGTGGCATTTTTAACTTAATCGAGAAGAAGGAGGAGAAAGATGTCAGAGGTCACACAACCCGCGCAACTTGAATCACGTGCCATCCGCCTACGTTTATGGCGTTCCACTGTACCTTCTGCATTAATGCTACATGCAAATTTAAGGGCTTTGTCCTTACATATGTATTTAAGGGTAATTTTCGTGTTTGAATATTTTACAGCAACATCACGTATAACCACATGGCCGACCGAAGTCAAGTCTCTGTATGCGCCATCATTGCGTTTCAAGAGCTTATTTATGTAACATCGTATGTGCAATAATTTATTTCAGGGTTCCATTTCAATTTTATTCAGGGTTCAATGTATTTTTCATGTAAATTGATGCTTTTTGTACTTGACCACGCACTTACGTTAATGTTTGATTTTACCACCATCAGGCATGTTACAAGCCTGTAACCACTCTAATCGTAAAGGGAATAATTTTCTCAACAAGAATAATATTTGATCTAAATTTAGTTTGCAGTTTCCACGCAGAAATATTTTAATTCCACCTGCACCACATGGTCTGCTACGAACTTCATCCAGCAGCATCCGTGCCATCTAAACTTGTTTTCACACACGTGTGTGTTTATTGTGAATAGTCATCTCGTGTCCCATCTTATTTCATGTCTCATTCAAGGGTCTATGTAATTTTGTAATTAGTGTACGGTGCAATCATTCCCATCCTAGCCGGCTCTGTGTATAGGCTGTCACAACACTACCCAAGTGCTGGAGGGCAAGCCCCGACGAGTTTGCATTCATGATACCGAGTAATCACGCATGTTAATACGTATTAAGGGTTTTCATTTGTAATTCACAGTGTCCTGTCTTCAGGGAAAAACAGTCAGTCCACCGTAGCGGCTGTCGGCCCTCTTTCCTTATGAAGACTGTGCTTTCACGCACCTCGCTGAGATCATGCATCTAGGCATTCGATAGAGTAATAACAGGCTGAGGAACACCCAAGCGGAATTGGCTAGTCATGACCGAGATAATCATTTCAATGGCACGTTGATGTGTGTATGAATGTTATCAATAAAAACAAGTCTACAATGAACTTATATCTTTTAATCAGTAGTGACAGTGTCCTAGCCACATATGCATTATTAAGTGTATTTCAAATGATGTTTAGTAAAAAGTTTAATATTGCCTACATGTTTGTAAGTACGCTCAGGTGAGACAGACACACAGAACCCACAGCATCCCTGAGAACCCTGAGTCTCAATAGTGTGGTGATTGGGAAGCACTGCTGGCGCCCAAATTACCAATAAGTGTTCGTCTCGTGTCTCGCCCGACGGCGTCAAAGTTCTCATTTCAAATCCAAGAATAATTTTCTGGAGCTTGAACACGACTACAATTATTCTTTCCAGAAACAGTTTTGGCTGCCAAGTTTTTTACACAGAAACTTTAGACACAATATCATACTTTTATCTTTATTACTAGAGGTGGGACGAACCCAAATTTTGGCACCGAACTGAACTAGAACTTCACCTAGAATATTTTTATCGAACCAAACATTTAACCCTTTGAGTAGTAAAAATGTACATTTACGAGCATTCACAATGTATCATAATAAGTATGGCCGTACACGTGCTATCTGTTCTCCAACTTTCTTACTATGTTATAAATTTTATTTTCCATTTTTGTGTTTTACTGCAGGAAATATTCAACAATATAACCATAACCCGTTTTTACTGCAAGAAATATTTATTTTCAGTATTTTCTGGTCATCAAGTTTTGGCCTGCAGAACAATGTTTGAATTTTATTTGTGACTGCTTGGAAAGTGCAGCTATATTTCGTCTGTTGTTATCTGAAAACCAAAGAACAATTTTTGCATTTATTTCTGTCTGTGGAAAGAGCAGCTATCTTTAGTTGTGCAGTTTGAACTAAATGAAAGCCAACAGAACAATTTTACTTATCTTTGCGATCATAAATATTGACTGTTTAGTTTCTGAGAATGGAAAAAACAGATATCTTTTGTTTGCCATTTGAACTGACTTAAAGCACATTTCTTTTTATGTAGTCTATTTTTACGGAAGGAAGCGTAGTTTTCTTTCACACGTATTTACAATAGTTTCGAAGAGTAAACAAAGTGCACTTTCCGAGCGTGACACGAGTGTAATAATAAGCAACTGGCACTCGGATAGTGACACGAGTGTAATAATAAGCAACTGGCACTCGGATAGTGACACGAGTGTAATAATAAGCAACTGGCACTCGGATAGTGACGTGAGTAACTTTTCTAGTAGTGGAAGTGAAAGTGAAATCGATCACTCCGACAATATGCAAAACAACTGTCTGAATACTGTATCTGAGCTGGGTGGTGGTAATGCTGTAAGTAACAACACTTTCAACTGGTCTTCAAATGTAGAATTTTGTATTTGATTCTTATGAATCAGATATTGCAGACAATATTGATCTGCCACCAAATCCTAAAGAAGCAGATATTTTCAAGCTAGTACTACATTATGATCTCTTGGATCACATCAATTGTGAGAAACAAGTATTTTCCTACACACAAGTTTGTACAGGAAAACTCAAAGCAAAAAAATTGTTATCCGGTAAGTGTGGCAGAATTACACACACTTCTTGCTATGGTACTGTATTGCTAATGACTCGCACATCACAAAATAGATTCGGGGGTTATTGGTCTACTGACCCATTGATTTCCACCCCCATGTTCAGAAAAATCTTTTCGCTGGATAGGTTTTGTCTGTTGCCACTGTTATTTCATTTTTACGACAAGGACGCTCACATTAAAAAAAATTGACTTTACAAAATAAGTGCTGTTATTCAGACACTGAGAATCCATTTCAAAACTCTTTTCTACCCATTCCAGAACATCTACATAGATGAAAGTATAGTGCCTTGGAAAGGACGTCTGTTGTTCAAGCAGTTTATCCCAAATAAAGGCATAGGTGTGGAGTAAAACTGTTTGTGCTGTGCGACTGCGAATCAGACTGTGTTCAAGATTTTGTGTATACTGGCAAAGACAGCAATACTGAGACTATTCAGCCGCTCTTGTATGAACTCATACCTTGGTGAAGGTCATTGTGTGTTAATACACTTGACATGTGTTGCTTAGACATAGTC
Source organism: Dryococelus australis (assembly GCA_029891345.1). Taxonomy (NCBI): domain Eukaryota; kingdom Metazoa; phylum Arthropoda; class Insecta; order Phasmatodea; family Phasmatidae; genus Dryococelus; species Dryococelus australis. The sequence continues at coordinate 6,352,648 of CM056995.1, read as the reverse complement.
AATGTAACTTGTGTGCGCTAGGTCAGTCGTGTTCTGTTTAACAATTATTTGCTCTGAGTGGACTATCTACCAGTGGTTAATACTGGTTGGGTCAATACAAAATCAGCTGTGGGTGGTACCGCAATATGTCTGACTTTAACCTTAGCCCGTTGAGGTAGGGCAGACTTACTCTGGTGTAGAAGCAGGTCGACTGGGACCAGCAGTCATTTGGGTAGTGATGGGTGACAAGTTTTCATACAGAGCGGTACTGTATATCTTGCTTCACTCGGCGACTGCACTGCTTCCGAAGTAGGAGTTGGAGATGTCCAACCTGGTGTCACTCCACGTGACCAGGGTACGAACTGCTGGATGAGACTCAATGCCTAGCCGAGTGTGCGTAGGGAAGTAAACAGGGATGCTGACTGAAGAGGGAGGCCTCACCAGGTGATGGGGGGGGGGGGGGGGGGGGGGGGAGGGTGAACTCATTCCCGTGGGGTGTCTTCGCTAAGTGCAGAGGGGTTATTGGTGCACACTCGCTTAGCAACAAGGATCTTCTCCTCCATCTGAGTTCTGTGCCTATCCCCAAATGGCATAGAGGTAGTAGTGATACTTAACTTACTCCTAGTAAAGTGCAAGCAGTTGATGGTACCAAGTAAGTGTAGAACCTAACAGCAGTCGTCGGATGAACCCTACGCTCTAATCAGTTCTGCCCCTTGGCGCACAAACCTAGAGCGGTGGGGTGTGTGGGCCGTCTTCCTACTACTGTTGGGGTGTGGTCCAGCAACAGCCGATCCTAATCCCAGGCAAAATACCCCTGCCAGCACCGGCGGCACTCTGGCAGCGATACAACCTGAGGTGGGTGTCCTGCTCTTGTTGGATGAGTACCTCGTGGTTGTGGCTCTACCTTTCTGTATACCGTGGTGCACGGAACGGGTGGCCGTCAAAAGTGGTTTGTGTTTCCGACGTACAGACTTCTGAAGGGGATCTGCAGTCCTACACTATAGTTCGTACACTTAAAAAACCTGATCTCCCGCTTGCTCTGTTCCAGAGATGTGTACCTAGTAGTCAGAAAGGATTTACCTCTATAACAGATTCACTCTCAGGATAGGATTGAAATGTATTTATTACGAATAATAAATACTGGTGACGCGTACTCTTACTACTAAGCAAAGTGTGAACGAAAGTAAGCTATACACTTTACAGGTGGAGGTGACCTGCTCCTAGGCTATCCAAGATAATGACTTCGACAGCTATGAAAATAATTCAGATGCAGTTACTCTACCCTGGGGTTGTCTAGACGAGACTTTACAAAAGGGACCACTACCAAAAGGGCAGTGGATGTAGTTGCCACTCGCCAGCAAGTAGCAGCGACTTTTGTACCAGGAGGATCAACAGCAGAAGTGTGGAGTGAAGTCCTGCAGGCTTCTAGTGTTGAAGAGCTACTGGAAGCTGTTGGTGGTTGGAGCCTCTGGTCATTGGTGGCAGCTGAAGATCTAGAAGACTTGGTAGGCAGTAGAGAGCCCCAGCACAGAAGTGTTGAGGTGAGCTACTGGAGATAACTAGCTGGTGTCTTCAGCCCTGCACGCCCCTATATAGTGCGCTCTGCCGGCCCATGCTTGGGCTGGAGTGGGAGCTGTGACGTCGCTCTGCAACGTCTGCCTGGAGCAAGCGGGGTGGGAGAATCTACCCTTGCGCTTGGCTATATGGCCTCGGGCGCTCGGCCCTCTTCGGTAAGTTTCGCTTGTGTGGCGACACTGTCTGCCAGGTGTGTCGGGGAGGCTGACATTACTGCGGCCAGGAGTTATTCTGTTGCACTCTTGAATAATGTGCTGGGTTTGACCCTTCCTCGGGTTACGTAGATACTATGTGAGTAGTGAGAGAGAGTTGGGTCTGGAACATCTTGAAAATACCACATGTCTGTAACTGTCCCTCCAAGGGTAACAATTCTGTAGCCATCTATGGTTGTGCTTCCTGGTATAATATTAACACGTTAGGATGAGTCGCAGTCTTTGGTATAACTCATAAGCAGCATGTGTCACTAGTCCAAGACTCTTTCAATTCCTTTTTGACAACAATACTGGGGGCTTGTCAAACTGTCAAAACGAACAGAAAACATATTCCACAGTTTCCTAAAAATATTCAGAAAGTGAGTGTGCAGTACAAAAAAAACACACACACACAAAATACTAGCTGAAAAATGGCAGAATAAGAGGCGTGTATGATGTCCACGATTCACAAACATGAAATTAAAACAACTTCCAAACTGGACCATTTGACTGGAAAGTACAAAGAGAAGCCAGCAAGTGTAGTTGAGTACAACAGTAATATGGGTCTAGTTGACAAGGCAGACATGCAACTTGACAGCTGCCACAAGTCAGTCAAATGGTACAAGAAGTTGTTTTATTTAGTTGATTTGTGTGCTAAATTAGTACATCATTTTTCAAGAAAGGGCAGGACGAAAATGCAAGTTATTGGAATTCAGAACCAACCTAATAAGGCAACTGCTTCAAGAATTCTCCAAGCCACGAAAGTTCACAAAAGCAGGACGACGTTCTGCGATTCCCACACAAGATCCATTACGACTCTCAGCACGTAATTTTCCGACACCAGTCTCATCAACGACCTCAAAAGAGAAAGCTCAATGTCAGTGTCATGTTTGCAAACACACCACTAGAAGTACTAAACAAAGACACTATCAAGATGGATGTGTGCGGAATGTGACGTACTGTGTTCACCCATGTTTCACAGAATTCCATACATTGACCAATTTATAGTTGCAAAAGAAAAAGTACGGTGTTATTACACCACGAATAACTCTGACCACCTCATAATGAAAAGTGTAAGTCATTCATACTTTTCAAATATTGTTTTTATGCCATATATATTACTGTATTTTGGAGTGAATAGGCCGCACTTTAAAAAAAAAAAGTGGGGTGAGGCCTATTTACGAGATACTGGTATAAAAAAAATATTTATCCCCAAAAATTTGTATTGAGCGTATTATTCATAACCATATAAACGGGAAACATGAACCATCTAACTCGGTGTGACAAAGTCTGTGTCCACAGAGCATTTTCTGTGGTCCTGACAAAATTCCTATGTAAGTAATGCTAAAAAAAGTTAGTTTTTGCCGAACTCAAAATTAAATTTTTACCACATCGATCACACACAAATTTCTGTAGCATCTCTGAAAACTACATGCTCCAATCATTAAACAACAAATTATTAACAAAAAAGTGCAAGTATCAATTGTACTCACCGAGGCATATGAAGTCCGTATACAGTACAACATTATGTAGACATGCACAAGTAATACTGATAACACAAATAAAATACATTTTTGACACACATTGTATCATGTTATGTCTCAGTGGCCTGCTTTTAGTTTACCACTTCCGAAATAAGCTGCTCTTGAATTAATCGCAATGTCGCTCTTTGTAACAAAAATAATAAAAATAGATGTCTCAGATTACACATTGTGTATTTACAGAGCATAAAAAAAAAAAAAAACACACCACAAAAATGTGGAAAATACAGTACATATGTACTGTAGAAATTTATTAGATGTTTAGCACACAAATGCAATGTTTTTGGCGGCAGCCATGTTGGTAACGATGAGCAAGAAGATGCGGTACCATATTTTTGAGATGATTCGCAATGCGACGTTGCCAACACTCGCAAGTTTATTACTTGAACATTTTTTCATTAAAATTACGAATGCATTATGTATAAATATAACACTAATAAATATGCTCGGAAAGTTAGAAAAAGGCAACGAAAAATTAAGGAAACACTTATTCACTGCACTTCAACACTCACAATATTCAAGACGTACATGAGAAAATAATTTTGCTGCTGTACGAGAGATTAATATCCTGTGTAGTTCACACACTCGCCACTATGTCACAAGTGCAGATAGATAGATGCCATTTTGTGTAACATGTTGCTGTGGTTTTGCTTTCTCAAGTCCCGTTACAATGTGCGAAATGGTAATTGTGCGACATATATTTGTAAACATCAAGGTAACACATTTTCTGTCAAATGATTTGTAGGGGAGGAATTAAGACTGAATTTATTATGTTTGTACTTCAGGTGCGAACATGTTTTATGATTTATTTTCACAGATAATTACAAATTTGCATCACCATAAGTGCATTTTTTCTATCCATGTATTCGTGCACGTAAAAATTTATGTAGTTTATACGTGATCAGATCTTTATTGAATGTGTGTTTTAGGAAGTGCTACATGTAATTTAAAAAGCAACTAGGTGGTTTGCAAATATAAACTCCAGATTTTACTGTTTCAATTTTTTTCAATGTTGATTCAATTCAATATTTTGAAGCTAATTTTTTAATATTCAAATTGTGTTCGTAACCTTCGAAGCTTCGCAGACATCTAATAAGTGGTAAGGGCCTTTAAAATGTTCACAAGTATGCTTTCTATTTTAGCATGTTCTCGAAATGTGATTGTATGTCATTTCAGTGTGATTTGCTTTAGTGGAAAAGTGGCTGCGAGTGGATTTGCACCAGTGTCCCGAGGACAATTTTGTACAACGCAATGACTTTTTAAGTAGTGATCGAGACACGTGATAACAATAGCACTGCCAATACCCTTATTTGGGCATGTTTGTGGTGTAATGGTTGTGAGGGGTGTGGGTGGAGCACTTTGGTGGTGTTATATTAGCTGTAAGCACATGTCACCTCAGAGAAGACAACAAACCTTCAGTCAATAAGCTTCGGGAAAGACAAATAAAGCCCACAACAGCAAGCATCTCTTCTTTTCACCTTGCTAGGCCGAACATTCCTACAAAATGTCTTCCGCTGGTGTGGGAGGCCGTTAGGGTGCCAGGAGGGAAAGGTTCCTCCTGCCTTCCTAAATTTCTCGCAGTGCAAAATTTTTAGTAACGTGGCTCTATAATGCATTCTGAAAAGCTGTTCTCATAATCCATCTAGCTCGTGGTATTGCAAACTGTTTTGTGTCTATGCTGCGTAAAGTATGTGACCTTAAATAATCTCAAAGTAAAAGTATCAAAATTTCACTTTTTTTTATTTTAGTGGCACCGTTATTTAAAAACTCTTCTCGTACTTCTGCAAAATGAGTGAACCAAGCTGAGTTTCAGTTGTCTGTTGTTCCTAATGGCTGCAACACTGCAGCATGAACACAGCAAATGGTGGAGGAGCCTTTGCTTCCAACCTCCCCCTCTAGCTTGGAATTAGAATTAAAATTAAATTCATTGTAAAATTAGGACGACAGCAAATAAAGGAGGCTAGGGTTTCCCACTCTCTTTGTAAATTACAGTCAGAGTAATAACTAAAGTAAATTGTAGTACAATTAAAGAGAAATGAGTAGAGACCATTACCGCCTTCCATTTGCCCACATGGTTCGAATCCTCGCAAATTACGGGTCATCATATCCCACATAGCAAACTGTAGTAACATTGAGAGCACTCATGCAAAGTCCAGTGTGTTGAGGTACTCAGCAAAATTGCGGCTGTGCCAGAGTGCACGAGCAGGAACTGCCGTGTTGCAAATACCTCTGCCATAGTCGCCCAGTATTTAGTAGAGTAGTGTGTGTGAGTGAGATTTGCATTTAGGCTTAATGCATGCAAAACCACAGCTCTGCTATTCGGACAGTTTTTCCTCTGCTTAACACGAAAATTTCACAGAGGGTATGTGCATATGTGCAAAATAAAAACTAGCAAGCCTTGTGTGTGCATGGTAAAATCTAAGATTATATGTAATATTGCCACACAATACAATTAATACATGACTGATAAACCAACATCGTTTGCCAAAACAGAGAAAAACTTTTTGAAACACATCGCAATTTATTTTTGAGAAACACTAAAGAAACTACAAGGGCAAAACATTAGAAGTACAGAAACATTTCACCAACTTATAGCATCAGGGGAGAAGCTATTACACGAGAACCCAGAACTGACTGAACAATTCAACACTAACTCAACACGACTTGCACGTAGTTTAATAACAAAGATAACAAATAGCGGCCTTCTGCCAACACCACCACCCCCCCCCCCCTCAAACGAAAACACTCAACAGCACCCTACAGATTATATATGAAAACTTACCCTTAGCATCACCATTTGAAACACAACAAAACCCCAACATTATTGTTGAACAACCCATGTCTGTGCCTATATTCTCGGGGGATGAAAATAAAAAAATGGGCCAAGTTTTTACAATAATATAACCACGCAGCAAAAAACAACAATTGGGACGACACAGAAAAATGTCGTAGGCTAAAATTTTTTTTTAAAAGGATCAGCAAAACACACATTGGAAAACTATCTACAAACACATGCAGGTCAGATCACGTGGAATGATGTAGTCACTAAACTAAAAAACACATTCTCAACCCCTGCATCAGAGGAATACCTAAAACAGCTACTATACACCACCAAGCAAAAATTTAACGAGTGTGCACAAAAACACGTAGAAAATGTACTATTCTACAGACGAAAATACAATCCCAACGTGAGTGACGCTGATTTCATTGGAATCTTATGGCATTCCCTCCTGCCATTCATAGCAGATAAAATAGTAGGGTTGAAAATTGACACAATCCAAGACCTAATGACGAACATACAAAGAGTAGAACTCTAGCTGTTCCGCTACAACCAAACGATCACAGGACACCACGTTGATTCTGATAGACACACATTACGGGCGAGCGAAAGTAATTAAGCTAAAGGAAGAAATAGCAAACACAGAAAAAACACTTGATTACCAGCAACATTACAACGTGCCGACACCTCAGCCGTACTGGAACACGCACAAACAAAATACTACAACCCACACCCTTCGTAAAACTACACCGCATGGTAATTTCCAAAGAAACACCCCAATTACTCTCAAACACAAGATAAAACAAACTAGGCACTATCAAACAAACAAACAAAAACTACCAACAAAAAAACTACTAGACGAGGGAGCAGTAGGCACCACCCCCGCTGATAAAACACAGAGTAAGGTGCAACAGTATCACAAACAAAGGTACAGGCAGGCAGACCCCTTAAGGGCAACGTAAGGTAGTTAAATACGCCCACAGAATGACGTACGCAAGGAGAATGCTACCACGCCAAAGTCTGTAAAACAGAGACCTTACAGGAGTTAAAATTAAAACAGAAACACACATGGGACGCAAAGTTAGAAAGTAAGAACACTCAAACTGCGAAACCTGAAGTTAAAGTTCAACGCATAATTAATGCTTGTGAGGCACTTTTTGGCAAACGCATGCCCACGAGAACATACGCGAAAACCGCAAAGTTCAACTCCCGTGGGGAAAACTTTCAGATGCCCCAGCAACCTATATTTCACGGGGGGGGGGGGGGGGGGGGAAGGTTCACTCTGCATCACATTTTGAGATGTAAAAAGCGGGTCATGGAAAAAGCAGCCGTAACACAGACACTTCTCACAAGGACAAGTACACACACAAACAAATCAATGAATGCATGAAAAGCAACACGCTACACCTCACGGAAGCGGGGGTGTGCACAGAGGCCGGCCTAGAAGAATGCAAGTCAGCGCGGCCATGACGTCAGCATAGCGCGTGCGGCCTTCATAGGTCCTCGCTCGATGGTGGCCATGACATGCGCACTGTGCCTCTATCAGGTTACCGAGCAGCATCTTGCCCACTCTCCCCCAACAAGACAGACATTTCACACCGACATCAAGGCATGCTTCAACACATTCAAAGAACGTTTTGCCACTGGCCACACCAAAACACATCCCAAACGCGGGATAAGACAGAACACTCAAACACAACCCATAACATCAACACGGACACCAGTGGCAGTGATGAAATGAGCTAACACAGAAACTGAGCCACGGGTCTGCTCATCACACAAACACGTCCCATCGATTGGCAAGGACAAATGTTGCGTAAGCTACATTAAAACGTCAACGCCACATGTCCTTGTTTGGATTGGCGATAGGTCATATAATGCGCTACTAAACACCGGCTGTTTGCGTTCATGTATTGCGACAACACTGATCAATAAACACAAACGAGAACCGGTGACGGAAACATTCACATTAGTGGGGGCAACAACAGACATCAAAGTACAAAGCAAATATTAATATAAATATCTTAGGATACAACTTTAAACAGGAGTTCCTCCTAATAGATAATCTGAAGTTAGACATTATATTGGGAGTGGACTTCATAAAAAAAAAGACGTGGTACCAATATTATCTAAAGACAATGTTTGTTTATGCGTACAATAACAAAGACAATCAAAATCCCAATAAACACTAACTTACTGGAATACGACACAAACAACTGTATAGAATACTACATGAACAAAATTGAATCATAGGAAGATTCATCACACAATACGACTATACGAAACATTAACGAAGCACTCCCACTACACAAACAAGCAGAAATAAAAAAATTACTCCAACAATACAAAGACAGTTTCGCTATCTCAATTATGGACCTCGCAGAAACCAAAACTATGAGATAAAGCTTGAGTTAGCAACGGATAAACCAATCTACCCTATAGAATAACCCTATAGAATAAATCCCTAATTACATGAGCAGGTCCTCGCTCAAATTCAACAAATGCTAGATGCAAAAATTATAACCCCGTCCGAATCTCCTTACGCCGCACTGTAATTCAACAATGCCAAGGCGGCATTCGTTTCCTAACGGACTTCAGGCTTTTAAACAAACATCTCAAAAAATTACAGTACCCATTACCGAGAACGAAAGACATTATTAATACTCTCCAGAATTCCAAGTATATTTCCTCTATAGACATGTTCAGTCGCTTGTACACAATTCTGGTGCGTCAGCAAGATTGAGAAAAACTAGCATTTAGCATCAACGGCATCTGTTTGAGTATGCACATATGCCAATGGGCCTCGCTACAAGCTCTAATTACTTTCAAAATTTTGTTGACATAATGCTTGGCCCGTTGCGCTGGAACACAGCCGTCACGTACATCGACAACATCTTTATCATAGGAAACACATCTGAAGAACACTTACAGAACATTAGCAAGGTTATGGAATGGTAGCGCAAGTATAACGTAAAGATAAATAGCAAAAAATGAAACTTTGCACAGCAAGAAATAAAACTCTTGGGACATTACATCACTCCGAAAGGGATCCATACGGACACCCGAGAAAATCACAACCATTCAACAAATGGTACCTCCCAAGAATGTAAAACCACTGAAAACTTTTCTGGCACTAACTTCATACTTAAGAAGATACATACTCAATTACGCAAAACTTGCAGAGCCGTTAACAGAGCTAATAAGAGATACCAAACCTTTCAAATGGACACAAACAAAGCAACAAGCATTCGATAACCTTAAGGCAACATTACTTCACCCAACCATATTAGCTAAATTTAACAAACACACACACACCCATTTTGGCATGCGACGATGCTGCCTAAACTGCAATACGAATGGTCCTTATGCAGGAAATCCCCGGCACTAAAGACTGCACTATTATTGCATTCACGTCCAAAAAACTATCACTAAACGAAAAAAAATGGCGAGCAACAGAATGTGAGCTATCAGCAATCAAATGCTATGTAATTTACTTCAAACAGTACCAGTACAGTCGCAAATTTACTGTAGAGACTGACCACGCCAGCCTACGGTACTTAAAAACGATGGCGGAACATAACGTCAGTATACAAAACTTGCATAGCGCTAACAGAATACTATTTTGAAGCAAAAGTAGTCAAAGGTAAACTAAACACACTTGCAGATGCGATGAGCAGAATTTCCACGACCGGTATAGCCGAAACTATACCAATAACCGTTGACAACAAGACCTACAATGTCAAAAAGGAATTTGTCACATGCCCATCATTTTACAAAGCCCTGGCAGAAACCTTGCTACAAAACCCAAATAACGATAACGAGGTAAAAAACAACATTGCGAAATACATAACTAACAATTGGCAGGAAATAAAATATCTAATCAAAGCCGAACTACTAACAACTGAGAAAGTGCGGATAGCAAAGCTTATCATACATGAAGAATACCTCCCCCCACAAGGAATCAGAAAAATCATCACAACACTATACCAAGTAAATATTGAAATAACAATGCAAGGACTTAAAATTAAACCCACCTGCCTTGATCCACGCCTAAACTGCAAAATAATCATCACAGTACAAAACTCAACACCATACTATCATCCTGTATACATACGCGAACAAGAATACATAAAGGTCGATGACACACACATACCGTTTCGACTTGAAACTTACACATTTAAGGTTTGATAAACTGTAATGAATGCCATGCGTCCAGCCACGCCCACCGCCATCTTATATTGATGCCTCGCCGCTCCTAGCGGCCACCAGGAGAACTGAAGTCGTGGTGCTCTGTAGGCGCCAAGTTCAAAAACAAACACGTGTTGAATGTCTCGTATAAACACTATACTCCTCGTCATTATTCGGACAAGCCCTCACAGCACTTTAAACAGGCTATTTACAATTATTTACAGTCTCAACATCTACTATTAGCCCAACTGATGCAAAAACCCACATCTCCACTTCTAGCGGAATACGCTAGAGACCCACATATCACACAATTAAAGCTAGTGCTCACGGAACCTCAAAAAGGCCACACCCAAATACCTCCGCCTCGCTAGACGCTATGGCATCACCAGTCACTGTGAAATATATCTCAAAATACGCACCCCTCCGGGCAAAAAAATCTAACGGTCCCACAATATTATACACCAGAAATTGTTACAGCACACCACAATGCCCTATTAGGCGGAGGGCACTTCGGCCAATTCAAAACTCTCTAAAAAAAATATAAAACCAATACTACTGGGGCAACATGTCCAAAGACGTGAAGGAGTACATTAAAAATTGCCCCACTTGCCAAAAAGTAAAACAATACAAATCAGAAACCAATAGGACTAATGACCCCAATTCTGTCCCCCCCCCCCCCCCCTCCACGCTCCTGGGGTCTTGACGCCAAAGGGCCATTACAAACTGCAGCGTCAGGGAAAATACATACTTGTTATGACTGAGTTTTTCACACGATACGCAGTCACCCTCGGCCAGCGAAGCTGATGCAAAAACATGCACGAACTTTATTAAGGATGTCATCCCTCACTACGGTTGCCCTAAATCAATCCTTATCGACTGGGGCAAGTCTTTCAACAAAGAGATGAACAAACTATTACATAAATTACAAATTAAAAAGCTCCAAACAATTGCATACAACCCGGCGTGTAACCTGTTGACAGAGCAAGTAAACAAAATTCTGTCGCAACAACTGACGGCTTGTGCCAACAAGGATCACGCACACTGGGACGAATACGTTCCCTGCATTAAATTCAACTATAATTCTACAATAAACCATAGTACGAAATTTTCCCCATTTTTTTCTTTTGCAAGGCGTGGAAGCTGTTCAATCTTGTCATGTAATAACACACACATCACATCACAATGCGCAGAGGACTGGTATGAACAGTTAAAACAAGCCTGTGAACAAACCCGTATAGACCTCCTTGCATCCCAACAAAACCAAAAAGCCATATTCAAAAGAAAATTCACACCAAGAGAAATCAAGATCGGCCACTTTGTCTGCTTGAAGACGCACGCTAGACAAAAGGCCTTAAACTCTAAGTACCAAGGCCCTTACTGGGCCCATGATATATTGGGACCCTCCACTATCACAATTGAAATCTGCAAACGAGGACAGACAAAAATAGACACAGTCAATATACGGAATATTAAAATTGCTAATTTAAGAGTCTAATAATAATATGTATGTTACAGGTAAAATGCTCCTGACATCAGTGCAGCCCAAATCAGCGTGCTGGCCCTTGTACTCCACCTTGTGTTGGCTACAGCACGGGTACGATTGTACAGGACCCACGCCGGAACTTGAGTATGAAGAAACAATTCCCATGGCATACACCATACCACTTCACCAGCCGACGCCGCCAGCCAATGTCGACATATGGTACCACAACGCTTGTGTGAAGGACAGCACGGCTTCTAATAACATTGTTGAAGAATTTCTGTCAGAAATTTCAATGTCAAATAAAATGAAATGTGTCATCACCTTCCTAGGAGAAGTCACGACATGGTGTTGCGATATCCTCACATCTCGCCACCTGAAATCCCTTCCAGCTAATGAGGAGATGCTCGCAGTACAACTTAGCGATCTAGAAAATAATGTTACAACGTCTAACAAAAATTTAAATATTACTATTCACAGTGTGACAGATATCAGAAACCATGAAGAAAATAAAATCTATTCACTCGCACAAAATATACGATCAATGTCACAACAGTTAAGTAATCAAAATCAGGAAAAAGAGTTATCCATTGTGCAATCGCCAATGTTAACCAGTATGGTGTTACAGCTCATAAATAACGTAGTAAACGAACTTAGAAGCAACACATACACTCAGAAATGTTACCTTTGCAAGCTGTATCTAAAGAAACATTACGTAACGACGTTTCTAAATTACAAGAACAGGTATACTCCCTTGGATTGGAACTAAGTATTCCCATTTAAAATATACTAAAATATTACACTCCGACATTAATGGTGGAATGTATGCTGTCACCCACCCAATTGATACTGAAAATCCGAATCTCCTTACAGAACAGTAAAAATACACTGCAGTTCATTAGAACAACTAAAGTACCGTATATGTATAGAAATTAAACTTGTCACATTGCAACTCCTCAGAACATAATTGCTATTCACTTAAATACAAAAGAGACGAGATAACTCTATATGACACCCCTGAACAAACTAGTCATTAATTTTTTTCTTAAAACAGATAGCAGAAAACCCCCAAATCAGTTGTTGAAAGGCAGCAATAAACATAGACTATATTAACAATTTGTTTAAATATTGTAAATTCCAATGCGAGCCTGGTAACACTGTCAGTTCAAGCTATTGAACCGCATCATTATGTAGTGACAAATGCTCCTGACAACTTAGTAATAAGGTGCACAAATAAAAGCTTAAGCAAAGAAATTCCTAACACAAAGGTGGGCACAATTGAAAATCTCATACCATTCGGATGCGAGTTAACGTCAAACCAGATAACGCTCATTAAAGCTATGCATGTTTGAGACATCAAAAGTCCTAAAATTGCTATTTCCCACACTATTTTGCCAGTACAATGGATTCAAAACAACAATTTTGAGGCACAGCAACTTGGCTAGTGAAGGAATCTCCATTTATTCTGTCAATAGCAGTATAAATAAAGAGTGGAAGATACTACATGCAGAACTTCCTACAATTCAATAAATAGAGAACAGGGCGTCCTTCAAACTAACATGTATTTTCTCTTTTAACACAAGAGCACTACAATTATATAAGCTTTTCCACAATTGTGATCCTCATCATCGCTCTTGCCTTAATATACTATAAATTAATCAGAATAGCAGTGTTTTTGAACCACATGGCACAGGCAGCGTAATAGTACTATGTCTTATAGAAAATAGAGGCACATCACAAACAAGCAGTCGACCCATACCGATAACGTGCTTAGGAGCACAATTTTACCTAAGGAAATAAATAAGAGAATTACCATCAAGACTAACTTACAAAGTTGGTAAGAACAAGGTAGAATAAATTTACAAAAGCGATTAAATTAGGGAACAAGTTAACGGCAAATATTCTTAATGCAAGCTCAAGATAACTTAAAGGTATATGTTGAACACAACGGCACGTTATTAGATATATAGGAGCAAGTGAGTTAAAGTTGCTTCACAACTAAGTGATAGTAAAATCAAATAGGTTATGTCTTAATAAGAGAAAGAAGTAATGATGTTATAAAATAAGGACTATTCTGCCCACCGCTCCCGTCAGCTAAGGTATGGAGGACACAATACTGTGCAGGGCACTTCAACAGTTTACACGTGCTCAGACACCACGACACAGTTAGCGCTACATAGCACCAGGTAGAATAAACTCAGTTGAAAATTGCTACAGCAATACTTTGACGGCAGAAATAAAATGCAGAGTGCAGCATCTTACACGCGTAGGTACGAATGTTCTTTAAGCATGCTCTAGAGAACGCTAGACCGCACTTCAACGCCGTGCGGCGATTACGCCATAGCTTTTACATGGGGCCCTTTTTAAATAGCATATTCTTTGTTTTTCATTTTAAATCATACTTTAATATTAGGTTTGTAAAATTCTTTGTATAACACTTGTACATGTCACTTTCTGATGTTTTATAGTACTTAATAAGTATCTTTACTCTACAAATCTATTAAAACAAATAATAAAAGAATTATTACGTGTGTACCAAGGTCAATACAATCGAACCTCTCTATTAGGACCCCTCACAGTTCCCGAGAATAGGGTCGTAATAGAGGGTGGGGTTGTAATAAAAATTTGGAAAATTTTGGGCTGATTGACACACCTCTAACCCCCATGCTCCCAAACCTTGCCATTTTTGGCATGAAGTATGTTCAATCATCTCAAGCACATAAAAAACCACTTACTAAATTAAATATAAAAATATGTATATTTGAACAGCTGGACGTCTCCTGATTAATTTGATAACCAAGAAAGGAAGGCATATTGGACCACCCCTTGTTGTAAAAAAGAAGGCCATTGAAAGTGTGTGGACAGATTAGACTATGTATTATTAAAATATAAAGTTATTATTAAAGATCTATTCCACAGGTCTCGTGGGTCATACATTGCTATAAGGCACGATGAGATCAAAAAGTTTAGGTGGCATTGTGCAATACGTGTGAGCGCACCGTGCTCTCGCCTTGGTCTGGCCGTGTACGTAGCTGGGCAAGCACCTAGATCCTCTGCAGCGCAGCCAGGCGCGGGTATGGCGGTTTACTGTTGAAGCTCGGCCCTAGATCCTCAGCCTGGGCAGCTGTCGGTCGGTCGCTACAAAATTGCGGGCAGTGGCCGCCCGCCTGGCGCCACTGCTGTCGTTACAGGGTCAGTTCACTTTCTAACAGCGGCCCGGCACTGGGAAAATATGCTGATAGATGCAATTCACGTTAATGTGTTGAATTTATACTAAATGTAGGCGGCATGTTGGCCTCTGCACTGGCACAATGAGGCATGGCGATGTTTACGGGAATATAAATATTTAGTGCAGTCTACTTGAATTATATAATCCTGAATTTTTCCTCAAAAGTTTTTGACGTTGCATATACACGCACACTGTCTCATTCGCCATTATGGTATCGGTAATATAAGAACACATTTTATTGGCACACACTTATCTTTATTCACTTTACACATAAAATTGACTTCACAAGAAAAAAAACAATTGCCCACCATAAAAAATGTAGCATATTAGGTTGGCGTAGGCGTATAATAAACTTAAAAATATTAATTTAAAAAAAAAGGGGCATTGAATTAAATGTGAAGTTATCAGACATACACTGGTTAAGAAACTAGTGTGTGTAACGTGCCACTGTGATTACAGCAAAAGAGGAGAGATAATGGAAGCGAAAAAAGACAGGGAGGATAAGGCAGAGGTGGCGGCATGTGACTAGGACAAAGAATCCTTACTGACCCGGCCTCCAGACCCCCCCCCCCCCCGGTGCTTACATGTTTAAAAGATAAAAAATGACTGAAAGGAAAAAGTAACCAGACCATCAAAAGTGCTCACTTTACCGTGAACAGCATATAGCTTGAGAAATGCGTGACCACTAACATCAGTAAGGGCTAGTTTTCCATCCACTGAAAACCGTGGATAATAGAAACTAGTACCACCATTGGAGAAAACGTCTACTAAACAAATATGCGCATTACTGAAACTGCGGTTGGCGAGGGATTACTGTATCTATTTTTAGACCTGCCTCAAATTTTCGACTTTTTCGACCCAAACTTTTCACGGTTCCTCGGAACTGGGTCGTAATAAATGGGGTCGTAATGGAAGGGTTTTACTGTATATCAAATACCAACAAGGAATAGAGAAACAAGACTGACATTCCAGAACTTTATTTTACACTGAAACTCTAAATTCGACTACTTAAAATTCCACAATATAACAGATTCTATTAAGGCGCTATTGTGGACTGTTGCATACTCTTGATGCACCACACTTTCAAATCCCACCCTTAAGTGTTCGGCGCCGGTTTTCTTTTAATAAGCATATTTCTTTTTAAGGGGGTTTAATACAATTACGGAGCCGAGCACATCCTGTCCTTCCATCACAGTAAACAGGAATCAATAGCGGCCTTATGTAGGATGTTTTAAGGTGACAGCACAATTGTTATTAGCGTAAATTAATTTAATTGTACATAGTACTTAATAAGACATTGTCAAACAAAGTTTTAAGATTTAAAATTCACATGCGACAAGCGTAACCAGAATAAAGGTATTTCCTCGTATATAGTTTTTAATATGCAGTAGGCACACAAAGTCTAAAGAATCACAACCTTGCCTCAGCATATGAAAAATGAAACATATATATATATAGACACACACACACACACACACATGCAATTATTGAACTGTAAATAATGTTTAGTATAGTAATAAGATTCGAAAGCCAGTATAATTTATTAATACACATACGTTATGAGGATATCACTTCAATAATTGTGGCACAGCAACGCCAGTAAATAATGTGCAGCCTTATATGTTACGCCTGCCCGAACCTTCGTGCTTGACATCATAGGGACATATACAATGCAGTGCACAAAGGACACTTAATTTTATTGCTATTACCCTTTCGGACAACCGCGAAGAAGAAGGCTTTTTCCGGCAGGTTCGAATCCTTCACCCAGGTGAACTGGTTTTCCACTCAACTACAAACTCTCCTTCCTGCGCCGACCACCTGACCTCACTTTGTCATTCCCCGGCAACGAATGACCCCCAGTTTTTCCAAATAAGGACCTTTGGATTTTCCTATAAGGGGGTCATGCTGCGGGTGGCCACAGTAAGGTTTGCTCCAAGCAGTGACCAGCCGAGACGCTGCTTGTGGAAACAAATTCTGGGGCAATGGTGGCTCTGGGCGTCATCTTGCCTGAGGACGGCCTGCTGAGGGGCTCACCTGTCCGTGGTCCTGCTTCAACGCCCGATGAACCCACTGTTGAGAGAGCCTCATCGCCGACGTCACCGTGAAGAGGGTAATTATACTTCCCGGTAGGGTGACTAAGGCACGAGAGATTTCTATGTGGTAGCGGGCAGCTACCGCATAGTGGATTTTGTATTGCTATTTGATTAATAAAAGTAGTGTTTTGTAAATGACTGCTCTTTCCATCTAGCTACCTTAATCCACCTGATTAATGCATGACCTGATCCCCTAAGGACAGGACACAGCAATGTAACCAAATGTACAACAAAATGCAATTCCCTCATCCTGTAGTGACACAATGCTGCCACAAAAAATATTAGTACACCATAAACGTCAGTAGTCATAAATGAAATTACTTAAACAAATCTATCACGTACACACACGATTCAAGAGTTATACTTTACATACAATTTTTTTTAAACATGGACCCAAGACCAAACAACATTTTAAGCATAGAGAATCACTCACCCGATCCAGAATTGTTTGATGGAAACATTCAAGTTCCAAGTACTCCCTGATCTCCCTCTCATTCTCTATGAAAAAAACCTGCAACAAAAAAATATTTAAAGAAAAAACACAGTACGATATGAGGGGCCTATTAATTCACGTCCTGTAATACAATGTAACTGATATCTTTACTAGTACTACAACTGGTGCAAACAAAGTATACAGTAACCAGGACAATGATTATAATCTATTAGTGGTTTATTCACATTTTAAAAAATTAAACCTTTGAAAAATCACCCCATGTATGATGTGTTTGGTTCTTTCCTAATATGTCAGTATCAATCATTTTATACTTCTGTTAAATTAAAAATTTCTTATTTGAGGTTAAATTAAACATTTACTTATGTGTTAAGTATAAATTATGATCTTTATTTTATATTTCATATGAGTAAGAACAGGGAGAAAATAGGCGTGTTGGTAATGCCTAGTTAAAAATAGTTCTTATGTAAAATATGACTTCGCCCTCACTGTCCCGCTTGGGCGGCAACACACTGATGATCTGCTTCTGCACCAGGCACGCACGGCCGTGCGCCTCGTGTATGGGTCACCATCATTCGTGCACAAACGTGTCTTTGATCCGGATCACGACCCGCCAGACCCCTTGTTCCAAGAGTAATTTCAGCTCAGTGTGTGTATAGTGTATTTTAATCTGTGCCCCTGAAAGCAGAGTCTAAAATTCGCAAGGGAAAATGTTATAGCTCTTTTGCTCCCCTTAAGTGAGGCGTAAACAGCCTGCAAGTGTGAAACCATGTGAGTTACGTTTTAATACTAACCACGAGTTGGGAACACTCATAAATCTTAACGTAATTTTCCAGTGTTAATGCTATGTTTTGTTTGTTTTAAACGGACACATTTTATTTTATTGAAATGTGTTAAATTGTAACATACAAGATACTGGCAGATCTAGCATGCATCATGCCTCTTGTCCGAAGTCAAAATCCTTCGCTTGTATTAAATTATTAACATAATTTAATAACAGATTTTTGAGCATCAGTGTAAATGTTAAATACTTTGTAAATTCCTTTAATAATTTCTACTGCCTTGCCGGCCCATTCCGGCTTACTTTATTAATTACTATTTTCTGAGACGAAGTGCATATATGAACTCTGGGACAAAGTAACAAATATTCTTGTCGGAATGAGGTTTTCTCTGTGTACCCCCGTGTGTGGCCCTGAGAAAACTCCCTTTGTGGTACCAGCAAACCCAAAAGGTGCTTTCGAGTAATTGTGTTGCTAATATTGCCATGAAGTGGATCCAAGAAAGATTAAGTGAAGAAAGCAAAGGAGAAACTGGTACCCGATGTCTGTGCGGTACGGTAGGAGTAACGATTGTGTGATCAATCAGCCGAACCAATGCCAAACTCTTGTGTGCTGCTATAATTCCTGCAAAGGATTCCAGACCGGCTAACAGGGTGCGAAAGGACAGTGTCGGCTGTTGGCCTTCGTCCAGTAAGGCTGAATACCTCACCTTGAGAAATATAGTAGACAGATGGGACTTTTGTAACTTTGACTTGCGCAATTGTGTGTTTTTTAACTGTTGCAGTGTTATGCGTTTGAATGAACTGTAAAGAGTCATCTGTGTGGGCAGTGAAAAAGATTTCTTCAATGAAGAAAGGTGTGCTGCAAATTAGATTGCGTGGTGACCTATAAGAAAGACGTGCATAGTCCAAGAAAAATAAGAAAAAGTCATACATTGCATAGGGCCTCGCAGGATGCAAGGGCGCAATGGCATCCAAGACAAGCCAGTTTAAACGGGTGAAAATGTCAGTGAAGGATCTGCTGCTCCTGAATCCACAGGTAAAGTCTAGGCCATTAAAGCGAGATGTAAGGATCTGAAGTCTAGACCATTAAAGCGAGACATACGGATCTGAAGGCTCTCATTGGCCAGGGTAACGTGCCAAGATCTTTGGTGGTGGCCACAATAGATCACTTGTTTAATTAGGTGTTTGACTGGACTGTATACAAACTAACTCCTAATAACAGGAAATGGCACCAAAAGATTTGTTACCCTGTGAATGGGGAGGACAGGGCTGTCATAGATTCGTGGTTAAGTGAAATCTATGATGAAGACGAAGGCAATTGAGATGGAGAAGGTGATGAGGAGGTGGAAGACGTGGAGTCAGATGATGAAGATCCTCAAGAACCTTTATACTTGGAACCTAGAGAGGTCACAACTGAAGAGCAAGACCAACCTAATCTCAAAGTATTGGGAACCAAGGTAAAAGAGTTTACCTTAGTTGGTAAAGGTGGAAAGAAGTGTCCACAAGATCGAGAGGACGTCAGCAAAACCTCGCCACAAGGAGAAGTGGCAGGAAGCTCAAAAGGCTCCGGGCTGCCTGTGGGACAGGAGGCATGAAGGCAACTTCGGTATGCACTAGAAGATAGTGCAGGAGGTGCCTCATTGATGAAGATAATCCTGTTCTGACGCTATCGCTACCTCTTCAAAATGATTAAGCAACTGAATTTTACGGAAATGACAAGGTTTTACTTGCAAATTGACTATTGTTTCAGGGGGAAAACTAAGCAGTAATTCCTTCTTCGCTACGTCAATGCATGCGTGCATACTACCCAAAAAAGTGATACCTAAAATCATGTCATGTGATAGATGTTAAAAAACAGAGAGCACTATTTTCCATGACAAATTTTCTATTTTCTCTTTCAACACAGCTTTTGTATTTGACCATCAAATCCGTAGGTTAAGGAAAATACTACTGAGTCGCCCCGTTTTAACTGTACAGTTCCAAACAGTGCATCCCGCATGTTTTATTCAAGGTTTCTTGCCTTATAAGCGTCGCTGAAGCACCAAAGTCAACCAAGCCTGACAAATTTGCAATCACAAGCTGCACATTAAGTAGACCAATTTTGTTACATAAATTTGTGTTTGTCACGGCGCCTATTCCTGCAGGTTTTCCCTTTTATGGACAACTCAATTTAAAATGTCCAGGATTACCGCAGCTGAAACAAGTAATTTCTTTTACGGTTTTACGACTTAGCAACATTTTCTGAATTTACTTTTACGTCTGACTGGTCCCTCTTTTCAAACGGCTTTTCTTTCCAGTCACTATCCAATTTTTATAGAAACATTTTTCCGTCTGATGATTATTCCTAAAAACAAATTTGACATTTTTGTTTTAGGCTCCCTCACATGTTGACTGAGGATATCTATTCCGTCGCCTGGATTGAACACCACCCCGGCATCTGTCAAATTTTTCTGGAGAGACTCTTTCATGAGGCACTGGATCTACGATGTATGGATACCTGTAGAAGTCATTTTGTGGAGGAGTTCGTGCACCACTAGTAATAAAAGCCACTCTCACGACCACTGGAACAAACACACGGGAGTTTGTACTATTTCATAACTTTACATAATTCCTAAATTTAGTTTCCCTTTTAACTTCTCTGCATCGAGGAAGCAGAGTAGTGCAGATTTCTCTATCCTGTATGTGACGGTGTTGCCAACACACACAGGACGACATCTGTCTAAACTGCTTCTGAACGTAGGTGTATTGAGTTTGAAAACCGCTGAGAGCCCCCTAATGATGTCAAAAAAGGGATATGGGTTGGTTCCAGTGAAAAGGTTAGAAATATAGGTTGCCTTGCTTTTATATTATAAATTCAAATCATTTACATAGTTTTTCCGCAATATCACAATAAATAAACTTTATATAAAAATACAAATTTCCCACTGATAGTATAAAAATAGTTATTTCCTCAAAGATTTACATAATGTATAAAATATGCCTTTGCCAAAATTTACATGATATATAAAATATGGCTTTACAATTATTTACTTAACTTAAAATGGCAGCAAGACCCCCCCTCCCCCACATTCAAAATGCTAACGGAAAAGTAGTTCCTGCCCAAGTGAATTCCCTGTGCTGTCTCCCCGAACCTGCGGGAGACACCTGTATTTTTATTTAAAACCTTCCAGAACAATACAAAATAATGTTCACTGTTGATACATGGAAATCTGGGAAGGGCACCCTGGTGGTACGTTACTGGCTGACTGGCATCACGTGGTCAAGGTGACGTACGAGGGAGGGGAAGGCAGTCATAGATTTTGTGCGTGGCAGCAGCCCTGAGGCGCCCATACTTGCAGACCAGCAGGCCCGCCCAGCGGATGTAAGGCGTGGAGATCGTCCAACACACCCCTGACACAGCGAAGGTAAACCGTCCCAAACAGCCAACATTTTCTCAACTTCAATATGGCTCTGTCGGTTTTAGCTTTTGTTCAATGTGCAGGGATAGCAGTCACAATATGTTTGAAACTTTCCTGTAATGACGTACGAAACTTTTATATTCTGTAGAATATACTTTATGATTTCTGTAAGATCATATGTACAGTGATATAAAGCATTGTGGGTATCACAGTTAAACATGTGGTCATTCATTGGTTTTTCCCTATCTTAGTCTTCCATTTATCGAGCCACAACACAAATTTTCCAAAAAAATTAATCTCTCGTCCAACAAACTTTCTGAAGGTTTTACAAGAACATTTCTTTTTAGTATGTATGTTAGCAGGAGTTTAATGTTAACTATAGTCTACCATATCCAAACTATTTCAACAAATAAACCAGTCCCCATGTGACCATATTTTTCTCAAGAAACAGACATTTCATTACAAATATTTACTTACTTACTTTGCAAGCACATCATATTCACACTTAGATACATTTCTCAGGTCTGAAAACTTAGCCTGCGTCACCTTGTTAAAATCTATAATTTTCAGTGTCTATACGGTTTTTTTTTTTTTTTTTTTTTTACGACTTATGAGAACATTCCAAAATGGAATTACAAATGTTTTCTCGCTGTTGTTCAGATTTAACCAGTTATTTATTATATTCTTGAACACATGCAGGCTATCATAGTGAACAAATATTTTTAATGGGCTTCCTTCAACACTGAAAAAATATTTTGAAGTCGAGTTTTTCGTCAAATCACTAAACATGACACAATTAATTCTATTATCACTAACACAAAGAAATTACAAACCACAGCTGCATACTTACATTTCTTGTTTTCTCAGCTAAATACAATCTATTTAATTGTTTAACAGGAACAAGTCTAATTACTTCTTTGAAACTTCCAAAACAAGACCTGACGAGAAAAGCAACAACTATTTTGACAGCGTCGTATGGTTTGTTTGGAACTATACCCAGGAGATCACCATTTTTAAATTCTATATCCTACTTAACATAGATCTCATCGATTTCCAGACATCCTATTTTTTCTTCGTCTGTAGTATTTTTATGTAAACCTAAAGAAATTAATCTCATTTTCTACTTTAGGTGAGAATTTAAAAGAGACCGATAGTTTCCGCAAAAGACTGCGATGTGGCAACAATAAAATATGGTTGTCTTATTACATGGTAGCACTTAACAGGCTGCATGTAAATAATAAAAGCAGTTAATATTGATTCTATGCTATACTTAGGTTTCGTCATGAAAAGAATTGTGAAAACCGATCTTTAATGTGGCACAACGTCTTCAACACATACGTATCATTAACTATTTCGGCTTTTTCATAATGTCCAATAACATTTATCAGGTTTTCGACAGTTTCATAACTTGGTGCATTAAATTTTTTTTTGTCATTTTTCATTTTCCCAACGTTAGCACAAAATTCAATTACATCCTTCAGCTGAGAACATTAGCTAATAAATGAATACTGGAAAACTAGTTTCCTGCTTTTATTCACAATGCAAGTTTCAGGAACAACCCCTCCCATTTACACTAACTTTTCTTAAAATTATTGTTAAACCTTATGATACAACTGATTTCCGTTGCAGAGTCAAACTATATTTTATATAGCAAGCAACAGGACTCGTGGAAAATACGCCAGTGTTAAAGTTTTACCTGAAAATTGAGCCGCTCTGCGAATGAAGCTAAGTCTTTAATTTTGTTCTCTTCTTCAGCTCGTTTTTAATTTTCTGTTTCCTCTTTCTTATGCTTTCCTGCAATATTTCTTCCCATCTTTATTCTGGCGATTTACGTTTGGCAGGGTAATTTTGACTGAAATATGCTGTTTGGAAATATACGTGCAACTGCGTCATTCTTCAAAATTGACTTTTCCCTTTTGTACTCGCACCAATTTCCACTTTTGTCTTTGTATTTTTCCACAAAATCTAAATCACTATGGTGAAAATGTTTGATACATATCACTGAGCTGCTGCCAGGGGTCCAGTCTTTCCACGGGATGGCACGAATCCATTTTGTGCACCGGTCCGGTTCGTTAGGCGTTATTAAACACTGCACACAACCTTCTAGTTTGATGCTCATTTTTATAGTTACTGTTGCACCTGGCACAACACAAGTATTTGGCATTTTTGCAATGCCTCACATTACCCTACACACTTTGAATAAGTACGTAAACGAACAAACAGCTGTGCCTCCATTTTTTGGAAGTCGGGCTCTGACCCTTGCACGCAGCGTTGCCACAGCCTTCCTCTAAAGACTGCTATGGTAATACTTTTAAATTTCATTTGTTAGTCAAACACATTTTGAGAAAGAACTACCCAATCTTGGCATTATGGGACAGAAGTATTAAGATTATGTTCCATCTCACTGCTAGTTTTATCATGGTTACTGTTAAGAGATTAACTTTGACCAAAAAAAACAGTTTTACAACTATAATGAAAAAGACTAAGTAAAATAAGTTGGCACTTGCAGATAAAAATTGAAACAAGTGGATGACATTTCCATATCCCAATGCATGATTGAAAAATTTCACTGGCCGTACCAGATTCCTCATGTGGCAAGTGATGGAACATTCTTTACCTCAGGACTCTGGTTCTGCCAGTGAAAAAGCATGATAACACTCATACGTGAAAATGTTTATAATCAATCTACGGTAACTTCCAACACATTTCATGAAAACAAAGGTTAACAGAGTCTAGAAAATAATACCAAAGGAGAAAATGCACTGCATTCGTGTACACTTACTTTAGTTACATTTTGCATGAGAACTATTTCTTACTAAGCATTTCCAACATATCTCACTAATTTATTCATGTTGTTTATAACAGAAATTATAATTTATAGATAAAATATAAGTAAATAGTTCAATTTAACCCATGCAAGTATAAAATATTTGTGATACATGGCATATTTCAGAAACAACCACACACATCTTATGTGGGGAGATTTTTCAAAGGTTTGATTAAAAAAGGATGAAGAAACCATGAATCGACTATAGCTATTTGTATAGTTTTGTGTGTGTGTATTAGTACTCGGCTGATACATGCTCAACAAACATAAACCAGCATAGAGTAAATAAAAAAAAATTAAAAGTTTGTATCAAACAACAAAGTAACGGTACAATGAATAATCAAATGCAAAGAACCTGGTATTTCTTTTAGTTATACAAATAAAGTGACATTTCAATACCAACCTTTGTAAGACTGGATTCTTGCATCTCACTTTTTATAGATGTCGATAAAATAATGCACAGAACAATGTTTTCTGGTCAAGGTTCATTGACTTTAAAATTTTTGGATGGCATTTAATATTGAGATCTTGGGCAACAGTGATTGTGTAATGAGATGAAGATAAAACAGCAGCAGAATGTAAGGGCAGGGGAAATGGGAGTCCCTCGAGAAAACCTGAAAGCTAACATCAAACTCCCCAGGTTTTCTCAATTGCGAAAATTCAGGCGATCCCGCCAGGAATCCAACCCAGTTCATCTTTATGGGACTATAATACCATCGCCCCTCTAGCTCGCAGTACATACTGACCTCGTGTATGAAGCACATATCGATCTCACGAGGCATCTGGCACTCCCAGTCGCTGCGTATGTGCTGGGTGGGTCCTTGCCACGTGTCCAGCTCCTTGCAGCTCAGGATCAGGTTGTGATCACACTTGTCGAGCACAGCTCGCAGGTCCTTGTCCGATATGTTCCTGCACACACGTCCAACACCTGTCCCATCCACTGGCCAGCGAGCACCCACTTTCACTACACATGCATTTTCACGATGATGCCGTAGTATGGCCTGTTCACGGTTAATGAAGTAATATTGAAATCAACCTTTGACAAATGTCGCTGCGCCTACTTGCATATATTTAAGTAGTCCAACGTCTTGCCTTTCAATTAGAAATATCGAGTAAACATTTATGAATACTGATAGTACTTCTTTATCTTTATGTTTTTTATGCATGTAAGTGTGAGATGTACAAATTTGTAAAATATTTACTTTCCTAGTAATTTCACAGTTTTACTTGAATGACACGACGTGGATAATGATTAGACCCATGGTAATGTTAATTTTATGTGTGAGGGAAGAAAAACACACAGAAGATATCGAGCAAGGTTATGAAAGTGCTCAATTTAATACTATTACAGAATGGCTCACAGTATCCGTACAACAAATTCCCTTACATTTCCAGGTGTCCTGTTATGTTTTCCTTATCCAACATGCACAGCAAAATACAAACACACTCAAATCTCATTCGTACAGCACTGATTTCACACAGAACTCCACGTTCATACCAACAGATTTTTAGGCATAAAAAATTTAAAAAAACATTTAGTCAAACAATTCTTAAAACAAAATAATTGTCACAAAAATCTATTAAAACCTATTTGTAAGCTGCAACATTAAAAAACAATATGGGTCGTATGGCAGGAATTCATTAAATTTAACAGTTGCTAGCAAATGGCACACAAGCCAACTCATTGATCTGACAGCTGTTCTACAGAACCACCTCCCTTGGTGTAGTTCTCTTTTCTGTACTGTATTTGTTTGCCGAGATACATGTGCGCAGCAGCAGCAGTGTCAGCCTATGCCAACACCAATGTGCGCCGCAAATGGGGAAAAGCAATAAAGAGAAACTCAGCCTTTTACCCTCCTTTGCTACTTCGCCTCTTCCACCCATCTTGTTACGGTTATTTCCTGAGACGTTTGCTAGTTGTTACCTATGTTTCCAACTGTCTTGTGCTACAATAATTTGGATTTTTTGCCTGTATTCACAGATGATATGGATTTCTATTTATTGACATCATTGCACTATTTCACTTGGGTTTCCATTTACCAAAAATTTTTGGATTTATTTTGGCGCAGTTGTTGACCTACGCTACTTTTTGGACACATTTTTAGGATTGTGATTCTAACATGAGTGGAAGTAAGAGGCAGAAAATCACAATATTGCAAAAAATATGAAATTATACACGTGATAAATGCAGACATGCACTCACAATGTTCTTATAAACATCCTCTCCCATCTTTCCATACGTAACTAAAAGGCTAATGCTTGGTTTAATAATGCCACTGCAATGTTTTATTAATAAGATACAATTCACATGCTTCTAAGCAGCATATTTTGTTTTATGCGCCATTACACACAGAAATATGTAATGCCACTGCCAAGCATTAACCAAATGCTACAGAAAACCGTGCGCACTTTCCTATTTACGTCATATTTTCCCATAGCAACACAACTTACCTCTCCTTCACTGGACACTTTATTAATGTAGGGGATAATATTTATACATAAAACAGAGATACACGGGGTGTCTCGTAATTTACAAATGCGGACTGCGCCACACGCATTTAATAAAAACTAAGTAGGAAGTACTCTTGGGGGGAAAAAAAAAAGCGCAAGACCTTTGGTTTCCAAGAAAAACGACATTAAAGTAGATAAAATAATGGGGGCTCGTAAGTTCTCACAGATGGTTACACAAGTTTGTGATACCCTCATGTGTGAAACACGCTTCATTGGTCCACAGTATGCGAATAACAAAATCTAGTCCACTTTGTGTTGTTGCAAACGGAGAGGAAGAGAGAAAAAGGGAATGTGAGGATAACGAAAGAAAAAGACAGAGACACGCACACACACACAAGCTCTGCTCCACCTACGCCGTGTTCCATTCCCTTCACTGATGCAACCAGCTGCATACCTGCCAGTTATTCCGTTACTCCATGCATTTAATGCTGAACTGGGGAACAGAACAAATTAAATACTCTATTTTCAGCATATAATTTGAGCTTTGTTTACGTATTGACGCCGGCTAACAGCCAGTGGTACTAGAGCCCATGATGCCGCTCACCACGCATGTATCACGTGTACTTGCACGTGCGCAAAGAGGCTAAAATATGAATTTCCTAATGGAATATTATTTTTTCAATGTAAAATGTGTCTTGTTATTTTATTTTCAGGGTCTAAAATGTTTTAAAATGTCTTAAAATATTTGTTGTCAATTTGAAAATGTTTGGTTATGAATTCAAAGAGCGTGCTGCACAGAGATTAAGGACAGTAACATTCCAGCGTCAACGCAGTCATAAAGAGACACTAAAATAATACAGAAAATTAATAAGAAAATTCTAAAATGTAAAACAATATTTAAATTATTTGTGGCAATTTTATTTTCAATATCTAAAATATTTTACTCTGTGTGCATATCACTTCACTTATGTGAACCCTGTAGGCAGCCATGGTAGGTCCGTGCGACACTTGCCTCTGGGCAGTCTGTCAAGGTAAGACGCTGTCACGTACGTACTACAACTTTTGAGCACTGATGTAGATTTCAATAGCACCTTCAGTATAACGATTAACCTTTGCTTGTGTACGTTTTGGCAGACATTTCCCCAGCATTATGCTTCCGCTCAACTAATTTATTTCACCCTTGTGGGATTTTTAACTTAATCGAGACGGAGGAGAAAGATGTTGGAGAATTCATGCGACCCGCGAAACTTGAATCAGGCACCATCCACAAATGCTAAAAGCATTTCATTGTAATTTCTGTATTATTGCTGCATGCAATTTCAAGGGCTTTGAATATTTTATGGCAACATCACGTACAACCACGTAGTTAACCGCCGCCAAGTCTATGTCTGTGCAATCATTGCATTGTGAGAGATTATTTATGTAATGTGTGTGCAACATTTTATTCAGGGTTTTATGTTAAATTTTGTCAGGGTTCCGTGTAATTTTCATGTAAATGGATGCTTTTGTGTGACTATGGAGTCACTTTAATGTTTGCTTTTTCCGCCATCAGGCATGCTACAAGCCTGTAATCACTTTAATCGTAAAGAGAATAATTTTCTCAACAATAATAATAATTTGTCAGAATTTACTTTGCAGTTTCCACAAAGAAATTTCACCCCTCCACGTGGTCCGCTACAAACTTTATCCAGCGGCATCCATGCCATCTAAACTTGTTCTCACGCATGTGCGTGTTTATTGTCAATACTCATCTCGTGCCCAATCATTTTCTAAGGGTATTTATGTAATTAGTGTAATTTTGTATTTTGTGTACAGTGACATTACTTCCGTCCTAGCCGGTTATGTGTATAGGCCGTCACCACATTACCCACGTGCTGGAGGGCGAGCCCAGACGAGTTTGCATTAGCGATGCCAAGTAATCACAAGTGTTAATGTATCATTCGTGTTTCATTTTGTAATCCGCAGTGTCCTGGCCGTCAGGGAAAAATCGTCAGTCCACCCTAGCGGCTGTCGACTCTCTTCCTTTGTGAAGACTGTGTTTTCATACACCGCAGTGAGATCATCCATCTAGGCATGCGCTAGAGTAATTGCGGGCAGGGGAGCACCCAAACGGAGTTAGCTAGACACGACCGAGTGTATCATTAAATTTCATGGCACATTGATTTGTACGTACTGTATAAATAAAACAGGTATCACAGTGATTCATTATTTTATTTTGTAGTGAGTGTCCTTGCCACTTGTGTTTTTCAGGTGTTAAAATGTTTAGTATCGGAAACTTGTATCGTAAGTACGCTCGGGTGAGACGGACACACGAAACATCCCTGAAAACCCTGAGTCTCAACAGTACGGTTATTGGGAAGCACCGCTGGCACCCATATCATCAGTTAAGTAATTTGTGTCACTGTTTGTCGTGTGTCTCACCAGACGGCGCCAACATATACGACTACAGTAAACCCGTGATCGTGTCATACGATTTGACAGGATAACAAGTTTACAATTGTCATATATAAACAAGGCATATTAAAGCTAATTGACTATTAAATATTTAAAAGCCACCACGAGCAAACATTAACGTCTAAGACGACACACAGCAGATTAACACGCCACAAAAATTTAGGATATTATAGCTATGCTGGTATTCCAACCCTGTTTTATTTTCATCTAGTTATGTTTGTTTGGGTTCTGTCCACTTTATTTAGAAGAAAAAAAGTAAACAGCGAATTGGCACAGAGCTGGTTGAAGAGGGGGGCGGGGTAGTCTTTAGTTTAACATCTTTTGTGAGACAGCATTGTTTTGATGTGTGGCATTCTGAGTTGCATATTGTTTTGATGGAGCAGTGGAAAATATTGCTCGTATGGAAATAACATTCAAATTATTGTAACTAAAATATTTTAACTTAAATGAAAAAACAAAACGTGATATACACGTCTGTTCATATTTAGACAAGTGTAGCAATACACACACATACTTTGGTCGAAATTAACTTTACACTTGTTGAATTCACGATATAGGCAAAGAAACAAATATTATTTACACACTACAAAAGTGTTGAATGTGCGACTTTTTTAGGCCATGTGCATTTACAAAATTATAGTAAAGGTTTACAAATGCATTATCTACAAAACATGCAAACTTACTCTCAAACTCTTGAACACAAATTTTCCTATGGAAATCCTTACAAGTTTACTTCACCAAAATCATGTTTGTTCATCACTAGCATTATAAAATTTATTTGCAGAATCATTCAGTAAAATCAACACTGTGCACATTTCCTAAAACCAACAAACTTGCCCTTGGTTGCCACCAATGCTAACCTCCAAATACGCACGTTCCTGCCACTGTGACGTCAGCGCATGAAGCATTTGTGATTTTTCCTCATGCAGGTAACGAGCGAGATTGGCCTGATGTAGAATGACGTGGAGGTGCACCGATGCGCCTGTGAGAAGGGATCGGAACTACTTTGCTGCGCATATTTCACATTGTGAAGGTAACGGAATATAGCCCTATTCAAGTTTCTTCCTCGAACAAAGAAAAACACGTCACCACTCTCTACACACTGTCATTTGTACTGATATTTTCAACTGTAACAAGTAAACATATTTTCAACAGTGCTACCTAAAAATTTAACTACATATTACAATAGGCAACATTTAATTTACAAATTTACTAAACTGTTTTTAATTTGTATTGAATACAAAATAATTATTACAAATTAAAGGTACTAAGTTAAAAGTTTCATTTACTCAAGAATACAATACTTTAAAGTTAATCACTGTATTATAAATACTTATGATATACAAGTTATTTAAGGCAGACATATTACTCCTAGGGTGACTTTACAAAGATCTGTTAAAAAAATTCAAAGAAACTGTGAATGGACTAATTATTTTTTTGGTACCCAATAGTTTTCCCACATAATTTGAACTCGGCTAATGGGAATGTTTTGGCTATAGAGAAAATATGTTACTATAAAGCACATTTCTGGTTTAATTTCCATGAGCAGTCACCAGTCTCCTGCTTTTTCCAAGTTTTCCCTGATCATTTTCAAATAGCCTTTTTCTTCCAGGTTTTTATGGTTTGCCATAAACTCTAACAACCCTGACGACGAAACCTGAAAAACTGCCAACGTGCCAGGGATTAAGGCCATGCCACAACTGATACAACCACTGTAACAATATTCACATCCATATCAACTGCCATAATAAAAATGTTACATTTTGATATAATAAAACGAGATGCTTTCATGTATCCGCCAATAGGATTTAACTTCCAAATTGGAACTACAGTATATCCTTCTCAAGGACTGTGAACCACTAAAACTTATTAGGAGGGTTAACTTACAATTTAATTCTTTTTTGCAAAGGAATGTAGTTGGTTTTCAGTATTTCAAATATTTTTGGCAGTGTTAGAATGTGTATTTGTCATGAGTGTTTTTATCAGAAGTCTTAGTTAGTAAAAGTTGCATCAGGACTCAGTGGAAGGACCATTACGTTAAGATGTTCAATGGTGTTCTTTCTGTTCGAGTACGTTCTGGAAACGCAGTTGGTTGTTATTTTGCCATACTTTGGCTCTACTATGGTGGAACAGTAGTTGCAACTGGTTCACATCAGAGTCCAAAAGGACTCTTTGTACCTTGCAATGTCTTTTTAGGTAGTGATCTGAAGATGTGGTAGTACTGCACGATGCCCTTATTTGGGTAGGTTTGTGGTGCAACTGATACAAGGGGCATGGGTGGAGCGCTGTGGCATTATTAGCCGTGAGGACCCACTGCCGCCTCAAAAGACAACAAAACATCTGAAAGTAAACTTTGGGCATGACTAATGTAATCCTCACTGCCAAGCACCATGGCAGTCTTTTTATTTTGTTTTAAGCCAAACTTTTCTACAAAATTTCTTTCGCTGGCATTGGAGGGCATTAGGGTGCCATGAGGGAAAGATCCTTCTCGCCTTCCTAAATTTCTTGCAAAGCGAGATTTCAGAAACGTCAATTTATAATGGATTCTGTAAAGGTGTTCTCATAATTCGTCCGACTCTTATCGTAAACAGTTTCATGTATTTGCTGTGTAAAACGCACTGAAAAAACGTCAATAAATCTCGGAGGATTTTTTTTTTTTATAATGGCGCCATTATTTACGAACCTTTCTCATGCTTCTGTGGAGTGAATGAACTGAGACAATTTTCAGTCGTCTCTTGTTTCCGACGGCTGCAACATTAGAAGACAAGGTGTGAAATTAATCAACTTATTAGCAGGAAACTTCTTAAGTGGAAAACTTCTCAAGGCTTCACTATTTACGAATATATTTAGTAATTTAAATTTTTGGATATTAAGTTTGGCAACTTTTTACATGTATTATTTTTCTTCTTATTTTTACATGTACAAATATTTTTAGTAAACGGTCATGATGGATACAGAAGAATTATCGGAGAAATTGCAATGATTTTCACAAACCATATTCCAAAAAATGAATGCACAACTACAAGGGGGAAAAATAACAAGTTAAACGTACGTTTAGTTTAGAGAATGGAAATTTCCAGTTGTGAAAGTGAATTTAATACAATAGTAATAACAGTAGATTATATTCTGATTGAATTCATACAGGTTCCTGGACAAAAAATTTTGAAGTGCCAAATTGCGATGCATTGACAATAATAATGGCTACTTTTTGGCATGGTTGTAGAAAGCACCATTCTACAGATGTTATCAGTTCTTACTCACTATTTTTTGTATGGTCATAGTTTAAATTCTAACACAACCCCTAAGCAAATACTTCAGTGTGAAATTCCAGTGATTAAACATCAAGTTCCTGCTATACAATGCTTTGAATCAAGTTGCCTGATATTTTTATTAACTACTGATGCACCCAGGGCTTAACAAATGGCACTCTAGGCAAGCATAACTTGAAATTTTTGCACATTTCTTTTAATACTACAAATTCACCATTCTGTTTTCTAGCTGCATGCTTCCGGAGCTTGGCACCACTTAAATACTTAAAACAATTCAACTTGCAACTCAAGTCTGTTCTCAAACACAAGTCTCTAAAGGAACATTAACAAAGTTGAGTAAATGCAAATGAACATATTTTTTTTATAACTTCTCCTTTTATGCCTTGCACCTCACTTCGCCCTACCTTGCACCCTTAGCAATTGCTTAGTCCACCCAGTAATACAATGGGTCCCGACTACTGATTATCACTAATATCTTCAACAAAAAGCACACATTTAAAATGATTAACAGTACAAAAACACACGCACACACACACACACACACCTTACTTTTTGAGCCATCTAACACTGCTAAAAACTGCTTTTTAAATTTCTGTAAATGAAATGCTCACATAACATGATACCCATGGACACTGGACATATGCTACACTAATGTCAAAGTTGAATTCTAAAATCTCGCAGTAGCAAGCTGTATAACGGGCTGCAAACCAGTCTGATACTTGCATGTAGAGATGATATTGCAAAGAACATAAACCAGCTTGCATCATACTTGTTCAATTCTATGCCTTGAAAAAAACATTAAAGCAACAAGGCATCCATCGCAACACGTGATCTTTAGTGTACGAAAAACTCATACAATTAATTACTGTACATACTGAGAAGTAAAACACATTCCACAGAGTAACAATTACCTACACAAATTGCAGTGTTGTGCTTCCATAGTATAATTCCAACCTCATACCCTGCAGCATGCAGTATTTTCTTACAAGTAAAAACTTCCCTTCCAATTATAATCCCCTGCACTTAGAAACATAGTCTCTGGTCCTCTAATAAAAGGAAGATAGCAGGTATACTTTGGCGTTATTAAGGAAATGAAAAGATCTGATAACATTTTATTTAGAAGAACTGAAATACCCACATTTTACTAAATTATTCAACAAACTTGGAAAGAACTAATGATCTACAGAGCTCTGTTGTTTTGCCTTTGTACAGCACTGTGAAAGACACAGCTAGCAAAAATTCCAATAATATAACAAACCAGTACAGCCTCAGTCTATATCTATGCCATTAGTCTGCACTTAGGATGATAATGCACACAGCAGCTATCAGAAGTCAAACAAGGAAAAATTAATAAATAACTAGTGTAACAAAAACTACAAATACCTGACAATCTCAGTATACACTGCAATATAGGTTTGTGAATATTGATTAATGTAAATGTTTTTAACTCTTTTAAACCAACATCATAAAAAATATTTGGTTTATGCTGCCAACTGGACACTCAGAAAAGTCCTTATAAGACAGTTACAGAGTATTTTATTTATATTTTGTGTTTACAATAAGCATTGCCAGAATGTTTTATTTTTATTTTCATTTTCTTTTAATGCTTATATATTTTAAATTATCTGTTTTGAACGCCACCTCATAGGTTTTTCTTGTTTTTGACTTAACGTAAAACTTACGGTGAATCACAATCCACTACATCCATTTTCTAAGGTTCGATTTATATTAATTATTTTAAACTTAAATTTTATTTTGTATTTTTCAAAGAAAATTTTATTTTTTAATTAATTCTAATCAATTTCTAATGTTTTTTTGTTTCTTTTTCATTTTTATTTTAATGACAGGTCAGATTTTTTTTTTTTTTTTTTTTTTGTTTTTGGGTTTTGATGAACTTTTGAGTACAATATAGTATACCTTTATAGTGATATGAGGTATACTACGTTTCATGTAAGTAGACTAAATTTTGACAGTGTGACCAACATACAAACACAGTAAATGCTCTTGTTTGCAAAGTGTTGTATAAGATAATTTGTTGCTGGGTGTATGTTTTGTTGGCAATATTGACAATAATTATGAAATAAAATAATACTCTGAACTAAAAGTTGTAATTCAAAACTTGAATAATACTTGCACCATTTATGGTATAAATTATGTTCTTAAAGCAATGTACGTATGTTGGGCTTTTGGCAAATTGGTTTAAAAATATGTTCAGCAATAATGGCAGAGCATGCGGACACCTACAATACGTGAAATTTTTCCAGCTCTGTGAACTATTCTGCACATGATCTTTAGCATGATTATGCGAGTACCTTACTGGTGTTCACGGAATATTTTATCTGTAGTTAATGATTTTTTTATTGACCTTCATTAAGCATTGTTGGCTGTAGAGGTGCCATTTTAATACATTTTCTAGTGTGAAATATAATATCGACGTGTATGGCTTAGTCTGCCGGTAAGGTAAAAACTTCCCATGTTACTACAACCTGAATGTTACTTGCATACGAGCAAAATTTTCCACTGGTCCATTAAAACAATATGCAATTCAAAATTATACAGTTTCGTAAGAAGAGTTGCAAAACAATGCAGTCTCATGAACTATGCCAAAAAATAAAATAACTTGGAATGGTAACCTACATACATAGTTTCTTAGAATAGTTGTGGCAGAAGAATACATTGTGGCCATGATACTTTATATAACTGTCAAAATTTAATGAACTTATATGAAATGGAATATATTAGTTATATACAAGATAGCTAAAATGTAGACTAAATGTACATATGTGTAGACTGTTCACAGTTCCTGCTTATAGTACCGACGTTTGCTAACAGCCAGACCATGATGGCGCTCACCGCTAGCATGACATGTAGTAGTAAACACATGTTCAGTACCACTGCATGGACTTTCCCAAAACGGGATCATTTATTTCAATGCAATGTATTTCCTTTTAAGGGTCAATATGTTTGTTTTCAGAGTTTATGGAATATTGTAAAGTGCGCATGATGCCGAAGAACAGGGCAATGATATTCAGGCTAAGATGCCTTCAAAGACATTGAAATAACAGAACTTCAGCATTAAAAATCCATTTGTAAAAATGTATTAAAAATACTTTCTGTGCCATTTAAATTCACATAATATTTTTGCTCGGCGTGCCTAGCACTTCCGCTTGTGTGAACCCCGTAGGCAGCCACGGTAGGTCTGCGCGACCCCTGCCTCTGGGCAGTTGTTCTAAGAGAGCCGACGAGGTAAGACGCTGTCACGTACGCACTTCATACTTTTGCACTGATGTAGATTTCCATAGTTAACTTTAGTATACTGGTTAACCTTTGCTTCGCATGCGTTTTGCCAGACATCCCCAGCATAATGCTATCCACTTAACTTAATTCTTTTGCAGCCCTTGTAGCTTTTTGAACTTAAATGAGATGAAAGGAGATAATGTCGGAGAGGCCATGCGGCCCGCGCAACTTGTGTATCAGGCGCAATCCGCCCGTGTTCAGGGCTTTTCATTGTGATTTCTACATAATTGCAGCAAGCAATCTTCTGTATAATTATTTTCAGGGTTTTTGTCCATGTTTAATTGTGACATGGCCACATCGCCCATGGTCATGTGGTTAGCTACCATCAAATCCATATCCGCACAATCGCCATGTTTAGAAGGCTAATTCTTGTTCTATCTTGTGAGCCTTAATTAATCTCGAGGTATTTTGTATCATTTTTATTCAGGGTTCGTGTATTTTTTGTGTTTGAAGCTTTTTATGTATGACCACGCAGTCATTTCATATGTTTGTAATTTCCAGCCATCCGGCATCTCACGAGCTTTTGTATGCTCGCATATTGAAGAGAAGATTTTTCCTAACGCAGTTATTTTGGCCAGTAACAATTAACAGTTTTTAACGTAAAATAACGTGTTTTTCTATCTACACACGTGGTCCGATACGAACTTCATCCAGCGCCATCTAATACTGTTTTCACACACCTGCGTGTTAATTCTGCCTGTTCATATCGTGCCCCATGTTCATCCATTGATATTTATGAAATTTTGTACGGTGTTATTTTCTGTCCTAACCCACTATGTGAATTGACCATTGCCTCACCACATGTGGTTTGGGGACAAGTCCCGATGAGTAGGCATTAGTGGTAAAGATACGCACACATGGTAGTGTTCATGTCCGTGCTCCGTGTCCCGTCTCTCGGCAAAATCTATAGTCCATCACAGGGGCTGTAGACCCCTTGCCTTGTGGAGACTGTTATCACACAACTCGGAGAATCACCCATCTAGGAATGCACAAGTAACGTGCTGGGGAAGTCACATGCTAATTGCTAACCGAAAAATCTCATTCTTGGCACGATGTAACTTGCATTAATAAAAACAGTTTTACCAGTGTAAAATTATGTATTCTTGTAACGTTGAAACCCAGCTTTCTCCAAGTATTTTAAAGTGCAATGTTTAATACTGAAAGTGTTTTGTAAGTATGCATGGGAGAGACAATCACACTGAACCCACAGAATCCCTGAGATTCCAGATTCTCAAAGTGCGGTGTGTAGGAACCCCGCTGTCGCCCATCTACAAGGTAAAAAAGTGTATAATAATCATCTCGTGTCTCACCCGACAGCGTCAATTGGTGTTCCCAAGTGGGGCCAGTGTGTTCATCGGCATCGAGACAACTGCATCATCTGCGACTAAATGGTGGACACCACGCCAGAACAACAGCGAGAAGACATGAAGCCAACCGCGCCAACATCCGAGATTGCCGCGAATATGACTAGTTGGGACATACAGATCGAACAACGTGTGCATTGCAGCTGACAAAGCCGCTTGAACTTGCTAGATGACAACCTTTGGGAGCAAAATGTATGCCAATGTACACCTGATATTACGCTATCGCCATCAGAGCAACGCCTGTACACGCGCACCGGATGTGACAGGGTGAGAAAACAGTGGTCCATGTGTCAGCAATGTAAACAAAACTTTCACCTCAGATGCATAGGACCGGAGGAGTAAGAGACCTTCCGCGACATGATCATAAACTGTACCAAGTGCTGGGATACGAACTGTGTAGGAAACGCGCTGCCGGCGACATCAGAAAACAAACCCACGCCACAAGGTTTGACCAGGCCAGATCAAAATGTATTGCTGCCAACTTTTGCAGGTCACAACTCCGAAAACCCAAGTACTTTTCTAGCCGCGTGCAAGGGAAAACTACACCGACACAAGAGTACATCGCGACGATTGGATCAAAGTCACCGCCAGCTGCCTTAGGGGCACAGCTGCCACGTGGTAGAAACTCGTTCGCGACTACAGAGTAACACGGGAGGAGTTTTGTGAAAGATTGCTAGGCAGGTTTGACACAGATGGTGACACTATGCAAGCAGAGGCCCTACTGTACCACGAACAGAGGGAATTGGGATTGTACAAGTGTCTGAGTACAGGGCTGCCAACCAACGGCGTGCTGGACAACACTGGACATTAAGCCATACTTGTGTGGAGCCAACCGGCATCTCACTGATGGCGTCAGTACATTCATAGTTACTTCCAACATTCCTCCTGAAGCCTGGCCTGCTGAAGTTCTACTTCCAGGATATCCATCCACCTTGTGCTAAAAAAGCTTAACTGAGCCTACAAAATCACACCAAAGGGACAATGCACCACATTTGTGCGCACTCAAATTTATTCATATTTCGCATAAATACTATTTCTTACTAGGCATTACCAACACACCTATTATATCACTGTTTTTATTCATATTAATTACAAATAAAATATTACAATTTATATATCAAATATTAGTAAAAGTTAAATTTAGTCGAAAATAAGGCACTTTTATGCTACCAAGTATAAAATGCATGTGATACAAAATATATTTGGGAACAACCAAACACATCATACATGAGGTGATTTTTCACAGGTTCAATTCAAAAAGTGTGAAGAAACAGTGAATAGACTACAGATAGGCCTGCATACCTCCTTTACTTCTTATTTCAACCTCCTGCTATATGAAAGATTAACATTGCCATGTGCCTAAACACTATTCGTATGTCCAAGTGAATATATTCAATTTAATGCATTACTAATATGTTAATTCGTACTAAGACTCTAAATCAAGAAAACATTTAACTTGATTTGACATATATTTGAATATTAAATACACTTGCAATTAGAGATGGGTCGAGTCCCTTTTTTTTTCAATTCCAATCCCGATGCAGATACTTTGGTAGATTCTCGATTCAAATACAGATTCAGATTATGTTGTATAATATGTATTTTACAGTATTGTTTATGTTGTTTTTAAGCATAGCGTAATATTAAAGTAAGTAGTTATGGTTCAATTCCTGAAATCTTTTTATAACATACCTTTTACAATGTGGGTAAATCAACTAAACATTTCTAGAGCTTACCTTTAATAAAAAAATCCCATGTGAAATTTTCATGAATCGTTATTACTATTACAAAAAAAAATACAAGTGTCATGTTATTAAATTCAGTTCTGCACATTAAATTACGCCTAGCGTAAAATAATCCAAATGAAAATTCATACAGTAAAACCATGTTATAACATTTTTCACGGGGTCTGTAAAATGAAATGATGTAAGCCGGAAACAGTATTACACCTGCAGGGACAATTCAAACAAAACAAAATACTAATTTAATAATTATTGTTTATGAATAGCCAGCCAAGTTCTTCAGTATTTTCATTGAATCATTTTATGCAGCAATATTGGTGCTCCGAACTCCATGGACCGTAGCATCATCAATTAATGCACAATGACGTGCATTCCGGAGGCTTACTCACTCATCTACTCTCTAGTCTTTTTCAGGACCATCATATCTAAGTATAAACTGTTTTTGTATCTGTTATAGGCTACTTCATTATTTGTGTGTTCTAAATTTTACCTAAGAGAGAAATTGCATTTGAGATGCTTCAGAGAATTCAAATACTGATGTTATAAGCAGGAAACAAAACCATTAAGTCTTATGGAGAAATGGTGGGACCATGAAATAATGGTGTTTTATGCAGGAAAATGTTATAACACAGTTCTACTGTATATACATTTAATACAAAATATCTGAATAGTAGGCGAAACTTACCTAGTAAGCTTGGCCAATGCCAATATTGAATGGTTTAGTGCAAGAAACCCAGTTTTAACCATCAAGTTTTGTATTGTGTAAAATAGCTACAAAATTTAAAACAAAAGTACATTGACCTAACATCAAGACAAAAAATTTGAATGTCAAGTTTGACAAAGGCAATTATTATATGGCTTGTAAAATAATCCCAATTCGAGGCATTAAATTAAGGCTTCATATATGGTACAGTAAAACTAGCTTAAGACGCTCCCGCCTAATAGGGTGATATTTTTAATTCCCTAGATCGCTTCTATTTAGCTCTATGTTAATAAATCCCATTTAAAAGTTTTTCGCAGAAGAAAGATAACCCGCATATAACGTTAAAAAACTAATGGATATTTATAAAAAAAAAAAAAATTAATTAAATAATTTTCCAATACGCATGGTTCGAAAAGACATCACAATTTATAAGTATTTAGCAATAACGAAACCTAAGCCGTATGCCTCGCAGGGTCCAAGAAGTTTTGACAAAACCTAAACCGCACGCCGCAGATTGTTCCACGTATGTTCAACCTATCATCTGCTCGTGCTTTTATTGATCCAGTGTCGCTGTTCTAACTAAATGTCAGTGCCCCAATATGTAACAGCCATCTTGTGAAACCTGAACAGCACGCCGCAACCTGATCCAATACTCTGGCTGTTAATTTTACTTGCTGATGCTAGCGCAAATAACACATAGTTTTTCAGGTGCAAAATATGTATAAAGTTAACAAATGCTGTAGTCTTAAGGGGTTCGGTATGTTATGTTACTATTAATTATTCAACTGACATTTCTCACAGTTATGCATATATGCATTTAAATATGTGGAAAAGGTTTAGAACCAGTGGAGAAAATGTGCCCTTGTTTATACCGGCAGTTGTTTTAGGAAAAAAATAAGGTTAGGAAGAACATTTTATATTCGCATATAAGTGCATTCAGGCCTCTTTAAATACTTTTTTTGTGTATACGGCGATAGTTATAGTGTACTGTATGAAATGTTTAGATTATAATTAACTTGGGTATCAATTTTTTTATAGATGCAATTTTATTAAAATTTAAAAACTCATTTCTCCCCTGCAAAGTTTTTAGCATATAATCCTTTGAAAAAGTCTTAAATGAGTTTGTAATATAGTTTCCATATTCTAGACACCCCCAAATGTTATATTAATTTGCAGTCATATTTACCAGCAGTCAAAACATCTTTTATAGGAGCATAGGCTATACAATGCAATGTAGACACAAGGAATCGATAACTGATGCCCAGAAACACTGATTAATCAATTCAGAGTATTATGTAAGAATCAACTCGACCCATCCCTACTTGCAATATATCAACACTTGGAACTACTATCTCGGTCCAACTAGGCCGATAGCTTGCACGTAAGTGTGTTTGCTAGTACGTACTGTATAAATATTGTGAACAAGTAGGGCAGTTTTCAAAGGTTGATTTTAAAAGTGCTCATTTTACCATTAAAAGCCTGTAATTGCAATTAGGTAAAAAACACAAATTTTCATAATTAGAAATAACAAAAACAGTTATAGTATACAAGTATGGTATTAAATAAAATGTAAGGGGGGACACACTATCAAATAACTTCAGATGAGTCAGATGGGGTAGCACTGCAAGGATAGAACATGGAAATATAACAATATAGTACAGGCTGCTTCACCATAAAGTCAGCATTTTTGAGGTCCTAGTTACTTTTTCCATAGAGCCATATTTTATCCTTTAGCCACATTTTAAATATATATTGTCATATAAGTAATAAACACAATGTGTGTATTCCACCACACATTGAAGTTAACTTCGACTGCTAAAACAAAATATATTTATTAACTCTTATTCCAAATGAGAGGGTTTTCAAAAGTGCTCACTTTACTGTGAATAGACTATAACCAACAACTCACCTGTAACGCCTCTGAAGAAAGCCAAGTTCATGGGCCACCTCACTTTGCTCCTTCTGCCTTGAGCCATAGAAGTACGCAAATGGCTGCTCGTATAAGTTCACAAACATGGGTATTCCTATCTGATTCAGGCTCTCTCTGATGATGCTGAAGGTTTCCTGCCTTTCCAAATAGTCGTCAAACGTTGGGTACTCGTTCGAGTTCAAGCTCTCCTGCACGAAAGCCAAAAGTGAATGTTCGTCCTCACCAAACCTCTCGACGATATCTTTCAAGAAGCTCGGATCAGCCTCTGGCATAAAATTCAGCAACATAGTTATCTTCTCTTCTAAAAGATTTGTGCAAAGTTCTTCAGCTTTATCTTGCTCGCTGATCATCCGGGCAATTTCGTAATCATTCGCAGTGTCCACTAAGGAATCTGAATCAACAGTGATTACTTCCTGTTCAACATAATTACTATTGTCTTCAGATGGCCCGGCAACCATATGACCCCTGACTGAGACATTGTCAAAACCGTGATCAGGGGACACCACATTTTCCACAAGACTCTCACAACTTTCATTTGCATCTTTTTTAATTAAACACACACTGAAATCACTGTTCACATCCAAATCGATGGCTACTTCAGCTAAGTGTCCCGAGGCAATGTCTATGTGACACACTTCACTTCCACTACTGAGATCCACGACAGAACTCTCTTGACACTCACTAGATGAGCCTTCGTCACAACCCGATACAGCGTCTGGCACGGTCGTGGATGTCGCAGCAACCTTGGGAACCACTGAGTTAGAAGAGCCTGTTCCCAGCTCCTGTGCATCAACTTCCAGCAACTGACACGATTCATTTTCGACAGACATATTGTCCAACTTTACAACATTCAGTACAAACTCGGACTCTGAGCTGACACTGTCCTCCCTGTCGCCAACATCTACATTCTCCAGCACTTCGTAGCTGCACAACTCATCACTACTAGTGTCCGACACTACAACTGCCACAGGTTGGCTAGCGGCTTCTGTTTCAGTCGGGTGGCCACTTACCAATGCCGACGATGCTGCTGCTGTGACTTCTTTGTTCAAATCAGACTCAGACGGGTTGTCTTCACAACTTGAGGTTGATGGAACATGAATTTCATCACCACCTAGATGCACTTCACTGCTTCCCTGGTGTCCTGTCACATCCAAGCTCCTGGGACCACCTTCTATTAGCACTTCAGAGCTCTCCTGCACCAACTTTTCTTCCACAACTGAAACAGAACAAGTTTTGTCATAGTTACCATGTGTCAAAGCCTCAACTAAAAATTTCTGGAGCTTGCCTACACTGCCATTAATTTCTTCACACTTTCTACGAATAAATGCTGGGTCTGAATCGGGTAGTATTGTAACAAGTGACAAGTAGTGAGATGCTATGACAGTTTCTGATGAAGTATGACTACTGGTAACAGTTTCATGCGAGAATACATTTTCACATCTGTCAGTGCATTCCAGAATGTTATTTCCAACACTCTGCACCACCTCCGATGACCGGCTTGTCGTGCTCATATCTGGTGACGTATGTTGTGAATTATTTTTATCTGGACAAGAGTTTTGTTTTTTGTATGACTCTCCAGTGCAGCCTGCGAAACCAGACCACGTGTGTGTATCATTTCCAACTAGAGTATCTGGCAGATGGTACATATGTGGCGTGGACAATTGCGGAACAGGGTCCCCCCTTGTTTTGATATTGTACACAGGAAGAGAAAAAGGTACATTGTAGGTGGACGGAAGCCATTGATAGAGCGGTGGTGTGTAGACTGACTGGAGGTGCAGTGGCGCTGCAGCGGTCTGGTACGTGCAAGGCATAGACGTGCAGTACTGAGAGCTTGGGGTGAAATTTGGCTGCATGAAACAGTTGACTTGCTGTGGAGACTGAGCTGTCGGCGAGT
This sequence comes from Dryococelus australis, assembly GCA_029891345.1. NCBI lineage: Eukaryota > Metazoa > Arthropoda > Insecta > Phasmatodea > Phasmatidae > Dryococelus > Dryococelus australis. The sequence goes on along the minus strand of CM056995.1, from coordinate 6,309,032 downwards.
AATGTGTGCAGTGTGCTTGAGTAGTGCTCAGCGGCTGCAGGTACGTGGCAGGCGACTTTTCCCCTGGATGTTCCACTTCACAACACTTACCTGCTGTACTGCAACCTGTCTGTGGCAATGAAGTGCCCTCCACAGGTGGCTGAATCCATGAGGGGTCTGCCTGCTTGGCCACATCTGCTTGCAGCACATTATCGTGTGGTAGAAATTGCACCTTCCCATCTGCTTGCGGCACTTCATGGTCACCATTGCATTGCATCTCAGCCACACCATCTAACAAGGATGACACAACTCTGTCTATTTCGTCGTCATTCTCAATATTAGAAAACATTTCTGACAACACTGTTTTGTCCACATTCGGGAACATTTCAACTAAAAAGTCAAAACTTCTCTCAGACATTTTGACCAATGGGCTGTCCTTTGAAACTATTTTTCATGTCCTTTTTTTAGTAATATGGGATGGACCTCAGTAAATCTGAAAACAAACAAAAGAAAAAAATATGTTACACCTACAAATTATACAATGTCAATAAAATAAATACAGCAAATACACTACAATTGGCACCTAACCTCCTTCAAACTTCATAAAAACCTACACACTACAGGTAAAAGTAAACATTTATAAAATTAAGACAACCTGTTTGAAGAATATCATCATAATATTAAAATGTTAGGGTTTAATGCATTTCTACAATGAAAAATAACCCCCCACAATTTAATGCTGGTAGAAATTTGAGCTTTGGAATGTTCTATTTATGGAACTATTGGTAATTAACATAATTCTTAAGATAAACACTTTTTTAACTCTGTAATAAAGCATCAGTTTATAAAATTTTACTGCCAAAATTTTGTATCATTACAACATGTTATACTAGCAACATTATACAATGTTTAATAACTTCTCTAGTTTGTTCCAGTTATTTTCACATTCCAGAATTTTAAGATTAACAAGAGAATTTCACAAACTCCCAGCAAATGAGTCTAACTTGGAATATCCTTAATGATGGCACACATCTGACACTAGTCAGAAAAAATTCACCTAAAATGAAGTACAGTACTTGAGCAAATAAAAATTAGGCCACAAGACAACATTTTAGAACCATGCAGCTATTAATATCAAACAATTTAAACGGAAACCAACAGGAAAATGTTAGTGTTAAGCGCTCACTGCTTCACATTGTGAGTGAGCGAAGAGTAGGACAGAGTTGTCGTAGCGGCACATGAGCGAACCACTTATCAGTTACAAAAAGCAAGCCAACACGACAATCTCTTTAGCGGCACATTCTGACTGCCCTGGTTGTATTGATTTCTGAATTTATCAGACGAATGCTCTGGAATACTGACCTCGTTTTCTTAGCACAACTCGGGGTTCACTGACCCTACCAGATGGTAGGGCCAACACTATAAATATTGTGACAGTCCTTCGGGCTGGAAGTTGAGCTGAGTGGAGTGGAAGTGAGTGGCTTAGTTCCGAACAACAGAAAACTAGCAGCGGGAGAAGTGATCAACGGAAGGGAAGACTGCGACAGAGTATCAAGCAGTGAAGGACGTAGCTGGCAGGCTGGACTATTGGACCAGATACATGAGTGAAAGACATTATCAGTGAATTAATTGACTCATTAACAGAGATAATTAAGAAGGAAATAAACTTTAAATATTGCACTCACTGTTAAATAAAAAGAGTAAAAGTGGAGACATAATTTAATGCTGTAAATAATAATGGCATGAATAAATTAGAAATCAAATTTAGTTTCTTTTATTAAGACCTCCAACAACTCAGAAACACCACAATGAAACTGTCTATCACAGCTGCTACGTATATCGGAGTGGAGATGTTTGGGCTACTCTTAACAAGGTCTCGTTGAGAGCTGATGACTGTCAAGCCAGGCGAGTATATAGCAGCGTCAGAATACAAGGGCAGGGGAAATGGGAGATCCCAAGAAAATACCAGTGGCATCATTCGACAGATGCAAAAGTCTGGGAGTGACCCCACCACAAATTGGGAATCTTCACAATTGGTGGGACGACAGTGCTCTATGCTGCAACACCAACCTATATTGGAGTTCCTTGTTTACTGCAATTTGTGTACTGTTTCATAAAATAAGTAAATTCAGTTTATAACATTACATCAACGTCAATACAGAACATGATTTTATATAGGTATGTGTTAAACCTGAAAAGATATGTCGCAAGGAGTACCCTACATTGTGGAAAATTAAATATTAGCCCCTGTTAACCCTGACATTAGAAATTGAGGGATGGAGGGGTGGGAATCGCTGGCATTGGTGTAGAATGTGTAGATGTCTGGTAACAACAAAAAAACTCAAAAATAGCCCCCTAATGGAAAAATGACTTATGCTATTTGAGAGAATTAAACATTCAAGGCAAGACCAGTTTAGATACAGGAACAAAAAAAAATAGTCTCAATCAGTACTTATAAAAACAAACAAACACACACACAGAGACAGTTAGACAAGGAAAACGGCGAACCACAAAGAAACCATGCAATCACCACAAAACATAAAAAGTGAGTGTACGCACTAGTATACACTTGATCCGACGGTGCAGTTGCATTTGACAGAACATCTAGCAGTGGTGCTGAGGCACCGACCAACAGTCTTTGACACTGGCATGTAGTCAAAGCCGCATGAACACGAGAAACGCCAGATATACGCTGTTTATGGTCAAATGAGCAATTTTGAAAGCCTTACTTAAGATCTACTTGTATACGCATTGTGTGTTCTTCCGCCTCATGTAAAATTAACATTGTCATGGACCTTGTCACTTTATTCATGTGTCGGGCAAGTGAAGCTGCGAAATTATTAAGAAAGTTAATATTGTACAAATCTGCTCATGTTTAAGAGAAATAATTAAAGTTATCACAAATGGTTACCTAACACTTTTTATTCAACGTTGATATATAGAACTACTTACCCATTCATCATTACCAAACTTTACTGGTCACATGTCACTCATTGCGTCAGTTAAAATATATGCAGGTAGGGACAGTGACTTTTTTCTAAGGTTGATTTCAAAAAGGGCTCACTTTATCGTGAACAGCCTTTACCAAGCAAGCGTACAGAACGCAGAAGAATGCCAGAAGGTGCCACAGATTTCACTTGACCGACTTTGAGAGAAGACTGGTAACCAGGCTGAAAACAACAGGGTGCTCGTGTCGTCATACAGCCCACCAAGTGGATTGTTCAGACCATACCGTCTGATGCTGCTGAGAGCAATGGATATGTGAAGGCAGCCACACATGGAGGGAGAACCAGCTCAAAGTGGACGTAGTATACTACCAGTCAAGAGAACTGATGGATAGTGTACCATGTACGGAAGGATCACATGGCAAACCTGGTCCACCATACAGACCAGTATTAGGGTTCCTGTGTGCCCACAAGCCTATTCTCAGTGTCTTACAGACACACATCTACAACTCCAGCACCCATTATGTGTGTTGCAATTAATTCTGCATCAGTGGTGGCTCCATCTGCAGCGGTTCCATGCAAGAGCAATGTGAAATGCCACAGATTGGCGATGTGGTGTTCAACGATGAGTACCATCTGGGAGTGAAGGACCCCTGGTGAATGCCACAATCCCAACTACGCTATACAGCAGTACACTTCCCCCGACAGCAGGCATAATGATCTGGAGTGCCATAGCTTACAATAGCTGATATGCTTAAATCACGTTACATGGAGCATTGATAGCACAGTGGTACGTAGAAAAAAACCTATTCTCCCATTTGCTCCCAAATGTGGCTGGAATTCCAAGTGAAATACTCCAGCAGGCTAACACCCAACCACACACGGCATGGGTTTCCCAGGACTGCCTGCCCCCTTGACGTGTTACAATAGAGCATGTGTAGGACCTGTTGAAACGCCATCTGCTGCCGTACCCAGTATCCAGGATTTGAAACACACCATCCAACAATAGCATGCCAGTCTCCCTCAGGACAACATCTGGCACCTGCTGGACTCCATGCCAGACTATGCTGTACAATGCAAGGAGTTGCGGCCCACTACAGAAGATGACCAGATGGTGTACCACACATTCGTATGTAATTGTTATGCTACTGTTTTTGTGCGCGTTACTGATCTGTACCGCTGCATCTTTTAAGTTTCAGTACTATCCACCAATGTATTCCAGACAACCATAAAAACAACACACTTGCTTGGTTAAAGAGAAATGATTAGAAAAAAAAACACACACACACATGACTGTTTACTTTGCACCATAGATAAACACAACATTATTAAGCTATTCAATTTTATAGCCACTTGCAGACAGATGTCTATCAGAAACAAGTGTTCTGAAATAACTAGTGTTTCAATCTTCCACAACATTCACATACCAATTGAAACTCCTGCAAAGGCCAAGCTCCAGAATGTAGACATGGTGGCCACAATGAAAGGGCTGCCATTTTGTCATCCTCCCTCCTAACTCATTACGAGTTCTTAAAATATTTAAGATTAAATTGTATTATGGATAATGGTAGTTTTGAAAACACACCTAAATGCTGGGATGCCATCTTAGCCAGCATTAACTTGATGCCGACTAACAGCCAGCCGAGTTAAGACCATGACGCTCGCCACTCACATTATACGTGGGCATGCACGTGCGCAAAGAGGCCATAACCTGGACTTTCTTGTAACAGGATATTTATTTAAAGTGTAAACCATGTATTTTGTTTTATTTCAGGATCCAAGTGTTTTAATTGTCAAAAATATGTGTTCCAAAAATGTACAATTTTTGGTTAGAATTCAAAACGTGCACCGCGCAAAGAATAAGGGCATTACTATTCTGGCGTAAACGCCTCCATAAAGAACAATCAATGAACACAGAAAATTAACCATTTAAAAGTTTAATGTGATCATGTATGCAAATTATTTATGTGCCATTTCTTTTAATATGAAAGTTTTTACCCGGAGTGCATAGAACTTCCGCTTGTGTGAACCCCGTAGGCAGCCATGGTAGGTCCGCGCGACCCCTGCCCCTGGGCAGTTCGTCGAGGAGAGCTGGCGAGGTAAGATGCTGTCACACACACACTTCAAACTTTTGCACTGATGTAGATTACCATAACTCACTTTTAGTATACTGGTTAACCTTTGCCTTGCGTACCTTTTGCCAGACATTCCCCAGCATTATGCTTCCACTTAACCTAATAATTTGCACCCTTGCAGCTTAACTTAAACGAGGAGAAAGAAGGAAAGATGTTGGAGAGGCTACGCAGTCTGCGTAACTTTGAAATCAGGCACCATCCGCCTATGTGAAAGGAGCTTCAGTGTAATTTCTGTTTAATTGCTGCGTGCAATATTAAGGGCTTTGTTTCTATGTATGTAGTTCAGGGTTTTTGTAATGTTAAATCGTTTTAGGCCACATCATTTGCGACCACGTGGTTAACAGCCACCAAGTAGTATCTGCACCAGCCAAGCGTTTTAAGGGTTTATTTGTGTAATATCACGTACGTCATAATTAATTTTGGGGTTCTATGTAATATTTTATTCACTATTCCATGTATGAACACGCTGTCTTTTCCACGTTTGATTTTCCCGCCATTAGGCGTGCTACAAGTCTATAAATGCCTAAATCTTCAGGGGAATAATTTCCCCAATATCGTTATCATGATGTCCAATGACAATTTGCTGAATTTTCTGAAAACTATTGCAATTACACCTGCACCACGTGTTCCGCTACGTATTGTATCCAGCGGCAGCTGCACCACCTAAACATACTTTCACGTTGTGTCCCATTCTCTCTCATCTTTATTTGTGTAATTTGTACGGTCACATTATTTCCGTCTTAGCCGGCTATGTATAAAGGCCATTGCCACACTCACCATGTGCTGGGAGACGTGCCCCGACGAGTCCGCGTTAGCGATGCCAAATAATCACACGTGTTTACTGCTCATTTTGTAATTCGCAATGTTCTGTAACCAGGAAATCCCTACAGTCCACCCTAGCAGCTGTAGATCTGTTTCCTTGTGGGGGCTGTGTTTTCAAGCACCCTGGAGAAGTCATCCACCTAGAAGTGCGCTAGAGTAATTACGAGCTGGGGGTTAGAGCCCAACGGAATTCGCTAGACACGTCCGAGTTTGTAATCATTCATTCATTTTGGCACGACTGTGTAATTGGAAACCAATAAATGTTATGTCTTCAGTGCAAATCTGTAAGTTTACTTGCAGCGTCAGTACAGCAAATCTCCCGCCTATTTTCAGTGACAAAGTTGTTTAATATTGACCAGTTTTTTTTTAAAGTCGCTCAGGTGAGACGGACACACAGAACCCACAGCACCCCTGAGAACCCTGAGTCTCTCAGCGTGGTGACTGGGATACACAGCTGGTGCCCACCTACCGTAAATAACTTGTGTCATAGTTTGTCTCGTGTCTCACCAGACGGCGTAAATCTATTATCTTATTTTTAACATTTTTTATTGTATTTCACTGAAGGGCCGCTTTGGAACTCACTGCCTCCTCATATGTTTGTAACTTGAGATACTGAGATTTCACGAATTAATTTTAGAACGACTTAAAATTCAACCACATGCCCATCTGAGTTTCCTACTTCTGTTGGATCAGAGTTTGCTGTACACAACTCAAATAACTCTACCACAAATTAACCTGCAAAGAAAAAAGTACTGAAAGCCAATTTTATTATATTAAACACCTCCAGGCCACATCCAGCCATAAGGAAGCATTGCAATGGTAATGGCAAGGGAAAATAGCATAAACAAGCTTTGTCGTATATGTTGTTTCCACAGAATAGTTTAAAACACTGCATTGAAGGATGCCACTTACAGCTATTCTTGACAACTTTATACTCTTCAATGACTATATTAATTTTTCAATAACCAAATTATGAATGGGCAACAAATATTAGCTTTCATTTCTGCCCTGAAAAAATATTTACATTGAAATATTCCATAGTTATTAAAACTTAGAATAGACAACTGCTAGGAACGAGAGGCCCGTATTACAACTAGCCAGACCACTTGAACTAGAATGATGGCCAATAAAGAACTTACTAACACTCAACTACTTTACAAAGGATTGTGGAGTTTAGCTTGCTGCCAAATGAATCTGCACAATGTCTAGTCTTCTGGAGGAAAGAAAGAAAAAAAAAACCCTGTTTAACACTATTTTCATGTCATAATTGAACATTATTTTTCAAAAATAGTAAAATATTGCAACATTATTTTAAGTAAAAAAAATCTACTTTAATTTCTACATTTTCATACACTCAAACTACTGAAGACTTGTGGCTAAATAACTGAAGTATTCACACTTTTCTTTGTAACTCATTTGCCGTTTTCGAATAAAAACACACAGATGTGTTAAGTTTGATTAATTATACACAATTAGGTAACCATAACTTACACTGTTACCAGAAATTTTGTTAAGTAGCCTGGTTTGAAAGCAGTGAGAATTTGGTATAGGGAAATACTGTGTTAATGAAATTCATTTGTACGGCGTTCCTTTTAAAGATAGATACATACCACCAGCAGAAAAATACGTGCTTCTTTACCATCAAAGCCTTTTATAATATAAATTAATAAAAGGTTTCCTGAAAAAATTAAAAAATTAATTGATTAAATAAAAAATTACTGGTAACGAAATGGTTATATTTGCCTTGGTACAGAGGTTGAGTGTGTCATTCCTCACACATAGGTATTTGTTTCAAGTTTATACCTTCAAAATTGGCTTCAAAAACCAACTTTCAGTAACATATATTTCCATATAACAAATTCTCACTGCTTTCAAATCAGGGGACAGCCTTAACTGGCCAGCAGGGAAAAATTGAATCCTCGACAACTTTCCACGCCATTTGGAACACTGTTTATATAAGCACCTAGTCATGATTCATAGGTTCAGAGTTCACAATGATCATGTAAGTTACGTTATCTCTGGTTTTTTTAATCAAACATCAGCACACAACTTTGAAACATTAGCATGTACTGTCTATTCACAATTTATTATAACACACATTGAATCAAACCTCTAAAAAATAATCCCATATCTGATGTGGACAGTTGTTTCCTAAATGTGTGATGTATTATAAAATTTTTATACTTGTGTAATATAAAAGTAACTTACTTTTCATTAAATTGAACTTCTTCATATATTTGACCCTTTAATTATAATAATTCATTCATAATTAATATGAATAAAAACAGGGAGACAATAGGGGTGTTGGTGATGTCTGGTAAGAAACAGTTCTTATAGAAAATGTTATTAAACTGGGTGTGCATGGGTAAAGTAATTTTCTAGACTGGGTTAGGCTTTGTTTGCATGAGGCAGTGAAATAGCCTGGAGGCAGAACTTTAGCAGGACTTCAGAAAGTAGGAACTTTAAACTTTTAAGTACGGTTCCATCTTTCCAACCACAAAATCATTTTCAGAGAACTTTAATTACATGAATATTTCCAATTCCCATATACTCCCTTAAAAAAAAACTTTTTATAATAGAAACATGTGAATGTATGTTAGAAATCTTGCACTATATTTTCTTCACATTCGATGTATAACAAATTCTTCCATGCTCATCAAGGTGAGAATATATCTGAACTACGAACATTTTAAACTAAAAACAATTGTCACCAGTAGACAGAAATGTGAGTAATTGCAACTCAGGCTGCTATTGCCTGCTCGCAGACTTGTAAAAAGAGTTGGAAACAATCATGGACATAAATATAGTTCCTCCCCAAAGGCAGGGTCAACACCATACGTATGCACACCTTAATAAGAAGAATATTGTTTGTTTTGAAATGAAATTCATGGTTTAGACGTCAGGACAATCTCGACATGCACAGTAGTAAATTAAAGTAATATAATTCAACATCTACTGTATCCGGCCTAATGGTTTCATTTCATTCTTCAAATTTAAAAAAAAAAGTTTTTCAAATTTGAGTTTCTTAAATATTTAGTAAATTTTTTTGCAAAATGGTGGTTTTCTTCTAATATTCCATTTTGGAACAACTTCCCCATAACTATCCAAAGAATATTTTAAATTTTGAAATAAAAATTTTGAAGGGAGAAAGCTTTGGACTCCCACTTTATAGGGGGCCATCTGTGATTCTCTTTCTGCACACCCTAATGAAGGTTGCGCACACCTTGATGCCGGCTAACAACCAGCGGCGCTAGAGTCTATGATGGCGCTCACGTGTACATGCACGTACACAAAGAGGCTCAAGTCTGAATTTTCCTAACGGAATATAATTTTTGCAGTGTAAAATGTGTCTTATTTTATTTTCATTCATATATCCAAATTTGAAAATGTTTGGTTATGAATTCAAAGTGTGCGCTGCACGGAGATTAAGAACAGTAATATTCCTGCGTGAACGCAGTCATAAAGAGAGACTAAAATAATACAGAAAATTAATAAGAAAATTCTAAAATATGAAACAACATTTAAATTATTTGCGCTACTTTTATTTTCAATATATAAAATAATGTACTAGGTATGCATAGCACTTCCGCTTATGTGAACCCTGTAGGCAGCCATGGTAGGTCCGTGCGGATGCTTGCCTCTGGGCAGTCTGTATAGGAGAGCTGGCGAGGTAAGTCACTGTCACGTATGCACTACAACTTTTGTTCACTGATGTACATTTCAATAGTATTTTTAGTATACCGGTTAACCTTTGCTTGCGTACATTTTGCCAGACATTTCCCCAGCATTATGCTTCCGCTTAACTAATTTATTTCGCCCTTGTGGCATTTTTCAACTTAATTGAGGAGGAGAAATATGCGACCCGCAAAACATGAATCAGGCGCCATCCGCTTCTGCTAAAGGTGTTCCATTGTAATTTCTGTATTATTGCTGCATGCAATTTCAAGGATTTCGTTTTCATATATGTATTTAAGGGTATTTTTCATGTCTGAATATGTTACGGCAACATCACGTACAACCACGTAGTTAACCGCCACCAAGTCTATGTCTGTGCAATCATTGCGCTGTGAGAGATTATTTATGTAATGTGTGTGCAACATTTTATTCAGGGTTTTATGTTAAATTTTGTCAGGGTTCTGTGTAATTTTCATGTAAATGGATGCTTTTGTGTGACTATGGAGTCACTTTAATGTTTGCTTTTTCCGCCATCAGGAATGCTACAAGCCTGTAATCACTTTAATTGTAAAGAGAATAATTTTCTCAACAAGAATAATAATTTGTCAGAATTTACTTTGCAGTTTCCACAAAGAAATTTCACCCCTCCACGTGGTCCGCTACAAACTTTATCCAGCGGCATCCGTGCCATCTAAACTTATTTTCAAGCACGTGCATGTTTATTGTCAATACTCATCTCGTGCCCAATCATTTTCTAAGGGTATTTATGTAATTAGTGTAATTTTGTATTTTGTGTACAGTGACATTACTTCCGTCCTAGCCGGTTATGTGTATAGGCCGTCACCACATTACCCACGTGCTGGAGGGCGAGCCCAGACGAGTTTGCATTAGCGATGCCAAGTAATCACAAGTGTTAATGTATCATTCGTGTTTCATTTTGTAATCCGCAGTGTCCTGGCCGTCAGGGAAAAATCGTCAGTCCACCCTAGCGGCTGTCGACTCTCTTCCTTTGTGAAGACTGTGTTTTCATACACCGCAGTGAGATCATCCATCTAGGCATGCGCTAGAGTAATTGCGGGCAGGGGAGCACCCAAACGGAGTTAGCTAGACACGACCGAGTGTATCATTAAATTTCATGGCACATTGATTTGTACGTACTGTATAAATAAAACAGGTATCACAGTGATTCATTATTTTATTTTGTAGTGAGTGTCCTTGCCACTTGTGTTTTTCAGGTGTTAAAATGTTTAGTATCGGAAACTTGTATCGTAAGTACGCTCGGGTGAGACGGACACACGAAACATCCCTGAGAACCCTGAGTCTCAACAGTACGGTTATTGGGAAGCACCGCTGGCACCCATATCATCAGTTAAGTAATTTGTGTCATCGTTTGTATCGTATCTCACTCGATGGCATCAACCTATGGTTACACACTTATGACTGATCTATAATTTTTTTTAAGTAATTGTAGGTTCCTTTTTATACCACAAAGCTGCCTAACCAATTCTCAAAACAAATATTTACTGTACACTATTCACTAGTGCTATAAAGTGGTAAATAAACTTATTATTTGTATGAGTGGGACAGTGTAAAACAATCAAGTATATACCACTAAGAAAAAAATATAGGATTGAGTTTCTTTGTCTAATTAAACAACCCAAATAGCTTTACTTTGTTCCAACAACATCAAGGAAAAAAAATGAAAAACCAGTCTATATCATGTCAGCTAATAATAATGTATAGGCTATTCACAGTAAGGTGATCACTTTTGATGCCATAGTGGTTTTTCTTCCTGCCATTTTTATCCTTTAACCAACTTTCTAAATAAGTATTGCCATATAAGTAATAAACAATGTGTATGTTCCACCACACACTGAAGTTAATGACTATAACTAAAATATATGACTATTATTCCAATGAGTGGGCTTCCAAAAATGCTCATTTTACCGTGAATAACCTATAACATGTGGTTATCTTTGAAAAATCAAACAATTTTTTCTCAGATATTACTTTTACAAGGTGAACAATGGATTGTCATTGACACACTTCAGCAATATATATATATATACACACACACAAGAGAGAGAGAGAGAGAGAGAGAGGAGAGAGAGAGAGAGGAGAGAGAGAGGAGAAGAGAGAGAGAGGAGAGAGAGAGAGAGAGAGAGAGAGAGAGAGAGAGAGAGAGAGAGAGAGAGAGAGAGGAGAGGAGAAGAGAGAGAGAGAGAGAGAGAGAGGAGAGAGAGAGAGAGAGAGAGAGAGAGAGAGAGGGAGAGAGAGAGAGAGAGAGAGAGAGAGGAGAGAGAGAGAGAGAGAGAGAGAGAGAGAGAGAGAGAGAGAGAGAGAGAGAGACATATTTCACTCATTTGAAACTGGAACCTAACTACAATCAGAAACATGCTAACATGCTCTGTATTAGTACGGGTAGATTTGTTAACACTACTACAACCTCCATACTCTACTACAATAGGCCTACACAGAAAACTAAACCAATGAAAGTTATTAAGGAATGTAATGTACTGCCTAGTTAAGACTCAAAGATTAAAATGAAGTTAAAGGGTATTCACGAAAAGGTGAGCGCTTTTAAAATCAACCTTAGAAAAAAGTCACTGCCCCTACCTGCATATATTTTAACAGGTGCACTGAGTGACATGCGCCCAGTAAAGTTGGCAACGATGGAGGAGAAAGTAGTCCTATATATTACTGTCGAGCCAAAAGTGTTAGGTAACCATTTGCGATAACTTAAATTATTTCTCTCAATTTATGTGTTTTCTAATGCATCAAAGTGTAAAAATGAACAGATTTTACAATGTTTACTTTTCTAATAATTTCAAAGTTTCACTTGGCCGACGCATGAATTAAGTGAAGAGATCCATGGTAATGTTATTTTTACATAAGACGGAAGAACACACAACGTGCATAAAAGTAGATCTTAAGCATGGCTTTCATAAGTGCTCATTTTACAGTGAACAGTTTATAATAAATTAGTTTTATCTACACATCCCTTGCCCTCTGGCAGTTAATAAACAACATGCTGCAATACATGTACTATTTTCATGTGTTAGTCACTTTCACTAGAAAACTAAAGACACAAGCTAGTTTTCAGAGAGCATAAAAGCATCTCATAACACCAGGTGTTCATGCAATTAATAATATGCACAATTTTACAAGTTCAATAATTACCCAACCATATATATTATATTGGTGTGGACAGCACCTTATTTCCTCCCGGGCCAAGAGCTCTGAAGACGTTTGCCGTCTGTGGCATTAGATTAACAGATTTCTGCTTTTCAATTTTGTTGAGCTCCGAATCTTCGCCTTTACACGACCTTTGATGAAACCAAGTTATACGCCTTCTTCATACCAGCAGACAAAGCAATAGAAATTTTTATAACAATAACTTACAAAAAAGTTAGTGCAATAAATAACTGATGCCTTTCTTCCAAGAAAAATCAATTTTTCAGGGCTTCCAACTTCACTTCTGAATAGCAAAAAGTCAAAGAAACATTTAAAACTTGAAACACAAAAAAAATCTTCGATTTGCCAAGAGTTCAGAACAGAATGTAACGAGGTTTCTTAATGTTATTTAGTTTTCTCATTGTACAATTAACCTGGTATCAATTGCCAAAACAGCTGTCAATACTAATGGATGAAAATACTATAACTAACAAAGTTATTTAAATACATATAAGGGTATATATTAAGATTTTTTCGCCAAACAGATGGTGCACACGTGTGTGTGTATGGTGGCAGTGGTGATTTAGTGGTTACACTACTCGCCTCCCACCTGGGCAAACCGGGTTTGATTCCCGGCAGGGTCGCATCTGGATTTTCGCATGTGGAAATCATGCCGAAAGATGTTGCTAGTTGGCGGTTTTCTCAGGGATCTCCAGTTTCCCCTTGTCCTTAAAATCCAGTGCTGCTTCATTCTCACCTAATATCATCCTCGTCAGCTCTCAAGACCTTGATGTTAAGACCCTGACCAAAATTCCCCACTCTCATAGAACATCCACTTGAACCAAACTAGACTGTAGATATGACCTGTTCACTGTAAATTCTAAACTTCTCATGTCAACCCTTGAAAAAATTCACTGCCCATTAACTGCCCAGATGCTACTCTACACACGAGCGCAAACTCCAGGTTCAGTTGGCAGCAAATTACAAAATAGCTCCAAAGTCTTCACATGTTGCAAGTGTAATGTTATCTCAATTTATAGCAAACCAAGTTTGGGATTTTCTTCTTTATACAAATTAGAGTATGAAAAGGCATATCAGCAACACATTTAGGTTTCAATAATTCCACGTTTTTACTCGACTGATGCATGAATAGTCATTAGACCAGTGGAAATGTGACATTTTACATGTGGTGGAAGAATACAGTATTGGCAGGACTTTTAAAAGCGCTCAATTACCAGTGACCAGCCTGCAGGCAGGTAGGTCAAATGCAACCCTCCCTTGGTTGCACGTGACCAGCCTGCAGGCAGGTCAAATGCAACCCTCCCTTGGTTGCACGTGACCAGCCTGCAGGCAGGTCAAATGCAACCCTCCCTTGGTTGCAAAGACAATTACCAGTGACCAGCCTGCAGGCAGGTAGGTCAAATGCAACCCTCCCTTGGTTGCAAAGACAATTACCAGTGACCAGCCTGCAGGCAGGTAGGTCAAATGCAACCCTCCCTTGGTTGCAAAGACAATTACCAGTGACCAGCCTGCAGGTAGGTCAAATGCAACCCTCCCTTGGTTGCAAAGACAATTACCAGTGACCAGCCTGCAGGCAGGTAGGTCAAATGCAACCCTCCCTTGGTTGCAAAGACAATTACCAGTGACCAGCCTGCAGGTAGGTAGGTCAAATGCAACCCTCCCTTGGTTGCAAAGACAATTACCAGTGACCAGCCTGCAGGTAGGTCAAATGCAACCCTCCCTTGGTTGCAAAGACAATTACCAGTGACCAGCCTGCAGGTAGGTCAAATGCAACCCTCCCTTGGTTGCAAAGACAATTACCAGTGACCAGCCTGCAGGCAGGTAGGTCAAATGCAACCCTCCCTTGGTTGCAAAGACAATTACCAGTGACCAGCCTGCAGGTAGGTCAAATGCAACCCTCCCTTGGTTGCAAAGACAATTACGTGGTTGGTTGCTAGCGAGACTTTTGCTCACCTTTCAGCTTGTACATTGGGTTAATAAATAGTCTACTTATGCCACGAATGTACATGTAAACTGGCAGCATAGAAAATTTACATTCTAAATGAAGTCACTAAAAAAGTGAGCAAAATGCTTACGTAGCGAACACTAGCACGGTAACATCTCAACAGTATGGTCATTAAAGTAACAGCATTTGAACAGAGAAGCAATTGAATTGGCCACGTCCTACAGTAAGGAACCATCCCAGTTTTTTATTCCTTTACTCGAGGGCACACGACATGTGGCCTTCCTAGAATCCATGGTTGGCTTTTCAGGCTATGCTCGATTTATTTTCTTTACAGAATTTACAATTTCACATAGCTGTGGTAAACACACTTGCTACCACCACAAAGACAAGAAAAACTCAAATAGAGTAAAATTTTACAAAACATAAATTGAGATTGACATGTACAAGAGCATCCAAATTCACAAGTACTTTGTCGGGAAGGGAACAGGGAGTCATTGCACACAAAAGGAGAGTACACATATTTGGGTAGTTCTTAAGATAAAGTTCTTTAGAGCTGATGAGGGAGAAACGTATAGGACAGCAATTAAGTATATAATCCATTCACGGTTACGTCCACCTTTTCTGAAGCCCTGCTAAATTTCTACTTCAATGATATTTCTCCGCCTCACGCAAACTAAGTCTGGAGAACTACACCAGGCGGACAACGCACCACATTAGTGCGCACTAAGTGTAACAGTGTTTTGTATAAGCACTATTTCTCACTAGGCACTACCAACATGCCTACTTTCTCCCTGTTTTTAATTCAAATTTATAAAGGAAACATTAAATTATAGATATAATATTGACGCCGTCGGGTGAGACACGAGATCAACGATGACACAAACACTTACTGATAATTTGGGCTCCAGAGGTGCTTCCCAATCACCACACTGTTGAGACTCAGGGTTCTCAGGGAAGCTGTGGGTTCTGTGTGTCCATCACACCCGTGCGTACTTACAAACACGTAGGCAATACTAAACTTTTAATAAAATCATTGAAATAAACAATAGATAAAACATATGTGGGTAGGACACTGTCCCTACTGAATAAAAAAATTGAATTCACTGTAGACTTGTTTTTATTGGTATTGTTTACACACATCAACGTACCAATGAAATGGTTATCTCGGTCATGACTAGCCAATTCTGCTTGGGTGCTTCCCAACCCATAATTAACCTAGTGCACACTTAAATGGATGATCTCACCGAGGTGCGTGAAAGCACAGCCTTCACAAGAGAAGAGGGCCGACAGCCACTAGGGTGGACTGACGGTTTTTCCCTGAAGACAGCACACTGTGAATTACAAATGAAAACCCTTAATACACATTAACACGTGATTACTCGGCATCGCTAACGCAAACTTGTCGGGGCTCACCCTCCAGCATGTGGTTAGTGTGGTGACGGCCTATACACAGAGCCGGCTAGGACGGGAATAATTGCACCGTACACTAATTACACAATTATGTAGATCCTTGAATGAGACATGAAATAAGATGGGACATGAGATGAATATTCACAATAAACACACACGTGTGAAAACAAGCTTAGGTGGCACGGATTCCGCTGGATGAAGTTCGTAGCGGACCACGTGGTGCAGGTGAAATTGCAAATATTTCTGCGTGGATACTGCAAACTAAATTCAGATAAAATATTATTTGTGTTTGGCAAATGGTTCTCTTTACGATTAGAGTTGTTACAGGCTTATAACATGCCTGATGGCGGTGAAATCAAACATTACTGTGACCGCATGCTCAAGTACAAAAGCATCAATTTATGTGAAAAATGCATTAAACGAATGAAAAATACATACAACCCTGAAATAAATGATTGCACATACAATGTTATATAAATAAGCTCTTAAAATGCTATGATTGCGTATACAAAGACTTGGCTTCAGTCGGCCACGTGGTTATACATGATGATGCCGTAAAATATTCGAACACGAAAATTGCCCTTAAATACATACAGAAAAATAAAGCTCTTAAAATTGCGTGCAGCGATTATGCAGAAGTTACAATTAAATGCCATAAACAAAGGCAGATGGCGTCTGATTCAAAATGTGTGGGTTGCATCACCTCTCCGATATCTTTCTCCTCCTTCTCGATTAAGTTAAAAATGCCACAATGGCGTAAGAAATTAGTAAAGCGGGAGCATAATGCTGTGGAAAATGTGTGGCAAAATGTATGCAAGCAAAGATTAACCGGTAAACTAAATTGACTATGGAAACCTAAATCAGTGAACAAAGATGTAGTGCGTACATGACAGTGTCTTACCTCGCCAGCTCTCCTCGACAGACTGTCCAAGATACAAGCATTGCACAGACCTATCATGGCCGCCTATGGGGTTCACATAAGCAGAAGTGCTATGCACGCCGAGTGAAATATTATATATTAATGGCACAAATTAAATTAGATATTGTTTTACATTTCTTTAATTTTCTTATGAATTTTAGTATTATTTTAATATCTCTTTGTGATGGTGTTCATGCCAGAATATTAAGTATTCTTAATCTCAGCGCCGCAGGCACTTTGAATATTCATAACCAAACAAAATCTGTACAAGCACTTTAAAAGATTTTAAGACATATTGAACACTGTAAAGACAACATAACACATTTTACCCTGAAATTAACACTTATAGGAAAGGTCAAAATTATCGGCCTCCTTGCACACGTGCAGGACACGTGAGCGCCGTCATAGGCTCAAGCGCCGCTGGCTGTCAGCCGGCATCAATATGACTAACATTTCAGTTTAACAGGAAAAAAAGTAACTTTTATGAACACAAGTATAAAACGCTTGTGATATATGGCATATGTTGGATATAACTAAACACGTCATACATGAGATTTTTCAAAGGTTTGATTCAAAAAGGCAGAAGAAAATGAGAATAAACTATAGAGCAGTACTGGAATGGAAGTGTGAGAGAAATTGGAGATCCCTGAGAAAACCCAAACACGAGTGGCATAGTCCCAGGAGTTACCCCACAGGAATCGAACCCAGTTCACAAAGAGGGGAGGCAAGTAGTCTAACCAATGAACCACCGGCAACCCCGGGACAAGGGAAGGTTGGCAAGAGCATATGAACTGAATTTGTGCACAGCCAGCACTACGTATTATAATGCAAGCTCATGCATACTAACCATGTGAGAGCAAACATTTTTCACATTATTAACTTCTACAAGTAACACAAACAAATCAGTCAATATAACGTAGGCCTCCACTGAAGCACTTGATTTATTCTCTTAAGAAACATCTCTTAATCCAATTTTTTTTTCCATCAAAAATAAAAATAATTATTCAGAAAATGACGCCATATGTAATTGAAACATATATAATAGAGCTATGATTAAAAATAATTATCACCAAACAAACACACAAAATAATTAAATATTTAAGCACAGAGTTAGAAACAATTTAATTATATGCTAGTATGTTGATATAAAAATAAAATGCAATATATTATGTGACAGCCTCAAAGTTGTATATGATAAATGTTTTAAATTAATTTAGAAGAACACAGGAAACGCATACTACCCACTTCTGACTTCAAACCTTTCACAGCACAAGTAAGTTCAACTGCACCCCACTTCAGAGACTCTACACTTGGCATAATACCCTGAAACTACTACTACTGGAGACATGGTGACAGTTTACTGGTCGAATGGGAAATACCCTCTTCCACGTTCCTCCACTTGCGACGATAACAGCCTCAGAGATGACGCAAGAGGAAGTAACTACACCATCACACTGATAAGATAAGTTAGTTGCACTTAAACATAGAGCTGAAAGAATCCCTGCCCGAAAGACCCACCACTTTATTTATCATTAATTCAAACCCAGAAAGGAGGCAATGTTGCGTTTGCAATTGCTAAAGGTCAATATTCCCTATAACAACCAACAATGCTTATTGTAATGGCATGTCTTTACACAATTTCTACAGCGAATGCATTTATGCAGATAATAGAACAGTAACAAACAAGAATGTACTACTTTTGGTAACAATTTTGAAGTGGCATTACAGCAGGTGGTAAATAGTTGAAATAAATAACTGTTCATAAATTTGGTTATCCCTAAATTATTGATGACTGGCAAGAAGACGTGGGAACCCTGGACAGTGTTTGGTTTCAACATGGAGCGCTGGCGTGCGCACACACACACACATTAGTTGTTTGACATCTAAACACAGGTCTTAGGAATTGTTGGTTTGTACAATCGTCCAGCGAGAAACCCCCAAGAAGTCCTGATCCAACAATACCAGATAACACACTCTGGGGTTTCATCAAGAAAAATGTGCTGAAGCACCATTATTTAACCAAAGATTAGCTCAAAAATACAGAGGTGAAGTTAACTTAGAATGCCAGCTTAAAGCTGCTGTCAACACACCAGAAAGACAATTAATAGTAACTTTCCCATTGAACAGGAAATGCCTCTAGCAAAAACTGCACATGTCCTAGTCAGTAAAATTCCATTTCAACTAGTAACTTGAAACTGGCCAATCTCCACGTTATAAAAAAATCAACGTAATTACGATATTGTAAACAGAAGTTTTAAGTAGGCCTAGCCTAACAGCAAGGTTTAGGTTTGCGATATGATACCAAGAACTAAGGCAACTTATCAAAAAATTATTTTCTTTTGCAAATGTCTGTGCTTAATAAAACGTAACAGCACCTAGTTCATGTGAAAATGTTTCAAGTGCAGATTACTTGTTTAAGTACCGATAAAATTGTGGCTCGGAACGTTATGCTGATTCGAAGAAATTAGTTTAAAGCCATTCAGATTAAAATCATTTCAATGTCACAGAAAAATATTTATTAAATTCTAATCACCGCTGGTGTATGTATTATAAAATGTTATCAGATTCCTGGCAACTGTTATCGAGTTATTGTGTAAGTGCCAATATAATAAACTTGCGAATCTGAGTATATATATTACCCCAGGACGACGTATTCTTTATTTCATCGAGATATCTCCAATGGTTCTGAAAATATGATCATCAGGGATGTACATAGGTATTGGATTAAGCTTTTCTTATGCTTACTGTATAAAAAAAAGTGTCCGTCATTTCTCCTTTCTTTTGTCTCTGGGCTGTCCTCCTTTCCTTCCCAAGGCCGATTGCAAATCCTAAATGTCATGCGTACGAAGTAGCAGAGGGAAGCTGGTGTACAATAAAATGTGTCAAATTCATAGCAACTGAGGCCAGCTTTCGTCTATGCACTGAAAAACTTCCGACAGAACGAGGTGACGAGTCTGAGAGACAAGTTAGGACCTTCTAGGTTGAAAATCTTATAATGTAGCTAAAAGATTAACACTGCATTACAATTGCAGCTACCCTATTTACTATAAAATATATTCATGGGAATTGAGCTCCAGTTTTTGTCAATGCGCCAATAAACTTGTGAATTTGAACAAGCTGGAAGCTAAACAACATGCCACCATTCTATAATTTAAACCACCTACTATTCTCCAGAAACTAATAAATCCCAATTTCCATAAACTACACATAGCTTTCACTTTCTCGGATCTTCCCCCATTGTCCCATTTTTTTTTAAATAAATGGCCACTGCAGGGGGGATGAGGAGGTTCGGTTTAGTTCGGTTCGGTAGTGGCAGCTGCCGAGTACAGGTACACGAGAGCTGGTCCACATGTACACATTACCTGTTGGAAAAACTTAAGTCGTGCAGTGCGGTATTTAATATCATGGTAGTAGGGAGCAATGTTATCAGTTTGGTCTGTACAGCACTAAGAGGTGTCACATGATTTCCCTACCTTTCAGCAGTAGGTGCTATGTAGATACCTCCCTCCCTTACCTTCACTCCCTGAGAGCTGTGCAAAGATTATTTTCTAATTTCAACTTTACTATACGTAGGTACTCACATTTCTCATTTTCTGGAACATCCCCCCTTGTCCTATGTTCTAGACAATGTGCCCCCCATCCCTACCAACAATTTTCAATCTTCCAGAAAATTTGTTCACGTCATCCTACCTTCATATGCCATTACCCAGGAAATAGTCACCATCTCAAATTTTCGTGGAACAATTAACATAACCAATTTTTTTTTTTAGAATCTACGCCAATTTCCCTCTAACAGAAAATGCTCATTTCCCAGAATCTATCTCTATTCCCCTTTTTACAAAAACAACCACATCTACAATTTTGCAGAAATTTTCCCCTTCACCCATTATCCTGTATCCAAAACCATCTATTTTTTTCCAAAACTACACACAGTATACATTTTATACAGTATACAGTACACATTTGACAGAAAATACAGCCATGTCATATTTTTCAGCTGTTACCACTTCTTTCATTTTCCAAATACCCCATCTCCAATTTTCAGAAAAAACTCAAATTTCAATTTTCTTTTCAGAAGCTGAAGGTTTTCCAACCTTTTAGAAATTACCCCATCTATTTTCCAGGAATTACCAACCACTCCCATTTTCCAGAAACTAGGCCTACCAACATAATCTATTCTCCAGAAACTACCTAAATTTTATTTTCTTTTATTCTCCCTATTTCTCAGAGACTATCAAATGTTTATTTTACCAGAAAATCACATCATTACATACCCTGTTTCCATAAATTACCCTCATGTACAATTTTCCAGACCCTACAAGTTTTGATACTCCATTAAATTTTCTATTTCCAATTTTTTTTTATAATCCCCCTTTACTTTTTCCAAAAACAACCAAAAAGCCACCATCTCCCATTTTCCAGAGAAAAAAAAACATGATCTCACATTTCCCAGATACTACCACATCAATCTTTTAGAAACTAACCCAGCTCCCATTTTGAATAATCTACCATAACCTACCATTTTCCAGAAACTCCCTTTTCCTACGAATTCAACCAATCACCCATTTTCCTTTAAGAACCAATTACCACGCCACTCACATCAAACTTTCTAGAAAATTCTTTCCAGAAATTAAACCCATCTCTGATTTAGAAAAACCCCACTCCCAACATTCCAGAAACTATGTCATCTGCCATTTTTCAGAAACTACCACAATCACCTATTGTTTAGAACATTGCCCAGCCCTATTTCCCAGAATCCAACCACAGTTCTTATTTTACAGAAACTACCAGCTCCTCCAATTTTCTCGAAAAATTCCCTTATTGGCCATTTTACACTAGAAATTACCACCAGCACCAGTTTCCCAGAAACTATACCATCTCTCATTCTGCACAATCTACCTATATTACCATTTTCAAAAATTCCCCAATACCCATTTTTAAAAAACAACTTCACCCCCATTTTTCAGAAACTACCTCCAGCACCCATTTCCAGGAAATCCACTTATCACCTATTTTCCAAAAAAATAACACAATCTCCATTTTCGGTAATGACAGCATATTCTTAATTCCTGGAAACTATTACCACATCCCCTTTTACATAAAGTGCTGCCATACTCCAATTCCAGGAGTTACCGTCTTCCATTTTATACAAACAATCTACATTATGCAGTATGTTACACATAAGTGTAAACCCTACTTGGGTAGTATAACAGAATATTTTAGCACTATTAAGGGATTTTATTACACTCATTCTGATTATTTTTTTAAGGTAGTATACATTAGATTTTTGAGCGAGTTTAGAGATTTGCACTGCTCTTAACATCGGGGCCCTGAGAGCTGATGATGGTGAAGTAAGGTGAACATGGAATGGCACCGTAATAAAAGGAGTGAGGAAACGGGAGATCCCCAAGAAAACCCGTCAACCAGCGGCATCGTCCGGCACCATTTGTACTTGCAAAAATCTGGGAGTGACCCGGCCACGAATTGAGTTTGGTTCGCCTTACTTGGGAGGCGGGCATGCTAACAGCTCAGCCACTGCAGCCCCTTAGGTTTTGAAATGTACTTGTGGATGTGAAACAGAAAATCTTCGCAAAAGTAGGTTTGCAAAATGTAAAAAAATAGAGAAGTAGGCATACTCATATTTTATAACACTGGTAGTGTTACCTTTTTTTTTTTTTTTTTTCAAAGGTTGGTATGCAGTAGGTTTTGTGTATTTGTGGAAGTGTAACAGAAAATCTTAGCACAAGTAATAAAAATTTAAAATTTTTATTACACTGATTCCGGTATTTTATTTTCAAATGGTGAAGGGGGAGTTGGGGGGAGGGGGTTTGGCGGTGGCCGAGTGGTTAGATCGCTCTCTTCCCGCCAAGGTGAACCGTGTTCAATCCCGGGCTGGATCAACGGATTTTCGCATGTGAGGATCGTGCCGGACGATGCTGTTGGTCGGCGGGTTTTCTTGGGGATCTACAGTTTTCCCTGCCCATTCATTCCAGCGCCGCTCCATACTCGCTTCAATAACCCTCATCTGCTCTCAAGACCTCGCTGTCAAGAACTCCCCACGTATCTTCAATCACTTCATTCACTTTTCTTTTAATTACATTTTTAATGTTCGGCGAGCAGAGTTACTCGTCATTAAGTAATAGTGGGCAGTAGGAGCCTTATTCAGAGTCAGAGCTTCGTCCAAGGATGATCTTCCTCGGAGTTGGTCTGAGGTTAGTACGGACTAAGGGTGAACTAACTATATTGTACTCATAAACCCCGACCAGCGTAGGACTAACTTTAGTCAAAGGATCGTGTGCGTACACTGTTGTCAAATTTACTGCACAGGTGGATTACAGACTTTCGTCTTTAGGTAGCGCTAAACACAATATAAATTATTTATTTTAAAATGTTTTTTATTTTCAATAATCTTAATGTACATAAGAAAAAGAATATAGTCTATTATACTGTGTAATGAATTGAAAATAAAAGTATACTTTTGTAAAAATAAATATATTTTCAACAGCAACTTTGAAATAGAAAAAGTGTATATAAAATATCTTGGCCCTATATTTGGCTTTGATTATTTCCATTTAAAAGTGATGCTCTCTGTAATGTGCTGTTATTTTTGCCTGCTCGTATAAACAAATCACAATATTCAATTAACCTTGTTTTATGACTATCATATATGGCAATACTGCAGAATGGAGGAGGATAGTATTAATATACTAATATCTTATTAATACATTTTGATTTGTTAAATTTTCATAGCACACCCCATGTACTGGTAATATGTGATCGTTTCATTTTATTACGTCAATACTGCCTTTATAACGAGGTTAAATACATTATAAACTGATTAAAATTCTATCTCCCAAAAGAGATTCAAACTTGCATTCACATCAGATCACAATGTTACCATTGAGCTACAAATGCATATTAGTTATAAATGTACACTTTTATATAAGTACATAACAAATGTTAGATTTTTATTAAAATTCTCTTAGAGTGTATTAATATCACGTCTGATAAGAATCTGTTTACAGAGAAGGCATTAGACTGACACGAAATTAGAAAGGGATTGCTGTAGCTAAAAACTGATGTATTATTAGGCTTAAAAGGTGTAATTCCTTTGAATTAATATTCACGAAACATTTCATTCCTAAGGTAGTCATATTTTTACATAGATTGACGGAATCGGCCTTAAACGTAATTTTTATGTTCCGTAAATTTTATCCTCGGACTAGCAATAAAAATGCTCTTTGAAAACGAAACATTTTAGTGCGAGGATGATCTTTCCTTAGTCGGGTCTAAAAACGACTATCAATAAGGCCCTAGGTCTTTAAATGTACTTGTGAAATGAATCTGAGATTCGAATAGATCTCCCCCGATTGTAACCATCCAGGATGATCGAATTCAAAACCGGGCTTTTAAAATAAATTGAGCACTAAAAATGCATGGCCTCATTTTCGGTAAAGCTATAAATAAGTTTACGAAATATACGCAACATTAGGCTATAAGAGATAACCCTTAAAAATAAAATTCTAAACCCAACAATTTTACGTACCACAATACAAGACACCGTAGTAAAAGTTGCAGTCTCCAATCTTGACATCAACCAAACACGGCTATCTCTACAAACTCTGAGATGCAGCTCCACAATATATAAGTAGCAAGATATATTTGACTGTAGGATTAGGTTAAGCCCCGCCGCCGCCCAATATTTTCTTATAGTAAAGGTAATAAGGGAATAAAACAGTGATTACATTTTTTTTTATGCACGTCCTCCCATAGAACATGAAACCCAGTTTCTTGAATTTATTTGTCACAAACAATAAAGCGATGATAATTCAGTATTATGACAACGTTAAATAATTGTGAGTTTCCACACTATCATAGCATTTCCGACTCTTTCCTTAATAAGATATCGCTAAAACGTTATCCAATACTATCACCGTATTCAGTTACATTCTCAATACGAAACAAGCGCAGCGAAATAATTCCCATCTAAACTAACAGGCACATCAGCACACCTCGTATGGCTACATTCCACTTAGTACTGGAAACTGATCAGTGGCATGCCAAAAGGAATGCCTTAAGTAAAAATTCGAACTCCAGTAGCGCTCGATACTGGAACCAGGTGGAACATTCGTCAGCAGTTTTCAGCAGCAATAATGGCGTCAGCTAGACGTGATGATGAAATGATAGGCAAGGATGGACATGTTTTATATACATTTTCGTCCGGTTCCGACTCAACAATCAATGACGAAATCCAAAAATGTGAAAATATAATTTACACATGCAACTTCTGCATGTAACAAGAAAGTAACTTGATCGGTTTCCATCGCCGCTATGTTGTGTCGTCTGCTTTTACTCAGGCTGCCTGACATTCTGCACGTTAGTAGTTTCAGACAGAAGTATTGTCTCCAAATCAGACACCATAACATCATCCCTATTTTACTGATCAGCAGAATCAGTACCTAAAGGAACACTCGTCAGTACTGGCAGGCGCTTTTAGTACCAAGTGGAAAGCGACCTACGTCATTCTACTTCCTGCTAATCTCAAGCATACCCTGCAAGAGGAAATATCACAAAGGCTTCATGCGCTGACGTCACAATGGCGAGAAAAAGCCAGAAACGTGCGTATTTGGAGGTTAGAATTGATGGTGACCATAGCCCAAGTTTGTTGGTAGGAAACGAGTGCGTTGTCATTTTACTAAATGATCCTGCAAATAAATTATATAATGCCAATGACGAACAAACGTGATTTTGATTCAGCAAACTTGTAAGGATTTCCATAGGAAAACACGTTTTTAAGAGGTTGCGAATTTAACTAACAGTAAGTGAATGTGTTTTGTAAATAATGTATTTCAGAACTGTCACTATAATAATTGTAATGCACATTGCCTCAAAATGTTGCAATTTAAACAATTTTGTAGTATGAAAATTATATTTGTTTCATTGCCTATATTGTGAATTCAACAAGTGTAAGGTTAACTTCGTCCAACAGTGTTTTATTAGTGAGTACGCGCGTGCGTGTATGCGCGTGCATGTGTATATAGCTGCATCTGTACGAATACAACAATGGTGTATGTATCACATTTTTTTTTTTTCATTGAAGTTAAAATTATCGAAGTTACAATAATTTGAATGTTATTTCTATACGAACATAATTTTTCCACTGCTCCACCAAATCATCAAAAAAATACAGCCTCACGAAATACATTAATCTAAATCCCCCACACCTTTAACAACTTTTTTTCCTTACGGGCCAATCTTCAAACATCAACCTCTGTAACAAACATCATCCTTTTTTCCATTGAAATAAATTAAACAGAACACAAGTAAAAACATCTCTAGGTGAAAATAAAACAGGTTGGAATGCCAACCTGTGACATGTTAATCTGATGTGTGTACGACTTTGAGATTAATAATGTACTCATGGTGGTTATTATATATTTAATATTCGATTAATTTTATTATGCCCTGTTTAAATATATGACATTGTAAACAAGTTATACTATAAAATCGTACTACAGGATCATGGTTTTACCATCGCCGTATATGTAAATGTCTTGCCATTTGTATACAAAATTATCAAATTACCCGCCGAGAATAGAGCATGGCAGATGTTCTGTTGCCCATCATAACATTAAATGCATGGAGTAACGGTACAACAACTGGCAACTATTCAGCTGGTCGCATTAGTGCATGGAATAGAACAAGGCCTATGTTACTTAATACAATTTTTGTTATTTGTAGCCAATAAAGCCTCACTTTATATCCATCTTTCATCTTTCGTCCGAGAAACATGGCCAGCCCAATGCTACTTCAAGGTGGCCTTTAATCTATGGATATGGGCAGCATCGAGGCTTGAATGTCAAAACAGATCGGTGGTCGGCAACATAACAGGTAATGACGCCAGCCGCTTCCTCCCAAGACAGTTTGCCCGCTGTCGACAGTAGCTGCTGCAGCAACCAACAATCTACCAGGGGCTAGTGCGTACCGGTTGGGTAGTGCCCTTCACAAGGATACACTGAAGAACCACCAGTTACGATTGTGGTCGCGGGAACAAATGGAGTGCCCGTGTCGTGGGCGAAGTGCAAGGGAAGTGTAGTGTAAGAAGACCACGTAGGCTCACGGGGACATGTACAAGGATGAGACCCTATAAAGTGGGTGGTAATTAAAAAGACAATATTTATTAAATGCTCGTGAATGCCAGTCCACGTGACTGTAATATATGGAACCATACACCACTTTAATGACCCTGCGGGCTGCAGTGCTTTTGGTTTTTGTTTGTAATGTACCATTTTCATGTGTTTCACCCCCATCTCATATCATGCAGTGTAATATGTATTTTAAAGGGTTTCATTGTCAATGTAATTATTTAGTTCACAAACTTATAAATTAAATACCTGACCATTCTTGCTATCCCTGACCTATGACAACGCCGAGGAGGCACAGAGAAGATCATCATTGCACAACCGGAGCCGTGGGACACTGTCGCGATGCCCCAGGATGCTGGAAAGTCAACACACATAGTCAAGGCACGAAAGCACGCCAAAGCTACAGAGACGCTCCCATTGTGGCCACCACAAGGGAGGATGAAGAAGAACGGCGAGTGGCCCTCTTGGTGCTCTGTGACTTCAGTCAGTCATACCACCATGGTGCTGAGCAGGACAAAGGGGCTGCAACACCTCCCCCTCCAGCCTCGCCACACATGACGAAGGAGAACGAGGAGGAGAGGGACAGTGAGAAAGCAGAAAAGAAACTTGTCTCCTGCTCTTGCTTCACGGAAACAAGTGTAAACCGAGTCAATGTAGTAGAGTGTGAACAGCTTGTGGCGGATTTGTACCATGGTGTAGTAGCAGTGCAGGCAAATTGCGAGTTCGCATGCGCGAAGATAGAAAAATGCGAGAGAGAGCAAGTGGACGAATGGAGAGTAGTGGAATTGGGTACGGAAATCCCAGATATGTAATTTGTTCAAATCACATAGAAGAGATGGCAATCAACAGCAGCAGCCTGGGCAGCGAAAGAGACATTTCGAAATGGAGTGTCTAGATATTATGGGTCGTATCCCAAATCTGCAGCAGGGAAAAGGTTCATTCTAGTGGTCACAGACAGTTTTTCATGATGAATTGAGGCATACGCACTAAGTAGTGCTAGGACAGGACAGATTGCAAAATACATTCAATGTGACTTCTTCGCTAGATGGGGCTACCTGAAGGAATTCCTGACGGACAACGGGTCACAATTTTCAGGTAGACATTGGCATGATTTATATACCAGCTGGGTAGTGCGGCACCTAAAGATGGCGATTTACCATCCCTACGCGAGCCCCTCGGAGAGGTGCAACCAGAAGTTGAAGTCCCAACTCCGGTTCCATGTGGGTGAGCAGCATACCAGCTGGGCCGACCACCTGTGCCATCCGCTTCATGCTGAGACGTAGGACAAACACAGCAACAGGAAGAACACTGGCACAAGTGCTGC